>JBAIAA010000211.1:0-1432213 GCA_037893245.1 Crossaster papposus | reverse complement strand
AAACATGAATTGTATGAATGAGATTACAATTTTTTTAATTTATTTTTCAAAATTACCTTATCAGTTAAAAACCATTGAGTGATCCCGAACTATGTCTGCTTCACATGGCTGTATCGTAAATTTCGGCGTGATCCCTGGCTTATTCGGCATTATTGGTTAATAACTAGTGCTCCCCCGAACAAAAATATTGATGATTTTATACCACCTGGGGACTTGTGAAACAAAAACGACCACAGGATGCGGATAGAAGTTTACGAATTGCTGGACTTGCACACATGCATAGTCCGTTTCTCCCTTCTCTAAAAAAAAAGCTTGAGACAACAAATAGGGTTAGGGTTATGCAGAAAATGAAGAGAAACACCCGAGGCCTAAAATTAGAATTTGGGGTTTCAAAAATATTCTGGGATGTTAGACAAATGAGTATTTAGCTAATTTAGCGACCTCTTGCGGATACTTGCGGACCTATTTATTTTGCTGCAAACTACTGCGGAAACTTGCGAACTTTTTTGCATTACCTTGAAGAAATCAATCAAATTCTTTCCCCTGTCTTGTGTCCATAAATCTATTCCCCTTCACATCAGTTTCATTTGCATCTGATGATATGTTCAGAAGAAATTGCATTTTAATACTTATTTGATTAGTATTTTTTAGGGCCATTCCAGCCGACAGGTAAGCAGGTTTGCAGCCAGTTTTAATCTATTCACTGTTAAAACAATAATCACATGCACATTTCACAAAAGGATTTTCACTGATCCGCAAATGGTGTATCAAAAAATCTGCAATTGCATTAGAACGCAATAAATTGGCAGCGGTGGACCTGCGATTTCTGTTCGCAAGTTCCGCATTAGATCCGAACATTGGTAACCTGCAGAAATATCAAAAGTGGACACCCTGGGGCCGATTTTATAAAGCTGCTTAAGCACAAAAATGTGTTAGCACAAACAAGGTCTGGCTTCTGTAAAATCAAGTTACCACCAAAAACTCAATGTGCTTTTCATGCTAAGCAAAAATACCAGCTAAATACCAGTTAGAAACAAACAAACATTCCACCTGAAAAATTTGATTTGTAACCCCCCATGTTTTTACCCAAGGAATATTTTCCATGCTAAGAAATGTTGTGCATTAGCAGAATTTCAGTTAAATAATATTTAGCATGGTTTTTGCTTAGCATGAAAAGGACGGAGTTTTGTCTGGCAACCTTTTTTTTTAGCAATGACGTTTTGTGCTAAGCAATTTGTGCGCTGAGCAGCTTTCATGAAATTGACCCCTGGCTTTTAGACTGCATGAGTGATTAGTGTAAATGGTCATTTTCAGGGACGGGATACCTGGGGAGATCCATCCATTCCGTCTCTAGGGGACCCGCCTCAACACCTGGACACTCTTCTCCAGCAATGAGCGGTGATGAGGCTGCATCATCCTCAGGCTTGGGGGGCTAGGAAAGGGGGGCTCCACGATGAGACAGCCCAGGACATGCATGTCACGACCCAAGGACCTTGAGAGACGGTTCAGAAGGGATGTACGTTAAAGACAACACAACTTTATCCAATATTTTTTATTCCGTTTTTTTATTTCAATTTTTATTTTTTCAATTGATTTCTTTTATAATTTTTAATTTTTTTTTTTTAATTTAATTCCTTTTTTTTGTTTTTGTGTTTTTACTTATTTTTTTTCATTTTTTTGTGTATTTCTTATTTTATATACTATTTGTATTTCATATTTTTAATTGATTTTTTTTTTTTTTAAATGTAAAGTTTTCAAAAATTTCACATTTTAAATGTTTACAAATTTCAACATTTCAACATTGTGAAATTTTAAGAATCCAAAATGAAAAATTCAAAATTGAAGTTACAGTTCAGAAACCCAGAGGACTTAGAGGCAGTTCGGCCCCCTGGGGTTTTGACCTGTTAAATCTTGTTGGTCACACAACATGCCCATCTTGGGTTTGCATGAAGTTCTCCCAGTGTCACTAGATGTTTTTTCAAGCACTTTTTTGCCGGTCAAATTCGCACTTTCTAACCATGTGCCCCCTCCATTGGAACTGAAAACTGATTCCAAGTCACTGGAGCCTGGTAACCAATAGGCCCTACCTCATTTCGTCTGTTGGCAGAGTCCTTGCAGTGCCTTCGATGAAGAAAGGAATAGAGTGATTCAAGCTGATCAGAAGAGGCCAGGGGATCATAGTCCCTCTGGAAGATAGATTGTCAATCTGCTCGGGTCTTGGAATAGATGGCTAGCATCCAGGAGAGCTATCAGGCCTTTTGACCTAAAATACAAATTGTCAACACAAGTGAAATCACACAGTTGTTATTCTCTTCGATGGTAGTTACACCATTTGCAAATATAAAATAAACCAAAACTAATCAAGTAATTACTTGACCTTACATTGTGTACATTGACTGCAAGTAAATAACAGTCTTAAGTATTCTGTGAAATCACAGCAACAGGTGGTTGCTGTGTTTTCTTTCTTTGAAAGTGGAACTTTGTATCAGTAGATAATTTTTAATGATTGCTGGCCGCCGTTGGAAATACCCTGACTATATTCCAAACACTGCCCAAATTTAATAATAATTTAATGGGTTCTTACAACTAGTCTGGTTCTTAACCCTGATAATTCCCTGATGTCTATGATACTGTTTTGTTTGAAGGAAGTCAATAAACCAGACTACATACAAAAACAGCATTAGTGTTATTGTGTTTCCACCAATCTACAGACCCTCAAACCAATCCCTTTTCCAACAATTACAGCAAAAGCAACTACATTTAAGTAACCTCACAAGTATGCAGGATCACGGTAAGCAACAACAACTAATTGTCATCATTTTTTGGGATGATTCTGAGAAGAGTTACCTGAAAAGTTTCTTGATGGGATTTTTGAGTGATGGAGGGAGTCATCAGCAGGGCTGGCTCACCATTGGCGGTGGCCGCCGAGCTTGGGGCGTGGCTTCGGGTCCTAAGGGTTTTACTGGCCACTGTCCCTCCCCCTCCCCCACTGATAATGTTGATGTGTCTCATTGTTGATAGCGATACTTCAAGGTTTACTATCGGTACATTCTTTTTGGGAAGAACGGGGTACGATTTGGACGATATATTACCTCAATCATATCCGTACAAATAGATGGGATTTATTCTTTTCAGAAATAAACTAAGCAATAACAAACTCATTGTTCTAAGCCTCTCTCCGGCAGTTTTCTACAAACTCACATTCCAGTATTAGATTCGTGTTGCTTTTTTGAAAGTGAATAATAGCTGCTTGCAAGTTTTAACAAGTAGTTTTAAAATCCGTTACATGATAATGGCCCAAGCTGAAGTCGTGGGTTATTATACACGCTATCCGGGACAATATTGGAGACTTGTGGGAAGACCTTTGTTACCCTCTTTTGTTTTCCTTTGTCCTATTGTAATATTTAACGCTATGGCGTTTCCACTCTGGGGTAAATAGATTTCCTAAGGATTTTCGCTCTGGGGTAAATTTATCCTATTGTCCTATTGTGTACCTCCCCCATAGGGCATGCGTGTATACGTGCATTCATACACACACGCGCCGGTAACGGGCAAAGCGGCACGACGTTGCGATATGGGACATTTACAACAGCAGCAGGAAACCGTTTCGGCAATTTACATTATAATGTTATCAACATTACACAAAAACAATTGCGCCCTACAGTAGGAAGCTCTGCTTTACAGAACTCCCCTGTGGCTTTACACGTAATACATGTATTGCCACGTATTGGAATCAAGATCAAGGACCCTTGGTTGAGAAGATTGCAATCCTGAATGGACGCCATCTTTGTTTCAGAAATGTGCCCGCTCGATATCGTGACGTCATCCCAACAAGAACTCTGATTGGTCAGAACACGCTAAGTCTCAGCGCGTTATATTTGGACAATGCCTCTGGTTTCTAAACTCAGCTGGTTTATCATCCCTGACCGCTAGCAATTTTTCCGCTCTTAATGTAAACTACCTCATATAAACCACAGGTTCTATATCTTTAACCGCGCAGTATTCCCTTTTACCGCGCGTGTGTGTAAATGGGTCTTTATTGGTTTTAAACTACTTGGTTTAATACCGGTCATGCACAAATTTATCCCCATTCATAAATACATTCGTGTCTAAAAAGTCAACAAAACTTTTAATAAAATAATTTTCCCCCTATTTTTAAAAAACTATTTTACCTTGTGTTTTGGATGTGAACACCCCTAGCTATGTTTATGGTCCCGTATATGTGCCTTTTATGGTTTTTCTTATGTGGAGATAAGTGATGGATGTGTGTGTTACAAAAGCTGCGTTCAAACGACTTCGACTACGGCTGGAACAAGCATAGCGATCTATGGGTAGTGGCTGCAGACGTTTACTATATATGCGTGGGTAAAATAATGGAAAGTCGTAGCCATGTAATTCAGCCCAGCTTGAGCTTCTTACATGTACTTCCATGAAGAGCTGGCAAGTACTGCTGTCTGCAATGGAGCAAGGGGCCTCCGGCATCTATCTGGCCTGTTGACAGATAAGCCACCGATCCTAGGAATGCTTCAGTGCAACAAATCCGGTGCTGGGCATCCGAGATTCTGCTTGGTCTGGTTTGAAACGTAGCTGGGCCAGAATACGGTTTTGTACAACCTAGAATATTGAAGGTCATATACCCATTTTCAGGAAAGGAATGGGTTTTGGGAGTTAGTATTTTTTCACTACATCTCAATATGTAGTATTCACAGCTCAAGAGTCATATTCTGCACTGGTCCATCACCTTCTTGTGCCCAGCGCCTCTATTTTTGCTGTTTGATAAAGCGTATTCACACATAGGGTAAATACGCATTTACACAGCGTTACCATAGTCTTGGTTGAAAGACGTCCTCTAATCGCAGTATGCAGTGCACGTAATCCGTCGATGAGGGGGGCCTCTCTAACGCAGGCCGTAGATCACGCCATGACCTTCGAAATACGTAATCGTTTCAAAAATTTCAGCAGGAGTTGTGTCACTATTGCAGGCGCGTTGTGACGTTGCGTAAGTAATCGAGTGACGAAATATGCATAATCGCAATTAGTTCACGTAATTTCTGCACGCAACGTCACACGCGTCAACACAATTCAGCTTGAATTTATAAGCAATTATGTGAGTTTAATAGATAAGGCCCCTGACCTATTCGAAGATTATGGCAGGGTATGGTCTATACAGTGCATGTTGGCGGCTAAACCGCGTGCATACCACGATTAGGGGTCTTGCAACCAAGGACTAAGGTTACCTGTGGAGACATCAAGTTACACCTGATTCACACAAATGTTATCGCGTTTTCTTGAGCTCCTGAAAATAATGGCAAACTAAATAAACCTGGTCAAAAGAAATAAGTCCCCCCTGGGAAATGTGCATTTTCGGGAGACAATTGGCTCCTTATCCTGCTACAACAAATGTAAAATGTAGTCTGCAATGTGCACATTTATTTGTGCAATAATGTTTCTACATTTATTAAATGATGATGACCACTACAAATGACACTGTCTTTCTTACATGGGATTGTACAAATGGAGAATGTTTAATATTCTTTCCTCACTAATATAATTTTCCTAAAGGTGTAAACATGCATTTAATGTTTTTGTATTTGTATTTTAATTTTCTAAATTTACGAAAGTACAGAAATTAGAGTCACCCAAGCAAACAATTTTTTTAAAGCATAAAGGTTTTGTCTGGAAATGGCCCTATTTTAATTTGTTGGTTCCTTTCGTTTCAGTAATGAAATTAAAAACAAAAACAAAACATTAAATGCATGTTTTACATTTGTACATTAGGGAAAATTAATTGAAGTGAGGAAAGAATAATAAAACATTCTGTAAAACATGATTTTTCTCCATTTGTCCAATTCCCCTAGGCAAGAAGTGTCATTTTTTATTGGTCATCACATTTAAAAAATGGCAGCATTTCAAGGCTGAATGTTAACTGTTGGTGATTGAAACTTTATTTGCATAATAAATGTGTAAACATTTCAGACTACATTTTACATTTTTGTAACAGGTTAGGAGCCTATCTGTCTTCCAGGAAAAATGCATCATTTCCCAGGTGGGGGGGGGGGGGGGGAGGGGAATTAATTCTTTTGACCGTTTATGTATAGAGGTATACATAAAACAAACCTAACATGGTAATGGGTAGTTGGCGAACTAGTTGTCAATTTCCAAACATGTTATATTTTTTTGACTTAAAACATCTTTTTGAGGGTACCGGTAATTTGCATGGATACAGAATGATCCTGAAAATAAAATAAAACACAGCTGATTCTGAAAAGTCGCAGAGATGATAGCTCAACGTTTAGTTCCGTTTGTCAACAGGAAAATGCCAGAACTCTACAGTGGAATTATTCAATCATTGCATTAGCAATCCTAACATAAGCAACGCTACTGCTACACACCTCCAGCTTTTCAACATCAGTGAACCTAACTGCGATTTCATCAACTCTGGGCTGCTTGCGCGATACAGCTGGCGGGAAGGGCGACAGATACTTGGAAGACGTGAACCGACGGGGATGGGGGAAGTTGAAGAGTTGCACCGCTCCGTGGTTGGCCGGATCCATGTGCTGGTCCACAAGGTGCAGGCAGACGTTTTTGGCTCGTACGGCAGCACTTCCTGACAACTGCATTAAAGGTACATGTAGAGAAGACCATTAGTGACCCACTCCACAAAAATAGGTATTGTCACATAGTTAGAAAGCCCACAACGTTAGCTTTCATTTGGTATATAAGAGATACATGTCATGTTGCATTCTGGAGATATGACATGTTTGCATGTTGAGAACTTCTTTGGAGTTCAAAATACACAACTGAGAAAACAGGATTTGAAAATTTAGCTCTGTTGTAGAATAACGTACGATGCACACAAAATGTTGTTCTTTCCACTTTATTAATGAAAATCAACATTTCTGTTAATGAAAACTGAAACTGTAGATGTTAAAAATGTCATTCATGTCAAATCGATCCTAGGATGAGTCGCGAGTTAGGACGAGTTACTCCTTCTAAGACACGTCTTGGCGTTTCGTAAAAACGGCCCCTGGACGTTTTCATTCATATGATTTCAGCTACATGATGTCAGTGACGCATAATTAATAGCAACCACGCAAGCATGTATATTATGTCAACGCTTGCCGACACCAATTAACAGATTAGCCCACTTAAAAACCAACTACTAACAGAAATCCCCCAAAACGTGTCACTTGACACGTCTTTGAAAACGACCTTTTACTGTTTTCTTCACACTACTAAGATTTTCAGGTTTGCGTCTTGGAATATTCGAAACTCAATTACATATTTGTCAAGGTAAATCACTTCTCGTATATTGTATTTTAGGCTTTGAATTATGGAATACATGTATGAACCAGGGCAGTAGGCCTTCAGAGCAGCATGAAAAGTAGAAAAACTGAACAAATTAAGAAAAACTGAGCAAATTGAGAAGAACTAACCTTGTACCCAAATGTCAAGTCGATCCAACGGTGAAGTCTCTCGGACACATAATCACTCTCCAATACTGCCCTATGTTTGGCAATGAGGTCTTCTGGCCCAGAGCACCAGGACGGCAGTTCCAGATCGGGCAGATCGTCGTGAACAGACTTGAAGATCTCTGGATCGGTGAAGAACTCCGGGATACATTCGTCGGGCGACCATTCCTGCAGTCTCTGCAAGCTCGACGGGTATTCATTTGGAACCCACGTCGATCGCACGTGGGCGCACAGTACTGACTTGGGGGTCCGGCGAGCCAGGTAGATGTAGTACGTGATCTCAGAGAGGACGTCTGAAATGTGATGCGGTATCTGAGCCGGGGCATTAGCAGGAGAGGTGGATGTCAAAGAGGATTCGTACATGAAGTCCAGCTGGTGGTCACCTTTGGTCAGTCGGTACTTGGACTTGGACAGGTCGCGGAAACCACCGTCCGGCCGCGTGAAATCCATGACCCAGGGCAGAACAGGGTGGTGGTTGGGGTTGCTCATGCGTCGGCCAGCGAGGGAGTTTAGGATTATAAGGTAGTCGAAATTACTGAGTTCACATTTGACCCAGCGGAGTACAACCTCGGGTAGAGAATCCACAGTGAACTGTTTATCGAACATGGATGGGTTCGCACTGCTCTCTTTTCTACACATAGAAACGTGGCAAGTTTCGAAGCTCTTGTTCGCTCTGCACTGTTCAGTTGTTGCGTTAGCGTTGCAACACTCCCGCATGATTTCCTTCCACTTCGGGCCCCGGAATTGCACCCAGAGATTCCTTGTCCATGGCAAAATCTGCAAGGTCACTTCTCCGCAGGGGATTCCGTGCTGGGGGGGGATGGCAAAAGTCGAAGACTTGAAGATCTGGGTAGATGACAAACAGAGGCTTGGCACGGGAGTTTCCAGCATCGCGGGACTGAAAGTCACGCAGTGTCGGAGAGTGTGCTCGAACGTGGCGCCGTATTACGTAGAAACGTCCCGGGGAGATTCCACACACAGGACGTTCACCATGTTGGGATTTTGCTGTTGCGGCTGGCTTTGGCTTGACTGAATCGCAACAGGTGCCGTCTTTTCTGTTTCCTGAGATCCATCCAGTTGGCTGGTTTTGAAGAGTGGGCAATTGAAAACTGTCCTCAGGGCTTCCCCGAATTCCACAGTTGTAGCCTAAATAAAAGCTCTATTTAATTTACTGAAGTGGTGACTGCTGTGATGTGGGATATGGCGTTTTTAACTGCCGAGGCAAAGTCAAGGGTTCTATGTACCTATTGTAGTCACTTGATAGTCATTATTGTCGATTATACTGTTACAAAACCAAGATGAGTTTGTAACAGATTTGTGACCAAAATCATTGGCAGGTTTAAACTAAATGAAAGTGAGTGTAAAAGGTACGTTAAACAAATTTCAAGCAGAGCCAAGTCATGTCACATCAATCCCTCAATAAGATTTGTTGGCAAGGGCATAGATAAACAAACTTGAAACATTACTGAAACAAATGACAGAGACTGAATGAGTCATTTTATTATTTTAATTCTTAAAATGTGAATTAACCAGTTCACGCCGGATGACGTATATAAACGCAAAGATTTCCCCAAATTAAAAACGGATGACGCATAAACACGCCAAGTTCAAGTTCGGAAATGTATGTCAGCAGCGAGCAAGGCCGGAAATGCGTGGGTGTGCTTCCCGGCACTATCAGCCTGAACCCGCTTTGGATCGAGTTTCATTAAAAATAATCCCGCCCCTCGGCTCGGCGATGTTAAAATAATCCCGGCGCGAACTAGTTAAAAAAGGTTTTCCAGTTTGAATTATTAAAATGGCCATTGTACATGTACTTTACCTGTTTAGCTGTTTCATCATTTTTATTGGTCATTTGAAGCTTGGCAAACTTTTGGTAAGATTGTTCCCATTGGCTGAGGTAGTTCTGCTTAGCTAGGCACTGCATGAATTCAACAAATCCCAAGTCTCCTCTCATCAACCACTTTGGGTGGATCTTGGGAACACTGCCAAAAAGAAAAAAGGGAAAATGTGTGTAAACTAACACAAATGTTCCCCCCCCCCTTACTTTAAACTGTTTCCAGGCTATAGCACCGCCCTGTGCAAGTTTCCTGAAAGGTAACAAGGAGAATGTTTGTTGAGGTAACACTGTATTGATGTATATGACCCATAGAGAACACAAAGACCACGTTTGTAAAGTCCATTACTAATACCAATAATGATCTTGGTCTTTGACCTACTGGGTCTTAAATCAACAAGCTTCTAGAGAACACCTAGACTAACCCACGTCTGCAGTTGATATAGCAAGTCTTTCTCAAGTTATGCTGGTCCATATTATATGACAGGAACAGTGTTCGACTCGTGTGCGATGGTGCACGGGTTCAAATCCAGACAAAACATGGTTGTGTTCTTGGACAAGACACTTAGCTACAATTGCCTCTGTCCACCTTCCTTTCTCTATGGTCCACCCAACAATTTTTATCATTTTTACCATTCATGTGCATTAAGGCTATACTATAAAGAAGAGATTTTGTATGCTCTTGATCAAATGACTGAGAGAAAATTAAATAAATATGATCAATAAACATGGAGGATCAGATGATCCCAGAAAGTCAGATGATCAAATTATTGAAAGAGTATAAATGGTCAGTTTGCTTTCAGCGTGGTAAAGATTACAACCAAGGATCGAAACACAAAAGAGAACAAAAGGAACAAAGAATCCTCGGACAACAATTTCTTTGTCAAATTTTGTCCCCGGTCAATAAAGTAAACAATAAGTCTATAAGGATAGGTAATATATAGTACAGGATCCTCAGTCGTTATGGTCAAACACAAGTGAGTGTATCAACCTTGCAAACACTGTACATGTGTGAACCTGCAAACAACAGATTTCCACACAATACACAAACCGAAAACCTTGTGTCGACTTGCCCTCATCCACACAAGGTTTCCCCCTTTTGTGACAGGGGTATTAGCTGTTTCGGCATTTTAGCCGAAACAGCTCTTGTTTTCGTTAAAGTTTTTTTCTCCTTTTTCAGACTTTTCTTCATAGGGTTTGTACACGATTTTCTTCAGTCAATACACTTTGACACTTTGTAAATCTGATCGACTTGAGACTTGGCATTGTAAAACACTACCCACTGATGGTCCTAGTAAAGTTCGGCACGATTACGTCATTCAAGGTCACGTTAAAGGTTTAATTTTTCCCCCATAGGTTTTGTACACGTTTTTTCCCTCAGACTATTGACTTTGACACTTTGGTAAACTTGATCGACTTGAGACTTAGCACACACCTTGACCACCATCCACACGAGGGCCAAGAGAATAATCGTCATGCTGACATCATCGTGGGTCATGTGACGTCACATTAAAGGTGCAGTTTTTTTGGACCCTCTATCTCTGGAAGTTGAGTCAGATTGGGGCAAACTTGGTATGCAAGTATCTAGGGTGACGCGGGAGCGTCACGCCCAACGGGTTCGCCCGGCTGGGAGTGGCAGCGCCGCGGCACCCTTACTTTGCCAGTGCACCGATTTTGCGTTAATTTTATTCTTTCTTCAGTCCGACTGGAATAACTCGCGATCGCTCCACGGAATCGAAAAGAACCCAATAACGAAAATGATCAGGAGATCAAGGGCATGAGTTCTATTGGGACAGAATTTTGATTTTCGACTTCTCAGAGGGGGTTGTCATACAAATCTGACCATCTGACAATGACAAACAATGTGAATTAGCATATATCTGTAATAATATGAACTTTGACCCAGTTGTGTGACGGACATACGTGGACATTGTGATGTACAATGTACAATGTACATGTACATACACATGTGCATAGTGTACATTATGTGTAAATGTACAAACGGTTTAATAGTCTTGCTATCGTGTACATTGTCCGGCCGTTAAGTTTGCACTATACCATACTCTAACTAAATAAACGAAGTATGGACGCAGTTATTTAATTTGAAAAAAGCATCTAGTGACAGTACTGCCTACCATTCCTCCATAGTCCGTTAGCGGTCTAGCGAGTCCGTACCGATTGGCGGACTTATTTGGCATACATCGCACATAACCATGTGATGCGTATGCAAAAAATTTATGAATAACTACATATCACCGCGGGGGGTTTGATTGGCCGATCCGTCAAGTCGGATTTACTGCACTGACATGATGACATCGCGTTGATGCCGATAGCGGAACGACAACCAGATGATGGCGCCTATTTTTTTTAGGGCAAACAAAGCACATAACTATTCGGCCGGATTGACGAAAGCAAATTGGTAGTCTTAACTCCATGGTAAGTCCGACTTGGGTCAAGTCTACCCTCCGAGTACATTTGCGCGCGCCTCTAGGCGGCATACGAGAAAATGCACAAGCGGCGTATCGCCCGCCTCTTCAAAGAGGATGCGCAGTGGTGGGCGCACACGGGCGTCAAAGCGCTGCTGCCGCCGTCGCCGGCCACCATCATCGAGCTCCTCTTCAAAGAGGATGCGCAGTGGTGGGCGCAAACGGGCGCAAAAGCGCTGCTGGCGCCGCCCGTGACGGTCGAGCAGACGTCGCTCCCAACGCCTGCCATGCAAATCGTACAGTCGCCCGGCGCCGACATGACGATGCTCGGTCACGTCGCTGGCGCTCGTACGGCGAAAGCCAAAAAGAAGCGCGCGAGCGTTGCAGTGAAAAATCTGCCCAAGCGCGCCGCCACCAGCACATCCGCGCAGCCAAGCAGCGCAGCGCCGCCACCGCAAAAGCGGGCGCAACCGAAGCGCAAAGAGCAGCGCAAGCGTCTGCGGCAGTTGCAGTCGGCCGCTGTCGACGCCGAGTTTGCCGCTTACGACAGTCGCGCCGACAACCGTGACGCGCTCGAAGCGCGCTTGCGTGAGCTTGTTGCCATGGCGGCGGACGGTGACTGCAGTTAAAGTAAAATGCTGTGCGAGCATTCCAGCTAAAGTAAAATGCTGTCTCAGCACTGCACTCGCGTCAAAAAGGAAGTGGACAAGAGAATGCCAACGGGTTTTACCTCTTACCCCCCCAACAAGCGCAGACCGAGCGAAAGGTCAGCAGGTGTGGGCCACTAGTTCGGTGTGGGCGGGTCGAAACCGTTGCCCTCCCACCGAGCAGTAGATGTTAACTGGTTAGCACCGTACCGTAATCACTGCATTTATTTGCATACACTAATGCTGGTGGGTCATCGTAAGATAGCCATTACGGCTTGGATGGAGTTCAATTTTGGTTTTGCGTTGCTATAAAGAGTACTATCACCAATGTTCGATATACGCTGCGCGCTCTCCTGCACTGACGACACTGTCTGAGAGGTCCTAGGTGCCGCTATGCACGCTCTTCTACTCTGGCGCATACTAGCTACGCCCATAATTCTAACCTACACCCTCCAGCTAGCCCAAGACACTTGACAGCCTTCGCTCCGCTTTGCATGCACATCTGCGCCGGCGTACTTTCAGCTTCTGTCAGCTACACCTAATGCATGAGCGCCTGTGCCTGCATAGGGTTGCACTTCATACACTGCAACAGGTCATCACGTCAGTTGACAATGACAATTCTACTTAGCACCGCCTTCTTTCTCCGCCTTTAGACCACCGTACGTAGCTGTGCCTTGCGCGCATTTGTCTCACAAACGCTCGCAAATACACAGCGAACGCACGCTTTCTCTAATTCATCCGACACGTGTGCCGGATTCCAAAAAAAAAGATGTCACCTTGCTTCAATACTCAACAACTTTTGCACGGAAACATGTGAGCACCAACAGCAGCATACTTACTACTTGATACACAGCGCGCACAGAGCGGGTAAGAAGTGAACTTCACCGTGGGCCCACAGCGCGCGTCGAGATTATCCGTTAATAAGCCCATTATAAGCTTATTTATAAGCTCGTGCTCATCCGCCCTATCGCGCGAGCACGAGTTATTGTTTACGCGCCGTCCATTTCGTGCCAGTTATTCAGCTACGTGACCACCGACCGCGTTACATAGCCAGTGATCGGCTTCCCACTCTCTTGCGTTGCGGGCTTCTCTCTCTCGCAGAGAGTGCAGCGCTTTCCCCTCCAATGCGTGTGTCTCTCTCTCATTGGCTCATTGAGTCGGTGCTTTAGACTACCCGATTGTGAGTCCATGCTGCTATGGGAGGAGGGGGCGAGGTGGGAGGGCAACGGTTTTGACCCGCCCACACAGAACTAGTGGCCCACACCTGCTGACCTTTCGCTCGGTCTGCGCTTGTTGGGGGGGTAAGAGGTAAAACCCGTTGGCATTCTCTTGTCCACTTCCTTTTTGACGCGAGTGCAGTGCTGAGACAGCATTTTACTTTAGCTGGAATGCTCGCACAGCATTTTACTTTAACTGGAAACCCGTTGGCCCTTTTATTATGCTCTCAGAGCATTTTACCTTTGACTTGTATGGGATGTGTTATGGTATAAATTGAGGTGACGTCATGATGACGTCATCAGGTGTCATGTGACGTCACATTAAAGGTTTAGGTTTTTCCTATAGGATTTGTACACATTTTTTTTAACCAATATATCTTTGGCACTTGGGTAAATCCGATCGACTTTAGACTTTGCACACACTTATGACCACCACACACATATTGAAGTAATTTTAGACACTCGAAACAGCTCAGTGTTTGTCCACAAACACAATTCTAGTTTTTAGTTTATTCAGTGATTGATTATTACCGGTGATAATATCCCGTCCCCTCTTTTTGTTTCCTTTTTTTGGAAGGGAGCAAAGCATATTTTCTGTGCTATTCCATGCACTTCATCAGTCACCATCTTTTCAGTTTACTTTCCCTTTTCCTTTTTATTATTTGTGTGTCGGTTTATATTCCAGATTTTCCGGGTGGTTTTTTTTGGGGGGGGTGTTTTGTTTTGAAGTTTGTCCTTGAAGAATTCCACCCTCTCCCTAAAGTCTGTTGTGTTGGTACATATACATGTACCTTTGTATCTATAGCCACTTTGTCCTTGATCAAGCTGCCAAATACAGCTTAGGGTGTGCTGACTCTCTAGCTAGGTACTGAAATGTATCAGTTTTTTTGGTAGCTACTTGATTAACCAGTATTCCTTCATTTATGAATCATTCGCCTTTGTAGATAATGTGGTGGAGAAAAGTGACTTGGCGATGTGAGATCTTAGACGTGAACTTCAGTGATGCATGAGTTTGCATAAGGTCCACAGCTTGCTTTTCGTTTCCATTAAAAATTATAAGAACATCGTCCCTATATCGCATGTAGCTCACAATTGAGGGATTGTGAGGTAGAATTTTGTCTTTTTCTTATTTGAACAGGTTGATAGATAAGATTAATTGTTTTAGAATCTTTATGAAACACCCCCCTGTTCTGTGATTTAATCGATAATAAATAACGCAAACTCGCACACAAAATATTGATGCAAAAAATAGAAAATATTCAAATACCTATAAAAAAGTTTCCCCAAAGAAGATTTTTTTCAGATTTTGGATATGTTGTTCTACTCGGAAGTCTGCTTTCGTTATATTTCAGTATCTACACTGTATGTTATGATTAAAACATAAATTACAACATACATCATTTTGTATGCATCTACATGTATGCCTCCTAACATCTTTTTTATAGAGAGTGGTGGATATTATGGTCAATTTAAACAACAAATGTTCTCTAAATGTACAGTACTCACCGAGCTGAAATTTCAAAAGGTTAGTTGCTTTGCAAATGAAAACAAAAAATGCAAATAATTCCTTGTACATTTATCTTCAGCTTTTAACAGATGACAGGACTTGGCCTGTGCATGTCAATTTACGATATTTGCTCATGCGATTAAAGCCTGGATCATACTCGGTGCGAAAGCAAATGCGAATGCGAATTTGTGACGTCACAGAATTTTCGCAGAAAAATGCTTCGTGACGTCAAATTTGTATCACATTCACTTTCGCGTGAAGTATGAACCGCCCCTGTGGGATATCCTTTCGTTACACAAGCTGCGGTGATTAATTATGCAAAACAAGACTTCATCTTGACCTTAAGATTCTAGCCAATCAGCAGGCGCTTTCTATCGCGATAACGCATCTGATGTTTATACCCGTTGTTATGTTACAAAAACACGGCAGCCAAATTTACCAGTCAGCAGCTTAGTCCACATTTCAACAGTCAACTCCGATTGGCTGGCACACAGGGTTGCAAAAATTGATATGTCTAGATATATCAGACATTATCACGTACATGTAGTAGGTATAATGTCTGATACTCAGACTAGTATGATAGGATTTGGAAATTTCATTAGTATTACTCAAATACACCATTTGAAAAATTCCACGGTTAGTTATGTTACATTTTTAGCAAATTACAATATTTTATTTGACTCTTACATCAAGATGTGTGGGTTTCACGTCCCAGTTATGTTACCAAAAGTGCATCCTACACATGTACATGTACATAGGCCTACTAATTACTATACAGTAAAGATTAAACATATTTCAACGTATACATGTCCACTGGAGTTGTGATATTACTTTTAATTTTGTAGATAATGAGGTCGATAAAAGTGACTTGGCGATGTGAGATCTCAGACGCGGACTTCAGCGTTAAATGAATTTTATTAAGTGTTTGCATGAGGTCCGCTTTTCGTTTCCGTAAAAAATTATAAGAACATCCTGCCTATATCTTATGTATCACAATTGAGGGATTGTGAGGGATATTTTTTTCTTTTTCGTATTTGAATAGGTTGATAGATTAATTGTTTTAGATTCTTTATGAAACACCCCCCCTATTCTGTGATTTATTCGATAATAGATAGCGCAAATTCAAAGGCAAAATATTGATGCAAAAAAAATAGAAAATATTCAAATACTTATAAAAAAGTTTCCCCAAAGAAGATTTTTGCGGATTTTGGATATTAATTGTTCTACTCAGAAGTCTGCTTCGTTTGACACCAAAACCAGCTTTATACCATTTTTTTCCAGGTAGCACCAATATTTCATCTTCAACGACCAGACTATAAAGAAGGCACACTTCATCAACAGCTGGCAAAGTATCATCTTACTTATGTTAACTACAGTCTACAGTGATCTCGGTAATGGTTTGGCAAAGTAAACCGCAATCAATTACATATGGACAAACACGTACACTTAGTTTGGTTTTATCAAAGAAACCATAAATTGTAGCAGTAAAGCAAACAATGGTAGAAAAAAATGCTTGGTGAAAACACGGACGAGATTGAAGCACTTTCACAATAATTTACTTGACAGACTTGTAATGGGGACATGTTGCCACACACTCATTACTTTAATGGGAATCGAGAACAATACGTAGTAATTTGACAGTAGCTGCTTGACAGTATTTAAGCTAAAAAAAGTGTGAGTGCTATCAAACACAAAGATCTACCACCACATCTACATGTAGGTACTCCCTTTAACAGCTCCATGCTTTAAATATCGAGACGATGACTGCACATGGAAATAGATCTCTCTTACAGACGGTCATCTTCGTAAGAGACCTGCAACTGCGCATTATACGCAATCAAGTATGCGTTACGCAGTGTGAAAAATGACCAGGCACATATGTGCAAGGATATGACAAACTATATCTGCCTGTGCGACAAACTATCTGCCGGTGTAGCAAACTATCTGCCTGTGCGGCAAACTATCTGCCGGTGTGACAAACTATCTGCCTGTGCGGCAAACTATCTGCCGGTGTGACAAACTATCTGCTTGTGTGACAAACTATCTGCCTGTGCGGCAAACTATCGGCCGGTGCGACAAACTATCTGCCGGTGCGACAAACTATCTGCCGGTGTAGCAAACTATCTGCCTGTGCGGCAAACTATCTGCCTGTGTGGCAAACTATCTGCTGGTGTGACAAACTATCTGCCTGTGTGACAAACTAGCTTTAACCCGCAATGAATTTCACTCAACAATCATTGCCAACAATATCCCTCATGAATTCAACCCAGCAATTCGTTGACAGTGAGGACCCTCCTGAGAGCCAGTGGGTCTGCCAGATCTACATAATAGAGGGACTCGTTGGTGTCTTAGGGAATCTCTTGGTGTGCTTCGTCATTCTACGCGTCAAATCCCTACACAGCATGACCAACTATCTGTTGGTGAACTTGGCTGTCGCCGATATGCTGCTGTGTCTGGAGTTGATCTCTTTTGGTCTTATAAACGGAGACTGTAAACTAATTGACTACATGCCCAAAAGCTTTGGTGAAAGAATTATTACCTGCTATTTCCTGCAAAGTGACTATTTACCCAGGGCTTTGTTGTATGCATCAGCTTACAATCTCTGTGCAATAACATTAGAGAGATATGTCGCTATAGTGCATTCGCTATAGTGCATCCGCTACAGTACCCGAGAAAACTCACAGCAACGCGGATGAAAACTCTGATTGCTATGATCTGGATCACGTCGTTTCTTTTAACGGTACCTTTGATTTTTACAATGGAACCGAGTGATGATCCGAATCAGGCTTGCTCGAAGACCAACTACCAGGTCTTTCGCATTCTGATCGGTGCACTTACATTTCTGTTGGCGTACCTATTGCCCGTAACATTGATGAGTATTGCTTACTACAAGATGCAAGTCACGCTCAAAAGACAAGTGAAAGCCCTGAAGCTACAACATGCAAGGGCAGCAGCCTACGATCTTGTTACTGCTAGACAGCGTCTCCTCAGCATGCTAACAATTGTCTTGGGAGCTCTCATCATTCTGTGGACACCAGCACAACTATATCTTCTCTGCTTGCACGTTACAGAAAATAATCTTTCTAATTTCTGTGCTTCTAAGGATTACCAGTATTTCATCGCTATCTACAATATTATGTTTATTTTCAATTCTGTTATTAACCCAATCATTTATGGGTTTAAATACAAGAAATTCAGGCAGGGTTTTAAGACCGCTTTATGCTGCTGTTTCAACAGTCAGATAACAGAGTTGACATCGGGATGGCACAACAATGAAAGTGTAAAGGACCGGTTTTGTCTCTACAAATTGAATTTCAAAAGAGCAGTACTCAGTAACTGTAAATAAATAGATGTACTTGGTAGATTGGAAATACAGTTTTCTTTGCAAAATGTTCTGCAAAATGCAGTTTACTTGAAAAATATTAAGAAACTTAAGTGTACTGTTTATGTATCTTTTGTAGGTATCAGTGGTGTTAGCTTGTACGAACAAAATGTCAGGGACATTTTTTTGCACAATTTATTATTTGTTATACTTGATTAGTTTAAAACCTAACAAAAACAAAAGAGAAAAAATGTTGAATAGAAATCTTGTTAAATTTTAGTATCAGGGGCGGCGCCAGGGTACGTATTTTGATAGGGGGGCCGACGCACTAGCGCTATGCGGGGGGGGGAATATTGTGCCCCCCACCCCCCCCCCCCCCCCCCCCCCCCACCGAAGTCGAAAAAAAATCAAAGTCAAAGCTAAAATGAAGCTACATGTATTTTATGCAGCATTTTTACGCTTTTTGGTTTGTTATTTATTTATTTTTCGACCATGATTTTGGATCATCCATTAAGCTACCGGGACGCGATATTGTTTCCAGAGTCAACATTCGATTCGGGCTCTCACAACACATAGCAATAGTTATATTTTTTTGACTTTGATTATTTACATGTATTGTAAAATATGTAAAATCTGTACATGTATTTTAAATGAGACTGGAGTGGGATTCAAACCACAGAACACTGATCAATATGCCAATCTACCTAACCACTATACTAGAGAGGGTGAGCTGCCAGAAATTTTAATCCTCTATAATTCTTACGGAATAAATCTATATTCCTAGTATGATATAGAGCGTACACATAGTAGACGGTTACTGTATTGAATATTATTAATACAATCTGAAATCGATAATGAACGTTTCCACTGACTCTAAGATCACTATTCAAATGTTGGCTGCGGAAAATAATTCGCTACCAGCACCGACTTCCATGCCTCGTACACTGCAAATTGATCGGAACACCTCGGACGTTCTCTGGTGTTAAGCTTTTTGAACACAAGCATGTGTTCATATTTTGTAAAGCATTAGAACACATTGGCCTATATGCCTAACACATGTTTAGTAAGTGTTCATAATAGCACACTTGTAGAACAATGATTTTCAATCTAAAGAACCATAACTATTGAGCTTGTAAGCCCACACTAATTTCATTCAGTAAAAAGGAACTCTAATGTGCGGGGAGGTTTTGGGGCAAACGCATTGATTACTTTATCAAAAATCATCAGCCTTGAATAACTCTACTGTATATCGGTAACGGCATGTTAAATAAAACAAAAATGTACAGTCTTAATTATATAGGCTCTAAATCTGTAAACTGGAAATTTGGAATGCAATCACGTTAACCAGTAATTGATATCACATACCTTTTTGCTTACGCATAAACTACTGAACAGATGATAGACACGTGTAGCGGGATACTGTTAGGGCGGGTTTTTCACAGGGCACGCGAATGATTCGCGAAGGATGCGAATGCCAACAAAATGGCAAAGTCCAACATTCTTATTTAGTTTCCAAACGTCCGCCAAACATGCGCGGGGGTTCGGAAGCCCTTTGTCAATTGTTTGCGGGAGTCGTTATTAGTTCGGCGGGAATTTTTATAAAGTTGAAATTTCTTGCGAACGTTTCTAGCATCCCGGGTCGTGATTTGCTCGTGATTTTCCCTCGAAAGTGTCTGAAAAGCTTCGTCATAAAGCGCACGACCTACTCACGATGTACCGGGCGGAAATTGAAATTGACCACATTGCAGGAAGCCCGTCTTCCATTGACAACACGGCTTTACCAGGGCATGCGCATTATTTGGCAAAAAACTGTTGACCAATGAAAAGCAAGAAGGCTCTTAAATCTAAAGTCTTTGTGGCAAACACCACCAAGACTTTACCTACATGTAAATAATGATAGCATGTGTTTGTTCTTGTGCTTTTATTTCAAAGTTTAGAACTAAGTACAAGCAAAGTAAAGCAATCACATTCACACCATTCTAGTCCACCGACTTACACACCTTACCTTACGAATATTACCGAAGACCCGTGTGTTCTCATAAAGATGGTCATAGGCCTACATGTACGTAATATCCGTGAGAGGTTCTCTGAGCGCAGACTCCCATAAGATGGTCAAACATGGCGCTCTCAGCGTTGTGAGCGTTTTAGGGCCTCAGTCTGCACAAAGTCTTTGGTGTGTCAGTGTTTTTTTCATATCCGGGTCCTTGGAAATGTAAGCAAGACAAACACAACACCCTCCACCTTTTCTCCTTCTTCTCCCTTTTTTTTTTTTTTTTTTTTTCAAATCATAGGTGGGGGGGGGGGGGGGGGGGGGGGGGGGGGGGGGCGGCTGCCCCCCTGTAGCGCCATGCCTGTTTAGTGTCTATGTTATGATTAAAACATAAATTACAACATACATCATTCTGTATGCATCTACATGTATGCCTCCTAACATCTTTTTATAGAGAGTGGTGGATAATATGTTTTCCCAGTAAATTTAAACAACAAATGCTCTCTAAAATGTACAGTACTCACGGAGCTGAAATTTCAAAAGGTTAGTTGCTTTGCAAATGAAAACAAAAAATGCAAAAAATTACTCGTACATTTATCTGGCTTTTAACAGATGACAGGACTTGGCCTGTGCAACTCAATTTACGATATTTGCTCATGTGATTAAAGCCTGCATCATACTCCGTGCGAAAGCAAATTGCGAATGTGAATTTGTGACGTCACAGAATTTTCGCAAAAAAATGCTTTGTGACGTCAAATTTGTATCACATTCGCTTTCGCGTGAAGTATGAACCGCCCCTGTGGGATATCCTTTCGTTACACAAGCTGCGGTGATTAATTATGCAAAACAAGACTTTATCTTGACCTTAAGATTCTAGCCAATCAGCAGGCGCTTTCTATCGCGATAACGCATCTTATGTTTATACCCGTTGTTATGTTACAAAAACACGGCAGCCAAATTTACCAGTCAGCAGCTTAGTCCACATTTCAATAGTCAACTCTGATTGGCTGGCACACAGGGTTGCAAAAATTGATATGTCTAGATATATCAGACATTATCACGTAGTAGGTACATGTATAGTGTCTGATACTCGGACTAGTATGATAGGATTTGGAAATTTCATTAGTATTACTCAAATACACCATTTGAGAAATTCCACGGTTAGTTACGTTACATTTTTGGCAAATTACAATATTTTATTTGACTTTTACATCAAGATGTGTGGGTTTCACGTCCCAATAATGTTACATGTACCAAAAGTGCATCCTACATGTACATGTACCTAGGTCTACTGATTACTATACAGTAAAGATTAAACATATTTCAACATATACATGCATGTACACTGGAGTTTTGATATTACTTTTAATGTCGGTCAGTTACATGTACGTTACAAAAACAAGACATGAATACAAATGTAATGGTTTTGCATAAACAATTTCCTGTAATGGGATATACATGTACCTGAAACAAAGTGTCATATTTATATTACTACTTGCTTGATGGGAAATGTTTTAGCAGATAATTGTACGATATGCCTAAAGCCACATTGCACTTACATGTACATCAGGTTATATAATCAGAAATGTCCAACTACATGTAATCTCCTTTATATCGAGCTGTTCTAGCTCTTAGCATTAATTCTCATTAAAGCGACATGCTCTGCTACACCAGATTTGAACGACTCCCTATACAGCTCCACTTACGCATCTGTCACTGAACGATGACACACAGCTCAGCCTGTTGGCAGCATTCAAGAAATATTACAAGCCATCCAAGCTTTGACAAACTCTATCGACTCAAAAGTCAAATCTGCTTGCAAGAAGCAAAAACTCACTGACACTTTTACCTTCAAGAGGGAAGGCAACCAACAGCAATTTGCTAATTGCGAGAAAGTGCTGACCTTTAATTGAAACCTCTCTTCAAAGCATTGAAAGGCTTGACCTACATGTAGATGTATTAAAGAGCAACCTCAAGGAAGCAATACACGCCACCAAAGAGCGACAGAAGCTAATCTGACTCGCCGACAGATCGGAGCTCGGCTGGGGTGTCATCAAAGAGTACGTGGCTGATACCCTCGCTGAGGACTCCGGAGATGAAAAGAGAATCAAAAAAGCCGAAAAGGCAGCTGCTGACAAGAAACCGGCCCTCAAGAAGCGAGCCACCAGCAGCAGACCCTTAAAGCAATACGACCGCGGCCACCATGCGTACTGCTACTCCTTTTCGTCAGCAGTATTTTCGTGCGTACGTACCATCAAGACAACCGCATCTGCTTTTATTGCGGAATCCAAAGCCACATGCGCACAACATGCCCATCCCTTCGAGCACTTCAACAGCAAAGACTGCAAGGATCCAGAACAACCAATAAGCAGTAGAGACTGGGAGTATCAAGTCGACGGTAAAACACCGGAAGGAGTGCAAGGTAGATTGAAACAACGCATTTCCTTTTGGAGAGATGTTTTGAATGCCAGTAGTTTTGTCATAGATGTTTTGGATTCAGGTTATAAGATCCCGTTCCTAACAATCCAACCCCCATTTATAGCAAAAAACAATGCGTCTCATCTAAATCACCCCGAGTTTGTTGAACAAGCCATTTCCGAGCTTTTGCAAAAGCGATGCCTCCTCGAACGCGATAGTCCGCCCCACTGTTGTAACCCCCTCACAGTCGTTCAAATATGTTCAAATATGAAGATCTATCCCACAATCAGTACTATTTTTGTTACGATCTCGAATCCGGCTATCATCACATTGACGTTTTTGTTTCCCACAAAAAATACCTCGTTTTTTTGTGAAAGTCTAAGAATTCCACCACTATTAAAGTTCTACGTGTTTCGCGTCCTACCATTTGGTCTCTCCAGTGCGTGTTACCTCTTACTAAGATGTCCAGACCGCTTATCTATCATTGGCGCGAACAAGAAATCACTTTGTTTGCATAGTTTCCACAGATCTTAACACTGCACTAAGCAACTCTTGCACCGTAAAACAAACCCTAGTTAAAAGCAGATTCAAAGTCAAACGAAGTGCACTTGGCACCCTCAGACCAGCATCACGTTCCTCGGTCTGATCATACATTTGCGCACCATGACTTTTTCCGTGCCCTCCACCAAAATTACCAAACTCAAAGTATCAATCGACAAAGTTCTGCCAGATCACGCATTATCCATCCCCACCCATGTAAAATCTCTCGCTAGGATCACCGGTCAGATCATTTCCATGTCAGTAGCACTAGGCCCAGTAACGCGTCTCATGACACGCGCCACATATCGAGCTACCGAATCTAGGTCCTCGTGGTCTGACTGCCTTTTCCTATCGGATCACACAATAACAAAGTTGAAATTCTGGAAATTCAAAAAAAATCTTTTTGAAATAATTATTTTGGTAACCTTACATATATTCAAAGGAACACACGCTTTTATAAGCAGATGTAATTGTTCGTCATTGTATACCCGTACTGTTGGGTTGTTTTTTTACTTATTCCCTACAGATATACGGAACAACTATGCATCAAACCTCCGCGACTCATCCCTCCGCGCATTAGCACACTGCAGTCTATCTTGATGTCAGCAAAGGTCGAATCTACCACAACCAAGTACAAGGCTTATTGGACTAAGTGGGAGAAATGGGCTTCATAAAAACCAGAGATAACCACATTCCAGGTCAACCCATTCCAATTCTCACTCTACATTTCGCATCGGTTTCTTACACCGGAACCAAGTCCACCGCCGACCTCGCTGCAGCAGCAGTCAAATGGGTGCACAGTTTGACAGGCCTGCCTTCACTGACAGATAGCAGCATGGTTAAGATGGCTCTGCAAGGATTAAAAAGGCTGAACTCTTCACCGACCATCCGAAAAGATCCAATTATACCGGACATTCTGACTAAGCTGCACATCAGCCTGGACACTCTTCCGCAACACTGGCAGATCTGCGCATCCTGCTTGTTTTATTTCATACGCCGGATTTCTACGCTTTGACGACATAACAAAAATTAGCAGAAACGATTGTACAATTACCTCAGACGGTCAGACCACCTAACCATACAGCGACTTTCCCAGTGCTCGTGGCCGAGAGGTACTTTGCGACCTTAGGTGATCCAATCACCTCACATTTACCAGTGCTTCGCAGGCTCGTCACCACCAAGAAAGGCCTTATATTGTCCATCAAACCACTGAGCTAAACACGCATACGGGAGATACATGTAGTAATGGACGCTTTCCGACCCATCGTCCCTGACGTTTACGGTCTTCACAGCTTGAGGTCAGGCGGTGCATCTGCAGCCTTCAATGCCAATGTCCCCCCATTTCTGATATCCAAACAGGGCAGGTGGAAAACTAAGAGCGCCAGGAACATGTATTTTCAACTAGGCAACGAGTCCACTTTGTTGGTTACGAAGAACCTTGGCATCTAAAACACAAGCCTTTTTTTCCAACTTGAAACCGATAAATGACAGTGTGCTTAAGGTTAACTCTAAAATTATGATAGCAAACAATAGTGACTGTTGTCTCGAAGATCTTTTGAAAGAAACGTTTAAATGATAGCTCACAAAATGTAAAGGAAATTAGGAAGAATATTGAATATTGTCTCGAAGATCTGGAAAGAAGAAATGTTGGAATGATAGTATGCATAATGTAAATAATGCAATCTTCTTTTAGAAGAATATTCAACAGCAGGGTTCACTCACGACCGATCGATCTCAATGTTCACCATTGCAAAACAAATTGTAAGTTTTCTCTTTTTTTCGTCCTTTGATTTGGTGCGTTTAAAAATGGAAAATAATTTTCTGACGGAAAAATGGAGGAAGAAATTTATTTTGACGCTAGACCAACAAATTACAGTTAGTTACGCTACGGTTAGTTACGTTACAGTTTGTCCGCCCATCTTTGGTTCCAGTTTAAATATATAAGAAACTAATAATCAAACAAAAAAGCTCCTTTGGCACAGAATTTGAACCTTTGAACCATGTTAAAACTAGGTGCCACAATGAGTACCAAAAATCCATGTTTTTAGCCCAAACAAGTTTTTTGACTCAAATAAATTCATGCTAAACTGTACATTCAATCTCACTGTCACACCACTCAAATGAAGATCTTGTTGTCCTCTTTTATTTGATTCCACACTTGTGGTTGTGATAAAGATAGTTACAAATTTGTATTTGTTTTAATTGTCCACTTCATCGTGGAATTGCCAATTTGCTTTTGCTGTAATTTTTCAAAAATTGATGGGTTATGGGATACAGTAAATATTGTGACGGTGACCTGTGTACAGTTTTGTGTTCACATAAGCTGGAAAAACCAAGAAAAAAGAGAGCTGTTCTTGCAGTCTGATTTTGTTACTTTCTTCAGACAAATTAAATATTAATTGGGGGTAGTTGTTTTTACGATTGCCGGCCGGCAATCATTAAAAATTGATACAAAATTCCACTTTTCTTGAAAACCACATTACATCAGGTGCCGTAATTTCACAGGATGCTTGAGACAGTTATTCACTAACAGTCAAGTAAGGTACATGTACATGTATTTCATAATAATTCAGTACTTTTGTTTGTTTATGATTGCAAATGGTGTATACTACATGTACCTTCAAAAACCCCTTCCCCCAAAAAACAAAAAACCACTAAAATACATTATAAACTAAAATAAAATCAAAACAAGACCAAGACCAACCCTTCTTCTCACTTCCAAAAAGCAAACAAACCACGCACAATATTGTTACAGCAAAATTACAGCCGGAAGAAAACCACTATAGCAAAATTATGATTGATGAAAAAGGAGAACTTTCTATAGACCATGTGCCCTCTGTTTACATTCAAATGTGCTCACAGTACGCTCTTGACTCGCTCACTGCGCTCTCACTACACTCTCACTGCGACCTATGCGTTCCCAGTTTGATCATTGACGCGCTCCCACTGCACTCTACGCGATCTCGCTGCGACCAAGGCGACCTCGCTACGACCTTACTACGCTCTCACTACGTCCCCACTACGTTATGTGCGTTTGTACCGCATTCGCGCGGCAACTATAATACAGCGAGCTCGATGTTGCTGGATATTTGCATATCTGTTGTACAATTATTATGTTCTGCCTGGTGAAGAGAAGATGCACATTAGTATATTGTGTGGAGGATATAGGCTGTAATTATACCATTTGTGGCCATTACGCATGTCAAAGTCAGAACGTACTATACACGCAGTATAATCGCAGTGTAATCGCACTGTGAACGTACAGGAAGCTCCGTAACATCACCATGGACGCATTAGGGGCGCCATAGTCGTACTGGCAGCCCGGTCTGGACATACCGGTAGTATGAGTGTGAAGAAGCCCTTTAAGACGTAGTAGAAGCACAGTAGGAGCGCGGTAAGAGCGTAGTGAGAGCGTGACAAGCGTACAGCGGTCGTACTTCAGACGTACTTCAGTCGCAGATTGGGAAGACGTCCCAAGTACGTTCTTTGTGATCCCACTACGCTCTCACTGCGCTCCCACTGCATTTTGGACCAGGTCGCCGACCCTCCACGATTGTTTGAGCAAGCTCAAAACAATCGCCGAGGTTTGGCGACCATGGATACCCACCCACGACCTAGGTAGACTCCACTACGTTCCCACTACACTCTTGGCGATCCTACTGCGCTTCAACTGCGTTTTGCACTTTTTTAGTCGCCGTGGGAGCGCAACGGCAGCGTAGCTCCGGTGTGACAGGGGTATTAGGTTCTCTTTAATAATACGCCCCAAAACGCCCCAATTTCAGCTATTTTGTAAAAAATGCCCCCAAAATGAAATTTTTGATTTTCTCGTGAAAAAATCCACTGTAAATTTCTTATTTAAATCCACATGAATGGTCTTTTCTTGGCAGTCTTAGTGCTAAACTCCTATTAAAAAAAAAATAGCACAAAATGGCATTTTGAGTGAAACGGTTAACCCAACAATTTCCATAAAACGACTAAGTTAACCTAATTAAATATGCGTAAAGGCTCTCCTGGACAAACACAATCATTTACAGCCATGAAACTTGGCACAAATAATATATGTGTATTATGTTTTCACGAAACCATGATGGTATGGCGGCAGACTCGCCCTACGGCGGAAGGCAGGCCGCATACGGGTCCGCGGAGCGGGGCCCAGTCTAGAGAAGAGCCGGGCATTCCGTGCATCACACCAGGGGACTTGGGGCGTTCTTTAGGGACTTACATGTAAGTCCACGGAGGACGTTTATATATGCTGCCAAAGTTTCTTTGGTTGTTGCGGTTGACAAGTATTTACGCCAAAATTTACCCGCTAGCGCTGCAGAGGACGGGTATACATGACTGACTTGTATGACATACATGTACATGTACACGCATTCGACGTGAATACACGTCGACGTTGCCAAGCATGCTTCGTTGACGCGGTGGACGTGTACATATATATACGCTATATTGTGGGATAACGTTTCTAGTCAGGTCAATATACGGTAAAAAACACCCCAACCCCAAAAAAAATGCAACAAAAGGTTTTTCAACGGTTTCTAGTAGTATTCGACCTCAGGAATAACATACTAAAAGTCGACCAAAATCGGAGTTTCAGAAAGCCGTTATTTTCAAGATGGCGTCCAAGATGGCCGCCGATACCTAAACATGGCCATAAATCACTTATTATCCATCCTAGAGACATAATTTTGGTGTCTATCCCATGGTTTCGGGGGTCAGAGAATCCATTTAGACAAGTTAGAATGTTTGTAGATGGTCTAGGAAACCCCCAAAATCCAAGATGGCGTCCAAGATGGCCGCCGATACCTAAAAATGGCCACAAATCACTTATTATCCATCCTAGAGACATAATTTTGGTGTCTATCCCATGGTTTCGGGGGTCAGAGAATCCATTTAGACAAGTTAGAATGTTTGTAGATGGTCTAGGAAACCCGCAATATCCAAGATGGCGTCCAAGATGGCCGCCGATACCTAAACATGGCCATAAATCACTTATTATCCATCCTAGAGACATAATTTGGGTGTCTATCTCATGGTTTTCGGGGCGAAAATACATTGAAATGAGTTAAAATGTTCATTGGTGGCCTAGGAAACCCCTAAATTTAAGGTGCCTCACCCCCCTCCCCCTGACAAAATGTAGTTTTCTTGTACTATTGAAGCATATAACCTAAGTAACAGGTTAAATGTGTTTATTGGGAAGCAGCGTAATCATACATGTCACTCAAGGTTTTTTTAATTTTTAGGGCGATTCTCGGTCACATGGAAAGGACATTAACGTGAAGGACGTGTAATACTGGGTTTTGTGGAATTTTCTTTCTTTTTCTGTGAGGCTATTAGGTTTTTTAATTCTAATGGAGTGCTTTTGCAAGAAGGTATAGCACAGAGAAACCGGTTTATGCAGGCATACTTCAAGGAATGATCAGTTTATTTGTTTGTGTTTTTTGATCAATTCTAGAGTTAGCTGCAGTGAATCAAAACTCATTCTATGTGGGAAGGGGAGGGTGTTTATGGAAGTCAGAACTTTTTCTCATCGTTTTCGTATTTTTTTTTTGAGATGCTGAAGCACGGTTCTGCTGCGTAAGGTATCATTGGATTTTAGGTAGTGGCTGGTCTACAGAGATAAATCTGCATAATTTATTGTGTGCTGGTATGCCAGCAGAGTGGTTGCGTAACTATCCCGCCCAGAGCGTAATTCCTAATTTAATTTTTTGTTCTAGTGATATACGCTTCATGGGAGGTCAGTTCAGGCCACTTTTTGTTCTGCGAGATTGCAGTCTGTAGGAATGAGGGGGGGGGGGGGGGGGGGGGGGGGGTGTTTCGTGTTTCGTGTACAAGTTTCAACAGAACCCCTCCGTGCTTTTCGTTATTTTTTTTGAGACGCGGAAAAGGTTCTGCTGACAAGTATCATATGGATTGTATTTGTGACTGTTCTGCCGAAGATAAATCTGTAATTGTACGTTAACTAGTGGGTATGCTAGAAAGTGGCTGTTTGACTGGTCTCTCCAGAGCGTGATTTTTAACTCTTTTTTTCCTCTTTTTTCCGTAAGACACGCATCTGGGGATCAGTTTTAGCCACATTATCTCTGCTAGATGACAGTCCGTGGTTGGAGTTCGTGGACGGGCAAATACATAAAACGTCTGCAGGTCAATTGGGTTAGACATTCCCTAAAAGCGGGAGTTTCAAACCCTGTCTCTGGTTTTGGCGATGCGATGACTGGTTTGTGTATTGCCACAGTGGTCCCTTTGTTTTTAGTTCACACAGTGATTGATTATTACCGGTGATAATATGCCGTCCCCTCTTTTTTTTCCTTTTTTGGAAGGGGAGCAGGGCATATTTTCTGTGCTATATCAGGCACTTCATCAGCCACCCTCTTATATAATTCATTTTGCTTTCCTTTTTTTTTTTTTTTTTGTCGGTTTGTATGACGCATGGCAAGGACAGGGGGGGGTTTGACTTATTTATTTTGTTTTAGTCTTGAGATCCATTTCTTTGATCATTGTTTTGTTCTTTCAATACTTCCAATAGAATTTGCAGATTCTCCTCATCAAGATTTTGTTCCTCTTGGTTGGATTGTGGAGATGCTTTAGTCCTAGATCGAACAAGTTCATCTTTTATGTTTTTGTGCCGTTTGTAAGCCAGGATGGGTTGGGTATCAAATAGCCTATTCAGATATTCGTTTTCGCTAATCAAGGGCCAGTGTTTGAGGATAGCCCGTTTCAGGGCTGGGTGCGCGACATGTGGGTAGTATGGTAGGACGAACACCAGTGGGATATTGTTTTTGTTTTTTTCACGCTTAGGGTCCGCGGGAGTCTTTCCCCTTTGAGAAAGGAGAGCTAGGTCTTCGTTTGTGTATCCGCGCTTTTGAAGTTTGTCTTTGAAGAATTCAACCCTCTCCTCAAAGTCTTTTGAATGGGTACATATACATTTGTATCTGGTCACTTCGCCCTTGATTAATCCGCCAAATACCGACTTAGGGTGTGCTGAATCTCGAGCTAGGTACTGAAATGTATCAGTTTGTTTGGTAGCGACTCGAGTATCCAATATCCCTTCATGTATGAATCGTTCGCCTTTGTAGATAATAAGGTCAAGAAAAGTGACTTGGCGATGCGAGATCTCAGACGTGAACTTATTAAGTGATTGCACTAGGTCAGCAGCCTGCTTTTCATTTCCGTTAAAGATTATAAGAACATCGTCTCTATATCTCATGTAACTCACAATTGAGGGATTGTGAGGGAGGATTTTGTCTTGTTCGTATTTGAATAGAGTTATGTCACAAATCTCCGGACTGCATTCGCTGCCCATGGCCACGCCAATTTTTTGTCTGAAAAACTTGCCATTAAATTCAAACGTGTTTCGACGCATAATGAGTTCAAGGAGACGTCGCGCGTGGTCTGTCGTGGGCTTGGGTATTTCGTATAGTCTGTTGTCGGCCATTGCAAGTGCGTCACAAACTGATTCAATTGCCTCATCTTGTGGGCAGTTAGTGTACTATATCCAGTGTTATCAATAAGTTATCTTGCTCCAATGCCAGGTTATTTAGTTTTTCAAGCACATGCCCAGAATCGCGTGTGTATGTTCTTTGCTGTTTGACAATTGGGAGCAAGAAATAGTCTATGTATTTGGATATGGATTGAGTCGGTCCTCCGCAACCACTAATGATTGGCCTTCCCACGAACCGTGCTCCTTCTGGTACTTTTTTGTGAACTTTCGGTAGGAGGTAAAGGCAAGGTGTTTTAATGTCGTGGTTGCGGGGGTTAAGAAACTCCGATATGTCTTTCGATATGAGTCCGTCCACGTAGAGTTGGCGTATGGCTTGAGAGACTAATTCCGCGGTTTCATCGGTCCCTGTTAATTAATTTCTTCATAGTGCAGTGGGGGCCTGTTAATTGTCGTGTCCCTTCACGTATGTAGTCTTGTTTGTTAAGGACGCACACACCGCGGCCTTTATCGAATTGTTTGATGATAATATCCTGTCTTTTCTTAAGGCCAGATAGCGCAACACGTTCTGCTTTTGTTATATTTAGTTTGACATTTTGAATTTTCAGTCTGGATAGTTCCTCCAGAGTGCCTTCAATTATGACTCTAGGTTTAGATTGAAGGTAGGTTGGGGAGTCCAAGTTGAAGGTAGTTTGAACGGGTGTGAGCTTATAGGTCTGACTCTCCCTCACCATTCTTAACCGTAATCTCATCTTTCTGAAGAAGGATCGGGAATGGCGAAGGATGGTCGACCTTTTTGGTTTTTGGGGGGGTCGGGATGAAGTTAAGGCCCCTGCCCAATGCTACCAGTTCAATGTTGGAGAGTTGAGCGTCTGATAGATTTTTTACATAAGGCATACTTTTCTTGGCCCTCATTTCGAGAGTGATCGTTCTCGTCTGTTTGTTTTGCTTTTTACTTATTTTGCGAGACTCGAACGATCTTTCTCTTGCTTTTTTAGTTGTGTGATTTTTTTGGCTTTTGTTGATTCTCCTTGCCCTTCTCAAGCACACTCAATGTTTTCTTTCGGTCAGGTTTTTGTTCAGTGAGGTGTGCAGGAGAACGGGGAAAATATTTTTAGTTTTGTGATTTTTTGGGGGCTTTTGTTGATTCTCCTTGCCATTCTCAAGCACACTCAATGTTTTCTTTCGGTCAGGTTTTTGTTCAGTGAGGTGTTCTCTTACTTGTCTCAATGGATTCTCTGACCCCCGAAACCATGGGATAGACACCAAAATTATGTTTCTATGATAGATAATAAGTGATTTATGGTCATTTGTATGAATCGGCGGCCATCTTGGACGCCATTTTGAAAATAACAGCTTTCCGAACCTTCAATTTTAACTCATTTCAATGTATTTTCGCCCCGAAAACCATGAGATAGACACCCAAATTATGTCTCTAGGATGGATAATAAGTGATTTATGGCCATTTTTAGGTATCGGCGGCCATCTTGGACGCCATCTTGGATATTGCGGGTTTCCTAGACCATCTACAAACATTCTAACTTGTCTAAATGGATTCTCTGACCCCCGAAACCATGGGATAGACACCAAAATTATGTCTCTAGGATGGATAATAAGTGATTTGTGGCCATTTTTAGGTATCGGCGGCCATCTTGGACGCCATCTTGGATTTTGGGGGTTTCCTAGACCATCTACAAACATTCTAACTTGTCTAAATGGATTCTCTGACCCCCGAAACCATGGGATAGACACCAAAATTATGTCTCTAGGATGGATAATAAGTGATTTATGGCCATTTTTAGGTATCGGCGGCCATCTTGGACGCCATCTTGAAAATAACGGCTTTCTGAAACTCCGATTTTGGTCGACTATTAGTATGTTATTCCTGAGGTCGAATACTACTAGAAACCGTTGAAAAACCTTTTGTTGCAATTTTTTTGGGGTCAAACCATATCTTGACCTGACTATTCAGTGATTAGGCCTATTTAACGCGCTAGTTCCAATGTCTCCATTGAATTCATACAGCCGAGGATTATCAGCTGCATCCAGTAATTTTGTAACATTCAAATTTTCCTAATTTTGTTCCTTAGTCTCTTTTGAAATTATAATCCCTCACCTTCAGCAGCACATAATTATCATATTTTACTCGCTAATGAAAATTGATACATTTGGGTTAACCCTGACAGTCCTGAATCATCCAATTTTAATATGATTTTCCACACACCCTAGGAAGTTAAAAGGTTAATTAAAGATGGCAGCTCCATAAATGACAGCAAGACAGGCAAGTTATTTGCCTTGCTCATCAACTTCTTATTATGGCTTTCATTCAACCAAAATTATCCAGTTCTGAGTTTAAAAAGACACTGACTTTAGTACATAGGTTATTATCACACCGAGTGTCATTTGACTCGTTTGCCTACAGTGAGCATACTACTGGGTACCGGTACTGTACATCAATATAATCAGCAAAGCAGTTCCTACTACACTGGAGTACAAGTGAGAATTTATAGCTGAATACATGGTGTGCATAATAGAGAAGACAGGTCTATGTCTACTTTTGATGACAGTTGCAGTGAAACTCTCTTCAGTGCAAGACTACAAAAGCAAGTAACTGGATGTTAAAAAAAACCACCAAACTTTTGTGTCAAAAACTCCCATCGCTTTGAACAAATTGTAATCGTGCATCATTTAGGGCCATGTGTATTATAGTTTAAAGAATCTTTCATTTTTTTTTGGCCAGCTTTAACCCACAATGAATTCCTCTCAACAATCATTGCCGAAAATATCCGCCATGAATTCAACTCAGCAATTTGTTGACAGTGAGGACCCTCCTGAGAGCCAGTGGGTCTGCCAGCTCTTCATAGCGGAGGGACTCGTCGGTGTCTTAGGGAATCTCTTGGTGTGTTTCGTCATTCTACGCGTCCAATCCCTACACAGCATGACCAACTATCTGCTGGTGAACTTGGCTATCGCCGATATGCTGCTGTGTCTGGAGTTTATCTCCTTTGGTCTTACAAGCAGAGACTGTAAACTAATTGTGCCCAAAAGCTTTGGTGAGAGAATTATTATCTGCCATTTCTTACAAAGTGACTATTTACACTGGGCTTCGGCGTTTGCATCAGCTTACAATCTCTGTGCAATAACATTAGAGAGATATGTTGCTATAGTGCATCCGCTACAGTACCCGAGAAAACTCACAGCAACGCGAATGAAAACTCTGATTGCTATGATCTGGATCACGTCGTTTCTTTTAACGGTACCTTGGATTTTTACAATGGAACCGAGCGATGATCCTGATCAGGCTTGCTCAAAGACCAACTACCAGGTCTTTCACATTCTGATCGGTGTACTAACAATTCTGTTGGCGTACCTATTGCCCGTAACATTGATGAGTATTGCTTACTACAAGATGCAAGTCACGCTTAAAAGACAAGTGAAAGCCCTGAAGCTGCAACATGCAAGGGCAGCAGCCTACGATCTTGTTACTGCTAGACAGCGTCTCCTCAACATGCTAACAATTGTCTTAGGAGCTCTCATCATTCTGTGGACACCAATACAAGCATATCTTCTCTGCTTGCACGTTACAGAAAATAATCTTTCTAATTTCTGTGCTTCTAAGGATTGGCAGTATTTCAACGCTATCTACAATATTATGTTTATTTTCAATTCTGTTATTAACCCAATCATTTATGGGTTTAAATACAAGAAATTCAGGCAGGGTTTTAAGACCGCTTTATGCTGCTGTTTCAACAGCCAGAGTAATAACAGAGTTGACATCGGGATGGCGCAACAATGAAAGTGTAAAGGACCGGTTTCGTCTACAAATTAAATTTTCAAAGAGCAGTACTCAGTAACAGTAAATAAATAGATGTACTGGGTAGATTGGAAAACTAGTTTTCTTTGTAAAATGTTCTGCAAAATGCAGTTTGCTTGAAGAATATTAAGAAACTTGAGTAGACTTGTTATACTCAAATGAAGATCTTGTTGTCCTCTTTAATTTGATTCCACACTTGTTGTTGAGATGCTTGTTGTTCTAAAGATACTGTAGTTACAATTTTTTTTTAATTGGTCCACTTCATCGTGGAATTGCCCATTTGCTTTTGCTGTAATTTTCTAAAATGGATGGGTTAGGCGATTTATATTTTACAGTAAATATTGTGACGGTGACCTGTGTAAAGTTGTGTGTTCACAGATGCTAGAAAAACCAAGGAAAAAAGTGCTGTTCTTGCAGTCTGATTCTTTGACTTTCTTCAGACAAATTAAATATTAATTGGGGGAAGTTGTTTTTTAGAATGCCAGCATGGGTTAGGACGTACATGTATTAGGAACGAGGTACCGTAGAACAAGTTCAGAACAGGTTTAAACTGACTACGGCCGGATGGGCTTGACTACAGTCGACTCCTGTTATAACGAACTCCGCGGGACCTCGCCAAAGTGTTTGTTATATCCAAATTTCGTATTATCCGACCCAACGATTTATAAACCATTGTTCACTTTGTATAGAGCCCGTACGTGTATGACCAGCATACACCTTTGCAATATGAACACAAATGAGATACAATTTACACGTAGTGTTGTTTGTGTAATAAAATGTTTAAAATACAACTTTGTTGTGAGAAGCAAAATGTTAAATGTAGGTGTAAAATAATACAAAAATTACGAAGGTTCTTGATGTTCGATTGCTGAGAATGAAGTCAACGTACATGTACATGTAACACTAACAGATACGGAAAGTGAATCAACTAACTGGATCCGCTGTTTCAACGTAAGTAGTCTCTCTTGCACAAATTGTGACAGAGAGACATTTTTTATTATCTTTTGGTCTTCAGAAGGCAGGATTGTGAAATTTTGAGATATCAATCGATAACAAAGACAACAACACGAAACATGTTCCCCTTCTTGCGCCCATATTCTCGGTCGCTTTGATAACCTCTATCTTGAGCTTGGTAGTGTGATGGTCCTTTGGCAAGGCGCACATGGTTCGGGTGATTGGCCCTAGACAGCCTTTGTTGCTAACCGCAACGGCCGATTAACGACTGTGCACTGTCCAAACAATTAGCACCATCCCTCTGAATAGGTTTTCCATCAGCAAGATGAATTAGCTGACATGACAAACATCAATTGATGACTAAAACTGCTTTCAATTTTGATCTGAATGAAAAAGCCATGGGCCAGGATTTATAAGCTTTCGTTATAAATGGATCAACAACAATGCTTTTTTATTCACGGGGTTACCAAAACCTTTCGTTGTAACAGGAATTTCGTACAATCCGTTTTCGTTATAAGCAAATATTTCCCCATAGAATTGTGCACAGTTTTGCCGGGACCAAGTATAATTTTTGTAATAACCGGAATTTCGTTATATCCGTTTTCGTACTAACGGGAGTCGACTGTACTTAGAAACGTCCGCACGAGGTGAACGGGCAATTTTACCGGATCTCAACTGGATACCAACTACTGCGGACGGGTTAAAGACGAGATGGACATATTGTTTCTAAACAAAGTACATGTACAATCGTATTTGTACATGTAGCATCGTATTTGTACATGTAGCATCGTATTTGTACCGTAGCATCGTATTATTTGGCCGAAGTTACACGTTTTACCCACAGCACGGTCCGTTTTACGATGTTTTTATGACGGGGCAGGACGTTTTGAGAACTAGTTTGGTGTGACGGAAGCATAAGGGACAACTTTGCTAGTTGGGCGTAATTGCCTTTTTTACCAATTGCAATGAATGTCCGGTCATTTCAGCCATCACTTACTCGCAAAATTAACTCTGAATTTACTCTGAATAAACAGCACTAATTCAGTACAGGATATCTACGGCTGTTCATTTTCAAATAATTTGGTATTCAATATTCGAAAAACTGTGTTATCACCAAATACTCAAATATTTGGGGAAAAAAAATAGATTATTTAAATATAATTATGAAAGATAAAAATCCCTTTGTCTGATTAGGTTGTCTTTGCTGTCACGCCTCATTAAAAAAAAAAAACTATTTAACATGATTGAATTTATTGCTGAATTAATTTACGATCACATCCAGCTAATCCACATGAAACTTGGCACAAATAATATGTGTATAGACCTTTATTTCAAAATAAGAAACATGGGGTTCCAGACATTATGCAAATGAGCCTAATTCATATGCAAATAATTACATGTAGATACCAGTTATCCCGGTATGAATAAGGTTCTCATGGGGCATCCCATAACTACATATAGCAATTAAACAAGACACTAGTCAAATTTAACGCTAAATTTTGGAGCATACATACCGGTACATATGTACATACCAAATTAATCATGAAAGTGTATTTATTTATAATTGTATATCGGCATTTCTTTATTTAACGATTTGCTGGCCGCAATATTGGAACATTTTATTTAAAGTCACAGCGTATTTCTCACGTCTTTCCCCAATCTAAAAATAGCGTTTTAGGGTTCATAGGCCACTAAAAGTGGCACGGAATCGTCCAAATACAACAGCGGTGGGGGTGAGAGTGCACTTTCAAAGCTGATTCAATGCGCTTTGAGGGGAGCGGAATCGTCCAAATAAAACAGTGGTGGGGGTGTGGGTATTTTTCCAACGCTTTTTTAATGCGGGACCTGAGGGGAACACGTGACGCTAAATCGCCCGCTAACTATCTGAAGATGCAGTTTTAAAATTGCGATAAATCGCTTATTTTTTTATTCGATTTTTTTATATTTTTTTTAAGAGAATGAAGACAAAAATACCAGGTTTGATTTTGCAACACGACGAACGAAATGTTCCCCTATTTTCATGTTAGACGTGCTTAGTGCTGTGTGCGTTTACAGTGTACATGACATATCTCGCCGGAGACGGCTGAAATCGTATGTGCCTCAAACGCTATGCCTACTATTACTGGTTGTTGAGGTGTTCGTTGCAACAGATGGTTCTTTTTCACAAAATCTGTCCTTTTCATTGCCTGAGAATGTAATTTGTCGGTTACGAGTAACTTGATTCCATAATCTGGAAGCGGTTCCTGACATAAACGGCCGAGTGGGTACTCGAGTACCCGGTTTCGATGCACAGCCCTATTTAGCAATGGGGAAAAAAAATATGAAAACACAATTTTGAAAAGGCAGCCTGGAGGTGCGAACTTACCAAATCTTTCCTGAGTCTGGTTTGGTTATGACTTCAACGTCCACTTTCCTCCATGGGCTGCCCACTTTCTCGTACGCAGGACTAGGTGGCAATTTCTCCCAACAAGATGGTGGAAGGCAGACCTCCTTCGCTGGTGGGATCACACCATACTTAAACAGGTAGGCCAGCCAGTCATTGTGGATCTTTCAAAAAGACAAGGTTAAAAGGGGAGTTATTTTAAATGGTTTATAAAAAAAATCTTAAATGCAATACATGTACTGTATATACATTTAAAAAGAGTGGAAAAATTGCAGGTTTTCATACATGTAGATTAAAAAAAAGACGAACAAAATATAAAAGCCCTTTTTAAATAATGTTTTATTTTATTTTTTAATGGAATATACAAAATTTGATTTTGTTGTAATTTCCATAAAAGGATGGATTTGGGTTAGTATTGTATAGCAAATATTGTTATACTGACTTATCATAAATGGGCGGCTCTAGACCTCTCGCGTCATGATTATTCAGTAGTTTTAACAATGACGCTAATATAATTTTATTGCTCATTCAACTACCGGTACACGCAGTTACATGTAGCCCAGAGGTACATTAAAGCACTTTGAAAAACGGCTTGTCGACCTTTAACAGTAGCTTTAATAGTAGCTTTAATAGTAGATAATGGTTAAGGCTTTAGATCGTATCTGCTCATTTTTCATTGACTATTTTTGGTCTCCAAGTTTATTGTTGAAGTGAGTTTAATTTAAGGGAAAGTAAGGATCTGAGAACCTAAGTGTCTTCCATTCAGTGTGGTGTAGATACGCCTAGTTATGATAATTGCCCGTAACCATCCTAGAAAAACAAATTACGCACCGGGGTGAAGCCAAAGTATGACGTCAGAGCTAATCGACCTGGGGCTATAGAGTACGGTAACGAAGTCAATCTTTGGTCTGTTGCCAAGGCATTGGCTCATTACAAAACTCAACCAATTCCCTGTGCTTTTGCAATAGACGTTTCAGTCGACTAGTCAATGCGTGGAGCCATTATTATAATAACAACTCACCCACAGATTCTGTGTCTTGATTGGCCGAGAGCTAGTCACATGGTATTTTCTGTTTTTACTATCTTTCTGTGCACAGCCAAAAGCACTATACCATAGCAAACAAAGTACTATAGCCATGGCGCAGTATCAGTGTGCACGTTGCGCGTAGCGCGTTTTGCGTTTTGTTCAAAAGAGCCAACGCTACAGAGCTGGGTTCAAACATTTCGTCAACGGGTGGTTTAGAAAAGAGTGAATACATTTTCCACCAATTTGGTATCGAAATCGAAGCTCATTTTAACTGTATTTAGATTTTAATAATAAAATAAAAATTAAAACCGAAAAAGAATTTGTGGGTGAGGTGTTATAAAACAAAATTGAATGCTTTATCTCGGCTCTGCCTCGGGAAAACAGAAAGATTCATGGATTAGGCCCCCAAAAAAAGTAATTTGTCTCTGGTCGGACCAAAGTTCCAAAATCAATTATTAGCTGTTTCGGTTTTCCACCGAAACAGCTTTTGTTTTCGTTAAAGTTTTTTTTTTTCTTTTTTTTTTTTTTTTTTTTTTTAGCTGTTTCGGTTTTTCACCGAAACAGCTTTTGTTTTCGTTAAAGTTTTTTTTTTTTTTCTTTTTTTTTTTAGCTGTTTCGGTTTTTCACCGAAACAGCTTTTGTAATCGTTAAAGTTTTTTTTTTTCTTTTTTTTTTTTTTTTTTTTTTAGCTGTTTCGGTTTTTCACCGAAACAGCTTTTGTTTTCGTTAAAGTTTTTTTAGCTGTTTCGGTTTTCCACCGAAACAGCTTTTGTTTTCGTTAAAGTTTTTTTTTTTCTTTTTTTTTTTTTTTTTTTTTTTAGCTGTTTCGGTTTTTCACCGAAACAGCTTTTGTTTTCGTTAAAGTTTTTTTTTTTTTTCTTTTTTTTTTTTAGCTGTTTCGGTTTTTCACCGAAACAGCTTTTGTAATCGTTAAAGTTTTTTTTTTTCTTTTTTTTTTTTTTTTTTTTTTAGCTGTTTCGGTTTTTCACCGAAACAGCTTTTGTTTTCGTTAAAGTTTTTTTAGCTGTTTCGGTTTTTCACCGAAACAGCTTTTGTTTTCGTTAAAGTTTTTTTTTTTCTTTTTTTTTTTTTTTTCCACTTTCAGTGTTTTTACCCATAGGATTTACACACGTTTGTTCTGCCAATACACTTTGGCACTTTGGTAAACCCGATCGACTTAAGACTTGGCATACACTTAGAACACCACCCACAGATGGTCCTAGAAGAAATTTGGCACGATTGCGTCATTCAAGGTCACGTGACGTCACGTTAAAGGTTCAATTTGTCCCCATAGGTTTTGTACACGTTTTTCTTTAGACTATTGACTTTGGCACTTCGGTAAATCCGACCGACTTGAAACTTGGCATACACTTAGAATACCACCCCCAGATGTTTCTGAAATAAATTCGGCACGATTGCGTCATTCAAGGTCACGTGACGTCACATTAAAGGTTCACATTTTTCTCCCATTGGTTTTGTACACGTTTTTGTTTAGACTATTGACTTTGACACTTTAGTAAATCCGATCGACTTGAGACTTGGCACACACTTAGACCACCATTCACAGACGGTCCTAGAAGAAATTCGGCACGATTGCGTCATTCAAGGTCACGTGACGTCACATTAAAGGTTCACATTTTTCTCCCATTGGTTTTGTACACGTTTTTATTCAGACTATTGACTTTGGCACTTCGGTAAATCCGACCGACTTGAGACTTGGCATAAACTTAGAACACCACCCACAAATGATATTGGAAGAAATTCGGCACGATTGCGTCTTTCAAGGTCACGTGACGTCACGTTAAATGTGAAAATTATTCCCCCATAGGTTTTGTACACGTTTTTCTTCAGAATATTAACTTTGAAATTTTCGTAAATTTTATCGACTTCAGACTTAGCACACACCTCAACCACCATCCCCAGGAGGGCCAAGGGAAAAATCATCACGATGACGTCATCGTGGGTCATGTGACGTCACATTAAAGGTGCAGTTGTTAGGCCCCTCTATCTCTGGAAGTACAGGCCCGATTGGGGTCAAACTTGGTATGCAAGTATTCCAGGATGTGTTATAGACGAAAATCAGGGTGACGTCATGATGACATCATCGTGGGTCATGTGACGTCACATTAAAGGTGTAGTTTTTAAGACCCTCTATCTCTGGAAGTACAAGTCCAATTAGGGTCAAACTTAGTATTCAGGTATTCCGGGATGTGTTATAGACGAAAATTAAGATGACATTGTGATGATATCATCGGGTGTCATGTGACGTCACATTAAAGGTTCACATTTTTCTCCTATTGGTTTTGTACACGTTTTTCTTTAGACTATTGACTTTGACACTTTAGTAAATCCGATCGACTTGAAACTTGGCACACACTGAGACCACCATCCACAGACGGCCCTAGAAGAAATTCGGCACGATTACGTCATTCAAGGTCACGGGGCGTCACGTTAAAGTTTCTATTTTTTTCCGTTAGGTTTTGTACACGTTTTTCTTTAGACTATTACCTTTGACACTTTAGTAAATCTGATCGACTTGAGACTTGGCACACACAAAAAACGACCACACACATATTGAAAGTAATTTTAGACACTCGAAACAGCTCTGTGTTTGTCCACAAACACATGTCTAGTTTTTTTTTCTTTTTTTTTTTTTTTTTTTTTTCCACTTTCAGACTTTTTCCCATAGGATTTGTACACGTTTTTTCAGCCAATACACTTTGACACTTTGGTAAATCCGATCGACTTGAGACTTGGCATACATTTAGACAACCACCCAAAGACGGTCCTAGAAGAAATTCGTCGCGATTACGCCATTCAAGGTCACGTGACTTTGCGTTAAAGGTTAAATTTTCCCCATAGGTTTTGTACACGTTTTTCTTCACACTATTGACTTTGACACTTTGGTACATCCGACCGACTTGAAACTTGGCATACACTTAGAACATCACCCACAGATGGTCTTGGAAAAAATTCGGCACGATTGCGTCATTCAAGGTCACGTAACGTCAAGTTAAAGTTTCAATTTTTTCCCCCATAGGTTTTGTACACGTTTTTCTTTAGACTATGACTTCGACACTTTCGTAAATTTGATCGACTTGAGACTTGGCACACACTTAGAACATCACTCATATATGGTTCTGAAAGAAATTCGGTACGATTGCGTCATTCAAGGTCACGTGACGTCACGTTAAAGGTTCAATTTGTCCCCCATAGGTTTTGTACACGTTTTTCTTTAGACTATTGACTTTGACACTTTCGTAAATTTGATCGACTTGAGACTTGGCACACACATAGACCACCACACACACATATTGAAAATAATGTAAGACACTCGAAACAGCTCTGTGTTTGTCCACAAACACATGTCTAGTTTCTTTTTTTTTTTTTCTTTTTCAGACTTTTCTCCATAGGATTTGCACACGTTTATTCAGACAATACACTTTGACATTTTGGTAAATCCGATGGATTTGAGACTTGGCATACACTTAGACAACCACCCAAGGACGGTCCTAGAAGAAATTCGTCGCGATTACGTCATTCAAGGTCACGTGACTTTGCGTTAAAGGTGAAATTTTCCCCATAGGTTTTGTACACGTTTTTCTTCAGACTATTGAATTTGACACTTCGGTAAATCCGACCGACTTGAAACTTGGCATGCCCTTAGAACACCACCCCAAGATGTTCCTGAAAGAAATTTGGCACGATTGCGTCATTGAACGTCACGTGACGTCACGTTAAAGGTGCACATTTTTCTCCCATTGGTTTTGTACACGTTTTTCTTTAGACTATTGACTTTGACACTTTAGTAAATCCGATCGACTTAAGACTTGGCACACACTTAGACCACCATCCACAGACGGTCCTAGAAAAAAATCGGCACGATTACGTCATTCAAGGTCACGGAGCGTCACGTTAAAGGTTCAATTTTCCCCCATAGGTTTTGTACACGTTTTTCTTTAGACTGTTGACTTTGACACTTTCTTAAATTTGATCGACTTGAGACTTGGCACACACATAGACCACCACACACACATATTTAAAGTAATGTAAGACACTCGAAACAGCTCTGTGTTTGTCCACAAACACATGTCTAGTTTTTTTTTTTTCCACTTTCAGACTTTTTCCCATAGGATTTGTACACGTTTTTTCAGCCAATACACTTTGACACTTTGGTAAATCCGATCGACTTGAGATTTTGCATACACTTAGACCACCAGCCACATATGGTCCTAGAAGAAATTCGTAACGATTACGTCATTCATGGTCACGTGACGTCACGTTAAAGGTTCAATTTTTCTCCATAGGTTTTGTACACGTTTTCCTTTAGGCTATTGACTTTGACACTTTGGTCAATCCGATTGACTTTAGACTTCATACAAACCTTAACCACCATCCTCAGGAGAGCCAAGAGGAAAATCGTCATGATTACGTCATCGGGGGTCATGTGACGTCACGTTAAAGGTGCAGTTTTTAGGACTCTCTATCTCTGAAAGTACACGTCCAATTGGGGTCAAACTTGGTATTCATGTATTCCAGGATGAGTTATAGACGAAAATTAAGATGACATTATGATGACGTCATCGGGTGTCATGTGACGTCACATTAAAGGTGTAGTTTTTAAGACTCTATATCTCTGGAAGTGCAAGTCCAATTAGGGTCAAACTTGGTATTCAGGTATTCCGGGATGTGTTATAGACGAAAATTAAGTTGACGTCATGATGACGTCATCAGGTGTCATGTGACGTCACATTAAAGGTGTAGTTTTCCCCATAGGTTTTGTACACGTTTTCCTTCAGACTATTGACTTTGATACTTTGGTAAATTCACTCGACTCCAGACTTAGCATACACTTAGAACACCACCCACAGATGGTTCTGGAGAAAATTTGGCACGATTGCGTAATTCAAGGTCACGTGACATGACGTTAAAGGTTCAATTTTCCCCCCATAGGTTTTGTACACGTTTTTCTTTAGACTATTGACTTTGACACTTTCGTAAATTTGATCGACTTGAGACCTAGCACACACTTCGACCACCATCCCCAAGAGGGCCAAGAGAAAACCCGTAATGATGACGTCATCGTGGGTCATGTGACGTCACATTAAAGGTTCATTTTTTTTAATAGCATTTGTACACGTTTTTTTCAAGCAATATATTTGGCACTTTGGTAAATCCGATCGATTTCAGACTTGATACGCACTAGACCACCACCCACATATTGAAAGTCATTTTAGACATCCGAAACAGCTCTGTGTTTGTTCACAAACACATGTCTAGTTTTTTTTTTTTTTTTTTCCACTTTCAGTGTTTTTACCCATAGGATTTACACACGTTTGTTCTGCCAATACACTTTGGCACTTTGCTAAATCCAATCGACTTGAGACTTGGTATACACTTAGACCTCCACCCACAGATGGTCCTAGAAGAAATTTGGCTCGATTGCGTCATTCAAGTTCACGTGACGTCACGTTAAAGGTTTAATTTTCCCCATAGGTTTTGTACACGTTTTTCTTCAGACTATTGACTTTGGCACTTCGGTAAATCCGACCGACTTGAAACTTGGCATACACTTAGAATACCACCCCCAGATGTTTCTGAAATAAATATGGCACGATTGCGTCATTCAAGGTCACGTGACGTGAAGTTAAAGGTGCAATTTTTTTCCCCATAGGGTTTGTACACGTTTTTCTTTAGACTATTGACTTTGACACTTTCGTGAATTTTATCGACTTCAGACTTAGCACATAACTCGACCACCATCACCAGGAGGGCCAAGGGAAAAATCGTAATAATGACGTCATCGTGGGTCATGTGACGTCACATTAAAGGTTTAGTTTTAAGGACCCTCTATCTCTAGAAGTACATGTCCGATTGGGGTCAAACTTGGTATGCAAGTATTCCAGGATGTGTTACAGACGAAAATTAAGATGACATCATGATGACATCATCGGGTATCATGTGACGTCACATTAAAGGTTCAATTTTTCTCCATAGGATTTGTACATGTTTTTTTCAACTAATTTATCTTTTGCACTTGTGTAAATCCAATCGACTTCAGACTTGGCACACACATAGACCTATAGCACACATATTGAAAGTAACGTTAGACAGTCGAAACAGCTCTGTGTTTGTCCACAAACACATGTCTAGTTTTTTTATATTTTTTTTCCTTTAGATTGTACAGACAAGGTGAGTACTGTTTTGCTTTTGTGTGTGTCATTGTACTTACGGTACTTCACTGTGTATTGTTTAATGACTGGTATGTTTATCATTAATCATTTTACAATCACATTTCTGTTGCTTTTGTTGTTGCAATTTGGAAATAAATGTTGACTTGATTTAAATATACCTTGGTGTTCTCCATCATTTGCCTTTGTGCCCTTCCCCATTTCTTGTTCACCTAATTTGCCGTCTAGCTGAAAGCTCTCGCCACTGGACAGAGTCCTGTCGCACACAGATTCGTACACACAAAGAAGAGTTATCGAGCCGTCACATGACACAATACCAAACGATTTTAGACTTTTTACAAAAAACGGACACCAAACAATATTTTAAGCTGTCATGACTTGTGTCTAGTATCAAAACACAGCTCACATCACGTTAACGTACGTCCCTGCCCCCCGCGTGTGCATAGTTTTACCGCGATCAGCTGAAAACCACCTCGTCCCATTGTCTAACTATTGTTTGTAAACATCAACTGTGTCCTGATTTATCACACTGGAACGAGGTTGGTATGACCCTTTTCTGCTGTTTTCAAACCCAAGCTTCGTCTTCGTTCAGGCTTCATTCGTGTAGTTTGGCAATGGGAATGGACGCGGAGACGAAGTCCAAGCTGGGGTTTTGAAAAATGGCCAGCGTTGGTTGGAACATTTTGGCATTTGACCTATTGTGATGCAGTTCAGCAGTGTTGTGGCATGTTGTCATTGGTTTTTTTACAATTTTTTGAAAAAAACCAAATTGACGCGCATTGTTTAAATCGACACGCACCGACCAGAACCAGAAGCTTCTCTTTTTTTCCCTTACCTCGGGAGGCTAGTTTTACCACTTGAAGTTCAATATTTAACACTTCGGTACTCTATGCCCCGTGTCATCCCAGGTGAGGTAAACGAACACACCCTTAAGATATCAATGTTTTCCTGTTCTATGCACAGCCACACCTATGGAAGCCACTGGCTTGGGCTGCAGCCACTTGCCATAGACTCGTGTGTTATTTCTAGTCATAGCCATGTGATTTGGACCCGGCCTAATACAGTATTCCAATGATAAAGAATTCCCAATTCTAAATTGTACATTGTGACATACCACTGCCACAACGTTGCCCGAAACCTCCTGAACTTGTGCTGGCTCCAACTTCAGCTCATCCAAAATGACGGACAAAGTTGAGGTTGATGAAGTAGTCATGTTGGTTGTCTTTGTGCATTCATTTCCATTGGCTAGCAAAGTCAGGTAGCTTACTGCATGGTATATGTAGAAGGAAAACAAAATGACATTCAAATACAAAACACAGTTAAAAGTAAAAGTAGACAATTTGCCATTTTATGTGCGTTTTTTTCCCGTTTGAAGCAGCAAAAGCGCTCAAATCTAGAGACGGGTGCTTGGCAAACCTGATGAAGTTTAAGGGACAATAGACCATTTTTCAGTTGTGCATTTTTATTGTTTGAAGCAGCAAGTGCTCAAAATATAAAGAAAGGTCCTTGACAAACAACCTGATCAAGTTATTAGCTCTGTGAATGCTGTATAGTCCGAAAAAACAATATTCAAAAATTGTGATTTTAATTCAAAAATTGCAGCGTCACAATTTGAATTGCGACCACAATCTGAAATTTGCGGACATTTCTAAAAGTGCCTCTCTCAATTATATATGTTTGTTTCTTGTACACAGCCATTTTGTCTCTGAAGAAGATATTGTTAAGATCAAAATATTAGGCCCTCTTAACTTATTTGATTTCTCTTAATTAAACGCATATTTTGAAATGACATTCTTTTGTTATTTTCTTTAAAATTACAGCATGCCAGAAGGCAGAAGTAATAATTTCACAAGGAATTTAGAATCATTAATATCTTTTCAAGTAAGCTTGACGGCAATCGCGAAAAACACACAAATAACATAAGAATAACTGCTCAACGCCGGTTGAAAAAAAACCTTTTTTTTTTCGTACTTTTTCTCGCCATCCAAAATTGTAAAACTTCGGATAGGTCAGTTAAACGGTATTTACTATAAAATACAACCCCCCAAATCCACCCATTCATGAAAATTCAAGCAGTTACCAATGGTGTACCCAACCTTTAAGTTATAACACACCTCTTGCTAGTTCTGTATTCTGGTTGGCTGAAACACAGTCACGTGGGGTTAACTAATACAGGCTAGTGCATAAGATTTGCGCCACCGTGAATTTGGGGGAAATAGTTCCCGAAGCAGGCAATAGACTTACAATTTTTGACTGGTTACAGCGCCCTCAAGAGGTTTGCCAGGCTCATCTTAATATGAAAAATGACGGCGTCTGGATCGGATCACGATTATTTCATATTTTGGACCGAGGCGTGTTATAAAACACATATATGTGACCTGTCACCACAAAATGAGAGTAAAGTCGGAAATATTAAAAATTGAGATATTGGTATTTTCAAATTCTCCATAAAGAGAGCTTTCCAATGGTACATAACACTTGGGGGTTTTGCGATAAATACTTTGTACAGCACTCTGGAAAGTCAAGTTTGTGAGAAAACGTACTTTAAACATCTTAAACAAAACACGCAAAAGATTACAACACAGGAAAAGTAAGGTTCGGTTGAGCATAGCAACGGCTATGTTCTAATTATTATTTCTTCTTGAAATTTTCTAAACATACAAACTATTGCATAAACAACAAAATATTAAAATTTCGAAAACGTGGGATACTTACGAAAACCTGATTTGTACATTTAATTACTGTGTTAATTATACCACTAATGGACTTTTATCTAAACACTAACTACGCAAACACTACGCAAAATCGCGTAATTTAAGAGGTTTTCGATTATCTGATCTCACCCCAAAAATGGGAATATGTAGAGGAGGACTTAGGCTTTCCAAATTGCGCAAAATCTCAAAATTTACCACCCCCTCATATTTTGACTTTGGATGGCCTTATCTCTGAATCACATTGTGCGACTTTACTCTCATTTTGTGGTGACAGGCCACATATGGACTGGCATGATTCGGACAGTAGAGCACGTCTTCAATCCCCCATCCGACCTGTGAGCCCCTCGGAGGAATAGACGTGCTCTATAGTGACCTCATTGCCAGTCTATATGTATATAATATTAACTGAAGCCTCAGCAATAGTGGTTGTTCTTACAAACCTATTTTTAATAGGAGACTTTACCTTGTCCACTTGTCCACTGTAAAACTTTACCACATTTTACAGTTTGGATGTTGTGATCTTGATGAACTTGAAGTTACATGTACATGTATGTCTTGGTATTTTTGGACCAGAAGCTTAGAGAAGAATGTGGCTGGCATCAAACCCTCTTGTGCTTTTGGGTGATATGTTTCACCATGCCTGGAGTATTTGATGGGAACCTAGCTGTAAGGGGAGAATTCACAATTACTTGGTATGCTTCTCACAAAATTACAATTAGGCTCTGTGCCTTTAAAATGTGTTTTAATTGTCGTTGTCTAATTTTGACAATCTTATATAAAGGCCATTAGGCAGAATCACGGCAGTGGTCATTGATGGCGTGCACGTGGAGGCGCTTTTGGATGCAAAAGTTGTTAACAAAAATCAGGACCGGAACACCCGTCCAACTTTACCACATGTGTGCAATCATTTGAAGCACCAACTTCAACGTTAAAATACAGACTTTTAAGTTCACATATGTGACCGGCTCTGCAATAAAGGGTATTAAGTCGCGCTGTGCACTATCATGTAATGGACTACTCAACGTTGAGAGGATAAACATTTCATCAAAATGTGATTTACATTTTTTGCCATTATTAACATTTTTAACACCAATATTTTCAGGTTTCATTCAAAGAAATGTTGATTTTGATGATTAAAGTGGAAAACACGCCCATTTTGTGTTCATCGTTCTGTTGCTCTACAACAAAGCCGGCTTTTTCAAAGCCTGTTTTCTCAGTTGTGTAATTTAAACTCCAAGGAAGTAATCAAAAGCAAACATGTAATATTTCCAGAACAGGAGTAGAGCTGGAGCTCTATTAATTATATACCAACTGGAAGCTTACGCTGTGGGCTTTCTAACCATGTATATGACTCAATTTCACTATTTTGTGACATAATACCCATTATTGTGGAGTGGGTCACATAAATATGTCATTTTTAATGCAAAAAAACCCGAAACAATATGACCGTTAAGAACTTGCGGTAAATGCGGTTATGTGCACGAAGAATGAAAAATATCACATCCTCTTCAGACTCTTCCATTTCTCACTCCCCCACCAGCCAATCAGTTGGCAAGTAATAAATGAATAAATCTAAATTATTTGAAGCAATCAACTGGAAAACCAAAGAGGGCGCTACAGTATGATGACGCAACAGGATCAGATAAGATAGAATTTTCTGAAACACCAATAGCTTGAGGTTTGCAGTAGTGTAGTGGTTAGGGTATTGGCCTCGTTAGCCGTAGGTTATGGGTTCAAATCTTTATTTTTTTATATTATAGCAATATAAATATTCAACACATACGTCACGGTTAAACAATACCATCAAATCACGCAACAGGGGTAGAGTGCAGCACCCTAAAGTTCTGAGAAGTCGTGCCTCACGTACGGTAATTTTTGGGCCTATTTTTGACCTCCAAACGGCCAAAATACACGATCACAAAAAATTCCATAACTTCTTTTCTAGTTACCCTATTAAGGTTATTGACCAATCAGTTTTGTTCCTTTGTCCGAGCTCTTTTGTCCGAGAAAATGTAACATTTTAAGAAATTGCAATAACTTAAATTTGTCATGATCCTGCCTAGTAGTACTAGTATTACATGTAACTATTAAAGTATTATATTGTCTTTATCTTATAAAGTATATAGGGACAAGATAAAGACAATAGAAAATAGAGAGCTAATTACAGCCCCATCTAGTGGCAGTAGGCCTACCACTACGGTTGGAACTATATAGTGACGCAACTTTTCCCTGTGGACGTGGGCCAAAATTCAGCCTCAACCATTTCGCAATTTTGTTGGTACTGTAATAGGCCTCCTTCTTATTCCTCCATGGGTAGGCGCAGTAGTAGTATGACATTGAATGACGGCCAAATAAAATGTAAACATTTGTGTTTGTAACTTAAAAACTACTTTAAAAATCCCTCCCCAACCCCCTTCCTCCAGCTCCCCCTCCCCATCGCAACCTGATCCATCCACCCCCCCCCCCCCCCCCCCCTCTCCCTTTCATCATCATTATTCCCCCTCCCACCTGCATATATCCCCCCCCCCGATCCCCCCCCCCCCCCCCCCATCCCCCTCCCCCCTTCCACCTTTAACTTCAGGCCTGCAAAATTACAACTGCACCGTGTGCATCACCGTGTGCATGCATGCGCATTTCAATTATGATGTAATATAATCATGGAGGAATTGACGGTAAAACTCAAACGCTTCAAAATGCAAACTGCAACTGCAACTGCAAAGCTTGTTGATGAATTAGATATTTTGTAAAATAATGCAACCCTAACTTCAGTGGACTTATGTCACCTTTTATTCGACCCAAGTTGTACAATTTTACCTTAGATCATGGATTGAAGAACAAATTTCACACTCTCATGGGCTGGTCTGCCACATTATGGATGTCAGTTATGTCACACGACCGCTGACCTTTGATCCGAAACAACTTTGGACGTACCATTTTAAGTGAAGGGGTGTGCGCGTATTTAGGCAGTTGACGTGACGTTTTGTAATGTTACGAAATGTCAAACATCTCAAATACACAGACTGTTATTTTCCCACATTATGACTAACAAAAAACCAACACGCTTCAGAGATAAATTGCATTTTTTATTGATAGGTGTTGTTTTAAAACTTACCTCTCTCTCAATTAATTAGTATTCAGTAACCTTGGCAAAATGAACGAGTCCGCCAGGCTTTATGTTTTTACTTATTGTACTAGCAATCAGTCTTCAATACGGTCGATTGAAACAACAAGAAAATGACCCTAAATCTCCCACCAAATGTAGGAATTCATTGCTTTTAGTATTTTGATGTAGACATTTTAAGTATAAATCAGAAAAAGTAAAAATGAATTGAGGAAATACCTTATCAGGGAAGATATTCAGCGGTAAAAAAACACCACCGCTGTGATTTTAAATTGCACTGATCGTTAGCATTTATATACAACTACCGTCTCTATGTATGTCGGTCGTGTGGGTGAATCATCGCCACCAAACCAGTGATTGACCGCTAGAGTGTTAGCCCATCGCTTAACTCGTGGTCCCGTACCGAGTGGCCCTGTAGTGAATCTACCCCGTACCGCAGCTCCGCCTCTCCCGACGCCCAGCGCTCGGTAGCAGAGTCATCGTGTACACGGCTGTCCGTTTCCGTACCGTCCCTCGATTGGTGCAATGGGTGTAATATAGGCTTCCTCTGTAGTGTTTGCGGCTAGTGCAGTGCGTTTCATACGTCTAGGCATCGGCTCAACCGGGTGGGGAGTTCTTTCGTACAAGTTCTGGCACGACCATAACAGAGCCCCGCATGTGGTGGGTTGCTCGTATTTTTATTTTCTTCAACTAAAATTTTATATTTCCAAATAAATTTTTAAGGATTTTCAAATTGAATTGGTAGTTTTTATATCAGCCGTGCGAAGCAGGCTGATATATTGTATTCGTCGCCTTTCTTTCTTTCTTTCTTTCTTTCTTTCTTTCTTTCTTTCTTTCTTCGGGCAAACGCTCACAAATAAATCTGCCAAATTCAATATCTGCCAAATTCTTTGACCGATTTCAACCAAATTTGGACAGGATCTTCCTTGACCCGAGTTCTATCTGTAGTGATCAGCAGGTGTGGTCAAACGTCACCTAGTGGTCACTAGTGGTCATTTTCTTTAAAACTACAAAATGCTACTTCTTCCACAGTCTTGGTCCAATTATTGTCAAACTTGGCCAGTTACATCTCTGGACCATGCCTCATAAAAGTTGTTCACAGAATTTGGCCACAGAATTTGGCCAGTGGTCACCAGATGGTCAGCAGGGGTCATTTTCTTCAAAATTAGGAAATGCTGCTTCTCCCAAACTTTTGATCCAATTCATGTCAAACTTGGTCAGTTATATCTCTGGACCAAGCCTCATATAGGGTGTACACCGATAATTTGGCCAATGGTCACCTAATGGTCAGCAGGGGTCATTTTCGTTAAAATTACGAAATGCTTCTTCTCCCACAGTCTTGGTCCAATTAATTTGGCCAATGGTCACCTAATGGTCAGTAGGGTCAGAATTTGACCATTGGTCACCTAATGGTCAGTAGGGGTCATTTTCCTTTCAAAATAACGAAATGCTTCTCCAACAGCCTTTATTTAATTAACTCGTAAAAGTTGTTCACAGAATTTGGCCAGTGGTCACCTAATGGTCAGCAGGGGTCATTTTCTTCAAAATTACGAAATGCTTCTTCTCCCACAGTCTTGGTTTAATTAATTTGGCCAATGGTCACCTAATGGTTAGTAGGGGTCAAAATTTGGCCATTGGTCACCTAATGGTCAGTAGGGGTAATTTTCCTTTCAAAATAACGAAATGATTCTCCTACAGCCTTGATCTAATTAACTCGTAAAAGTTGTTCACAGAATTTGACCAGTGGTCACCTAATGGTCAGTAGGGGTCATTTTTTGTCAAAATAACGAAATGCTTCTCCCACAGCCTTGATCTAATTAATTTGGCCACTGGTCAACTAATGGTCAGTAGAGGTCATTATATTGAAGCATATTAAATGTATTTTCTTCTATATTCTTTAGCCGATTTCAGTCAAACTTGGTTAGATGCTTTTGAAATTTTGGAGTGGTAGTCATCACCAAGTGGTTAGTGCGAGGCGGTTCACACAAGCCTTACAAAAGACTATTTAGGCTGATATCCGTGCTTCCTGAAGCACATTAGCTCTAGTCTAGAATTGTATTTGTTATGAGCTTTTGAATGAGACATTCCATCTGCGAACGATGAGAACGATGTAGTCTAGTAAGTTTTTTATTTTGTTTGCATTGTTAAAAAGTGGTTTTATCATTGTGTCAATTGCGCCTACTCAGTTGTTAATGTTAATGTTAATTTAGTTAATTAATTCCTCATCGTTCGCAGATGGAATGTCTCATTCAAAAGCTCATAACAAATACAATTCTAGAAAACTACCAATTCAATTTGAAAATCTAATTTTCAGGGTGCACATACCAACTTTAATTTTACAGAAAAGACAGTGATTTGAATAAGTTATTCAAATTAAGTTGGTAGGTCATTAAAAAAAGGAGAAATAACGCATTCTTTCTTGTTTATTAGATAGTCTTTAATGCATAAGACAACATACAATACAAACAAAAATAGACATGGCCCAATCCCAATTTAATCATTTTTGTTTGCAACAATTGTAGGATAACCAGGAAAGCGAATCATAAAAACCCTGCCCCTAAAATAAAGAATTCCAACAGGGAAACTGAGTGAGATTTTGTATAACCTGATCAAACATACAAACCAAGTATCCGCTTACATAAATATTTAACCCTATTCTCCAGGCTGAATCCATCAAAATCCATACTCCTGTTTTAGAGAATTTCGGCAGATTCATGATACCTCCAAAAGGGGATTTTGATAAATTGAGTAAGCCTAGCCTGCTGGATTTTAATGGTTTCATCAGGATACCTGCATATTGAGCAGTCAACAACATTTGTGTGTGTGACAAAACTCAGGATACTTTCCATTAAAGGCCCGGTCACACCGGATCGTACGATTTCTGGATCGAGCGATCACAAGTGATTGGAGAAGATTGATCGCAAAATCAGTCGTAGGTAATCGTGCGACTAGTCCCAGGTACCCAAGATTGATACCTGCGACCACTCGCACGATCAGTCGCGTATACCTACAACCAGTTACACGACTAATCGTGCGACTGTGGGACCTGCGATCATCCACGACTGGTGGTGCGAGCATGCATGACTGTTGGTACGACCACGTAAGACCTGTCTGCAACCTCTTACGATTTGGAATTGCAGGTCAGAAGTTTTGAACATAACCATCGACCTTGCTGCGACTGATTTTGCTGTGGCGATGACCCACGACCTCTGCGACCAGTCGCACGCTCTTTGTACGATTTGCCCAGGATTAAAACATTTTTTTGTCGCAGCTAGGTCGTAACCTGGTCGCAAGCCCGGTGTGACTGGGCCTTAAAGATACCACGGAGTTGGGGGTTGGGATCGGGGGTTGGGATCGGGGGTTGGGATCGGGGTAAAATAGTTTTGATCAAAGTTTATGCTTGTGGTACACCTTTTTTTGTATCTTATTACTGCTATAAATATCAATGTTCAAATGGCAGAACTTCCGGGATCGTTAGAGTTACGATAGGGCGCACTGTTTGGAGTGGGATAATTTGGGTAAAAATACAAAAGAGATTAACCACTCTAAACAGTACGCGCCTATTGTGTCCACAGTCAAAAAAAATCTTCAGCAAATGCTTGTAAGCACTTTTTTTGTAGAAAGTGGTAGAATTTCAATTTTGTAGGATTTCAAGTTTGGGTGCTGTAATTTGATATCAAATCATAAAGAAAACCCCTCCCCACCCCACCCCTAAAACGAAGAAAACAAAACAAAATTAACACAAACAGTGACGCAAATGATTTGAGGCTGTCCATAAACCAGACAATATTTGTTTGGCCTGATCAGGATGCTCCTCTTTTTAAAATAATATTTCTGCACTTTATGTTACTTAATTATTACAAACTTCATTTTCATATGTTTAGTCAGGCAGATTGGTGCAAAATGATAGAATTGCTCATTTGATGATAAAAGCATGCAATTTGGCAGACAGTCGGAGTATGTCATGAGAAAGATATTTGGCTATAAAACCATCACAGATTTGTCCTTTGAAGAAATATAGGTAGAATAACAAGCAATTTCTTTAATGTCCGCCATTACTTGTTAGTCTTCCTATATATTTTTCAAAGGACAAATCTGCAACAGCCCTATAGCCAAAGTCGAGTCCGACTATGTGCCAAATTCCATGCTTTTATCATCAATTGAACAATGTTTACACCAATTTGCCCGACTATTGTACCCGTGCACTACTTCTTTCATACCAAAGTTACAAATAAGAAAAGTTTGCTGTACATATTCACAATGTTCCCAATCCTAGTAATAAAAACATTAGACTTGATTTCTTTACATCTTCCCGATCGAAACTGACTATTTTAACTTTAACAAATCTCAATTCACAATCTCCAGAGTTATATTTCACAAGTCCTTTCATAAAACCAGTGCGATTAACTAGTTGAACAATGACAAAGAAATGCTTTGGTTAACATTTGAATAGCTAGTGACTTGAGAATGAAGGACTTGTGATGAACTTGCAGATACATGTACTTGCGCTTGCAAGGACTCAAATACAACTCTGACTATCTGTACGTTTTATTGCAAGAATAAATTGTAAATGTTCTCCTTCAACACCACTCATTGCAATGATAATGCCATAACACATGGTTAATGTTTCTCCAACAAAATCTACCCATATCGCCAGTATTTAGGTTTTACATATGGGTCGACCCTTTTAATTTCTATGGTTCTCATATTTATTTGCCTTTGAAGTTGGGCCGGTTGGTCAAACAAAACAAAAAAATCAGAAGGGAAAAATATGTAGTTCTATTAACTATGAAAAGTGTGTACAGTGGAATGCCGCTAAAACGATCATCACAGGATCCACAGTTTTCGTTCTGTTTATCGATCATATAAACGACACATTTCCAACAACAATCTCTGGTATGTTTGGACACTCGGGAGCAAAGAACTGTAGGTTTTGTTTAATCCGTTGACTTTTTTCACAAAAACGAAGCCAAGGATGGGGTTCGGCATAGCCGAATGTTCGGTATAGCAGTGTTCGGTATAATGGCGTTCTACTGTCTTATTTCCAGTTTTATTTATTGCAGTGAGTTTATCACAAGTTAATATCACTGCAAAACAATTTATTCGCAAGATGCAGTTGACCTGCGTTATAACTGTTCCAAGCAGCTCACAAACATTCTGGCTGTAGTGGCAGCTCCAAATAGGGTCGACGGTAATAAAACAGTTTTTGTTTCTTTGGGTCCGGATGCCAAAATAGGGTCAGTCGGAAATGAGAACCACAGAAATACAAAAGTACGCCCTATGATTCTTTCCAAAATATGCATTAACCAGTTCGCGCTGGATGACGTATATAAACGCAAAAATTTTCCCAGATTCAAAACGGATGACGCATAAACACGCCAAGTTCAAGTTCGGAAATGTATGTCAGCAGCGGGCAAGGCCGGAAATGCGTGGGTGTGCTTCCCGGCACTATCAGCCTGAACACGCTTCGGATTGAGTTTCGTTAAAAATAATCCCGCCCGTGGGCTCGGCGATGTTAAAATAATCCCGGCGCGAACTGGTTAATGAGGTGACTCCTCATTAGTAATGTCAATTTCATGGTGCTGCCTAATAGTTAGCAGAAAAGTTGTGCTAACTATAGCAGACAAATCTGCTAACCTTAAGCACTATTTCAAGGCGTGGTTGTGTAACATTTGCAAGCGCATGGAAATTTGTATTGTTACAGCATTTTTTTCATCTAGGGTTAGGCCTGCCTTTTGTTGTGCTTATTGCTCACGATCTTCATGAAATAGACAGAGGCTCTGTTAGCAGACAATCGTGTGCTTAGCAAATTACAAATGTATATTGTTCACTTTAAAAAGTCAGTCCTTTAGTTTCCAAAAATTTGTTTGTTCTTTTCAACAGAGACTTCCACACGAGTAACCTTTATATTACATATACACTGTACATGTATGTTTAAAAAAGCTTAAATGTATCAGTTCATCTGACTGCTCTGCAAAATTCTCTGATTCAAACCTTACTTTCTGCCAAAGTGCATTCCTGACAAAGTCTGACCATATCCAAATTACTTGGCTACAGATAGGTATACCACACAAGTCTATGGAAAATTGCTGCAGCAACTTCCAAAGGCACGTGTGTAATTTCCAGCTAAGCCAAGAAATTCGGACACGGCCTATTTGAGACAAAAAATATATAATATACCAAAGTAATTTGAAATAACATGATGAAACAGAATGAGGAAACAGATTTCATAAAAATCAGAAACTTGGAGGCGCATATAAATTTAAGGGTAGTATGCAACATTTGCTTTTGCTGTAATTTTTGTTTTTAACCAGTTCGCGCCGGATGACGTATATATACGCAAAAATTTCCCCAGATTCAAAACGGATGACGCATAAACACGCCAAGTTCAAGTTCGGAAATGTATGTCAGCAGCGGGCAAGGCCGGAAATGCGTGGGTGTGCTTCCCGGCACTATCAGCCTGAACACGCTTCGGATTGAGTTTCGTTAAAAATAATCCCGCCCGTGGGCTCGGCGATGTTAAAATAATCCCGGCGCGAACTGGTTAAATGGATTGATTGTGGATTCGTGTTTTATAGCAAATATTGTTACACTAACGTGTTTTTTGTTTTGTATTCATAGATGCTAGAAAAACTTTTTTTTAAAAACCAAGAAAAAAAATCATGTTCTCTTAGTCTGGTTCCCTGATCCTATTTCTATAGAAAAATGAGCAATTTAGAGACACGATCCCAAAAGGGACCATTTGAGAATCGGGCGAGCTCTGCCCGCTCGGTTAACCCCCGCCCGCTTCGAACACTGTGGCCACCCTGGTTATATTCAAGCGTGATGCTCCATTCATAGCTGGAGTTGCACTCCAGGCCAACAATAGCTGCTATCAGCAATGAGTCACTAACAATACTAGACCGCAGATGTGATTACAGGTGGTGCGCCCTTTGAATCGCAGGTTTTTGTTAAGCGACAGTTTACGATTGTTGACTGCCGTGATGTGGTATATGACGTTTTTGAACACTCTCGGGACGTTTAGCACCTGAGGCGAATTTGTTATACCTCCGTCTTGAAGCTCAGCAGACATTATGAGGACTGAAGATACAAAACTTTCAAGTAAACATTTACTTTACAACGCAAACGAAATGAACTCAACTTCACGCACGCTCAAAACAGCTGATCGTCTGCTCGTTTGCTGCTCCACTACAGTTTACTATTGTCAATAGTGTGTAGGTAAACATTGCACAGGTACCAGTGATATACAGCTCACAGAACAGCAGCCGTGTAATATCCCGCCCATTGATGTGATATATCATACGGGGGGATACGAGTTGTTATACGACGGACACGTGATAGTTCTAGATCAATACAAATACAGTATTTAAGACAGAGGTACAACAATGAGGATTATTGCACCACGGGTCTGGGAAACGGGCGGTTTGGGATTGCAGGCCTTATAGACATTAGATAATTACCAGGTCAGGGAACCAGACTAGCTAGCTTGCATCCATTCACAGATGTGTAACTGACTGCAAACAAACTGCAAAGTAACCCAATTTGGTGAATTGGGGGCAGTATTTGAAACCAGTCAGCCGACCATCGTTGGAAATTGACACTAAAATTTCAGGTGCCAAAATTTCATAAGGTATTTGAGACTATTATTTACTTAACCAGTTTGCACCGGGATTATTTTAACATCACGGAGCCGAGGTGCGGGATTATTTTTTAATGAAGCTTGATCCGAGGCGGGTTCAGGCCGATGGTACCGGGAAGCACACAAACGCATTTTCAGCCTCGTGACTTGTTTATGCGTCATTCGTTTTGAATTTGGGAAAAAACTTTGAGTGTATATATGTCCTCCGGCTCGAACTGGTTAATGCAGTTAAGTAATAGTTATTTCATAATAATTCAGCAGTTTTGGGTTTTTGATGTTTGCCAATGTCGTATATTTCCTTTAATACTACATTTAAAAAGTTAATACCCAATAAATACTTAAAAGGCTTGTTGAAAACTGCACGATGAAACACTTCACCACCCATCATGTATGTCGGATTGTGTACTTTCCTTTCTGTAAGTTGGCAATGTAGAGTTTGGATTTGGTTCCATCTGTTCGTCTCACCCAGACTTCACCTGTGTTGACAGCCGTGATAGTAGCACTGTTAGGAAAAACAAATGACATTATGGTAAGTAAAGATCTGCGACTAATTTATTAGCTCTGCTTAGGGTGAGCAAAAAATATCTGCTAAGTATAGCAGAAATTATGTGCCTATGGTGAGCACATTTCAAGGGTTCGCAAAAGAATCTGCATACGTGCTTACATCCTGTAAGTTAAATTGTATGTTTACAGGAATTTCTGCACCAGTGCTGTATTACAAAATGCTTAAAATTCAAGCATATAATGGTTGTTGTAGACACAGAATCGTCAGCAGAACCATGAAATTGGGCCCAGTACAGCCATTTCCCCCCTAAGCCATTTTATCTTGTACTTAGTCCCTACATTGTAGAATAAACTTTGAAGAGGTAGAAAAGCTTACAATTATAAAGCAAAACAACAAAACACTATAGTTTGCAGAAATGCTGAGAAAGAAAATTATGTTTCTGAGAAGAACCAGAGATTTCTGAAGTAAAAGTCAGAATGTTTGTCACTTCACATAGTATCCCACTAGCTACTCCCAAATTCCAATTTCAATCATGAAAACCTCAAATCACATTTCACTTTCTTTGTTATTTTTGTTTGTTCAGGATAATGTTAAACTGGTTTTATTGCTGTACTACTGTATTAATAATAAGTAATTTTGTTAAGTAAGGTTTTCGTGTTTTCGTGTCATACTTAGAATTGTTTAATTAGTACCAAAGCTTCCACCTGTTAGTACGCAGCAAGACTAATAATAGGCAATAATAATAGGCAATTCTTAGCACACGTATCTACCAAGACTGGTACTCAAGGCGCTGTCATTATTATCCCTGCTCATCAAGCCCACAAAACTTCAAAATGCCGTCTTAGCTCCCTTATGAGTATACAGCTCGATGCTGCGGTTTTGACGCAAAGCAGCTATTAATCTCTGCCCTAAGGGTACCCATTTTACTACTGGGTGGAGAGAAGCAATGAGTGACAATCTGCCTAGCCCCAGGGCACACACACCATAGTCCCAGACCGGACTCGAACCCACAACCTGCAGCTTTACCCACATACCAGGAGTCCAATACTCCAGACCACGAGGCCGCTGTTTCATCTACACGACCAGTATGAAATGTAATCGCTTTGGGGCCCTTTGATAATAAACATAAACTTGTATTCGACAACAACAATTCGACACACATTAATGCTATCTGTCATGTTTGGGGTTTAATAACTCTCTGGAAATGTTAGAATTAAACGTAAAATTTTCAGTGCAGCACCAACGACAAAAAGGTTCGAGTGAATTTGCGAAAAATACAGTAAGTAAGATGCTGACATATTTGTTTTTTTGACGCAGCAAAAACTTTTGAACGATATACCTGCCTTAAGTATTGAGAGTCCCCAATTTTCTGACTATTTGAAGATTACTTGCAAAAGGTATACTTTCCCTTTTAAGGTTACATTTGTACCATTGTACTTACAAGACTGGCGTGTCGTTCTTGTTTTCTATGATGCAAAAGGTATACTTTCCCTTTAAGGTTACATTTGTACCATTGTACTTACAAGACTGGCGTGTCGTTCTTGTTTTCTATGATGCAAAAGGTATACTTTCCCTTTTAAGGTTACATTTGTACCATTGTACTTACAGGACTGGCGTGTCGTCCTTGTTTTCTATGATGATTCGGTCTCGTCGGTTGAACAAGCTGCCTTCATAATACAGCCTACCGTCATCGTACCTGGCATTGTATGGGTTCCTCTCCGACTTTAAACCTTCTGTGTAAGAAAATCCGTTTTCCTGATGGCTTTCCTGATAAAAATATTCTCTGGAGCCTAACAGTGATGGAGGTTTCAAGACCTGGGCCGATATTCATTAAAGCCTGCTAAGCCCAGTTGGCTGATAAAATGGCTTCTAGTTGACAGTTAAGCCAACTTTGCTAAAGCTTAGTTGACGTTAGAGTTGACTGGGGTGTCTCCAAGTCATTAGTTGGCAACTAAGTCATTTGTTATGGGACATTTTACATTGGATAACATGGTTCTTGGATTCAGATTTGAGTTTTAAGAGTCTATTTTTTAGGTCTCCCAATGTTCTATTAGTTATGGGGAATCTAGCCGTATGCTGGGTGAGGATTACTTCCCAAACATCTTTCTTCTTGCGATTGGTGTTGACATCTTTGTATTTTCTCTAAAATTAAGTCTTTCAATTTTTCAAACATTTCCGCTATAAATAAGTTATTTTTGTCAATATAATTGGCTTTACGTTTCTTCCCTTTACCATGTTTTACCTTCCACATCGCCATGCTTGTGTAGATTTCAATGTACACATATAGGCCTCATGTGTCAGATTTACTGCTGTTCCTAAAAGTCATTTGACCCATCCAAAACATCTCGACACCCTATTGACATGCACATTCACATGTCATAGCTGCATGCTTAAAATATCTAGCTGCCAACTAGCTGGCAACATTCTTAGCAAGGTTTTATGCATAGAAAATTAGTTGGTAACCACGGAACAGAAAACTACCTATTTAGCAGGCTGCTAAGGCCTAGTTGGCTGCTATAAAGTTAGCAGGCTTTTATGAATATCGGCCCTTTTTTGAGGTCTCGGTCTCAGTCTCGTCCAAGCAAAGTCTCGGGTCACAAAGGGCTGGTCTCGGTCTTGAATGTGCGGGTCTCGGTCTTGGTCTCAGATGCCACAGTCTCAGGTTTTACCCCCGGAGACCCGTCGAGACCACAGCAAAATACATTGCGCCACACAAATTACATTGCACCACAGAAATCTAGTCTTCATTCCGAACATAAACGATGCTGTACGTACGATGCTGTACGTACGATGCTGTACGTACGATGCTGTACTGCGTAGAGATAAAGAGAGGTCATGTTGTGTGAATTAACTCAAAACTGTTCTATCTCCATCGAGGTTTGTTTTTATGAAGTCAAACTGTTACACTATATGTCGGCCATAGACTGGTTCCGGGATTTACATTTGGTAATGACTTAAACACCATACATTTTTTATTCTTTTTTTGTCCCGGTCCCGGAATAAGTGAATACTTACGTTCTTCTTCTTTCCTCCTTGCGCAAGTACCCCTTGCCTGAAATGATAATTAACAATTTAAAAGACATGAATAAGATTAAAACTGCTGCAAACTGCTTACTGTTAAAAGACAAACGAAAAGAACACACGATCCAAATGTTTCAGTCCACAAATTAAGCCAAAGCTTTCTAGTCATTGGAGGTGTGTATTTTTCTCAATACTTGCAATGTTCTGTCTTGTCTGTACATTAGAAAGCTTGAATATTAGAAAGCACAGACTGACGTTCCGTGATCATGGCAACTCATATTATCACAATTAAAGGGGCACATCGTCCTGAAATACCCGAATATTTTATGTTTTGAATTGTTTACTTTTCTATTTCAAACATCTGGTTAAAAGTAAAATTAACCCGTCTTTATGTTTGACGCGGCGGACATTTTGGGTTATCCGTAGACGCATTTGCGCCCGTCGTGGAATAGTGATGGGCTGAATCTATTGTAATCTGACTGGTGCCACAAATAGTGCATTAAATACACGACCTATATCACACTGGGAATTTAGGTTACATGCCACTGTAGCATCTAAATAAAACCTAGACATGACATTCGTCGTTTTCAAAACTGTTCTGAATATTGAAAAAGAGCGTGACGTGCGCACAAGAGGACGCATGCTCGCATTTTTACGCTTAAAAAAAGAATTCAAACTGTGTGAGTTCTGATATCAAAAATGTGTTTCTAGGTTTATAATGTATTAGATGTCTATGGTGTCTGTGAGGTACAATGTAATAGGCACACGCCTTTTCAAAAGACACGTGTGACTGGAAATACGACTAGTGAACACAGTCTGTGATATTTTGTGAAGTCAAAAATGTGGTTCTACAAAATGGCAGACTGTTATTTGTCAAGAAAGTAAACGAAAACCACGCAATATAAAGGAATAGTTGTGTTAATCTTTATATTCTACTTTTAAAAAAGCTTTCCAACAATATCCATTTCATTTTTATACATGAAAACGCCCGATCCAAAGCAATGTACCCCTTTAAAAAATAGCACTGCTAAACAGTTAGCAGAAAAGTTGTGCTAATTATAGAAAAAAAACATCTGCTAACTTTAAGCACTATCAAGTTGTGCTAACGCTTGTGCGCGCATGAAAATTTCTATTGATTTAAGCAATTTTTGATGTGCTTACTGCTTACGGTCTCCATGAAATAGACAGGTTAGCAGAAAATCGTGTGCTTAGCAGCGCCATGAATTGGCCCCAGATGTAGCTATTAGTATCAACACACAAAACTATTAAAATAAAAGCTAATCCGAGTATGCTGTCAATTCTGTCACAATGGCCCCGTTTATTGGCACAAACATTGTACTGTTATACATTGTACTAGATAATCAATCATGATGGACTTGTAGTCAGGTTGGCGTAGCGGGTTTTTTCCTCACCTTTCATCGCTATGACCCAGGTTCGAATCTGGCCTGGGTCAATATGTGGATTGGGTTTTCAGTCCTTGCCTGATTCCAGGGGTTTTTCCTCAGGATATTCTTCTGGGGTTTACCTCCCACCTCTAAAACTGTACCGTCTTCTCATTGTCCTCTGTCTATCTACAGGTTTCCTCAGGCTTACGAGCTTTTGAGAAATCCTTGGTTTCATTACCAGAAAAAATTAATAATAATAATTTGCCTTGTACAATAGCCTGCACAATATGTTTTTCAATTGAAGGGGCCTTGTAGACGTACAGTGATCATATGCCCGCTTTTATCAATAGGAAACCCTTAAAAGCTACGTTTTGGGGCAATCAAACGCGAATAGAGACGAATTTCTAAGTTATAAAAATCGTCTGCAGATCGTTTGCGCATCATCTGGGCATTGCTGTAGCAGCGAATGAAGACGATTTAAGGTGAATGGCAACACGAGCCCCTCGCGACTTAATACAGCTCGGATGATGACGATACCAAGACGGTTGAAATGTTAAGACGAATCCCATGCGAGTCAAAATTATATTTGTAAACATGTTTGAAATTTTTCGCCCGTCTTGTGAATCAAGAAGAAGGGATACGGTTCAGGAATAATAATTAAGACAGCCCACACGGTATTCAAACGATGCCCACAAGGTTGAACACAGTTGGAAACATTTTTTTTAAATTCGAAAACTCGTGTTCGATTGCATGTGCGCACGTGGCCAAATCGGCTATGTGTAAACATAGCTAAACCAAGTATACCTTCATGATAGTTGTCCAGTCTTCCAGAATTTCTTGATCTCTCAACTTGTACACAATATATGGGCGTGGAGTTCTAGTCAAGGTTTTCTCTTCAATTTAATGGGAAGGCGGAAACATAGTGCCCACATACAACATAACAAATGTCATTAAACATGGTGCAGCCTAAACCAATTGGTAAGCACTCTTTTGGGTAAAGGATTAGATGAAGGAAAGTACATGCAATGCTATTTTAATTGTACATTTAAAAGTTGCATGGTTTTACTGAGTGCAATGTTCACGCTGCACAAGTAAGTACACAAACGTACATAAATGTACCCGAAACCAAAACCGGCCCGACCCGACCCGAAACCGACTTTGGGTCGGGTCGGGTTGTTTTTATCATCATTTTAGGCGGGTCAGGTAAGTTTCAGTTTGCATTTGCATCAATTAAGCTATGTTGTGAAAAAAAATTATAATAAACTGAAAATAACAAACAAAGAAAAAAACGAGAAATTCAGGCGGTGTATAATTTACTTTTTTACAGCTTTAGATTACAGCCAAATTTACATCTTGGTAGCGGCACATCAAAAATATTTTAAAAAACAGTAGACCGAAAACGCACGAAAAAAAACCCTGTTATTCTTTAAATACTACAAGATAGTTAAACAGGCAGATATTGCTTGATTGATTGATATTCATTCAGGCACAAAACGGACACAATTTTCGTGGTTTTTTTCGGGTTCGGTTCTTTTGTAGCATGACTTACGGACTCATTGGTAGTATTGCTCATTCTTAATTAACTGATTATCATTCTAACGAGAGTGACTGGTCAATAATAGAGAAAATGGGACCGATTTTTACAGTAGTCTGATTTTCATATCACACTTTTTTGACGGTTCGGGTCGTTTTTTCAATGATTTTTTGTCAGGTCGGGTTGGAATATGGTCGGGTTAGAGAGTTCAGATCGGTTTTTGTTCCGATTTGGTTTATATTTTTTGTTTTGGGTCAGTTCGGTTTAGTCAACCCAATTTGATGCACATCACTAATGTACACTGTGAAATTGGTTTTCAGGAATCCTCTCTGATATACCCGGCTCCAATCCGAATGTCAGAACGAACCACAGATCTACTGAATGAGTACCTATTATCTAGCAGCCGTCGTGTTGCCCAGATTGGTCCAGATTGTTTTGACTAGCCAGAGTCAATGTCCCAGGCATTCTAAAGATTGGCTTCCTTGTGGTTATGGAGCCTTTTTCAGCTTTGAGCTTCACAAAGTTTGTGCACAGAGAATGGGTAATGTACTCTAGAATTGATTCTTTTGTAGCCGGAACCGTGCATAGTGGGCACTCGGTTCTCAAAAAGATTGGACTCGTGGTTCCAGGTCCCATATTGGAACCAGGTAGAACCGGGGAACCGCCGAAACCTCCCAAGCCTTGTACATTTGTATTTACACTGTATACTCAGTGTTGTCCCAATGGATTTGTTTTTTCTTTTACAGTTTGAGTCAGGAATGTTTTTGGGAAGAATCCCCTCAGGACAACTCGCCTTGTAGCAGATAATATTTAAACTAGTAAAGGTTGCAGTAACAACATGTTGAGGGGAATATTGTGGTTCTGAAAAGAACTGGTTATAGCTCTTTATATAACACCCATTTTGATCAGTTAAAAGATTAAATGTTTCATTCAACTCGGCTTTGCCTCATTTCATCTTTCAACTCATAATTTTTTTTTCACTATCGCACTCATAAACATCCATTATTTGTATAATAAATTGCAACGTAACTCCAGCACATCTTCCGTCTCCTGAAGCCGACAAGAGCAGACTGATCTAAACGTCAATTTATTTTACTCAACCATTTCTTTTTAGAACCACACTATCTCTCTCTTAAGAAATTCAACCATACGGTGTTACCGCAACCTTTAAAGGTAGGATACACCATTGGTAATTGTTGGAATTATCATGAATGGGTGGAATTGGGGGTTGTATTTTATAGTAGATATCGTTTAACTGACCTGTCCGAAGTTTTACAATCATATATGCTGAGAAAAAAAAGAAAAATGGCATTCGTTTTCAATCGACATCGTGCAGTGGTTCTTATGCTGTCTGGTTTTTTTCGCGATTCGATTTTTTGGGACAATTACTGGATATCTAGCGCATTTTGCTGGATACCTAGACCCATTATTTACTTTCAAATAAGTAAGATATTTCTTAATAATTCGGTAGAATTTTTGTTCGATATCTGCAAATGGTGTATCCTACCTTTAACACTAGTGTATACCATCAACATCCAAAAATTCAAATCTTATCAAGATAACATCTAATCCAAAGGATATCAGCCACGGTGACAGGTTTCCTTTTTCTATCGCTAGCCAGGTCACACTTCTTGCCTTTACTCTTCTGGGCCTGTGTTTCATTCCAAAGCTCTGAGGATAAAAACAAACATGGAGAATATAAAACCAACTAATAAATAACCATCATTATTTTTTTATTTTTTTTTAATATTACTATCAAATATCCATTTGTAGAAGTGTTTCAGTAAAATGCAGGGATGTAGTCAAGTCCCCGCAAGTCCCTGCAAGTCCCCGCAAGTCCCCGCAAGTCCCCGCAAGTCCCCGCAAGTCCCCGCAAGTCCCCGCAAGTCCCCGCAAGTCCCCGCAAGTCCCCGCAAGTCCCCGCAAGTCCCCGCAAGTCCCCGCAAGTCCCCGCAAGTCCCCGCAAGTCCCCGCAAGTCCCTGCAAGTCAGTTTCAATTCAAATCACAAGCTATTCAAATGAGCTTTGACAAAAGCATTCCTTTGTCATTTTTCAACCAGTTACTTATGACTGGACTTGTGACTGGACTACTTGTGACTGGACTACTTGTGACTGGACTACTTGTGACTGGACTACTTGTGACTGGACTTGTGACTGGACTCGAATACAACTCTGGTAAAATGACACTTCACAAATGTCTTCCAAAAATGGCTTAAACAATGAGGCTTTAGAATCACAAATGTCTTCTAAAAATGGCTTAAACAATGAGGCTTTAGAATGACTCAGTTTTTTGTGCGGTCTTTTAACCCTAACTCCCTACCACATTTGTCTTACACATAACCTGAAACTTGCAAAATCCTGCAATTCCAAAGTGTTAAAACTCCATGTAACCTGAATCCTGCAAATTCCTCCGATATTTATTACTGGTGACCACTACCCAAATCCTGCAATGGCTTTACCATTGAGCTTTAAAACAGCCAAACATGAGACAAACAGCTGCTAAGTGCCCTCTTTAATTACAACCAGGGTATGCACACATCACCCTTGGTATGCAAACCTCCAAAATCCTTCTTGTGGTTTTGGTAGAATTTTCAAGGATTGCGGATGAATGACAAACAAATTGTCGGTTGATTTTGGAGAATGCATTGTGTTGAGTTCGTAGGCTGCACCCAGCATTTTGGAGGACTAATGACTGAAGATGAATCCAAATTTGAGAATGTGTGACGTCACTCTTTCTCAACGTATATATTTGCCATTTGAGGTGAATGGCAAATTGTTTCATCCAAGCATTGAAATATATATGGTAAATTTCTCTATTGTGATTGCTATTTCAGAAACCTCTCGGCAGAGTATTAAATCAATGAACGGAAAGAATGATACAGCCAGAAGCTGTTTTTGTTTGTTTCATATATCATCTCAATGAAGGTCAATCAGTCCAAAAATGTTGAAAAGACATCAATCTGGGACTGAGAAACATTTCCATATATCTTTTTGGAAATACTTTTCTTGACTTTTCATAGACTTTGAAACTCTGAAGTAGCGTCAGGATACTACATTCTTTCTAAATGTATGATTTGTTTTCCACTTTCTTACCAGTTGTGAAATCAATGTTATGTCTGTCTTCTTCTAGCCGTCGGATCTTTTCTTCCAGCTCCGCCCTCAGCATATCTCTCAAGAGCATTTTCTCACTCTGGAAAAAAGAAAAGAAACAAAAACCAAAGTTCAATCCTCAAAGAACGAGCTGCTCAGAGTTGGGACTTGTTTTACCCTAAGCCCTGATTTAGTTCCCACGGACTACCCTAAATCCGACAGTTACTCATTGGTCAAGTTGGAGAACGGTGTCCTTGTTACGTCCAGAACCGGTTATGAGGCAAATTCAGGTTAGTTGTAGGAAGCATGGAGTTAGGAGTTAGAGTTAAGCAGGGTTAGGTTTAATGCACATGGTGGTTAGATATCAAGATAAGAATGTAGTATCCTGACGCTACCTTAGAGGTTGTGTACAAAGTCTATGGAGAATCCGGAAAGAGAGTGAAGTATTCCCTAACAAAATTGAAAATGTTTCTCAGTCCCAGATTCATTTGTGCACATTCATTCACCTTCTTTGAGATTATATGAAGAAAAAACAGCGTTGGGTTGCAACATTCTTTCCGAATTGAGCAAGCACAAACCTATAGGATACAAGCTGAAATGATACAATTGTGCATCACTACTGGTAACAGAACAATTATTCGCATTTTTGTACGTGGAGACATGGCTTTGTTCTCGTGTACAAAATGATTAGAAAGCCGAGCACGTTTTTCAAAATGCTCCCATTTTTACCACAATTATTTTCCTGGGTTGAAATTTCGACCCAATATACCCTATATTATACCCTAACCCAAACACTAACCCTAACCCACATACTAACCCTAGTTTTTGAGTAATTTAAGTAAAATCCAAAAATCTAATTCGTGAAATTCCTAGTGGAGACCTATTAATCTATAGAAATTACCCTTTGGAGACCTTTTCACTCCCATTGTCCCCCTTGTGTTCACGTCTCCAGAGGGTACCGTATTTCAAACCAATGGTATGCCCCTGCTAACACCCCCAACTCCACACCTGCCCACACCTGCCCCCTCCCCCAATCTTCTCCCCCCAATCTCCACTCCCCCTCCCAATCTCCACCCCCCCCCTTCCCAAAAAAGAGAGTAGACAATGCTTTGAATTGGTCTAACCTCATGATTCTCGTGAGAAGCCTTGCCCTCGCTGTCATACTTGTTCTTTATGTTGTTTAGTCTGAGTTCTCGTAGCACTCCAGCGATGTGGGTGCGCATGGTCATGGTTTGCTCCAACTCTGACAGCTTCTTGTAGTCCATGGCGTCTCCTTTCTGCACCTGGCCCAACTTGGAATCCAGGTCCCCGACTCTCTCGATGTACAACCTGAACAAAAATGAACATGAACAATTTGTACTCATCAAGTTATCCGCAGATCGCGGAGGTTGCCATTTCAAATGGTAGATCCCTTGATATTTCTACTCATCAAATGATCGTGGGTGTCGCCTTTTCCCATGGTTGATCCCTAAATATTTGTACAAATCAACTCATCCGCAGATCGTGAGTGTCGCCTTTTCTCATGGTTAATCCCTAAATATTTCTACTCATCAAGTGATTGTGGGTATCACCTTTGCCAAGGTCAATCCCTATGTTTTGTGTTCCTGAAAACATTTGGGGGCATAGTACACAGTACTACAAAATACTACTCAATTCTCATAAGCCAGTGTAGTAAGAGTACTGAATACTACAGTACTATTTTGTAGTATTGGGAGATGTTAGGAATAAATGACAGCCTCAACTGACTTCTAGATAACCTTTGACATATTTCAAAAGAGTTGTGATAAACACCAACCCAAGGATCACTCCATCCAAGTTACATTAAAAGCCACCAAATTCTGTAGCAAAAAGGAATATTGAAGCATATTTAAACAATGACCTCTACTTGACTTTTGACCTCAGTAATCTGAAGAAGAATTGTGTCTTCCCACCCAAGGGTCACTGCATCTAAGTTTCATCAAAATGCCTAAAGGCATGTAAAAGTTTGTTATATACATGTAACCCTAACCCTCCCAAATCCTCAAATTAATATGATTGTGCACACACCCTAGGGAGTTAGGGTTAAAAACTTAACCTGAAACATTAACCCTAACCCTGCCAGACGAAGCACAGTGCATCAGGAAAAAAGTCTGGTGCACTTTGATGCATTCGGCTGTCAACACCAGCGCATTGAGAGCTAGTCCCCATTGAACAATGCCAGAGAAAGATTCTGCTGCGTTGGGTGAACACAGACTCTGAGGCAGTTAGACCTTGAGATGTTTGACTTGATGGATATTTCTGCGCTGTGCAGGGTTGTCACTTTGACAAATTATACATGTTGCTGCATCTGGCATAGTCTTGCTCCAAGAACGAGTCTTTCATTTGTTCTGGGGCGCACCGTCCGTCTATGCAGTTCATTAATCATCAATACTACGAAAACGGGCTTATTGAGGGCACCCTTAATTATCATGAGATTTGTTTCTCAACTCGGTCTTGACGCAAGAGTCACGTGAAGCTGTAAAATTCATTCCAAACATACTGTAGCTGAAATAGCAACTCGCCCCCACTGAGACGTTTTTCATTCAATGTAGTGTATACGATACACGCTGTGTGTTTCCCATAAATTGCACACGGCAAGACTTGGAACAAGACTACATCTGACAGGGTTTCTACTCAAAATACCTTGGAGGGTTATGGTTAGGATACATACGGGGCTACGGTAATACGGTCATAGACAATTTAGGACTGTTAAAAATCTCCAGAAATTTGTCTAGGCGACACAAAAAAGTTTATACCCAAATGCAAGAGGTTTCTTGGTTATTTTATCTAAAGAACCTAAACCCTAAAAGTTCCAATCCTCCAACAGGTGAAGGATTGAGGACTGTTAGGGTTAAGTTAGAGTTGTCCATTTTCGAATAATTGAGTATTCGATTATTCCAATCTTTACTTGAGCAAATATTCATAACTTGCTGATCAAGTTTTACACACGCTCCACAGCTGCAATCCTTGCTGGTTAAAAGCTGCATACAACGTGCACCAGTTAAAATTAGCATGAGGCGACGGACATTATGGGCTGCTGGAGTGTTTTATAAATGTCAAGGATTGTCTCTTGCAGGCTGCAGCAACAATTCATTTGTCCATACAGAAATTCGCTTGCACAATACGACTCTCATACACAGTATTAAAAGTTTCACATTTTTATACAAAAAAGGCTTGGGCATACATGTAGGATTCAACCCCCCCCCCCCCCCCCCCCAAAAAAAAATAAAAAATTAAATAAATAATAAATAAAATTTTCCCAGCTGTATGAACCTTTGTGCAGTGTTTTCCTTTTTTCAGCTAAACCATCGGGCAAACTTGTTGTACTTACTGTTCCTTCAGGTCAGTGAACTGACGTTCCAGATCATTCATGTGATTCAAACATTCTATCCTTCTACGTTCACAGTCTTCCTCATCGAATTCTGATAAAACAAACACACAAATTCACTTTTACATAGGTCGTTTTCCAAACCCTGGCTTAGGCTCCGTTTCCACCTCTAACCCATTGCTAAACTGCAGGAATGAAGCCTCCTTAGAAGACGAAGCTGGGTTTGGAAAACGGTTATAGTCTTTCCAAACCTTGATCCCGGCAGAAACAATGTATCCTGGCACCACCTTTTTGTGTACACAAATAAACCACACAGTCTGGAGAGTTGAATGCATTTTCAAAGTACATGTACTTCCTAATAAAACTGGTAATGTTTCGCAGTCCCATTTTCACGTCTTTTTAACATGTTTGTCAAGATGCATCATTGTTTCAACTTTTTTAATGTTCTCTAACTATTAAAAACTGGGAAACTGTGACTTGTTCTATAATTTTTACCCATAATATGTCAAAGTTCTAGGCCTAGACTGTAGATAATTTGTCTCTATGAACTAGGCAAACTTTCATGACTTTTATTCAATATTGACATCACCAGAATTTTTGCTGAAAAAAACCCAGAATATCAAGACAGGAAGAAAAAACTAAAAATAGAACTACAATGTATGCTTTCTCAATGAAGTATGTTTTACGTATCCGTATGTATATTCTTGGTTTTTAAATTTAAAGGTAGGATACACCATTGGTAATAGCTTGAATTATCATGAATGGGTGGATTTGAGGGGTTGTATTTTATAGTAAATATCGTTTAACTGGCCTGTCCAAAGTTTTACAATCATGGATGCTAAAAAAAGCAAGAAAAACGGTGTTCGTTTTTAACCGGCGTCAGGCAGTGGTTTTTATGTTGTTTTTGTTTGTTTTGTTTTTTGTTTTTATAAAATTCAATTTTTCAGATCAATTACAGGATATCTAGCGCAATCCTTTGGCTGGATGCCTACAATCATTATTTACTTTTAAATAAGTAAGATATTTCCTAATAATTCGGTAGTATTTTTTTTCGATATCTGCAAATGGTGTATCCTATGATACCTTTAACCATAATCCCTGAATCGTCAGTAAACCTTAATAGCTCAGTCTTGATCTCCGATACTTGTAATTGTCTCTCTGATGGCTTATCGAGTAATTTTGTGGCCATTTTGAGGGTGAACTCTGATGTTTTTCGGGGGGCTAACATTTGGCAAAGTGAGATTTGATTGACCTACATGTAGCCCTACTACTAGTGTGGCCCCTGTATAATGCGCTATACTTAAGCCACACCATGCGAGACCAGCACGTTGATTGAAAACCTTGCTCCCGGCTTGGCTTTCTGCGTGCATCTGTCAGAGGAACTGTAGAGTTGCAATTATACTAAAAGCATTCTATAATCTCCTAGCTCTTACTATCCGAGTTAATTCTTTAACCCTAACCCTACCTAATGCTACTTTTTACTACTACATGTAGTAGTAAAAAGTAGTATGCAGTACTCTCACTGACTTGTGTGCAATGCCTGTAGTAATTTTTAGTAATTGGTACATGTACTTTACCCCTTATTGCACTCGTAGTACTTTTTAGCATTGGGTCCCTCTGCTTGCTGAGTGAGCATGGCCCATGTATGCTGTGTAAGTTGTTCTAAACTCTACAGCAAAAATTGTCACTTGGGACACAGCAATGGGTCAAGGCTGGACTACTGCATTTTTGCCAGGTAAGTATTACTGACCTGTATTGCCACTATTAGTATTTTGTAGTTGGCAGTATCTGTACTCTGTCAGTACACACCCAATCATCAGTCACGGAGAGACCCAATGCTACCAAATACTAAGTGGTATTATGTAGTACGCAGTTCTTTAGCCCAAAGTAAGGCCCAGGGGGTTAGGGTTAAGTTTAATCTTACCTCAATTTTTTTTAGAAATGTTGGCATCTTTTCTTCAGTCGAACTGCACCGCACGGTGCAGATTTTAATAGCAACCGCCATTTTATGTCATGATCCCAAAGTTGTGACATGTTATGCATATAGATTTTGCCGAGCGGTGCGCGCGACTTCACTGTTCACAAGCTGCGATTGGCTGCTGTTGCCGCTAAGATCTATTTGCTTAACACGATGTCACAGCTTTGGATTCATGACATAAAATGAAAAAAAAGAGGGGGTTGCGTTTGCGGAACTGGGATAGTTTTCACCTTTTTTACAGAAATTGGGCGAGATTCGACCGGTTTTATGGAAGTGCTGACATGTTGTTAAAGTACTCATAAAAATGTGTTTGGAGGTATACCGTGCAGCGGTATGGGAGTAATTTTGTGCAGTTTGTGCATGGTTTCTATTGTTTAACGGCGGTTCACCTGTACAAACCCTCTCTATCTATGGGGCTCCGCCCTACGGGCGTCAGGAGCCCCATAGTTCTAGGGGTAATCCAAACCTTAAACTAAAGTTACACATTTGTATTCACAAATACTAAATTTGGCCTCGGTTTACTTCCAAAAGTAAACAGATAAAAGTGGCACTGGCAATGAAATAAACTTATTAGGAGCTTGATTGTTACAATTTTTGTATACAAACGAATGACATAAAACAGGCAACCCCATAAAAGTCCATACCAGCATTGAGTTTTCAAAGTAAACTATGTGTGTTTATAAAATGTTACCCGAGCTGTCTTCGGAACCCGATGTGTCCATATCGGAATCATCGTCGTCGATTTCGCTGTCAGGAGTACTCCTGTCCTCCTCCATGTCCTCCGCTTCACTCTCCGCAGTGTCCTCTGCTACCGGCATTCTTCGACGAGGAATCCTGGCAAATTTAGATAGACTATTAGTGGAAAAATTGAATGATTTACTGAGCGCCAAACTCGCTGTACTGCATGTTGTCTTGATGTCTCGCTGCAGTGCTAGCTGTGTACTATAACGCCGGTAGTCGGTTACCCAGCTACAACGGTTCACAAATTTGAGTGCAGAAAGGGGAAGTCATGTGATGTGGTTGCTACCTAAGGCAAACTGAGTAAGGGTGCCAGACTTTAAAGTGTACGGCTGTTTTATGTTTTAGATTGTTATGTTTTTCGTTTTCAGGCTAGCGTGCAACAGTTATAACTCCAGAATGTTGCCTCTTTTGGGGGTGGGGCCAAATGTTACAGAGGTGGGGGGCGTAAAGGCAAACTCAATATCTTCTTGAAACGGACAATATTGGTGAATTTTTTTTATCCATTTTATAGAACGGAGATGGACAAAATATTTACATGTAAAATTGAGCAGATGTTCTCATTTGGGGCCGTTATGTCACAACTTCGTTCTTAAAAATTGACATATTTTGCATATAAGCGAAAAAACAAACAAAAACTAATCTAACCCAAGTTTTATTTTTGAAATGTTAAAGAAACAAACATATAAAGCTCTTTAATGTTTATATTCAATCTAAGATGGTATACCTTTGATTTTAGGCAAACAAACACAAAATTCAAAAACGATATACATGTAGAACAAAGTTATTTCTCATTAGGCCCTATATAGGCTAGATCATGTTTTTAGTAATGTATTCTCTTAAATCAGCGAAGAAAATGTTTATACTACAAATACATACCTGTAAACGTATCTCAAATTGCCACATTTCCATTTAACAATTGAAATTAGCATACTTTGAATATAACTTCAATTTTAGCATTTTTCTGTTTTTGTTCATTCCCTTAAATCTAAACGTTTTTCTTCATTCATGAGTTCCATTTTTGTGCTAGAATTGATTACAAGGAAGAGAAGGATAGACAGACAATTTCTGACATCTAATTTAATTGAAACAAATGCAGGAGTCTGACTCCTTCCCTGTCCACTCTTCTGGTACCACTCACAGACTAATACTGGTAACATCACTTGCAGTACCTCTAATGTAATCTCATTGCAGGTTTTGTGGAGTTCAGTATGTCGGGGAGACCAAACACGCCCTAATGCTTCCGTCACACCAAACTAGCTCTCAGAACGTCCTGCCCCGTCCTAACAAAATTGTAAAACGGGCTGTTGGCTGGGGGCGAACGTGTAACTTTGGCCAAATATTGTCAAGTTCACGTTTGCCGCTTCAACCGACCTGTGCAGATCAACACTTCGAAGATTTCCGACATCGACATTTACGAGCATCATGCCTCCAAAGAGGAGTGGATCGGGAAGACGGGCCGTGGGAAAGCAGCCAGTATATACTACTATACCCGAAGATCCTGAAGCCCCGTCCCTATTGTAGGATCGAAGTACGGCAATTCCGTTTGTAGTACGTTCATCTCGTTTTAAGTACGTTGTTACTCCGTCTAATTGCAGAACGGGATGGCCGCCAGAAAATTTTTGAGCAGGCTCAAAGTTCTGGAGCACCTAAGTTCCTGTCTGAGCCCGTCCATGAAGTTCGTAAACAGTTGCTACTACGTCCACTCCATTCGCACCCAGTTTGAGCCCGTTCGGTAACATTTTCCAGAACGTAGTGAGAACTAGTTTTGTGTGATGGGGGCATAAACAAGCATTTCTACTATTGTCATCTGTTTCAGATTAATCCCCTGCCAGGATTTTGTTTGTTTGTTTTTGTTGTTGTTTGTTCTCACTCCTGGTTTTTTCCGTCTATTTTCTCTTTACACCCCTTTCTAGTGATACTGTTGCCCAATTTCCTTTCCCCTTGATCTTCACCCTGATCTTCACCCTGGTCACTTTCCTTGTGGTTTCACCCCCCTCTTGTTTGTTTCCTACCCAGGTTTTTACCCCTTTATCCCTAAATTGGTCTGTCTTAATCTTAAATCCTTGGCGTAATCCTCATTTTCCTGGTTCTTCCACCCCACTTCTGTATCCCTTTTGTGTTTCTTCTCCCAACCATGTTATTATGCATCATGCTTGCATGTCCCCCTTAAATGTTTGTTTCCTGTACACAGCCAGTATCTCACAATCTTGTTAAGATCGAAATTGTAGACCCTCTTAACTTATTTGATTTGTATATTTCAGGTCATTTTAGCCAGTAAGCAGTTTGAAACAAAATGAATTTCAAAGAAAAATGTGCTTTTTGTACGACTTTTTGCTAAAAACTGCACTTCCTTTTACACAAAAAAAGTGTAATAAGATTAGTAATTTTGCTTTTTTAAGGCCAAAATCAGAAGAACAAAATGGCTTGAGTTTGGAATAATGTTGTATTATTTTGTAATTTATATTTTGCCCACCGCCTAATAAGCCATTTGCGCGTGACCCCGAGTTAAATTTAAAGGGATCGTACACGTTTGGTAATTGGAACCCATTGTTTGTTTCAATCTTATAGATATATACCATAGAACTAACCTGTACAAATTTCATTTCAAAAGGTGGTAGCGATTTTGAGATATTGCCGAAAATCTGGAGCGGTTATTATGTCCACGCAGGAAGAATAATCTGCATTGGAATACACAGTCTGAGAAACGTCACTGCAGTAACGCTTCTCAGATTCAAATTTTTGGGGATAACAAGTGATACATGTATCTGTTTTCATAACCGCAGTACTTCGAAGTGAAAAATTTCAAAAAATGCATTATACTATCCAAAGCTGCTGTACTCCTTACCAAGTAAGTTTTATTGCCATTAATTTTTGGAGTAATTACCAAACATATACGATCCCTTTAAATAACATCTGGTACATTGACTTGCTCACACAGCTTGGCACCGTTGAACTTTAAATTCACCATACTAAAGTCACTGTTGCCATATCACATGATTTGGGGCAAGCTCTTGCATAGTTACATAACAGACGTTCAGCACCAATACATTGTTCACAATGGGTGAGAATGGCACAAAGACACCAGACCATTCCGGAGCTGGGGGGGTTGCTAGCGCTAGCGTAAGGCCCGAGACTAGTATTTTAGTCTCAGGTAAGGCTTGCCCCGAATCACGTGATATAGCAACAGTGTCTTTGGTCTGGAGAATTCAAAGTTCAACAATGCCAAGCTGTGTGGGCAAGTCAGTGTACCAGGTGTTATTCAAATTAGTAACTCGGGGTCACGCGCAAATGGCTTATTTTTCATGCTCCTTCGCTTCGCCCATACGCATGAAAAATAGTTTCATTCTAATGAACGACATAATAATGACGCTGACACCAATTCCGATTTCATAATACTTTAATATTCAGAGCATGGGAAGCGGCCGCCTGTAACCGCTTGAACTATGACAAAGTTTATTGGTGTGGGGTTTTAGTTTTACCTCGAAAAAGAGTACGGTTTGCAGAAAACGTCTGACAGCCATCTTGATTTCTTTGCTCTGTCGCTGCTCGTTTCCGTTTCTGTCTGTTCTCTATCTCCTTCTCGGCTGCCTCTTCTGCTGCTGCCACCCTTTTTCGATCTTCTGGTGATATGCTGCTTTTCTCTCCTTTTTTCTAGATGTTGGATGGTTATCCAACCTGCTTTGCTCGAATCTGCGATTTGGATTTTCTGTTTTCTATTTGCGATCAGTTCTTCCATATTTTGGATGGCGTCAATAGCTTTCTGGACATCATTTTTCTGTAGGATCGCTACTTTGACTTTCCCTAACTGGATTTCCAATTGCCCGCATAAGGAAAACTGTGCTATGTTTCCCTGTCTGGATAGATTCTGAGATTCTAACTCGTTACGGAGTTCTTTCAATGTATCGTTTTCAACTTTTGCTGTGTTCAAAAGGATTCGCACTTTCGATCGAAATAATTTTGAAATTTGTCGAACAGCAATTCGGTATTAACTCCAGTGCTGGGTTCATCTGTATTGTACATGGTTTCTGTACTTGATCGTTGTGTAACCCAACGGCGTGCGACGGCCTGAACTGAATTCACTGTGCGTGTTCTTACGAGGATTTGCTCCATTTATACACTAGGAATGTAATTTATTCATGCATTGCGTAACCAATTCAGCCAACACCCATGGTGTGACCCACCGCATGGGTGTTCTGCTATATTATGTCCTACAACCAAACAAAACCCTATATACATGTATACATGTATATACATTGTAGTGTCCCCACCCCCAAAAGAGTAAGTTTGTTCGAATGTTGTTGTTTTTCACATAATTCGAACTTTTTGTTCAACTAATGTCAACATGTCTGAGTGACTCTGTGTCTACATTTTCTCCTGTAACCAAGGAGGAAGAATTAAACTCCATGCTTTAACCAACCTCCCATGCACCCGCCACTTCGCCCCAACCTCAGAAACTAATATGCGACTGATGTCTATAGAGACTGACTGCAAAACCAAACAGAGTCAAAGCCAGGGACAAGCATTCGCGTACCTTATAGTTCGCCAGACTTGTTAAAGTACTTTAATTTACCTCCATTCTTGCATTTCTGCATATAAATTACGGATACATGTATGGTTATTTTATATACAGTATAATTACAGTAATTACATGAACATTGTAAAATTGGTTAAGGATCATTTACCATAATAAATGCATATATAAGTGATTATTGTACAAAAAAGTAATATATACAAGAATGTAACATTGAAATATATTGTTTAAAACAAAAATACCATATAAAAAAGTGAAAAAAAATACGTTTATATTTTGACAATTTCTTCATTAATCAAGATTACGATTTCAGCATGTACGGTTAATTTGAATCTTACTGCATAATTAAAACCTGGTAAAATATTTTGCATATGTGATAAATATCTAAAATCATGTGTTCATGTGTACATGTAGTTGTGAATTGTTTGAGTCATTAGCCGAGTCGAGTCAAATACATAATCGAGTCTAGTCAATCCGAGTCACGAATATTTGAGCATTATATAATAATAATCGAGAAAGACATTTGTATCACTAAACGAGTCATCCATCGCACGAAGGGAGGGGGGGGGGGGGGGGGGGGGGTGGGGTTGTGTGTTAAATGACAACTTCGTGAACCCATACATGTGCGTACATTACACTGTCTCCAGATATCATCAAGTAGTCAGTATTGGTAAGCTTCAAATTCACCAAGTCGCTTACTGGCAGAAAATGTTATTGAAGTAAGGATATGTAAGTAGAATCACCAAAATAAACTTTTCCCCAAAAATTATAATGATAATATACCCAAATATAGGAATAAATATATTACACGGCAGGGATCAACGACTTATGCAAATTATTTCCACCACTGAGATTTTTTGAGATTTTGAGTCATTCTAGGGCCTTTTAGTTTTAGAAGTGCACTGTGGTGAAAAATATTCTATTGCAAATTTACTAAGCGATATTTTCTTATGCATGAACATAACACCGTATAACTCTATGTGGAGCACTGTGTTTCAGTGGTTACAGTGAAGTTCGACCCATGCACCATGGTGTAACTTAAACACCAATATTTTTCGTTTCTACGACCCTCTGAAAAAATGGGGGGAGGGGGTTTCGTTTTGCGTCTCTGTATAAGAAAGAAAATCAACCAGAATCACTGCCATTTAAGGGTAGGATACACCATTTGCAGATATCGAAAATAGTTACTATCGAATTATTAAGTATCTTATTTTGTTCAAAGTAAATAACGATTATAGGCATCCAGCAAAATGATTGCCTGTAGATATCCTGTAATTGTTCCGAAAAATTAAATTCTATAAAAAGAATTTTCGATTGCCGGACGTTGATCGCGAATCCAAGAACAAAGAACAACAGCCCGAAGCCGGTTGAAAACGAATGCCTTTTTGTCTTGCTTTTTCTCGGCATCCATGATTGGAAAACTTTAGACAGGACCGTTAAACTATAATTATATACAACCACCCAAATCCACCCATTCCTGATAATTTAAGCAATTACCAATGGTGTATCCTACCTTTAAGTAATTCGAAATGTGTAAACTAATTATCCACACATTAAATGTCAACACCAAATGTAATTTATTCGTTCGCTATATCTCATTCAAGGTGAATAACAATTGTATTGTTGGAGAAAGAAATAACTATTTTAAGAGGTCTATTTTTTGAGCACATAGAGCAACCTTTTATTCAAAGACAAAGTACCTAATTAGTATTACTACCCATAGCCATACCACCAAATATGTTGTTTCGCCAAAGCAAGTTCTTGCTAATCGAGCCGCTTCCCTCGAGGGCGAGGCTGAAACTGGAGCTGGTGGTTCGAGTCCCGCTCTCGTAGAAATCCACGACGGACTGGTTTCGGCGCGAACCCCCCAGATGACTGGACCGATCGAACTCGGTACTCGCAAGGTCGTCGGTTCCACCAAAGTCGCGCTGATCGTGGGAGGTAAAACCCGCCCCTTCCCCCGCAGAGAAAGGAAACTTATCGTTGGTGCTCTTCATGCCTGCTCCGGCCAGGAGCGGGTTGGTGCGCGTGTACTGAAACCGGGGATCGTTTGACGGTTGGGACACGGTGACGGGGAATCCCGTTTGGGACCCCGGCACTCCCGGTGTTTTCTGCCGGGGTGTGAACTCGGTATCGTAGGACGCGTACGGGAAGGGATTGCCATTCTGCGAGCGGATTGAGCCCCCTTCGTGCGACGTGGCGTCGGGTGATCTGGGATCAAATGACGGCGGCGAGCCCAGTCCGCGCGCGCCCCGCATGGAGTTTTGGCGGGAGGTGCCAGGCTGGCCCCAGGTGTTCATATCCAGGATGGAGATCTGCTTGATGTTTCCGTGATCATCGATAGTTGCCGAGATGTTGTCCTGTTCGTTCTCCGTGTCTAAGTTGATCTCCACCATGTCGCCGGTGCTTTCCGTCTCCCGTGCCGAGCTGGCTTCGTCATCCGTAGTGTCAAAATTCCTCAAGTGGTCCTGTCGAGAAAAGGTGCGTTGAATTAAGGTTAGTCATGGAGATTTTTGTTTGTATAATGATGGCTAAAAAGTAGTTACAGTATACCACGTCATAACTAGGCATTTTCATCGTTTAAAGCAGCAACAATTCTCAAAATATAAAGAATGGTGCTTGACAACTAACCTGGCGAGGCTTTAGCTCTGTGAATGCTGTATAATAACGTAAATGAATATTTAATGATTTAGATAAAATTTGTAATTATTTATGGAAATCTCTAATTATTTATGAATGTATATTTAATTATTTCTAGATATCTCTAATTCTTTCATATATATCTTTAATATTGGCGCACACGTTAAAATGGGCTCACGCTATATAGACGAATCTTGTGAACTGACACCAAGTTTCGATCGGTGCATTACTAGAGTTCCGTTGCAACAAATCACTCACTATACATGAATAAACCTTTGTAGATCCATGGTATAATTGAAACAACTGATAAAGGCCAAACAGGTGACTATAAGTTCTTAAGATGACTAAAATATGTAACACTTGGACATCTTCCATGTTAATATAGGTTTTCTCGATCAAGATCGTACACAAAAACACATTCAAATTCATTTGTTTTCAAGCGATTTTGGTCATGGTTGTTCTTACTCACTTTCAGGGCGTTCAGTTTAGTTTAGAGACTTTTAATTTCGTTTGCAACCTTCGTCATCGTTTTCACAAAGAGCCACACAGGTCAAAAAGGACAAGTGTTTCGATTTCGACCCCCCCCCCCCCCCCTCCACCATTTTGCTTTAAAACACTGTACCTTAAGCAAAACATTATTAATTATAATGATTACATTAATGATGCAAAGAGCAGGATTCTCAAAAATTGAATTTTGCGTTTTTACGAAGAAACACAAACACCTAGAGTGCCCCTTGAACGGGTACAGAACGTATTGTACAGTAAAGCGTACACTAAGTAGGTCAAGGGAGATTTTTGTTTACACAAACAGTCGCACATCCGTTGTTACATTTTCGGCCGTCCGCGCGTAAACACGTGCCCCCGGCCTTCCATATGGAAAAACACATTGAACAGAAAGGGCCCCGTCAGTGTAGAAAACTTAAATTTGCCTTTCTAACAGCCAAACATCTTTACTAATTATTTAGGCCAATGAACCACCGTGAATTATAATCACTGGATTCATCAATCACCTCTCATAGAATTACGTGAAGGTTTCCTTACTAAAAAAGTGTTACAAAATAGTATTTTTTGCAGTTTTACAATAGGAGAAACTTCTCTCGCGATTATCCCGAAAACACTTTTTCTTCAAAATCTATTGTGTGGCTCTTCGTGAAAACGGTGACGACTTTAATGCTGTTTGAGTGCACGGATTGTTAATATGGATGGTTCTTTTGCTTAAATCGCATGACGCAATAGTGTTTATGCGTACTCAGAAAACAAAATGATGATTTGAAACAGCGTTCAAATTCGCACGAAACTGAATAAAGCCCGATTAAATTGGACGCTTATACTTGCCGTCTTTGCCTAAATTGAAATAAAACCTATATATTTGCTCCATTGAGTATAGAACATGCATACATACAATAGTGTTTGTTAGAATTGTCTAATCACTGGACTGCACCAATGACCAAATAAACTTTGCAACATTTGTAGGCCTACATAAATAAATATCTATAGGCGGCATGGTTTTTTTCTCCGTCTTTAGATAACATTATACTCTCTTAAACTTACCACATCTAGTGGCTCAAAGTCCTGGTCGAAAGCGGGATTGTCTGTCTCATCGTTGGCTTTGCGTCCCCGATCCGTCCACAACATCACATCGACGTCATTGATGTTACCGCGAAACTGTTGGGCCAGCGAATTCGTTTTCCTACAAAAAAAAGAACCCAATGTTTGTTTATACAATTAACCAATTAACAAAGTTTAATTTGATTGTGGAATTAGTTGGTTGAGCGCAGTTTGGTCCGAGCATTCAGAAAGACGCCTAAAATCAAAACGAGAAAAAAAACCCATACAGAATCAGATTATGTTGGGTACTGGTAAATAACGCTGTTGGACTCCAATCTACAAATAAATAAGACCTGTTGGATCCTGTTGGATTTAGCAGGCAAGTCGTTTTATATGTTCAATGATCAGTTATACCCAACAACTTGGTATGTTGGACTGTGTTAGATTAGGTAGGAAACTATATAGGAGTCATCGTTGGGAATATTTAGGGGAGTAGGGGCCTATATCTTCAACACGGTCACTCAAACAATAATCTCGTGTCCAAAATACCTTTACATAATTTCACATCAATTGCAACCTATTCATGCGACTCTTTGACTTGACTTACCAGTCTAGTCGGTCCACTCTCTCGAGTTTGTCCTCGTTAACCCTGTGGAACGGGAAAGACAACTTTTTGTTTACAAACATTAATTTCATTCCGTGATTATGGTTTCCAACGAAGTCACAATAGAATAATGTCACCCATTAATTTATGCTCACTGCATGCTTATTTGCGTGTTTCACAGTCCAAACAAATTTCCTCCTTCCTCTAATTTTAATATGCTTATTACACACTCAAGAAGTTTGACTTCGCTGGTGCCCGGCCCACGATGCGCTGGGAGACGCTATAATGCGCCTTGAGCTCAGGGTTCAATTTCATGGAGCTGCTAAGCACACAAATTAGCTTAGCACAAAAAGCCTTGCTCAGTAAAATCAGGCTACCAGTCAAAACTCCATGTATTTTCATGCCAAGCAAAAACCAGCTTAATACTAGTCCCTACAAATATACACCAACGCTTCCCAGAATGCCGTGCGTTTTCTTTACATAAATCTGTGAAGTTGCATAATAAGCGCTTCCCAGTAGGCCTATATGGGCGGCCGGCACGAGCGAATGGTTTAACAAAATATCTCAAAGTAGTATTAGGTTCTGATTGGTGTAACAAAAATACTATTCGACGTGTTTTATATCAGACGTAAAACCAACACAGTTTGACTCACTGTTTTCTGTAAAAGTACACGACAAAGATGATAAATATGATTAGAACGACGAAGAACAATCCACCGATGCATGCAGCTACCGTGATGATGACTGACACATTGATACCCCCACCGTCAGAGCCACCTGGTGCTGATGTCACTGAGTGGAAAACAAAGGTCGAGTGGAGTGGTTGGAAGTGTGAAATTGTGTACTAATACCCACTTGCTCATTATAATGACACACATCTAAAGGTTAAAATAACGACTTAAATATTGGCATAGCTATGGGTTCAATTTTCTTAGGAACATAACATTTGCAATGCTTCATACTGTTGTTGACCAGTATATACGAATATTGAGTGGCTCGGAGTGAAATGAGAGAAATATTATCTCGAGGTAAAATTTGGACTTTTCCATTTCACGAAGCGAACCCGAGTGAAATGGAAAAGTCCTGATTTTACAGAGCTTTTAATATTCCTCCCATTTCACAATTTAAAGCCACCAATTTGTTTTGTATATAACTGACAATAAAGATCAGCAATCGTTGGTTAATCCATTGACGTCGCCATCCGCCATGGTTGCGTGTTCGATCGTACGTGTTGGTGTGTACGGCGGGTGCGTTTGTTTATGGTGTAAATGGAGGACACATACCTGGCGACACGAAGGTGAATTGGGATTAGGGTTAGAATCGAGGACGACCTCGATTGAGATTCGTGTACAAAACCAATGAGAGCCGTCAGAAAAAAGTTAAGGTACAAACAAAGGAAATTTTCAAGAGGAACAAAATAAACTCCTCGATTTACACCATAAACAAACGTCTGCGTATACGGGAGCTCATGCGGAGCACCATAAATCGTGTCACAACCTTCTTCCCGAGTTTTGAAGTGAGGGTCGACTGTTAAAATAGTTAATTCCATTCACCATGGGCGAATTTTAAGTTTTTACGCTGCGGCGTGAATGGGAGTTTCACCAATTAAAGGTAGTATACGCCATTGGTAATTGCTTGAATTATCGTGAATTTGGGGGGTTGTGTTTTATAGTAAATATCGTTTAACTAACCTGTCCGAAGTTTTACAATCATAAATGCAGAGAAAAGCACGAAAAACAGCGTTTGGTTTTCAACTGGCGTCGAGCAGTTATTCTAATGTTATCGCGAATATTTTGTTATAAAATTCTATTTTTCAGAATAATTACAGGATATTTAGGCTTAGGGGCCTATTGAGTGGATTTGTTTTAATGGTAGGATACACTGTTGGTAATTGCTTGAATTATCATGAATGCCTTGAGTGGATTTGGAGGGTTGTATTTTATAGTATTAGTAAATATCGTTTAACAGACCTGTCCGAAGTTTTACAATTATGGATGGCGAGAAAATCACGGGAAAATGCGTTTGTTTGTTTTCAACCGCCGTCGGGCAGTTGAATAATCTTATGTTATTATCGGTTTTTTGTGATCGCCGTCCGGTTATCGCGAATTTAGTTTTATAAAATTATATTTTTCGGAATAATTACAGGATATCTAGCGCGATCATTTTGCTGGATGCCTAGAATCATAATTTATTTTCAAATAAGTAAGATATTTCTTAATAATTTGGTAGTAAATATTTTCGATATCTGCAAATAGTGTATAGGCCTACTACCTTTAAATGTCAAGAATCTGTGTCAGTTATTATAATGCAAATTAAGACATTAACCCATTGCCTACCTGTTGCGGTGTCAGTTGCACTCATCTTGAAAATACTGCTTGGTACACCTGTAATTAACAACCAAATCTTCATTTCAATTAATAATTTAAAAAAATGCAACCTTTTAAACACATATAGGAAGACATTTTTCAAAGTGAACAAAGAAATTGGCAAGGCGGGACTCGAACCTAAGCTGGAATACTATACCGGCGCTCTACCAACTGTGCTATCTTGCCCGTTTTCCAAATTGTCAGTATCTTTGTTCGAGGGCGCTAGTCAGAAGTCATAAACACCAGAATTCCGTGTGGCCAGGGATCACGCCCAATTTTACGATACAACCTGAGAAACGACATTGTGGGGATCACTCAATGAGGATACGACTTGTTTATAATACACAAATAAACAAATAAACAAACCAAGCACAAGGGAAACTGGCATGGTAAATTTGCATAAATTTTACAGGTGTTCCAGAGGTCGCAGGTTTGAGTCCTGCCTTGCCAATGTCTTTGTTCAGTTTTATACCTAGTCGTTTTCCCTATAATGTAAACAGTTATTTTTCTTGACTGCATAATCTGTTGGCTACTGTGCAATCTCCATCTAGTGTATATAATTATGGGCCGTATAGGACCATTATGTGTAGTAGGACCAATATTGGTCCTCGGTCGTAACTTGTAAGAGTGTGTGAACAGGCTCGTGAATTAGTTAGGAGCCTGTTTTAATAGTCCGACTGGTTATACACAGTAAAAAGTGGTCAAATTCTTCTTCACACTATTACCCAAATTATCAAATAATGTAGTAGCCTTTAACTTCTTACCAATATTGTGTAAATAAAATTGCCCTACTGTTTTTTTTTACCCATTATTTGCGAACCCTGTATTGCACGGATCTCAATGTCACATTCTCTATTCGTATTCTTTCAAGGTGCACCAAAGCTCCAAACAGTGCTACTTTTGCTACTTTTGTGGATTTTGACAGTGATTTGCTTTACAAAATGGTTGACAGTTCAACCACCTAAACGAAATCACACCAACGGCAAACATAACGAGTCGACTCTCGATTGTTAACCCCAATAGTCCTGAATCCTCCAATTTCAGTAAAATGTTCAGAGTTGTCTCTTATGACTCCTCAAGAGAGTGAACAATTCACTGTTTTCGAGTGGTTTTTACTTTTTTTAAAGTAACAGTATATTTGTAACTTTGACTAAACTACATTTCACTCTTTTATATGAAACTCACTATTTTAAAGAGTGAGTTTCTCACTCTTTTTAGGGGAGGATCGAGCTTTTAATTAATTTTTGTCTAGTCCGAAGGTTCGTTAGTCCGAAGGTTCGTTAGTCCGAAGGTTCGTTAGTCCGAAGGTTCGTTAGTCCGAAGGTTCGTTAGTCCGAAGGTTCGTTAGTCCGAAGGTTCGTTAGTCCGAAGGTTCGTTAGTCCGAAGGTTCGTTAGTCCGAAGGTTCGTTAGTCCGAAGGTTCGTTAGTCCGAAGGTTCGTTAGTCCGAAGGTTCGTTAGTCCGAAGGTTCGTTAGTCCGAAGGTTCGTTAGTCCGAAGGTTCGTTAGTCCAAAGGTTCGTTAGTCCGAAGGTTCGTTAGTCCGAAGGTTCGTTAGTCCGAAGGTTCGTTAGTCCGAAGGTTCGTTAGTCCGAATGTTCGTTAGTCCGAAGGTTCGTTAGTCCGAAGGTTCGTTAGTCCGAAGGTTCGTTAGTCCGAAGGTTCGTTAGTCCGAAGGTTCGTTAGTCCGAAGGTTCGTTAGTCCGAAGGTTAGTCCGAAGGTTCGTTAGTCCGAAGGTTCGTTAGTCCGAAGGTTCGTTAGTCCGAAGGTTCGTTAGTCCGAAGGTTCGTTAGTCCGAAGGTTCGTTAGTCCGAAGGTTCGTTAGTCCGAAGGTTCGTTAGTCCGAAGGTTTGTTTGGGAATTCTTAACGACTGGAAAGTGCACTCGGCTCTCTATAGACTTGTACACAAGTCTGGATACTATTTTCTTACCTTGAACCTATATGGTTTGCAAAGCACTTTTTGTGTTACGCATGCGCAACCCCAGGGCGTGTTAACAAAGCGCTTTGGTTCCGACTATTATAAGGCAATTCACAGGCTCAACCAACGAACAGCACTATAGTCATACAGATTGGTTAACAATATGATGGAATTGTTAACTTGATGATAAAAGCTTGAAATCTGGCACACAATCAGAATATAAGAGAAAGATATTTGGCTTTAGGACCATCGCATTTTTGACCTTTGAAAAAAATTGTAGGTAAAATAACATGCAGTGGCACTGAGCCATTGCTTTGTTTACCTATATTTTTTGGAGGGACAAATCTGTGGTGGCCCTATAGCCAAATATCTTTCTCAAGCTTTTATCATTTTGATTAAACTTTTTTTTCACCAATCTGCCTGTATACTCTACACGGGACGCGGTATATTGTCCATATACCACTGAAACGCTAAGGTCGTATTATTAATAAGAACTGTGAACTGAGTTGCGAGTAGATTCTCGGACTTTATTTCCCTTGAAAATAAATCCTCCAAACCACAAATCATGTTTTGTTTAAATGTCGCAAATGAGTAACAAACCTTTTAAAGATTGTCTATATTTGTTTATTCCACGGGATTTGATCTCGCGCCTCCGGATTAATAATAATCCTTTTTAGTCAAAACTTCAGCATCATTCTAAATAGCTCGTTAGTGGTAATTTTATGTTTAAAAAAAGGAGTTGCACACGGGACATTGGATATACATGTACACATGTATAACAGTATTGCTACGAGGCTGCATCTGGCACTGTCTACACTTTTAATGGGCAATTAAATGGCTCCTTTTGGTACACAAAATCCTGTTTTCTCCTTCCCTTTGTGTGCCAACTGTTTTGTGTGCACGCTCAACTGAACAATTACAGACCGGAAAATAATTAATTCTGCTTTTTATGCATGACCAATTCCTAACCTTTCATGCGTATGTTCTGCACATAATGCTTTTTATTGAAACTGAAAGGTGTGTATGTAATAGGTATTGAATACGATCAGCGAATTTGCCCTCAGAGTAATTTGGAGGTTGAATCTGAGATCCAGGGAGCAAATGTGACCCACCAGGGCCCAATTTCATAGCGCTGCTAAACACACGATTTTCTGCTAACCGAGCCTCCGTCTATTTCATGGGGACCGTAAGCAGTAAGCGCAGCAAAAGGCACGCTTAACCTAGCGGGAAAATTTGCTTAAATCAGTGACGTAACAGTAGAATCTCCATGCGCGCGCATACGTTAGCACAAAAACGCCGTGAAATAGCGCTTAAGGTTAGCAAATTTTTCTGCTAAAGTTAGCACAACTTTTCCGCTAACTGATAAGCAGCGCTATCAAAACCAGGCGGAAGTCGGCAAATGCCATTTCGAGATATGGCATTGTACACAAACAAATGTGTTGCCGGTCGATTGTGTTTTTTTTTCATAAATCGTTAGTTAAAACTCTAATTTATAGGCTGTTCATGTTTAAACCTTTAAAAAAAAAAAAAAAAGTGATAATATCGGCCTTCTCCTGATTTTTGTTGTTGTTGCTATTAGTCAAATTGAGCAAACTTGTTGCCGCGAACGGCAACAAAATGTCACTTTTTGAAGCGTCGTTACTTTTCATTCCATAGCGGTACTGGTGCATGTGATGTATCATTTTAAAGCTTAAAACGCTAGCAATCCAATGGTATAAAAATCTCTCATATGAAAAATTTCGACTTCAGCCTGGTTTTGGGGTGGTGGGTCACAAATGTTTAACTTTGTAAGTGAAAAAGACGCACATTTTCCGTTGTTACAAACAGTCAAAAATGTATATTTCTTATGAGTTTAATAGATGAATCTATTATATTGTGTAGCCGAGGGGCATCAGTCAAAATTTTTTTCGATATCAGGTGTGGGGTGGGGTGGTCTAACAGGCCTCGCGGCAGACTTTTCTGGCGCCAGAAAATTTTGCAAAAAGGGGTGGGTCTAACTGGATTTTGGAATGAAAAAAAAAAAATTCAACAAAAAAGGTGGGTCAAAACACCTGACTTGAACTACAAAAAAATATTTCACTCCATTTTTCGCCATTTTCAAGCATTTTGTTAAAATTTTCGTGATCAGTGACAGCGTCAGTGATCGAATTTTCAATCGAGAAAAAATAAAAAACTTACGGGCATTCTCAATTTCAAGTCCGTTTTGACTGCTCTCACTTATTTTAATTAAAATATATTTTTCTTTCAACTTCAACTTTCGATTCATTCTCCTGACTCATGCATGCTCACAAGTGCTTAGGAGATGAAGTCTGCAAATTCGAGTCTGAAAGAGATTGCATTATTTTCTCCAGTTGGGGCGAGTTGGGGTGTGTCCGAACTGCAGTTGGTGAAATAAAAAAAAATATCCCGTGAAAAGGGTGGGTCCGAACTTCAGTTGGTGTAATGAAAAAATATATCCCGTTAAAGGGGTGGGTCCGAACTTGAGTTGGTGAAATGAAAAAAATATTTCCCGTTAAAGGGGTGGGTCCGAACTCCAGTTAATGAAATGAAAAAAAAATATTCCGTAAAAGGGGTGGGTATGGCATCCGGATATCATTTTCAAAAAAAAATATCCGTAAGGGTGGGTGGGTCAACGCCGAAAATTTCGTTGGAATTTTCTGACCCGATATCGAGAAATTTTCTTCCTGATGCCCCCTGGTGTAGCCAAATAAATTGTTATATTTAGGAACTTAACAGTCTCTCCATTTAGTATACAAAATTTTGTTTTCTCCTTTCCTTTGTGCCAACTATTTGTGTGCACGCTCAAGTGAACGATAACAAGTGAAAATAATTGGGATATCCACCCAGGATTTACGCCTCATGTAGATTCGAACCCACAACCTATACGGCTCACGAGGCCAAAACCTTAACCACTACAGTACACTATACACAGCAACATATGGGACCTAGCGACTCCCCCTTATTTACCAATACCTATAGTCTATACACTTCTGGACTATTGTTACATAATGCATGCACCCCCCCCCCTACAAACCTCAAAAGAAACCACAACATTCCGCAAGCACAATGACCACCACAAAGAGGTGGGGGGGGGGGGGGGGGGGGGGGGGGGGTTCTCTCCGTCCCATATTGCTTCATAATGCACTACACTACTGCAGACCTTACGAGCTATCGGTGTTTCAGAAATGTATATCTTGTTGCTTCATTATAGCTGTAGCGGCCTCTTTTGTTTTCCAGTGGTGTCCGATTGCTTTCATTAATTTAAATTTATTTATTTATTTATTTATTTATTGCCAACTGACTGGCAGGTGGGGGGGGGGGGGGGGGGAGAAATGGTAGAGTCTAAGAAGGGTGTGTGAAATTTTCGTACACATAATTATTATACCACAGTTCTCAAAGCTTACCGCTGGTAATTAATATTCTTTTGCATTAGAAATGACATATGTGAACAAAAATGTCCGTGTTTTATCGTTTAAGTTGGTGCTTCAAATAAAGATTGCACGCAAGTTGTGAAGTCGGACGGGTGTTAATGAGTCCTGATTTTCGGTCACAACTTCTGCGTCCAAAAGACTAGCGTGCCACCAACGACCGCTGCCGTAATTTTGCCTGTAAACAGGGTCCATTTATTTGTGTGGGGTTTTAATGGAAAACTCAAATATTTAATGTAAATGATTCACATGTTCAACTGCATGTAGATAACAAGCATGTTAGGGCCGATTATAGGCCTAGGTAAAAGAGTTTGGGACTATCATCAGTACTGTGTACGAGAGCTCAAAAACCTAAGGTATTAACAAGCAATACAAGAAAACCACACGCTTAGTACAGAGTCACTCAAATGTGTTTGCCAACAAACGACTAAATTGAAGAGACCAGTCTTTCCAAACAAACGATGGTCATGTTAAAAATAACAATTTTTATTCGGACATGTTGTGGTTATTTCATCCAGTATTTTGGCAAGACCTGACTGAACCCATCGGCATGCATGGTTACCCGTAATTCACGGGGTTCGACAAATGGATTAGTTAGTACAGTACATGTACATTGACTAATCTTTTGGTCAAAACCTTTGGTTTAATTATTTTGGACCATTGTAAACAACCATAACATACTATTGGTTAGGGTTTTTTATCATTAAAATAAGTCAAAGATTAGTAATTTTGACCCAACACTCGGTCCTAATTGGTTACCGTTCTTGGTTTTTACCAGTGTACGACCCGTGAACAGTTGAAAAACATCTTTGATGATTGGTACAACCCCTCCAATTCTCCACACAAGTACAAATATACATGTATGCAAAACAACATTCTCAAATCCCTGGTGATTTGCCTCTACAAATTATCATTCACATTGTATAAAAAGAGTTTGTCTTACCTCTACGAACAGCGATTAATAATTCCAAAGAGAAATCCACTTCCTAACGCGAGGATACCATTTTTATGTCCAGAAACTACAATTTCGGAAGTAGAAATTTTCACTTCGTACATCGTACACCCCAGCCACCGAATTCAGTGAATTTATTTTTAACAAAAGGCACTTTGGGCGTTCACCAATAACCCCAAATAAAATCTTTTGTCGATCGACCTTCGTGGTTTATTGTGATGGAAATTTCTGACGTGCATTGTCGCTACGCATTCCTCAGTGCTATAGACCCCAACAAACGTACGGGGGACTTTAATTTGTTGGGGGTATGCCATGTGAAACTTATTCAGGCGAATCGCACTATGCGATTTAGACAGAAACACATTGTGGTGACGTGTGGTAATAATAATTGTGCACATCAACGAGTAGTTTATTGATGTACGTGTACGTGCAAAAGTCACGTGCAATTTCAGTCCCGAATCCTCATCATGCGTCAAGCACTTGCATGTGCGTTGACTGCGGCACTCCTTATTATTATTCTTTCTAGCTCTGCAGATGTGGTGATGTCGTAATAAGACAGCGAACATGAACCTTTCGCCGCCAGATTCGCGTATATACCAGCATAGAGCTGTTCCTTGCTCAATGATATCAGCTATTTTATATGGTAATGTTTTTTGTTTTGTTTTGCAATAGAGCATTCACTGTTACTGGGAAAACAAAGCTTGTTCATCTTCGATGGCCGCGCGCTAGACTTAAGGCAAAAAAACCCAAAAAACATGTTTAGCGTCATGCCCTTTTTTTTTAAAGGAAGGAGGAGGCCCTTTTTTTTTTTTTTTTTTTCTTTCAAAATGGCCGCCCGACACATCTTTAATTCGAGTCATGCAGTAAACATGTCACACCCTATCTTCCAATTTAAAATTAAAACATGGTTCACCCACGATTAAACATTCAAATTCATGTGGGTCGATCAAATATGCACCGTACACGACTACACATCACACCCTAGCCTTCCTAGAAAGAAAAAAATATTTCCAGAGCATGTACACAGTGATGCTAAAGTCTAAAATACGATCTTAAAATTTTATTATCTTTAAAAAAATAAAATAAAAAAAACCAAAAAAAACTAGGAGGCGGCCCCTAAAAATGAAGCGGGCGGTGACGCTAAACATGTGGGTTTTTTTATGTGGCCTAATCATCCAGCGTATTTTTTTTCCATGGTTCAAGGTAATATTATCATAACTGGGCATGTCTAGACCGCACCGAATGGGAGCCTTGCTTTCCCTTAGACTAAAGTCATCCCAACAATAAACTTCGAGACCAAAAACAGTCAATGAAAAATGAACATAGACAAAATTCGAACCCCAGTTCTTACAATTACACGATATCTATAGTTCTGCTATAAATAAGCTGTTGTCACAGAGATGTCCCAGCAGCAGCATCTAGCAAATGACCGAGAGCGCACGGTGAAGCTAGAAACAAGACCCAAGTGGGATTCGAACCCCGACGTCCGCATAATTTATAATGATGATGATAACTCTTTGCAATAAGATAATTATTTATTGCATTAATTTCAAGTGTAGAAAATAATAAAAATAAATTCTTAAAAAAATACAAATCACGTGCCAATGGAAAGCCTGTCGTCCACTTACAAACTAGTGTTGACGTCATTGATCGACTAGACGCGTTCGGGTGAAAAACAGACCACGCATGCGTGAAGTTTCATCGGAAATTGACAAATGTGACTTGTTCAGCAGCACCCGGATCGGAGTTTCTCATTATCTCACCTAAGTTTCAGCAACATAAGATTCAAACTTGGCAAATCTATAAATATTGGTAGTGCACAAATTTTACCCGCTACATCTGTGCGAGATCTTCGTGTTATTTTTGATATTCTTTATGTAGGCCTATTTATTTCATTCAACACCCAATAGCACTATAGCGCCAATTACAGGATGAGAGAAGATGATATGAAGAAGTTACAGTTTTAGAGGTGGAAGGAAAACTCCTAAAAAATATTCTGGGGAAAACCCGGAAAACATGTTTATGAAAGCTTATGTAAAGAAAATGTGTAAGTCAGTGTATTATAATATTCATAACGTTAATAGTCTTATAAATTGTTTAGATGACTATTCTGCTTCTATCCTAATACATGCCTTTGTTTTATCTCGTCTGGATATTGGTAATGCCCTTTTGTTTAATACTTCAAAGCATAATCTGGACAAACTGCAACATGCTAGGGTGCTTTCTGGGACCTCGAAATTGGTTGCCATTACGTGAGCGAATCCGATTCAAAGTACTACTCTTAACATGAAAAGCATTAAATGAATCAGTACTGGGTTATATCAAAGAACTCATCACACCATACATTCCTCAACGTATCCTGCGATCCAATGGGTCTCTACTTGTGACACCAAAGACATATCCTATGAAGACAAGGCCTTCTCATCAGCAGCCCCAGCCGGAATAATTTACCACGGGACATTCGAACAGCTGCTTCCTTACATTTAAATCACAACTGAAGACATTTTTGTTTGCAAGTTTACTTTAATTATAGGCACTCATTTTTGACCTTATCTTTCAGTTTCTGTTTCTGTTTTCTTAATCTCCAGCGCCTCGGAATAGATTTCTAGATAGCGCTATAATATTCTTTGGAAATATGAATTTGTTTTGGTCTAGGAAAAATCACTTCTTTTCAATTCAAAATAAATTAACAAAATCAGTAAAATGAGTTACGTTGTAGGCCCTATTTTGTGTTTTTTATGTATGGAAAACTCAAAATAGAGCCTACAACGTTGCTGTGTTTCCTATCTGTGTAGCCACCTGTTGGAATATAATAATAACTAATTAGCTGTTTCGGCATTTCAGCCGAAACAGCTATTGTTTTCGTTAAAGTTTTTTTTATTCTTTTTTTTTTTTTTTTTTTTTTTTTTTTTTTCCACTTTCAGACTTTTTCTCATAGGATTTGTACACGTTTCGTTCAGCCAATACACTTTGACACTTTGGTAGATCCGATCGACTTTAGACTTGGCATACATTTAGACAACCACGCAAGGACGGTCCTAGAAGAAATTCGTCGCGATTACGTCATTCATGGTCACGTGACGTCACGTTAAAGGTGCAATTTTTCCCCATAGGTTTTGTACACGTTTTCATCCAGACTATTGACTTTGACACTTTGATACATCCGACCGACTTGAAACTTGGCATATACTTAGAACATCACCCACAGATGGTCTTGGAAGAAATTCGGCACGATTGCGTCATTCAAGGTCACGTAACGTCAAGTTAAAGTTTCAATTTTTTCCCCCATAGGTTTTGTACACGTTTTTCTTTAGACTATGACTTCGACACTTTCGTAAATTTGATCGACTTGAGACTTGGCACACACTTAGAACATCACTCATATATGGTTCTGGAAGAAATTCGGCACGATTGCGTCATTCAAGGTCATGTGACGTCACGTTAAAGGTTCATTTTGTCCCCCATAGGTTTTGTACACGTTTTTCTTTAGACTATTGACTTTGACACTTTCGTAAATTTGATCAACTTGAGACTTGGCACACACATAGACCACCACACACACATATTGAAAATAATGTAAGACACTCGAAACAGCTCTGTGTTTGTCCACAAACACATGTCTATTTTTTTTTTCTTTTTCAGCATTTTCTCCATAGGATTTGCACACGTTTGTTCAGACAATACACTTTGACACTTTGGTAAATCCGATAGACTTGAGACTTGGCATACACTTAGACAACCACCCAAGGACGGTCCTAGAAGAAATTCGTCGCGATTACGTCATTCAAGGTCACGTGACGTCATGTTAAAGGTAAAATTTTCCCCATAGGTTTTGTACACGTTTTTCTTCAGACTCTTGACTTTGACACTTTGGTATATCCGACCGACTTGAAACTTGGTATATACTTAGAACACCACCCACAGATGGCTCTTGAAGAAATTCGGTACGATTGCATCATTCAAGGTCACGTGACGTGACGTTAAAGGTGCAAATTTTTTCCCCATTGGGTTTGTACACGTTTTTCTTCAGACTATTGACTTTGACACTTTCGTAGACTTGATCGACTTGAGACTTAGCACACACCTCGACCACCATCTCCAGGAGGGCCAAGGGTAAAATCTTCATGATGACGTCATCGGGGGGTCACGGCACGTCACATTAAAGGTTCAGTTTTTAGGACCCGCTATCTCTGGAAGTACAGGTCTGATTGGGGTCAAACTTGGTATGCAAGTATTCCAGGGTGTGTTATAGACGAAAAATAAAATGACATCATGATGACGTCATCGTGGGTCATGTGACGTCACATTAAAGGGATTAAAGGTGCAGTTTTTACGACCCGCTATCTCTGGAAGTACAGGTCCGATTGGGGTCAAACTTGGTATGCAAGTTTTCCAGGGTGTGTTATAGACGAAAAATAAAATGACATCATGATGACGTCATCGTGGGTCATGTGACGTCACATTAAAAGTCCAGTTTTTAGGACCCTCTATCTCTAGAAGTACATGTCCGATTGGGGTCAAACTTGGTATGCAAGTATTCCAGGATGTGTTACAGACGAAAATTAAGATGACATCATGATGACATCATCGGGTATCATGTGACGTCACATTAAAGGTTCAAATTTCCCCATAGGATTTGTACACGTTTTTTCAACTAATATATATTTGGCACTTGTGTAAATCCAATAGACTTCAGACTTGGCACACACATAGACCACCACACACACATATATTGAAAGTAACGTTAGACAATCGAAACAGCTCTGTGTTTGTCCACAAACACATGTCTAGTTGTTATTAGTTTTTTATTTCATTTTAGCACAGAATGACCAAGTCATCTGATAATGAGCAAGAAGAAATTCCCTCTACTCCACCAACTAATCAGGCATGTCAGGTATATATTTTGTTATAGACTTCATAACCAACGTTTAATAGCGTTTTTAAATTCTGGGCTATTCCAACGTGCAACTAATTACAACAACGTCAACTACTGACTGGCGCGGCACGCCTGCATCACGACGTTCAACTAGTTAGTTACGTGCAGCAAGGTGGTTTTTGTCTTGCAGCGATCGAGTACGAGTACACATGCCATCGCCATAGGCCGCTACGCTCTCTTGGGCAACAGTCCAGGAACTACAGGTACTTGTAGTACTGGAATGTTATATTAGGAACTCAAGTTGGGGAGTGTTTTTCAACATGTCGCAGATTTATGTTCGCACATCAGCCACAGTTCGCTTGTTACGATGGACGGTGATCGTCTGCGCCGCGGTGTCCCTGTTGTACTTTTGGCATCGCCGTCGATCGAATGTCCAGTTTGAAGTCGGCCACGTACAGGTACCGACCGTATAATTTATAATAGTGTGTAGTTTCGGGCCCCATTTTCGTTTTGCCAATATATACGAACGCCACCTTTCAATTTTCAAACATGGTAAAAATTCCATTTTCGACTCGCGTCATTCGTTCTCGGTTATTTAATCATCCATTTGTCTTATTACCTATGACACAAGTCGAACCTGCGCCGTCCTCCTGATGAAGACTTATGAAGATTTTGTTGCAGTGGCCTTAATATCCGCTCAGCTACGAGCAAATTGCTGGCTGGTAAAATCGTTGAAAATGTATGCAAAAATCCACTTTTCTTGAAAACCACAGTACTACTACTAGTGTAGTACTACGGATGCAGTGTGAGTGTGATTTCAAGATGCTTGAGACTAGATGTTATCCACAGACAGGACTTAGGTATTCATAATAATTATGTAGGACTAGTTTTTTTTTTTTTTTTTTTTTTAATTTGTTGCATTGTTAATTATTATGATAATGTTATTTTGTTGTCTCTTTTTTTGTAAGGTTCCGTCACTGAGAAATGTCGGACCTAAATTTGTCCTGGGTAAAGACGACAACAAGCTTCTGATTCTGTCGGGCAGTCTTCATTACTTCAGGGTGGTTCCACAATATTGGGAGGATCGTTTGATCAAGATGAAAGCATGCGGACTCAACACGATCACAACGTACAAAAACTTCATTTAATATTTAAGATGAATGGGCTAAAGATCATTTGACGAAAACATGTATTCATACACACTAATGATGGGCCTCGAGTTGGGTTGGTCGGGCCAAACTGACCCGAAACATGAAAGATAAAAACCGAATCCGAACCGAAACCGATTTGAACTCACTAAATTGACTTGACTCGACCCGACCCGACAAAAAAGTTGGAGGGAAATCCGAACCGAACCAAAGAAAACCAAACCAAACCCGAACAAACCCTGAATGTCTGGCTTGAGCAAATATTCTAGTTTGCCTACGAAGTGTGAACTTATGAACAAAATATGCCCACATTAGGCAGGTAGCAAATACGCTGTGTGGACTTGCCTACGTCTAGACAAGGTTTCCCCCTCTCTGAAAAAGTGGTTTAAAGGAAATATGTGACCCACTCTGCAAAATTGAGTCTGATGTGTTAAAAATATTTTTGTAGAGTTTTACAGTTGGTCAGAAAGAGCAGGAAATAAGCTTTCATTTGATATGGCACAACTCTGTAGTGTAATGCATTGGGCTTTTACGATTGTTTGAAATTGGCTTTTTCTCAGTTATGTTAAAAATGTCTTTGAACAGAAATGAAGATTTATAATTGTAGTGCTTCATTAGATGCTATGGTTAGAGGATGACAAAAAACCTTGATTAAATCTACTTTAGGGATCAAAACAACCTTTTCAAATGATCAGTTCTGAAAAAAATAGGTGTTGGAGAAACCAACATTTGATTTGTTGAATACAAAAATCACCTCTGAGACATAAGCAGTCCTAAATACGTGAAAATGTATTATGCGACATAGGACTCATTTTTGCAGAGCGGGTCACAAATAGGGTTAGGGGTATTGGAAAGTAGGGGGGGTGCTGTGTTTTGTATTCTTATTGGACTGTCTGATGAGTGAACAGTGCTATCCTATAGGTGTCGCCCATAATGCATAAGTACTAGGGGTCAATGTCATAGAGCTGCTAAGCACAACAATTTGCTTAGCATGACAATTTGTCCTTGGCAAAAACAAGGTTAGAGACCAAATTTTCACGTGGTCTTTATTGTTTTGGATTGATAATCAGCTAGTTTTTGCTTAGCATGAAAAACACATAGAATTTTGGCTGGTAACCTGTTTTTAATGAGCAAGACTTTTTTGTGCTAAGCAAATTGTTGTGCTTAGCAGCTCTATGAAATTGGCCCCATGTATGCCCTGTTTTTTTGTAAGCTGTCAAATTTATAAGGTTCATTAATCAGTTCGCGCCGGGATTATTTTAACATTGCCGAGCCCACGGGCGGGATTATTTTTAACGAAACTCAATCCGAAGCGTGTTCAGGCTGATAGTGCCGGGAAGCACACCCACGCATTTCCGGCCTTGCCCGCTGCTGACATACATTTCCGAACTTGAACTTGGTGTGTTTTTATGCGTCATCCGTTTTGAATCTGGGAAAATTTTTGCGTTTATATACGTCATCCGGCGCGAACTGGTTAACAATTTGTTCCAGCTGGTTTATTGACTCCATCCATTACAGTAAAGTTTGTGCTCTAATCCATCAATTACAGGTATGTGCCGTGGAATTTGCATGAGCAGGTTAGAGGTGACTTTGACTTCAGTGGCATGCTGGACATTGTGTGAGTTGATGTCATTGACTTATCAATAACCTTTGACCTAGACTACTTAGGCTACATTATTTTGAGAGAACTATAATGTACCGTTACTTATTTAAACTTTGTCATTTGTTCTGTATTCATGTTCCAGGGCCTTTTTGAACCTTGCTAAGAAGGTAGGGCTGTACGTTATCTTGAGGCCAGGACCATACATCTGCTCAGAGTGGGAACTTGGCGGCTTGCCAAGGTACATACATGTAACTTCTAAATGCTTTTATGGATTTTGATGAAACTTTGATGCATTGGCCCAAGGGTGCGAAGACCATTCTTCATCGAATGCTGAGGTCAAAGGTCATGTAGGGGTCATTGTTAGTATACACGTTCGTATACAAAACAAAATGTATATTAACTTATACACGCATTCATGGATTTAGATGATCCATTGACCTTTGGGTGGGAAGACAATTCTTCATAAGATTACTGAGGTCAAAGTTCATTTAGGGGTCATTTGAGGTCGTCGTTTAAACATGCGCAAAATTTGACTTTTTACCCAGTTCGCGCCGGAGGACGTTTATACACGCAAAGTTTTTCTTAATTTAAAACGGATGATGCATAAACACGCCACGATGGCGGAAAATGTAATGGGTGTGCATGCTTCCTGATACCATCTGCCTGAACCTGCCTCGATCGGCTCGGTGAATGTTTCAATAATCCCCGCGCGAACTGGTTAACCAGTTCGCACCAGGATTATTTTAACATCGCCGAGCCGACGGGCGGGATTTTTTAACGAAACTCGATACGAAGCGTGTTCAGGCTGATAGTGCCGGGAAGCACACCCACGCATTTCCGGCCTTGCGCGCTGCTGACATACATGTCCGAACTTTAACTTGGCGTGTTTATGCGTCATCCGTTTTGAATTTGGGGAAATTTTTGCGTTTATATACGTCATCCGGCGCGAACTGGTTAAAAAACACAAAACTTAGAGAGATCGACCATGGTAAAAGGCGACAATCTTGGTCCGAGGACTTGTTTTGTCATCTGTTGTGCTGGTTGAGGGGCCCTTTTAAAACCTTGCCAAGAATGTAGGGCTGTACGTTATCCTGAGGCCGTTGGATGTAGGCAGTTGAAAGTATGTCCGTTATTTTGACCACTGTATATAGTTGGCTGTTGAGTTACGACGAAATGAAAGTACGCACCATGTACCCATTGTTCATCGATGCTGTGGACAAATACTTTGACAAGCTAATGCCATTGGTGGAAGGACTGCAGGCAAGTTTAATTTTGCTCATTGTTATAATATAATATAATAATAACGATAATGGGAGGTTAATCATCCTTACTGGCAGCTGAGAAGCTGAATTGCAAAGGACGCAGCTATGATGACACGTAGATAGCCGCCATAATGACCCGATATCTGACCACGGAGTGCAGCCAGAGATAGATTGAATTTTGCTTGCAATTATTATTTTTGTTCATTGGGAAAGAGATTTCTGCAGCAGCTCGAGATATTCACAATTTGGTATCTACCTTCACAGGTACCCATATATACACCTGGGTGGAGAAAGGCAATTGCAGTAAAGTGTCTTGCCCAAGAAACCAAGCACAATGTTCCCATCAGGATTTAAACCAGTGTATCACCGCACACGAGTCAAACACCGTAACCATTGGACCACAGCACCCAACATACATGGGGCAATAATTGAAGCTGTGGTACCCCAGCTTTGCCCAACCGTGATCCTCGTCTGCACCTCTGACCTCAACACCACCCCGAAACAACCTCCAACCAGATCTACCCCCCCCTTCCCCCACAAAACCACACCCCAAAACCACACCCCAAAACCACACCCCAAAACCACACCCCAAAACCACACCCCAAAACCACACCCCAAAACCACACCCCAAAACCACACCCCAAAACCACACCCCAAAACCACACCCCAAAACCCCACCCCAAAACCAAACCTCATTCTATTTACATACCTAACACTAACCCCCACCTTCACCAAATCAATATGATTTATTTTTTTCGCACTTTTTATTCGTTTTGCAGTACTATCGTGGCGGTCCGATCATAGCATTTCAAGTTGAAAATGAGTACGGTTCCTATGGCAACGATCGAGAGTACATGACTTACATCAAGGTGGTGAGTGTGTGGCTGCCTGGCCAGTGCACAAATTGTTAGGCCAACAAAAAATACCTTTGGTTTGGGTCACCCGACCGGCCCAATTTTTGAAAAGCGATAAAATGTGAACACACAAAATGTTCTTGGTTTTTGGAAGAACAAAAATTACATTACCGACTTCGGATCATAATTGTTGACCCGCTCTGTGAAAATGAGTCAGATGTCGCACAGTGCGCTTACGAGATTTGGGTGGTTGAACGCGGAGAGGGGGGTTTTCGTACGAAAATTTGATATTCCTATTTCATGATTTTCACCTTGGTTACGATCTATATTTTCAATTTCTACATTAAAACATGCTGAATTAAATCAGATTCAGTGAGAAAAACCGGTTTTGTATTATATTGCATACATTTCCTAAAGGGAAATAATTTTTGTAATGCATGATTTCCCATGAATGGGGTTTTCAGATTTTGCAAAATCGTCAAAATTATCACAAGAACGCAACATGCTACAGACTTCCAACATATATCAAATTAAATTAAAGAGGACAGTGTACTCTTTCTAATAGTATACATAACTCTGTTCGTCAAATTTTAGACATCTGACTCATTTTCACAGAGCAGGTCACAATTGTGACCCACCGCGAGTAAATTAGACACTTTGAGGCAAAAATAAAAATTGAGATTTTGATTTTATCATTTAAAGCTTGTTTAGCTTTAAATGATGAAATCAAAATCTCAATTTTCATTTTTGCCTCAAAGTGTCTCATTTACTTGCGCTGGGTCACAATTAGTCTTAATTGCTGACCACCCACACAATTTATTGGCATTTATCAGCCAATGATATTTTTCTTTCTGGTATTATCTGAAAGAGAACTCGGTGGTCTACGTTTGTGTGTACTTAGGTGTACATGGGTTTGTCTGTTTCGATGAGGCCATGCTGTGCTGAAGTTGAGACCAATGTCTACTCTGGCATTCAGTACGGTTACGACTAGAATACTTGGCTATGTCTTGGACTAGCACACAAGTCAATGTAAAGTGGCTACTGAAGCATCCATAGCCATGTGTTATTTCCAGCTCTATCATGTCTATATTAAAAATTCCACTTTGTGAAAAATATCAATCAATCAACTGAGATTAAAGTGATTGTTACACCCCAAAGAGGCTTTGGATTAAACCTATTGTTTTCTCAATTTAATTTAAGGCCCTGGAGAAACGGAATATAAAAGAGATGTTATTGACATCGGATGGTAGTGGGTCTAGAATGGAGAGAGGCCACCTGCCAGGAGGTATGTATCCCTGACTTCTTTTCAAGTAAATGCTAGCTTCGCCTGCAAGGCACAAGTACCATGGGTCGTATGATGAACAGAAACTACTACAAGTTCAAGCTAACACGAACAAGTCTAATTTGCTTGGCCACGTGATGACAGGCTCTCGACCGATAGGAATGGTTAAACTATCTTAGGTATTTATGAATGACTGTCATTACATTGTTGCGTCTATTGTTTTTGGTTTTAGTTTTGTCGACGGCAAACTTACAAAGGGATCCCAAGAGATATTTTCAAGATATCATAACAATTCAGGTATGCAACCCTTTTTTGTAACCACATTTGTTTCTCCCGCGTTGATAGTTTTTTTGCGTTGCATGAAAAGAATGAAAAGAACTGGGACCAATTTCATGAAGCTGCTAAGCACAAACAAATTGTGCTTAGCATAAAACTATTCCTTGGCAAAAACAGGGTTACCGTCAAACCGAATTTTCAGGTGGTGTTTATATATTGTTTGTGACTGGCATTTAGCTGGTTTTTGCTTAGCATGCCCATGGAGTTTTGGCTGGTAACCTGTTTTTACTGTATAAAGACTGCTTTGACAATTTCAGGGACCGGACAAACCTCTGATGGTGATGGAGTTTTGGTCAGGGTGGTTTGACCACTGGGGCGGAAAACATTACATCTACAGCACTAATGGTGAGTAAATGAAGTGTTTCCACCGCGTATCTTAAAATCTAATGGACTTGGCGACTAATAGCTCAGACGATAGTCAGAATATTTTGGTCTGGGACCCAGACTACTCTGTCGTTTCAAAACGGCAGACGATGCTACCGGTAGTGGGGGAAAAAAACACTTGTTTTGGTTTTGGCCCAGTTTTTACAAACGTTAATTGTGACCTGTCACCACAAAATGAGAGTAAAGTCTGAAATATTGAAAATTGAGATATTGGTATTTTCAAATTTTTGAGAAAGAAAGCTTTCCAATGGTACATAACACTTGGGGGTTTTGCGATAAATACTGTTTACAGCGCTCTAGAAAGTCATGGGTTTCACAAAACATGTTTGTGAGAAAACTTTTCTTTAAACATCTTAAACAAAACACGCAAAAGATTACAAAGCAGGACAAGTAAGGTTCGGTTGAGCATAGCAACGACTTATTCTAATCATTATTTCTTCTTAAAATTTTCTACACATACAAACTATTGTATAAACAACAAAATATCAAAATTTATAAAACGTGGGATACTTACGAAGACCTGATTTGCAATGTGACCGGAATTTAATTACCGTGTTAATTAGACCACTAATGGCTAATGGACTTTAATCCAAACACTAACTACGCAAAATCTGATCTCTCCCAAACAATGGGAATATGTAGAGGAGGACTTCGGCTTACCAAATTACTCAAAATCTCAAAAATGACCACCCCTTCGTGCGACTTTACTCTCATTTTGTGGGGACAGGCCACAATTATTGTTGATACAAAACTGATTAGTTTTGTATCTCTTGAGGTGATAGAATGTGTAGTTCATCACCAATTAGAAAAAGCAAATGTAAATTGCAAAAATATCAATTTGTCGGTGTTAGTGTCACTTGTGGTGACTGGGACGATAATTGATCTCGCATGATCTTACATGGAGACATAAACACATAAGGGACAATAGGACTGAATACGTCTCCACAGAGTAATTTATATAGGTGAATAGGTCTCCTCAAGAATTTCACGAAATACTTAAAAACTAGGGTTAGATTTAAGGTATAGGATATATATGGTTCAAATTTCAACCCAAAGAAGTAATTGCGTTTCAAATAGGAGCATTTTCGACAAACTTTTTGACATTTCACAACTTTTGTTCATGGGAACGATATGCCATGTCTTCATAGTGATACAAATTCACGATTGTTCCTCTCCACCCCTTTCTGTACCCTCAGGAATCGGTGTTATAGTCAAGAGTATTTTGGATTTGGACGCATCCATCAACTTTTACATGTTTCACGGAGGTACAAACTTTGGGTTCATGAATGGTGCTAACTACGATACACGTGAGAATAAGCAGTATCTGCCGACTGTTACAAGTTACGGTAAGTTAACTGTTTCCTGCATCGTCGCCATATCTATATCTCCTTCATTCTAAAGGCAGTAATAGAGCGTGTAAGTTGACCTCGAGATCGTACAAGATTTTACGAGAAACCAAACTTCCGGTCACATTGAATAGGAGCTTCAAAGTGTGAAGTAAGTGGTTTTCTTGAAATACTTTGTTTTGACGCTGTTCTTTTTATAGTGAAAGATAGATAAAACTTTTAGAAAATATTCTTTTTCATTTCTATTCACAAAATGTGAAAGATGAAAAAGGAAAATGGACTTTCACCTGTGGTTTATTTTGTTTTCTATAATACTTAAAGGGATCGTATACGTTTGGTAATTGTAACCCACTGTTTGTTCCAATCCTATATAGTTATAGATATTATACCATAAAACTAACCTGTACAAATTTCATTTAAAAAGGTGGTAGCGATTTTGAGATATTGCCGAATATCTGGAGCAGTTATTTATTTCCACGCAGGAAGAATAGTCTGCATTGGAATACAGAATCTGAGAAACGTCGCTGCAGTAACGTTTCTCAGATTCAATTTTTTGGAGATAAAAAGTCGTATCTTTTTCCATAACCGCAGTACTTCAAAGTGAAAAGTTTCAAAAAATGCATTATACTATCCAAAGCTGCTGTACTTCTTACCAAGTAAGTTTTTATTGCCATTAATTTTTGGAGTAATTACCAAACGTATACGATCCTTTTAAGCTTTACGAAGCTCTGAGGCATGAAACGGCCATAAATATATATGATAAATTCAAACTTAATTTTACAATTTATAAAAATTGTCTAAATTATTGAAGAAAAGCAGAACACAGTGTTTGACCTGAGCGTACAAATTGCAACGTGAATGGCTCATTGCAGGAAGAAAAAGCCCTAGCCTCCCAAAGCCCTAGCCTCCAAAAGCCCTAGCCTCCCAAAGCCCTAGCCTCCCAAAGCCCTAGCCTCCCAAAGCCCTAGCCTCCCAAAGCCCTAGCCTCCCAAAGCCCTAGCCTCCCAAAGCCCTAGCCTCCCAAAGCCCTAGCCTCCCAAAGCCCTAGCCTCCCAAAGCCCTAGCCTCCCAAAGCCCTAGCCTCCCAAAGCCCTAGCCTCCCAAAGCCCTAGCCTCCCAAAGCCCTAGCCTCCCAAAGCCCTAGCCTCCCAAAGCCCTAGCCTCCCAAAGCCCTAGCCTCCCAAAGCCCTAGCCTCCCAAAGCCCTAGCCTCCCAAAGCCCTAGCCTCCCAAAGCCCTAGCCTCCAAAAGCCCTAGCCTCCAAAAGCCCTAGCCTCCAAAAGCCCTAGCCTCCCAAAGCCCTAGCCTCCCAAAGCCCTAGCCTCCCAAAGCCCTAGCCTCCCAAAGCCCTAGCCTCCCAAAGCCCTAGCCTCCCAAAGCCCTAGCCTCCCAAAGCCCTAGCCTCCCAAAGCCCTAGCCTCCCAAAGCCCTAGCCTCCCAAAGCCCTAGCCTCCCAAAGCCCTAGCCTCCCAAAGCCCTAGCCTCCCAAAGCCCTAGCCTCCCAAAGCCCTAGCCTCCCAAAGCCCTAGCCTCCCAAAGCCCTAGCCTCCCAAAGCCCTAGCCTCCCAAAGCCCTAGCCTCCAAAAGCCCTAGCCTCCAAAAGCCCTAGCCTCCAAAAGCCCTAGCCTCCAAAAGCCCTAGCCTCCAAAAGCCCTAGCCTCCAAAAGCCCTAGCCTCCAAAAGCCCTAGCCTCCAAAAGCCCTAGCCTCCAAAAGCCCTAGCCTCCAAAAGCCCTAGCCTCCAAAAGCCCTAGCCTCCAAAAGCCCTAGCCTCCAAAAGCCCTAGCCTCCAAAAGCCCTAGCCTCCAAAAGCCCTAGCCTCCAAAAGCCCTAGCCTCCAAAAGCCCTAGCCTCCAAAAGCCCTAGCCTCCAAAAGCCCTAGCCTCCAAAAGCCCTAGCCTCCAAAAGCCCTAGCCTCCAAAAGCCCTAGCCTCCAAAAGCCATAGCCTCCAAAAGCCATAGCCTCCAAAAGCCATGTACTGCATGTCGATGCGCTGACGTGTGTGAACGTCGAAAAAAACATAAATTATATGCGAAGACCTCCTTTTGTATATCGTTTACATTTTGTAAATAAGGGAATAAATGTGTGTTCGAGAGGTTTTAATCACTCTGTTTAATACCGCTTGGAGTCTTGGTGCTGATAATTACCCGAGCAGAAGGCGAGGGTAATTATCAGCACCCAGACTCCAAGCGGTATTAAACAGAGTGATTAATACCGACCGAACACACATTTATTCCCATTCATAAATACTTTTTTTTTTAATTCAGCCCAAAAAGCCCAGAAAATCACGGAAAATTGTCGCAAGTAAATGTCTGTGTTTCGCCATTCTGTCTGTGTCAAATGACATGTTTCCGCCTCTGTCGCTCTACACAATACATGCAATAAATCGTTTTTACTGTGAACCAGACTATTACTGCCATTGGCAACCTCGTTCCCAAGGTGTCGAGCTGTACGCGCCCAACACTACCCGCTCTTACTATTGGAGACGAGGTACGGTTCAGGGTTGGAAATAAATTGAGCCCTGGGGACGGAATGTTGTTGCCAGTTGGTTTTAAACACTTCCAGCCATGTCTTTATCATCCGTTTAATACCGGCCACGTGACGAGCTCTCGACCAATAGGAATACCTAAACTGTCCCAGGTATTTATGAATTGAAATTAAAAATATATATTCAAATGTTTTAATCCACTTTTCACTAAAAAGAATGACGTCAAAACAAATTATTTCAAGAAAACTAGTTTTACACGTTGAAGCTCCTATATGATATGCCCGGAAGTTTTGTTTCTCGAGGTCAACTTACACGCCTAATTCCCTTATAAACCTCGACACAAATTCCATCTATTGTTTTCTTCATCTTTAAGATTACGACGCGCCTTTGTCCGAAGCCGGTGACTTAACCGAAAAATACTACAAAGTCAAAGAAGTGATGAAGGCGAACACACCGAAGGGAACAAGTAAGACAATAATCATGGAAATGCACTGTTGCATTGGATGTTGGTATGAATTTATTACACTGTGCTACATTGTATTTCATTGTGTAAAGAGCAATTGTAAAATGCCATTTTGTGAGGGGTTCTGGCAAAATGAGGCAGAGTTGAAATGAGGGTTCTCAGGTATTAGAAAAGAGAATAACATTCTCCTTACAGTATTGTGTTTAGCACAGACAGACTGTTGCGGGGTCTGCCTAATAGGAGTTGAGGTAGCAGTCGGGTCACTGCTGCTTAAGTTTGAATTTGAAGTGGATGTGGTGTCATTGCTATCCAGGCTAGAAAGCGATTCAAAACTGTTGGAGGTACTAAGACTACTCAGCGATCCAAAAAAAGAAGGGTCGTAGTTTGGTAGACCGCAACTGCAACAAATCCATGAATAGGATTGGTGAGCCTCAAGAATGTTGTAAATGTTTCTGTCCATTTTCATGCATTCAACATGAAACCAGCCATTGCACTGATCACATTGGAGACATTCTTGACCCCATTTCGCTGCTTTATTACAAATCAGACAGGGAAACTTTGGTTGGTAAGGACTAAGGATGTGAATCTACGTTTAATTTTGTAAACGTTTAGCAAACCTTTCCCTTAACGTTTAAACGTTTAAACGTTTATTGAAAACTTTAAAAGGCTGCCGCCTGTCCCGGTCTATTTGCGTAACTGCGGTCGCGTTTGTTTGTATACATTGTGTACACTTACCACCATTCTTTTCTATGTTCTTTGAAGGCTAAACATTTCAAGAAGCATCACCTGCAAGTGCTGTCAAATCAAGTGTCACTTCAAGGAATGTCCAGACTAGCCTTAGGAAGATCGTTTATTTATTTATTTTTCAGCTACTATTTAAAAAAAATATAAACTGCCTTCAAATTAAAAAAAAAGTTACCCTCACAAATTTCGCGATAGCTGCAGCATTCCAGCGAGTACTGCCGGTATACCGGTATTTTCCTACAGCCAGGCCATGAGAACAAAAACCCAATCATTCATAACCTTTCCCCATTAGACTTTTGGCTACGCGCCTTGCACCACGGGCAGGGGAGCCTCGCTACTTAGCAACAGTATTTCCAAGCAACAGGGTTTGGGTGTCACAGTACCAATGCACCTAGACATTTCAATTGAGCAGAGAAGAAACCGCAACCAATGGCATTTTATTTACTGGGATTAAACGCATTGGCGGACGTCCTCAAAGTTCGGTGACCTACATTGTGCACCTTGTGCCGCGCCCCTGAAGTTCGGTGACCTAGTACATTTATCTACTGAACGCCAGGTCCTCAAAGTTCAGTCACCTTGTAGATGGTTTGTATCAAACCATGGAGCTATAGCTCCATGATCAAACAAGAGATATAATGTATCAATTTGGACAATGGGGCTGTCAATCATTCTCTGGAGCCTGGAGAAATATTCTTTTCGGGGCCGAGATTTTTTTTAAGACTGGGGAAACCTTAAACCTTATCTGAAAAATAAGAGAAACAGATTTTCCAGCAAATGATAGCAACATTTTAACAATTTTCTTAAATAAGTATACAATTCTTTTGGAACCACAATATTTTTTACGGGGGAGATGTCGCAGAATCATTAATGATGATTAAATAGTCGACATCAATTTGGATAGAAATAAATACAGGGTTTGGACTCGGAAACTATAACTTTGTGTTTATTACTTGCAACAACAAAACACCGAGATAAATGGCGAAAACTCTACATTGATATCACTCTTCAAAAACTAATTTTAAAGTTTACACCTCCCCATTCCACAAGTATTCTGATATGTCACTCCCAGCGGTACCCGTTCTACGATCTAAAGAATATTTTATCCGTCGAATTTATTTGTTTAAGGGAACGGTGGTGTTTGCTCTTGCAGCCCAAGCGGATCTTGAAGAGCGACACAGATACATTGTTTTAAATAACGCATTGGTTTGATTACTGCAAAACACGCCGACTGGTGATTTTAGCAAATTTAAGTTCCAACTTCACAGAAAAATAAAGAAATACGAGAGACTCAGAATTGTTTGAAAACTTAGTAGTTTAATCTGAATAGCCCTCGGAGAAAGACGCCATCCACGGCCTGTTTATTTTTTTCCACATCAGCGGCGTATTGAAAACATCAAACACATGTGTACATGTGTTTGATGTTTTCAATACGCCGCTGCTGGGGAAAAAATAAACACGCCGTATATACACTGTATAATCATCATGGGCACAATAAATACCGGCAGCTGCTGGTCATTGAGAAAAGTAAATGATTAATCTTCTTGAAACATGACCAAGTACTACAGGCATTACAAATGCTTTGTAAAATAAATAGATGTTTGAAGAAAGTAAATTCTTCGTGAATAAAACTTGAGGGTATGGCGTAAATGGAAGGTCATATTTTTTTTTATTCGAGTTCCGTTTAAACGTTTGAAAAAAATTCTTAACGGATTTGATTTTGTTTACGTTTACACGTTTAAACGTTTAAAGGTCACATCCTTAGTAAGGACCAGGGTTTAATGCAACATCTCCTGCAAGGACGATGAGAAGTGCAATTTTAATGCTGGCTCGATTTTTCAAGTTCAACACAGGAATGATCAGCTGCTTCGTCTTTGAGTACTGGTATGACTTAGAGTTCAGGAAAACATAGAACTGGCTCACCGGGGTCTGTAGGCTAAGGTTATCCGTCACAGTCACAGGTGCTGTCCAATGTTCAACAAAGTGTTGGTCCGGTATAACTGGTAAATTTTCGCTACATAGTCTCAGCATCATGAGCACAATTGCAGACATGACATAAGTCAAGGATGCTTGAGGAACTCCCATTATTGCACTATGCACGACACGTCCAGCGAAAACGTATGTCAGAAGTACATGTAGTGTGACGCAGTTAAAATACCCGCACGGCTTCCACGTTTCAAGATGGCCGCCGGCGGCACGAAAAACACGAAAAAGAAACAAACTCTAAATTACTCCACCAAAAGTTGATTTAAAAATGCTGATACACGGACCAGCAAAGACTGGATATATATAAGTAGAATATAAAAAAGGGTCAAAACTTAAAAAATCACAGAGCTAAAAAAAAAAGGCTGCCTGCAGCCTGCATGCATGACGACTAGCCATGTCATTTCTCATGACATACTCCGATTTTATTTTTGGTATCATTAAAGGCACAATTCCCGGCCCCAAAGATTTCTTCTATATGCCCCCCCTATTGACCAGATTATGAGCTGTGTAATTAAAAGACAAATTCCTGGAATGCAAGAGACCCCAGTTTTACCCAGTTTGCGTGGGAGGACGCACAAAACGGATGACGGATGAACATGTCACGAGCAACTTGGAACGAGACAGGAAATATCTGTCAACGACCTGCCTCGCAGCGATCGGCAAGTATTAGGCAAGGTGTGCTTACTAACAAATGCCGGCCTGAACTTGTCCTGGATCGATGTTCGTGAAAAGAAATCCCGCGTCTGAGTCTGATCAATGTCAAAATAATCCCGGCGCGAACAGGTCACTTTGCTAGTATTATGAACGTATCTTCTTTATGTTTTACAGGAATACTGGGACAAGTTCGAATTGACGGAAAACCACAACTGAAGTGGGACATGTTGCCGTTTGAGTTTAAAAAGCCTTTCCTCAAGGCGTAAGTTTAAGGTTTTTTGTTTCGAAGTTCAGAAAGAGACAATGCAATCACTAATTCTGTATGTAGTCCGTAGTCAAACAAAAGGAACAATGGAAGTGTTTTGGGTACCCCACTACTCGTCCTACTTGCCCTAGAAGTGAAATACAAAAGAAGGGAAATAGAAGGAAGACAATGGAGTTACATGTACTCTGCTGGGATGCCCATCGGTTTGTCTGGCGGTCCGTCTGTTGGTCTGTCTGTTGGTCACGGTGTTGGTCTGTCTTTTGGTCCGTCTGTTGGTCTGTACAAGTATGTGTTTTTTTGGTTATAGATTTGAAAAATTTGTCTTATATTCAAAATTTGACCGTTTTCATTAATTTGAGGCCCGGTTGTAAAATAGGGTAATCGAAGGTGAGACTCGTGGTTCGAGAACCATCCTCGTTTGGCATTTTGTCCAGGGCTTTGTATTTTAAAATCTTGTTTTCGGGTTCCCGGGAGTCAGATTTACAATTAACGTACTGCATAACCACGAGTATGACCAAAACCAGGTTGATCATAGATTCGGAGTGAAGAAGTAAAACAAATTTTGTAAAATGAACAAAAATTAGGTGGTAAACAAATCAATTCTAAGGTAACGTATGTATGCCGGACAAAATTATGGCAATTTGGCGGACCTTAGATCGTGAACTGTGATTTGTCATTGTTGTTGTTTTGTAATATGTGACCTGCTCCCACAAAACCAGACATAAGTGTTTTTGTTGAAAAGTGAGATATTGTTATTTCCATTTTTTTATTCCCATAGAATCGCGTGTACACGCAGTCTTAAAATCCTCATAAAATTGGAAGTATGTATGGTATAATAAAGGTGGTTTTGGTACCAAATGAAAGCTGAAGATGTGTACTAAATGGAAATAACAATATCTCACTTCTGGTTTTGTGGGAGCAAATCACATATGCTTCTTGATACTTTTTTTAAGGGTGTCATCTTCAAGCAAATGGAAGAAGTATAAAAAAGTAGAAGGTGAACGACCAGCGCTCTACAAAGCAACATTAGACATTTCTGACAAGCAGCCTAAGGATACCTTTGTAGACATGACTGTACGTAGCTTCGCCAACTTTGCCACACGTAGAATGTGTAACCTACATGGATAAATATAAACTCATCACAAAAACTATCGAGACACTTTAGAATGAGCCAATAATTAACGGCCCGAAAGGGTATGGATAATCGAGCAAATAACTCGGTGCAAAATTTTGTTCTGCATATTTTGACACCTCGGTTGTTGAGATACGATGTTGCGGAGCGGAGTTATTGTCATTTCAATGGTCGTAGATCCAGTTTCAAAAGTGACAATCATCCCTATAGAAGCAGGTTTGTATTGATCATGTTGTTAAATGATCAGCCAATAAGATAATCTCTACATATGCCTGCCTTTTTTTTTTTTTAAACAAACCTGCTTCTATAGAGATGATTGTCACTTTTGAAACTGGATCTACGACCATTGAAATGACAATAACTCTGCTCCGCAACATCATATCTTAACAATCGAGGTGTCAAAATATGCAGAACAAAATTATGCACTGGGTTATACGCTTCGATTTATCCATACCCTGAAATAATTTGGGCCGTTAATTATTGGATAATTTTCAAGTGTCTCAATACTTTTTGTGATGAGTTTAGATATGCTTTGAATGATACACCTTTCCAATTTAAAATGAGATATAAACGTCAAAATCTGATAATGTTTGACAGTTATGAGTAATTTCCCACAAAGGGGTTAGGATTAATACTTATTGCCTCTTACACAGTCTGTCGCCATACTGTATTTATCTCGACAGGGTTGGCAAAAAGGGGTGATTTTTATCAATGGTTTCAACTTGGGTCGTTATTGGAGCGTTGGTCCAACGTCAACCTATTATCTCCCAGGACCACTGCTAAAGCAAGGTGCAAATGAGGTGGGTATTCCTTTTCTCTCTTTATTTCAATTTAAATTTAAATTGAGGTGTTGCGGTGACTTGTGAGGGGTTGTGCTGACTTGTGAGGGGTTGTGCTGACTTGCGAGGGGCTGTGGCCACTTGCGAGGGGCTGTGGCGACTTGCGAGCGGCTGTGGCGACTTGCGAGCGGCTGTGGCGACTTGCGAGGGGCTGCGGCGACTTGCGAGGGGCTGCGGCGACTTGCGAGGGGCTGCGGCGACTTGCGAGGGGCTGCGGCGACTTGCGAGGGGCTGCGGCGACTTGCGAGGGGCTGCGGCGACTTGCGAGGGGCTGCGGCGACTTGCGAGGGGCTGCGGCGACTTGCGAGGGGCTGCGGCGACTTGCGAGGGGCTGCGGCGACTTGCGAGGGGCTGCGGCGACTTGCGAGGGGCTGCGGCGACTTGCGAGCGGCTGCGGCGACTTGCGAAGGGCTGCGGCGACTTGCGAGGGGCTGCGGCGACTTGCGAGGGGCTGCGGCGATTTGCGAGGGGCTGCGGCGACTTGCGAGGGGCTGCGGCGACTTGCGAGGGGCTGCGGCGACTTGCGAGGGGCTGCGGCGACTTGCGAGGGGCTGCGGCGACTTGCGAGGGGCTGCGGCGACTTGCGAGGGGCTGCGGCGACTTGCGAGGGGCTGCGGCGACTTGCGAGCGGCTGCGGCGACTTGCGAGGGGCTGCGGCGACTTGCGAGGGGCTGCGGCGACTTGCGAGGGGCTGTGGCGACTTGCGAGCGGCTGCGGCGACTTGCGAGCGGCTGCGGCGACTTGCGAGGGGCTGCGGCGACTTGCGAGGGGCTGCGGCGACTTGCGAGGGGCTGCGGCGACTTGCGAGGGGCTGCGGCGACTTGCGAGCGGCTGCGGCGACTTGCGAGGGGCTGCGGCGACTTGCAAGGGGCTGCGGCGACTTGCGAGGGGCTGCGGCGACTTGCGAGGGGCTGCGGCGACTTGCGAGGGTTTGGATGACTAGTGAAGACTAACATTTTCTTCTTGTGAAATTTCAGATAATAATTTTCGAACTACACGGGAGTGGCAGCAAAATCAGGCTAACGGATACACCTAGCCTGGGTGCAACCGTTCATGTGAAAAGTGATAAATACGTGTGATGAAACACTTTGCAATTAGGTAAGAGCCAGGTTGGGGTTGGTCAGGTTACTTTACCAAATAATTCAGACTATAGCTGATGAATCATTGGTTCCGGTGAGCGTATTTTTTCTTTACACTGCAGCGAAAGGTTTCTTAGTTTACACTGCCGTTTCTACTCTTGAAAGCGGACTACCAAGTACTGATTGCACAGTAATAATGTTCTTGATCATTTAATTTCCTTCAATTGAAATTGTCCCAAAGATAAATTTGACTAAGAAACATTGGTACTAGTACTAGTAGATTCTAAGCAGGGACCTTTCAATCTATAGCTTAACCCACGGTGCGGTGTAAAAAGAAAATACACAGCACGTAGTCGCTAATGTCGCGTAACCAAAACTGGAGGAATTGCTCTAGTGAAAAATGGGAGTAAGGTTGGCGTAGCGGTTTGTTCGTCGCCTTCCACCACTATGACCTGGGTTTGAATTACGGCCTGGGCCAATATGTGGATTGGGTTTTCAGTCCGTGCCCGACTCCATGGGTTTAATTTCCCCTGGGATATTCTTCTGGGGTTTTCCTCCCACCTCTAAAACTGTACCTTCTTCTCTTTGTATTCTCTCTACAGGTTTCTTCAGGCTTACGAACTACAGTGCCTAGAGCACATTTGAGGGATCCTTGGTTTCATTAACAAATAACAATAATAATAATAATAAATGTTTGAAGTTTCTCCGAGTACGTTTTGCACGCAAATGTTCCCACCTGTGTGAAAAGCTGTGAGAATCGTTTTTCCAAAGTGGGAAATGTTTTTTTATATTTTTTTACACTTTTTAAAGAATTTCCTATTCTACGGTTAACTTTCAATTGCAGACTCACACCCACCACCTAAACACAGCATTGAAAACAGCAAATTTGTATAACGTCTTTTTATGTCTTTCTCATTGAACTTGTTGGAACACCCAGTCTTATGTTCGATATGTACTATAGACATTCCAATATTTAACAAAACGTTAGATAAATAATAATTTTTCTTGCGTCGAATGCTTTTTTCTTCAAAACTCCAAAATTAGTTTTGGGGCCTTTTAGGTGCTCCCCTTCGTTTTCTACAGGTAACCCTAACCCCTTTTCTTCTCTAAAGATCTTTTTCAGAGTCGAGGACTGTGGGTGTGTGCAATTCCTCAATCTCTTATCGCATCCTGTGGATGTCTTTTGTTCACGAGGTATGTAGGGTTTGTACAATAACACGAGTCGGTACTTCTGTGTGTGTGGACTTGTGCGCGCCGAATGTACATGATTAGCATGTATGTTCTTCCTCAAAAAAATATATAAGTGTGAAACCATTTTAGTGGTATGTTTTGGTGATGGGTACAAACGACAAAATGTACATGTACAAGCAGTTTTTTAATGGGATGTTAATTGTTTTTATTGAATTGTTAATTGAAATATTGTATTCGTAAAAGAATGATTTATGACTTTCATTAATTTAAAACAGTTGCTCTTAAAGGGAGTATGTATACACCATTTGCAAACAAAAGTACTGAATTGTTATCAAATACCTTTCTTGACTGTTAGTAAATAACAGTCTCAAGCATCCTGTGAAATCACAACGTCTGGTGTGATGGTTTTTTTACGAAAAGTGGAATTTGGTATCAATTGTTGGAAAAAACACAATTTTTTGGACACTGTCCCCCCAATTTATTAAATTTAGTTGCAAAACAGTTACACATTCGTTAATGGGTGCCAGCCAACTAGTCTGATTTCCTAACTTGATTATTCTCCGAGGTCTATGATTACTGTTTTGTCTGAAGGAAGTCAAGGAACCAGACTACAAAAAAACAGTATTAATGTTCTTGTTTTTTTCCCCAGCATCTATTAAAATAACTTTTAAAAACAGTTCAGAATTACAATATTTACTGTAAGTGTGAATCCCCTAAACCCATCCACATCAAAAGCAAATGGTGTATACCACTTTTAAAAATGACATTTTTCAGGTGTAGTATGTTTTGCAAGTTGTTAAAGAGTTTGTAATTTTGAGGTTTGTTGGGTTTTTTTTTTGGGGGGGGGGAAATCTGGATGGTTTAATACATTTTTTTGAACGATTTTGTTTCTGCTTTTGTTTGTTTGTTTTTTCCAGAGGAGAAAGTTATGAAAAAAAAAATCAGTTTGCTTTTGATTGGGTCTCATTATTTTGAATGTTGAAATATTTTCATTTATACATTGTAGTTTGTGTACAAATTTTCAGTATTTTTGTAAGTGGGAAGCCTCAAAATGGTGGATTGTTGAAAAAATAAGTTGTATATGTCATTCATGAATTTCACATTATGTGCATTACTTTATGTAGTCTTGGCAAAAGATGCTAATGTTCCATTGTTTGTATTCAAGTGTGTCATTTCGTGGCATGATTAGATCATCTCAGTGCTCAGACTAGCGCCATGGGAAGATAGCAAAAATCTTGCCTATATGCCACGTGACTCACTCGACCAATCAAGACACAATATGTGAAGTGTTATAATTATAGCTGCAAGATTCTGAAGACGTTAGTGAACGAAAACTGCATTGGGTGGCCCACAAAAAACAAACAAACATACTTCCACTACCCTGAGACTAAGGCCGTGTCCGAAACGGGCTTCCAGAGCTACGGCTACGTCTATTGTCACCCTGCTCACGTGTATTTGTAATGGGCGAACACCTAGACAATAGCCAAGAGATTCGGATGCGGCCTAAAACTACTTATACCAATAGATGGTGAATCTTTCTAGAATAGTAGTAGTTTTAGCTCCAGCCCCTATTTTGTGAAGCACAGTCGGGGGTCATTTTGCAACAAGAAATAACTAAACCGCCCCTGCGAATTTAACACGACACAGATATTTGTCGGTGCGAAAGGGAAGCCGATTTTACTTCACATGGTCTGGAGCTAAAACTACTAGCCCAAAATTGAGATATTTGGTATTATATTTCTTCTGGAAAGATTATCCATCCATTGGTATACCGTTTTTGGCCTCAGGATAGGGGAAGTATGCTTGTCTTTTGAGATATGCTCGTGTTTTTTTTGCTACTCTACAACAATTATTATCGATCACTGAAGTCTTTAGCCAAGGCTGTTTTACATGGAATGTCTTTCATTAGTATATTAAATATATCACTAAATACTTTATAATTTTGTATTGAAAGGTGTTAATGGCAGCCAAGTTGGCTACTCTACAACAATTACTATAGATCATTGAAGTGTTTTACATGGAATGTCTTTCATTAGTATATTAAATATATCACTAAATACTTTATAATTTTGTATTGAAAGGTGTTAATGGCAGCCAAGTTGGCTACTCTACAACAATTACTATAGATCACTGAAGTGTTTTACATGGAATGTCTTTCATTAGTATATTAAATATATCACTAAATACTTTATAATTTTGTATTGAAAGGTGTTAATGGCAGCCAAGTTGGCCACTCTACAACAATTATTATCGATCACTGAAGTGTTTTACATGGAATGTCTTTCATTAGTATATTAAATATATCACTAAATACTTTATAATTTTGTATTGAAAGGTGTTAATGGCAGCCAAGTTGGCTACTCTACAACAATTACTATAGATCACTGAAGTGTTTTACATGGAATGTCTTTCATTAGTATATTAAATATATCACTAAATACTTTATAATTTTGTATTGAAAGGTGTTAATGGCAGCCAAGTTGGCTACTCTACAACAATTACTATAGATCACTGAAGTGTTTTACATGGAATGTCTTTCATTAGTATATTAAATATATCACTAAATACTTTATAATTTTGTATTGAAAGGTGTTAATGGCAGCCAAGTTGGCTACTCTACAACAATTACTATAGATCACTGAAGTGTTTTACATGGAATGTCTTTCATTAGTATATTAAATATATCACTAAATACTTTATAATTTTGTATTGAAAGGTGTTAATGGCAGCCAAGTTGGCCACTCTACAACAATTATTATCGATCTCTGAAGTCTTAGCTAAGGCTGTTTTACATGGACTGTCTTTCATTAGTATAATAAATAGATCACTAAATGTGACCCAGCACGAATAAATGAGACACTTTGCGGCAAAAATGAAAATTGAGATTTAGATTTCATCATTTAAAGCTTGTTTAGCTTTAAATGATGAAATCAAAATCTCAAATTTTATTTTTGCCGCAAAGTGTCTCATTTACTCATGCTGGGTCACAAATACTATATAATTTTGTATCGAAAGGTGTTAATGGCAGCCAAGTTGGCTTTTAAGAGAAAATTTCCTTTTTTCCGAGGGTTGTTCACAAATAATTCATGTCTTAATAGAAATGTTAAGGGAACTTAATACTATTTTGTAGTTCATTTGAGTGATCCCTTTTTGCTATTTCCAAGGTCAATGCAACATTGTTAATGTTGCTAGTATCGTGATCCCTGACCACATGGCAATTACGGGTAACCGCCAACCATGCTGGATGATGCTGGATAGCTTTAGTTGGTAGAGCACCAAAATGACAACCAGAGGTCGCTGGTTCAAGCCCCACTCCAGTCAATTTTCAAAAAAATATTAACCGCATCTACATGTATTTAGTTTCCCATGTGGTTCATTTGAAACAAAATGTTAAGGTTAACGAAGCAGTTAATCTGTTTTAATAACAAAATCAATAAGTGCCTAAACTGTTAATTAGATAGTAAAAACAAATAGGTTAATACAATATGAGGTTGCAGGGAATAAAAGGAGAATTGGGATCCGGTTTTCATATTTTTTGTTGTTGACATGTTGTAAGTCTGGTTCCCAGATCAAATGATTCGGACTATTCTTAATGAACATTGGGTCCAGTATCCGCCTGATGTCACGAATTCTAGAATGTACGTCTCATGGACACTCTGGTAAACAACAAAATGGCTTGCATAGGCGAAAATCAACCAATGCCTAGTTATCACCAAGTTTCAATAATATAAAAAGTCTAGTTTTCTTGCTATTCCCCAATAGTTTGGCCACCAAATCAGTCTAGTTTTGGCTTCCATCTCATCGAGTGAGCAACACGAGGCCCAAATAGTATGAAAAGTCTACTTTCCCTGCTATTGGCGAGTCAACCCCAAACAGACAGGGCCCAGACCAGGAAAAAATGACGCTTTTTCCTGTCAACGGTTTCATCATCCTGAACCTCAACCATTCGATATTAGCTTGGGGGGCAACCCTGATTTTTGTCCCTAATTCAAAATGGCCGCCAAAATTACATAAATACTGCTTGTTAAGTTTAATTTCAACGTTTTTTTCCCAGTGATTCTGTAATCTTGAATGCACACCCATTGAATTTAGCTCAGAGCCACGCAGACTTTGGCCTCAAATCCAAGATGGCCATCAAAAGCATCTTCGTTTTGTCCTGTTAAAGTTCACTAAAGTTGGTTTCATTGTGGCATCCTGAACCTAACTTGTGGCTAACCAAGATTTGTCCGCCCAAATCCAAAATGGCCTTAATCGTATTTAAACGGTCTCTTATTTGTCCCCCATAATTTAGTAAAGGACTCGGCTCAGACATATATGCACATTATTTAGGAGAGGATAACTCGACTGTTCTAGGCTGATATGACCCCAAGGAACAACTTGGGATGTGGGGCAAACAGCTCGGAAGTGCTACTTCCGGCATAGCTGTATCTTCTAAACTGTTGGAGCTAGTTAATGTTCAGAATGGACTGTTTAGTTTAGGGAGTCGTAGAAGAGTTTATAATTTGATATTATACAAGAACATTTCTAAAAACCGTTCGGTCAACTTATTTCCATACAACTAAATACCGGTACATACACAGGGAATTGCCATATATTTATTAATTAAACTTTCCAAACTTCGAGCAAAGTTCAAACATTTGTGTCATCTACTAGGCCGTTTCCTGGCACCGTACCATTGTCCTGTTTTTATGTTTATTATTTGTGTAGTAATTCTTGTATTTTTTGTCTGTATTTTAATTTTGTTTACCTGAGAAATTAATACATGAAATGACATGAAATATCACTATTTAAAGCCAATGCAGGCATTGTTTTTTTCGGGAAAAGCTGTTGGAATTGTTGCATCATCTAAAAACACCTACACTGCCTACAGTGCGTCATGATCAATTTTAGTAGTCAGCGCGGCTACCTGACCTACCATTTAGACGTGTAGGCATAACAAATTGTCAGGTCAGAATACCAGACTAGTCAGTGTTACTGTTCATAATGAAGCACGATATGTGGCAGAGAAAACCCCCCTCTTTTGTGTTGACCATTGTGTTCCCGGAATTCCTTTTAGGTTTCAAGGGGGGATGGGTTAGGTTACAATAGTGTTGAGTGCGTATAAAGTGAAGGGATAAGAGGGGGGTACCCCTCTGCCACATATCGTGCTGGGTATATTACTGTTTGGTATGGGTGTGATATGTATATTAGACTCCTGTGGAAATCGGACACCTTTTCTCTAGTATTGGTTAAACTCTCACGTGACCGGTTACCCTCCTACTTATCCTTGCGCAATACTACCAATGAGTCCGGATTTCACAGAGTCTGAAATCCACGTGACACATGTGAACTTGAACTGGTGAGACTTTACACGATCTATTTCCGGCCTTGCTTGCGACGTCCTCTGTTTTGAATTCGGGAAAAAACACTACACGGCATCCGATGCAAACTGCTGGTTAACAAGTGAAACAATTGGCAAATCAACCAAAACTGTTTGGACAAAATGGCGACAATTTGTCGAAACTTTAAATTGTGCAATGCGATTGGTCAAGAGTTCTCTTGGGGAAACAATTTGTTGTGCGCTCGCAGCCAAAAAAGCGCTTATGTTTACAAACAATATACTACCAAAACTAGAATGTTTTTTTGGTTTTTTTTTTTTGGGGGGGGGTCAAGGGGAAATTTAAATCTGGTATCGACTACTCACACTAAATGCACACCACAGGGCTATATAAAGCATTTATAATCTGACAAGATTTAATACAGTTGTGTATATGAATAATGTGCAGCAAACTAACTGTATGATGAAATCATCTACCAAGAACATTTTGTGTTAATTAAATATGTCTTGTGCTAGTTTCACTATGAGTTATTCAGTGTTATATAACTGACATACAGATCCTTGTTATTCCTTCATTCAACAATTAGAATCATCCTCGATCCCACGGCTGTTGAACAGTCCACCCTCACTCCGAAACTCGGGGAAGAAGGTTGTGACCCGATTTGTGCTGCTCACACAGAATCATGGCGACCGGCGTTTGCAGATCTGTATTATCAGTTATATAAAACAAAATATTGAGTGGCTTTAAATTGTGAAATGGGGGGAGAAAAATTATCGCGAGGTAAAATCTTTACTTTTTTTATTTCACTCAGCTTCGCCTCATGGAAAAGTCCAGATTTTACCTCGCGATAATATTTCTCCCATTCCACTGCACTCTAAGCCACTCAATATCTGTAAACCAGTCAACTTAACAGCAATGATCCCAACTGCATTTGGGAATGTGCAAAAATTGTTCCCATTTTTTAATATAAAGACATCGATCATATAAAAAATAAAAAAACAAGAAAGGTTTCAAAGTATTGTAAGCCAACTTTTAACACTGCAAATATCATAATTCAATGAAACTAATTGAAGCTAAAGAAAAATTATTACAATTTACAACCAATAATAAATAATTGCACTTCAAAATTATTTGCATATTTAATTTAAAATACCAGGAAGACATTTTGTAAAAAGAAAAAAATGTATATATATAATAGACATGCTCAGGCCTACATGCAGATTTCTAATAATTTCAATTACTAATAAGAAGAAAAGTGAAAAAAAAATAAAAAAAATAATGTGATAGAGTTTCAAAAAGCATGTCTTTCTTGTGGAGGAATTATAAGCATCCTAAATGTAGATGTTTAACCCTAAATTCCCAAAATCCTTAAATTGTAACCCTAACCCCTTGAGTGCTTATACTAGAACGTATCCTGAATCTGCCAAATTCCACCAATATCTCCATGCACAAATAAGTTGGTGTTGGTGACTGCTCAATATCCTGAATTCCATCAAAATCCTGCTTAAAGGTAGGATACACCATTTGCAGATATCGAAAATATTTACTACCGAATTATTAAGCAATATCTTACTCATTTGAAAGTAAATAAGCATTCAGCAAAATGATTGTGCTAGATATCCTGTAATTATTCCGAAAAAAATATAATTTTATAAAGAAGAATTCGTCGGACGGCGATCGCGAAAAACCCAAAGATAACATTTGAAAACAAACAATGTTTTTTGTGCTTTTCTTGGCATCCATGATTGTAAAACTTCGGACAGGTCAGTTAAACAATATTTACTATAAAATACCAATTCATGATACACCAAGTCTACCAATTCATGATACTTCAAGCAATGACCAATGGTGTATCCTACCTTTAAAATCCTCAATCTATCAGATTTCACCAGTTATTTTTTAGGTATCCCAAATCTGCCAAACTCCTCCAAAACAGGAAATGGCTTGTCATGATTCAGGGTGGTTAGGGTTAATATGATTTTAAACATATTTAGGGTAAAATCAGACAATTTTCCATAAAAATGACATTAACCAGTTCGCACCAGATGACGAATAGTTTTCCCCAGATTCAAAACGGATGACGCATAAACACGCCACGAGCAAAGCCGTAAATGTCTGTCAGCAGCAAGCAAGGCTGGAAATGTCTGTCAGCAGCGAGCAAGGCCGGAAATGCGTGGGTGTGCTTTCCGGTACTATCAGCCTGAACCCGCTTCGGATCGAATTTCGTTAAAAATAATCCCGCGCGTCGGCTCGGTGATGTTAAAATAATCCCAGCACGAACTGGTTAACATATGTTTATGTCCCTACAAATCTAACACTGGGTTTAGACAGTCGCACAAAACCAAATGAGTGAATTAGTTCCGTCAAAAGTCCGGCATCTAAAACAATTAGGATAAACTAGGTGCACTAGTCATTAGAGAGACCCAGGAGCGACTTGATTTCAATTTGGTTCAGCGCGACTCTGCAATGCCCGTCTTAACTTTGGGTTAGAAATTGAGCTAATTTGGTGTATGATTTTAATGCATAAATGCTGAAATGCAAGATTTTGCCAAATAATCTTTTTAATATTCATTGTCGGATATATTTCTAAAATTGTAAAAATTCAAACTGATAAATAAGCATTTCAAATCATTCATGTGATTTGTTTTCTTCTAAAAGCAACTACATGTATGTATACAATAGCACATTATTTATATTGCGTTGCTAGGCAACCTGATGATGCTGAAATCACTGCCTTATGCAGGCAAACACTTAAAACAATTTCAGTTATATGCAGAAAGAAGTTCCATCACAATTAGGTGCTTTTCTGGGGCTGCTTTTTTTTTACAACAAATGTTTACACCAATGCAATGTCTGTACGGTAATAGCCACAATGGATTGAGTTTTTGCTGTAGGAATTTGACAAAAGCTTTATCGCAGCAGCCCATGTTCTGATTCAACAATTTTGTTTTTCTCCTCGCCCAACATTTCAGTTTTATAAAAGTCCGAGTTGTAGTAAAATTTACACAAGTCAATTACAAGTCCTCCAGTCAGAGTCAACTCACAATCTACCGGTATGTAACTGCGACTATGCTGCGACAAAGGCAGTCCTTTGCCAATTGCAATTGTTCATCTCCTATAGACGATGTGCCCTCTGACGTCACGTGTTCACATCTGTGTTCAAATGTGCCCGGCAATATGCGCACACATCGTGTTTTGCATATAATTTGGTTAAGGAGGGACGCCACAGGTCAGACCACCTTTAAATTATGTGACCTCCTATCTCGCCTCTTAACCAAATTTATGTAAAACACGATGAGTGCACATATTGACGGGCACATTTGAATATAGATGTAAACAGAGGGCACATGGTCTATAGAACATGTAAGTTGACCTCGAGAACATAAAAGACTATACAATTATTACCCAGTTCATCAGGCCCTGGGCCACATGGCAGCCGATATATTCAATTTGACCTCGACCCTCACAGGTACCCATTCATATCTCTGGGTGGAGGAAGGCAATTGTAGTTACCATGTTCCTAGCAGGGTACGCACCATCGTACATGAGTTGAACACCATAACGACTGGGCCATGGCATTCTAAAGGTGCCCGAAAAGTTCAATCGTGAAACTTATGCGCGAGACGTACACGATCTATTGAGCCAAATTTACATAGAGGTGCTGTAACAGAGAAAAAAACAAAAACAGCCAATTGCATGGTAGTAAAGACTGCCTTTTGAAAACCTCGCAGAATTCCGCAAACGTTTGCAAACAAATTTAAGGTTTGCAGGACAACGTGGTCAATCTCTTAATCAACCATGTGTCGATTTTCTACCAAAATAATTAACGCTCATAGCTACTTTAGTTCTATAATCTTGTTTTTACTTGGGTCGGTTTATACTTGGGCCAAACTACAGTAAGCTCAAAAAGTCACATGAGAGTTAAAACGAATGGTGTCACGCTTGTGCAAAGGAAGTAATCGAACGCTGTGAATTAAATGTTTATACACATGATTGACTTGCAACTGACTTGTGATTTCACATTTATGATGAACTTGACTACAACCCTGGTGTTGTTGTTGTTGTTGTTGTTCACAGCAACTCCCAGTCATCTTCACCGATGGGTGAGCCCAGCTGCCCTACATGCGGCACCCCTCGGCGTTGGAACATCTTGGTGAACCGTTGGAACAGCTTGCCTTCGTTACTGATGGCCCACAGGTCATCGCTCTGGGTCACTGCGGGGTTAAAGATCAATGATGATGCAATGAGGAATACGTTCTATATACAGTAATAATTTGTCTACATTTCCAAATGGTGGTGCCAGGGGGGGCGGAGGGGGGGGCCCAACAAAGTGCGCCGCCAACGTTGAAATGTATCTTATTCATTCTTCCACGCTCATGAGAGGCACATCTCACACAGTAAATACGTATAGATCGCTACCTCGAAGCGCACCATTGAAACACGTACAAATTTGCTCCGTTCATCGCTCCCCGAATTCAGTGATTTATACAACGTCCGCAAAGCCAGGTACACAGGCACGATCTACATCTACTTTTGGGGAGATGTCATTTTCTGCCATTTTCGTTCGAAAACAACACGATAAAACGCAAGGGGTTCACAGGCAGATTTTTTTTAAAATTCAGTATATCACTGCTATATCTTTTTTTAACGTATCCATGGAAAACAATTAGTGGGTTCGAAGCACGATTTTTCACAATTTATCAATTATTATTGCCCTTTTTAGGGGAGGTATTTGTTAACGTCGTTTGAGTATTTGTGCACAATCTCCACGTGCATCAACGGTACGTCAACGTAAATTTTTTTCGACTGCTTTTTTCATTTTCAATACAATTTTTGTCATTGGATGATAAGAATTAAGGTAAATAACAATTGTTTTCAACTACAAAAGACAAGATGTTAAGATTGGATGCCAAAAACTCTTAATTTTTCGCGTGAGAAAATTGTTCCCCCCTATTTTGAGAATGGACGTTTCCACAGCGTTTCGCAATCACAGCCTCGAAGGGCCCCCCCTCCGCCCCCCCCCTGGGTGGTGCTTAACCAGTTCGCGCCGGGATTATTTTAACATCACTGAGCCGAGGCCGGGGATTATTTGTTACGAAACTCGATCTGAGGCGGGTTCAGGCCGATGGTACCGGGAAGCACACCCATGCATTTCCGGCCTTGCTTGCTGCGGACAGACATTTCTGGCCTTGCTCGTGACGTGTTTATGGGTCATCCGGTTTGAGTCTGGAGAAAACTTTGCGTGTATATACGTCCTCTGGCGCGAACTGGTTAAAGCTATAGTAGACCATTTGACAGCAGAAAAAGTAATCAAAATTCAAACAAAGGTGCTTGACCAATAATCTGATTAAGTTTTATCTCTGGGAATGCTGTTTATTCCGAGAAACAATATTCGAAGATTTCGATTTTAATTCAAAATTTTCAGAAATTGAATTGCGTTCTTATTCAGCTGATTTGCAGCTACGAGCACGGCACGCACTGAACCAACTAATAATAGTGCCAATGCGCCCGTGTGCATTGTTCCAACGCTTGTGTGCACCATTCACGGACAACAAAACAGATACCGAAGGAAATTTCCAAATATACGTCTCTGAGACGCATCTTTGGAAATGACAGCATGTCAAAATGACAGCATGTCAGAAGGAATAATTTCCCAGGGAGTTTAGTGTCAGTCATATATTTTGTTTTAACAGTATTTTGGTTGGTTAATTTTGAGATAGCGGCAAAAAGGAATACATCAGATACCTGAGAGGTACGTATAGCTTCCAGGAACCTTCTTCCAGTAGTCACCCATGCAGTTTTTCTCAGTGATACCAAAACGGCAGGCGATGTCACCATTAGGACACAGTGCCCAGACTGTACTGCAACTGATGCACAGATGCACGGCTTGAGTGCCTGTAATGATGTGTGTGTGGGGGGGAGGAAAAACAATAAGGTTACCAAGCAACAGTCTAAATGAAATGCACATTTTCCCGACACACTTGGGTCATTAGGTAGACATCGAAATGTTTCCCTAATCTCACTTGTCCCCTTAACCAGTTCGCGCCGGGATTATTTTAACATCTCCGAGCCGAGGCGCGAGATTATTTTTTACAAAACTCGATCTGAGGCGGGTTTAGGCCGATGGTACCGGGAAGCCCACCTACGCATTTCCAGCCTTGCTCATGACGTGTTTATGCGTCATCCGTTTTGAATCTTGGGAAAACTTTGCGTGTATATACGTCCTTTGGCGCAAACTGTTATTGACGTTAAACTTACACTAAACTGTCTCCTTAGTTTCCAAAGTTTTCTCCAGATTCAAAACTAATGACGCATAGACACCTCACAAGCAAGGCCGGAAATGTCTGTCAGCAGCGAGCAAGGCCGGAAATACGTGGGTGTGCTTCCCAGTACCATCGGTCTAAGACCGCCTCGGATCGAGTTTCATTAAAAATAATCCCGCGCCTCGGCTCAGTGATGTTAAAATAATCCCGCGCTTCGGCTCGGTGATGTTAAAATAATCACCGAGCCTCTTGGGTGAGCCTCTAGTATGATGTCAGAGCTAAACGAACGACATAGGGCTCACATGTGGCGACTCGGATGAACTAAACAAATGCACCCAAAAAGCCCACTGAATTCTTATGAAGCAAAGATGGTTTTCCAAACCTTGAGTCTCAACTACTTTCGCGATTACTCTGTTTTACAACTTAACCTCAAATGACCTTTGACCCCAGTATGACCTTTGTCCTCAGTATGTGACCTTTAATATCACCATCACATGGAAGTTTCCATATTACATCTATGACCTGCATGTTTTCAAATGAGACAAATTTTACAATTTCAGCCTCTTTTAGACAACTTGACCTCAAATGACTTTAACCCGAATACTTAACTTTTGACACAACCATCATAAAGGTTAACAATTTTGCATGCATGACCCAAGTTTGATTGCAATTGGACTTCAACTTTACATATAAGACGAATTGTTTTTAAACTTTAACCAAAATACATACGGACTACATACAGAAACAAGAATTGCAAAATCTCTTTCTGAAAAAATTACCTTCCACAACCTCCCACAACAAACCCACAGGGAGTTCCTCACAGATGCCCCTCCTGACGTATACTGCTCTCTTGTTGTCTAGAGCCCAGACCAGCCGGTTATCTACGCTGCAGAACACCTGCACAAAATAGGCTCCGAATCCCGAGGCCCGACCGTCCACGGGCACCCAAGCTGGCGGCAGGGCTTCATCGTGGGGGATGTCCACGCCGATGCGAAGGTAGATCATACCTTCGTTGTCGCACGCCCACACCACTTCCGAACCGCAGGAAAAGTGAACAACTTTACAGGGACCTATCAGAAAGAAGTATGGGTTAGAACAAAGCCAGAAAGAGATCTAATTTTGTAGTATAATTCATTTGAGCATTGCCCTGATCTTGCGCCTTGCAGTGTAATTTCTGCCATTCAGCCACATGGTACAATCTTGATCAGAAAGGACCCCCAATAGAGCGATTTGTAAGGTGGTCATTTGTTAATCAGGGTATTAGCTTGGCATTTCAGAGTGGTGTGTCATAGCCTTGTACTCTGGTTTATGGCAAATAGTGTTGGTATGACCTGTTCACAGTTTTACATTCTTTGATGTTGACAATTTGTCTATTGTCTGTTTAACGAGTTCATGCCGGGATTATTTTAACATCACCGAGCTGACAAGCGGGATTATTTTTAACAAAATTCGTTCCGAAGCAGGTTCAGGCCGCCAGTACCGGGAAGCACACCCACGCATTTGCGGCCTTGCTCACTGCTGACAGACATTTCCGGCCTTGCTCGTTGCGTGTTTGTGCATCATCCGTTTTGAATCTGGGGAAAACTTTGCGTTTATATTCGTCATCCGGCACGAACTGGTTAACACACTCTGGTTAACAGATACTTCTGCAATAGGTTCCTACCCACCTAGCTGATCCAGAACCAGTTTCTTCCAGCTCAGACCCTGCGGACACCTCTCGCTGAACTGCTTCCTGATATAGATGTCGCCGTCATCTTGCAGCGCCCACATTGTGTCAGAGGTAGCGCTCAGATGCTTGAAGATGACCCCTGCCCTGGGCGGGTCCACCTGTAAGGGCTTGCGAGTGTCCGGTGGGAAACAGAAGACTTCGCCGGATTTGAGGGCCGCCCAGATCATTCCTGAGGAAGGGTAACAAAAACAACCAACTTAGAGGGTCAACTCCGTCAAGTTAGCCTACACATCTGTGGCCTATAGGGTTAGATCTTGAATTATACCTACACTGAAAGCCAATTAATGGAAAGAACTCCCTAAATGGCACCAATTTGTGACATTGTGGCAAGTTTTCACAAAGTGTGGAATATCTGCTCGTAAAGCACGATATTAATATGGAGCCGGCGTCTTCTCTTTGGTCTTTCATAACCTATTGTTGTATTACAAAAACTTAGTATTCTCATGAAACTAGAAACCGTTCTTAAACTTTAACATTTAGGGGTGTGCATTTGTAGTTGGTACAGGAACTGTGTACCTGACTGAACAAAATATGGGTACCTGGTTACTCAGGTACCCGTCAAAGAAACCCAATCCACAATTTCAAATCTTGGAGGTTGCTGCTTTCTTGCATAAAATTTAATCTTTAATGAGTTGACGCAGTTTGGGTTATTGATTTTAAAATCTCGCTTGCACTGAAAGGAAAGTATTAAGCGGTGAACCCTAAACAATAACGCAAACCCCAAATGTGACCTGCTCCTACGAAACCCGACAGCTCGTCAAAGTTGACATGGAGTGAAAAATCTGGCAGACATCAATTTTAGTTTTTTGCTATTTTTTTTCTTTCTTTAATATGTATACTTTAACCCTCAGTTAAAAAAATTTTTTTTTTATTGATGAGCAAGTACAAAAATCATGCATTTATTGAGGCAAACTGTGTCCTAAAAGGAGTAATTTATCTCCAAAATATACATTGAATTTTCCATATATTAATCGAAAATTTGAAGTAAGTATGGTATAAAGGTGGTTTTAGTACCAAATGAAAGCTGAAGATGTGTACTAAATGGAAATAACAATATCTCACTTTAAAAAAACACACACTTATGTCTGGTTTTGTGGGAGCAGGTCACAAATAAGCTTTTAGTGGTTTTTCAGTTGATCGATGTAACGATGTTGAACAGAATTTCTTTTTTTATTGTTCTTTTTATTGTCCAACAAATAATTGTAAGGTTGGTTACGGGTATTTGATTCCATAATCTGGAATCGGTTCCTGACATCAACGTTTGGATACTCGGGTACCCGGTTGTGAAGCACACTGCTACTAACGTTCTTTCTTTTGTTCATTCTTACCACTAGGGCCATACACTCCAGTACCGCTGACACTAACCCACACTGCAGACAATGGTAGACCAACTGGACAACCGCTCTCCCACACAGAACCTGACAGAGAGAGAGAGAAAGAAAGATACAAAATAAGTAAATGAATAAATCGGTGACGGCAGTAACAGTATCAATAAGGCTCTATACTATTACGTCATACACATGTGCTTTCCTATGAGAACCTAGTTGGGATGACTGTTTCGTAGCCCCATAAAAAAAGCCAACTCTGACAATCTTGGCGGTCGAGTGGTTTAGAGTTTTGAACAAGAAAGGTCAGAGGCTTGAATGACACCCAAAGTGACCCAACCAAGCTGGTTAAATTTTTCTTCTTTAAATATTTGGAAAAATTGGGTTGAGGACGGGCAAAAGAAAAGAAAAGAGGGATTTGATTTCCATTAACCCTAACCACTCCAAATCCGCCAAAGTCCATCACCCCGAATTGTTAGAATTTAGCGGAGTTGGTCAAGAAGGCCCGAGGTGAAAAAAATCGTGATGGATTTTGATAGACTTGGTACAGGAGGCTTGAAGCAGTGCCGGTGCAATTGATGAATGTTGCGTGTTGTTGCTATATAAAGGCATGTGTATTACCGTAATTTCCTGCGGATAAGACGCGTCTTATCCGACTTTCTAGACCACAAAAACATCGCTGCGCCTTTTCTACAGGTGCGCCGTATCTGGTGTCGCTTGAGTTCAAAGTAACGGTCTTTGTGTGAAGAATTATTTTAATGCCGCAATCTTACTCAATAATGCGGTCAACCAATTAGCTCAACTCTCCGGACATTGTGACCGTGTTTCCATTCAAACAATGCCGCGATGTGTTGATCCCCCACGACCGTGCTTTCATTCCAACAAGGCTTGGGCGATACCACCTTATAATCAAAAATCGCAATACCAGTTCTTACGATATTGTGTCGGTGCATTTCCTAATCGAGATAATCTTTCAACAACAAAGAGCTGTTTCAAAACATAGAGTCGCAGACGTCTGTAACCGCAAGATTCCCCAAGTGACTGAGTGATGACACGACCAAGTTTCTTGAAAAGACCAACATCAAAGCCTTAGCACCGCTCACTACTTCCCCAGTGACAAGATCGTTATCCAATCCTGAAGTCCAGTTAAAAAAATCTTCATTGCCATTGGGTGTTGACGTTCTCTCAACACAAAGTGCTTCTCAAAGAAGGTTGTCCCGGCCCGCTTATCTCCAACAAAGATACATTGTATTTACTTACACTAACCCTCGTCTGGCAGTTATATAATTTATTTAAAAGGCGTTGGTCAGTGTATTCCTCGAGCGAATTTATTTATTAAAAAAAACCGATCTATTTCGTGGAAATTGTAAGAGCTTGTTACATTTTTTAATTTATAATTTATTTTAGGATATTATTATGATAAAACTTATGTTTCTGATTTTTTTGGACTTTTCTTATGATTTGGGAAACCTTTTTTACCCTTCGAACTTTTTATTTGTTACTTTATTTAGACAGCATGATATCAATCCTTTTTTTTATGTGGTGGCTCTGAAAAGAGCCGGTTGGTCAACATGACAATCGGCATCATTTTGAAACCGAAGTTAACAAGGTTCTTCCATTCACTGCGTTTGGTGTTGCTCAAAGGTGTACGGTTGTTTTTTTCTGCAAGCCTGAAGATGAAGATGAAATTCGGCGTAGTGTTTCCACCAGCCACCTGACATATAGCTTCCAAATTTGTTTGAAGAGTCCAACAAAACAAACCGTCCTTATTAGGACGACCAAACGAGAAAAGAGATGGTTCATGTGTCTGTTTCGTTTATTTTATTAGTAAGATATCAAATAAGTTTAATGATCTTGAAAACGAAACTAACACTAAGAGAAGTGATGTATTAAACAAATATCTTATGAACGTGATTAACAAATTATAGGTTTGAAATAAAGGAAAAGAACTTTATATACAAAAAAACATTACAACAATTTAAAAAAAAAATTATAAAACATTTTTGTTACGACTCCCCCCGTAGAAATCCCTTCCGTATATTAAGTCAACTCTATGTTGACTGATTACGTTGTCTGGAGAGAAACTATATCACTGACTGAACTCACTACTAAATTAATTTACAATCCCACGGACCAAAACATGAAACGTGGTTTTGAAAACTGATATCTGCAGGAGAGGTACATGTATTTGCTTCCATTGTATAAACTCTACGATCAGGGTTTGCGATTGTTGATACATTTTGTGTCGGCTCACTCAAAGGATTTAGTTCATTGAACCTTATTTCTTTTGGAAAAAGACGCATCATTGTAGGGTCGGAAACCGCAATCATGCACAGCGTTGGCTCGATGGATGAAGATCGGTATCAATTTACTTTGGTCTTTTCTTCATGGCTCTATGTGACCAGCCCATGGGGTTTAATTCTTGCTTGGAATAGTGGGATCGTTCTAAGGCAACAAAATGACCCCTTTGTGGCAATGTACCTACGCCAGGTGGCGCCTGGTGTTCTTCTGGGTGCGTTCAAGCATGCGTCTTATTCGGCGGTGCGCCTTATCTGTTTGCGTTTGAATTTTTTGGGGTGATTTTAGGGACCTGCGTCTTAATCGCCGAGCACCTTATCCGCAGGAAATTACGGTAAGGCCATCAACACCAACACTTCATTGGTGGTTCCATTAGCCCATGTATACAAAGAAAATCGACTGATGATTTTGTCGGATTTGGTCCAGTACCCTGCCAGACCCAGTAGGGAGTTAGGGTTAATGTAACACTAACCCTCCAGGTTATTTGGGCTAGAAATCCTGCTAAATGCAGCAATTAACATGCACCACTCGTTCAAATGACAAGCCTGCCCAGTGCAGCAAGATCAATCAGGTCAAAAGACCCGGGACCAAACTGCCTCAGAGTCTGCTGTCACTCAATGCAGCAGGATACATCTGTGGCAATGTTAAATAGGACTAGCTCTGTTTGAGACTGGCTCTGAAGAAGATCTTGTTAAGATAACAAATTAGGCCCTCTAAACCTCTATATTTCAGGTCATTCCAGCCAGTAAGCAGTTTGCAGCAGTTTATGCATTTGTGTTCACAGCTTGATGCAGAAAATTCCAATCGACTTTTACACCTGATGCAATGTGTGATTAACCAGTTCACGCCGATATTATTTTGACATAGACTGGACCCAGACAAGCATCTTATTTTTGTCACCAACCTCGATTCGAAACAGGTTCAGGCTGGCATCTGTGGGCAGCCCACACTGATATTTCTGACCTCGCTCGCTGCGAGCCAGTCGCTGACAGATATTTCCAGCCTTTGTCATGATTTGTTTATCCGACGTTCGTTTTAAATTTGAGATTTTTTTGTGTGTAAACACGGCATCCGACGCGAACTGATTAATAAAGATCCCCACAGATTAATAATCTGTGCACTCCACATGGTAACATTAGACACAACATGCTGTTCCTGTCGTCACAAATTTCATAAATCAACCCAAACTCCCCACGGCATGATACTATCTCTTGAACTTTTTGTCTGTTCTTCACTTTTCCCCTCCCCGCAAAAAAATTCAACAAATACCCAGACACAGAATGTCAATTTCTTCATACTTGTAAAGTAATATTTGCTAGGCTGTCCTTTCTTAAATCCTGCAAAAATCCTCTAAATAACCTCTCCATGAATTTTGAAAGTTCTCGAAGGGTTAGGCTTTTAATCATAATTAAAAATGCCCAATGGCGCCTACCAAGTAGGTTTCCCTTAGACACGTGCAAGGAGCTCTTGTAGTGATACGACCCACAGACCCACACGCTTGTTGCGCTGGCTGCGATGTGAGTGGCGCGGTAGTACTGTCTCTTCAGCCACGTTGTCATGCGATCCATCGTGGCGTTAGTCCCAGCTATATTCAGCAACATCTTCAATGTGTTGGGATCTTGCATCAGGTATTCGCCCATGGGTACCTAGAGCGGGTTCACAAATACACGTACAGACACAATTTGTATTTGACAGATTAAAATAATTGAATACCAACTCAAACAAACTGCGAGGGAAACTGACCAGGTATTAAAATTTAAACAGATTTAAAAAGTGAAAAAAAGATAACTGGCAGGAGCAGGATTTGAACCTGCAGCCTCCGGAATACCGGACCGGTGCTCTACCAACTGAGCTATTTTGCCTTACGTTGACGGTCTCCTAAGTTGTCAGTAGCTTTCTTCAGGGGTGCTAGTCAGAAGTTATTAACCCATAATGCCGTATACAACCTGGGTAGCGACATTCTGGGAACCACTCATTCAGATAGACTTTTTAACTAAAAATTCATCAAAGTAACCGTAGGGGAAACTGACTAGGTAAATTGAATACATTTTCCAAGTGTAAAAGAGAAAAGACCAAAGTCGCTTTGAAAAAGAGGAAAGACCAAAGTCGCTTTGCAGGTTGTATCATAACAATTGGGCATGATCCCTGGCTATACTGTCACCGTACCTGCCACCATTTCCTGTCATCGCCTCTCGGCGAGCTGGGGGTCACACCGGTCCGGAACCAGACTATACCTTCATCGTCGATACCCCAACCCACGTTGCGACTGTCAAGTGCGATGCTCACAAAACGAGGCTTTAAGCTGCAAGATGGTACACACACAAATTAAAAAAAATACAAAAATGTTAAACAAAAGGTCTGGAATGGGCCACCTCACCAGCAAAAATGTTGTAGAAAGAACAAGCAAAAATTATATTTGTGAGACGTTCTGGGAAAATGAGATGGAACTGGGCTCGGGGCATAATGGAGAAAACTGCAAAATAATGAATAATGGGTGAGTATTTTTTCTTTTCAGATTGATATTTGTAGTCTTTGGTATGCCTACTAACTACATGTATATTTTGTTAAGAAATAGTATGGAAATAGTTTGGAAGTGTTTTTAAGGGAAAACAGTTGGGATTATTCTTTATTTTATGTTTATAACTTTAAACTTAAAAGGCCTTTTTCTCAACATTTTACTTTTGCGCAATGAAGATGAATGCGCACTTTAAACAGCTATAACTCTTTTCTAATACCTGAGAACTCTCATTTCAACCTCTGCCTAGTTCCGTCTCATTTTGAACCCCTAACATTTAGGACACAAGTGATTCTGTTGGCGATGTGTTCATAAAGGTGCATTTATCTGTAAACACACAATTGGTTTGTAAACATTTATTCTTACATGCTCTTCCTGATACATGTGTGAATTAATGTAAGCACACAGCCTCCTCATAAGCTAGCCACTCTCTTCTTGCATGAAGCCTTATCTTGAATCAGACTGGCATTCAAGAATTATACCTAAGGTTTGAGGCACAACTCGGGTCCACCAGAATTTTTTGTCTGGGACAGGTCGACTTTATTTTAAGCAATCTTCCACTCGCAAAACCCTTGAGTTTCTGCAAACAAAGTTATTGTTACCCCCCACTATCAGATGTTCAACTTTCCATGAACCTAATTCAAATCTTTAGAATTTGCTGCAATTATTGAATGCCAAGCTAAAAGGGATTTCAAGTGAATCCTTTATTTTTCTGGTGTTACAACTTCACTTACCTGTCCTCATCCAGATCCATCCATTTTTTCCCTTCTGGATCAGTCTGCGTCACGCCACTCCTGTACATGATCAACTTGTTAGACCCAATAGCCCAAACTACACCATGATTTGCAGCGATCTGCACCACAAAAGCGTTGCTGTTGACGCGCTCTTCTCTCGTGAATGGCAAATCGCGGCTCAGGCCCTTATGCACGTAGATGTCGCCATTTCCCTTGACGACCCAAGCCATGTTTTCATCTAGACAGATGTGGATGGCTCCTTTGGAAGCCTCGTACCACTTAGTCCCAATCGGGGACTGGGGGCTGATTGGAGCACACGCGAACGCTGTGCCCGATTTCCGGTGCAGACGCCAGACGATGTTTCCATTCGGGGAGCTGGCTATCTGCATTGCCGAGTCCTTCAACTTGTTCCACTTGATGGTGACGTTGGACACCAGGGAATGGTAGACCTTGTCGCGATTGTCCACGCACCAGACGTGCTTGTCGGAGACCACCAGATGCATGATGTACCCCGGCGTGTTGCACTGCATCCAGCTGCCGGCGAATCGTTGCTGGATGTTCTCGGGGATAGGAGTTTCCTCCAACGCCCCCTCGTCATTGTCATCTGGATCCGCGTATGGCAGCACTGCCTCCCGATCAACTCTCGGTTGGCTCTGCTCGGCTGCGAAGACATCTGGTGGGTTGCTGGTATCACTGCAAGGAGTCTCGGCCAAGTATTTGGGGTAAAATTCCTCGTCGGTGGAATCGGACATGCGGTTTCCGAACTGAGGTGACGACACATTGGCTCCTGAGGGTGAGGCGTTGTTATTCAAGAGCTCTCTCTGTTGGTCCAATCTCTTAGAAGGTACCGTCCTCTCAAGGTCTAATTTCAAGCTGTCAATGTCAGACCTCAGAGAGTGAATACTATTAGTATTCGACATCCACTGTCCCGCCTCTTGCAGTCTTCTTTTAGCGGCATCGGGAGTGCCTTCCCAGGACCTTAACGTTCCTGGAAATTCTCTTGGAATGGGGGCCAACGTGCTACTCTCGGCTGACATGCCAACCCACGTGTCTGCGTCATCCACGCTGCTGGAAACCACCCCTCCTAGAATGACCTTTCCAGAGGGAAATCGGCAATAATCAGGGTTATCTCTTGCTTGAACCATATTAATATCATCTTTTCCACCACCGGTGTTCACAAACTCTGTTCCCGCAGTTTTACTTTTACTGTCTATACCTGCTGTTCTTCTGATCTCTGGGTCATCCGACATTTGAGGACTCTGGCGATAACTAGAGTTGCTCTCGTTGCCTTCAGACCTCTCTGTGCTGCTGCCATGCCTGCTACCGTCGGTCGCGCTGTTCAAATGGTCCTCCGATCCTGTGCTTTCCATACTGTTCGTGTGAGCCCTTATGACTTGATTAGGATCACTCTTGGACCTTCCACGAAGGTGACCATTTAATAGTCTGTCGGTCATCAGACTCTGGTTAGTGCTCTTGGCGCTGCCCATCTGGCTCCTGTCCGAGTCAGACCTGCCCTCGTTGTGGGACAAACTGCTGTAGCCATCTGGGATTGGGGATGGCGTTGCTGATCGATCGTTCCTTGACCCTAACAAACACAGAAAACAATGCCCAAATTGTCAACAATCTTGTATTGATAACAAACAAAGGAAAATTGGGTTATTACGTGGCAATTCAAAACGATTTTTTAAACCTGATCCTTACAGATAAACAATTTGTTTTGAATGATTGCTTTGCCTATATAAGAAACTCTCAAAACAATTGTTGTGGTGGTTTTTGTTGAGGGGGGGGGGGAATTGTTTGGCTTGTTAGTACCGACCTCTAAACTTAAACGGTTCCAACCCTGAGATTTGTCCAACCCTTTTCCCACTACTAAAATTTCAACCCAGCTCCAACCCTGGTAGCACGCTTTAGCTAGATTGAAATCAACCCTCGCAGGGACCAGGGTTGAAAATCTCAACCAGGATTGAAATCGCATTTTTCGGCGTGAACCATGTCGAAAATGATAGTGGGAATCGCCCTGTGTTGAGTTGTGGCGCAAAATCCTACAGAAATCTGACACGCGATACCAAGGTCAATAAACAATAAGTTCTGCAATTGGCGTGCCACGTACTGTACATGTGCACACGCATGTTGTGCATATGAGCTAGCACACACATGGTTCTTCACCAAACCCGTACCCCAACACAATAGCAACAACACGCACTGAGGAATTTCTCTTTAATTTTGTTTGAAAAAAAAATGGGTTAAAAAAGTTTGACAATAAAGCTGAAAGACCGATGTGGAAGGATGAAGAAGTAAAGGCCATGTTGACGATTTTGTCGCAACTGGACGGCACGACAAGAAATAACAAGGTGTTCATGGAAATATCTGAGGATCTCGAAGGCCAGGAAATCCACGACAAAATGCCCAGCCAGTGCCGCAATAAATTAACAAATTTGAGGCGGAATTATAAGCATTGTGGGATTGGGAAAATCATCGCAGCGCGCCTTTTTGAATGCGATCCGTGCTGAGAAATCTTTAGTGTGAATGCACGGCGGCGCAAGCCAGATTGAACGTTAAATGGTTGACGTAGCTGCTGGTTCGCGGCATGAACAGTGTGAACGTTGCGTCTCCGTGATCCGTGTTGAAAACAACCCATGCTGAACCGGGTTAATAGTTTCAATTTGTAGGTGCTATACTTTTGGAGATACGAGTATTTAAAGGTCGGAGATCATGCAAATTAGTAAATAATGTACTGACCTATATCTCACAACCAAATTACCCGCCACCCATCGCCACCACCAGCAAAGGGTTTGGTGAAAAATCGTCTTTAATTCATGTACCTTTAGCCATTCCTATTGGTCAAGAACCTGTCACGTGGGGACTTTTAAACGGCTTATATAACACAGGGACGGTTTTAAACACTCTTTCCAGTCACATGGAATTTGGATGTCTGTGAAATCTGGTGTGTTTTTTTCCTTTTAATGACAGCCTTTTGTACATATTGTTTTTCTAAGATGTAACAAGTCAAGCAAATAAAGACTAACCCGCCTAATAAAACAAAGACTTTGGAAAATGTAAAAAGAAGATTGGTGTCTAGATTTTGTCAAACTAAATTGTGATGTTTGGTTTACACTTTCCTAAAACACCCGAAGTAGTCTTTTTTATTTGATTTCCCTTGTGCTCATTTGTGACACGATCAAGCCGAATCAGTCGGATGACGGCGAATCCCCAAAATGCACTCTATTCCTTGTTGGTATTTAAACAAATTTATATAACTCGACAACAAAACATCGTATCAACATGGGGTTTTCAGTTTTTTAAACGTACAGATGCACTCTGTGAAACTACATGAACACTCATTTTTGACCGGGGTCTGACCTCCGACTGATTTCGCTTGATCGTGTCACATTTACCTTTTTGAGATTTCTTCTTTTTCTTCTTCTTGGAATGTTTGGCTGGTTGGAAGAGGACGTCATCGAAGCTCTCTTGTCCAATCTTCAAGAGTTTCTTTTCATTCAGGGACGTCGTTGCAGGCGGTTCATCGTCGCCCGTTGTCTGTTCTAGGGCCTGGTCGGGGGCATGGTCGACAGCCTGGTCTGACACCGTCTCATCTCGTAGTGTCTCGGTGACTTCTTCGCAAGGTTGTGTCAGTATCGAAGGAATTTCGTGGGATGATTGCCCATTTGTGGGCTCTGCTTTTGCCGCAAATCTGTCAGTATCAAAGGATGTGACATATACACGTTAAAAACTTTAGGGTAAAAACAACTCGGAATCTGTTTACAAGTTTTCCCACACATACTTTTTGTATGTAGGTCTTCTAAAATGGATCAAAAATAAAATAGAAAATAATGAGACCGTGTATCCTTGTATTTAAAGGTTTAATAGTAGACCATTTGTCAGTTGTGCATTATATTTTGAAGCAGCAAAAGTACTCAGAAGTTAAAGAAAGGTGCTTGACAACAAACCTGATGAAGTTTTAGTTTTGTGAATGCTGCATATCTCAAAACAAATAATTTCCATTTAAATTTAAAATCGGCCAAGTCACAATTTGAATTGCGACCACAATCAGCATCTGAGGCATGTTCTTACTGAGCTGATTGCATCAGCTACGCGCATATCACGTTCTGAAGCGACCAACACTAGTGCCCACGTGCACATATGTGACCTGTCACCACAATATGAGAGTAAAGTCGGAAAATTGAAAATTGAGATATTGGTATTTTCAATTTCTTGAGAAAGAGAGCTTTCCAATGGTATATAAAACTTGGGGGTTTTGTGATAAATACATTTTACAGCGCTCCAGAAAGGCATGGGTTTCACAACACGTGTTTGTGAGAAAACTTACTTATAAACATCCTAAACAAAACACACAAAAGATTGCCAAACAGGACAAGTAACTGAAGTAAGGTTCGGTTGAGCATAGCAACGGCTATGTTCTAATCATTATTTCTTCCTGAAACTTCCCACAAATACAAACTATTGCACAATCAACATAATATCGAAATTTATAAAACGTGGGGCAGTTACGAAGACCTAGTTTGCATATTTAATTACCGTGTTAATTAGACCATTGATGGACTTTAATCCAAACACTAACTACGCAAACACTACTTAAAATCACGTAGTTTAAGAGGTTTTCGATCATCTGATTGCACCCTAAAAATAGAAATATGTAGAGGAGGACTTAGGCTTTCTAAATTACGCAAAATCTCAAAATTGACCACCCCTTCATATTTTGACTTTGGATGGCCATATCTCCAAATCACATTGTGCGACTTTACTCTCATTTTGTGGTGACAGGTCACATATGCATCATTCCAATGCTAGTGTTTATTTTTATTTATTTTTTACCACGCTTATTCCTTTCTTATACTGTGACAAAGATGCCATGGGCTGGTACTACACATCACATAATGCCTTGTGCTTTTAGAGGAGAACTATTTTGTCGCAGAGCTTGAAGAATCCCGGGCCTGGATGGTGCCGGGACAACCACGCCAGAGCTCCCTCTGGGCAACCAGAGTTTCCTGCGCTATACCAACTGTACTTGCACATGTTTTTCAGAGAATCAAACTCAGTAATTACCCAGCAGGCAAAATTTGTTGAATTAACATTGAATCAACGTTAAACCTTCACGTCGATTATACATGTACGTTGCAAATATTACATGGAATCAATGTTATTTTTCAATGTTGAAACAGCGTTTTGCATTGACATTTAATCAACAATGACATGACGTGTAGTATAAATATTAAAAAAAAAAAAATTTGTTTAAGCCCAAGTTTTGAATATTTAAATTTTTGAATACTAAATTATTCGAAAATTAGCAGACTTAAAAAATGTGGCCTTAAAATATGGCATATTAAAAGATTACCTTGCGGCCAGGATCTCCGTGGAAAGAGTAGCATCCGGAGTGGCTCCGGAAGAGACAGCAATGTTGTCCTGGCTGTTGCGTCGTGAGGATCCCGCGCTGTGGACCTCGGCATCAGAGTCGTGCTTCCCCGACTTGGAAACTATGAGCTTCGCCGTAGTGTCCACCAGCTCCTCCTTGGCCTTAGTGAAGAGGGTCCTCATGACGGAGAGGCCCTGCCTGAAGCTAGTCTTCCTCTGGCTACTGGGGCTGGCGGTTCCCGACGCCAGGCTCGAGTGGGCCGCTGGTTCTGGTCTCATCAATAAGCGCTCGGCATCGGACATCGCCGGAAGCTCTGCAGAGGGAAAATGATGTTTATTTCAACTAAAGTAGTACACAAATTGGACATGATAGTTTAGATTTTAGCCATTTCTTGGATTTGCTCTTCCAGGAGTTACTGAAGGAATTTGACATTCTGCTTATGACAGACTAAATTTATTGTGATGGTTCATTTATATAATTTTGTGTGTGTTTAATTTCAACTTCTGAAATTCATATTCAGGACATGTTGCTATATGAAAAATGATAGGGGTCATTCCAAAATTCTGGAGTTCATTTTGTTTTTCTTCTGTAACATCTGGTATAAAAAACTCGGGATATATTTTTTTAACCTCAACTCCAAACTGTCTTTTACTAAGTACTGGATCAAATCTGCCAAAATCCATCACTCACTGTACTTTTTATACATGGGATAACAGAATAACCACTAAAGTGGTTTTAGATGTTGATGGAATCGGTACACACGGTTTATATGACAACAGCAGTACTGCATGATGGGCAAAATTAATCAGATTCCCCAGCAGTGCTTCAGGCCAAAATGGGGAGATGGATTTTAATGCATTGGGGTTAATGCATGCTATCTCCAAGAGTAATTACATGTATGTCAAGCAAAGTATCTGCCAAGCAAAGCGAAATTAGTTAAAGTCAATTATAATTGTACACAGGTCAAAATGGTGAGAGTTGTATTCGAGTCCTTACAAGTCTGTCACAAGTCCTTCAGCCTCAAGTCAAGTCACTAGTTCTTCAAATAAACTGTTATAAACTGATTCTTTTGTCATTGTTCATCCAGTTAATTGTGACTGGGCTTGTGAAGGATTTGCAGGCACTCAAATACAACTCTGTATTTAAACATAAACACAATTTGGACCCAAATTTATAGAATGATCACAGGGAAGACAGATTCTAAAGTCAGATGCTGTTTGTGTGAACCTTTTGTTTGAAAGAGCTCCGGTGAAGTAGAGATTCGAACCAGTTGTCTGTCAGTTCCCCTTCTGAGAACGTAAATCTCATCTCCGAAGGTTGCCACTGAAACGATACTTCCGAGGTCACCCTGACTGCTTGCGATGACCCTAGCGCCGCTCGGCCTGTGGATGTCAAGCACCACTAGCAAATTGTGTGACCACGTCAGCACGAGGGTCTCATTGAAGAACAACACGGGGCCGAATTGGAGGTCCGTGGTATTGCGGACTGCGGGACGTGTAGACAACTTAAGCATGATGGTCTGGTGCTGGCTGGACAGGAGGTCTTTAAACTTCAAAGTTTCTTTGACGCTGCCGTCCACAGCAGCGTGCCAGATGCGTAGACCCGGCCGGGTGGCGCAGAGAGTCGCGTCGCTCGCCTTGCACAGGGCGGGGACAAAGTGGGCACCAAAACACCCTTTGCTGCGAGAAAAAAGAGGGAAAATGAGATTCATGAACATGAGAACCATAATTTTTGAGCTAGATTTCGCAAACTTTTACATTTTGGGAAGTATTATAAGCTAGATAGAGGGAAGAACACAAAATTTAAACTGTGGAAACTGGAGGTTGTGCCGCGAGGTTGTGCCGCGAGGCTGTGCCGCGAGGCTGTGCCGCGAGGCTGTGCCGCGAGGCTGTGCGGCGAGGCTGTGCGGCGAGGCTGTGCGGCGAGGCTGTGCCGCGAGGCTGTGCCGCGAGGCTGTGCCGCGAGGCTGTGCCGCGAGGCTGTGCCGCGAGGCTGTGCCAAGAGGCTGTGCCAAGAGGCTGTGCCAAGAGGCTGTGCCAAGAGGCTGTGCCAAGAGGCTGTGCCAAGAGGCTGTGCCAAGAGGCTGTGCCAAGAGGCTGTGCCAAGAGGCTGTGCCAAGAGACTGTGCCAAGAGGTTGCGCCTCAAGGTTGTACCTTGTATTATATCTAGTCTTTCCAGAAATGGAGTGGGTGAAATTCAAAATTTGCAAGTGACATGCTTTTAATCATAGCATTTTGTGATACATGTTGTATGGGCGTTGGTTTGTATCGTTTTTATGCACTTACGGTGCTAGTCTGGAATGAAGTGAGACTTAGACAAGTCTAATTCACCAAAGTCAGTCAGCCAGTCAGTTTTGAAGTGAAATAAGGGTTGAGAAGTTATCCTAAGGACTTACACTTTCCTTGGCTGTTGACCGACTTGCTGGAGCCTGTAGTTCTCATCGGTGTGGCACAGCACCGTTCTGCTGAATGTTGATACTATCAGTATCTTGTGAGCGTAGTTTAGTTGTACGATCGGCATGTCTTCCTTGTGAATAAGCTCTGAGTGGCACTTATTCTGCAGAAATTCCGAAACACAAAATAATATGTCATTTATTTGGATTTCATAAGTTCTTGGTTAAAGGATTTTGTAAGTTCTTGTTTGATCTCGTGAGTGGTTTTTAAATCATTTCACACTGGGTATTTTAAAAGGGAATTTTAAATAAAGTTTCAATGCCAAAAGCCCATTTCTGCCATCCATTTGCACTTGGGGTGATTTCGACCCACAGAAAGTTATTTGGAACTTTACCGTAGCATGCTCAAAATGCGCAATTGACCTTTGGACCTATTAACAACATCTGTTGCTGTGAACAAGTGTTTGTGCTTCAGGCCGACTATCGATCAATCTTTTTTTTTTCCCTTTATAAATTGACATACCTAAATAAACAGTCTGCAAATAATTATAGGTAAAAATCGATGAGCCATTAGTCACGTGATCACAACGTGAGTTGCGTTAGTCATCTTCAGGGACTTTTCAGTGAAGTAAAAAAACAATGTAATTTTTCTACAACCCAGTAGGCCGTCTAAAACAATGGGCACTTATAACAATGTAGTAAGTTTTCCGGCTGTAAGTATAGTACTTGACAACAGTCTATGCAAGTTTTACCCCACCCCCACAAAAAAAAAAACCCAAAAATGTGGCTTATGTCTCACCTCGTAAAAATCTACGTCAGTGTACACGATATTCCCAACTGAGTCACCAGTAAACAGCTTCATACCATTGGCGCTCCATTCCGCGCACGTCACATTGCTTTTGTGTCCGCCGTCGATGAGAAACTTCTTCAGCTATTCAAGAAATAAATCTTTTTTTTTTAATTTTTACTGATTCAGGGTTTCGGTTTATTTACGGTAGTATATTAGTAATGTTTTTGTTTCAATGTTTTGCTTTTTAATTTTTTTTTATGAATGGTATCGTAACTACTGGATGGAGTTGGAACCGAAACCAAAACCGTGTCACCAAAATCAAGTGGAAACTACCATGTTTTACTGTTTTTGGTATGTTTATTGCATGATTTGTTCACATAAACAATGATCCACAGATCGTGAGTGGCGCCTTTATACACGATCGATCCCTGAATGATTTGTTTTCTTAAAAAAACAATGACCTCTATGTTTTGGTTTTGTTTACATTTTTATTTCAGAGACTACCTCAATTGCCTCCCTAGATTTTGAAGTACCGGTAGTTGTGATGAACCCCCACCCAAGTGATCTTAAAATCCATCACATTCTGTGGACAAAGAAACATTTGTGGGTGCACAGCACCAAATATCCGCCCATAGCAAACAATGCAAAATCAGACAGAAACAGCTCCGCCTCGCGACGTTCAGGAGAAAGCTGGCATTGTGTGTTTTTTACTGGAAATAAAATATTAAGACCCCTTGGTCAGTTTACTTAAATTCCTAGTTTACAGTTTACTAGGATTGACCGAGTCAATTTTGTTTATATTTCCCTCCCCAAACCCACCCCTAAAATAGTCGTCAATCTCTGGGCCCAGGAATAAATGTAGCCCAACGCCTCTATGTCAAATAGATCTACTGTAAACGTTGGTCTTTTTGGCAAAGAAAATCACCGGAATTGGAAGACAATTCACAAATGCTTCATCTCCACAAATATTTCTACAATCAGTCCCATTTATAGGCCACAAGGACCTATTATTCAAAAGTACCGGAGAGATCACAACATATTAATGAGTTCGTGCGTAGTAATTCACAGTGAATTGATGGTGTGCACCCTTGCTTGAACAATGACCTCTAGGACCATTACATGACCTTTGACCTCAGTAGTCCAACGAAAAATTGTGTTTCCCACCCAAGAGTCACTGCATCCAAGTTTTATTAACACCCATGAAAGCATGTAGAGAGATACGGTGATATGATACGGTAACAAAACCTAAACCTGGAGCGTCTCCCAAAACTTTGTTTAAATTTCAAAGTGAACAAAGAAATTGGCAAGGCGGGACTCGAACCTGCAACCTCGGTAATACCAGACCAGCACTCTACCAACTGAGCCATCTTGCCCTATGTTGGCGGTCTCCCAATTTGTAAGAAACTTTGTTCAAAGGGCGCTAGTCAGAAGTCATAAACTTTGTTTAGGCAAAACAAATTTAAATACGACGGCCTGTTTGATCTTGAAGGATTAGGGCAATAATACCTCTTTGAAGGTTTGATCGGGTCTTTTGGCAGGCAGAAGATACACCTCCACTTGTCCACTGGACGTACCCACGGCAATCTGATGGTCAATGCTTGTCAGCAACTTGACGCAGGTTATGCGACAACTTCGGTCCTGTTTGGGATGAAGTTCACACACTAAATCATTGTAAACAGGACTTTGACTTAACCAGTTCGCGCCGGGATTATTTCAACATCACCGAGCCAAGGGGCGGGATTATTTTTAACGAAACTCGATCAGAAGCGGGTTCAGGCCGACAGTGCCGGGAAGCACACCCACGCATTTCCAGCCTTGCTCGGTGCTGACAGACATTTCCGGCCTTGCTCGTGGCGTGTTTATTCGTCATCCGTTTTAAATCTGGGGAAAACTTTGCGTTTATATTGTGTGTACGTCATCCAGCGCGAACTGGTTAAAACTGAAGAGAAAATTCAAGTATGCAAATAATCACACTACATGTACCGGTACACTGTATGTTGGTATGTACATTTATATTAAATAAAAACCGGAGCTCTCGATTGCAAAAATAAAAGGTGATATAATACAAATAACAATGTTTGTGAGTGCGATGGTAATAATAATTTCACGAGGCGACGAATGAAATTATTCTTTCCATCGCACGAAAGTGAAACATTCATTGTTTTATACAAAGCCTGAATAAATCCTCCTCATCTGATTGGTCAGAGCGTGACTAATGGTGAGACTGTGCAACAAAAGTTCTATTCATTAAATAGAAGCTCAATTTTTGCGGAAGGAAAAATTTCTATTTATTACGGCTTTATACAGTGCATCACTGCCGCTCCAACACAATTCCAACTATCAGTTAATTCCTTAATTAAGTAAATTCTTCATTTTGACTTAAACTAAAAAACACTAAATATATTTTACTGTTTTCTGTACTACGTGTACATGAATGTACTTGTGACACTTGGGGTGCGTTCCACTTTTATAAGTGATCGTTGCCAACGTTGGCCAACTTTAGCGCTTTTCGCGTGAGTGGAACGCAGTGTGCACCAATTATGTTGATGAAAGTTAGCGAAAACAGAAAACAACATTAGAAGCTGTTTGCTGTTGGCCAGTGGCATATTTTAGAGATGGCGAAGAGGTTAGCAGACGACAATTTTCTTGTCACAAAATGCTTTACGTTTCATACTTTTAGCAACATTGCAAACTATTTTGTTTTTGAAAAACAATGGGTTGTACAATAAATAAACGATGCCAGCTACCTGTATTACTGGGCGCTGCCATTTTGACAACGTAATTCATAAAATGGTGCTCACAATCCGTTCTACCGGTACTTCGACCGGTGCCAACTCGAAAACATAGTCGAATGTTCGCGCTAACAGTTCACGTGCGTGGAACACAACCCTGGTTTTAGTGTTTGTAGGAAGGACTGAGAGAAAATGCCTCAACTTTTAACTACGCAAATCTTACCTCACATTTCAACTTGGCAATCGTGCACTCCCGGCGATCGTACACAAAGACCATGGAGAAGTTGGCCCCCAAGACAATCAGGTCCTTGTTGACGTCTAGACAGGTGAACTCCACCGTGATGGCCGGCAGGGCTCGTGACGCTCGCTGCGCTTTGCGCGGTAGCTGCTGCAGGAGATAATCCAACGAGGCAAACTCGCACAGCTCTGGCAGGACGTTGAGTTTGACGTCTGGATTAATTTCAAGGTTTTTAGAAACGGTAATAACTGGATTGTTTTCGTCGATCTCTGGTGACGAGGTCTTCCTTGGGTTGACTTCGTCAGCATCCCTCTTTTTTGTTGTTTCTTCACATTTTGCGACTGGATCATCATTTCTTAGTCTCTCCACACACTGGTCAAGTTCTGTCGGTTTTGGCTCGTGATGGATTTCATCCTTGGAATCCATACTGACGCATCAGTCGGTGATTTCATCAAGCAAAGAAATCTGCATTTTGAAACAAACAAGCACAGTTAAAAATAGGGTATTTTTTGTACATGTACTTGTACATGTAGCACCCCTTCTAAGAGTGATTACATAAAAGCATAGAACATGAACATGTACATTTTGTACACTGTATCTGAAAAACAAAATCAAAAAGTTTGAATTCAATTTTAAAGACACTTGCATGGGGATATTTACACAGGTCATGTGCAAAGTCACATTTGTTTGTAGACATTACATGTAACTGACCCACAGTCATGAACCACATAACGACCGAGTATCGACCTTTGTGTTTCCCTTTTCTTCTTGTATTTAACCGAACCCCATTAACCTAACGCTTCCATGTACGATGTTAACGTATTTTAACACAAAAACTGTCGTTCGAGAATTTTAGGGAGACCTTTGTTCACTTTTGTGTTTCAATCCTTGGTCGTAATGCCATGTTGACACAGTGTTTCAAGTTCTATCAATACAAAATGTACTCATCATACTGTCACTTTATGACTCTAACCAGCTAGTGGCTAGTACTTGTAAAGAGTGTTAGTATTCATGGAATGTAGGAATGTTTATTAAAACCCTCCTCTGAGGTATGCATGTACAACTGTAGTCGCTATTTGGGTTAGTTGTTCAGCAGCACATTTGTGTACAAATGTATAGAGTTTGGGCAGAATTGTGTTCCCCATAGGAACACATGCAAAAAGACATTTGTGCATTGCTGTGCAGTCTACCGTAAGAGGGTTACAATTTGAAACGTGTGCAATATAAGCAGTACCGGTACATGTATGCACAAATGTGACCCGCTCCATCGTAATCAGGAATAAGTCGCTGAGGCCGTTTTACGCAATCGGCCGTTGAAGTAAACACATGGGTAAAAATCGTGACCAAGTCGATTTTCTGAACATTGTATTTTTAGGAATTGTAGTTATCACAGATTATTGTCATTAATGTATTGTATGTAAAAACGATCAATAAAGATGAAAATGAAGATTTGTGTGCGCTGTCCGTATGATTTTGGTCAATTTTGTTTATTATGTGGATTCGGCAAATAAATAGTGTCATCTTCATCAGACCATAACTCGTGAACCTAAACAGATACACACTTGTGATGGGTATCATTATAAAGCTTATGAAATTCCCGTTCCCACCATGATGTGCATATCTCAAAAAGTCATTCTGAGACTTATTCCTGATTTTGATGGAGTGGGTCACAAATGTTCGTACACATGTACATGTACATGTACATGTACATGTACATGTACATGTACATGTACATGTACATGTACATGTACATGTACATGTACATGTACATGTACATGTACATGTACATGTACATGTACATGTACATGTACATGTACATGTACATGTACATGTACATGTACATGTAGCAACACAAGTTAAAGGTCGGATTCACCATTTGTAAGTGCTTGAAATATCAGGAATGGGTGGAATTGAAGGGTTGTATTTTATAATCGTTTAAGTTATCTGTTCGAAGTTTTACAAAAACGCATTCGTTTTCAACCGGCGTCGGGCAGTTGTTCTCATTGTTCTCGATTTGTTGTGCGATTTAAAAAAACTATAATTACAGGATATCTAGCGCAATCATTTTGCTGGATGCCTAGAATCATTATTTACTTTCAAATAAGTAAGATATTTCCTAATAATTCGGTAGTAAAACTTATCGGTAGTAAAACGATATGCGAATAGTGTATCCTACATTGTACCTTTATTATACAAACACACATCTCGGTCAATATGCTGCACTACACATGCAAGCTTGTACCCGCTACAACTCAACGTGATGTTTGAACGGTCATACTCACAAAATACTAAGAAAACTAAGTCAAACATAACAAATTAAACATTTGCTATCGCATCAAATCAAGGCCAAATTTCATCCGACTTAGATCATTTGACCTTGTATCGTTCACGAGATTCATCACAGAAACCACAGTGACTCTGTGCGTAATGCCATACGCTTTATCAACACATCATAAAGGTCAAAGATAATAAGAGAAACAAATTAAAGCAAAACAGGAAATGAACAGTTTCTGTTCATATCACTGGTTCCTGTACTATACTGTACAATCATGTACATAGATGTGATCAAGAAGTAATATATTTTGGTTTAGATCTCATTTTGGCTCCTTACTCAACTTTGTTTTGACAACTTCCCTTAAATCAGATGAATCATCATCTATTTTCCCCTAAAATAATGCAGATTCATTATAATTTGGTATTAATGTAATGCAGGAAATAAAAAATATTTACCGTAAAAAAAAACCCCCATCTTTTCATGGGGTTTAAGGTTTTATTCAGTTCACGTTTTTTAAGAACGTCCCAACTGATCAGACTCGCACATGTTTATCAAGCATTTGATGTCTGTCTACATGTACATGTACAGGTACGTCCGAATCCCAAGGCGTTGGCTGCAAACTGAACCCACAATTTTTTCATATTTAAATATGATGGCACTTTAACCAGTTCGCGCCGGAGGATGTACATAAGTATGCAAAGTTTTCCCCAGATTCAAAACGAATAACGCATAAACACGTCACAAGCAAGGCCGGAAATGTCTGTCACCAGCGAGCAAGGCAGGGAATGCATACATGTAGGTGTGCTTCCCGGTACCATCGGCCTGAACCCGCCTCAGATCGATTTTCGTTAAAAATAATCCCGGGCCTCGGCTCGGTGGATGTTACAATAATCCCGGTGCGAACTGATGTGTTTATGCATCATCCGTTTTTAATCTGGGAAAAACTTTGCATATTTATATACCGATACGTCTTCCGGCGCGAACTGGTCAAAAACCAATATTTTGAGAGATTTTACAATAATTGTCACAGGAATTGTTTCCAGCAATTGTGGTTGTTGACAAAATATTATTTTAAATGATAAAAACCAGTTCAAATCTTGATTAAACGTCCATTTTTTTTCTTCTTTTTGAACACGGTTTTTGTTTTTTTGCAGACATCATGAATCGTTTGATATAACCTTGATTCCCTTGGCAAAGAAATGGGTTGAAAAGTCATATGGCTGATGCCACCCGCCCTGTTTAGGGTTTGGAAAGATTTCCTATACCGACCACTTTTAGGGCGATTGTGTACTCACGACCGGGCCCCATTTCTATTTGAACAAAATCCCCTTTTAACTCCTTGACGCTAGTTATAATTTCTCACCGCACTGGATTATACGCTTGACTATACAGCAGCCTTTGTCCAGTAGCTGCACTGCACAATGGACCTGAACGTGCAGCTGTCACACAGGTCCTGTTCTACGGCATAGCACAGCTGACAACAGCATTCCAGACATTAGTGGGACGCGACCATACATGTACATGTAGCTGCTGTCTGGGGTATTAAGGGTCAAGTTATTTGAAACATTAAAAACAAGGTGTGTTCGAGTAACTTAGATCCTAGTTATCGCTTTTTAAACATTTGGACATCGCCAGATCATGGCCAGGTACAATCTTGTTTTGGGGCTTGACTGAGCAATGACGTCAAGTGTCGTTTCATCTATAAACAAATTGGGCAGTATACGACCAGTTTTCTCTAGTGTTTACGCGTGGCGAGTTAATTAGACAAAATTTGAAAGTAGATCTTGCGCCATTTCCACCTAAAAGATTCGGGGAACCGTGCGAAGTTCATTCGGCAATCACGGCGAATAAAAAAGGCAACACGTTTGTATCGGACTCAACTTTTTTTCATCGAATTTCTTGGGAACGGAAGGTGGAATTGTTGCAGCTTTATGTGTAAAAGAGCAATGTTTATCACTAAAAAGTAAAATGGTAAGAAATCTTTCGCTGCAGGACAGCGTTTTTTATCGGAAAATAGATAGTGTTTGCAATTCATCAAACAAAGCGTGGCAATACCGCCACATTCACGCATTACCGCGGGTCTATCGAAATACTGCAGTACTGCAGGGCCATAGTCCCATAGACAAGCATGACAAGGGCTAGACCAAAATTAAAGAGGGGTCCGTAATTACAAAATCGCCACTATTTGTAATACCAGGCTGAATAGGTCTAGCCTAGTAATATTACCGACACCGAAATCAATTACATGTACATGACGTACATGCCCATGTACTGTCGGTCATCACCATGCGACGTACAGTACCTGTGTACAGCAGTACAGGCCGAAAAATAAGTTCTTCCCAAAAACCCAAGCTTTATACAGATCATGCAGAACATAAGTAGAAAAATATTACCTTCAATTTTTCACAAAAAAGGCTCTCGGGAAATGTTGGAGCTTTTCCTGTGCTCCCTGGATCCTTTTTAATGATAAAGCCAACAAAATTACTTCGAAGTTTAAGTTCATCAAGAACTGAGTGAAAACTGAACGACGACAGTCCTATGTTTATGTACGTCCGAATCCTGGACCCATCACTATCGTCGATACTTCGAATGTACATGTACATTACGTTCTGTGTTTTTAGGAAGAGAACCAGTCTATAACCCCATGTGATGAGCGTTATACAATCTTCGATTTTGTTTCAGCTTTTGCTACAAATGCACATAGCTAGCTAGTATTGGCTAAGATATTAGACGGAGGAAACCCCCCCCCCCTCCTTTGTGGTGGTGGTCATTGTGCTTGCAAAATATTGTGGTTTCTCAGGAATAATTTTTGTGTTTTTTAGGGTGGGGGGGGGGGGGGGAAGGAATGTTAGGTAAAAATAGTTGGAAGAGTGTATAGGTAAAAGGGGTGTCGGGTCGAGTGTTTAATTTTGGAACTTGGGGTATTAAGACAGGCATGGCTTATACCCCTATTACTATATGGGCCCCGTTAATTGCCCGCGGCATGTGGGCGTCGGGAGCCCATATTTCTAGGGGTAGGCATAGGTTATAGGTGGACACAAATTATATTGTATATCACAATCCTAATTGCACTCACTGTAGTATATACCATTTGCAAACATAAAAAATAACTACTGGAGTACTGAAAAAACAGTCTCAAGCATTTTGTTAAATCACAGCATACAACCATGGAGGAATATGATACAACCATTCTCCAAACTGCTTTTTATTGACTGGTACACTGTAGGAACTACATGGTACTTGATTACTCTGCACAATAACCGCATTAAACCTGTGTTGTTAACAAATAAAATACAAACAAATTCTACTCTATTGAATACAATTCTGAAAATTAACATGTCTAAGTCTACTTATAGCTGTCGGAGATAACTGTATAAATTATACAAATTGCCTAAAATTGTACATATCAACCAACCAAAAAACTGAGGTGGAAGGTAAACAAACGAAATGCAATGGAAAACATGATGAGGATATTACGGCCACTGTGTCTATTTTACAGTTTCGCTTACATAATATGCAGTCATTTTTTGAAGGTATATAGTATAAAACATTTACAAACATCAAAAAACCAAACGACTGAATTATTATAGGAAATACCTTACTTGACTGTAAGTGAATAATTGTCTCAAGCACCCTGTGAAATGGCACCTCTTGTGTTTTCATTTTTAAGAAACGTTGAATTTTTGTATCAATTTCTAACGATGGTCATCAGCCGACCATCATCGGGAAAAAAATTAATAGTTTGTTAAATACTGCCCCCGCATTATCAAATTTAGTTAGTTACACATTCGTTGTCACTGGTTACACATCCATGGTTGCACATCCTTGAATGGGTGCAAGCCAGCTAGTTTGGTTCCTTCACCTGATAATTCCGCCATCAATAAATGGCTCTTTTCTGTCTGAAGTGGAGTCAGGTAAACAGACTACAAGAGAACAATTGTTTTCCTGGTTTTTTCCCCAGCATCTATGAAAACAAAACTTTAAACAAGTAAGCATAACAATACAAAATACTAATCCCAATAACCAATTCCTTTTTAGAAAATTACAACAAAAGTAAATGGTGTATACTACCTTATATATCAATATATAAAACAAACTGCATTAACAACAAGACATCTAATTCTCAATCCAGAATTTATACTACTGCAACAAAAACTTCTGTCCAACAGTTGCGTTTTAATCACCAGTGTCCAACTGATGCAAACAACTTTGCAAACAAAACAATAACTTGGCAAGTATCGATTCTTTATATAACAGGAAGGAATTTTAGTACATTTGAAGGCAAAGTTGTCATACAAAAGATAAATGCTTGGCATTTGGCACAGTATTGACTATAATTTAAAATTCAACATTTTTGGTATAATAAGTACTCAAGTTGTTACATTTGCTCAATGTGTAATACCTTTAACTTTCAACGGTAGTTTTTTTTTCTCTAGAAATCCACAATGAAAACCACAATGTGCTGAAGGTACAGTATACCTTTTGTCGGTTGTGCATTTTTATCGTTTGAAGCAGCAAAATTGTTCAAAATATAAAAAAAGCTGCTTGACAAACAACCTGATGAAGTTTTTAGCTCTGTGAATGCTGCATATTCAGAGAAAACAATATTCTAAGATTTTGATTTCAATCCAAAATTTGCCGAGTCGCAATTTGAATTGCGACCACAATCTGCATTAAGGTCGCTTTCTCAGCCAGCTAATCGCAGCTACACGCGTGTCACGCATTGAACAGACCAATAGTAGCACCAACGCGTGCGCCGCGCATCACTTAAACACTTGCGCGCACTATTTGCAAAAATTTTCAAAAGTGCATCTCTGACACACAAAATGGCCTTTTGTTATTTTCTTCATAATGACAGCATGCCAGACGGAAAAATTTCAAAGGGAGTTAAGCTTTTCAACAGTATTTTGTTTAATATTTGTTTGGATAGCTGCAAAAGTTACATGTATATTACCCCGTTAAAACACCAATTATCATGACAGTGGTAATTTACAATAGGCCCAGGAAGGATGAAAACAAATTCCAAAGAATTTACAACATTTCTTGAAAAACAACTTTAGAAAAAAAAAAAAAATGGAAGGATTATTATATTGTCGTTTGAAAGAAGCTGCTTTTAGCTCTTATTGGCTGTTAAGGTACAATTATTCTTCTTTTTAAAAATAAAATTGCTCCAGATCTAAAATGCAGGGTGTATAACAACTAAACCCTTGGAGTTTCAGCTAATAGAGGATACATGTACTAAAAAACGCATAGAAAACCTATGCACATTTTTAGGTCCAATTTCAATGATATTATAATTTTAAGCCTGTGGTTCATTATTGGCGCGAAAGCGAACGCGAATTTTGTGACGTCACGAAGTTTTCGTGCTGCACATTTGCAAAAGTTGAACCGAGTTCAACTCCGGCAAATGTTCGCAGTTAATGTCTTGTGATGTTTCAAATTCATATATCGCATTCGCTTTCATGGGAAATTATAAACCGGCCATTAGGTAGAATAGTTTTACAGGATATTTTATACCAGTCTTATCTTCACTTTTAGCAAGGTTTCTGACATTTTAATCGGCCAATTATAAATATCCTTGTTTTCACCCAAAAATATGTTATCATGGTAATGTGATCGGGTGTGAAATGCAGATTGCCATAGAATACTGTTCACTTGTTAAGTTGTTATGCAAAAATGTGTACATGTACTAACATACATAAATGCTGCCTAGTCCAATACTCCATACGCACTGAAACATCATACGCACTGAAACATCATACGCACTGAAACATCATACGCAATGAAACATCATACGCACTGAAACATCACACCGCTGAAACATCACACCGCTGAAACATCACACCGCTAAAACGCCTTGAAATCAAGACTACGATAGTACCTGTACATGTGTCACAGCATTAGATAGTTGACCAATAAAAGAAGTGCATTTGGCTAATATATATTCATCACAAAGTGTAGAAAAAAAAACTTCTTTCACTTCCTGGTGTAAATTCCTTTATAGAATGTAATTTGCTTTGTGCCAATGAAAATATACACACCAATTGCTAAATGCACCTTACTACATGCAAGTGCCATACTGACAAGAAAATATACATAGTTAATTATATCTTTTAAAATATTAATCACCTTGAAAAAATTAAATATATATTTCATTGATGCATAGAAAAATATTTACAAAATCACAAGCAATCAATTTGACATAAGATTGCTATTAAAATCTTTCTTCACAATTGAAATTTTGTAGCAAAAAAGAAGAAAAGCTGAATAAACATCTGGGTAATCTTTATACAGTACAAATATAATTTGCTCAATAGATATAACATGTAATTATTGAGCCGAGGTTTATCAGTTCTATCTACATCTTCTGTTTAAAAGGTAGGATACACCGTTGTTTAATAGCAAATTATTAAGAAATATCTTACTTATTTGAAAGTAAATAATGATTCTAAATAGCCTGTCAATGTTCTGAAAATTTTAATTTTTATAAAACAAAATCACTATCGCCGAATGGCGATTGCGAAAAAAACCGGACAAGAACAGCCCGAGTGCCTCGGCATCCATGATTGTAAAACTTCGGGCAGGTCGGTTACTAAACGATATTTACTATAAAATACAACCCCTCAAATCTACCCATTCTTGATAATTCAAGCAATAACCAATGGTGTATCCTACATTTAGGTGCACCATTTATTTTGTTCACAATTTCTTTAATGTACGGTACACACAGTTAACGCTAACACATCAAACCTTCTATCTCAGTATGTACAATGCGTTTGTTCAAGTTTGTATCAATTAAGTTCTCAAAAAAGATATATCCACAACAAAGTTATAGTACACAAACTTTTTTGTAAAACTACATAAGGCATACATTTCAAAATCTTGGTCATTCAAACTCCTTTGTTATTTATGTTTTAAATTTTTTTTTCAATTAAAATAAACCACACTAAAACCCAACTAATTTCAATGTTACAGACGAAGTAAGATTTTTTAACTCTTAAGATATTATACATTTTTGTCATCTTTCAATCAACTTCATTATAATTTTGAGGCTCGCAGCTGAGAAGCTGAATTGCGAATAAAGTGGCTACAACATGGTTGAGTCAAAGGCACATAATGAAGCCTCTGGCAGATGCCATACGACCCATGTCGGACCAGAGACCACAGGCAGATATTACAATTATTGATATTTGCAGAGGGAGGAAAACTGGAGAGCACAGAGAAAAATCCCGGTGGGTTAGAAGACAATCAACGAACAACTCTGCTCACATTATGTGACCTGTTATCACAAAATGAGCTGATAATCTGGGTATTGTTTTAATTTAGATATTTTATTCCTTGATTCTGCAGAACGAGAGCTTTCCAATCGCATACAACACAGGATTTTTTATATTTTTGAGGAAAAAAAAGACAAATAAATAGACTGTTATTCTCCGACGTAGTGTTTTGAGTAAAGTGGGACTTTTTTTTTTTTAAAGCATGTCGTAGATCTAAATAACATCGATATTTTGTGGACTTATCGCTGGTGTCAGACCCAATCGATGCATGATTTGCGTGTACATGTAGCTAGCACTCGGTTGGATTGGCGATTGTAAAAATATTATCTATCGGTTCAATAAACGTAAACCATAAAAAAAATAACCTGTTAAATGTGCACCCGGTATTTGTTTTGTCCTCCGACCCTGGATAAAATAGTTGCATGTAAAAAAAAGAAAAAGGAAACCCCAATTTTTTTTATATTTTTTTTCTTCAACCCCAACTCTGCCAAATTTCATGTTCGTAATCAAATAAATTTAAAAAAATGCTGGCCTCCTTACCGTCACTGTTTCAACGAAACTAGTAATTCGCCAAAACGTACGCGACAATATTTTAGAGGTTATCTCTAAATAAATTGGGAGATTTTGTTAATTATTTAGAGATATCTAATTATTTAGAAATATCTATTTGAAAGATATCTCTAATTAATTTACACAAATAAACCACAATTAATTTAGAGCTATCTCTAAAATATCGTTAGTAATAAATGTAAAATAGGCTCGCCATAGACGTCTCTTATTATCTGACTCATTACCAAGTTTTGGCGCATTACTAGTTTCGTTGCAACATCACCATGGAAATATCTTTAAGGGGAGCTTAACAAACCCAGCTAAGTTTGAAGATATACACTAGTGCTAGGCGAGTAACTCGATTATGCCATTACTCGTGATTAGTTTTTACTACTCGTTAAACTACTCGCAGTTTTTCAACTATTCGAGTACTCGTGCCAGCCTGAGCAGCAATAAATACTCGTGAGTAGTAATTGTTGACGAGTACAGGCGGACATTGCAACAAGGTGTAATTATTAACTTATTATGACAATTACGATTGGTTTTACAATATGATAACGATCTTTATTGATTTTCAATTCTACTATGGAAGAATAAAAACACATTCTGAATGAGAACTTGAGGGATAAAGGAAACCAAATTGTTGCCAAGCTCACTGAGAAATTACCGTTATGCTTTATAAAGGAAAGCACATGGTGATAAACACAGGTGACTGCCAAGTACTCGAGTTGGAAAAATCACTACTTGCCCAGCACTTATATACATGTACATGTGCGTTTGTTTATGGTGCAAATCGAAGAGTTTCTTTTGTTCCTCTCGATAATTCCCTTTGTTTGTACCTTAACTTTTTCCGACGGCTCTCATTGGTTTTGTACACGAATCTCAATCGAGGACGTCCTCGATTCTAACCCTAACCCCAATTCACCTTCATGTGGCCAGGCATGTGTCCTCCATTTACACCATAAACAAACGCACATCGTCGTGAACCACATAACGACCGAGGATCGATATTGTGTTTTCCTTTATTCCTTTACTATACCCTAACCCCATTACTTAGCGCTTGCCCCAACGATCGAGGACCGCATTCGGACAAGCAAACCGTCCTTCGAGGATCCTTTGTTCCCTTTGTTCTCTTTTGTGTTTCGATCCTCGATCGTAATACGATACAAGAACACGTATACATACACATTTTCGAGGACACATTTTCGAGGACCAAAGTCACAAATAGTCACACGTCGCCTTGTACATTTTGTAACTTACATGTAGTGGCAGAAAAGATGCGAAAAAACCTCTGTGTGTTACGGAATATCTACAGTCATATGATATAAAAGGAAAAATTACAAATTATAAATTCTAGCATAGTACTGAAATTAACGAGGACAGCATGTATTAAAGAGTCAGTTTGGCATGCAGCACATTTGGTCGCTTAGCTGAACAAAGATAATTTTCAATGACCACGTCATACTTGTTTACAAAGTTGTGATCGTGTGGTAAAATCGGTTACATGGAAAACACAAGCAAACCTAAACTTTGATTCCTCAAAATGTATGTGGACAAATCCATGAGGAAGTGGACATGCCGACTGAAAAGTGAAACTTGTTATGAAATCTACACAACTACAAGCATCACATCCTCAAATGAGATATCAAATTATAGAAAACAATGGCTATTGGCTAATGATTTTATGTAGTCACTTCGACCACGAGTTAAGGCTGTTACACGAAAACGAATGCGATGCGAAAATTCCAATGTGTTCAACTTTTGCAAAATTGCAGTTTGAAAACCTGCTGTGACGTCAACAAAATCGCGTTTGCTTTCGTGCCGATTAGAACCGGTCTTTATATTATAAATTGAGGTATGCTATAAATGCCATTATCAAGGCACATGTGCAAAAGGTGGTTTAAAGAAAAGGCACTCAACAGTGTAAAAATATCCCTCTTTCTTTCCAAAATAGATAATAAAATCACACAAAAAAATGAATACAAATTTAAAATTCAGAACAAAAATTATGAACTCTTCTATAAGAGAAGAGACTGGGTCAAAAATACCCCAAAATTATTTGTTTAAGATTCTAGATATTACAAGTGACTTAAAGATCTTATTTGAAAATAAAGAGCTCAATATAACTACATGTACTAACTGACATACCACTTTATTCTGTTGTAAAAGACAAGGGGCCTGTTTGGTTCGCACATGAGATCATGTTCTCTTGTGCTGTGCGAAAAACAACGGAACCACTCACACACACCACTCTGAGGTGCACGCTATGGTTCCACAGATGGCTCCTTTGCAATTCAGCCATCTCTGAGGTGCGCGCTATGGTTCCACAGATGGCTCCTATGCAATTTAGCCATCTACGAGGTGCGAGCTGTGGTTCTACGAAGGCTCCTTTGCAATTCAGTCATCTCTGAGGAGCACGCTGTGGTTCCATAAGATGGCTCCTTTGCAATTCAGCCATGTCTGAGGTGCGCGCTGTGGTTCCACAGATGGCTCCTTTGCAATTCAGCCATCTCTGAGGTGCGCGCTGTGGTTCCACAGATGGCTCCTTTGCAATTCAGCCATCTCTGAGGTGCGCGCTGTGGTTCCATAAGATGGCTCCTTTGCAATTCAGCCATGTCTGAGGTGCGCGCTGTGGTTCCACAGATGGCTCCTTTGCAATTCAGCCATCTCTGAAGTGCGCGCTATGGTTCCATAAGATGGCTCCTTTGCAATTCAGCCCTCTCTGAGGCGCGCGCTGTGGTCCCACAGATGGCTCCTTTGCAATTCAGCCATCTCTGAGGAGCACGCTCTGGTTCCATAAGATGGCTCCTTTGCAATTCAGCCATCTCTGAGATGCACGCTATGCTTTCACAGATAGCTCCTTTGCAATTCAGCCATCTCTGAGGTGAGTGCTATTGTTTCATATGGATACATACGAATAGACCTTACTTACATACTAAAAATAACACAAAAACCTCAAAGATGGCTCCTGAATGCAACGTGTCTATGATCCAATCTAGTCTAATTTTTATTTTTACCTATCTGGAATATACAGTCTAAATTTGTATTCCACCTATCTGGAATTGGTATAAGATACTGGAAGATGTACAGCAGCAAGACGCGAGGCCGACCCACAATTCCTCTCAACACCAGACGGGCTCCTGGAGCTCTTCTTCTGTCAATGGTGGGGGGCATGGTGACCCTGACTGCTTGGCTCTTACATAATCTCCAACCTCACTTATGATCTCCAATGCCTGCATATTCACAAGAAAACAGTACAACGCTGTAATATGGCAGAGTTCCCTTATTACTGGAGCACTTCAAGTCTTCAACATTTCCCTTCGATTTGTGCTATGCTGCGTTACAAAACCCTCTTTGTAGACAAACTTTAAAGTCATTCAGTTAAATACTCGTACCTTTACCTTAACCCTAACAATCCCCATCCAGTCAAACTCCAACACCAGGTTTTGTTAAGATCTGTTAGGATGGTTACTGGACCCCTGAGTTAGGTATACCTAAAATACAGGGAGACAAAATACTTTGGACATACGACAGAAGACTCATACGATAGAAGGCAAATAGAGGGGAAAAGACCAAGAGGAAGAAGACGAACATCGTGGTTTGACAGTGTAAGAGACTGGACTGGCCTGAGCTACATGGAATGTGCGAGGGCGCGTCTCGGTACAGAAACAGATGCAAATCCACTGCAGCCAACCTTCTGCGAGAAGATGGCACCTGATTGATTGATTGATTGATCAAGGCATATACCTCTAGAATCAGAGTCCAACAGTTTGTGTGTACAGTTTGCTATGGTGTTGGAATTTGCCAGGATGGGTATGGTTCCTAGTAAATTACACTAGGGTGTTGGAATTAATAACGGTCACCACTGAAACGTTGTTAACAATTTACTTGTCGTGAAATCTATTTGAGATTTTAGAGCCAGGTGACTCTTACTACCTTGTCCAGTAGCTCTTTAGTGTGTGCGGCTGAAAGACAGATCCTGATTCTGGCTTCAAGCAGATTTGTGGCTGGAAATCCTACGGAAACCGTGCTCAATCCCCTTTCTCGACTCAGACGGGTAAAGGCACTGGGTGAATAAAATGAACAGAGAAAGAACAAAATTTAAAATGTGTAGTTTATGACTTTTTCCAAAACCCAAATAAAATGCAATAATGTTGTGCAAACCGGATCCGAAACTGAAACCAACTCAAAACTAAAAACCAAAACCAAAACCGACGCAACCAAAAACTGAGTTCGGGTCAGTTTTTCATTATTACACAAGACGAGACGAGATGAGACAGGTCGGGTCGGTTTCAGTTGGGTCGGTTTCCGTTTTTGGTTGGGTTGGTTTAGCCATCTTGTGAAAACCCCCAAATAAAAGTAAACAGTTGTGTGCATGGTATATTAATATTGCAGAGTCACTTTGTCAGTTATCATTGGTTATTATCAGTTCACGCCAGATGACGTATATAAACGCACAAAATTTTCAAAAATTCCAAACGGATGACGCATAAACACGCCAAGTTCAAGTTCGGAAATGTCTGTCAGCAGCAGGCAAGGCCGGAAATGCGTGTGTGTGCTTCCCGGCACTATCAGCCTGAACCCGCTTCGGATCGAGTTTTGTTAAAAATAATCCCGCCCCTCGGCTCGGCGATGCTAAAATAATCCTGGCGCGAACTGGTTAACCCTGTGCGATTGTACATGTGGTTTGCAGTACGACGCCCACTCTGCAACGTGTAGACCCATCGGTACATGTAGGTCATGGTAGGAGTGTTCCTCATATTACTGACAAGAAATAATTTTCAAAGAAATCACGCGATGTGGGCATTTTCTCGCACAAAAAGCAAACACTGTGTTCTTAAAAAATTAAAAAGAACCCGTTATTGGTAAATTATGCACCTAAATGTGTATGAAATTTTGTGTATATTTGTGAAAGCATCATATGTGACCCAGCATGAGTAAATGAGACACTTTGAGGCAAAAATTTAATTTGAGATTTTGATTTCATCATTTAAAGCTAAACAAGCTTTAAATGATGAAATCAAAATATCAATTTTTATTTTTGCCGCAAAGTGTCTCATTTACTCGTGCTGGGTCACATATGTGTGAAGCATTTCTATGTGCATGGTTGTCAACCGTCGTTGGGCTTCATAAAAAAATAGGACCATTTGCACACGTCGCCATCTTAGATATTGCCGTTAAAAAAAGAATCCGTTAAAAAAGAAATTCGGAGCAGCTATCTGCGCAAAACAATTCTGACAAGGATCTTACCCGACGCTTGTGCACATGTACATCATGACCGGTATGACAGGTGAGTGATCGTGACCGATAATGACGAACTTCATTTCCCGGAGTCGTTGGCGCATGTACCTGGTATTCCATGCTAGCTGCTTGATGCGATTTTGACCTGGAATTGACAATTATGATCAAGAAGAAATATTTTGTATAACGTCCCGATGGCTTTGTAATTCTAACATTTGTGTCAGACTGGAAATTTTAAAGTCAAGCCAATCCAAGTCTGAAAATTGAATAGTAAAGTAGTAATTTATTATTAAAGGTAGGATACACCATTGGTAATTGCTTGAATTATCAAGAATGGGTAGATTTCGGGGGTTGTATTTTATAGTAAATATCATTTAACTGACCTGTTCAAAGTTTTACAATCATGGAAGCTGAGAAAAGCACGAAAAACAGCATTTGTTTTCAACCGGTGTCGAACAGTTATTCTTATGTTATCTTTGTTTTTTATAAAGATTTAGCAAAGAAATTCTTCAAATTTCATCTTATGAAACATTTGGTTGCGGTACCTGGTACCCACTGCTATTCAGATTTGAACCAGCCAGCCGACCCTGGGACAACACTGTGTGTACAGTGTTTATAAAATACGTCGGGGAAGAGCCAAACCCAATATTGAGTTTACATCACCCCGACACAAATACGAAACATATAGTCCGACTGTTTAAACGTAAACTTAAACTTTGAGCTTAAAGTTAGTTACCGTAGATTAAAATTTAATTATTTCTTTATCCTTGATAAATTAGAGTTTCATTCTTAAGACTATATTTTTTATTAATTTAGGCTTATGTTTAAAGGTAGGATACACCATTTGCAGATATCAAAAATATTTACTACCAAATTATTAAGACTTACTCATTTGAAAGTAAATAAAGATTCTAGGCTTCCAGCAAAATGATTGCACTGGATATCCTCAAATTATTTCGAAGTAATAGAATTTAAAAAAACAAATTATATTTTACATAAGAAATTTGAAGAATTTCTTGCTAATAATCTCTTGGGACAATCTGGAGTACAAGGGTACACAGTGTTTATAAAATACGTCGGTGAAGGATAAAACAGAATATTGAATAGACTATAATCTAGGGCTGTGCATTTACGGGTAGTCTTGGAGCCGGGTACCCGTTTACAAAACACTTGAGTACCCGGGTACCTGTTAGAAAAACCCAACCCTAAAATCTAAAAAGTTCCTTTTCAGCTTGTTCATAAAGGTCCGTGCTAAAGGTCCATTTCAGTGAGTTAATACAGCAAATTTTAGGTGTTTATCTAGCAAGCTTTACTTTATTTAAGGTGTAAAACGCATAATTTGCGAGCGTCATCAATTTGTTTTCCTATGTAGCCTTGTTTCATTTTGGAAATTCCCCCAAAAATGACATTCAAAACCTTTTGCTTTTATCATCTTAAAATTTACTAGTGTAGTTTCGCTACAGGTACCCTATTCCATAATCTGGATATGATTCCTGACATCAACGGTTGAGTACTCAAGTACATGTACTTGGTTCTAATGCACACCCCTATTATAATCAGAGTAAACCTTTGCCTAAAAAGTATCACAGTACAGATTTTGGTGACAGTGCATCACAGCGTATTACCGGTACAGTGTATATCTACTACTCGGCCAAAAACGTCCATTTTACAAGTCATCCACTAGACCACCAGGAAACTACCGGTAGGATAAAAAACATCCAACCAGGCAGGAAAACCAAAAGATGGAGAAAACCACCAACAAATTGACTTATCACTATTGACCAAAAAAATCAAAATCATTGCATCTGTTGAACACCATGGTTTTCCAAATCTGAAACAAATAAAAACATTCAAAATACATGCAATAATCGGCCGTATGTGTGCCCTGTGTTAAGAATTTGTAAAGTAATTTAAGTAATTTAAAGTAATGTAAAGTTTGAGAGTCCGCGTCGCCTGACGTCCCTTGCTTTTGTTGCGACAAACTTTTGTTCCTGTTCCGGAGAATTTGCGGAATTTCAGGATTCCACCCGGAGGTACATGTACCTCCCCTCTCAGCATGGCCAATCAAATGTATAATTTAAAGTATTTGATAATGTAAAAGTAAAATGTTTTCCGCATCTGTGAATTTATACTGGGATATGTGTGCAAATAAAAAGTAATTAAAATTTATTTCATTAAAACCCCTTGATTCCAATCCACATTCATTTTAGTGTTCCTTTCAAGATTTTGTTTTTTTTGGTCTGTTATGATGTCTGCTCGAATTTAGTTGACTTCGTAACACCTGTTAATTGAAACGCAACACGTGAACGCAAGTAAAATTGTACGCAAACGCAGACTAGTTGTACTGACCGGTGTTAGTCCCATCCTCGCCCATGATGGCCGTCATGGTGGAGATCACCTGCTGCATGACAGGTGCAGGGGTGGAGTTCCCGTAGGCAGCACTGTGAGAATGCCTTCTGATGTGATCAACCAGATCCTGTGTGTACATACCAAACAAAAACAATGATCATCTGAACGAAGCCACGCCTTAGCTTCTGCAAGTCTGCTTTTATTGAAACCGTGTTACCATTAGACTTTTGGGGTTAACGTACATGTACCGTGACGTTTCTGTAGGATGACAAAATTTAATCCAATGGGAACGCGTGGTAGACTTACATTCCTGTCAACGTACCGCGACGGCGATGTCAAACTACCAGGCCGAAAGTGATCGTTGAAAGTTTCAACTCAGCCGCAGTAAGTATTCATAGTTATAATATGGGAACAGCCTCGCCCTGTAGAAATATCACGACCACGCATTAACCGCTTTGCAATTCCTGTATATATCACAACCACACACGTCCGAGCCACAGTGGTAGTATACAAATAAAGCATGGTTGGAGGGGAAGTAGTGGGAATTACTGCCTTGTCGATAACGGCTTTCGTAGATTTTGCATTTTTATTAAGCAAAATATATTCAAGTTCTTGGTCAGTCAATGACGGAAAACACAGACTGGTTCTCTAAAGATTACATGGCACAGACTACATGTCTACAAGGCAGGTTCCAGACGGAATTGTTGGTGCAACCAGAAAGGAATACTGCACGGCAGCGAGCTAGATACTCACTGGGATGATTTCACGCGCGGCGGAATCGATAAATGTCGCGCTCCAATTTGCTCATGAGTATTTATGTGAACATGTTAATTTATGCAACTCCGTGCGCAAGCCAATCAGAGTTCACTGTGACCTCATTCGGTGCAGAATTCTAGACATAGCTACTGATTGGCCAATTTTGCTGCCGTGTTTTTGTAACTCAGTAACGGGTAACGGAGAAGACGCGATATCGCGATGAAAAGCGCCTGCTGAATGGACAGAATCTTGAGGTCAAAATGCACTTTTGTTTTGCATAATTAATCACGGAATCTGCTCGTATATCGTAGATGCTTGTTGTCCAAGAAGGGGATATTTCACAGACTAACCAGCTCCATGGGAAAATGACAAGAAATGGCAAGGCCACGAGATGCATGTAACTTACCCGACTACCCCCAATGTATCCACCACAGGCACCAAAGCTCTTTGTGAACGTTCCCATAAGGATGTCTACTTCCTTGGGGTCGATACCGTAGAAATCCACAACCCCCCTTCCCCTGGGGCCCAAAGCCCCGACACTGTGCGCCTCGTCCACATACAAATAGAACTTGTATTTCTTCTTGAGGGCTACGATTTCGGGCAGTCTGACGATAGATCCTTCCATACTGCATTATTAATGAAAAAAGGAAAACTTGAAAATTCATGAAACATATCTTATCAACAGAAAGCTCTTCTGCAAAATAATTTTAAAAAGTAGTACATGTAAACACCATTTACAAACATTAAAAATTCAAAACTACTGAATTATTATGAAATACTGTGAATCTGGCAAACAGGGGGCGATGGCCTGAGGATTGGTCATTCTCAGTGTTCATCACAATACCGAAGAAAGAATACTTGACCAATTGTGACAATTACAGAACAATAGCCTTAAAAGGGGCACTAGTGTCCTGAAATTTCTTTTCCCAATTATCCCAAAACGAATAGAAAACAAGCTGAACATGGAAATACCTGAAGAGCAGGCAGATTTCAGGAAAGGCAGAGGAACAAGTGACTAAATATTTAACCTCCAGATGCTACCTCAAAAGAAGATTGCGGCAAATATACCGATCTATAGCTTTCATAGATTATCAAAAGGCTTTTGATTCGGTCAGCCATCAGAAGATGTTACAAAAACTACTCAGGATGAGCTTCCCTCAAGACATTGTAGTGATAATCAGGTCTTGTACACCTCGCAGGAAGTAGCCGCTCAAGTTGAGTGAGAACTTAGAAAATGGTTTACAGTCGGCAAAGTTGTACGTCAAGGAGGCACCCTCTTTCCAGCCTTCATATATTCAGATATAAAAATTATAATTTGGGAGGCTAATCATCTTTACTCGCAACTTACTCATTACTTGTAAAGGCCACCTCTGGAAGCCGGCAACATCGACTCATATATGACTTCAGAACACAGCCTGAGATCGAAAGTGTTTGATTTTTCCCGAGAAAGAAAAACCGGAGCACAAGCCACCCTACGCACGCTGCATACCGCGATTAAGACGTCTTGCTACCAAGACCACTTTTTGAATAGCTGCAAATGGTATACTTTTAGCTTTAACTCTATACCTGTAGATTCCTTCCACGACGATCAGGATTTTCTTCCAAGGCTTGTGCGTCCTTGGTTGACCCGACGATATCGCTTCTCTTAATACTCTCTCTAGGTCATCTATGTCTGCAATTTAAGAATCGAGAAGAAAAAAAACACTTTACCTTGTAAAACAATGGTATTAGATTGTAAGATTTTAATGAGTGTTGCTCAGAACCAAACCGAACCGAACCCGACACCGAAACTGAAACCGTTGATAAGATTTTTCATCATTTCAGTCTGGTCTGGTCGGTTTTGCAAATGTGTTCGGGGCAGGTCGGTTAACCTACTTTGGGAAAAAAACAAAATAAACAAAACAAAACATCCAAAAAACGAGAAATTCACGTGGTGTATACACTTTTTTTACAGCTTCAGATTACAGCCAAATTTACATGTTGGTAGAGGCACATCAAAATCAAATAAAAAAATAAAGTATACCGGTAACGTGCACAAACAGTACATTGCAATTGTTTACATACCACAGGATGGTAAGTTAAACAGGCAGATATTGCTTAATCGATCGATATTCATGCGATACTGATATAAGTTCTGGCACAAAACACAATTTTCGTGAAATTGATTCCGGGCCAGAAATTCAGGGTTTTTTTCGGGTTCGGTTTTCTTTTTCGTTGGTTCGGGTCGTTTTTTTCCCCCAAAATTGTTGTCGGGTCATGTTGCAATTAGCAAGACATTTTGGTTTATGCGCATGCGTTTGTAATGTAACTGAGAATTTGGTGCTAACAGGGTTAGCAAAGGTTTTGTCTCGATAACACTTTTTAAACTTGTAAAACTTTGCACTGGGAGGCCAGACTAAAAGTGGTGGATACCTTACGATGGGCAGTTTCAAATCCCTGGCTTCATTTTAGATTTTAGCTTAAGGCAACTTTAGGCTCCCAACTGCAGAAACTCAAGCCACATTTTGGTGCCTGCTGTGCTTTAGAAACATTTAATCAGTTGATATGACGCTAACAGTTTGAATTTTTCCAGTTGCTTCCATTTCTATTTGCTTCTCAGTGATTCGGAGGCAAACCAAAACCAAAGAGGCAGCAAAGGTTTTGAAAACCCTAGAAATTCCTTCTTTTGTAATCCTTATGGAATGAGACCAGGGTTCTAGCTAGGAAAAAATTATAGGGTAGGGGCATTTATAAAACGTGAAATATGCGAGCGCGAAGCGCGAAGCCTTTACGGCGTGGAGTCGGGGGCCCGCTTAAGGGCCTCGAAAAATTTTGAAGCCGTAGATGCTCTCTGTTGCAATCTAGGCCACTCAGAGAAGTTGGTAACCCTATAAATTCATCTGAATTATTTTAAACCCAATGCAGAAACTGCCTTATTATAAGTTAGTCCACATAATATTTTGTGACTTTTTTTTTTGTGATAACAAATCTGTAGGCAAATAAATACAAATAAACAACAACATTTTCAGTTGGTCATCAGTGGTTTTATTGTAATTTTTTTTTTTTTTTTTTTTTTTTTTTTTATATTTTTTATAGAAATTACAGGGATGGTTTTACAAAATGAGAGTGTTAATCAGTAACTAAGAAAACACACAGACTCAGAGTACTAATTTTAATTTAGTTTTGGTGTTTTATTTTATTTAATTGGGCCTCGGTAAAACAAAATGCTCAACCCATCATCCCCGTCCGCCTTTTTGTCCCTGTGGTATAGATAGAATTGACATCCTCCCTAAAACCTCCTCTTTTTTTTTAAGGATTCTCTGTTTTGGATCTATTTAGAAAAATAAAATGTTCCCATTGAAAATTGCTCCCGTCCGCCCCAACCCCCTCCCCTTCCCGAGTCCCTTTCCCCCGCTCTCTCAAACCATGCCAAATCGCCGGCACAGCGCAACAACAGCGCCCATGAAAAAAATCCCAGATTTTGACTGGTGCTTGGCCGATTTTTTTTAGTGGTAACCTGATTCACGACATGCCAACCTGCACCCACATGGCCATGTGCATTATCTGTTATGTCAAAGATGTATCGCATGTGGGGGTTGTGTGAGACGGCGCGCGTGTACTGTACATGTACATGTATAATTACGTACATGTCGAGTTGGGCAACTTGCTTGCTTGTAACCACACACTACATCGATCGTGATCGTTTTGCTGTATTGGTGACGACTTCGGCGTGATTTGGTAAGCTGACTTCACGCTGCACAATGTTTTGTTACAATATGAAAACAAATAATTGATCCACAATTTAACACAGAGAAATCGTTATAAAAAAAATTATAAGTTAATATTTTTAAAGCGTATCGATAGCGTATCGGAGGAATTATAGCGTGTCGGAACTTTTCGATAGCGTGTCGGCCCGGCACGCTATTTAATGCCTAGCTAGAACGCTGAATGAGACATACCATTGTGTTCAAACACCTTGACGGACGCACCCGACAGCCGGATACCGAGCACCAATGAAGCGTGGTTCAACTTGTCGCTAATAACCAGACAACCCTGTCATGGAGAGATTGGACATAAATGTTATTAACGTCAGCAGATAAGATGAAGGCGACCGTTTCATGTGCATTGTAGAGTGCAGTAGTCTGCTACTGCAGGACAGATAGGGCTCACTCTAAAATCATGCCAAGCAGTTCTGCGGTCCAAGCAGCTTAATAGATAGCGGAACATTTCATTCTCCAAGAACATTTTTTAAACAAGGCAAGGTCAATGACGGAACACAACCAAATTTTCAAGGGGGGGGGGGGGGGGGGGGGGGAGGTGTATAAATAGAGGGGTCAAGTATTTTTTTCCAAAAAGAGAGGGGGATTATAGATACCAGTAGGATACACTATATAAAACAATTTTAATGTACTACCGAATTATCTTCCTTGTTCAGACAAATGTAATTTTATATCGATCGTAAAAATTCACAACAACAACAACTGCCCGATGCCGGTTGAAAACAAATGATGTTTTTCTTGCTTTTTTCTCGGCATCCATGATTGTAAAACTTTAAACAGGTCAGTTAAATGATATTTACTATAGAATTGAACCCCCCAAATCAACCTATTCCTGGTACATGTAATTCAAGCAATTACCAATGGTGTAATTCTACCTTTAAATCCACCCATTCCTAATATTTTAAGCAATTACCAATGGTGTATCCTACCTTTAAAAACTACTTCATGGTGTAGATTTATGGATATTTCTTATGTTACGTTATGTATAATACACTATTTGCTTTTGCTGTAATTTTCAAAAAACGTATAGGTTAGGGGGTTCATATTTATAGTAAATATTGTAACGCTAACCTGTTTTTTAATATTTTGCATTTAGACCCTAGAAATATTAATAATATTTATGCTGTTTTTGTTTCAAACGAAACAGTAATTTATACACATCAGGGAATTATAAGTTTTAAAAAACCAGACTACCCGGTAAATGTAGATGGATGGCACCCATTAACGGATGTCTGATAGTTTTGCAAAAAGAATGTGGACTTAATCAATTTAACTCCAACTCCCTACTGGCTTTTACAAAGGAAAGGACCATGTTCATCCAAATCGATCACTCACTCGGCTTCTTATAATATAATATACAAATATTGACTGCTTTGAGTGGTATAGTAAAACTAGCCTCCCGAGGTGATCCATGGAGCATTCTATTTTCCCGAGGCGAAGCCGAGGGAAAATAGAATGCTCCATGGATCACCGAGGGAGGCTAGTTTTACTATACCGCGAAATAAAGCAGTCAATATTTGTTTTATAACACCTCACTCACAGATTCTGCACAATTTAAGCTTCCTGAAAGTATAGTAATGACCAAAAAATCTCCGAATTATACGTCTCTCGATCATACGTGTACTTTGTTGCCTTGATGAACGGGTGCGAGGGTGATAGAGCAATGTTTACGCAATGCACTGAAACACACGTCTGGGTTTCAGTCACGCTTTCGTTGCTATGCGCATAGTACATGTGTTGCTATGCGCCTAGTACTTTTTCAGAACGAGGCTGCGTGGTATATTCTTTTTGGAGCCCAAGTAAAAAATAGTAAAAATAGCAAGTGACACGTGACGCGCTCTCGGCCAATCAAGACACAGAATCTGTGAGTGAGGTGTTATAATATGGTTTAGCAACTTTTAATTTTTATTTTGTGTGCCTACTGTTTACATAAGATAGAACAAGTAACAATGGATTTTTAACTTTTTTTCCAGATGCACAGAGAAAATAATAGCTTCTGCCATCGTCCATGGCTCAATTTCACAAAGCTGCTAACCACAGAAATCAGTACGATTACAATTGTTGTGTATTTACAAGGCTAGCAACAAAAAAATGCGCTTCTTGTCGCAAATGCGTTGAACGTAAACAATTTACGCTAGTGCAACTTCCTTTGACTCGTTCAAGCGGATTGAGCTGGATATACATTAAAACACGTCACAAGCACAAGATGCATCGTAGGCTGAAAACTAACACAAGTAAATATTTAACTTTCATAAAAAGGGCACGACGGCCAACAGGGGAAAGGGGCACGACATTATGGCCGTGAAAAGGGTATTTTTGCAAGGGCTTCGACGGCACTGGCCGTCGTGGCCGCCGTGTAATTCGAGGCCTGGAACCTGGGCAGCATGATTTTGGAGTTGATGTCACCTTGGCTAATACCATACAATAAGGAATTATTACCTCTGTAACCAAGGCAGGAATATTTAAGGCATTGGTGGCGAAGCCCATGCTGAAAGTAATAGCATCCTCCGTGCCTAGAAAGCGAGCTGTAATCCTCTCCAACTCTTCATTTTTATCTGTATTGCCTACAAAAACGAAAAAGAAAAAGACAGAAAATAGCCAGGTCAGATTCATCTCAATCTCAATTTCTAGATGGGAAAGCATTCGACCCAAACCTCAACTTTTGAGAAGATTCTTGGTACCAGTCCAAACCCTTTTCTTTTACCAACACGAGCACTGTTTTTTTTTAGTTTTTTTTTTTATAATTTAATTAACATTGTTTTAGCATTTGGAACCTCAAGCGTATCCCCATAAAAATGAGAGAGGCGCATGTACATAGTACATACTGGTACAAAAGAAAGTTAACACTGTAATTGGGAATAGGACTTTTTGTGAAACGAATTTCATTTCCCAGTCACATTTCGTTTTCCTGTTTCGCACACAAATTGCCACACCTGTCGATGTACAAATATTTCCCACTTGTGTGCAATGATTTCCTACTTTGGGAAAATGTTTTCACATTCTGTGAAATAAAAATTTGCTGGGAAGAAAGAAGGAAAAAAACCATTCATATTTGGCACAGGTATCGGCAGAAATTGCGAGCAGACTGTGATGGGGCCGGATTTTTTAATGACGTAATTAGGGTCGATTGAATGGAGAAAAAAAATTATGACTAATTAATATTAGTAATATTAGTAATAGCCAATGTACACCGGTGTTGATTGGGAGCACTGTTCTTTTTAATGCGTAGTATTAAATTTGCCAAAGTGCTTTGATATTAACTTTAATCCGCCTGTTCCGAAACTGCACATTTTAAACGGGCATGGCACATTGTAGTGACATGTACATGGGTCTTTCTTTTAATTAGGGGGCCAAAGCGTGACATATGGTGTTATATCTCAAAAGATAATGTACTTTCTATATTCTTTGCATACAAGTGGTGGGGATAGCTCATACGTTTATTGTATAACTTCAATTTCTTGAATTAGATGTTTTGTTTTCATATACGATCCAAAACTATCCATCACATTGTAACGGAGACACCGGTGTCTCAGTTACAGTGTGAAGTGTGAAACTTGTGACTTGTTTTGCCATAAATTAGTAGGTTTTCATTGAAAATTTAAATTTCAAAGGGTAATATGTAAACATCATTGGTATACTGTAATTCAGCTATTTTCAATGAAAACCTTCAAACGTTGGCCAAGCAGTAAAGGTCGACAGTTTTACGCGTAACCGTGACACTGGTGTCTTTGTTACACCGTGACTCAAAAAGTCCTGTCTCTCTTATTATGCATCATAAATGTCTGAATCTAGCAAAGTGCATAGTAATACATGCTACATAGCATAGTAATACATGCTACATAGCATGTATTACTATGCACTTTGCTAGATTCAGACATTTATGATGCATAATAAGAGAGACAGGACTTTTTGAGTCACGGTGTAACAAAGACACCAGTGTCACGGTTACGCGTAAAACTGTCGACCTTTACTGCTTGGCCAACGTTTGAAGGTTTTCATTGAAAATAGCTGAATTACAGTATACCAATGATGTTTACATATTACCCTTTGAAATTTAAATTTTCAATGAAAACCTACTAATTTATGGCAAAACAAGTCACAAGTTTCACACTTCACACTGTAACTGAGACACCGGTGTCTCCGTTACAATGTGATGGATAGTTTTGGATCGTATATGAAAACAAAACATCTAATTCAAGAAATTGAAGTTATACAATAAACGTATGAGCTATCCCCACCACTTGTATGCAAAGAATATAGAAAGTACCCGGTACATTATCTTTTGAGATATAACACCATATGTCACGCTTTGGCCCCCTAATTAAAAGAAAGACCCACATGTACATTGTAGTGACTATAAACTTTTACATTTTACTTCCTGTCTTTCCTCATCAAAGTGAAAGTGTACAATGTACCGTACTAATAACAGGTATATAAACCATGTATGTACATGTACATGTAACATGTAACTTCCTACTTAGTTTGACTAAAGAGTGGAGAATGCATGTACATTTTGGTGTACATTTCCAGGTACGTAGTACAAGATCTGAGTACCCGACTGAAAAATATATACGGGTACCCGGTTATTCGTCCAAGAAACCCAACTCTAAAATTCAAATCTTGAAAATTGCTGCTTAGTTGTATTGTAAACCAAAAACAATACTGATGAACTTAATAAAGTGGGTTAGTGCAATTATTTTTTTATCTTATTATCTTTTTATCAATTATCTTATTTCTTCAGAAAGGAATTATCAGAAAGAGAAAGTAGTGATTTCTAGTTATAGGGTCATAACCCTAGACACCTTGACCATTTTCTTCCTACCGTTTTTGTATGATTGATTTGACTACCTGAACCATTTTAGAAAAAAATTAGCTCCTACATGTATGCCCCTCTCAAATGTGATGGCTAACTCCGCCAGAGCGTGATATGTAAAATGGCTGCCGACGCCATTTTTAAAAACCTAACATTCAATATCTCAGGTTCAAAATTAGGTAGAAATACAAATGAGGTGTCTTTTTAGCATTACCGAGTTTGGCATAACAAACCCAATGAAATGTTTAGTTTTCAGTTTGGAGGTTAATCTGAGCTTGAAATCCAAGATGGCTGCCGTCTGCCATCTAAGCATACAATTCAATATTTTGGATTTCAGATTACCGGTAGGTAGGCGTACAAACGAGGACCCTAATCCCACTAATTTTAGCACGGTAAACCCATTAAAATGGTTAGTTTTTAGTTTAGAGGTCATCCCAAGCTCGAACTCCAAGATGGCCACTGTGCGCCATCTTAAAAAAAAACACATGTGCACACCATCTTTTTCTGTTTGGCGAATCATCGCGTACACAAGGTTTGTGTGTGTATACGTGCACGTTGATGTACATGTATACACCAGTGATGACAAGCCTTGACTGCACCGTACCCGTACATTGTATACCATACGCTGTTTAATACCATTATCCCCCTAATCCATGGAAACCCTCCATTGATGATCATTTTGTGATGTATCAGTTATTTTTAACCCTCTGAAATCTATGTCATTGTGCACTGTACATGATGTACATGTATATTAGGTCGCGCGTGATATATCCTGAATATATCGCTGTCCTGATGAAAGGTGGTCATTTAATAATAACCTCAACATCGCAATCGCATTTGTTTTTTTAAGTCTGTTTATACACGTAACCCATAAGAACATGTCATACTTTACAAATTAAGACAATATGTAATGGTACATGTACTATTTTGCGATGCAAGTGCATACACTTTAATGTCATTTGACATAAATGTACAACATGTTTTCGACAGATTTGCCACTTGGTGTATTAAAATATCCTATATTATTCTACACCTATAGTTCACCATTGAAGTCTTTAAGTCATAACATTAAATGACTGATTTTAACTCGATATACGAAACAAACACATGAGGAAGATAAAATGGATGTGTCGATTACCGGTAGTTATGTGAAACAAAATACTACCATGTCCATATATTGTAAATTTCATTACATGTATTTGAGAATTTGTTTCTGTTTACTCGACCAACGTATTTTGAAACTTCTTCATTAATTTTAACTCGCACTTCAGTAAAACAAAAATTGTTTAAAGGGATCGTATACGTTTGGTAATTACTCCAAAAATGAATGGCAATAAAAACTTAATTGGTAAGAAGTACAGCAGCTTTGGATAGTATAATGCATTTTTAGAAACTGTTCACTTCGAAGTACTGCGGTTATGGAAAAAGATATCACTTTTTATTCCTAAAAATTTGAATCTGAGTTAGCGTTAAGGCAGTGACGTTTCTCAGGATGTGCATTCCAATGCAGATTGTTCTTCCTGCGTAGACATAACCGCTCCAGATTTTCAGGAGTATCTCAAAATGGCTACCACCTTTTGAAATGAAATTTGTACAGGTTAGTTTTATGGTATATACGTATGTATAACTATATAGGATTGAAACAAACAGTGGGTTCCAATTACCAAACGTATGCATGATCCCTAATAATAATAATAATAGTTTAATTGCTATTCTGATGCCACACGTCGATGCAGGGCAAACAATTTACACAACTGCATTTGAAGCTCCGTTGAGTATTTAGGAGGAAGACTATGCAATAACAATACAGTTTTATAAAACACCTTTGATTTTGTACAATGTGTTATATTTAAAATATGTTATATATTTGACGATTTATATAGTTGTTGGATTTTCTGTTTTACGTCTTATACAGTCCGTTTGCTGATTTGTACATCTTCTATTTTTTTAGGTTTAACAAATGGTTTTGATTTTACACTTTTATATTTAAAGGTAGTATACACCATTTGCAGAAATCGACAAATTTTACTACCGAATTGTTAAGAAATATCTTACTTATTTTAATGTAAATAATAATTGTAGGCATCCAGCAAAACGATTGCTCTAGATATCCTGTAATTGTTTCAAAAAATTGAATTGTATTAACCAAAATTCATTCTCGCCGGACGGCGATCCCGAAAAAACAAAAACAACATTAGAAAAACTGCCCGATTCCGGTTGAAAACGAAAGTCGTTTTACTTGCTTTTCTCAGCATCCATGATTGTAAAACTTCAGACAGGTCAGTTAAACGGTATTTACTATGAAATACATGTATAACCCCCTAAATCCACCCATTCATGAAAATTCAAGCAATTACCAATGGTGTATACTACCTTTAACCCGTTGTTTTGAATGCATATTTTTACCTTAACATGTTACATTTGCTTTCAGTGTTTCATTTTGACGATTTTATGTTTTACCCGATTCATAAGACACTTTATTCTGTTTTGTTTATATATATTTCAGGTTTTTTTTTCCCCCGCGTCGTTGTTTTTTGCATTGATAATTAAATATTTAACTTTTAGACAGACAAAAATGTTATTGTTCCATATTTAATTTACACTTTTCACAGAACAGATTTTACGCTATTAAAATTACATTTTTATTTTTATAACATTTTCATATTTTATTTTCGTTATTTTGTTAAGTATATATGCACAGGTTTTGTAATTTATATTTGTACTTGTTATGCTTTAATACTCTTACCCATTTTTTTTTGTTTTTGTTGTATTCTATTTTTATCAACCTCTTTTTTGTCTTTTTTTTTGTTGCTTCTACATTTATTTAACGTTGTTGTTTTTACTTTACACTTTTCAGTCTGAGAGAATATGAAGGATGATAGTGGTCCGTCGTAGGATTGTGTTTTGTTATATCCATATTTGTGCAAACTGTATTGGTTATTGCATAGTCTTTCTCTGAAATACTCAACGGAGCTTCAAATGAAATTGTTTTATCTCTTCTTTGCCGTGCATCGAGGTGTGGCATCAGAATAGCAATTAAGCTATTAATATTACGTAATGTTGTTTATACACATCCATGTAAAAACGAACTCCAAAAAACTCTTTTGTTCACAATCTAAAGCCCCTTTTACACTAGACGATTTCCCCGGCAATTCCCCGGGAAATTGCCGGGGAATTTGGGTCGGTCTGTTCACACTACCAAAGAAATCCCCGGGAAACTGCTTTTCCCCGTGAAATATTTACCCCTGCTCGGAAGTAAGGTTAAAGGAGAAATCCCTGGGGTTTAACATTTTTCCCGGGGAAAAGCAACTAGTGTGAACGTCGCAAGGTTTAAACTTACCCCACCTTTTTGCGTCCATAATCTCGAAAGGTCACAGGGTCACAAATAGCGCGCCAAAAAACTCGCGCGGTGACTTAGTATTGTAATGCAGTACCTTTCAAACTTTTCGAAAATATATTTACAGTTAAGTACAAAAGACAAATAATAACGTTTGAAAATTATACAAATAATTTAATTTGAAAGATTATGAGCAAAATGAATGGTTTTAATATTTAATAAAAGAAGTGTCGTGAACAAGACTGTGTGGCGCGGCATTGTGGGATTGAACTTCCGCCCACAATTCATTTGGGAACTTCCTGATGTGCGCCCTCAGTTTACACATTTCCCGGGGTTTGATGGCCAGTGTGAAACGACCGTGCATATTCCCGGAAAATAGTGTCACCGGGAGTTACCAAATGGGTCTAGTGTGAACGGTTGCTGGGGTGTTGGTGGAGTAAAAAAAACCAGGAATTTCCCGGTATTTATTTCCCGGGATTTGGCTCTGCAGTGTGAAAAGGGCTATAGTAGTTTTCATTTTAAATAAAATCTGCCTTCAATCATTCATCCACATAGAAAAAAAAAAATATATAACTCAATTTTGTGTGTGTACGATCCGATTTTAATTTTTTATTAAATGTTTTGTCAGTTCGCATTACTGAAAACAAAGGGTGTTGACAATAACATTAAACCAAGAATTAATAAAAGTAAGTAACTTTGTATTATGTTAAAAAAAAATTGTTTTTCTGAAGTGCGAGTTTAAATTAGTGAAGAAGTTCCAAAATACGTTGGTCGAGTAAACAGAAACAAATTGTCAAATACATGTAATGAAATTTACGATATATGGACATGGTAGCATTTTGTTTCACAAATACTAATCAACACATCCATTTTATCTTCCTTGTGTGTTTGTTTCGTATATAGAGTTAAAGTCAGTCATTTAATGTTATGACCAAAATATTTCAATGGTGAACTATAGGTGTAGAATAATATAGAATATTTTAATACACCAAGTGGCAAATCTGTCAAAAACATGTTGTACATTTATCAAATGACATTAAAGTGTACATACTTGCATCGCAAAATAGACTACCAGTACATATTGTCTTACTTTGTAAAGTACAGTACGACATGTTCTCATGAGTTACGTGTATAAACAGACTTAAAAAAACAAATGCGATTGCGATGTTGTTGAGGTTATTAAAATGACCATCTTTCATCTGAACAGCGATATTTTCAGGATATCACGCGTTACTTAATAAGTACAGTGCACAATGACATATAGGGTTCAGTAAGTTAAAAATAACTGATACACCACACAAAATTATCATCAATGGAGTCTTTCCATGGATTAGGGGGATAATGGTATTAAACAGCGTATACAATGTATGGTGCAGTCAAGGCTAAAGCAGCTCAAGAAATCACCATGGGCCAATTCATGTACATTACCTGTACATGTATGTGTACATGTACTGTAGCTATATAAGCACAACAAAATTCTTCCTTGGCCAAAACAGGGTTGCAAACCAAACTTTCAGGTGATGTATGTACCGGTACATGTATATTGTTTGTGACTGCTATTAAGCGTTGGCATAAAAAGTGAGTTTTGGCTGATAACTTGTTTTACTGAGGAAGACTTTTTGTGCTAAGCAAATGATTGCACAGACATAGTGAAAATTGAAAAAGTGAAATTTTGAGGGAAAAAAATGTATTGTACAAAATGGAAGTTCGACTCAACATACCTAATTCTAGCCTGGAACTGCAAACACCATTGCCATAGTGCCTGGCCGCTTTTTCCACCATATCATGGCGTGGACCTTCCTTCTCGGCAAATCCTAGATAGTTGTAGGAACCCAAGTTGATGGTTTTAAACGTTCTCCCTGTCAAGCTATTAAAAAAAAAAAAAAAAATTCCTTTGCAAAAAGCAAAACACATGGATAATCAGACAATCAGATAATATCTTTTAGGTACAAGCAAAAAGTAAAAGCATTTACTTCGGAGTAAAAGCATTAAGGAAAAGCAAATGCTTCAATTCGTATTCGTGCTTCTTTACACTTGCTGATTGCACAGCCAAATGGTTTGGTTTACAACAATAGAGTATATTGTGTGTACGGTCAGCCAGGCCAGCAGGAAGCTCAAAATCATTGGTCAGGCTATTTGATAGATATCCCAATTCCATCAAGAACAGAACACGATTTTAATAAAATACAAATTTGAAAATTTGTAAAAAAATACATCGTGTGTTAATACTGTAGTAAAATCGCTGCGCGCAAGGCATGCACTAAACAATTGAGGTTCTTCCATGTTCGCAAAAAAAGAGGTGAGGTGCTGGGTTTTTCAAAGACAATTTCATTGTGAGTGCTAATCATGAAAGGCGTAGGGTAGCCCACTTAAGTACACTTGAAAATTGAGGTGCAATTTGAGGTGCAATCCGAGGTGGCGATTCTTGCGAATTGACCTTTTTTAAACAAAAGTTTTAAGTTAATCAAAATTCAGTTTATTTATTTATAATATACTCTTGGTCTTGAACATTTTCTTTGTTTCCCAAAGTTGACAACGACGGTATTTTCAGCTCAGTATATTTCTTCTCCCTATTTTGCAAAAGGAATAATATCCTATTGTGGAATAATTTAGACAATGATTGCTTTCTGGTGTAACTCCACTGCATTCCAGGAAAATATAACGATAAATATTCCCAAGCCTGGTACAACAGCTTTATCCAAGACACTTCCTCTTCCAGTTTTATATCTTTCCTGTCATTCCTGTCATTCCAAAAAAATATCCCGATAAATATTCCCAAGCCTGGTACAACAGCTTTATCCAAGACACTTCCTCTTCCAGTTTTATATCTTTCCTGTCATTCCTGTAATTCCAGGAAAATATCACGATAAATAATCCCAAGCCTGGTACAACAGCTTGTATTTTGATCCAAGACACTTCCAGCGTTCTAGCTAGGCATTAAATAGCGTGCCGGGCCGACACGCTATCGAAAAGTTCCGACACGCTATAATTCCTCCGATACGCTATCGATACGCTTTAAAAATATTAACTTATAATTTTTTTTATAACGATTTCTCTGTGTTAAATTGTGGATCAATTATTTGTTTTCATATTGTAACAAAACATTGTGCAGCGCGATGCCATACGTCATAAGTCAGCTTACCAAATCACGCCGAAGTCGTCACCAACACAGCAAAACGATCACGATCGGTGTGTGGTTACAAGCAAGCAAGTTGCCCAACTCGTCATGTACGTAATTATACATGTACACCTAGCTACACGTGCGCTGTCTCACACAACCCCCACATGCGATACATCTTTGACATAACAGATAATGCACATGGCCATGTGGGTGCAGGTTGGCATGTCGTGAATCAGGTTACCACTGAAAATCGGCCAAGCACCAGTCCAAATCTGGGATTTTTTTCATGGGCGCTGTTGTTGCGCTGTGCCGGCAATTTGGCATGGTTTGAGAGATCGGGGGAAAGGGACTCGGGAAGGGGAAGGGGAGGGGGTTGGGGCGGACGGAAGCAATTTTTAATGGGAACATTTTATTTTTCTAAATAGATCCAAAACAGAGAATCCTTAAAAAAAAGGAGGTTTTAGGGAGGATGTCAATTCTATCTATACCACAGGGACAAAAAGGCGGTCGGGGATGATGCGTTGAGCATTTTGTTCTACCGAGGCCCAATTAAATAAAATAAAACACCAAAACTAAATTAAAATTAGTACTCTGAGTCTGTGTGTTTTCTTAGTTACTGATTAACACTCTCATTTTGTAAAACCATCCCTGTAATTTCTATTAAAAAAATTTAAAAAAAAATTATTTTACAATATTATCATTTTACAATAAAACCACTGATGACCAACTGAAAATGTTGTTTATTTGTATTTATTTGCCTACAGATTTGTTATCACAAAAAAAAGAGTCACAAAATATTATGTGGACTAACTTATAATAAGGCAGTTTCTGCATTGGGTTTAAAATAATTCAGATGAATTTATAGGGTTACCAACTTCTCTGAGTGGCCTAGATTGCACCAGAGAGCATCTACGGCTTCAAAATTTTCCGGGGCCCTTTCAGCGGGCCCCGGACCACACGCCGTAAAGGCTTCACGCTCGCATATTTCACGTTTTATAAATGCCCCTACCCTATAATTTTTTCCTAGCTAGAACCATGGACACTTCCTCTTTCAGTTTTATATCTTTCCTGTCTAACCACATGTACCGGTACATGTACCATACAATAAAAGCTCTGTTGAGCATTCTAGTGTAGCCCCGATCCAACCTTGAAAAATGAGGAGTAAATACTGCAAATCTGAAGCATTTACTCATTTGTATTCATTCTAAATGGAACAATTATTAGTATTCTAGCAAATGCTGGAAAGTAAAAAGTAAATACTATTAGTCCTTGGCAAATACTTTTGAGTAAAACCATTTCTTTATATTTATTAATACAGATTTTAGTAAATGCTTGAAAATTAGTACAATTGCACTAAAAGCAAATGTTATTTTCCATTCATACGACACTTGGTACATGTACATTACCAAATGAAAGATCTCTTTGTCCTCTTCAATTTGACACCACATTTGTTGTTGGTCGACTGTAGTTTTAAATATTCGTAAAAATTCAGCTCAAGTCCACTTTTGCATAGAAATTACTCAATTACTGGCTCAAAGTCAACTTACATGTAAGTCCAGTTCCAGTCTGGAGACAGCCTTTCCATGGTGTCCATTTCGGCACCAGGAACACCGCAGATAGGCACCTCAAAGATATCTTTCAGTTTCCGATATATATTCCGAAGGAAAAAGCTGTCAAAGTCTTGATAGAGTGGAACAAAGTCCTGGCGCGGAGAATTAAAAAAAAAATAAAAAAAAAAAAATATTTAAGTTTTTGTCACTTTTAAGCAGTTTATCAAAATGTCATGCACACAGTGTCTTTAACCAGTTCGCGCCGGGATTATTTAACATCACCGAGCCGACATGCGGGATTATTTTTAACGAAACACGATCCGAAGCAGGTTCAGGCTGCCAGTACCAGGAAGCACATTCCAGCCTTGCTCGCTGCTGACAAACATTTCCGGCCTTGCTCGTTGCGTGTTTATGCGTCATCCGTTTTGAATCTGGTAAAATATTGTGCGTTTATATTCGTCTTCCGGCGCGAACTGGTTAAAGGCACATTACGGTAGAATACACTAATTGCTTGAAATATCATGAATTGTGGATTTGGGAGGTTGTATTTTATAGTAATTATCGTTTAACTGACCTGTCTGGAGTTTTTCAATCATGTACAAGTATGCTAATAAAAGCAAGAAAAAATAATGCGCGCATGCAGGTCGGTGTCGCATTCACGATCAGGTAGCGGCCCCTCGCAGCGCGGCGAGTCTCTGCCTTGATTTGCGTCATACCCCTCGCTAAGTTTTATGTTAATAAGGCTTCCCTTGGAGGGGCGGAGTGGTTTGACCAAACATTTTCTAAAATTATTTTCTCCTATTTATCACAGAAAATAAACACATCCTCACACACATAATGTTGTTGTCAACAATTATTATACTATTGATTTAAGCAAAAATAATGCAATCAAAAACTTTTTTTTATGTTTCCTCTAACCAGTTCGCGCCGGATGACGAATATAAACGCAAAAATTTCCCCAAATTCAAAACGGATGACGAATATATACGCCAAGTTCAAGTTCGGAAATGTATGTCAGCAGCGCGCAAGGCCGGAAATGCGTGGGTGTGCTACCCAGCACTATAGGCCTGAACACGCTTCGGATCGAGTTTCGTTAAAAATAATCCCGCCCGTCGGCTCGGCGATGTTAAAATAATCCCGGCGCGAACTGGTTAAGAATGTGCGAGGCCTGTAAATGGTGCCAATTCAAAAATGGCATTTATTTTGTTTGCAGAAATAGTCTATAAAGTCTCAAACATGTACATGTACCCGGTAATCCCACAAAATCACACAGTGCTTCGGCATACATACCGGTACATTGTACCGGTATGTATGCCGAAGCACTGTGTGATTTTGTGGGATTCATTCAGTACAATGAAATATAATACAGTGCAATAATAGTTTAACACACGTCTGACCTTGTGTATTACCAGGTTTACAAAATTGAATTATTTATGCACCTTTGAATTCTACTCACATGTATCTTGCACGACCTTGCATTACATGAGTATTGTACATGTGTACCATGCATGTAGTACCGGTACCAGCATACAACATAAAGGTATATGTACATGTATTCCAGAAAAACAGAATCTAGTGCCAATTCTCATATCAACTACCGGTACTTAACCAGTTCGCGCCAGGATTATTTTAACATCACCGAGCCGAGGCGCAGGATTATTTTTAACGAAACTCGATCTGAGGCGGGTTTAGGCCGATCGTACCCGGGGAAGCACACCCACGCATTTCTGGCCTTGCTCGCTGCTGACAGACATTTCCGGCCTTGCTCATCACGTGTCTATGCGTCATCCGTTTTGAATCTGGGGAAAACTTTGCGTCTATAATTGTCCTCCGGCTCAAACTAATTAAAGTACTACATGTACCGATAATTGTAACATTTGTAAAGCTATGACATCATTTACTTTTGTTGGAATTTTCTGAAATGAATGAATTTGGGGGTTTTGTATTTCATATTAAATACTGTTAATACACTAACCTGTTTCAAGTTTTGTACTCTGGTATTGCGATACCAAATTTCGTATCTCGATGCCGTATCATGGCATTTCAGTATCGCGATCATTGATGCATCGGTGAATTGCTACACCCATCCCAGGGGCCAATTTCAAAAGGCTGCTTAAGCACAAAAGTTGCTTAAAGATAGGATACACCATTTGCAGATATCGATAATTTTTACTACCGAATTATTAGGAAATATCTTGCTTATTTGAGAGTAAATAATTATCATAGGCATCCATCAAAAAGGATTTTGTAAGTGTTTTAAAAACCTGAATTAATGAAAAAATTAATGATTGCCAGACGGCAATTGCGAACAAAACAATAATTATAAGAAACATTGCCCGATGCCGGTTAAAAACAAAGGCCGTTTTTTTCTTGCTTTTTTTTCCCGGCATCAATGATTATAAAACTTTCGACAGGTACGATATTTACTTTAAAATACAACCTCCAAATCCACCCATTCTTCAAGCAAGTACCAATGGTGTTTACTACCTTTAAGCACACACAAAAACAGATTCCCAGCCACAACTCCATGTGATACATTGTTTGTGATTGGTTTTTAGCTGTTGTCAGCTTAGCATTTAACATTCACATTTAATTTTGGCTTAAATTTTGTACTTTCTTTAACCAGTTCGCACCTGAGGACGTATACACGCAAAGTTTTCCCCAGATTCAAAACGGATGACGCATTTATAAACACATCACGGGCAAGGCAGAGAGTGTCTGTCAGCAGCGAGCAAGGCCAGAAATGTGTCGGTGTGCTTCCATACATGTATCATCGGCCTAAACCCTCGGATCGAGTTTCGGTAAAAATAATCCCGCGCCTCGGCTCAGCGCGAACTGGTTAAAAAAGGCCCTGCCATGGTTCTTACCTTCAATTTTGTCGACTCGCAGGCACCAGGTGACTTTAGGATATGAAACTTCCACAGGTATTCCTTGATGTACCCGGCGATGATCAAGACTAAATAGTTGTATAAGGTTATGATGACCTTCAAGATGGGGATTTTCTCATTAGGGCCCTGGTCAGACAATTTCTTGCTTTTCTGCATAATAAAAACAAATAACAATCGGCATATTTAGGTCACAATATTTTTTTTTACCCAAGTAAATCCCTTCTAAACCCCAAAGCAGGGCAACAAAAATGTTTAAACAATTTTTTTTTTTTTTTTTTACAAGCACACGCATCGACGATGTTCCCTATAACATGAACAATCGTGGCGCAGCCCTTTATAACTGTTGACGGCTCTAATAGTGCCTTTCTGAAATGTTTACACCAAATTTCACATTTTACAATGCCGGCTCTAAACATTTCCATTTATACATTTTGCAAAGGTACAAGTAAGAGAGAAATGTTTTCTACAGTGAAGTACAATGTACACGGTGAACCCTCTCTAACCCTAACCACCCCAAAGCCCATCAAACTCCAACTGCAGGTTTTGCTAGGTTTTGGCAGGTTTGGTACCAAACATTAGCAACTTGTTTGACTTCGTTTGTCTCAGTACAAAAGGCCCAGGGAGACCCTGTTGAATCATGGAGGTAGGAAACCTCCATGGTTGAATTATGTGAGGTTTAGGGCAGAAAGGCATTATATCTACTTGTACAACATTTAGAGTTTGGGGAAATTATGCACAGGCATTTATTTGTAGGTAATCTCAGGCTGGTCCCAGCTACATGTAAGTTCCTGGTCAACTGTAACTGTGATGTGTCCCCACTCAAACACAGCCCCAACACACAGAACCAATGGACAGTTGATCATCACAGCTCTTATTTTGAACACTGATCAATGCATAGACCCATCTGTACCAAGTCAATCAAACTTCAACCAGTCAGAGTTTGGCAGCTTTAGTAGTGTTAGGTTCAATACGAATACAAAAACTGAACCTGTGTGCAGTATTTGAAGTTTGTTAGGTTTGGTGTGTACTTTCTAGTGCTAGAGCCCAGGGGGTTAAAGGTTTAATAACAAAAATTATTGTGGTTTATTTGACAAACCGCAACATTTCAAAAGAAATTGACAAACATTTGCCACCAATTTTAATTTTAGACTAAACTTCATACCACTCAAATAATTGCTCGAAAGCAGCAAGCATTAATTGTTCAGGTAAAAAAAGTACAAGTACACAGTGGCAGTATCCAAATGAATAAAGCTTGTCAATGAGAGAACCGTGGTCTGGAGCATTGAATTTGTAATCTGTAGGTAAAGCTACAGGTTCTTGCCTGAGACTCTGGTGCGTGTGCTCTTGGGCAAGGCACTTTAGTCACTCATTGCTTCTCTCCACCTAGGAGTAATTGACTCTGCCGTTATATAATTTATCATGATACCAAAAACTCAATGGATTTGTGTCAGAAACAGTCAGAATAAATACGAAGAGCTCCGGTGCAAAAGCCGCTGAATGCCAGCAAAAATACTTTATTATGGGTACTTTATTAGGCACTTAGAGCTTTCACTTGATATCGTTCAGATCATATTTCATGGAAGTGGCGTTTAGCAAATTTTGCGCAAGAACTCTTCATATCTAGAATGAATTATCAGTACCTTTAGACTCTGATCTACAGATTAAATATCCACCATTAGGGGTGTGCCTTTATACTGGTAGTTTGGGAACAGGGTACCCCAGTTACAAAAAAACACAGGTGCCCGTTAACCCTAACCATCCAAAATTCTTTTTGCAACATGCAGAATTTTGCTGAATTAATTTAGGGCACTTGGAAGTTGAGGCATTGAAGAATTTTGCAGGATGGAGGGCGATTGGGGTTTTGCCACTGGAGGATAACGCTGGATCCAGGTTTAATTAAGGCCTAAACTAATGCTGGATGATTTTGCAGGATTGCGGTTACTTGAGTATATCCAAATGAGAATTTTGGAGGATTGAGGTTATTTGTTACGTTTTTACTTTCACACTGCTCATGTTTCATGAACATTTTCTATAAAGCTTCAGTCAAGAGATAGAAAACGTCTGCATGTGTCATGTGTTTAGACCCTTGTTGTAATAAGGCACTTACAGTTTGTATATTAGCAACTGTTTGTTCCATGTTTGGCTGCTTTATAGTTCAAATGGTAAACCCACTGCAGGAATTTGCAGGATTCAGGCAGTGGTCACCAGTAAAAAATTTAGGAGGATTTAGCAGGATTCAGGTCACATGTGTAAGACAAATGTGACCCACTCCACAATAATGGGTACTACCGGTATGTCACAAAACAGTGAAATTAAGTTATATACATGGTTGGAAAGCCCACAACGTAAGCTTTCATTTGGTATATAAAAGAGCTCCATAGCCCCTCCCGTTCTGGATATAAGACATGTTTACATACTGATTACTTCCTTGGAGTTCAAATTACACAACTGAGAAAACAGGCTTTGAAAAAGCCGACTCTATTGTTGTACAACAGAACGATGCACATAAAATTGTATTTTTGTTCTACTTTATTCTTCAAAATCAACATTTCTGTGAATGAAACCTGATACTGTAGGTATTAACGATGTCATTCATGACAAAAAATGTAAATCACATTTTGATGAAATGTTTACCGTCTCAACGTTGAGTAGTCCATTACATGATAGTGCACAGCGCGACTTAATACCCTTTATTGCAGAGCCGGTCACAAATGAGGTAGGAAGTTAGGGTTAAAGAAACCCTACCCCAATATAAATCTTAGACGGTCTATTTCAGCTCTTGTTTATAAAAGTCCGCACTGTAATACTGCCACATCGGTGAGTTAATTATTACAGCAAGATTATTAAAGGTGTTTACAGTGAGCTTTGCATTTAAGGTATAAACTGCAAATGTGCAAGCATCATCAATTTGAAATATATTTTGTTTTCCTATGTAGCCTGGTTTCATTTAGAAAATTCTCAACAAATGACTTCAAAACTTTGGGTTTCATCATCTGAAAAGTTACTGTGTAGTTTGTAAAATGGGCTACGGGTACTATAGTTAATTGATTCCATAATCCGGAATTGGTTTCTGACATCAATAGTCGGGTACTTGAGTACCCGGTTCTGATGCACAGCCCTAATAACCACAATTTGTTGTCATAAAATCCCCTGAGTTGTCATATTGAGTCCTTGTAAACATACGATTTCATCATATTCACAATATAGTACCATGTACCGGTATACCAGTACATGTAACAATGTACACAATATGCTTTTGCTAGTACCGGTAAGTATTTTGACGCTGACCTGTTTTAACATTTTTTTTGTTTGAAATGCTGGAAAAATCAAGAAATGTAATGCTGTTTTTGTAGTCTGGTTTCTTGACTTCCCTTAGACGAGACGGGGCAATTTATAGATGTCTTGAGAATTATTAGGTTAAGAAATCAGACTAATTGGCTTGCACCCATTCACAGATGTGTTAACAGTATTGCAAATAAAATGTGTACTCATTTAACTAAATTTAATACATTGGGGACAGTGTTTGAAATCCCATGTAGTCGTTTTTTTCCAAATTGATACAAAAGTCCACTTTTCTTGAAAACCACAGCGCACCAGATGCTGTGATTTCACAAAATGCTGGATGTTGTTATTCAATTTAGCGAAGTACCGGTATTTCATATTAATTCAGTAGTTTTCTTGTTTGATGTTTACAATTGGTGTATACAGATACCCTTTAATGAAAGGAAAATACACGGCATCTAAAATAAATTGTCACTGCCTCATGTCAGAGTTAAAGTGTAGAAGCCTTCTTTATAATTATTCTAAGACAGTTGACCCATTCCCATTGGTCGAGAGCCCGTCCTGTGGCCAGTTTTAAACCGATAATAAAGACATGGCTGGTTTTCCAGCGTCACATGAAATTTGGATTCCTAACACTACATGTACATGTACATGTAGTAAAGGACATGATGTGATTTTGCATACAAAGTGGACACTACTGTATCTTAATTCATTATTATCTTTGGCAGAATATGATTTTAACAAAATATTTTTAAAATTAAACTCTAATGCTCCAAATTCACATCCTCGGTCCAAATTCACAACATGGGTTAAGTTGTTAGAATGTAAATTAACACTCACTGTATTCACAATCAATTATTATTAATTAACCCAGGATGTGAATTCGGAACGAAGATTTGAATTTGAAGCATTAGGGAGTTTGGTAATCTTTGGTTGAAATCACATCCTGCTACATGTATAAGGGCCATGTCTGCTTTGAATTGTTTAACAAGCATGCAGATAAGACTATCAAAACAAGCATTAAGGCCCTTCATCAAATGTACGCTTCCAAATTGCAACAAGAAGTAAAATGCTTCATTTTCAAAGTAATGATTGGTGCGAATGTACTGTGGGTTGGTTGCATCCTCACGTCAACTGTACATGTACTCGTACTCGTACAGTATCTGTTCCATCATTGTCCATGCTCTGATGGTGTCACAAAATATTTGTTTGCCAGATTTACAATGTACAGATGACTATACCAGTAAATTCTCACAGTTTGTTTAGTTCAAGAACTAGAGTACAAGACTGATTTTGAGCAACTTGCTGGTATAACGTACATCGACTAATTCACCCTAACTCTGCCTAAATCTATCAAATACTGGTACTACAGAGTAAACTGTAGTGTGCCGTACTTTAATACTTTTCCTACTCTGGCATATTAGTATGTTTTCCTAGTTATTTTAACACAAGTTTATAATATCACACTAATTTCTTATAATGGACATTTTAATTAACTCACCCAGCATTGTCACACTCTATTCTCAATTCCAATTTCAAAGGTTACTAGTGGATTTCATTTAACCAGTTCACGCCGGAGGACGTACTGTACATGTATGTATGCAAAGTTTTCCCCAGATTCAAAACGGATGACACATAAACACGTCGCGAGCAATCCCGGAAATGTCTGTCAGCAACGAGCAAGGCCGGAAATGCGTGGGTGTGTTTCCCAGGTACCATCGGCCTGAACCCACTTCGGATCGAGTTTCGTTAAAAATAATTCCGCGCCTCAGTTCGGTGATGTTAAAATAATCCCGGCGCGAACTGGTGAAGGTGCAGTATAATTCAAAATTGTAAAATTAAAAAAGACTACTCAGCACAGCATTATCATGTACTTTTAATATCATTACACAATAATACAAGCAGCGTACATAAAGCACAACACTTAAAAACATTGAGATTTCCAAATATCTTCTTTAAGGTGTGATCATCTGAGAGATACTCTGGGTGGTACGGTACTTATCGAGCTGTTATTTCCTGAATGTGTTAATTAAACCTAGCCCTTCCAATTTGCATGTAGACAGCATTAGGCAACCATTAGGTAGGTTCCCCCCTTTTTGCAGATCTCAAAAATGTTTACTACCGAATTGTTAAGAAATATCTTACTTATTTTGAAAGTAAATAATGATTGTAGGCATCCAGCAAACAGATTGCGCTAGTTATCGTATTGACTGTTCCAAACAATTTAATTAAAAATAAATAAAAATCGCCGGAGGGCAATCGCGAAAAAAAAAGATCATCAAAAAAAACCTCTTCCCGACGCCGGTTGAAAACGAATGCTGTTTTTTTGCTTTTCTCATCATTCATGATTGTAAAAATTTGAACAGGTCAGTTAAACTAGTTAAACTATTAAAATGCATCCCCCAAATCCAACCATTCATAATTTAAGCAATTACCAATGGTGTATCCTACCTTTAAATCGGGCAGTTTGCGTGTGTACACTTGATACTTGGAACTTTCTTTTATTCCGTTAGGTAAAAAAATAATGGATTCATTATACCCAGCCTGATGCAGAGAGGTACCCCCTCTTGTTTCTATACCCTATACACACTTGACACAATGTTACCCTATCCACATCCCCCCCTTAACGAGTTCGCGCCTGGATTTTTTTTAACATCACCGAGCCGAGGCGCAGCATTATTTTTTAACGGAACTCGATCCAAGGCAGGTTCAGGCCGATGGTACCGGGAAGCACACCCACGCATCTCCGGCCTTGCTTGCTGCTGACAGACATTTCAGACCTTGCTCGTGACATGTTTATGTGTCATCCGTTTGGAATCTGGGAAACTTTGCGGGTACATGTACATGTCATCCGGCGTGAACTGGTTGAAATAGAGGGCACAACTAAAGCATGGTTCTAGCCACGGTGGGCGGCGCCGGGCGGTATACCGCCCGGCACTGCAAATTTCTGCCCGGCTCTTGGGTTTAAATTGGCTGTGACGCCCGGCACAATTTTACTTTTTTTTTATCAAATTATGGGCACAAAAGAAAGAGAGGATATACAAAGTCACGTTAATCATGTTCATGTAGTAATTTATTTTATTAAATTAGCTAGACTTTCACAGAAACATGCAAAAATGAACTGGACCCCCGGCCGTGAGGCGCAAAAGCTCCGCTCGCTGCGCTCGCAACGCTTCGCAATCTGATAATTTACCCGGCACTAAAAAGGTCTATAGCTAGAACCCTGAACTAAAGTCATAATTTGTAAATTAAGAATTATTTATAATTGAATAAATGGTGTACATATCCTACCATTAGAAACAAATTAAACTACAACCCTACGATTAAAATAATAATGCCAAGTTGCCAACTCAAACTTTATCTTACTTTTTACTTATTTTTAGTCTTTTTTTTCCTAACTTGTTTGTCAATGTGTTTATTTGATTTTACAGCATTGCGGACCTACCGGTAGCATGATGGCTTGTAACCTAAATGTACTGTACACCTGTAGTTAATTCATTCATTCATTGTTTTTGACATATGAAACAAAATTGTCCAAAGTGCACACACAAGATACTGCTATATTCCACTAATATTAAACATGTGCTATACATGTACATACAGTGTATGTGTACATAATCATGCTGATGAGTCAGTGTTGATAAGAAAGACCAAGGACCACATGTGTTGTACATGGGTGTGATCATTTGTAGGTCATATGTCATTCCATCAGTCAAACTTTGAACTCAAAACCATTCTGCTCCCCTCAGGAATGAGACACTGCAACTTTTCAAATTTAAAAAAGTTGCTCAGCCTCTCCCTGTGGCCTGTGATAAGTTTCGAGTTTTACACTAAAAATATATATTTGTTTGTCCTTGGAAAAAGATCTTGCCTATTAAAGTACGGTACATGTATACAGGCCTCGAAATAGTATTACATGTACCGTAACCTGGCATACAAATTATAGTTAAAAAAGCCCGGGCTACAACTTGCTTTCTTGGTTGCCCGGTGAGCTAGTGAAAAATTCAGATCAAAATAATGATTTGGTAATAATCAATACAGGATCGCAATAAACTGAGTCTTTTTGCGTGTTTTTATTTGTGTTTTTCCGGCATGATACTCGCACGACCGCACAAACAGAGTACGGTAGCACGATATCAAGCTCACATCGAGGTACAGCACAAGTGCACACTCTTCGCATTCACATCATTGATCACGATGACGACGACAACGACGACGACAACCGACGACGACGACGCATTTGTTGGTTTATACGTTGTCTAAAAATACGTCAACAAAATCGCTCGACAAAATCGCAGTGATTCAGAGAGCATCAAAAATGGCTTCACTGTGAATAAGGCGTAGGCCATCTTGAATCTTTCTGGTTTCTAGGGAACAAAAACGGTTATCCAAATATTGATACTGGGAACAGGTGTGAGTCACAATTCAAACATTTCTCTAACAGTGATTAACTTGTATGCAAATTAATTTGTTAATACAAGGGGATGTATTGATTTGCATATACAGTACAACATGCTAAGCAATTCAGGGGGGCAACATGAGCCTTTTCTTTTACCAAATAAACATTATTCAAACAAATTCACCAATTCTAAGGCAAAGTGTCTGGGCTTTTAAACAATAAATTTCTCGTCCCCAACCAGATCCTTTGTCCTGTCGGCCTTTTTTTTGTATTCATACATTTGCAATACATATTATTATTGGCCCAACAAACAAATATTACCTGAACTACCGGTACATGTACCCTAATTATTTTCCAGGAAAAAAAGAACCATAAAAACAAAAACAAAAACATATAAATTGCTACACATGTACATGTACCAGTACCTTCAAACCTCGAAAAACGATGTGCACAAAGAGATTTGCCCTTGCATACTTTGAGCGTACCGTTTTCACGAAGAGAAAAAGTTGATTTTGCCCTTTTAGCCCATTGCCCGTAATGTGAGTACTTTGCGCGTAATTTGCACATTTTTACAGATAGACAAAATAGTGGACAAAACTGCTGCCCATTTTGCATTTTAGTGTTTTCGCGAGGGATATTATTGTGACATTGACCGGACACAGGCGTGGGATTGTTTTTACGAACCTCAATCTGAAACGGGTTCAGGTCGGCATCTGTGGGTAGCACAATCTGATATTTCCGGTCTCGCCCACTGCGAGCCAGTCGTTGACAGATATATTTCTGGCTTTGTTCATTATGTGTTTATCCGTTATTCGTATTGAATTTCGGAAAATGTTTGCGTGCATGAAGTTAACTAGTTAAGATAGTTTTTCTTTAGTTTTTGTACAGTGAAATTTGAGTTGCAAAAATGATCAACTTCCAATGCGATTTTTTTCGAAACATGTTTAATATTCTGCAAAAATACTTTTTCGCTTTTTGTAAAAATTGTGACGATATGTAGTAAATAAACTAAACGGCTTTTGTGTGCAATGCTGTCTGACTGATCTGTATCGATATTGATCACCGCGGACATACGTCACAGGTCAGCGCGCCGATGAAAACAATGCGCGCCGACACTGCACTGAAGCATACAAGACTGCACGCGTGATTATCGTTTTCATCGGCGCGGTGTACGTATTATGACGCGTTATTGTGAAGGTTCCCGGATGTCCGCCCCGACCAATACATTTAAATTAAGTGTAGTTACTCTGGGAGAACCCAACATTACATTTGACTTGGACTTGTTCCTAGCCTCTTTGACATTGTAGTCACCGATTTTTTTTGGGGCGAGTTTAAGGACAGGGTATTCTGCAATTAGCACCTACCGTATTTAAAAATTAAATTAAGCAAACATAATTTATTCGCAGGTTTTTTTCTGGACTAATCTAACAACGTTTAGGCATCATTGAAAATGACGTTCTTTTTTTATTTTCTTCAAAATGATACAATAGTATACTAGAAAAACAGTAATTTGAATGTCAAACAACTTGATCGGTGGGACACTCGACCAACTCGACTGACGTGAAAAGCGTAGACTGCATGCATGGTATTGTGTGTCGCAAATCTATTACATGACCCCGGCACAGTGTGGCATGCGAGGTGGGTGCCGTGGTGGGCGCCGCAGCGCCGGAACACATTGCGTTGACTTTAAATCAAGTCGGTAATTGGTTGTTAGTCCACCTGTGCCACCGCGACTGACATCTACTGCACTTTCAGGGGTTATTTTTAGCGAGCAGTAAATATGTGGGAATGTTTTGTGCAACCTCGGCCCCAAGTCGATCTACATGTACCGACTTGAACCATCTGTAATTTTCGTTGTGCACAAGGCTTGTTACCTAGTGAAATTGGGCGGAGCATTTGTATTTTATACAAATGCGGCTTACCGTTCACCAAAGATATATTAACCAGTTCGTGTCGGGATTATTTTAGCATTACCGAGCCGAAGCGCGGGATTATTTTTACCGAAACTCAATCCGAGGCGGGTTCAGGCCGATGGTCCTGGAATTGGAAAGCACACTCACGCAATTCCGGATTTGCTCGCTTTTGACAGCAATTTCTGTACTTGATTCATGCTTTTGACATGTTTATGCGTCATCCGTTTCAAATCTGGGGAAAAAATTGCGTGTATGTTCTCCGGCGCGAACTGGTTAAAATAGAACAATAGTAGGCACAACTAAACTAAAGTCGTAATTTGTAAATTAATATGCACCTTTTCATGTTTGATTTCATCTGGTTGTTCAACAGCATGTCCATTACTGCAGACGGGCGAACAGTGGCCGTTGGCTGTCCCGTTCAACACCGCTCTCTTCACCGGGCCGTGCCGAACGCCATTTTTTCCCGCGTACAGCACTTGCTTCGTCTCGGTGACTCCCTTTCCAGGCACTTGCAGGATGACCGTGCCGTTCTTGCCCGCTCTCGTACGCAAAGCCATGTTCACGTTTACCGTTCTCATCTCGAAATTATTCCCGAGCTACCAGTACTACTGGTGGTGATGAGTCAAGTGCAGCATTCAAAGATGAGGTTTGATCCGGTGATACTATATACCGGAAAACACCGGAAAACACCGGAAAACACCGGAAAACACCGGAAAACTACCGGAAAACTACCGGAAAACACCGGAAAACACCGGAAAACTACCGGAAAACTACCGGAAAACACACTAAATACCGGAAAACACACTAAATACCGGAAAACACCGGAAAACTCTTACCTACCGGAAAACACACTAAATACCGGAAAACACACTAAATACCGGAAAACACCGGAAAACACCGAAAAACACCGGAAAACTACCGGAAAACACCGGAAAACACCGGAAAACACCGGAAAACTACCGGAAAACACCGGAAAACACCGGAAAACTACCGGAAAACTACCGGAAAACTACCGGAAAACACACTAAATACCGGAAAACACACTAAATACCGGAAAACACCGGAAAACTACCGGAAAACACATGCAGTCGTGAACCACATAACGACCGAGGATCGATATTGTGTTTTCCTTTCTTCCTTTACTTAACCCAATCCCCATTGCTTAGCGCTTGCACCGTCGATCGAGGACAGAATTCGGACAAGCAAACCGTCGATCGAGGATCCTTTGTTCCCTTTGTTCTCTTTTGTGTTTCGATCCTCGATTTTAACGGTGTCAATACTAACGTATCTGCGCGCGTAGACTAAAGTCACCGCATATAGCGATGCACGCTTGACCCGCACCATATAATCACGAGGAGGACGATATGTACGTACATGGGCGGGGTCAAACTGCACATAATAATGCACTACCAAAACAAAACCTGGGCCGTTTACCAAACTCCTGCTTCTTCTTCATGAGGCTTCACTCATGCAGTTAAGCAATAGGCTGGAGCCGGATAGAGCCAAAGCTAACCTAAGGGTTTAAGAAACGACCCTGGCATGGTTGACTTCTTTTCTGCTAATCAGACTATAAAATAATGGCAGAAAAACAGATTTAAGGTTTTTGTAAAAATACATTTTTCGACTTTCCTGCTACCTAAAAAACAGATTGAACGTTTTGTGAAAATGTATTTTCTACGTTTCTGGTTTTATTATTATTATTATTTTCTGGTAATGAAACCAAGGATCCTTCAAAAGTGCTCAAGGCACTGTAGCTCGTAAGCCAGAAGAAACCCGTATATAGAGGCTGTGTCAGCCAGGAACACCGGGGCAAACGGCCTTCTCTTAGCGATAAGTGTTCTGGGTTCTTTTACGTGCATTATACAATTTTATAATGTTATAAATGGGAAAGATATATACACACATTATAAATTATACAACACACGGGACCTACAACTTTACGTCCCATCTGAAGGACGAAGCAATTCTCTATGGTATAGGTGATATATTGATATCGTTCCTAAGTCAGGTTACTATAGTGTTGGTTGAGAGCTATAGAGCGAAGTGTGTATAACCATGGAGGTAGAAGAAAGAGTACACAGAAGAACAGACGAATCTCACTGCACGGAACAAGTACTGGGCCACTAGGTTATATGTTTATTTTTCAAACACAGACGAATACTGTTTTACAGGAGATGGTCTCAAGTGAGAGTGTGTACTCACTGAGATCCAAGGAAGGTCTGAAGCAAGCTAAGGCATGGGGGGCTGACTTAAATATTGAGTGCTGTGTGTGCTTAAGATAATAAAATAAGGGGACTTCAATTAATAGTTTTCATATACATGTGTGGTCACAAGGACTAGTCCCTTACAAGGTTTCGGGGTAATAAAATGTAGACAGAGTGTCTGGGAAGATTCTGGGCTTGGGCCATTGACTAAATTAGGGTGATCATTAACTTGTCATCAGGGGAAGTTGGATGTTGGGGCTTACAATAAAGAGATACATAAAATGCCACCAGGTTAGTTAAAATGTGGGCTTACACAATCAATGTGAACCAAGAATGTCTGAAACTATTTTGTTAGTGCCAAAAAGTCTGAAACGTGAACAATAGACTTACGTTTCAGACATTAAATGTCTGAAACGTAAGTAGCAATTATGTTTTAGACATTTCAAATGTCTGAAACGTAAGCTTCCTAATCACCTATTGTGGTTAGTGGTGGTTGTTGACAACTGGTGGTGGCAGAGGCTAGCTGTCTCACACCTCTTAATCCTTACACAATGGCAGTATTACGTTTCAGACATTTCCAGGCCAAGACTGGGCCAATGTTATAACCTAATTATGTTTCAGACATTTTGGGGTTTGCAAATGTCTGAAATGTAATCGGTGATTAGGAAGCTTACGTTTCAGACATTTGAAATGTCTGAAACATAATTGCTACTTGTTTCAGACATTTAATGTCTGAAACGTAGGTCTATTGTTCACGTTTCAGACTTGTTGGCACTAACAAAAGAGTTTCAGACATTCTTGGTTCACAGTGAATAGTGGTTTAATTGCCTTGCTTAAGGACACACGTGTCCCGGCCGGGATTCGAACTCACGCTCTGTGGAACAGAAAACACACGCTCTCAACCACTCGGCCACGACACTCATTTTTCTGCTACGAGTACCAGAATAGTATGAAGCGCCAAAAGTGGACAACCGTATTTTCTGATTTTCTGCTAGTAGAATTTTAGGTTTTTAGAAATTGCGACACCTGTTTTAAAAAAAATCATTTTTTGGCCAGCAGAAATTTGGATTTTACTTTTGTTACTGTTCAACTCGCCCCCTGACTGACTCGCCCCTTACCAACTCGCCCCCTGACTGACTCGCCCTCCTGACCGACTCGCCCCTTACTAACTCACCCCTTACTAACTCGCCCCCTGGCCGATTCGTAATTTTGAGGAATAAAAACGAACTCTCAACTAAGACATGAGTAGCGACTTCCAAGAAATCAATGGAAACGGACAACCTTCTAAGGTTCTTCCTCAAGTAAAGAGAATTAATCAGGGGAAAAGTTTCTGACCCACATCGTCTTTTCAGTTGTTCTATAGAATTAAAAATTCATGTAACTCAAACTACACACAAACGGGATGAGCATTTACGACTTTAAATGAAACAATTATCCAGGGGGCGAGTCGGCTAGCGTATATTTTGTTTACACCGCAGCGAAGGGTTTCTTGTCGTAACACTGGCAATTCCACTCTTGAAAGGAGACTCACTTAATTACGAAGTACAGTGTAGTTGTACACGTAACATTGTACAAAACTAGCCGAGTTAGCTCCGTGGTCGGAATTCGTTTTCCTTGCCCCATGGCTGAAGTACGCCCATTGCTGAACTGAGTCGAGCACGATGAATTGAGAAAGTTTCGCAAAACCCTATTCCTATGGATCTCCTCTAAACAAATCTAAGTTTTCCGAACAAAAATCCACCCTAAAATTATGATTTCTCATCAGAATTTCCCTTGGTGGTTAATGAGCTGTAATATTTAGGAAAATATAGTGGGGGTGTTTAAGTACTAATACAGAGTAGTAGTCTGAGTAACTTGGACCCTATAGTCGCTTTTTAAAACATTTGGAAATAGTTTCACATCGCGAAACTATGTCCAAATGTTAAAAACAGCGATTGTAGGGTCCAAGTTACTCGGACTGCTCATCAGGTAAAATTATTGCTCGACTCGTGTACGACTATCACTATAATAAAAGTTATAGTAAGTATAATACATTTGGCTGTCGAATTGGCTGTCGATGGCGGAGAGGATTCCCAGTGTCCCTTCGAAACTTGTTCCTTCCTCACTCAACTTGTTTCAAATGTTTATTTTGCCCTAGTGTAATTACTTTCTTTTACCTTATTACCCTGTTCAGCATGTTTGGTTTTTTTTCATTTGTTTTTGTGTACACTGTCTTTGTATTTGTTGTGGTTTCATGGCCGAATAAATACTAAATACTAAAAATGTACGTGTATTAAATATGACTAGGCGGTCACCCGGGGTTTGTCGGTTCTCGGGTTTGTAGCTACTTCCCTGGATGGATGGGGATTGTGGATACATGTTGACTCTATCATGGAGGTGCCAAATAAAAATGTTGAAAGAAACACATTCACAAATATGGTTAATGATACCTTTAAAATGGGAGATATTTGTGGGAGATGTATGACATATTTGATGATGCAATAATTACATTTGCAAGACTTCAGGATAGATTACATTGGTTGTAACCAAAGTATTGTTCATGAAGCCTTGTGAGTTGGTTGGTTCTACTTTCACATATATGTCATGAAATGCCCGAGCTCGTGAGAATGCTACATATAGCTGTCCGTGTGAAAACACTGGTGCTGGTAAATATATCAAGATTTAAACATTGTGGCTATTTTATGTATTTTTTTAAGGACATCCATTGCAAGCATGTAAACATTGAAATCAGTATTGCGCAATACAGACATGAAACAGCCATATGATACCAATAACCACTAACCCTAACCCTAACTACCCCCCAGGGGATATCTGGGTGGCGATTGATAACAGCTGTGTTTGTTCTCTACCAAGGCCGCTCAAAGAGATGTCAGAGACTTTTTTTGACAGCGGCTAAACACAAAGGGATCAGATTTCGATTTGTCTGCACAACTCTATGGCTTTTGGCCCAAACCATTATTTTGAAGGGATGTTTCACCCCCTGAATGACCTCCTGGGTTAGAATTTTTTTCCCAGTCCCCATTAGCCCGATAGGACAAACTTTGAAAATTCGACCCTTAGACGACCTTTGACCCCGGAAGACCCGAAAAAACGCTAACCCGTTTTATTTCGCATCGAGCATTGCGATCACCGAGTTTAAGCACGATCCGACCAACTTCAAAAAGGTGACCCCTAGATGACCTTTGACCTCGCACGCCCTAGCGAATGCAAACTGGTTCTTGCGGGGACCGAGCCGGACCCACCCACCGAGTTTGAACGCCGCACGACCCCGGGAAGGGGACGAAAAAGCGCGCACAGACACACAGACAGAGAGTAGCGTATTATTATATAGACTAGGCGGTCACCCGGGGTTTGTCGGTTCTCGGGTTTGTAGCTACTTCCCTGGATGGATGGGGATTGTGGATACATGTTGACTCTATCATGGAGGTGCCAAATAAAAATGTTGAAAGAAACACATTCACAAATATGGTTAATGATACCTTTAAAATGGGAGATGTTTGTGGGAGATGTATGACATATTTGATGATGCAATAATTACATTTGCAAGACTTCAGGATAGATTACATTGGTTGTAACCAAAGTATTGTTCATGAAGCCTTGTGAGTTGGTTGGTTCTACTTTCACATATATGTCATGAAATGCCCGAGCTCGTGAGAATGCTACATATAGCTGTCCGTGTGAAAACACTGGTGCTGGTAAATATATCAAGATTTAAACATTGTGGCTATTTTATGTATTTTTTTAAGGACATCCATTGCAAGCATGTAAACATTGAAATCAGTATTGCGCAATACAGACATGAAACAGCCATATGATACAAATAAAAAAGACCAACAGCTCTAACTACCCCCCAGGGGATATCTGGGTGGCGATTGATAACAGCTGTGTTTGTTCTCTACCAAGGCCGCTCAAAGAGATGTCAGAGACTTTTTTTGACAGCGGCTAAACAGGGATCAGATTTCGATTTGTCTGCACAACTCTATGGCTTTTGGCCCAAACCATTATTTTGAAGGGATGTTTCACCCCCTGAATGACCTCCTGGGTTAGAATTTTTTTCCCAGTCCATTAGCCCGATAGGACAAACTTTGAAAATTCGAGCCTTAGACGACCTTTGACCCCGGAAGACCCGAAAAACGCTAACCCGTTTTATTTTTGCCACGCTCACCTCGCATCGAGCATTGCGATCACCGAGTTTAAGCACGATCCGACCAACTTCAAAAAGGTGACCCCTAGATGACCTTTGACCTCGTACGCTCTAGCGAATGCAAACTGGTTCTTGCGGGGACCGAGCCGGACCCACCCACCGAGTTTGAACGCCGCACGACCCCGGGAAGGGGACGAAAAAGCGCGCACAGACACACAGACAGACAGACAGACAGAGAGTAGCGTATTATTATATAGGATAATATCGCGCGTCTTGCGCCCTCAGCGCTGCAACTAGTGCCAGCCTACTGAACGTATTTGTAGTCTTGTTACAAGGCCGTAATATAGAGTGAACCCTTCGCTGCGGTGTAATAAAAATACGCAGTCGGCTAGAGGGCGAGGGGCCGGGGGCGAGTTAGTAAGGGGCGAGTCGGTCAGGCGAGTCGCGGTCAGGGGGCGAGTTGGCCTAACACCCTCAAAAGTGGACAACTTTCATATTATTCAGGGGGGGGGGGGGGGGGGGGGGCGGAGGGGGGGGGGGGGGGGGGGGCCAACAAAGTGCGCCACCAACGTTGAAATGTATCTCATTTATTCTTCCACGCTCGTGAACTGCACATCTCACACAGTAAATACGTATAGATCGCTACCTCGAAGCGCACCATTGAAACACGTACAAATTTGCTCCGTGGATCGCTCCCCGAATTCAGTGATTCATACAACGTCCGCAAAGCCAGGTACACAGGCACGATCTACACGGAATTTGTTTGGGGAGATGTCATTTTCGGCCAGTTTCGTTCGAAAACAACACGATAAAACGCAAGGGGGTCACAGGCAGATTTTTTTTAAAATTCAGTATATCACTGCTACATCCTTTTTTAACGTATCCATGGAAAAAAATGAGTGGGGTCAAAGCACGATTTTTCACAATTTATCGATTATTATTGCCCTTTTTAGGGGAGGTATTTGTTGAAGTCGGTTGGGTATTTTTGCACAATCTCCACGTGGTTCAACGGTACGTCAACGTTAATTTTTTTGAACTGGTTTTTCCATTTTTAATACAATTTTTGTCATTGGATGATAACAATTAAGGTAAATAACCACCTTTTTTTAACTACAAAAGACAAGATGTTAAGATATGATTCCAAAAACTCTTTATTTTTCGCGTACAAAATTGTTCCCCCCTATTTCGAGAACTGAACTGTACAACAGCGTTTCGCAATCGCAGCCTCGAAGGGCCCCCCCTCCGCCCCCCCCCCCCCCCCCTCCCCCCCGATATCATTCGAGTTATTTATCATTGCGTATCACGGAAGCCCGTTAGGGCCAGGTACCTCTTTCTCTTTCACAGAGGTTCGTTTCTTTTTCGCGGTGGTGCGTTTCTCTTTCAGAACGTGTGTCTCTCTCTTTCAAGGGGCAAGTCCATTTTTCACAGGGGTGCATTTATCATGTATTGCGATTAAGTCGCCGCCGCGAGTTAGTATGTCGCGGCCGCGACGCGACATAATTAAGTGAAAGAGAAAGAGAAAGAGGTACACTGGCCCTAACGGGCTTCCGTAGCAACTCACAACTTGTTTTCTATTTAAGATGTAACTCGTAAACCATTTAGGCCTATGTTCATTATTTTATTTTATATTTGTATTTTATTACACTTTTTCACTGGCTGAAAAATAAGAACATTACAGGATACACAGTATCAAAATTATGAAGTCATCCATGAAACAAATTAAACAAAAAACTATTATACAATTATTTAAAATTTACGAAGTAAATATCTCAAACAAATACAACTTGAACTGAGCCAGTGAGTGGCAAGACGGAACAGGTGACTAGCACCTCTACATAGCCATCCTACCACAAGAAAACGAGATCCTTTACTTTAAAATTTCGAAGAAAAAAAAAAAAAAAGGGCTGAAGTCGAAAAACGAGATAAAGGAGAAGGGAAGAATTAATGAAAGAAAGGAAAAACCAGAAATGCACTACATGATCTAATACTATTAATGCCAAGTGGACAACTGACAAGAAAATGGGAATTTGTTAAAACCTGCAGCCAGTACAACGACAATGAGACACCCAAGTGCAAACATTATCAGAATCAAAGCTGTAGTTGAATTTAGTTTTGTAAAACTCCAAAACTTGGTTCTTAAAAGATGAAAATGAAGAATCTGATCTGACTACAAGTGGGATTCATGGTTGGTTCCATGTGCTAACTATGCGCTGAAAATAAAAATCTTTATGAGGTTCGGAATTGCAATGGGGAACAGATAATTTAAAAGGATCAGCAGATAGTCTTGTGGTAGGACGGCCCTGGGTAGAGTTGAATTGAACAAAAGTATCCAGAGTTGTTTCGTAATGACGAGCCTTGCATTTAAAAAAAGTACACAAGGTCCTTGATTTCTCTTCTGAAAGACAAAGGTAACAACTCGAGACTAACCAAGCGCGATTTGTAATCTATTCCCGGGTAGTGCATCATAAATTTAGTTGCACGTCTTTGAACACCTTCAAGTAACCCTATATTGCGTTTCGATGTACCATTCCATACTGGACTGCAGTACTCCAAGTTACTTCGTATCAATGATACATAAAGTGTCTTAGAGACTCTAGCTGGAGCATCAAAACCAACAGTACGCTTGATCATCCCCATCTTTTTGTTACATTTGCCAACAATTTGATTCACATGCTCGTTCCAAATAAAAGAAGAGGAAATATCAACACCAAGATCTCTGACCGACTCTGTACGTTCAAGAAAAATACCGTTCAATTTATAATCAAATCTGACCAATTGTTTTCGCCGCGAGATGGAGATGATCTGACATTTAGAAATATTAAAATGCAAATCCCACTTCATACTCCATGAATACATCTTGTAAAAGTTTACAATCTGAAGCGGTCTCAATGGTTCTCAAACACTTAGGATCGTCAGCGAATAATGCCATTGTGGAGTGATGGACAGAGCTGGGCATGTCATTTACATATAAAATAAAAAAGCAAAGGCCCTAACACAGAGCCCTGCGGAACACCAGAAACAACCGGTAACCAATCAGAGCTACGTCCGTCCACAACCACTCTTTGTTGACGGCAGGATAAATATGATTTTAAACCAGCCAAGCAGCTCTGAATGAAAACCAAAAGATTTCAATTTATGAATAAGTAAGTTGTGCGACACGCTATCAAAAGCTTTCGAAAAATCCAAATAAATCATATCAACCTGCCCAGCTCTATTATGTGCAACTAATCTCTTGAAAAATCGTTAAAAGTTAAGTGACTGTGGATCGACCTTTAACAAGGCCATGCTGAAGATGATAAATATCATCCTCGATGACTGGGAAAACAATGTTAAAAATGGCTCTTTCCATAATCTTGGCACAGACACAAAGTAGAGATACTGGTCTATAATTTTCAACCTGGTTTTTGTCAGAGTTTTTTGTGAGCTGGCACAACATTAGTCTTAAGCCAGTCACTAGGAAATTCTTGCGTACTGAGAGACAAGTTAAAAATGTGACACAAAGGAGAAACAATCTGATAGACACATTCTTTCAGCACTCTGGGAGATAACCCATCTGGACCAGCAGCCTTAGTAACATCCAGGGTTTTTAGAATTTTCAAAACATCACCTTCCTCAACACTAATAGAACCCAACACATCATGCTGATAATTAGAAACGGTAGGAGGATTAGAGCATTCCTCAGGCTGAGTCAGAACTGAGTAAAAATAATTATTGAACATTGTGGCTTTGTCGTGTGCGTTGGAGGCTGTATTCCCATTTTTACAGTAGACAACATTAGGGGGAGATTTAGTTTGAGTTTTTGTTCTGAAATACGACCAAAAACGCTTAGGATTGTCCACAATGGTAGTACCAAGGGTGGTAATATACTTGTAAGACAAAAGGTTCTTAAAATTGTTACGTAACTTTCTAAAAACAGCCCAGTGGTGAAAAGAATCAGATTTTCTGGCATGTCTCTTTCTTGTTTTGAGCATGACGTACCTCAGCATCAATCCAGCCAGGAGCAGTAGGATCTTTAATTTTTATTTTAGGGATGTGCGAATCTAAAACATGTAAAAATACTTCTACAAAACCTTGCCAAGCCTCGTTGGCAGTACTAGCCTCAACAGTCCAGGCAAAATACATAATTTTGTTTTGTTGACCTCAAACAAATTGCAACAAATTGTTTTTCACCACAGTGCACTTCTATAAGGTCCCTAGAATGACATACTAAAAATCGACAAAAATCCAAGTGGTGGAAATATGTCTAATTTGCATAAATCGTTAATCCCTGCCATGTAATATTTTTTATTCCCATATTTGGGTATATATTTTATTTTAATTTTTTGAAAAGTTTATTTTGGTGATTCTACTTACATATAGACGATGTGCCCTCTGTCGTCACGTGTTTACATCTCTATTCAAATGTGCCCGGCAGTGATGCGCACCCATCGTGTTTTACATACAATTTGCTTAAAGAGTGACGTCGCAGGTCAGATCGCCTTTGAATTATGTGACCTCTGATGTCATCTCTTAACCAAAATGTATGTAAAACATGATGCGTGCGCATATTGACGGGCACATTTGAATACAGATGTAAACAGAGGCACATCGTTTATACTTACTTGAATAACATTTGCTAAAGCATGTAAGTGACTGAATAATTATGAGAACATAGTAATTATCCAAAATGACAACTTCGTTACTCTATAAATGTGCGCACATTACACTGTCTCCAGATATCACCATGTAGTCAGTATCGGTGAGCTTCAAATTCACCAAGTTGCTTACTGGCACAGTTATCATATTAATGGAAACTTATTAATGGAAACTTATGGAAAATCATACGGACAATGATAACATTGTGATATTTAGCCCAGCAAACAAAAACTTGATGTGTCCCTAAATTGGGCTAACAAGTAGGTGAAGGGTTAACTAAGGTGAGAGACTTGAACAAGTTCAAGGGAACCCCCCAAATTTAAGATTTTTGTTGCTTACAATAATCATATCTACGTTAAAATGTATTTTGGTGATTTCCTTGAACTTGTTCAAGTATTCCATGTTAGGCAACCCTTTAACTACTTTTTAGCCCAATTTATAGACACACCATTTTCCCCCATTTTTTGTTTTCTGGGCTAAATATCACAATGTTATTATTGTTCATATAATTTTTCATAAGGTTTTAATATGATAACTGTGCCAGTAAGCAACTTGGTGAATTTGAAGCTCACCAATACTGACTACATTATGATATCTGGAGACAGTGTAATGTGCGCACATTTATAGGGTCACAAAGTTGTCATTTTTGATAATTACTATGTTTTCATAATTATTCAGTCACTTATATGCTTTAGCAAATGTTATTCAAGTAATGATATGTAAGTAGAATCACCAAAATAAACTTTTCAAAAAATAAAAATAAAATATATACCCAAATATGGGAATAAAAAATATTACATGGCAGGGATTAACGATTTATGCAAATTAGACATATTTCCACCACTTGGATTTTTGTCGATTTTTAGTTTAGTCGATTTTCATTCTAGGAACCTTTTAGAAGTGCACTGTGGTGAAAAACAATTTGTTGCAATTTGTTTGAGGTCAAAACATATTTTTCCTGGACTACAAGCACAACTCTGAAATCAGTACCATTCAAATCAGACACACTGTACCTGACACACTGTACTTGATCAGTTTAACAAGTAAGAGATCATGATCAAAGGTATCAAAACATTTTGGTATATACCTGGGCCCAATTTCACGGCCCTGCTGAGCACACGATTTTCTGCTAACCGAGCCTCCCCGTCTATTTCATGGAGACCGTAACTTTCGTAAGCAGGAGCCAATTTCATAGAGCTGTTAAGCACACAAATTTGCTTAGCATGAACATTTGTGCTTGGCAAAAACAAGGTTACAGACCAATTTTCCACGTGATCTTTATTGTTTTTGATTGATAATCAGCTGTTTTATGGCTTGGTATGAAAAACCCGTGGAATTTTGGCTGGTAACCTGTTTTTAATGAGCAAAACTTTGTTGTGCTAAGCACATTTTTGTGCTTAGCAGCTCTATGAAATTGGCCCCAGTAATCACGGCAAAAGGCACGCTTAACTTAGCGGGAAAATTTGCTTAAATCAATGACGTAACAATAGAATCTCCATGCGCGCGCAAACGTTAGCACAAAAAAGCCGTGAAATAGCGCTTAAACATTTTTCTGCTAAAGTTAGCACAACTTTTCCGCTAACTGTTAAGCAGCGCTGTGAAATTGGGCCCTGATGTTAATTAAAAGCTTCATAAAAATTATCAATTAAACGATGCAAGCTAAATTGAGTAGAAGGATTTTTAAAAAAATGCAAACTGATCAACATTAATCATATCATGATCGTTAAGATAATTCAGAAGTTAAACTTCTTTTTCAATAATTTTGGCTACGTGAAACACCACTGAAATAGGCCTAGGTATAATTATCCTTAGTTGTTTTAATACCTTTGCCTTATAATAGATTGGTGTAGTTCGAGCAAACTTCCAATCATCTGCAACAAAACCAGTTGCGATGGATATAATAACAATGTGACAAAGAGAATTAGGATTATAAGGAGAGGCTAATCTCAGCAATTTGGTATCAAAATCAAGAACATCCAAATTGCTGTCAATATGAGATAAAGCGTAACAAATTGTATTACATGTATCTGGTACAGTATTAAAAGTAAGTTTGTGAGTGCATTCAGGATTCTTCCAATTCAGAGGGTTCTGTGATAGAATCAGAAATGTCTTTACCAACATTAGTAAAATAATTATTCATATCATCGCAATTTAGATCCGGATGGATATTCTTCATAATAAAGCGTACGCGAGTGTGTATACACTAGACCTAACATTTACGTAACATCATACGTACATGTACATATACGCCTAGCGGTAGCATCAAGAACAACTATAAAATAATATTTCATTTTCACGACCCAATTGAACATTCTTCTCTGGACACTTCACTGCTGCGCAGAACCATAACCATTGTTCTTATCTATTTTAAGCCAATCGGGTGCCAAATCCTTTTCTCGAAAAAATGACGAATTAAAGTAAAAAAGTCTTCCACTTTTAAAAAACCTCCATATAGGTCGTACACAAACGCGGTCGCGTCACGTTCGTTGTTTACCCTTTCAAAAAAAAACACGGGGAGTCGGGTTGGTGTAGCGGTTCTTTCCTCGCCTTCCACCACTATGACCCGGGTTCGAATCCGGCCTGGGCCAATATGTGGATTGGGTTTTCAGTCCCTGCCTGACTCCGTGGGTTTTTCCCCAGGATATTCTTCTGGGGTTTTCCTCCCACCTCTAAAACTGTAACTTCTTCACATTAATTGTTGAATGAAATAACAAATTGTTAAATGAAATTTGTTCCCGCCGTGAATATGGCCATTGATGCTGGTACGGCGTTAAACCCTAAAAACTCACTCACTCACTCAAAAAAACACGCGCGTAAGCCATTTACTAGACGAGACGCCCTATCCAGTCTATACTATGGAGATCAATGGGATCGGATCACGATACTCCTACTTTTTTTCTAATTTCATATTTTGGACCGAGGTGGGTTATAATTAAACACATATGGACTGCCATGATTCGGTCACTAGAGCACGTCTATCTCCCCTCGGACCTGTGAGTGACCAGAGTGACTTCATTGGCGCCAGCCCATGTGTAAAGTATGCGCAAGAGTGGAGAACGGCAACGCCTCTAGAGGGCGCTGACTTAGCCACGCTGCTACGGCTCTGCACGCTGCCACACGCCGGGCCGGCCGGAGCCGTAGATCTCTATCTACGGCTCTGCACGCTGCCAAGTGCCAGCCTCCGAAAAATAATTGTAAACACCATGTACAGCGCGTACAGTATATCCGGATATGGACTGACGAGTGGCGGGATCCTTCTGAATTTGTGCCTTGACTTCTTCAACAAAGTAAAACGAGAGTAAAATGATTTTCTGTTGAGAGTCGTTTTCCTCCATACCTCCATGCTTAGTTAGAACATGGAGAAATAAAACATCTCCATGGTTAGAACCACCACCCGGGGTCACCGTCACGTTCATAAAACGTTACTGTTGCTACATGTTGTGTTACATATAGGTCGGGGCGGACATCCGGGAACCTTTATAATAACGCGTCATAAGCCAGTTCGGTATTCCACTGCACATGCGCACATGAAGATTTTACGATTTTTCTTTTGATATAATAAACATTTCATCGATTGCGTGCAAAAGCATATCGGGGTAGCAGCAAATTTCAAGAATTCAGCGTGTTTTAAAGTTACTAAGTAACATTTTTTTGTTAACGTTTTGGTGTTTTCAGGTGTTTTGTGTGGCCAAACTTTTGTTCAAACAAATTGCCCATTGTCTTTTTTATTTCACAAGAAAATACAGAGAATGCAGATTCGGTTACCACGTCCCCCATAGCCTTGTGTGCATTTGTCTGCCCTGTTTATATCCTTGAGAAAAAATGTTGAATCTTGTTGTGCACATACCAAATTGGCTTATACGTACACCGCGCTGATGAAAAAGATGATCGCGCGTGCAGTCTTGTATGCTGAAGTGCAGTGTCGGCGCGCATTGTTTTCATCTGACCTGTGACGTATGTCTGCTGCGATCTATAGCACCAACATTTTTCTTGGAAAAACGAGGTTACAAACTAACATTTCAGTTCATATTCATTGTTTATTACGGGTATTTTTTGTTTTGAATGAAAAGCACGTGGAGTTTTGGCCGATACTGAGCAAGTCCTTTTTTGTGTTAAGCACAGTTTTGTGGGACTAGTCGAGCGGTCGGACAATCATTAAAATTAACCCTAATTACGCCGCTGAATGTACTGTGTTAGCGTGTATGCAAAGAACACAGAATGACCACACCTGTTTTTTAGTAGAAAATTTTACTTTTTGCTGCTTTTTATCATTGCACATTTTCAAGAGTCTGCCATGCAGACGAGACTGCTAGTTTCAAAGCAAAACCTTCACATTAAAATCTAACCTCAAGCGACATCAAATATCCCATACTGATGAGAAACCGTACACATGCGACATCTGTGGAAAATCGTTTGCGTGGAGTGGAAACCTCAAGCAACACCGGATGACTTACACCAATAAGAAACAGTACGCATGCGACATCTGTGAAAAATCATTCAGTTGCAGTACATGTGTAACTACCTTATAAACCACAAGATGAACCACACCGACGACGACGATTAGAGAAAGAGGACCCTTGTGATCAAACCAAACAAATAGTCACAAGTCTCCAAAGCTATCTTGAGTAATTTGATTTTAAAACAATTGAACCCGGCCTATCAAAGTCAATATAAATTCTTCAACAAAATGTCAACAAAATCTCTTAATATGTCAAGGAGACAAGTAGTTACAAAAAGAAAGTCTGTTAGTAGTTTACTCTTCCTCCTGACTATTAACAAAGTTAACAAATGTCCTGCAGACTCAATTTTTTTGGGATTCGGTTGTGACTTTGATAGCAAGTGCATGAAGAAAGGCGTGCTGCAAAAGCACTGAGGATTCACACTGATTAGGCCTTGGCTGACACACTGGCAGGGTGTGTTTGGTAGACTTTAACCAAATTAACAGCGCCCATCTGTTGTGTCTGCTGAACCCCAAATATAGTAATGAGCATAAGACATATTAATTGCACACTCTCAAAATTGTTTTAAATTTTGAAAAGTGCCTCAACTACCTACTTAGTTTCGAGCAAGTTTTTTTGTTTATGAATAAAATTTTACATTTGTGACAAAACCCAGCAAATGAGTCGCGAGTCACCAGAGCTACTTTGGTCATTCCCGCCTCAATTAAGTTTGGACCTTACCCTCACAAATTTGTGTTATGATTGGCCTATAGAAATTTATTTTGTCATTTAGTTTATTAGTTTTTGAGATACGCGTCAGTAAACTTTGGACTAATTAACATGACATCCAACTTACTTACACGCATATTTCGAAAAGTATAGCATCTTGCAGGGGGGGGGGGGGGGGGGGGGGGGGCGGCGGAGGGGGGGCCCAACAAAGTGCGCCACCAACGTTGAACTGTATCTCATTTATTCTTCCACGCTCGTGAGCTGTACATCTCACACAGTAAATACGTATAGATCGCTACCTCGAAGCGCACCATTGAAACACGTACAAATTTGCTCCGTGGATCGCTCCCCGAATTCAGTGATTCATACAACGTCCGCAAAGCCAGGTACACAGGCACGATCTACACGGAATTTGTTTGGGGAGATGTCATTTTCGGCCAGTTTCGTTCGAAAACAACACGATAAAACGCAAGGGGGTCACAGGCAGATTTTTTTTTAAATTTAGTATATCACTGCTACATCTTTTTTTAACGTATCCATGGAAAAAATGAGTGGGGTCAAAGCACGATTTTTCACAATTTATCGATTATTATTGCCCTTTTTAGGGGAGGTATTTGTTGAAGTCGGTTGGGTATTTGTGCACAATCTCCACGTGGTTCAACGGTACGTCAACGTTAATTTTTTTTGACTGGTTTTTCCATTTTTAATACAATTTTTGTCATTGGATGATAAAAATTAAGGTAAATAACCACCTTTTTTTAACTACAAAAGACAAGATGTTAAGATATGATGCCAAAAACTCTTTATTTTTCGCGTAAAAAATTGTTCCCCCCTATTTCGAGAATGGACTGTACAACAGCGTTTCGCAATCGCAGCCTCGAAGGGCCCCCCCTCCGCCCCCCCCCCCCCCCCCCTGGCATCTGGTTTAGGCCAAGTTGTACATCATTTTGAAGATCTTTAAACAATTTGTGATGGGCACTCAAAACGTGCCCCTACAAAATGTATCCCTAATTACGCCGCCGAGTGTACTGTATATGAAAGGAACACAATGAATGATGGCACCTATTTTTTGTACAAAAATGTTAACTTTTTGCTGTTGTTTTTTCTTTGCACATTTTGAAGAGTCTGATGCAGGCAAGACTGCTTACTTGGAGGATACAGCATTACAGCAATTAAGACACACCCAAACCATGGCCTAACAGAGTCCTAGTTTTAGCTGTGAAATGCACATCAAGAGGAAAGGGCACTCGTGCAAAATCTGAAGCAAAACATTCACAGTAAAATCTAGTCTCAAGCGACATCAAATATCCAACACCAATGAGAAATCGTACACGTGCGACATCTGTATGAATTTGTTTACGCAAAATGGAGACCTCAAGCGACACCAGATGACTCGCACCAATGAAAAACTGCGTACATGCGATACCTGTGGAATATATCATTTGCGCAGACTGGACATCTCAAGCAACACCAGATGACCCACACTAATGAGAAACCGTACACTTGTGATGTGTGTGGAAAATCGTTCACACAGAAGGGAGACCTCAAGCGACACCAGATAACCCACACTAATAAGAAACCATACACATGCGACATCTGCGGAATATCATTTACACAAAGTGGAACCCTTAAGCGACACCAGATGACCCACACTAATGAGAAACCGTACACATGCGACATCTGTGGAAAATTGTTCCATCGGAGTAGAACCCTCAAACAACACCAGATGACCCACACCAATGAGAAACTGTACGCATGCGACATCTGTGGAAAATCTTTCACGCATAATGGATACCTCAAGCAACACCGGATGACCCACACCAATGAGAAACTGTACGCATGCGACATCTGTGGAAAATCTTTCACGCATAATGGATACCTCAAGCGACACCAGATGACCCACACCAATGAGAAACCATACGCATGCGACATCTGTGGAAAATCGTTCAATCAGAGTGGAACCCTCAAACGACACCAGATGACCCACACCAATGAGAAACTGTACGCATGCGACATCTGTGGAAAATCTTTCACGCATAATGGATACCTCAAGCGACACCAGATGACCCACACCAATGAGAAACCGTACACATGCGACATCTGCGGAATATCATTTACACAAAGTGGAACCCTTCAGCAACACCAGATGACCCACACCAATGAGAAACCATACGCATGCGACATCTGTGGAAAATCGTTCAATCAGAGTAGAACCCTCAAACGACACCAGATGACCCACACCAATGAGAAACCATACGCATGCGACATCTGTGGAAAATCGTTCAATCAGAGTGGAACCCTCAAACGACACCAGATGACCCACACCAATGAGAAACCGTACGCATGCGACATCTGTGGAAAATTATTTACGCATAATAGATACCTCAGGCAACACCAGATGACCCACACCAATGAGAAACCGTACACTTGTGATATGTGTGGAAAATCGTTCACACAGAAAGGAGACCTCAAGAAACACCGGATGACCCACATCAATGAGAAACCGTACACATGTGACATCTGTGGAAAAGCGTTTGTGCAGAGTGGAACACTCAAACGACACCAGATGACCCACACCAATGAGAAACCGTACGCATGCGACATCTGTGGAAAATCATTTACGCATAATAGATACCTCAAGCAACACCAGATGACCCACACCAATGAGAAACCAAACACTTGTGATATGTGTGGAAAATCGTTCACACAGAAAGGAGACCTCAAGCGACACCAGATGACCCACACCAATGAGAAACCATACACATGCGACATCTGCGGAATATCATTTACACAAAGTGGAACCCTTAAGCGACACCAGATGACCCACACCAATGAGAAACCGTACGCATGCGAGATCTGTGGAAAATCGTTCAATCAGAGTAGAACCTTCAAACGACACCAGATGATCCACACCGATGAGAAACCATACGCATGTGACATCTGTGGAAAATCATTTACGCATAATAGATACCTCAAGCAACACCAGATGACCCACACCAATGAGAAACCGTACACTTGTGATGTGTGTGGAAAATTGTTCACACAGCAAGGAGACCTCAAGCGACACCAGATGACCCACACCAATGAGAAACCATACACATGCGACATCTGCGGAATATCATTTACACAAAGTGGAACCCTTAAGCGACACCGGATGACCCACACCAATGAGAAACCGTACGCATGCGACATCTGTGGAAAATCGTTTGTGTGGGGTGGAAACTTCAAGAAACACCGGATGACCCACACCAATGAGAAACCATACACATGTGACATCTGTGGAAAAGCGTTTGTGCAGAGTGGAAACTTCAAGCAACACCGGATGACCCACACCAATGAGAAACCGTACACGTGCGATATTTGTGGAAAATCGTTCACGCAGAATGGAGACCTCAAGCGTCACCAGAAGACCCACAATGAGAAACCGTACACATGCGACATTTGTGGAAAAGCATTTTTGCAGAATGGACAATCTAAGCAACACCGGATGACCCACACTAATGAGAAACCGTACACATGCGATATTTGCGGATAATCAATTGTGCAGAGTGGACACTTCAAGCAACACCAGCTGACCAACAACAATGAGAAACCATACACATGCGACATTTGTGGAAAATCGTTTGTGCAGAGTGGACACTTCAAGCAACACCAGCTGACCAACAACAATGAGAAACCATACACATGCGACATTTGTGGAAAATCGTTTGTGCAGAGTGGACACTTCAAGCAACACCAGCTGACCAACAACAATGAGAAACCGTACACATGCAACATCTGTGAAAATCGTATACGTGGATTGCAAACTTAAAGCAACACCGGATGACCCATATAGTACAGGAAAAATACCTAATTTTGTATTGTTGACCTCGGACAAATTGCAACATAATTGTTTTCACCAGAATGCATTTCTATAAGGTCCCTAGAATGACATACTAAAACTCTTAAAAAATCCAAGTGGTGGAAATATGATTAATTTCCATAAATCGTTAATCCCTGCCATGTAATATATTTATTCCCATATTTGCGTATATATATATATATATATATTTTTTTAAAGTTTATTTTGGTGATTCTACTTACACATCCTTACTTCAATAACAATTTCTAAAGCATACAAGTGACTGAATAATTATGAGAACATAGTAATGATCTAAAATGACTACAATTATACCCTATAATTTGCGCGCATTTACCTTGTCTCCAGATATCATCAAGTAGTCAGTATTGATGAGCTTCAGATTAACCAAGTGAAGAGTTGCCTAACGTAGGAAACCTGATCAAATTCAAGGAAACCCCAAAATAACAGATTATTGTTGCTTACAATAATGTCAACGTCAAAATGTATTCTTACCGATAATTTTTGGAATTTTCTTGAACTTATTAAAGTCTCCCACGTTCAGGCAACCCTAGACCTACTTGACAGCCCAATATACAAAAACCTAATTTTCCCCTGTTTTTGTTTGCTGGGCTAAATATCACAATGGTATCATTGTGCACATGATTTTCCATAAGGTTTTAATATGGTAAATGTGCCAGTAATCAACTTGGTTAATCTGAAGCTCATCAATACTGACTACTTGATGATATCTGGAGACAAGGTAAGTGCGCGCAAATTATAGGGTATAATTGTAGTCATTTGAGATCATTACTATGTTCTCATAATTATTCAGTCACTTGTATGCTTTAGATATTGTTATTGAAGTAAGGATGTGTAAGTAGAATCACCAAAATAAACTTTTCAAAAAAAAAAAAAATATATATATACGCAAATATGGGAATAAATATATTACATGGCAGGGATTAACGATTTATGCAAATTAATCATATTTCCACCACTTGGATTTTTTAAGAGTTTTAGTATGTCATTCTAGGGACCTTATAGAAATGCATTCTGGTGAAACAAATTATGTTGCAATTTGTCCGAGGTCAAACCATATTTTTACTGTACTAATACCAATGAAAAAACGTACACATGCGATATTTGTGGAAAATCGTTTGTGCAGAGTGGACACTTCAAGCAACACCAGATGATCCACACCAATGAGAAACCGTGAAAACCCGCCTCATGGTGGCAAAATAAAAAAATGAGTTCTTTACATCATCTTAAAGCTGAGATCATCCTCTTTCTAATGCTTTTTCAATCAGGTCTCTAGAACCTCTACATCAAAAGTTACGTTAAAATGAACGTCGATTATTGGCGATGCAAATTTCTGAGAAAACAGGTTTAACGATAGGGTACCAGAATAGCAATGAAAAATCAATTTAAAAAAAAATATATATATATTTTTTTAAAGATTTTTTTTAGATTTTTTTTATGGGACTTGCAACTTTGCGACATCCGTTGGGATTTCACAGATCGCATCACATTTGTGGAAAATCGTTCATGCAGAATGGAGACCTCGAGCGACACCAGATTACCCACAACAATGAGAAACCGTACAAAATGCGACATCTGTTGAAAATCGTTCAAAGTGGACACCTCAAGCGACACCAGATGACTCACACCAATGAGAAACCGCACACAAGCGACATTTTTAAAACATTCTTCACTCGCAGTAACTAAACTTTAAAACCACACCAAGACGATTAATTAAAGAGAACATTTAGTGATCAAACCTAACAAATCGAGTTCAAAATCGCCAAAGCTACGGTACCTTTGAGCAATTTTTTAAAGAATCATTCTAACCGTATTGAAGTCGATGTGATTTCCTCAACAACAACAAATAACCAAATATCAGAAAAAAATAAAACTTTAGTTTCAAACTTACTATATTTGAAAATGAAAGGAAAGTTTTGCTTGATTTAGTTTGGTTTGGTTGGTTTGGTTAATTTAAAGGAAACAAGCAGTCTAACAAGTAACATATTCATTACGCATTTTTTGTTTTAAATCAATAGATTTATGTGTATAAAATGTGAATAAAAAGCAAAACTGGTTCTAGTGTACGTTTAGTGTTGTAATTTGCCGTCCAGAAATTGACCCCCCCTTTTTAAATTTCGCGGCCACTCAAAATGAGTGACGTAAATCGAGTCAGAACCCGGACAAATTATCGATAGTCGGTACGCGACGTCTAGGTACGAGACGGGTTCGCGTGGCCACGTACGCGCACATTGTTGTGAGTACAAGAAGAGTGTACGAATCCCGTACGCCTTGTGCACACGTACACGTACATGTACATGTAAACGCGATCACACACACGCAGGCTGTCCAAATTAAGCAAAGGATACCGTACAAAGTACATGTACATGTACAGTAATCGGCGCGGACTAAACATGGACGATCGTGAAAGTTCTTCGTCGGTTTTTAGTGAATCTGACGAAAACAGTACAGATTCGTCTGATTGGAATATCGTTGGGACAGCATCCGACTTCAGCATGTTTTTTAAGGGCATGCCAAAGTTGCTGTACAGACCAGTGTCGAAGCACGACCGCTCAAAATGGTCGCTGCAGATCGGGCCGAAAAATCACTAGGCCCGGCGGGACCACTTCGCTCTGGTAAGCTTTACTTTGGCTGTCCAAATCCTCCGATATTTGGGATCAGCCGGAAACAAATGAAGGCTTACTCTATCCTTGGTAGTTTTGCTACACCCAGCAGCTACACATCTAGTCGGCATGACTGAAAACAGTTGTATTTTTACCCTGATTTAGAATAAAAAACCGGCATGGTAAACTCGTAGACAAAGACTTGTTGCATGCAATGCGCGCATAATGCAAGCCAGGCCCGGGTACGTAGCGCACCCCCGCAGCGAGGCAATTCTCTGCCTCGATTTTTGTCATACCCCACGCGAAGTTTTATGTTAATGAGGCTTCCCTTTGAGGGCCGGGGCGGAGTGGTATGACTAAACATTTTCAATAATTATTTTCTCCCATTTATCACAGAAAATAAACACAACCTCACACATAATGTTGTTGTCAATATGATACTTTATTGATTTAAGGAAAAAAAACCTTATTACATGTTTCCTTTAAAGACTTTACCCAAACCATACGCGTGTGACAATTTGTGTTATAGTCAGGTTCATAATGTAGTCCTACATAATTGAAAGTTTCGTTCACTTTTTTTTGTAGATTTGCTAAACTATGAAAACCAAATGTACTCAACATGAAAACTAATGTTTACATTTGTTTTGAGGTTCTTTTGAAAAAAATTGACTTTTAATGTGACGTTGCACATGAAAAGTCATTGGGTGTCACATTAAAGGTCTATTTTATTTCAATGCCCTATATCTCTGGAAGTATAAGTCCGATTGGGTTGAAACTTGGTATGCAGGTATTGCGGGATGTGTTATAGATATATTATATACATGTACATTAAAGTGACATCATGATGACATCATCGTGTGATCTTTTATGATTTTGTTTTATGGGACCTTGTAGCCATATTTCATCAACAGAACATAATACATTTAAAATTCTTTTTATAATATGTTTATTAGATTATAGACATATGCACACCATTGGGGACAATGTGTGACGTCATCATGACATCATCAAAATGCCTTTAAAAAAATTCAAGATGGCCGCCATAAAAAAACTGAAAACAAAAGAAAATACATAAGAAACCTGACTAGTAGTTCTTTCACGTGGATCTGAACCGTCTGCGTAGAGCCCACATTGTGACTGAAGAAAATAAATTGTACACTTCAACTTCTGCGAAAGTTTTGGAAGATGCCCCAACGACCTACTCATAAGTATCAGTAAGTGTCATGAAAATAAGGTGGTTTTATCTGCATTCTGGTCTGCTGAGAATATCTCACTAGTAATATTTTTCGGCTTGATATTTGTTCTTAATTAACAGAACCCACTTAGCCTACTAGGAAATTATGTACTGGTTCACGTGTACAAGTAATTGTATTATTTATTCGCACAAGTTTACATCATAATCTGTTTATTTCTCTAATTATTGATTTCATGTGTTAGGATTAGATCACCGTACAGTGTACTTATGATGCTTTTAATTTTATTTCTCATGTGCTGTTTGATTATCAATGCAAATCTTCCGTTGCCTCTTCGACCACCGTTCCACAGCTGAATATGTCGGACAACATCAGCCGAACCCAAAGTGTCGAGGGTTATTTAATACCCTCTATAACAAACGACTCCAACCCCCGCCACACTTATTAGCTAGGACATCACGTAAAATTGACTACATGTACCCACATAATACTAAATAGGCTTACCTGGTATGTTAGAAAGTAAACTTTCATTTGAACACTGAAAAAAATGTCTGAACTATGTCTTTAAGAGCGTTTTTAATGAGAATTCGTGCATTAAGTTGCCATGATAAAACTAATTAAGGCAGTGTGAATCTCTTGCACAAAGGTCAGGGTTAAACTTCTGGGCAACACATAGCCGTCGGCTATATAGGACTTAAAATTTGCACTTCAAATTACCTAGAGGTCCACATCAAGCTTGTTTTTCTTTACTTGTCCTAAACAGCCAATGTCACCAAGAACAAAACAGCAGACGAGAGAGGTACATTATGCTTGCTAAACTATATAGGACTTTATTGCACTTCGCATCATTTAAATTGTTGTTCAAATACTTACTGGATGTAATGACTTCTAACTCTAAGTGAAATTATTTCTTCGGGCATGCTGTTATTTTGAAGAATATCATAAAGAAGTCCACAAATCAAAGACCAATAAAAATGCACAGATTTTAAATGGTATACTATATCTTGGCCAAAACTCGCTAAAACTCATAACTTTTGACTGAAACAAATATTAACCCGGTTCCTTGAAGTGCAGAGTTTTCAAAATAAATTGTGCTTTTTATGGTATTTTTCACTCCTAAATACGGTTACATGATTGTTCAAACAGATTATTTGGTACATTTTGTGTGGACCGGCATAAGTCAGCGTGTCGTGTATCAGTATCACAATTAAAATCAATTGAACTAAATACCTGGATATGGTACTGTAGCGAAATTAGTTTACTGACTGTTTAGGTTTACCTTGTTTACCTTGTTTACCTATGTCTATATGTTTAGCTAGCCGGCCACAGCCGCGATGCGGTTGCGTTTTTTTGGGCGCGCTTGATCTTTAGCATTGGGCGCTATACTGATTTTGTGTAGCGCACTAACGCTCTTTTGTGCGGTTTTGGGCTATTTATAACGCGGCGCGAATTATCTTCTTGTTGGGCGCTTCAGGGTATTTAGCAGCGCGTGCAGCGCATTATTGGGCGAGTTTTGTAGCGAGTTATGGCAGCGGGTGATTCAAGTTGTTGCTACTAGGTATAGGCAAGGCTTAGGCGAAGCTAGTGCTATGCTAGTGCTACGTGCGCGTACGGCACTTGTCAAATTGCTGTCAGCCAGTCAACTGGTGTATTTTCTGCTCAGTGTTTATATAATTAGCGAGTCAACTCGTATCAACGATAATCTTTAGCCTGAAATCTTGCGGTTTTTATTGTGGGTGCCTTGAGATTGCCCTGCGGCTCTTCTTATATTAAGTTTCGTTCAAGTTTATTGGTAAGAACCATCTTCGTCTTTTACACTTGCGTAATTGTTTATTGATCAGATATTTCCCAACTTTAATTGGACACCTCACGGAGGTTCGATTAGAGTTACGTAAATCTTGTTAACTGCTCCGATTGCACCTCCGCTGGAGGTGCTATTCGGTTGTATAGTGGAGAGCCACATTTGTTTTCATTGCCGAATATTTGTAAACAGTTGAGTGAAGCTGAATGCAAGTACTGTCTTGCTTGTTCTGTAATATTTGTTGAATAAATCTTTCCCTTCAATTGTTCAGAGTTAATACCTGTTTCCATTGTCTATTGTTCACTCAGTTCACTCTGCCTTTGAATTAGGATATACTTTCCTACAACGAATGTCCCCACAAGCATTTATTCAGCCGCTCGAGTATTGCTTGTTTATAAAAATGTAGCAATAAAACGGTCCCCACCACCGAGACCGATTTTCCTCTAAATAACACCAAGAAGGAAAATAAAATACAAGCTTTATTTCGCCACAGTACTGTAAATTAAACGAAATGTCGAAGAAAAGATACATGTACCGTTGCCTGACAAGCTTGTAGGTCGCTCAGAAGGCCTATGCATGCCTGGGGGTCGCCCAGAAGATCTAGGCAAGCCTGGTGGTCGTCCAGGGGCCGTATTCACAAAACTTAAACTTGTGAGAATACTTAAGTCAGACCTAAATCTAAGCACCCTGCTAACTTAAGTGGGGCGCTTAATTTGGTATCCACAAAAGATCTAAGTAACCCACTTATCTTATAGTCCAGGCAAAATACATAATTTTGTTTTGTTGACCTCAAACAAATTGCAACAAATTGTTTTTCACCACAGTGCACTTCTATAAGGTCCCTAGAATGACATACTAAAAATCGACAAAAATCCAAGTGGTGGAAATATGTCTAATTTGCATAAATCGTTAATCCCTGCCATGTAATATTTTTTATTCCCATATTTGGGTATATATTTTATTTTAATTTTTTGAAAAGTTTATTTTGGTGATTCTACTTACATATACTTACTTGAATAACATTTGCTAAAGCATGTAAGTGACTGAATAATTATGAGAACATAGTAATTATCCAAAATGACAACTTCGTTACCCTATAAATGTGCGCACATTACACTGTCTCCAGATATCATCATGTAGTCAGTATTGGTGAGCTTCAAATTCACCAAGTTGCTTACTGGCACAGTTATCATATTAAAAACTTATGGAAAATCATATGGACAATGATAACATTGTGATATTTAGCCCAGCAAACAAAAACTTGGAAAAAATGATGTGTCCCTAAATTGGGCTAACAAGTAGGTGAAGGGTTGACTAAGGTGAGAGACTTCAACAAGTTCAAGGGAACCCCCCAAATTTAAGATTTTTGTTGCTTACAATAATCATATCTACGTTAAAATGTATTTTGGTGATTTCCTTGAACTTGTTCAAGTATTCCATGTTAGGCAACCCTTTAACTACTTTTTAGCCCAATTTATAGACACACCATTTCCCCCCATTTTTTGTTTTCTGGGCTAAATATCACAATGTATTGTATTCCTTTTGTGGTTTACATTGTTAATTTTATTGTTTGTTTGTTTTTCCTTTACTGTCACCTTATTAGCTAGCCGTCTTGGCAGTAGTATACAGCCAAAAGGCTAGTCACTGTGGAGTTATTTAGTACCTATTATTCACTGTTTCACGTTTTAATACAGTTTACTTTTATATGACTTATCGTGTCACTTGAAATATCATCTGTCTATTAATCTTTTATTTTGTATATACATGTATTTATTTGTTTTTTGTAGCCATTTAATGGTTCTTTCTCTGTTATTGAATAATATCAGAAATAAAGTGCCCACTTTGAAAAGTAAAAAAAAGTATTTTTGTTGTTTTTTTTTTATTTATTTGAAAATCTTTAAACTGTATAAAAAGATCAACACAGGCTGTTTTACATCAATGTCCTGTACAAATGTTATACAAATAAGGGCAATTTAAACAGCAATACAAAAAGCAAAAAAAAAATCATTTAAAGTAGAGTTTCTTATATAAACATTTAAATTATAAAACGATGACGACAATTGAATTGATGAAGGAATGTTATTCAAAACTTTTGCACCAGCATACTTATACGACTACTCAATATTGGGTTTAGGGAAAACGACATTTTAAAGAATCAGCATTTCTGGTATTAAAGCCATGTCTATCGAAATACCCTTCAATGTCATTACATAATCTAATTGGAGCAATTCCATGAACACATTTATACATTAAACAGGCTAAGAAGAAATCTTTTTTTACTTCTATGGGGTTGCCAAGATAATTGTTGAATAATGTCTTCGCCATGATAAAAAACATAGTCAAAATTATTAGAGACAATTCGAGCAGCTTTTTTTTGCAATCTGAGAAGAGCCTTTCTACTGGTCAAGGAACAATTTCCCCACACGGAACAAGCATAGTCCAAACATGGTTGAATGGCTGTTTTATAAAGGCAAGTTTAAGGCAAGTTCTAAGGCAAGTTTTACGGTAATCTTGAAAAACCACTTATCTCATGTTGTGAACCTGGCTGATATTTGAGATATGATTGTCACAGGTGACTTTAACTTAGATTTGTTTAAACCAAAGTCAGCTAAAGTCATCACCCAATAATGTGTCAGCGATTTCAGTGGCACAACGTTATTGATATACGTACACGTATTACTGAGAAAAGTTCCACATGTATTGATTTGATTATGGTATCAAACCAGAACAAGGTGTTCTCATCAGGCAGTATCTCAGTATGCATGGCTTTTAAAGCCCGTAAGATTAGAACTAAGCCAAACATTATTAAAACAAGGACTTTCCGTAAATTTGATATTGATCTGTTCAACAAAGATTTTAGTAATGTAAACTGGGCAACGCTGTGTCGAATGAATGATCCTGATGTGATATGGACAGCCTTTAAAAACAAGTTCATTGAAATTGCAGATCAACATGCACCACAGGTAGAAATTCGTATTAAGGGCTAGTTTTACAAGGGTGCATCTCAAATGTAATTTAGCATCAAGAACAACTTACTTGTAAAATAATATTTCATTTTCCCGACTCAATTGAACATTCTTCTCCGGACACTTTACTGCTGCGCAGACCATAACCATTGTTCTTATCTATTTTAAGCCAATCGGGTGCCAAATCCTATCTTTTCTCCAAAAATGACGAATTAAAGTTAAAAAGTCTTCCACTTTTTAAAAACCCTCCATATAGGTCGTACACAAACGCGGTCGCGTCACGTTCGTTGTTTACCCTTTCAAAAAAACACGCGCGTAAGCCATTTAGACGCGACGGCCTATATCCAGTCTATACTATGGAGATCAATGGGATCGAATCACGATACTCCTACTTTTTTTTCTAATTTCATATTTTGGACCGAGGTGGGTTATAATTAAACCATGGAGGAAGGAAACAGCCTCCATGATTAAACACATATGGACTGCCATGATTCGGTCACTAGAGCACGTCTATCTCCCCTCGGACCTGTGAGTGACCAGAGTAACTTCATTGGCGCCAGCCCATGTGTAAAGTATGCGCAAGAGTACGAGTGGAGAACGGCAACGCCTCTAGAGGGCGCTGACTTAGCCACGCTAGCTCTCTATCTACTACGGCTAGGCTCTGCACGCTGCCAGCCTCCGAAAAATAATTGTAAACACCAATGTACAGCGCGTACAGTATATCCGGATATAGATACGAAGTGGGCTGACGAGTGGCGGGATCCTTCTGAATTTGTGCCTTGACTTCTTCAACAAAGTAAAAACGAGAGTAAAATGATTTTCTGTTGAGAGTCGTACTCGTATTCCTTCATACCTCCATGCTTAGAACCACCACTCGGGGGTCACCGTCACGTTCATAAAACGTTACTGTTGTTAAATGTTGTGTTACATAGGTCGGGGCGGACATCCGGGAACCTTCATAATAACGCGTCATAATAAGCCAGTTCGGTATTCCACTGCACATGCGCACATGAAGATTTGACGATTTTTCTTTTGATATAATAAACATTTCATCGATTGCGTGCAAAAGCATATCGGGGTAGCAGCAAATTTCAAGAATTCAGCGTGTTTTAAAGTTACTAAGTAACATTTTTTTTTACGTTTTGGTGTTTTCAGGTGTTTTGTGTGGCCAAACTTTTGTTCGAACAAAGTGCCCATCGTCTTTTCGATTTCACAAGAAAATACAAAGAATGCAGATTCGGTTACCACGTCCCCCATAGCCTTGTGTGCATTTGTCTGCCGTGTTTATATCCTTGAACAAAATTGTTGAATCTTGTTGTGCACATGCGCAGTTGGAATACCGAATTGGCTTATACGTACACCGCGCCGATGAAAAAGATGATCGCGCGTGCAGTCTTGTATGCTGAAGTGCAGTGTCGGCGCGCATTGTTTTCATCGGCGCGCTGACCTGTGACGTATATCCGCCCCGATCTATAGCACCAACATTTTTCTTGGAAAAACGGGGTTACAAACCAACATTTCAGTTCATATTCATTGTTTATGACGGGTATATTTTGTTTTGAATGAAAAGCACGTAGAGTTTTGGCCTATACTGATGAGCAAATCCTTTTTTGTGTTAAGCACAGTTTTGTGGGACTAGTCGAGCGGTCGGACAACCATTAAAAATTAACCCTAATTACGCCGCTGAATGTACTGTGTTGTGTGTATGCAAAGAACACAGAGTGACCACACCTATTTTTTAGTAGAAAATTTTACTTTTTGCTGCTTTTTATCATTGCACATTTTCAAGAGTCTGATGCAGACGAGACTGCTAGTTTTAAAGCAAAACCTTCACATTAAAATCTAACCTCAAGCGACATCAAATATCCCATACTAATGAGAAACCGTACACATGCGACATCTGTGGAAAATCGTTTGCGTGGAGTGTTTCTGGCATTCCGTTCACCCTCCTACTCGGGTTTCTTCAGGCTTACGAGCTACAGTGCCTTGGGCGCTTTTGAGGAATCCTCGGTTACCGAAAAGAAATAATAATAATAATAATAATAATAATAATAAGAAACAGTACGCATGCGACATCTGTGAAAAATCATTCAGTTGCAGTACATGTGTAACTACCTTATAAACCACAAGATGAACCACACCGACGACGACGATTAGAGAAAGAGGACCCTTGTGATCAAACCAAACAAATAGTCACAAGTCTCCAAAGCTATCTTGAGTAATTTGATTTTAAAACAATTGAACCCGGCCTATCAAAGTCAATATAAATTCTTCAACAAAATGTCAACAAAATCTCTTAATATGTCAAGGAGACAAGTAGTTACAAAAAGAAAGTCTGTTAGTAGTTTACTCTCCCTCCTGACTATTAACAAAGTTAACAAATGTCCTTCAGACTCAATTTTGGGGGATTCGGTTGTGACTTTGATAGCAAAAAGTGCATGAAGAAAGGCGTGCTGCAAAAGCACTGAGGATTCACACTGATTAGGCCTTGGCTGACACACTGGCAGGGTGTGTTTGGTTTGGTAGATACAAAAGACTTTAACCAAATTAACAGCGCCCATCTGTTGTGTCTGCTGTACCCCAAATATGGTAATGAGCATAAGACATATTAATTGCACACTCTCAAAATTGTTTTAAATTTTGAAAAGTGCCTCAACTACCTACTTAGTTTCGAGCAAGTTTTTTTGTTTATGAATAAAATTTTACATTTGTGACAAAACCCAGCAAATGAGTCGCGAGTCACCAGAGCTACTTTGGTCATTCCCGCCTCAATAAGGTTTGAACCTTACCCTCACAAATTTGTGTTATGATTGGCCTATAGAAATTTATTTTGTAATTTAGTTTATTCGTTTTTGAGATACGCGTCAGTAAACTTTGGACTAATTAACATGACATCCAAATTTTAAATACTTACACGCATATCTCGAAAAGTATAGCATCTGGTTTAGGCCAAGTTGTACATCATTTTGAAGATCTTTAAACATTTTGTGATGGGCACTCAAAACGTACCCCTACAAAACGTATCCCTAATTACGCTGCTGAGTGTACTGTACAGTATATGAAAGGAACACAATGAATGATGGCACCTATTTTTTTTTTTAAATGTTAACTTTTTGCTGTTGTTTTTTCTTTGCACATTTTGAAGAGTCTGATGCGGGCAAGACTGCTTACTTGGAGGATACAGCATTACAGCAATTAAGACACACCCAAACCATGGCCGAACAGAGTCCTAGTTTTAGCTGTGAAATGCACATCAAGAAGAAAGGGCACTCGTGCAAAATCTGAAGCAAAACATTCACAGTAAAATCTAGTCTCAAGCGACAACAAATATCCCACACCAATGAGAAATCGTACACATGCGACATCTGTATAAATTCGTTTACGCAAAATGGAGACCTCAAGCGACACCAGATGACTCGCACCAATGAAAAACTGCGTACATGCGATATCTGTGGAATATATCATTTGCGCAGACTGGACATCTCAAGCAACACCAGATGACCCACACTAATGAGAAACCGTACACTTGTGATGTGTGTGGAAAATCCTTCACACAGAAAGGAGACCTCAAGCGACACCAGATGACCCACACTAATGAGAAACCGTACACATGCGACATCTGCGGAATATCATTTACACAAAGTGGAACCCTTCAGCGACACCAGATGATCCACACTAATGAGAAACCGTACACATGCGACATCTGTGGAAAATCATTCAATAAGAGTAGAACCCTCAAACGACACCAGATGACCCACACTAATGAGAAACCGTACGCATGTGACATGCATCTGTGGAAAATCGTTCAATCAGAGTAGAACCCTCAAACGACACCAGATGATCCACACTAATGAGAAACCGTACGCATGCGACATCTGTGGAAAATCGTTCAATCAGAGTGGAACCCTCAAACGACACCAGATAACCCACACCAATGAGAAACCGTACGCATGCGACATCTGTGGAAAATTATTTACGCATAATAGATACCTCAAGCAACACCAGATGACCCACACCAATGAGAAACCGTACAATTGTGATGTGTGTGGAAAATCGTTCACACAGAAAGGAGACCTCAAGAAACACCGGATGACCCACATCAATGAGAAACCGTACACATGTGACATCTGTGGAAAAGCGTTTGTGCAGAGTGGAACACTCAAACGACACCAGATGACCCACACCAATGAGAAACCATACGCATGCGACATCTGTGGAAAATCATTTACGCATAATAGGTACCTCAAGCAACACCAGATGACCCACACCAATGAGAAACCAAACACTTGTGATATGTGTGGAAAATCGTTCACACAGAAAGGAGACCTCAAGCGACACCAGATGACCCACACCAATGAGAAACCATACACATGCGACATCTGCGGAATATCATTTACACAAAGTGGAACCCTTCAGCGACACCAGATGATCCACACCAATGAGAAACCGTACGCATGCGAGATCTGTGGAAAATCGTTCAATCAGAGTAGAACCCTCAAACGACACCAGATGACCCACACCGATGAGAAACAATACGCATGTGACATCTGTGGAAAAGCGTTTGTGCAGAGTGGAAACTTCAAGCAACACCGGATGACCCACACCAATGAGAAACCATACACATGCGACATCTGCGGAATATCATTTACACAAAGTGGAACCCTTAAGCGACACCGGATGACCCACACCAATGAGAAACCGTACGCATGCGACATCTGTGAAAAAGCGTTTGTGCAGAGTGGAAACTTCAAGCAACACCGGATGACCCACACCAATGAGAAACCGTACACGTGCGATATTTGTGGAAAATCGTTCACGCAGAATGGAGACCTCAAGCGTCACCAGAAGACCCACAATTAGTCTTGGTCAAGACCGTTCTTTTGTTCCGCGGTGCGCCGTCCGTATTATCTGGGCTTATTGAGGGCGCCCTTAATTATCATGGATTTCTTCCACTAACTTGGTCTTGGCGCAAGCGTCACGTTAACCCGGAAAATTCCGAGGACATTCCAAGCATAGCTCAAATAGCTACTCGCCCCCGCATGCGCGCTAAGTCATTTTTTGTTTAATGTAGTGTTCGATTATTATAGTCTGGTTCCCAGACCAAATATTTCTGACTATTTGTGATTTTTCATTTATTATTTAGCCGCCAATGTCACGTGACCAAAAACTGGAGAAATTGCTTAACGTTCGCGATGTTCGAGTGTTTCCAGGTTTTTATAAAATAAAACTCGCATTAGCAAAGGTCAACACCAGACGAAATGCCTAAGAATATCACAGTCATTGTAGTCATTGTGCTATTTTTTAGTAAGAGCCGTTAACATTTGAATTGTTGCGTCGTCATAGCTACGCTAATCGAAGACTGTTTCCGATAGTGTAAGATGTACAACACCCTCGAAAAAACTGCCTTTGAAATCTGTTTGACAATAGGCCATGGTATAAACAGTCTAGGTAAAATATGAATTGCTCCGCGTTGGCAAGAAATCAATTGATGTGGTTTTGCTAATAATTTGTTGTTCATTATGCCGACCTTCCAGTAAAATGCTGTTTATCATCAGATTATGTTTTTGGTGATTTAAGTCAACTTCTTAATTTCCCCCTTTTTTTAACCAAAAAAGGAATAGATTGGTATGATGCCTTTTACAGAAGAAGTTCACGAAATCGTTCCTTAGTTTGAGAAAATAACCAGTGCACTGTGGAAATTCATCTTTTTTTCGCCAAGAACTTGAAAGATAGGCCGCAATCAGCTACCAGATGTATTTTGGATTCATAACAATTCGACTACATTTCTATTTTACGCTCTTATGAATTGTTACATATTCACGCAGGCGCTTTATTCACCCGTACAGCTCGTTGAACGACACCCCCTTTATTAGCGGAGCTCCGCAATTTTACCGATACCTAACGGAACCTTTCGTGAATACGGCGTAGCGCAATTCTAACGTATCCGTTAGGCCATCCGCAAAGGCTGTTACGGACCCGGTAATAGCGGATGCTTCGTGAATAAGGTCCCTGGTCTGCTGAGAATATCTCACTAGTAATATTTTTCGGCTTGATATTTGTTCTTAATTATCAGAACCCACTTGGCCTACTAGGAAATTATGTACTGGTTCTAGTGTACAAGTAATTGTATTATTTATTTGCACAAGTTTACATCATAATCTGTTTATTTATCTAATTATTGATTTCATGTGTTAGGATTAGATCACCGTGTAGTGTACTTATGATGCTTTTAGTTTTATTTCTCTCCTCATGTGCTGTTTGATTATCAATGCAAATCTTCCGTTGCCTCTTCGACCACCGTTCCACAGCTGAATATGTCGGACAACATCAGCCGAACCCAAAGTGTCGAGGGTTATTTAATACCCTCTATAACAAACGACTGCAACCCCCGCCACTCTTATTAGCTAGGACATCACGTAAAATTGACTACATGTACCCACATAATACTAAATAGGCTTACCTGGTATGTTAGAAAGTAAACTTTCATTTGAACACTGAAAAAATGTCTGAACTATGTCTTTTAGAGCGTTTTTAATGAGAATTCGTGCATTATGTTGCCATGATAAAACTAATTAAGGCAGTGTGAATCTCTTGCACAAAGGTCAAGATTAAACTTCTGGGCAACACATAGCCGTCGGCTATATAGGACTTAAATTTTGCACTTGAAATTTCAAATTAGCTAGAGGTCCACCTCAAGCTTGTTTTTCTTTACTTGTCCTAAACAGCCAATGTCACCAAGAACAAAACAGCAGACGAGAGAGGTACTTATATGTTTACTAAACTATATAGAACTTTATTGCACTTCGCATCATTTAAATTGTTGTTCAAATGCTTACTGGATGTAATGACTTCTAACTCTAAGTGAAATTATTTCTTCGGGCATGCTGTTATTTTGAAGAATATCATAAAGAAGTCCACAAATCAAAGACCAATAAAAATGCACAGATTTTAAATGGTATACTATATCTTGGCCAAAACTCGCTAAAACTCATAACTTTTGACTGAAACAAATATTAACCCGGTTCCTTGAAGTGCAGAGTTTTCAAAATAAATTGTGCTTTTTATGGTATTTTCACTCCCAAATACGGTTACGTGATTGTTCAAACAAATACACCTACAACCTTTCTTTTCAAACTAATATATCTTAAATGTATTGTTACTTTCAAACGTCACAAAATGTAAGTTGCCATATTATGTATAATTTAACAATATTTTCCACAATAAATGCCTGTGCTTCGTGCAGTTGAGATAAAAGTCCTAGCTATCTAAGTACGCTGGTCACGTGTCGATCAGTCGCTTTCACGTGACATGATGTGTAAGCTATGCGACGTCACAGCTTATTAGCGCTGTAGATGAGGAAATAAATGGATATGGTACTGTTAAATTAAACGAAATGTCGAAGAAAAGGTACATACCGTTGCCTGGCAAGCTTGTGGGTCGCTAGAAGGCCTATGCATGCCTGGGGTCGCCCAGAAGGTCTTGGCAAGCCTGGTGGTCGTCCAGGGGCCGTATTCACAAAACGACTTAAGTCCCCAAACAAATAATTAAGCACCCCACATAAATACTTAAAGGGATCGTACACGTTTGGTAATTGGAACCCATTGTTTGTTTCAATCCTATATAGTTATAGATATATACCATAAACCTAACCTGTACAAATTTCATTTCAAAAGGTGGTACCGATTTTGAGATATTGCCGAAAATCTGGAGCGGTTATGTCCACGCGGAAAGAATAAATCTCCATTGGAATACACGCTCTGAGAAACGTCACTGCAGTAACGCTTCTCAGATTCAAATTTTTCGGGATTAAAAGGGATATCTTTTTTTCATAACCGCAGTACTTCGAAGTGAAAAGTTTCTAAAAATGCATTATACTATCCAAAGCTGCTGTACTTCTTACCAAGTAAGTTTTTATTGCCATACATTTTTGGAGTAATTACCAAACGTATACGATCCCTTTAAAGGGTCCTAGAAATGTGGTTTTTATTAGTTTAAATGAAAGATTATAATTAATTGAGTGATTTTCAGTTTATAAAAGTTTTATTTTGGGGTAATTAATATGAGAAAAAATAATAATAAAGTGCTTTGGGGGACCGGCCCCGCCCCTAGAATAGTAGCTTAACATGTAAAATTTGCATAATTGTGACGTATGTTCGGGAAGACTTCGACGTCGCGACCAGCTTGCCCGTGCATGCATGCATCATGCGCCACGCGTATCGATGCAAAATCATTCAGTCGATGGTCGATTCAAGTTATTGTCAAATGAATTGTTCCGAGTTTTCTTATTTAAAAGAAGAATGCCAGCCAGATGTGTTGCTGCAGGTATGGCGTGAGCATGCACACATTTCCAACTGATCCAAAATATAGACGGATTTGGACTGCCAAAGTCCGGCTGACTCGGGTGAAGTGGACAGGCCCGACAGTACAGTGTGTACATTGTACATGTACATGTATTTACGTACGCGGATCGCATGCTGCACGCACGCCGTGAAGCGGAATTGTACGGGCCTTATCTAGTGTCCAGACGTATTGTCATCTACCAGGCTATAATTTTGTTTCTTTTGGGGTATACCCAGCACGATATGTGGCAGAGGGGTACCCCCCTCCATACTTTATACGCACTCAACACTATTGTAACCTAACCTATCCCCCTTGAAGCCTAAAAGGAATTTCTGAGATTCCGGGAACACAATGGTCAACACAAAAGAGGGGGGGGGGGGGGGGGGGGGGGGTTTCTCTGCCATATATCGTGCTTCATATGTTATTGGGGGTTGCCGAATGTTCGTCACGAACAGCGCCACCATTTGTCAGTGTTTGAACATGTTAATAAGGAGGCCAATTACATTTACGGTAATTAACTCCAATTAATGTCATTTTATACCATTTTATCACCCCTGGTCTTGTTACTTACACACCAAGGCACATTTTAAATTATTAAACAGCAATTCTCCTCGAAAGGTCTGCGTAGAACCTTTAAGGGGCCTAAGGGGCCCCAGGGGCCGTATTCACAAAACTTAAACTTATGAGAATACTTAAAGGTAGGATACACCATTTGCGGATATTGAAAAAATTTAATACCGAATTATTAAAAAATATCTTACTTATCTGAAAGTAAATAATGGTTCTAGGCAAGCAGCAAAATGATTGCGCTAGATATCCTCTAATTATTCTGAAAAATATAATTGTATAAAGAAAAATTCGCGATCGCCGGACGGCGATCGCGAAAAAAACACAAATAACATAAGAATAACTGCTCGATGCCGGTTAAAAACAAACGCCGTTTTTCGTGCTTTTCTCGGCATCCATGATTGTAAAACTTCAGACTGGGGCCAATTTCATAGAGCTGCTAAGCAAAAAAAATTGCTTAGCACAAAAAGTCTTGCTTATTAAAAACAGGTTACCAGCCAAAATTATACGTGTTTTTCATGCTAAGCAAAAAAACCAGCTGATTATCGATCCAGAACAATAAAGATCGGGTGAAAATTTGGTCTGTAACCTTATTTTTGTCAAGGACAAATTGTCATGCTAAGCAAATTTGTGTGCTTAGCAGCTCTATGAAATTGGCCCCAGGTTAGTTAAACGATTTTTACTATAAAATACAACCCCCCATATCCACCCATTCATGATAATTCAAGCAATTACCAATGGTGTATCTTACCTTTAAGTCAGACCTAAATCTAAGCACCCTGCTAACTTAAGTGTGGCGCTAGACTTGGTGCCAAGTCGGTAATAGCGGTCCACTCGGTATACAGGGGGGAGGTTGCGGTTGCCTCGTTCCCAATTTCGAAGTTAATTTACCGACTTGGACATATCGTTTTCAGTTTTGTACACAACCTATGGCAATCGCTAGCAAATTCTATGCGAGCACTCTGATTGGTTCAGATTCCAGAGGGGATAAATATTTATGAGCAGCTTTATACAGCATGTATTCTACGCTGCTTCGCGTATTGTACTGGTACGCGGTACCACTGATCTCTACAAACTGGATAATTCGAGCGTACATTAATAGGATAGAGTGAGCCGGCCGTGCGTGAAACTTGTGTTGCCTTCGCATTCGCAAGTTCGTACATGCGTACCGTAGACCGTCGAGAGTGACACAGTGGCAGCAGCGATGGTGGGTAAAATTGCATTAAAATCCTTTGTAAATAATTAAATTTATTATATAAACTCGCAGACTGTACGATCAGTGAACTATCCGTGTAGAAAATGTCAGAACTACGGTTTTAAGTGAGATTTAGGAGAACATTGCTCTAGGCGAAAATGTTATTTTTGTTTTCAGCGGGATTTGTTCATTATTATTGTGGTCCTTTCTGAGAGAAAAACTTGAATATTTCGAAAGAACAGTAGAATCAGTTGGTCTAGGGTACCCTTTACAAAGGATTGAATTCCACAATACAGGTATTTTCAGATCAATGTTGTACACATTCCACGAAGACTGTCCCGTTGACTTTGGTTCATGGTGGTAATTTGTGTACACAACATATTGTGTCATGAACTATGACGTGCATAAATGTAATGTACTGTAGAATTTTCCTAAAATCGCAATGGTCAGTTTTTTCTCTCACAATTCTGGAAGTGTAGAGCTACCTAATGTTGCAACATTATTCCCTTGGCATTTAATTTATACCTGTATATTTTCTTTCTTTGTACACTACAGCTAATTGGTTTACCCAAGTCCACTTCTTGCTACTGAGATGTCAGGCTGTACAGCTTATTAATACGGCTGCACAAGTCACAGGACGACGGAACTGCTCCCATGACAGAGGGATAACAGATGACAGCGAATGTCAAAACTTATTTTGTTTAACCATCAGTAAACTACGGAAGCTTAACCCTAACTCCCTACACAACAAAGGAAGTTGGAGGATTTTGGAGGAATTGTATTGTTCAATAACAATGGTGAGGGAGTTAGGGTTAATTGACCAACTAAATTTTCCAAGATAAGCTATCTCGGTGTTCCACATTTTTTAGATGTGCTGTAAAAATATCGCAGAACTCTGCATCTTGGCATTTCATGTTTCAACAATATAAGTACAGATAATAAAACAGTCGCAACAGTCACAAAATTATCTTGGAAACATGGAAGTATACATAATATTCTTTTGAGCTTTCGTATAGTGAATATGTGTTTCATGAAAACCGACAAGTCTGGTTAAAATTGTATTGTTAATATTCAAAGCAAATTATACAGATGTTAAAATGACATAGATTTACCCAGTCAGTGTTCTCCACAATCTATTTTAGCAGGGTAGCCTGCCCTGTGTAAATGTTACGCTGTTCTGCCATATTTGTATGCCGCCCTGTTGAAATGTTATGCCGGCCTGTCAAATGTTATGCCGGCCTGTCAAATTTTGCTTTTCAATCACGGTTTTATACAAAACAGAAATTGTGTTGTACAAATCTGTAATATCGTGTTCATATTGCACAAATATCCAGAAACACTCACAATTCAAAGTTAAAGCCGTACAGGGTGTCCTATCAAAATTTGGCCTGTGAAGAACGCTGCCAAATGTATCTTTGCATAGTATGAACAATTATTATTCTAAAATGACATCGCAAGTTTTTATTTTGGTTTTAAATTCATAGAAAGTCGGGGGCTAATTTTGTTTTCGTTTTATTATTTTGGTTTTATAACATCAGTAAACAATACATAATAAGAATATTAATACTATGGCAGTAGTTATTACATGTTATCTGCAGTGTATCAATGCCAAATAAAAGCAAGCAAAATTTAATCCATTGTGTGACTTGTATGTCATTAGTTACATGTGTGATTGGTATTTTTAATTGTGATTTATTTCAAGTTTCTCAAGTTCATAGTTTAAGCCATAGAGCTGTATCTTTATTATACAGCTCTATGGTTTAAGCTCAAACCACATAATTTATTTTTTCTGTCCACTTGTCCAGCAAGAATTGTTGGGACCCTGGTTAAACATTAGGTTGATTCCAAATCTGGACACTGTCCCCACGAACAAACCAATTAATGTGCCAAATACATTTTCCTAAAACACAGACATTTTCCCTTTTTAATTTTATCATCAAACTTTTTATTGTCTGGATATAAAATTAAATCAACATTTTCAAAAATGTTCTTAATTAACAAAATCTCGTTTTTCTAAGGTTTGTGCATAAGATTATGATGTGGAATTCTTTCCCCCCAAAAAAACTTTTCTATTTTTTTTTAGAACATCTTGTAAATACGTGCACTGCATTGCATCGTCTCACACGAATGTCTCGTATCTTTTCCCGAAAATAGGTCTACCTAACATTCAAACTTGGCGTATACATGTCATTCTTGGGTGTTTTTATGTTTAACTTAATTTTCCTGATCAAACTGGATTGTTTTTGTGATATTAAATTCGTTTTCTCGGTCGTGCGCTATACGAACATGTGTACGCCTGCAGTGTTTTTAAACCACCTTTACAGATCTCGTACAACACATGCGGTTAAAAGAGGTGTTCAGCTCCTATTCTTTTTTCTACGTAGATCATTCTCATTACTTCAAGGGTTCGTACTTTGTATTGTGTAACATTACAAAAGTAATAATAGAGCCTACACAAGTCAAATAAATCAAGTGTATCACAATGATACATTTTATTGCAACACGCAATTGACCTAGCTAAGTGTGTTGGTCGTTAAACGTCACCAGATATAGAAACATGTCCCCAAAGTATTGAGTAGAACTCCCCATGTAACGGAATGGATGAGTCTTCATTTGCATACCAGTGCGCCATTGGATCTCACCGCAGAAATACATTGCATATGTATTGCGCTGCACGCATATTTGAATAACGGTCGAGAACGTATTGATCAAGTCGTTAGATCTGTCGCAACTCGGCACGTTACTAGTCTTAAACCAGCCGTGCCGATGAATTTCGACTGAAATTCACGGATAAAACCCGACTATCTAACGACTTGTCTTCAAGTCTAGTGTGGCGCTTAATTTGGTATCCACAAAAGATCTAAGCAACCCACTTATCTTAGTGCTCCACACTTAACTTAAGTGTTTAAAGCAGTCACTGTTGATCATGCGTAAAACATTTTCGCCATACACGTTCCTACGAAACGAAAATGTAATCTACCTGCGCGGTTTATCATGCGCGCGTGCACACACAGCTAGCGACGCAGTTTTTAAGCCCAAGTTAGTGCACCAAAATAGTCTGCGTCACGCGCGCGTCAAACGAGATGTTTTAACCACAGACATATAAACACTAAAGGGTGCATGCCACTAAATCTCTGAAAATCACTGCGCGCGAGCTCATTAATATTTTGTGATCCCTCCGGTAATTTTGATTAAGAGGTCCCTGGAGCCTATAAATTGGACTGGTTGTGGAAATATCTGTGGAAATCAAGAATTGGTGACCTGTGGCTTCTAACTGGGGGGATTGCGTTCACAAAAAGACCAATACGTGGGTCTATTTTGCATAGAGGCGGGGGGCTACATTTAGACCTGGGCCCAGAGCTGGGCCACCATTTTAAGGGAGGGTTTGTGGAAAGGGGAGTATAAAAAAAATTCATTCGGTCAACCCCCATAAATTTGAAAAGAAAATTATTCTAGGAGTCTTAATCTTTAATTTCCAGTCAAAAAAATATCGCCACCCTACTCCTGAGCGTCACCAGGCGGCGCTCTTTCTTTCTATTTTTGCGTTGGTTACAATGAGCCCCGTATTTAGTGAGTGGAACCATAGACTGACAGATTATATTCAAAAAGTGATTTCATGATTTCGCGGCGCCCGACTAAAATACCAACTATATGAGCAAATTTAGCCCTCGGTATAGGGAATTTGTACACACCCGAACTGTTCCAGTCAAATAATTATATGAAAGCATTTATCGATTTAAAAGAAAATTACATAGGTTTATACCATATGCCAGGTAAATTAAAGGGATCGTACACATTTGGTAACTGGAACCCATTGTTTATTTCAATCCTATATAGTTATAGATATATACCACAAATTTCATTTCAAAAGGTGGTACCGATTTTGAGATATTGCCGAAAATCTGGAGCGGTTATTTCGACGCCGGAAGGATAATCTGCATTGGAATACACAGTCTGAGAAACGTCACTGCAGTAACACTTCTCAGATTTAAATGTTTGGGCATAAAAAATGATATCTTTTTCTATAACCGCAGTACTTCGAAGTGAAAAGTTTCTAAAAATGTATTATACTATCCAAAGCTGCTGTAGTTCTTACCAAGTAAGTTTTTATTGCCATTAATTTTTGGAGTAATTACCAAACGTATACGATCCCTTTGAGCATACCCAGTGTCAATCTTGATACCCTCAAATAAAGATTTTTAGGCCCATTTGTGTGTTAAGCGCGTTGCCCGGTATGCGCACAGAACATAAAAAGTGCGCGGTGCGTTGCCCGTCGAACGAAAGATAGTGTACACAATTATATGAACCCGCGTGCAAAGTGCGTTGCACGACAGGCGCGTAATTATACGCGCTTGGCTTTTTATAGCTACACGCGCAAACCGTGCAGCCTACGCGTCGTTTTGCCCATACATGTACTTTGAAAATCACGGTTTTGTGCACACGACTGGCGGTCTATAGGTTATTTATGTCCGTGGTTTTAACACAGAATAATAGTGAAATGTTCATTTTGTTTACTCTCGAGTGTGAAACAAATTGTGATGGTGATTTATCCGCATTCTTTCAAACATGCTGGAAGGTAAGATAGTTCTTTCGCATTTTATAGTCGGCAGTCACGTGTATTGCATGTCATTGGTTAACGTTAACGTAACATGTCATCAATCGCAATCATTCCGCCCTCCTAAAATTTAACAAATCGATCGAAACAAATCGTTAGAATGTCAACGAACTACAATTCTAGAACTGTCACACATTAACTTCAACTTGGCTTCCTTTTACAATAATTCGATACTGACGAGATTTCCCATAGCCCCTAGAATTTCAAATGTTGTGCCCAAAATGTACAAACCGAAGGACAGAAAAACCCCGCTATGACACCTAAGCGCCCCGCTTAATTGAGTTAAGCGCCCCGCTTAAACGAAGACTAGTCAGACCACACTTAGATTTAAGACTAAAAAATAAGTGGGGTACTTAGCAAAAATGTTTTGTGAATACCGCTAAGTCATTCAGATTTGTCTAAGTTGGGTATTTAAGTGGGGTGCTTATTTTTTTTGGACTCGTTTTGTGATTACGGCCCCAGGGGTTAGTGAAGGAACGCGCACGCGCACATGGAATCGAGGCTGAAATGGTTGTGATGGGGTGTGTATCAACCTTGTTACCATGGCTACAATCTTGCTGCGCCATGTTTTTCTATTTTACCTTGCGCCATCTTAACGCAAGGTATGTACATGTACATGTACATACATTACGTTAAGTAATGCGATATGTATGTAACGTACATCTAATAAAAGCTTGACACGACATGTGTAAACTTTTATCACGTCGAAGAACAGAATTAACTGGGCAAGGAAGACACTTTTATGAGAGCATTAGATTCTGGTGGTTATGAATAATGCATACGCGTAAAAAGTCAATGGGAAGTTCCTACATTTTGTCGTATGGAGAATGTGTACACTTTCAAATCGGTGATGCGCTTTTACGATCGGCGATGGACTTTTGCCATCGGCGATAGACTTTCAATTATAACATGAATAAAAAGTGTTCTTTTGGGAAACAGTCAGTGGGCTTACGGGGCCTATAATAGCAAAAAAGGTACAATTTTTGATTAAAAAACATATGCATTTGGTGTTTTTTTTAATCATAAATAAAATTGTACCCTTTTTGCAAAAAAATGCACTTCTTCATACATAAAATGGTGAAATACAATTCGGAATGTTGTTTTTTTATTTATTGTCTAAACGGTTAAGGTCAAACTCAGAACACAAAATGACATAAGTGTTGTATTATTTTGTAATTTCTATTTTGCCCACCCCCCAATTATAAATAGTGTCTCCGCCCCCCCAAAATGCGAGTTTATTCAAAAGTTGTGTTTTTTCATGTAATTCGAACTTCACATTTTTCAACTAATTGCAAAAGGTATTGATAAATGACTGTTTTTATGTTTATATTACCCTTGTTTCCAATTAAACGCCCCGCCCACAAAAAGGTAGGATAAGTGGATATTCAATTGTGCATTGTTCATTTTGGCCGAAAAGCAAACAAACTAAAAGACTTATTTATTACCAATACTAAAATACCAATTTGTAAAAGGTTGACAAATTCCCTTAAAAAATACCAATTGCCAATTAAACCTCGGTATTGGATTCTGAATATTTCTGGTGACGTCAGCTTCTGTTCTGTACAGGGTACCTGGTGGTCATATCATTTGATAGCCTCCGAATTTAATGAATAATCATGAGCAGCTTTTGTTTTTAATAATGTAGATTCAATGTTAATTTTCAACGCAAACAAAATTACAACAACGTACAGTACTTTACTGCTGTTTTACGGCCAAATGGCGAAATATTTGTGGGAAGTAGCCAAATAGTCACTTAGTTGCATGTAACTTTAAAACCAAATGAGAAAATGAGTAAATTTTAAAATCTGTATAAAGCCAAAAGCATTGACTAACTATTTATTTCCTAAATATTTGCCTAAAATGTAGAGGTAAATTGTTTTTGACTTGCCCTGTACTACCTTTAAAAGGAGTCGAATATTGCACAAAACGTGCTCCTGGCTTACATCAACAAAACGTCATTGCGTCGTCTATTTAGGCTGCGCAGAGGAGCAGTTCGTGACCTCGCAGGCCATCGGGTGGTCTCTCTGCTTGCAATGACACCAAGGCTACCGGGCGGGCGCAGTCGCTCGGTATGCTCACGTCCCGAAGGTCGTTATCCATGCAAATGTTGAGCTTCCAAACGAACATGTTTCGTCCATCTAGCTCCATGCCTGTACAGACGCGGTAGGCGTTACCTTGTTCCTCTGATGACAACAGTTAAAGAAATACAAAGAGAACTGCGAGCAAATGCTGGGAAGTTTAATACAAACAAGTTGTCTTCTCGTTACTAGAAGCCATGTAAAACAGTGGCTCCCACTAAATAGGCTGTTAAAATCAATAGAATATGAATCAATAAAGCATTTATCAAGAAACTATGAATAAATGAAATCAATAAAATCAATGAAATCCATGGAATCAGTGGAATCAATCCACTATTACCCAGTTCGCGCTGGGATTATTTTAACATCACTGAGCCGAGGTATCGGGAAGCACACCCACGCATTTCTGGCCTTGCTCGCTGCTGACAGACATTTCCGGCCTTGCTCGTGACGTGTTTATGCGTCATCCGTTTTTAATCTGGGCAAATTTGTGCCTGTATATACGTCATCCGGCGCGAACTGGTTAACACATCTGTATATTGCTCAACACGTCACTACTAACCTCGAAATATAATCTTGTCGTCCATCAATCCCAACTGGGACGTGTACTCGAGCTTGTACGGTTCCGTTGTGTACTCAATGACATCTATCAATGGGGAAAAAACTGTTGATAAGGTGTCAGCAGCAGGATGACTGATATGAAGGAGAATCAGTGTCAAAAAGATCGGACGTGTTTTTACAACTCGGATGCTTTCCTAATTCGGATGAATTCGTAATTCGGATGCTTTTTGTAAACTCGGATGCTTTTCTAATTCGGATGAATTCGTAATTCGGATGCTTTTCTAATTCGGATGAATTCGTAATTCTGATGAATTCGTAATTCGGATGTTTTTTGTAAACTTGGATGCTTTTTTAATTCGGATGCTTTTCTAGTTTAAATGCTTTTTGTAAACTCGGATGCTTTTTGCAAACCGAACATATTCGCAAATCAAATGCTTTCCCAATCCGGCACTATGGTGGTCCTGAAAGGACCTCACACATCGCAGATTCTGCGATACCGCGCATTCTGCGCGAATTTGAACGATGTCAAACATGACGCATATACCTAAGCATATATCTGAGATGTGGAAGATTTTATTGCAGATTTCTGCACAGATTTATGTGATGGCGAATATTTTCTGCGCAGATTTTTGAAAAGTCGCATATTTTTATTTTAGATTTCAAGTTCTGCGCAGATTCCTGGGTACGCAAATTTGTGCGATGTCACACGGATAGGCATCTACATGTACATTTTCATTGCACATTTCTGCGCAGCTAGCTATGTCGCACTCACGTACAGCAGTTTTGTATGCAAATTTATGTGCACATTTCTGCGATGCCAGCACGAGGGGTGGTGGGGGGGGGGGGGGGGGGGGGGGGGGGGGGGGGGGGGGGGGGGTCAGGGTCAGGGGGCAATGCAACCTCGGTGATACAAAATGTACTGTATGTACATGTATGTTGTGTAATAATACCTCACAATAACAAACAGCGTCGGTCCGTTTCATAGTTCCCTAGTTCAAAGCTATAGCCCATACTGATTGAGCCATTAAAGTAGTACATTTAGAGAGTCAAAAAACGTGTCTCGTTTTTAAAATATAAACCATTTTTAGCGTAACTTATAGAGTCATATTAAAGTTTAAAACTCAATAAAATTGTATTAAAGTACGTAGTCGCAGCAACCTTCATTGCATGTTAAAAACAATGGGGCAAATACATGTTTTCGTAGAACAATGTATATATATATTATAAACATTTTATACAGAAGAAAAGCTTAAATAATGTTGGTCGAAACAAACAAATATATAAAATACGACTTTAAAACAGAAATTTAATTTTGTATTATTTTGAGCACCCCTATTTTTTTTAATGGAAGAGTCACACTAGGCAGCCGTTCGTACTCGGCTTAGCCCCACCCCCCCCCTCCTCGTGCGATACAAATTTAACTGTATGTGCTAACATCAGATAAATGTGCACATAAATCTGCATACGTTTGTGGGACATGTGCATTATGAACGTGCAAAATTTTGCACACTGAGAAATCTGTGCTGCATGCAGTCTAGTATACGAAGGGAATGAGATGCGACCCAACGTGCAATGAAAATGTACATGTAAATGCCCATCCGTGTGACATCGCACAAATTTGCGTACCGAGAAATCTGCGCAGAACTATAAAAAATATGCGAATTTTCAAAAATCTGCGCAGAAAATATTCGCCATCACATAAATCTGTGCAGAAATCTACAATAAAATCTTCCACATCTCAGATATATGCTTAGATAGATACGATAACATGTTTGTCATCGTTCAAATTCGCATCCGAGTTTACAAAAAGTATCCAATTACGAATTTATTCGAATTAGAAAAGCATCAGAGTTTACAAAAAGCATCCGAATTAAAAAAACATCCGATTTAAAAAAGCATCCGAATTACGAATTCATCCGAATTAGGAAAGCATCCGAGTTGTAAAAACACGTCCGATCTTTTTGACACTGATTCTGCTTCATAGACTGATAGCTGCCAAATTGTGCAGGCCGGCTATAGTCAAATTTAATCACAAAAGAATACGATGGAGCGCGCACACACGGACATAATGCTAGAACAATGTGGGATGCCCTATCACTATAGAAAATTAAAGGTTAGGATACACCATTGGTAATTGCTTGGTTTATCATGAATAGGTGGACTAAGGGGGTTATGTTATAGTAAATATCGTTTAACTGGCCTGTCCGAAGTTTACAATCATGGATGCTGAGAAAAACAAGAAAAACTCGGTATAATAATTCGGTAGTAAAAATTGTCGATATCTGCAAATGGTGACGGTGTATCTTACCTAAAACGTCGCGTGGCCCCCGATATTACCTGTGCTTTCTAAAATCTTTGAAAGAGCCATCCACAACCAGGTTTATGAGCATTTGCAAGGAAATGGGCTTTTATCTACTGTACAATCTGGGTTTAGACCACAACATTCAACTCTTAATGCAATAACTGATGTCACTGATTATCTTTATAATAATATGGACAAGGGTGAAATAACCGGTGCTGTTTTTTGGGATCTGAAAAAAATTATTTGATACGGTAAATTATAGGGTTCTTCTGCGCAAACTATCTTGCTATGGTATTCGTGGCAAAGAGCTGGCATGGTTCTCAAATTATCTTACCAACAGAGCGCAAATAACAATCATGAATGGTGTTTGTTCTGATTCCAGACAAGTAACAGTCGGTGTACCTCAGGGCTCAATTTTAGGACCACTTTTTTTTTTAATTCTTTTTATTAATGATTTGCCAGACACGATTAGCAGAAGTAAGATAGTTTTGTCTGCTGATGATACTGTTATAATGTACAGCTCTAAAAATGGATATGACATAAATTGTGTTTTGAATGAAGAATTGCAAATTATCTCTGAATGGATGTATAACAATAAATTAACTCTCAATGCTTCAAAAACTAAAGTAATGACTTTTGGCACATCTCCAAAAAAAAAATGTGATAATTTGACTGTTAAATTTTAAGATGACATATTAGAGAATGTGACCGAATTCAAATATCTTGGAGTATGGTTTGACCAATATCTCAGATGGGACATGCACATTGATAAAACTGCTGTCAACATTACATTTCTCAAAGGCTTGGAGTTTTGAAAAGGTTGAGTTGGTATGTTGACCAATATACTCGTAATATATTGTACAGTACTCTCATTTTGCCTCACATTGATTATTGTTGCACAGTTTGGATACATGGTGCTGATAAATATGGTAACAGAATTCAGATTTTACAAAACCGGGCAGCAAGATTAACATTAGGCTGTAAGGTCAGAGATGTACATGTGAGTGATATATATACTAAATTAAACTGGATGCAGGTTCGTGTACGGGCTGAGTATTTTAATAATATCCTTATGTACAAGTGTGTTCATGGCCTGGCTCCGGAGTATTTGGCAATTGGTATACAATCAAAGATGAATACTCATTCTTATAATACTAGATTCAATACCAGAAAAAACATTTCTCACTCGGCTGTAAAAACTGAAATTAGCAAACGTTCTTTCAAGTTCTCTGGAGCCAAGTCATGGAATAAACTTCCACCTGCCATTAAAAGCTTGCCAACTATTCTAAGTTTTAAAAAGCATGTCAAGGGGCACATTTTAAATTCAAATAATCCGTAATATGTATATTGTTAATTGTATTTGTAATGTTGTATTTGTGAGTTTTCTTTGATGTATTTGGTGTACATGTTAGTTTATCTTATGTGATATTATTATAATGTACGCTTAGTTTCTTTTATTATTGCTATGTGTACTGAGGGCCTCTATGGAAAGCAGTGCTATGCACTGATTGGAGTTTACCCTCATTAAAGATGACATAAATAAAATAAAGAGTAACTGTAACTGACTATTAATAGTATGTCTAACTCTGGATAATGACTTTGTAGGCAATTGATTTACAGAGATTCCTTACATGTGGTTCCAAAGTGAGGTTATCATCAACTTAAACTCCCAAATATTTACCAAACACTGTTTACTTGTACAAGCTCGATGCCTTTAAGAACAATATTCAATTTGTCAGAATCGTTAGTATATATGACGAGATTGCAAAAGCATGATTTTAGTCTTATTTGGATTAATGCGAAGTCTATTATTAGTATACCAAGTAAAAAGTCATAAATATTATATTGTAACACCCGGTTTGTATCATGGACATTATTTTCTGTCACATAAATAACAACATCATCTGCGAAGATATTACAACTAAGTAAAATTAAGATACCTCCAAATAGGCACTTAGGGAGACAATCTCATAGAGATGTACACAAACTTAAAACTAATTGGCCTAACAGAAAATAGAAATTCTAAGGAATTATTCATTTGATTGTTGTAATTAATAATGTAATAATAATTAATTAATTTCTTTAATTCATTAATTTTTTAAAGCCTTATCAATAATCATATTTTTACCACTAAAAATTTGCCATCCGGCTGACATCAAGGCGGAATAAACTAATAGTTTTATAAGGCTAGCACACGCATATCATCGTGCAACGATGGTTGCTTGTCACTCAGTATACGAGATGGACGTTCTTTTTTCATATATAAAGACAGGATTATAAAGTAATATCAAATTGCAATCATGGCTGGGCTAATGGCGCTACTTTGTCTAGTGCTCGTTTGCGAAATATCGGCAATCTGGGATGGCGGGTCGGAAGACGACAGTTTTTCTAACCTGGTAAGGAAATGTTTTGCCCTTCAACTATACGTAAAGAAAACAGTTATGAATGAAAAGCCTAATACACTGGGTTCAAACTTGGTATGTGGGTAGCCCGGGACGTGTTATAGATATACATTGAGGTGGCGTCAAGGTGTTATCCACAAATGGAATTGCCCTTATACAGATCTTATAATAACTCCAGTATTGTTTTACAATGTAGCAAACAAATAGAGTTAACTTTGATAAACAATTATTAAAGAAATGTTAGAGTTAGATAACAATATGTTTACATTTGTATTTTGCAAATCATATTTTTTTCTGGCTAGCATTAAGAGATGCTCACTTAAAGTTATATGAGACTAACAAGGTTATAATTATAAGTCAAGGTGAACATGTCAATAAATTTCTTGATTATTAAAAATCCGATTAAAATGTCTTCATAGGCGTGACTGTAAGCTCTTTTGCATTCAGCGTTTCCTAAAAGTAACGGATTGTCCCACATTATCGCTTATCAGTTGAGTGAAATTTTCGCTTTTTCAGAGTGAACTTTTTACTTTTAGAATTAATTTTAGTTAAATAACCAGACGTATACAATTCGAAATCTGCACTCTAAAGAGAGGAAATCACAATCTTTTTGAAATGCCACATAGGTTTAATCCGTAAAAATAGAAATTACAATAACGTAATGACAATGGTATTTTCATGGAACTTTGTCCACGATTTTTGGTATCATTTAGCCGACCACAGAAGGATTAAAAGCTTCAACATAACAATATAGGCCTATAATGCTGAAAACCCCTATGTTCTGTTTGTCGAATAGACGTATCTGTGTGTTATTCTCTTCCACAAATAGGGATTGCACACTTTGTACATGGCGTGTAACGACGAGGGGTCCGTATGCCAGACTTGCTTCACCTCGCGTGCACACGGCGAAGTTTTTTTGCGTAAGTTATAAACGAAGCTGCCTCTCTGTTTGTTTTTGGTTTTTTGTACTGTGCACACTGACAGGCCCACTACTGCTGTTCACACCTTATTTTAAACTGAGATTCAGGCGATTTTTAAACTCTGTGCAGCCAAAGGAGCTTCTGGAAGGCGTATTCAATAGTCACTTTTAATGTTGAGTGCAGTTAGGCTGACCGTGAGAAATATTTGGCTTATAGCCAAGCCTCATTTAATTGTGTACCAACTTAAGTCCTGTTTCAGTCCTGTTTCACTCTCGGGGCCACGCGACGTTAAAGGTAAGATACGCCATTTGCAGATATCGACAATTTTTACTACCGAATTAATGGGAGATATTTTACTTATTTGAAAGTAATTATTGATTGTAGGCATCCAGCCAATGATTGCGCTAGATATCCCAGTGTAATAGTTCCGAAAAAATTGAATTTTATAAAAACAAATTTACATCGCCGGACGGCGATCGCGACAAAAAAAAGAACAACATAAGAACCACTACTTGACGCCGGTTGAAAACAAACTCCGTTTTTCTTGTTTTTCTCAGCATCCATGATTGTAAAACTTCGGACAGGCCAGTTAAACGATATTTACTATAACATATAACCCCCCTAAGTACACCCATTCATGATAAACCAAGCAATTACCAATGGTGTATCCTAACCTTTAATTTTCTATAGTGATAGGGCATCCAACAATGTTCTAGCATTAATGTCCGTGTGTGCGCGCTCCATCGTATTCTTTAAATTTGACTATAGCCGGCCTGCATAATTTGGCAGCTATCAGTCATCCTACTGCTGACACCTCATCAACAGTTTGTTTTTTTTTCGATTGATAGATGTCATTGAGTACACAACGGAACCGTACAAGCTCGAGTACACTTCCCAGTTGGGATTGATGGACGACAAGATTATATTTAGAGGTTAGTAGTGACGTGTTGAGCAATATACAGATGTGTTAACCAGTTCGCGCCGGATGACGTATATACAGGCACAAATTAGCCAAGATTCAAAACGGATGACGCATAAACACGTCACGAGCAAGGCCGGAAATATCTGTCAGCAGCGAGCAAGGCCGAAAAAGCGTGGGTGTGCTTCCCGGTACCTCGGCTCAGTGATGTTAACTAATCCCAGCGCGAACTGGGTAATAGTGGATTGATTCCACTGATTCCATGGATTTCATTGATTTTATTGATTTAATTTATTCATATTTTCTTGATAAATGCTTTATTGATTCATATTCTATTGATTTTAACAGCCCATTTAGTGGGAGCCACTGTCTTACATGGCTTCTAGTGACGAGAAGACAACTTGTTTGTATTAAACTTCCCAGCATTTGCTCGCAGTTCTCTTTGTATTTCTTTAACTGTTGTCATCAGAGGAACAAGGTAACGCCTACCGCGTCTGTACAGGCATGGAGTTAGATGGACGAAACATGTTCGTTTTGAAGCTCAACATTTGCATGGATAACGACCTTCGGGACGTGAGCATACCGAGCGACTGCGCCCGCCCGGTAGCCTTGGTGTCATTGCAAGCAGAGAGACCACCCGATGGCCTGCGAGGTCACGAACTGCTCCTCTGCGCAGCCTAATAATAGGCGACGCAATGACGTTTTGTTGATGTATAGGAGCACGTTTTGTGCAATATTCGACTCCTTTTAAAGGTAGTACATACAGGGCGAGTCAAAAAGAATTTACCTCTACATTTTAGGCAAATATTTAGGAAATAAATACCCAGTGGGCATTTTACCCGATATTACCCGGGTTGTAACGAGTAATAACGCTAGTTATTACTGGGTAACATACCGATATTACCCGGGTTGTAACGAGTAATAACGCGTTATTACGGGTAATATCACCGAGTAATAACGGGGAAATAGTAGACGAACATTTCCCCGTTATTACCAGCCGATATTACCACATTTACCCACTGTTACCCGGGAGAATGTTACCGATATTTTTGGCATTGCACGTTATTACCACCCGATATTACCCCATTTACCCGATATTGCCAAGGAGATTACCGATATTTCTGTCATTGCATTGTTATTACCACCCGATATTACCCGATATTTCTGGCATTACCACCCGATATTACCCCATTTACCCGATATTTCTGGCATTGCATTGTTATTACCACCCGATATTACCTCTTTTACCCGATATTTCTGGCATTGCATTGTTATTACCACCCGATATTACCCCTTTTACCCGATATTTCTGGCATTGCATTGTTATTATTAGCCGATATTACCCGATTTTTCTGACATTGCATTGTTATTACCACCCGATATTACCTCTTTTACCCGATATTTCTGGTATTGCATTGTTATTACCACCCGATATTACCCGATATTTCTGGCATTGCATTGTTATTACTAGCCGATATTACCTATTTTACCCGATATTTCTGGCATTTCATTTTTATTACTACCCGATATTACCCCATTTACCCGAAATTGGTTAATTTGTTGGTTAATTGGTTAATTATATTGGTTAATACTAATATTACGATACTACCGGAACAATACTACAATGTATACACATATAAACACCAATGACTCTTCTGAGCCTACAATCTTAGCGTGTACTTAAATGCTATATATGTGCCCAATATCACCGCTGTCTGTAATCACAGCTAGTTTGCAATTAATTTGTTGTTAATTTATTTGTGTGTTGGTTTTTTGGCAAATTTGTTTCTTTGAGACTTGGAGTAAATAAATATTACACAATTATCTCTACGAAAACACCCTAAACGTATCGCTATTTCGCAAAACATAACGTTCATGTAGAAAAAAAGTGACAAAATTGTTTCACCAAGGTTTATCACGCCCACTTGGGGTCAACATGTAAATTGAGGTCACCCGATATTACCCTATTTACCCAATATCAGAGAATGTAACTGATATTTCTGGCATTGCCGTGTTATTACCACCTGATATTACCCCATTTACCAAATATTACCAGGGAGAATGTAACCGATATTTCTGGCATTTTCATGTTATTAACTCGGTAAATTGTTACCCATTACCTCTTATTACCCTGTTATAACTCGCTAAAATGTCGGTTTCAACAGGGTAATAACAGTAATCTTTGAACTTGGAAATTATTAGCTTGGATTGCTATAATTTTACTGTTATTACCCCCCCCCCCCCCGGTACTCAAGTTCCCAATGTTTAATACAATTTAAAACTCAATAAAATTGTATTAAAGTACGTAGTCGCAGCAACCTTCATTGCATGTTAAAAACAATGGGGCAAATACATGTTTTCGTAGAACAATGTATATAATTATAAACATTTTATACAGAAGAAAAGCTTAAATAATGTTGGTCGAAACAAACAAATATATAAAATACGACTTTAAAACAGAAATTTAATTTTGTATTATTTTGAGCACCCCTATTTTTTTTAATGGAAGAGTCACACTAGGTAGCCGTTCGTACTCGGCTTAGCCCCACCCCCCCCCTCCTCGTGCGATACAAATTTAACTGTATGTGCTAACATCAGATAAATGTGCACATAAATCTGCATACGTTTGTGGGACATGTGCATTATGAACGTGCAAAATTTTGCACACTGAGAAATCTGTGCTGCATGCAGTCTAGTATACGAAGGGAATGAGATGCGACCCAACGTGCAATGAAAATGTACATGTAAATGCCCATCCGTGTGACATCGCACAAATTTGCGTACCTAGAAATCTGCGCAGAACTATACAAAATATGCGAATTTTCAAAAATCTGCGCAGAAAATATTCGCCATCACATAAATCTGTGCAGAAATCTACAATAAAATCTTCCACATCTCAGATATATGCTTAGATAGATACGATAACATGTTTGTCATCGTTCAAATTCGCATCCGAGTTTACAAAAAGTATCCAAATTACGAATTTATTCGAATTAGAAAAGCATCAGAGTTTACAAAAAGCATCCGAATTAAAAAAACATCCGATTTAAAAAAGCATCCGAATTACGAATTCATCCGAATTAGGAAAGCATCCGAGTTGTAAAAACACGTCCGATCTTTTTGACACTGATTCTGCTTCATAGACTGATAGCTGCCAAATTGTGCAGGCCGGCTATAGTCAAATTTAATCACAAAAGAATACGATGGAGCGCGCACACACGGACATAATGCTAGAACAATGTGGGATGCCCTATCACTATAGAAAATTAAAGGTTAGGATACACCGTTGGTAATTGCTTGGTTTATCATGAATAGGTGGACTAAGGGGGTTATGTTATAGTAAATATCGTGTAACTGGCCTGTCCGAAGTTTACAATCATGGATGCTGAGAAAAACAAGAAAAACTCGGTATAATAATTCGGTAGTAAAAATTGTCGATATCTGCAAATGGTGACGGTGTATCTTACCTAAAACGTCGCGTGGCCCCCGATATTACCTGTGCTTTCTAAAATCTTTGAAAGAGCCATCCACAACCAGGTTTATGAGCATTTGCAAGGAAATGGGCTTTTATCTACTGTACAATCTGGGTTTAGACCACAACATTCAACTCTTAATGCAATAACTGATGTCACTGATTATCTTTATAATAATATGGACAAGGGTGAAATAACCGGTGCTGTTTTTTGGGATCTGAAAAAATTTATTTGATACGGTAAATTATAGGGTTCTTCTGCGCAAACTATCTTGCTATGGTATTCGTGGCAAAGAGCTGGCATGGTTCTCAAATTATCTTACCAACAGAGCGCAAATAACAATCATGAATGGTGTTTGTTCTGATTCCAGACAAGTAACAGTCGGTGTACCTCAGGGCTCAATTTTAGGACCACTTTTTTTTAAAATTCTTTTTATTAATGATTTGCCAGACACGATTAGCAGAAGTAAGATAGTTTTGTCTGCTGATGATACTGTTATAATGTACAGCTCTAAAAATGGATATGACATAAATTGTGTTTTGAATGAAGAATTGCAAATTATCTCTGAATGGATGTATAACAATAAATTAACTCTCAATGCTTCAAAAACTAAAGTAATGACTTTTGGCACATCTCCAAAAAAAAAATGTGATAATTTGACTGTTAAATTTTAAGATGACATATTAGAGAATGTGACCGAATTCAAATATCTTGGAGTATGGTTTGACCAATATCTCAGATGGGACATGCACATTGATAAAACTGCTGTCAACATTACATTTCTCAAAGGCTTGGAGTTTTGAAAAGGTTGAGTTGGTATGTTGACCAATATACTCGTAATATATTGTATAGTACTCTCATTTTGCCTCACATTGATTATTGTTGCACAGTTTGGATACATGGTGCTGATAAATATGTTAACAGAATTCAGATTTTACAAAACCGGGCAGCAAGATTAACATTAGGCTGTAAGGTCAGAGATGTACATGTGAGTGATATATATACTAAATTAAACTGGATGCAGGTTCGTGTACGGGCTGAGTATTTTAATAATATCCTTATGTACAAGTGTGTTCATGGCCTGGCTCCGGAGTATTTGGCAATTGGTATACAATCAAAGATGAATACTCATTCTTATAATACTAGATTCAATACCAGAAAAAACATTTCTCACTCGGCTGTAAAAACTGAAATTAGCAAACGTTCTTTCAAGTTCTCTGGAGCCAAGTCATGGAATAAACTTCCACCTGCCATTAAAAGCTTGCCAACTATTCTAAGTTTTAAAAAGCATGTCAAGGGGCACATTTTAAATTCAAATAATCCGTAATATGTATATTGTTAATTGTATTTGTAATGTTGTATTTGTGAGTTTTCTTTGATGTATTTGGTGTACATGTTAGTTTATCTTATGTGATATTATTATAATGTACGCTTAGTTTCTTTTATTATTGCTATGTGTACTGAGGGCCTCTATGGAAAGCAGTGCTATGCACTGATTGGAGTTTACCCTCATTAAAGATGACATAAATAAAATAAAGAGTAACTGTAACTGACTATTAATAGTATGTCTAACTCTGGATAATGACTTTGTAGGCAATTGATTTACAGAGATTCCTTACATGTGGTTCCAAAGTGAGGTTATCATCAACTTAAACTCCCAAATATTTACCAAACACTGTTTACTTGTACAAGCTCGCTGCCTTTAAGAACAATATTCAATTTGTCAGAATCGTTAGTATGACGAGATTGCAAAAGCATAATTTTAGTCTTATTTGGATTAATGCGAAGTCTATTATTAGTATACCAAGTAAAAAGTCATAAATATTATATTGTAACACCCGGTTTGTATCATGGACATTATTTTCTGTCACATAAATAACAACATCATCTGCGAAGATATTACAACTAAGTAAAATTAAGATACCTCCAAATAGGCACTTAGGGAGACAATCTCATAGAGATGTACACAAACTTAAAACTAATTGGCCTAACAGAAAATAGAAATTCTAAGGAATTATTCATTTGATTGTTGTAATTAATAATGTAATAATAATTAATTAATTTCTTTAATTCATTAATTTTTTAAAGCCTTATCAATAATCATATTTTTACCACTAAAAATTTGCCATCCGGCTGACATCAAGGCGGAATAAACTAGTAGTTTTATAAGGCTAGCACACGCATATCATCGTGCAACGATGGTTGCTTGTCACTCAGTATACGAGATGGACGTTCTTTTTTCATATATAAAGACAGGATTATAAAGTAATATCAAATTGCAATCATGGCTGGGCTAATGGCGCTACTTTGTCTAGTGCTCGTTTGCGAAGATTCAAAACGGATGACGCATAAACACGTCACGAGCAAGGCCGGAAATGTCTGTCAGCAGCGAGCAAGGCCAAAAAAGCGTGGGTGTGCTTCCCGGTACCTCGGCTCAGTGATTTTAACTAATCCCAGCGCGAACTGGGTAATAGTGGATTGATTCCACTGATTCCATGGATTTCATTGATTTTATTGATTTAATTTATTCATATTTTCTTGATAAATGCTTTATTGATTCATATTCTATTGATTTTAACAGCCCATTTAGTGGGAGCCACTGTCTTACATGGCTTCTAGTGACGAGAAGACAACTTGTTTGTATTAAACTTCCCAGCATTTGCTCGCAGTTCTCTTTGTATTTCTTTAACTGTTGTCATCAGAGGAACAAGGTAACGCCTACCGCGTCTGTACAGGCATGGAGTTAGATGGACGAAACATGTTCGTTTTGAAGCTCAACATTTGCATGGATAACGACCTTCGGGACGTGAGCATACCGAGCGACTGCGCCCGCCCGGTAGCCTTGGTGTCATTGCAAGCAGAGAGACCACCCGATGGCCTGCGAGGTCACGAACTGCTCCTCTGCGCAGCCTAAATAGACGACGCAATGACGTTTTGTTGATGTATAGGAGCACGTTTTGTGCAATATTCGACTCCTTTTAAAGGTAGTACATACAGGGCGAGTCAAAAAGAATTTACCTCTACATTTTAGGCAAATATTTAGGAAATAAATAGTTAGTCAATGCTTTTGGCTTTATACAGATTTTTAAATTTACTCATTTTCTCATTTGGTTTTAAAGTTACATGCAACTAAGTGACTATTTGGCTACTTCCCACAAATATTTCGCCATTTGGCCGTAAAACAGCAGTAAAGTACTGTACGTTGTTGTAATTTTGTTTTCGTTGAAAATTAACATTAAATCTACATTATTAATAACAGAAGCTGCTCATGATTATTCATTAAAACCAGAGGCTATCAAATGATATGACCACCAGGTACCCTGTACAGAACAGAAGCTGACGTCCCCAGAAATATTCAGAATCTAATACTGAGGTTTAATTGGCAATTGGTATTTCTAAGAGGATTTGTCAACCTTTTACGAGTATTGGTAATAATCATTTTTTTAGTTTGTTTGCTTGTGGTAAAAAATCATGTCCCGTGTGCAATTTCTAGTAGGGCCTACATTCTTTGAAAAATGTCAGGATTTGTTAATGAAACTTTGTCAAAATCACTTGATGCATTTTTTTCTTACCCCCAGTAGAGTATTTTTAGGGTATTGTTTTTTCGGCCAAAATGAACAATGCACAAATTGTTGAATATCCATTTATCCTACCTTTTTGAGGGCGGCGCGTTTAATTGGAAACAATGGTAATATAAACATAAAAAACAAATTTATTTATCAAAAACTTTTGCAATTAATTGAAAAATGTGAAGTTCGAATTACATGAAAAACCACAACTTTTGAATAAACCCACATTTTGGGGGGGCGGAGACACTATTTATAATTAGGGGGTGGGCAAAATAGAAATTACAAAACACTACAACACTAATTAAACTTATGTCATTTTGTGTTCTGATTTTGACCTTAGCAGTTTAGGCAATAAATACCAAGCAACATTCCGAATTGTATTTCACTTTTATGTATGAAGAAGTGCATTTTTTGGGGTACGATTTATGATTAAAAAAAAACCACCAAATGTTTTTTAATCTAAAAATGTACCTTTTTTGCTATTATATGAAGCCCACTGACTGTTTCCCAAAAGAACAATTTGTTTTAATGTTATAATTGAAAGTCCATCGCCGATCGCAAAAGCGCATCACAGATTTGAAGGTGTACAAATTCTCCATACGACACAATGTAGGAACTTCCCATTGACTTTTTACGCGTATGCATTATTCATAATCACCAGAATCTAATGTTCTCATAAAAGTGTCTTCCTTGCCCAGTTAATTCTGTTCTTCGACGTGATAAAAGTTTACACATGTCGTGTCTATAGCTTTTATTAGATGTACGTTACATACATATCGCATTACTTAACGTAATGTATGTACATGTACATACCTTGCGTTAAGATGGCGCAAGGTAAAATAGAAAAACATGGCGCAGCAAGATCGTAGCCATGGTAACGAGGTTTATACACACCCCATCACAACCATCTACAAGCACGTCACACGCATCAATCTTGATAAAGACCAGCACGCACACGAAGTCGGGATTTGAAAAAGAGACAGCGTTAACGAATCTGCATGCGCGCTTGGGTAGACTAGTGACATGTCGGAGCTTCGATTTAAATGTGCTTAATGAGTCCAATGGCGCAATTGTTCGGGCAGATTATTCCAAATATTTGCACCACTCACAGCGAAACTAGCATTCTTTTTTGGCGAAAGGAACTTTCAGTGCCGTGCGGGTTGATTGCCTTGTTTCGCGAATAACTGTAAGTGGTGTGAAAATATTTGTCATGTACAACAAAAGAGTCATTTTGTTGAGACTTTTAAAGACAAGAATAGCCTTTTTTGACTTGACTCTTATTGAAAAAAAAAGCCCAATTAAGACGAGCAAACATATCCTCTGAAGGGGTGAGGAAGGTACATTTGAGGATTATCTGTGCGGCTCTTTTGAGACATTTGTTTAACATATTATCGTGAGATATGTACCTTCCTCCCCACACCGTACAACAATACTCTATGTTGGCATAACTAAACTTACAAATGTGTGTGTAGGCTGTGTTGAGGAACACAATCACGGATTCTGCTTAGTATACCTAATTTAGATACAACAGTTTTTCTTACGTATTCGACATGTGGGCCCCAACTTAATGCTTCATCAATAACCAGGGGCGGATGCTGGAATTTATGATTGTGAAGTCCTAGCCATGGACGGGGGGTGTGGGGGCTCCCCCCCCCCCGAAATTTTGTTTACAGTAGAAGCTCTGAGGTGCATTCTGGGACATTATGAGCCTATTTTTATTATATGTTTTGATCGTTTTGATCTATTGGGATTCTTTTACAGAAAGCACCACGTACGCTGCTATTTTGCTCTGATATAGAAAATACATTAATTAACAAATAAAAAAAAGTCCGGACCCCAGGACCCCTCCCCTGGATCCGCACCAGATAACTACACCAAACATTTATAAGGCTTCACGTTTTCAATACGACTACCAGCAATGCATACATTTAAATCAACATTCATAAATACCTGGGACAGTTTATGCATTCCTATTGGTCGAGAGCCCGTCACGTGGCCGGTATTAAACGGACGATAAAGACATGGCTGGAAGTGTTTAAAACCAGCTGGCAACAAAATACGTCACGCGATGCCGCATTATACCCGTCCCCAGGGCTCACTTTATTCCCAACCGTACATCGTCTCCAATAGTAAGAACGGGTGGTGTTGGGCGCGTACAGCTCGACACCCTGGGAACGAGGTTGCCAATGGCAGTAATAGTCTGGTTCCTAGTAAATACGCTTTATTGCATGTATTGTGTAGAGCGACAGAGGCGGAAACATGTTATTTGACACACACAGAATGGCGAAACACCGAAATATCAGCACCCAGACTCCAAGCGGTATTTAACAGAGTGATTAAAACCTCTCGAACACACATTATTCCCTTATTACATATTTACGTGTAGCTTCTCCAACATTAATATAAAGTAGCTTAAATAAAGCTCTTACTAGTTTTCACAACTGGTGCGTAAAAAAGCTAGCATCATAGCTTGTTTCTTACGCACCAGTTGTGAAAACTAGTAAGAGCTGTATTTAAGCTACATGTACTTTCTATTATATTAATGTTGGAGGAGCTATACGTTAATGTGGAGTCATCAGCGTACATAAATAAGTTGCAGTTTGGGGCAAATACAACATGAAAGATCACTAGTATAAACAATAGATAAAAGTTGACCTAGTAGTATCGACCCCTGCGGAACACCAGTGTTTACGGACAGGACTTTTGATATGGTGCCGCCAAATTCACAGACTGACTACAATCACTTGTGCTGCGTTCCAATCGCGTCGTGTTTATCGTGTTCACGAGTTCACGAGTCGTATGTTTCGACTTAAACCAATTTAAAACAGAAGATGACATGTTTATCCTTTCTAGTTTCTTTAGTAAGATTTCACGATCAACACAATCAAATGCTTTACTGAGGTCTATAAACACGCTGCCTGTAACTTGTCCATTCTCCATGGCCGCAAAACACTTGTTTGTTAAGTCGTGTAGGGTGCTTTCAGTTGAGTGCAGGGGTCTAAATCTTGACTGGCAACTAGGAATCAGATTTGTTTTCATCAAGGTATCTATATACCGATGATTGCACCCATTTTCTAAAATCTTAGAGATAATTGGCAGTATAGAAATAGGCCGATAGTTACCTGTACTACACGTATATCCTCCCGTATAGTGAATTGGTGTTACTAAACCATCTTCCCAATCTTTAGGGTATCGCTCACATCTTATAGACAGGTTACAAATATGAGTTAAAGATTTAATGATATAAGGTGGGAAGCAATTTTAATCATTTTAACACTAATTCCATCCGGACATGTTGCTTTCCCAACCGACATGGATGATATTTGCTTTTGAACAAACTCTTCTGTAACATTAGGTACTACGCAATCTTCGTCAAAAGAATCAAAAATAGAGGCGTCAGTGTGGACCGATCCGGCCTGTCAATCACTACGCGTGCATTGACCAATAAGATTACGAGTTTTGTTCAGGTAACTTAGCAACGGTTGCTACAGGCGTAGTCCGCCATTAGCTCGGTCAAACTAATCACATGTGCTTAGAAAAGTGTACACAAACAAATGGCTTCGGTACGAAAAGGCACCGTATTTTTCAATCAAAATACGGCTGTATGCAGTTAAAAAAATTGTCAACAATATGCATAAAATGGTCATGAAATATGTAAATAACACGCTGGTACTCGGATTACGGCATCATTTTTTCCCGTTAACTTCTAAAACAAATCTCAAAAATGAGAATTACCGTTGAATTCGTGTGACGTGAATGGCGGGAATGTCAAGAAGACAAACAAGGTCAAGGGCAGTGCAGTCTAAGGTAGGATATGGGCCTATTATACGTAGAGTTAATGCTCTACATGTATAGCAGTCTATTAATTAGGCTATGATTTATTCCAGTACCGGTACTTACAAAGCAACACATACAGATACAGATACACCGTCCATAAAATTGACATGGTTTTTCTTCTCTCATCGACTCATGGCATGCATGCTGTGCTTCATTTCCCCCAACTGCAACTTAACTATCCTTCATGTACTGTACATACCCTTCCTTAAAATAATGGTCATCGCCCGCTAGCTTGCTGATAGCCCCGCCTAAAGTTTAAATCAATATTTTCGTTGTACGTGTTCTACGCCTAGCCTACACGTACATTTTTACGTACATGTACACGTAGTGCACGTTCACATGTGTGCAACTTGACCGAGGTAATGGCGTCGCCATGCCGTTGCTAAGGTGGGCGGGGCTTATGGTCAAATCCGGATCGGTCCATTGTCATCTATTTCAAGTTCACGCAAAGGGTACTTTCCAGCAGTACGCTTGCTATTCAGTGCGTACTGCGCGCGTTTTTCGTAAACTGCAATTACTGAATGTAATGCGCGCGCGTGTTCATGAACGCACGTCACGTTGTTGGGCCTAACCGGTTTTCTAAGGAGCATAAATACACGGCGGGTCTTTTCAAGTGCAGGAAAGCAAATCTAGTTTTATGATTGGCCATTTTTTTATTAAGTATTTCCCCGCAATTCACTAACTATCTGTTGTCCTTCCTCCATATAGTATAGCTAATTACGTTAGTCTTACGCGAGAGCTCGGAAGTCATTGACAAATTTCCGCAAAACGCCCTCTTCGGTTGATTTTCGTCATTTCATGACAGAGGCTAATAGATGTATAGATAAGGCATGCGCACAGAACCATTGATCTCCATTATATAGACTGGATAGGACCGGGGGGGGGGGGGGGGGGGCGGAGGGGGGGGGGGGGGGGGGGCCTTCGAGGCTGCGATTGCGAAACGCTGTTGTACAGTCCATTCTCGAAATAGGGGGGGAACAATTTTTTACGCGAAAAATAAAGAGTTTTTGGCATCATATCTTAACATCTTGTCTTTTGTAGTTAAAAAAAGGTGGTTATTTACCTTAATTTGTATCATCCAATGACAAAAATTGTATTAAAAATGGAAAAACCAGTCAAAAAAAATTAACGTTGACGTACCGTTGAACCACGTGGAGATTGTGCACAAATACCCAACCGACTTCAACAAATACCTCCCCTAAAAAGGGCAATAATAATTGATAAATTGTGAAAAATTGTGCTTTGACCCCACTCATTTTTTTCCATGGATACGTTAAAAAAGGATGTAGCAGTGATATACTGAATTTTAAAAAAAATCTGCCTGTGACCCCCTTGCGTTTTATCGTGTTGTTTTCGAACGAAACTGGCCGAAAATGACATCTCCCCAAACAAATTCTGTGTAGATCGTGCCTGTGTACCTGGCTTTGCGGACGTTGTATGAATCACTGAATTCGGGGAGCGATCCACGGAGCAAATTTGTACGTGTTTCAATGGTGCGCTTCGAGGTAGCGATCTATACGTATTTACTGTGTGAGATGTGCAGCTCACGAGCGTGGAAGAATAAATGAGATACATTTCAACGTTGGTGGCGCACTTTGTTGGGCCCCCCCCTCCGCCCCCACCCCCCCCCCCTCTCCGCCCCCCCCCCCTGGATAGGACAACGCGTATGTGTTTGTGCACGAACGCGTGATCCGAAACAATGGCGGCGCGCTTACTGCAGCGGGTAATAGCCCTGTCACACCAGACCATTTTAGGCCAACGCGTGAGTAACGTGTTGTAATTTTGGCAACACGCTGGCAAACGCTGACCAACGCTAGGCCAGCGTTAGCAACACGCTGAGCGCGTTACTCACGCGCTGAGACATGCTGTCACACGCTGAGGAAAACATACATACATACAACATACATACAATTTCCAGCGTTTGCCAGCGTGTGATTGTACACGCTGGCGGAGCGTTGGAGGTTTGTTACTCACGCGTCGAACACGCTAGACGATCGTTATCAACCCGCTACTCACACGCTGGCGCACGCTGGCGTACGCTGGCGTACTCTGGCGACACGCTGGTTATGGCCCTGTCACCCCAGAACGTTTTAGGCCAATGCATGAGTATAGCGCGTTAAAAATAGTTGATACGCTGGCAATCGCTGAACTTTCACAGAAAAAGTCAAGTGGAACCGTGATTTCAGCGTGTCTATACAGGTTGATAACGGGTTCATAGCGTATGCCAGCTCGTGAGTATCGTGTGAGGAACGCGCTCAGCGTGTGAGGAACGTATCACTGATTTATAGTAAAAATACGACAGCGGGTCGCCAGCGTGTGAGAGTGGGTTAGTAACGATCGTCTAGCGCGTTCGACGCATGATTAACGACCACCCTGCGCGCCGCCAGCGTGTGCAGGCACACGCTGGCAAACGCTGAAAATTTTAGGTATGTTGAAAAATGTATTTTTGCCTCAGCGTGTGACAGCGTGTTCCAGCGTGTGGGTAACGCGCTTAGCGAGTTGCAAACGCTAGCCTAGCGTTTGTCAACGTTTACCCGCGTGTTACCGAAATTCCAACACGTTGGTCCAAAACGTTCTGGTGTGACAGGGCCATTAGTGTAGTAGCGCGTCGGCTTTTTATACAACTAACCATGTGGTCGTTGCAGTACGCTGGCGCGCGTTGGAACGCGCTACTCACGCGCTGGGCAGTCGTTCATCAGTCGTCGAGCGCGTTACTAACGCGTTTCTCACGCGCTGGCGAACGCATTGAACCCGTTAACAACGCGTTATTGACACGCTGAAATCACGGTTCCACTTGACTTTTTCTGTGGAAGTTCAGCGTTTGCCAGCGTATCAACTATTTTTAACGCGCTACTCACGCGTTGGCCTAAAACGTTCTAGTGTGACAGGGCCATAAACGCGGCATGTGTATTCACTCTGGAAACTAGTCAAGTAGTTATCGAGATTATCGGATTTTTTTCGTATGGGGGTTATGAGAAACTTAAGCGCTCTACCAATAAAATCATTAAAAAACATTAAATTAACTAACGAATAACGATATGGAGTCATGCAGACCTAACACAGCCAGCTTTTTCACAATTTCTTGATATGTAGGCCTAGGCCTAGGCCTACTATTTTTTCCTACGTAATGTAGCCTACACTTTTGGCCCTTCCCCGAACCTGGTTTCCAGTATATTGCTCTTTTATTTTACCACCCCTATAGGTCATTTAATAGTTCAGTTGGAGACAGACACAGAGTGAATTTAATGGTCGTATTGAATTTCTAAAATGACATCACTTATAGGGCATACAACCACGGAAGAACGAAATTGAACCGCACAAGAACAATTATATTTATATTTAAAATGCAAAACAAATTTATTTATAAACAGCAATACAAAAAGCAAAAATTAAAATCATTTAAAGTAAAGTTACTTATATAAACATTCAAAATTATAAAACGATGACGACAACTGATTTGATAAAGGAATGTTATTCAAAACGTTTACACCAGCATACTTATACGACTGCTTAAACTTAAAGAAATCAATATTGGGTTTAGGGAAAACGAAATTTAAAGAGCAGCAATTCTGGTATTAAAGCCATGTCTATCGAAATACATTTCAATGTCATTACATAATCTAATTGGAGCAATCACATGAACACATTGCCAAGTAATTGTTGAATAATGTCTTTGCCATGATAATTAACATAGTCAAAATTATTAGAGACAATCCAAGCAGCTCTTTTTTGCAATCTTAGAAGAGCCTTTTTACTGGTCAAGGAAAAATGTTCCAACACGGATCAAGCATAGTCAAAACATGGTTGAATGTCCGTCTTATCAAGGGTGTCAAGTAACTGACTATTAATAGTATGTCTAAGTCTGGATAATAAATATACATGTACTTTGTAGGCAATTCATTTACAGAGATTTCTTACATGTGGTTCCCAAGTGAGGTTATCATCAACTTCAAATACCGAACACTGTTTACTTGTTCAATATATATTATATATAATATAATATATATAATTATATTCAATTTGTCAGAATCGTTAGTATGACCATGGAGGAAGGAAAACAGTCCATGGTATGACGAGATTGCAAAAGCATGATTTTAGTTTTATTTGGATAAATGCGAAGTCTATTATTATTATACCAAGTAAAAAGTCATCAATATTAGATTTTAACACCCCTTTTTATACCATGGGCATTATTCCCTGTCACATAAATAACATCATCATCTGCGAAGATATTACAAGTACTAACATTAAAATTGTGTGTAATGTCATTAATAAAAATAATGAACAATATAGGACCTAGTACACTCCTCTGTGGAACCCCAACAGTAATATCATTAGAGTTGGATAATTTATCATGGCAACTCACAACTTGTTTTCTATTTGTTTTCTAATAACACTGTGACAAAGAGACTTATGAATATAAGGAGAGGCTAATCTCAGCAATTTGGTATCAAAATAAAGAACATCCAACTTGCTGTCACTGATAAGATGAGATGAAGCGTAACAATTGCATCATCTGGTTTGTGAGTGCATTCAGGATTCTTCCAATTCAGAGGGTTCTGTGAACGATTCAGAACGATTCAGACATTAGTAAAATAATTATTCATATCAACACAATTTAGATCAGGATGAATACTCTTCACATACCTGCTATTACCAGTAACTTTATGAATTTCTTTCCATTATTGTTAATGATAATAATCCCTCTTATACATCAATTTAATAATACAAGAGGTCATCCAGGGACAGTAATCTCCGCTCTGCCCATCGCTTCAGTTTAGGTTCGTCTTCTTTCTCCCGTACCACTAGCCTACAACATTCTGACTCTAAATGGTTTGAGCACATACTGACCGCAGCCAGCTCAGCTCGGTGGCAATACGATTTGGACGTCTTACAGTTACACGCACAAGTCACTGCTTTCTAGCCGTTTTTTTTGTTGAGGAAATTAGGGGGGAAATAACTCAAAATTAATCAAACAATATAGGCCTACGCATTTTGGTTATTTACTTATTAAGTAGGCCTATTGTTAGGCCTAAATAACAGGCTAGTTTTACAAGGGTGCATCTCGAATGTATTTAAAAAAATGTTTTTCAACGGACTCTCTGCAATTCGAACAACTTAAACGTCGATTTGTCGCCGTACTCTGAAGCTACGGTAAATAATAAAGCGTCCGCGAGTGTGTATACACTAGACCATACATTACGTAACATCAGTACGCCTAGTACAGTAGCATCAAGAACGACTTACTTGTAAAATAAATAGTCCATATTTCCGACTCAATGGACATCCTTCTCCAGGCACTTCACTGCTGCGCAGACCATAACCATTGTTCTTATCTATTTTAAACCATTTGGGTGCAAAATCCTGTTTTTCCTCCAAATGTGACGAATTTAAGAAAAAAAGTCTTCCACTTTTTAAAAAACTTCCATAAGTCGTGCACAAACGCGGTCGCGTCACGTTCGTTCTTTACCCTTTGAAAAAAACACGCGCGCGTACGCCATTTAGACGCGAAGGCCTATCCAGACCATAGATATAGAATTAAAATAACTAGATCGGCCGCGCGTGCAATACGCTGGTTCAACCTGCGCGCTGCCATTAATCATGTGCTGACGGCAACGCGCAAAATTTGAAATGATGTGACGAGCATGCTTTCGACGACCAAACACACATTTTGACTAGCACGAGACAAACTAAACGTCTTTATTTCTGGATACTGTAGTCTGTTTCCATCTTTTTTAGAATAGGCCTAACGTTTGCCGAGTATTTCTAATAGTGTAGATGAAATGGTGAATAATTGTGCAGCAGCTATATGTAAAAGCCGAGGGAGGAGAAAAGAACCTGGAGGACAATCTCTCCCTAAACTGAGATACCATAGGTAAGTACATGTACACTTATCATATGCCTGCACTACAGTTGGGGTAAATGCTAGGCCTAATTTGTTGGGGAAAAAAAGAAAGAAAAGAAATTTAGATAGATTACTGACACCAACGGCAAAGCAAACCGTAGGCCCTACTGACTGGACAGTCATTTACCATAGCATAGATAGGCTTATTTCTTAATAGGCTGATAGGCTACTGACATCATTTGAATTCATACTCGTAACAGACATTCAGCGCTAAGTTGCAGAGTTATTTTCAAGCGTGAAATGCAAACAAGAAAACATTAAAGCTCATATTAACCTATAGACCCTATTACTTCTGTTGTTTTCATCTCAGATTTCCCCTCAAGGACACAAAGAGAATGAGCATTTGGTTGCACAGAGTTAAGAGGAAACTACCAAATGGCAAACCTTGGCACCCAACCGAACATGACATGTTATGCAGCGACCATTTTTCTGCCGAGTGCTTTGAGGTTCGATGGGGTAAAACATATCTTCGCGATAACGCCTCGCCATCATTGTTTGAGGACTACCCAAGTCAATTAAAGCATGTAAGATCAATACAAAACAAAGAACTAAAATTTGAATGTTAATTATATTTATTTCATTATTGTAAAACGAACGTTGAATTGCTTTTAAAATATGATTGTTGTTTAAACTAACCGATACTGTATCATAAGTGTATTTATTACAAGCGGTCGTAAAAAGAAATTGCAAGATTCAAACATGCCTCGTCAATAGAAATAGGTAGGCTACATAGTGTGTAACAGAGCTTATCAAACAACATGTTGTTAAGCTCACCGCTCTTAAATTTGTTATTTTTTTCCCTCTCTTTCCTCCTGAAAAGTGTGAAATACAAAAAGAGCATAATTAATCTTGCAATAATTTCCCCTTTAAATATAGAGTAAATGTGATCTCTTCGAAGATGGCCTAAAGCCCCTAAAGAAGAGTAAAAGGCCAGCCATCAAAGACGAAACTTCACTTGCCCCCTCACCACCAAAATCATGTCATCTAAACGACCACGACTACTCACGGCCACCAGAGATGGATCTACCACAAAGTGTGGTAGAACAAATCACGAGTCTAAAAAAAGATTCAAAAGAGCTCAAACGTACAAATAGCCGTTTGTCCAAGAAGCTTACATCAGTGAAACAAGTTGTGCTTTCTTTGAAGAAAGAATGCCTCGTCACAAGCGACAGGGCTAAGACGATGGAGTCGAATTTCTCTAATTTGCAGTTGGAATTCCTTGATAAGAGGCACGACTCGTCAGGAGATAACCAGAGCTACAGCGATGAGATGAAAAAGTTCTCCCTGTATCTTTACTACTGCTCCCTCAAAGCGTATGAGTTTATCAGGAAAGAGATCAAGTTGCCTTCTGTACGCACTGTGAGGAGATGGCTTGCTACAATATCCTGCTACCCTGGCTTTACTAAAGAGGCATTGGATGCCATTAGAGAAAAGCATGCATCCTCTGAGCACGAAACCCTTGTTTGCCTCATGGTGGATGGAATGAGCATCCGAAAGCAGGTGGAATTTGATGGATCTTGTTACGTAGGGTACGTTAAACAAAATGCCACTTTGTTAAAATGGAAATTTTGTAGAGTGATTACTTGTCATCATAATAGTGCTGCTAAAGGTTGTTTATTCTATTTTCCATTCTACAAACAGATACGAAAATCTCGGCTTTGGAAACATCAGCTGTTGTCTTGCTACTGAATGCATAGTTCTGATGGCAGTTGGAATGAATGACAACTGGAAACTTCCAATAGGATACTTTCCTGTAGCAAAAATGTGCGCTGAGACACAGATGCGACTGATCACAGAGGCCTTGGTTCTGTTGTGGGATATCGGAGTGACAGTAGTGTCATTAACTGGTAAGTTTACTACTACTACTTCATTATAAATCAACCAAGGGGTGGCATGGAAATGTTACAGTTTTGATATACCAACATCTCGTTGTCCACAGGTGACGGATTGAGTGCGAACCTTGCAACAGCAAAGCTCCTTGGAGTTGTCTTAGACCCCCCTCATAGTATGCAAACGTGGTTTCCACATCCATGTAATCCGCTGGAAAAAGTATGGTACATACTCGATGCCTGCCATATGCTCAAACTCATGCGCAACTTACTTGGTTCTTGGAAAGTCATCTTGGATGGAGAGGCCAACTCATATGGTGAGCTTAATTTTCTAACTTCATTTTGTTTTAACCTACATTCCCTGTACTACAAAAATGAAGAAATAAACACTTAAATAAATTAATTAATTAATCAATAATACCCACAAAATGGATAAATTAAAATAATTAATAAATGAAAAATAAATCGCACATTATTTTGTAAATTTAGTGTGTTGGCAGTTCATTGAAAACCTTCATCAAACCCAAGATACAGAAGGGCTCCGAGCAGCAAACAAGCTCCGTTCAGCACACATACAATGGCAAAGGCAGAAGATGAAAGTATCATTGGCCGCACAGACGATCAGCAACTCGGTGGCAACAAGTTTAGAGTTTCTGAGAGATCTGGGTCAACCAATGTTTCGAGGCTGCGAGGCAACTACAAAGTTCCTTCGAATTATTGACAGGTATAATCTAGTTTTCGTCGTTATGGAAAACTAAAATGCATTTCCTTAATCTTATGTTTCGATCCGCTCTGTGTAATCTTACATTATTGTTTGCTTTCAGATTGTTTGATATCTGTAATTCAAAAAATCCCTCTGCAAAAGGTTTCAAAGAATCTTTAAAGCTCACCAACTTGGCGTCATGGCGACCATTCATGGAGAGGGCTAAGCTGTATCTGATGAATTTGAGGGACATCAAGGGTATTCCCATCATCGATACACGAAAGAAGACGGCACTGGTCGGCTTTATTGCTGATATTCAGTCCATCAATGGTATCTTTCAAGACCTATGTGAGGGTCCACAGCCCAAACTGAAGTACGTCATATTAAGCATTAACAATTTTAATATTTGTAACATTTGTAATAATATTTAGATTCGTTTATCTCGTAACATCCCATTGATGTAAAAGTATATCTGGCGACAATGGACAAGTATGTGGAAATGCAATTATCTGGCATGTTTTACAATGTTTCCAGGTATTTGTTGACTTACAAATTGAGCCAAGACCACCTAGAGGTCTTCTTCGGTGCTATCAGAGGTATAGGAGGGCACAACAATAACCCATCTGTTACCCAGTTCAAGTGCGTATGTTAAACCATGTAAAACTAGAAATGACGAATATTTCGTGGAGGGGAGGTAAAGTGGCTGTGTTATGTATGTATTGGCACTCTTGAGTTGTATACTGATTTGATTTGCTTAAATTCTGTCACACAGACGAGCGTACCGACAGCTCCTGTTGTGCCACATCAATCCGCCGCCATCAAACACAAACTCAACGGTACAGGATGACACGACCCTACTGTCCCTAACCCCAGCTACAGATGTCATCGCGACCATACCTGGAGTACCTCCTGAACTCAGTGAGTTTAATTGCAATGTGGTTGCATATATAGCAGGTTTCGTGATAAGAAAAATCGTCAAATCAATCAGCTGCACCGAATGCATGGAGGCTCTAGTCAAACTTTCTACAACTCCTCATCACTACGACAGGAATCTACATCTAATCCAACTACGAGATAACGGGGGGTTGATATACCCATCTGATGACGCCATGGCCGTTTGTAAAGCTTCGGAGAGAGTGTTCCGTATGTATAATGGTACCACCACACCGTCACCTATGGCCAACCTTATGGAGACCATGGTAGGAATAGCAGCCCAAGATATGATTGGGAGTGGTGTGTTTTCGTCACCACAGCACACCCTTTATCCATCTATTTCTTTCCTCCACGATCCATCACATGGAGAGAGCCTGGTAACCAGCATCGCTAGCCAGTATCTTCGAGTCAGAGCGTATGACTTCGGGAAAAAAACAACAGAGAAACTTCAAGGCCAGAAAGTACGAAGCGTTTATTCTAAGTTGGTTTTGTTCGAAGGGCAATAAAAATGACAAAGGACATGACTGGTTTCAGACGATTAGTGATAGTTTTTTGACATAATTTTGTAGTCAACATTTAAAAGACTAATAGGACGCCAGTTTTTAAAATCATAACGGCTCCCCAAGTTCTTATAAATAAGTTTGACCAGAGCGGAATTCATTCTTGCCAAAACATAGCTTCAATGTTCGACACAATTTCATCTATGGGCTTTGGATACATTTTCTGAATTGTACAGGTTTCTATAGAACTCATTAGCAACATCGATCAATTATTCATTGATTTATTTATTTGTTTATTTATTTATATATTTAATAATTTTGTCATTATTTAATTTCATTTTTTTTATCTTTATTATTTTTGTAAACTTTTTTTATCAATATTTTTTAATATAATTTTTTTTTAAATTGTTTTAGAAGGGGGTGTGTTCTTTATTGAGAATTTCATAGTACATGGGGCGTCTTTTCGATAATTATGAATTCGTTGTAGCATCTCTAATCTATCTTGTTTTCAGAGTAGCTGTCATGTCTTATGTTCGTCTGTTCTTTTGTTTGCATGTCTGTCTGTTTGTTTTGTTTCTTTGTTTGTCTTTCTGTCTGGTTTTTTTTGTACAAGCTTCTATTTATCAAAACAGCCACATACTCTTATTATTACATTTATCACTGCTTACTGCTACTTAATGTTGTTTTGCTCTACTCCATAGCTACATGTATACTTGTCGACCTTTTCATAGAAGTATGGAAATAAATGTGTATCTAAATTGAACTGAATTAATTGAATTAAAAAACTTTACTAGTTAATTGGTAAATTGGTTAGTTAGTTTGAACTGCATTGTAGCTACCCACGAAAATGTTACGTTAATGTTAAGACGATCGTTTAATATGCGCCCTACTTGTTAGTAACACAAAATTGGCATTGCCAATTATTTTTATTCTGCGCGTTGCCGTCAGCACGTGACATTTTACCGCGTCCATGGCGAACCAAAACTGTTCTACACAGGCAATGGCGCGTATGTACGCGCGGCCGATCTATTTATTTTAATTCTATATCTATGCACAGAACGTAATGAGCGCGCGGTGCGTTGCGTGTTCATATAATTGTGTACACTATCTTGAAGATAGTGTACACAATTATATGAACACGCGTGCAAAATGCGTTACACGATAGGCGCGTAATTATACGCGCTTGGCTTTTTATAGCCACACGCGCATGTCGTTTTGCCCATACTTTTGCAAATCACGGTTTTGTGCACACGTACGACTGGCGGTCTAGGTTTATTTCTGTGGGACCACGCGGGAGACGTCCGGTATACGGTATGTGTAACGTGCGCGCGGCCTAAGATAAGAAGTAGGCCTAGTTTGCGGTATCCACCATATAGTTCCTGTATTAAACACCACGGTACCTATATATTTTCGATATCTGCAAATGATATCCTATCGGCTTTAGTCTGGGTAACTATATGACCCTATATCGCTTTTTTTAACCGCCAGATCATGTCCAAATGTAAACAAAGCGATGTAGGGTCCTAGTACTAGTCTGAGTAACTTTGACCCAAAAATCACCCTTTTTAACACTTGGAATTGGACATGGTCGGGTGCTGATATTGGTCCAAGAGCAAGGATGGTCCAAGCAAGAGCCCTTTGGATCGCTGTACGAAATGTCTGCACGTCGATCCCCCATGCCATGACCTCCCACACTTATCTCCCAAAATGTCACGGAAAACGGCCACTTACAAAAATGCTGCTTGTCCCCAGTACTAGGCACTAAGAATCAAGGAAGACACTAACAGTGTCGGTGTGTTCTTACCTTTCAAAAAAGTTAGAAAATCAGGTCTCAAAATGTGGAGCAATGTTCGCCGATTCAAATGCACGTAGCCATTGTTGAGCAAAGTCAACGGCTGTTACCTGTTTTGTGCACTGTGCTGTAGTGGGTGTTGAAAAAGGTGATTTTGGGTCCAAGTTACTCGGACCATATGGAGGAATAAGAAGGAATTCCTCCATGCTCGGACTAGGCGAATACCATGAAGGAATATAGACATTCATATTCCTCCATGATAATTGATATCCCTCCATGATTATTTTTGCTTGTCAATGTCATTATCTGTTTGTATTTGGATGTCAGAAAATCACAGTTTTATATTTGTGGCCTTACCTACCCAGCACAACAGAGCGATTTTTTGCATCATTTTGCGTGACACCCAACCAGACAACCATCATAATTTTGTTTGGCAAAAATGTGATCAGTGAGAAAAGATATTATAATGTCAATGAATTTCGTTGGAAAACTAGTCTTTTTGAGTTGTCCTTAGCCGCGCATTGAACTTGCGCTCTAAATCGTGTTATTATTATTATATAAATGTTAGTCAATGCAAAAACATGCGCCTAATAAATTCATGATTTAAGCTATAAAATCATGAAATCTTTAGAGGTAAAATATACCATTGGTAATTGCTTGAATGACGTCACGAAGGGGCGAGCCGTCCATAACAACATGCGTTTAACCTCAAATTTTCCCCTTTGCGCTAAGTGCATAAACACTGGGAAGATAAACGAAGTTCCCGGATGTCCGACCGCGAGAATCAGAGGTCACATAATTCAAAGGCGATCTGACCTGCGACGCCACTCTTTAAGCAAATTTTATGTAAAACATGATGGGTGCGCATCACTGCCGGGCACATTTGAATACAGATGTAAACACGTGACGTCAGAGGGCACATCGTCTATAGAATGCAGGGCCACTCAACTATTCTCGGCTTTATTTACCCTAGGAAATAGAATGGAGCGACCCTTTATTCTATAGTTGTAACCCAATACCCAAATAATACAGGGCCACTCCATTCTATGTCCAGGGTAAATAAAGCCGAGAGTACATTGTAGTTGAGTGATTATGTTCTTACTTCTTGGTTTTTTTTGCGATCGCCGTCTGGCGGTCGTTGTTTATTTTTATTGAATTAAATTTTTCGGAACAATTACAGGATATCTAGCGCAATCATTTTGCTTGATGCCTACAATCATTATTTACTTTCAAATAAGTAAGATAATTATTAATAATTTGGTAGTACATGTACATCTGCATATGTTGTATTCTACCTTTAAACTACTATCTCATTCTCATAGACAAAATTTTCATTTACAAATATTGTTGTTGGTCCCATGATAAAAGTCAATATTTTAGTGACATTCAGTTGAATGTTTGAAATATGCTCAACAAGTAGGTAAAAATTGCTGTCAAAAGTGGGTTTTTTTTTTTTTTTTTTTTTACCATCCTGCTGTAAGGCCGTGTCCGAAACGAGTGTCTAGAGCTATGGTCTACGTCTACAGCTACAGCTACGTCTACGTAGGCGCTAAGGCAAATGGAATTCGGACGTGGCTACGGTAGAGCCTACGGCTAGTTATTGCGCCCCCAAGCGATGCTTGAATTAGTGTTTGCACAATTACGATGTAAGAATTTACAACAATTATCGTCTGCTAGATGTTACACAATGTTTGTTTACAGCCAGTCGAAATACCTGATGATATTGACGTATTTGTCGATCCGTTGGTTTCAATTCAATGCACTATCATTGAATAATAAACGAAAATTTGCTCTAAAATTAACGTTAGTGCTGCCGCCATTTTGTTTTGCCTGAGCTAGACAACTTCTTCGACGGCTAGATTTGTGTGACGTTGTAGCTGTAGCTGTAGCTCTAGACGGCATTTCGGACAGCGCTACAAAATGGCCGACGCAGACAATAGCCGTAGCTGTAGCTCTGGACACCCGTTTTGGACTTTCGGACACGGCCTATTGCTGTACGGCCTGAAGCCTAAAGCTGTACTGTGCATACCAGTCTAGTCTTGAGCCTCAGAATGAAACCGTGTGGCTTAACTCTCGAGTGCAAAACGTTGAAGAAAACTCTTCTGAAAATAATTTGAGATTTAATACTTGTCTGGTGAAATTTACCGAGGACCTCTTTTTTGCCTCATGACAATTTTAAAAAGTCCATAAAAAGTATATATTTTCTCGTGCAGGTTATTTGAGAAAAATGAAGTTGGTGCATGGACCTTTCTTTCCCCAAGGTTGCAGATTTATACCAAGATGGGGTGGATGAATTCCTCCATTTTCTCAACTCGTTTGATAATACAACTTCATAGGGCAAAATAATATTTGTGAAGCTGTCTGGCAAAATGAGACGGAACTGGGCACAGGGCATAGTGGAGAAAACTGCAAAATAATGAATAATGGGAGATTTTTTATTCTTTGTTAATTATTGATACATGTATTTGTTATTTTTGGTATGCCTGCTAACTATATTCTGTTAATAAATAGTACGGAAGTAGTGGAATAAAAGTGTTTTTAGGAAAGACAATTGCCATTTTTCCATATCACATACAAAACTCGAAACTGCAAAGGCCTTTTTCTCAACATTTTACTTTTGCGACATGTTGATAAATGGAACTTTAAACAGCCATAACTTGTTAATGGAATGTTTGTTTGAAGTTCAAAAAAACAACATTGTTAAGATACCGTAATTTTATCCTCTTTGCTAGATACCCGAGAACCCTCCTTTCAACCTCTGCCCAGTTCCGTCTCATTTTTCCAGAACGCCTCACGTTTTTTAAAATACTACGTGTATAAGTGCTTGGACACTTTGCAAAGATTGTTATAAACAAGGGATATCTTGTTAACATTTTAGAGGAATTGATATTTGCTACAAAGTTGTTTTTAAAAACTTTGGCTTCATCTTTGCTTTGGCTTTAGCTTTGACTTCCGATTATCGAATCACTGAGAGGGAGAAGTAAATAGAAATGAAAGCAAATGGAAATAGTCAAATATTTGGGTTTATATCAACCAATTGAATGTTTCTGAAGCATAACGGGTACCGACGCGATGTTTACATTGCGTAATGCACAACCTTCGGTATTAATTCTGCATAATTCTGCACGTATTTGCATAACCGTTCATCATTATGAATACTGCATATTGTTACCATGCCCCCCAAATGTCAACTTATCCAAGATGTCACTACAGATCAAAAATCTGACTGCGCTGTAAGCCTGTAAATTGCGCCCTTTGTTGAAATATCTTATAAAAGTGTTTTGCAACTGCTAAAGTACAAAAGTACATTAGTAACGTCTTGGAACCAAGACTACAAAATATGTGGCTAAAGTTCCTGCAGTTGTGAGCCAAAAATCAGCTTAAGCCAAAGACAGATATTAAAGCCAGGGATTTGAGAACCCAAATATTATCAAGTGTCATAGTTATTTCATGGACCTTTAACCTTTAACCTCCATTCAGCTGACCAAATCGAAGGCAAGCAGTACTAGACTGAACACAGCCATCCTGATGCTAACCGTGAAGAGGAACTCGAGAATGGACAGACGGAAGCGAGTAGCGATAACAGTAAAGCCGCGGTTTACTCATCTGCCCAAAAAGCAGCAGAGGTATACACATGCCGGGAAAGAGATTAGGAGGAGATTGGACAAGGATGAAGGTACGTCGAGCAGAGACGAGGTGACTGGCTCCAAGATGGGTAGTTTGGAAGAAAGAAAGGAAGTACACAGGGTACATGAGAGGTGAGTTTCCCCAGTGAAGCAGTTTTGTATTCCAACCTCACATGCGCACTTACAACAGGACTTGCACCTTTTGAAATATATGCAAAAAACAAATGCATGCGAGTCGATCGCCGTTTGTCATTTGTCATTTAGCTATAAAGCCCCTCGGGCAAAGTTACACATGTGCAGCACGTGGCACGCGATGCGCAAAATAGGCGTATTAGTAGGCGTATTACCAGTAGGCGTATTACGTGGAATCATTGCGTACATGCTCTCTCTGACTGGATACAGGAGTTTGCCCACGTGTACAGTACATGCAGACTTTCGGTACGACCACTTATCGCAAAGAGTGAAACAAATTAACTTTTCCAATTTTCCAGTCGCTTGTTAATTTTTTCCGATTAATCTTTGTTTCTTTGTGTTTTTTTTGTTTTTACAATTCCTCTCCGCGGGTTTCCCCCGAAACTGTTTGTTTTGAACTTGTAACTTTCAACACAAATTTACCCTCATTCGAAGTAGTGCGTATAGCTCTGACGTCATCAAATTACAAGCGATTTTTGTTGAATAAATTATTATCTTCTTCCAGCTATAACTCTTGAACGAGTTGGAGGTATAGTATGGCGGTGTAGTATTTTTTGTTTGCTTCCTATAGCTCATGTCAAATAGGCAAAATGTGATTTTCCTATGTACATGTACATGTATATTGATGCAAATATATTGTATGTTAGATATTGCATGTACAATGGCGTGCAAAAGTATTTACGCACCTGACCTGTTACAAAATCGATTTTGTTTTTTGTCACTCATACATGTACATGTATTTAAACCAAAAAGTTTTTTTGAATAAAATTTATACCTGTGTATTGAGTGGTTTATTCGGTCCAAATAATTGAAGTTGTATTAATTTAATTAGCGTTCATGAGTCCACAGTGGTTATTAATCCGATGTCACTTTTGTTTTTGCATGTCAGTACAATCCAAGATGGCAGCGCCCATATGGCCCAACAGTGTAATGTTAAGGAGTTAATACTGAGTAAAAGCCCCGCGGGCATTGATTACAGCTAAGCACCACCGGCCCATCGACCCTGACCTATCCGTGAACCCCATGCGTTTAATCGTGTTATTTTCGAGCAAAAATGGCAAAAAATGGCAGAAAATGGCATCTCCCAAAATCTTTTTGTGTAGATCGTGCCTGTGTACCTGGCTTTGCGGGCGTGTGAGAAATCACTGAATTCGGGGAGCGATGCACGGAGCTCATCGAGTGCAAATTTGTACGCGTTTCAATGCTGCGCTTCGAGGTAGCGATCTATACAGTTTGTACATGTACCTATTTACTGTATGAGATGTGCGGCTCGTGAGCGTAGAAGAATGAATGAGATACATTTCAACGTTGGTGGCGAATTCTTTTGGTCCCCCCCTCCCCCCTCCGCCCCCCCCTCTCCCCCCTCCGCTCCCCCCCTCTCCCCCCTCCGCTCCCCCCCTCCCCCCCCTCCGCTCCCCTCCCCCACCCCCTCCCCTCCCCCTTCCCCCTTCGTTCTCCTCCCCCTCCGCTCCCCTCCCCCTCCGCTTCCCTGGTGGAGGTCACAGGTTTAAATCCCGCTCCTTCCAGTTTTCTTTGTTTACTTTAATACGATTATAACTTTGTTCAGAATTGTTTGGTTCCTTGGAGTCTGAGATCATTTCAGAAATTGTTAACTTAAGTAATCACTTGTTAACTCCTGTTCCTTTGGATTATAGGCAGCGCCACCGGAGCCTGAATGAAGCTATGAAAGAACTGGTCAAGATCATGCCACCTGGAGATTCTTACAAAAGCGTGACAAAAGTGTGGCAACTTTAGTTTTCAAAAATCCAAATTCTCAAATAAATGTAATTGGAATAAAATGACAGCCCTTGTATCAGTAGCTTAACAAACATTAAATATTTTCCAAACGGGTGGGGGCAGTGGAATGTTTTCTCTCAAAGTTTGTGTTATCTAATTTGAGTGTGTTGCCTTATCATCAATGTGAGGACTGACTTTTTTACAAACCCTAACCCCCTAGGCTCTCACACAAGAAAACATCCAAACCGAACAAACTTCAACAACTGCACACAGGTTGAGTAATTATTGGTACTGAAACCAACTGTACTAAAAACCCTGCCAAACTCCAACTAGTAGGGGTCCCTATGTCGTCAGGTGTTTTTTAAGACCTAGAAGTGATCTAAAAACAGTTTTGGAATGCTTGGTGGGTCCATTTTACAGATTTATATGTTTCCAAAATTTCTTTTTGGGGTTTGGTCATTTTCTGTGGTTATTTTTAGAAAAAAGGGGGGCAAAATGTGAAAACCGCTATATATGCACGCCAAAATCAACACCGATTACTGATTTTTAATTCCTATCTGTGAGTTGAATCTAAATAAATATCCGCAATGTTTTCAAATGATAATTAAATATGTTTTATGTGTATAAAGTCGCTTTTAAATTAACAAGCCACGCCCCTTTTAGGGGTTTCCTGATTCTAAGTAGTAGGCCTACGCATGTTTCAGCGATTATCAGCGCATGTGTTTTGGGTGCTAACCAGTTTGAACTTGTAGACCAATGCCTTGCAAACATTGGACACAATGTTTGTGAGAAATTAGTTGTGGGCGGGGTTTTTAAATTAACAAACCACGCCCCTTTAGGGGTTTTCACTGATTCTAAGTAGTACTCATTTTTCACTGCGATTATCGTTGCATGTGTTTTGGGTGCAAACCAGTAGATTAATGCCTTGCAAACATTGGACACCATTTTAGTGAGAATTAATTGTGGGCGTGGCTTTTGAAAAATCCTACATTTTCTATTGACCTTGAATATGAAATATTTATACAAAAGCACACGTGTTTATACATGTATGTGAAGAAGTATAGACTATGAATGTATTGCCATTAAAAAGAGCTTTATTCCTTTTGGTTAAAATTTAGCATGATTCATATCAAAAGTCTTAGTCAGTGGAATGCTCTGATTCATCCGCCTTTCTTAATATTTATGCTGACATCATACTTTTAATACTTTGGGCGGTAAATTGAAGATGGTGGCTATTTACTCAATGAGGATCCAAGTATACTGATAATAGTTAATACAAGGGTTGAGGTACCTGTTATAACAAGGTAATTGTAATGTCCCAAAGAGCCTGGTTATAAAGGTGTTTGACTGTAGTCACAGGGGTAAGCCCATTTCCCACTTTGACGAATTTTAAAGCGAGTGTCAAGAACGTGCGACGAATTGGCCAGGCATGATACAGTCACGACACCGGCAAGATGCCAACACGGTGCCCCTATGATACCCCTATGACTTTGGTACGACCTTCCACGACTTTGATACAACCTAGCTCTCACAACGTAGTGCCACGACGTCGTCACGACCCCATGACATTGTGACGACATCCCACGAAAATCTTTACGTATTTTGGGCATATATATTTTTTCTAATATATTTTACGAGACCTATATCAACACATAGAGACATCTATTTTTCGCCCTTTCAGAAATAATGTTCTTTTTCGGATATTTTGTTATTGTTTTTAGGTCTGACGAAGGGGAGTCAAACTCCCCAAAACGTCACCGATTAAAACATCAGTCGGCATTAAATCAGGTTCACACATTCTCGAATTATTGCCCAGAATACCCCAATCTATCCAGATTTTTTTTATTGATGGCATCGGTAGAAATTAGCCTCGATTCTCCGTTTGTATAATAAATATATTAACTTTAGAATGAAACAAGAATAATCAAGAACTTTATGAATTGGAAGCCGAATCAGACCAAATGACTGCGATTGAGTGTGGAATAAAACCGAATTGTAGCGATTTTGTCAAGAATAATATACGGAAGTTACGGAATCATCCAGAATGATCCAGGATTATGTCAATTTCATTACGAATTTAATAAGAACAAAAACCGATTAAGCCGAATGTAATGCAAACATTCTCGAACAACCCCGATCTAAGCCTATTTAATCTTAATAAGCAAAAATCATAAGAACGACGCCGAATCCAGACGATCCAGGTATATACAACGATCCAGACAAGAGCTCATCTTCAGTCAGTTCCAGTTTGACGAGCAGAGTAGATCTTCACATCAATTTTTTAACAGTTCTGGTTCATTCGGTTACTTCTGGTCTATTCTGGATCAATTCGAACTAAATTCTGCTTGATTCTTGGTTATTCTTAATAAATTCTTAGGAAAATCTGGATAATTTGTCATTATGCGTGATTCATTCTTGGTAAATTCTTATGTTGATTTATTCTTAACAAAATATTGGAGTATTCAAATAAGTTATTCTTATACTATTCATAAATTACATTCTTAATGGGTCAGCAGATTATGAACTAATAACTACAATAATAACTCTACAAAACTTGTAAGAATGCTGTAAGAATATAGAACTATAGTTGCGAATGTTATAGAACAAACCAAGAATTGAAATTTGTTTCTGAATCACCCCAACAATTTTGAACATGTCCAAATATGTCGGGGCGCTTTCACGATCTTTAACGATATTTCACGGAGGCAGCCAAGAACCATTCCTTGATTTACTTAATAATTGCTGTTCGTGGCAATTCGATCGGCTTCCTCTTTCTCTTCTATTATACAGAGTGCCCCCCCCCCCTAAAAGTAATTGGACAAACATACCCTATTTTGTGAAGTTCAGATCAGTGGTCTCTCCGCACCGAGAACAAAATAAACTGTGCCATGTGCAATTTCTCGGTGCGAAATGATCGACCCCTGACTGTACTACACAAAATAGGGTATAGAGCTAAAACTACTCTCCCAAATCCAGATATCTCGCTACCATTTTTCGTCAAGAAAGCTTCTCTATCTGTTGGTATAGGTAGCTTTGGCCCCAGGGTAGTAGAAGTAATACTTGTCCCTTTTTATGGGCCACCCTGTATATATATATATTTAAAATAATAAAATTACCTTTTCAACTTTTTCTCTTTAAACACCACTAAACATTGATTATTATTATATAAATAGGACATAATATACTATAATAACTTATATACTATAATATAAATAATAACTTGTCAACAGGAATCTATTAAACATCATATTACACCTGAACAGTTGTGAACAAATGAAGTGACATATTAAATGCTTTAACTCTTTGTAAATAAACAATTCACAAAATGGGTGTTTGCTCCCCAAATAATATTCAGAGTTGCATTCTTTTTTAGTGTAGACATGTCAGGGACCCAACAAGAATTTGTTTTAATTTAGAATTGTTTGATTATTACAGGAGTTTCGATTTAAGTTGGTATGTCCGTGCGTTTAGGGGGTTGCACCCTAAATTCGAATTGAATTAATAATTTTTAAGTAGGCCTATTGTATTTTTTATGAGCTTTCGAATGAGACATCCCACGAAAAAAACATGCGAGTAATTATTGAATTAAATTCTAATTTTGAATTAGGAGCGTCCCGGTGTGCACAACCGAACTGGAGCGCGCAATTGGCGCAATGATAAAAACCACTTTTAACAATGTGTAAAGGCCTGCCAATACAAACAAATCTAATTTATTCGTATACAGTACATGATCTTCCTTCAATATTCGTTCGGAAAAGAAAATCAAATTAAAAAAAAAGAACGGATTAACGTAACTTTAGTAGTAAAAAAAAAAAAAAAAATAGTGTTTTTTTACAAAAAAAATGATAAAAATTGCATTTTACCAGAAATATTTTAGGAAAATGTTAGGTCTGCCCACCCCCCCTCCCCCCCTCCTTAAGAAATTCTGTTACTTTACCAGGAACAATCAAAACCTAAATTGTGATGTCAGAATAAATGTTATTGAAGTTATTGAAAAAAATATATCAAATTTCATGTTTTTTCCCCAAAATACTGTTAAATATGTGTTTTCATTTAAAAGAAATTTTGGAAACATATAAATTCGGAAAACAGACATTTCAAGGATTCCAAAACTGTTTTCAGAACGCTTCTAGGTCTTAGAAAACACCTGAGCCTATTTTTGGACATAAGAACCCCTACTAAACTGTTGAAGTTTGATCGAGTTGGATACATGGGTCTATGCATTGTTCAGTGTTCAGCATCAGGGCTATGATTACTGGCCTTTGGTTGTATGTGTTGGAGTGTGTTGGAGTGAGTACACACAGGGTGTACACATATAATAATAATAATAATAATAATAGGCAGGTTTTATACAGCGCACGTACATCTACCAAGACTGGTACTCAAGGCACTCTCACATTATTACCCTGGCCATTGGGCCCATGAAACATTCCAAATACCATCTCCGCTCCCTGGGGAGTATACAGCTCGATGATTCAATTTCGGCGCAAAGCAGCTAAATCAATCACAAGAACCATCTCTGCCAGTCCCAGGTATATAGACTTACAGTTGCCCAGGAACTGTGCTGTGACCAGCCTGAGCTCACTCACAAATAAATTCCTGTGCATTCCCCCAAGCTCCAAATTTTTTACAAGTTTCATGCCTTAACTAGTACCCTGAACCTCACAGAATTCCTTTTGTACTGAGTCAAACAAAGTTCAACAACACGTTGCTAAGTTTTGGTACCAAACCTGCCAAAACCTAGCAAAACCTTCACTTAGAGTTTGATAGGCTTGGGGTAGTTAGGGTCAAAAGAACTAATTGAGGAAATAAGGTCACAGGTCGTACTTAGAGACCCCTCTCATAATTGGCCATCTTTATACTAACTACAACTGCATATTCTATGCAATCAAGTACATGTGCACATTCTGTAAAAAATGCTCCAAACATGCGCTCTATTAACAGTGACGACCCCAACAAAATTTACAATTCAAGTGCCTCGTGGCCTGGAGCATTGAATTCACCATCTGTGGGTATAAAGCTGCAGGTTGTGGGTTCAAGTCCGGCCTGGGACTATGGTATGTGTACCCTTGGGCAAGGCACTTGTTATTTGCTGCTTTGAGCAAAAACGCACCATTGAGCTGTATACTTCCCAGGGAGCTGAGATGGTATTTAGAATGTTTCGTGGGCCCAGTGAGAAGAGATAATGACACAGCGTCTATAGTGCCAATCTTAGTAGATACAGTGATGGCATTTGGGAAGGGTTTATTGCAAAGTTTTAAATGACTCGCTATATAAGTATTATGGGAGCATAAACTTCACAACTTTTTAGTCAGTTTTGTTTTACTTTTTAATCTAAACAAAAAAAAGCTAGGTTGCCTGTTACATGTAGATGATGTTTTAGTATGATTATTCATAGTCATATGCATATTACTAGCCACTCGTCAGTCAGTCAAGCGGCAGTGACTTGATCAGCAACAATCCTTAATTATCAGTACTCTTACAAAAATAGAGCTAATGCAGTTTGTTTAAAGGTAAGGATACACCATTTGCAGATATCAAAAAAGAATTACTACCGAATTATTAAGAAATATCTTACTTATCAGTTAAATATATTCAAATATTTACTATAAAGTACAATGATAGTTCAAGCGATTACTAATATTGTATCCTACCTTTAACCATGTTATAACATTTTTTAACCATTACATCTTCTTCCTTTTCAGTACAATGTTCTCAGGACGGCCAATGACTACATTGACTTCCTACAACACAAAATAACTCATCTGTGCCTGGAGCGGAGAATTGAACAAAAAAACCATGATGGAAGGATCAGCTTTCACATACCCTTAAACACCGTGGTTGGTAGGTTCTCACATTACCACTTGTACAAATGATGATTGATAAGTTTGTGGCTAAGGTAGATATATTTTTCAAACAGTCCTCTTTAACATTAGCGCACTACGTCCAGCAGACATTGAGCATACATATCCTTCTGTGTAGACCAATTTCCTCAGGAAGTGGTCCACAGCATCAATGACATTATCTTCTGAGACAAAATGGTGACCACCAAGTTCCTTTTAGCTCTAACGCCCAAGTGTAATTTACTAGGAACCACACCCATCCTGGAAATCCCGAGTCAGCATGGCAAACTGTTCACACCAATTGTTGGACACTGATTCTGGAGGTATGCCCATCCTATGCAGATCCCAACAAAACCTGGTGTTGGAGTTTGACTGGATGGGGATTGTTACGGTTAACTTCGGGAAGAGGTAGTAGTCTGAGGGTGCTAAATTAGGAAAATAGAGTGGGTGTTTTCAGCCAGTTCAACATTACTGGATGGCAGCCATGGCCACCGTGGACATGTGGGCTTGAGCATTGCCCTGTTGGAAGAGCACCCCTCTTGCTATCCACACCAAATCTTCTTGATTTTTTTCTCTATAGCTGTTCCAGGAGATCAGCGTAGTAGGCCCCGGTGATAGTACGACCTTTTTCAAACTTTCTGTGTATCATTCAACAAGTTGAACTGCACGCAAGTGAAAACTATACACATGTAGCTCATCCCCTTCTACCTTACAAGTGCAGAAAAGCAACAACAAAATCCCGAAATCTGGCGACTTTTTAAGCTGAAGCAGGTGTTACACTGAAGTTTGTGAAGTGTCGTGGTCTCGTGGTCTGGAGCATTTGCGCCGAAATGACAGCATACATGTACTCCCCAGGGAGCTGAGATGGTATTTCGAATGTTTCAATGGCCCAATGACCGGGGTAATAATGTGAGAGTGCCTTGAGTACCAGTCTTAGTAGATACGTGGCTTGCGCTATATAAGAATTGCCTATTATTATTATTATTGTTGAATGGGATCCCCATTTTGCTCATGAATATGGAAATGTTCATATTCATTAGCAAAATAACAACAAAAGATACCCAAAATACTCCTGAGATGGGAATATGAAGATTAAACATATGAAGATTAAGTTAAATTAAACAACAGGTACTTTTTTGGAATTTATCACAGAATTAGCGTCGCGTTTTTTAATAATAATTAGACTCTCACCCCTACATACAATGCTCTCGATGTGATGTGAAAATGACTTAGAATTTTTTTATATTTTATATTAAGAAAGGAACAAGTAAGGCTGTTGGATCATTACATCCACGACGATACCTCTCCTCATGGAGAGTATGCCGATCTGCCCGGTACACCTAAACCAGTTGAGGAGCTTCCTTTGAGCATTTCAGCATCCAACACGATTCCGGTAGGCACTGCACTGATCCAATCCTGCAGTTTGCCGTACCATGCCGAGCACTCCTACTCAGCCAAGTTTCTGCCGGCAGATACTGCATCATCCGGTGTCACAGATGACAACAAATCACCGACTATTCCAGTCGCCGTTGCCTTTCCCAGTTATCTGAAGTCCTCCCAAACGTCACAGTCTGCAGCCTCAGCACCCGAGAACGTGACTGCCAGCACGAGCAGGGTCGGTGGCTCGACCGACGTCATCCCTTGCATCCTGAGCCCTTCTCTCTACATACAACAGGCGGTCTCATTCCCCTTCAAAATGGTATCTTGCGAGTCTGCTAGTATTCCAAATATGCTTGCACATCGGGCAGTGTCCGGAGCAACTCAACCAATTCCGACCACCGTGGTGACTCCCACGGCCGGCAAGAGAACGACTCATTATGTCCCAATCCAGCCTGCTACCAGCACATCTAATATCGATGCAGTAGCTACTTTGCTGAACTTGTATGGACAGTCTTCTGTAGTGCAGGTAAGTGTGAAAATGTGCACTTTTATGTACACAGACTGATCCCATAGTAGAGTCCCACCCCCGCCACGAACACTCGGGTGTACTTAAACATGTGCGAGTCACCTCGGCACATTTAGAAATCCTGATTAAATTCCAGCCAAGCCAAAAGGTTTGAGCTCAACACGAAGGTACTAACAGGACCGGAGTTTGTAAAAATCCTTTTTTGACCGTCAGATTTGTTCGCCAATAGCCCTATGTGTTGCTGACATTACGCACTGTTTACTGGGGAAAGCAAGGATCACTTTCCACACTCATTTTTTGACACGGTGGCTCCCGAGGAAAATCCCCTCAACAGTAAGCATCTTTCCTAGTCTTCTGACGTGTTATCTTTCATAACTTACAAGGCTGAAACTGCAAATTTTACAATTTTTTGGTCGAAAACCGATAGTATCTCATCAATTTGCACGTGAAAGGAAGCAAACGTTGAGCGGTGATACTGCAAGATTATGAGGTAAACATTGAGATACATCATCAAGACAGGAAGCTATTATTTTTGGTTTCCAGAACAAGCAACCTACCGTCACCGACGCCAGTGCCCAGAAGTTGGTGGACCCACATTTTCTGAAGTTTGAGGACTTGGACAGCCCGACGGAGATCACATCTGACAGCGATCATCAGCAGCTGGCTGTTATGACTCCAGCGGCAGGTTCTGGTTGCTCCAAGCGACGTTCCTGGATCAACGGGTTCCAGCTCTTCACCAAAGTCAACCACCCAAGATTTAGAGAGTAAGCGTTTTCTACCTTCTAGATACAAATTCAATATTGGGACTGCCCTTCACTGACTAGGGTGTACCTTATCATTTCCGTGGTTCTCATTTACGACCGACCCTATTTTGGGCTCCCGACCCAAGAATAAAAACACCCGCAAATCCTATCTATAACCCCATTTAAACAAAGAAATACTATTAAATAAAAGCTGGCTTTGTTGAAGAACAACAAAATGATGCACACTTTATTCATCAAAATCAACATTTCTGTGAATAAAACTGAAACTGTAGGTATAAACATGTCATTCATGACAACAAATGAATATCACAGCGAGCCATTACATTTGTTTTTTGAGCCGGTGACATATTCTATGTGTCTTTACCTCTGTGTGTCTGTATATAATTAGGGATCCATAATAACTTGTCATACAGGATTACATTTCTCACGTCAATCTACTTTTTTGTTTTTCATACACCATTGGTAATTGCTTTATTTATCATGAATGAGTGAATTTAGGGGGTTGTATTTTATAGTAAATTTAGCTGACCTTTTTGAAGTTTTACAATCGTGATGCCGAAAAAAGCATTTTGTTTAATATAAAATTATATTTTTCAAAATATTGCTGGGTGCCTAGAATCATTATTTACTTTCAAATAAGTAAGATAGTTCTTAATAATTCAGTAGTAAATATTTTCGATATCTGCAAAAGGTGTATCCTACCTTTAACTTAATATTAAAACACTTACGACTGTTAATGTGTCTAACTTTTTCCAGCAAGTGGCCACGATTGCAGGGAAGGGAGATCACGAGACTATTGAGCCAAACATGGAAGGAACTACCCACCAACTTCAAGAAACTATACAGGTACTTTGTTTAATGGATATGTTCAAAAACACAAGGCCAAGAGGTCATAGTGACGTGAGGTACCTATTGTGGCGGGAACTCCCCGGGCCAACCCAAGGCTGTTAGGATAAGTCGGACACCTATTAAAGCGACGACAGTCTTCCCAACCTAAGGTTCTTCCGTAGACGAGAGATCACTCAGAGCGACCTAAAAGGCTAAGGTTGCAGGTCCGTTTTGGAGGAAATATACCGCCGATTATGATGATTGCGATTACTCTCTGTTAATTACATTATAACCTGTAACAAAGACTCCTTGACAACTGGGTTGACGGTACAATGAACAATAAAGATGATTTATTAACAACAATCAAGAAATGCACAGTAATTGGAAATTAAGTGGGCTGTTTAAATACCAGGGTCCTCAGCAGCAATGCACAATAACTGCAGTGTTCAGAACGCAAGAGCCATCCTAAACATTACACAAGCCTAGTCAGCATCAAGTGCCTAGTCAGCATCAAGTGCCTAATCAGCATCAAGTGCCTAGTCAGCATCAATTAAGTGCCTAGTCAGCATTACATGCCCAAGTAAGCTGTGTACAACCAGTACAGCTTTGCACCTGTTACGCATTAACCATGCCAGCTTGCGTCAGCTACGTACAGCTAGCTATCTCAGCTTTGTACCACCAACACATTAACCATGCAGGCTTGCGTAAACAATGTACAGCTATACAGCTTTGTACCGATTCGCATAAGCATCTCACAAAACGCAGCACCAGTTACCTACGTCTTATCTGCCGTGCAGCTCTCGAACAACTAACCATGATTATTACGTGTCTACCACCCAGGTAAACACGCACACCATGCGAAACACATACATGTACTTAAGCATATGGGCTTTGTTACCCAATCGCGTGCAATCACGCAGAGAGTCACTGAGCGGTAAGCTCCGCCCAGCCAGCGCGCAAAACTACAGGTCATGTCTGCCCGTGGTTACAGTTCATTCATAAACTTTAGAATTACAATAACATAAACTGGCACTAAGTCCTTGCACTTTCCGTCACACTATTCACACTTTTCTTTTGAATTGTGAATGATTATAGACTAGAAGGGAATTGACATTGGGGCAGGGAGTTTTAAAGAGGCAGTACAGAGGAAAAAAACAAAACACTCGCCCTGTCAAAGTATTGCATCAACAGTTTACTTAGCCCCGCCTCATGTTTTGACCAATCATTGCCCGTGATTGATGTCTGGCATATGTGACCCTTGTTTTGTTTCTTGGGCCAAGAAGGACACGGGGATTTTGCCTGACTTGCCTTTTGGAATGGCGAAGAGAGAAAATAGAACATGTTGTTACGTCTTCAGCCATGAACAGAATTATTTAAATCGAAAATGTACAAACAATAAATAAAACAGATAAACGCCAGATAAATTAAGAATCTCAAAATGACAACTGGCAAATCTACACGATTGTATTTACAACTAATGGAAGGATTTTCAAAGGATCCGAACTTCATGATCCGTCAAAAATTAATGTTAAATTAAAACAAAGAAAATCAACAAGTTTCCTAATCAAATAACGAAATCCTCAATTATTAGATATACATGTAATGGAATACAATCATACAGATATTAAATAAATACTTGGCTTAATAATAACATTTAAACAAGAAATAGCAACTGTCATACCTGTAAAATGGCGAAGAGAGAAAATAGAACATGTTGTTACGTCTTCAGCCATGAACAGAATGACGTGGCGGGCGAAGCCCGCGAAATTTAAAGAAAGTAGAGGGCGCAACGCAAGTGATTTGAATAACAATACATGCATCAAAGTAGACAGGCCAATACCAAAATGAAAAGTGGGGGGTTAATAAGTATATGACTCCTTTGTTATACTTGTCACATTCTCCTCCCGTTTGAGGAAATGTCGTCCTCGACATTTAAGAAGATTATAATTTTTTTTGTTCACAATTATAAGATACGTGTACACGAAATCATTCAGTTAATCAATACTGGTCTGAATGGGAAAAAAATATAGAATTGTACTTTCAAGATATAATGTACAACAAAATTACTCTGAGACTTTTATCATTACCGAACCGGGCCCTGGTTTTGTAATGAATGTCTCTAAGTCAAACCTTTTGTAATTAAAAGGAAATAAATCAACAACCAATTATAAACACAACATGCAATAATCAATGGTTTACAAACCAAGATATACCAACAGATTTGCATGTATAGCAATTAAACATATTAAAACAACTGTTGAATTTTTACAACGGTTCTAATCAAAACATTTACTTGGGATTTGTTAACTATTTACAATGAAAATTAATTACATGCACAAGGTCATGGGTTACTGTGTTCTTGGGACAGTATTTTTAGTGCTGCCTTTTTCCTGAACGATGCCATTTTTGGACTTCTCCACTTTGCCCACAACCGTTTTCCAGCAGCCAGCTTCAATGTATAGGCTAGCGATGATCTCTCATCCAGGACACCTTGCTGTCTGGTTTGCCCGAACTTTGTGTACGTGAGCCTGTCTATCGGTTTCGGATCTCTTTTTGGTCTGAGCCTGGGAAGATAATCTTCTTTCACTTCAGACGGAGACTCCAAAACTTCAGTTGCGACAGAATCGGTAAATTGTACACTTGGCTCATTCAGCTGCGATGGTGTCTCTGGAAAGCCATGTTGGTCCCGTTGATTGTTTTCAGGAGTTACTTCAGTCGAGACAGAATCAGCAAACTGTACTATTAGACAGGGCCCTGAACCTCAACCATTTGATATTAGCTTGGGGGCCACCTGGATTTTTGCCCCTAATTCAAAATGGCCGCCAAAATCCAAAATGGCCGCCAAAATTACATAAATCACATATATACTGCTAATTACGTTTAATATCAACGTTTTTTTTAGTGATTCTGTCATCTTGAATGTACACCCATTGAATTTAGCGCAAGAGCCACCCAGAATTTGGCCTCAAATCCAAGATGGCCGCCAAAATCTAAAATGGCTGCCAACTTTACATAAAATAAATATATACTGCTAATTACGTTTAATATCAACGTTTTTTTTAGTGATTCTGTCATCTTGAATGTACACCCATTGAATTTAGCGCAAGAGCCACCCAGAATTTGGCCTCAAATCCAAGATGGCCGCCAAAATCTAAAATGGCTGCCAACTTTACATAAAATAAATATATACTGCTAATTAAGTTTAATATCAACTGTTTTTTGGGTGATTCTGTCATCTTGAATGTACACCCATTGAATTTAGCTCCAGAGCCACCCAGAATTTGGCCCCAAATCCAAGATGGCCGCCAAAATCTAAAATGGCCTCCAAAATTACATAAAATATACTGCTAATTACGTTTAATATCAACGGTTTTTGTGTGATTCTGTCATCTTGAATGTACACCCATTGAATTAAGCCTCAAAGCCACCCAGAATTTGGCCTCAAATCCAAGATGGCCGCCAAAATCCAAGATGGCCGCCAAAATCTAAAATGGCTGCCAAAATTACCATAATCAGGTTTATACTGTTTCTGGTTTTTTTCTGTCAGATTTTTTTGGTCAGATTTTTGTTTAGTGATTCGGTCATCCTGAGCCCAAGGCCTTTAAAATTGGTCCTGGGAATACCCAGGAGTTGTCGTCAACTCCAAGATGGCTGTCAAAATGGCTGTCAAAATGGCTGTCAAAATGGCTGCCAAAATGGCCATCAAAAGCATCTTACTTAAATATAAAGTACATCGTCGTTTTGTCCTGTTAACGTTCACTAAAGTTGGTTTATTGTGGCGTCCTGAACCTAAGCCTTTTGACAATAACTTGTGGCTACCCAAGATTTGTCCGCCCAAATTCAAAATGGCTACCATAATTACCGTAATCAGATTTAAACGGTCTCTTATTTATTGTCCCCCATAATTGTCCTTTTCCGAAATCAGAGTCCATGAGTGTCATACTAAACTGTACAAATAATCTACTGTCTTATCTTCAATAGCAACACCAGCAGCTTTACCGTGTAGTGGTCCACCTATAGAATTGTTTCCTTGCACGTAATTCGATTCGAACATACTGTTTAGAAAGGATCCAAGTAATTAATTGACAGGTATGTATACTTGCGAGTTAACATTGTTGTTTGCGAAATGCATTGCTTTGGATGACATATTCCTCATCTATATGTGTTCTTTTGTGCAAGTATACCGGTATACTGTAATTCACGAACGAAAATGGAATGAATTGTAAAATTGTATATTTACTTTCAGGAATCAGCACTATGGCGGCTACCCCCTTTTTGAGTACAGGAGCAGATGATAGAAGACGGTGCCTGCTTTGTAATGAAAATATCAAGGATAAGGATGGCATATCAAATGTAACACTAGCTGTACTGGAAGCTCTCCAAACACTGGCTGCCAGATGGTCAAGTGTTGATAAGAGTGTATGTTCTGAACTTCCGTATACCGAATTTCAATTAGCTGCGCCACGACTGTCCAGCCACCACAAGGATATGTTTGTTCACAAAGGGTGCCAAATCACATTTCGAAATCGAATAAAACGAAAGGAAACTCATGCAAGTCAACTTAAGCAATCTTGTTCAGAATCTGTTCCTGGTTCCAGTGGAATAGACAACAAACCGTACAGGTTCCCCAGGAAATCAACAAAGAAGCGTATCTGCTTTATCTGTAATTTGGAGACAAGTGCTGACAGTAACCAGTATAACATTGGTGGTCTTAGGAAAATGCTTTCAGCAAAATTAAAAGTCAAATGGACTTGAAAATCGATGATGAGGAGAACAAGTACCATGCTGCAGCAAAACGTTTGGATGTATTACTTAGCGGTGCATCCTATGATGTATTTGCAATTGATCTTTACTACCACAAGATATGTTATATAAACTTCACCTATGCTTATGATCAAAAGAACTTCACCGCACATGACGTCAGGAAGAATGAGTCAGAGTCAGAAGTTATGGACCGGTTTTTCAGGCTTTTTGACCGTAAAGTGATCAAGGATCAGGAAGCCTATCTTTTGACAGAGTTATTGGAAGATGTGAAAGAATTAAGCCAAGAGAATTACCTCGACGACCCACCAATCAAGCATACGTGTACCCTAAAGCAAAAGCTGATACAGAAATTTGGAGACTCCATTAATTTTCATGTGGTTGGCAGGCGTCTCGTGGTACACCCTAGTGGAGTAAATCCCGTCATGTATTCAGTAGCTACACTTCAAGGCCATGGGCTTAGAGAAGATGACTTGACCAAAGCTTTCTCCAGGCTTATTCGTCGTAAGATTTCACAGAGAGAGTCCGTAAAATGGCCTATTGAAGCGCAAGATTTGATTGATCTGCTTGATAACCACAAACCGTTGTGCTGTATCTACAATGCGCTTTCCTGGTCGATAAACCCCAGGGGATCCAAAAATAGCCTTGGCTATGTCAAAGTCTCAAGCAAGACCCAAGCAGAGAAAATATCAGCTTTGACCCAGAGTTGGGAAAAGATGGTCACTGGTGAGCGATCGCCAACAGGAGCTGCCCTGAGTCTGACCTTACATAGACTCACAGGTAGTAAAGAAGCAACCACCTTGCTAAATCGATGTGGGGTTGGAATACCCTACACCGATGTCCGCTATTTGAACAACAAATGGGCAAAGTCTGTAACGATGGAACACAAGAAAATGCTGCCTCCAGGTTTCATCACGGGTCGTAGTGTACACGTGACATTTGATAACTCGGATGGGAAACAACAGACATTAACTGGGGCACATACCACTCACCACACAACTGGAACTATATTCCAGGCTAGATATCCGAGTGATACCACGAGGAGCCATGCATCATCAAAACCAGTGCAGTCCGATATCATTGACCAAGAGATATCTGATTATGGATTCTTCAAAATCCCCAGAAAAAGGCCACCTCCTCCGTCATTTCCTTATTTCGAGGACGACTACAAAGAATCACCGTTGCTAGATGATGCGATGACACGGGACATTGCCTGGGTATTAGTTGGTACCGTTGGTGACGACTGCCTAGAAGAGTGCTTTCCGGAAGTAGAACAAGATGCACTTGGTCCTGTTGGTTCTTGGACAACATTCATGAAGGGAGTGACTGACTGCTCAAAAACTAAGTGCAAGCTCGAGTATCTTCCTGTGGTTCCATTGCCTCCGGATGACAAAGTCGTTAAATGGTACATGGATATGATAGTGCAGATTGCAAATGACCTCGAGTTGGGTCATATATTTGCCCATGCAGATGAGGCAATCAACTCCAAGATGTTGATCATTTCGTGGATCAATCAGGAAAAGTATGACAAAATTATACCTCTCATGGGAGGCTTCCACACAATTTTGGTGAACCTGAAGATTCTGTTCAAAAAGTATGGCTGTCTGGGTTTCAATGATTGGTGGGTGGATGCTGGAGCTATAGCCGAAGGGTCGGTGTGTCAAGCGATTGAGGGCCGCCATTACTACAGAAGTGTCCGTCTACACAAACAGTCGTTTGAGGCTCTAATTAGGCATCGTATAAAGGCAAGCAACATCAGTACCAATTTGGACCTGCAAACGAAAGAAGCAATTGCTACTCTCAGACAATACCCTTGTCCAGAAAATCTTGAATCACTTTTGCAACTGCCAAGGTTTAAAGGCATATGTGCTTCGTTGACATCATCCGAAGGAACACAGGCAAAGATGATTGTGGAATATCTGAAGGATGTTTCGGAAATGTTAAGTCTAATAAGTGCAGTCAGAGAGAAATGCATCGAAAGGCACCTAGCAGCAGAACGGGCACTACTTCCAAAATGTTTTGCTTTTGGGCATATTAACTATGCCAGATACCTTACATTCCAGCATGTGAAACTCCAGGATGTCAAGACAAATAACAAAGAAGCATGGAATGATCTGACCCAAAATGGGTTTGGCGGGTCATTGTCTGGTGAGCCCTTCTCTACGATCCATGGGGACTTGATAACTGAGACCACGATTAACCGAGAGGTGAAGGTCAGAGGTGGTCCTATGCAAGGCGGATACAGTACTAATGAGAGCACAACAGACACATTTGTTAAGACCAGTCATATCATGGCCAAGGTCAGAGCTACACTGAAGGAAAGACTGAATGTCCTCACCTCCTCAGCCCACAAGGAGACCACCACAGGAGCCCGAAAACAGCATGAAAACATGGTTCACAATCTAGTACTTCAGCTTGACAAATACTTCGACCCTTTTCTGAATGGTCCGGATCGTCACATGAAGACTGGTGTGGAAATCGATTGCGACGTTGTGAGAGGATTGATGACATCCACGGAAGCTGGAGAACAAAAATACAAAGAGTTCGTTGACTGCCGACTCAAAGCAACAGGGGAAGAACAAGTTTCATTTTTCGACAAGATTTCCAAGCTTAAGATCAAAACCGGTATGGAGAAGGCCAAGAAAGACCCAAAAGCTGTTAACATCCTCAAAGAAGACAGACAGGCCTTTGGCTTACTGGTGGGCAAAGCAACATCTCCAGAGGAAGCACATTCATATCCCCTGACTACTGTTCCTCTGGCACTAGCCACGCCAGATAGAGATTTGAGACAAGGCTCAAAAGCAGCACTGAGGAACTATCTCATAGAAGAATCTGCATCAGTCCGTGAGAAACCGCCACTTGAGGGAAACTGGCTCATTGACGGGATGGCTGCTGTGAAATCTGTTCCTGCTCAGCAAACCTGGGGAGAATATGCAGAAGCTCTGTTGAAATTTTGCTTGCCTGTAAGTGACTCTCAACCTCAGCGGTTGGGAATCGTATTTGATTCATACAGTACAGCCACAACAAAGGAACTCACTCAACGTCGTCGGGGCACACCTGGAAGAAGAACTCACATCACAAGCTCTGAACAAAGTATGCCTAAGAGGAAGGATTGGGACTTGTTTCTGCGAAACTCAGAAAACAAGACAGAGATGATTCGATTTCTGGTCAATTACTACAAGACCGATGCCGTGAGAGCCAAGCTGAAAATCCCCCTGACCGTGACAGAGGAAGAGAATACCTGGTTAATAACACAACTCAAGATCGAGATGCTCGACTCCAGCAACCACCATGAAGCTGACACTAGGCTCATCCTCCAGGCATCCAAGTCAAAAGATCCTGTAATTGTCAGGGCAACAGATACAGATGTCTTGATTCTCATGACTTATGCTCATTCTGTTAGTAAACCATCACAAGATTGGCTGATGAAGATTGACCACGAGAGGTATGTCAGTGTGAAAGCTGTAACTAGCCGATTTGGCGACGAGATGTGTCAAATACTTCCTGCCTATCATAGCATCACAGGTTGTGATGCAACCTCTTTTCCATTTGGTGTGGGTAAAGTAAAACCACTCAAGAAGATGGAGAAACGAGGAAAGTACCATCTCCTCTCACATCTTGGTACATCGCTCACTTCAGTCGAAGACGTCGCTGACGCTAAGAGGTTCTTTAGAACCTGCATGTATGCTGGAAGCGAACACGAAGAGTTTGTGACAACGAGAATTAGAATGTACGAGAAGCAAAAAGTGAAATCCAGTTCAAGTATCCTGCCAGATGAGAGTAGCACCAATGAACATCTCAAGAGAAGCGATTTACAAGCTTTGGTCTGGTACCAATGTCTCAAACAAAATATTGAGTATCCTCCCATCAAAGACAGGGATTGGGAACAAACAGAAGAGGGTATTCGGCCAATATGGTTCACCTGCACGCAATTCCCACCAAGCCTTTCAGTGACGAGACGTAGAACAAGGTCAGCACAAGGTAATTATAAGTTTACATAGCAGACCTGTACGTATAATGCTTGCATTTTCTGTTTCCGACTTGTTTTGTACATTACTAGTATACTATTCACAGCCTTCTCATCAAAATAAAGTTGACTAAGCATTCCAATCATTTACGATAATACAGGTGACGTCAATTATGATGCCGATATAGAAGACACGAGGGACACCGACACTGGCCAGCCCCACAAAAAGAAAAGAAGAACAAGACCCCGTCATGAGGACAAAGGGACCGACGACAGCCTGGATGAGACATGTACTGAAAGTGACAGCGACATTGCTGAAGAGCAGGGATCCACCTCTTCTGGCAATAGCAAACCAGTCCACTCATCAGATACACAGACAGACAGTGATTTGCATATTAGTGGTTAAAAATTAAAAATAGAATACACCAATTGCAAACATCCTCCAAATTAAGCATCAAGCATCCTGTGAAATCACAGCACCGTGTGTGCTGTGGTTTTCCAGAAAAGTGGAGATTTGTATCGATTTCCAATTATTGCCGTCCGGCAATCGTTGGAAAAACCTGACTAATTTCAAACACTGCTCACAATTTATTAAATGTAGTTAGTTCACATGTTTTGCAACACATCCGTGAATATAGTGTAAGCCAACTAGTCTTGTTTCCTAACCTGAAAATTCCCTGACGTTTCGTCTGAAGCAAGTCAAGAAATCAGACGACAAGAATAACATTTTTCTTGGTTTTTCCTGGATCTATGAACACAAATATTTAAACAGGTCAGCCTCAAAATAAAATATGAATCTCGCCCACTCATTCTTAATTTCGTGTTTCTATCGCCCATTTTGTTGATGTCCATTTTGTAGATGTTCGTCCATTTTGTAGATGTTCAAATCATGAGGAAAGCACATTTCAACTAATTAACATTGGCATGTTTTCTCGGCCTTTTGTAGGCTGAAAATGATAATAAAACTCAGCTGCGTTATTATAGGCCACAAAATCGGCTTGTATCTTGTATTTCAGACCAAATGTGTGTGAGTTAGTCTTGCATACGCACTGTGGACCTCCGAACAATATAGGTCCACATGATGCGGGAAGAGGTTACGGTGTGTGGACTTGCACACGTCCACAATCCGTTTTTCAGTTTCCGAAAAAGAGCGCTAGAGGAAAAACGGGTTAGGGTTATATATAGAAAAGATAGAAGGGACAGCTGAGAGGCCCATAATCCAAATTTGAGGGTAAATTTGTTTTGGGGAAGCGAGAAAAATGAGTATTTAGTCAAAGTTTGTTAACTACACGAAGACAAAGGAATGTCCACAGTGCGTATGTAAGGTAAAGCGATTTGTGTGTGTGTGTGTGTGTTCCATGCTAATTCCATAATAGGGCATAGGTTTGAAATGACCAAACACTGAAAAAACATTTAAAATGCATACAGAAAGTTTGATATATGATTTTGGCTGCCATTTTGGCTGCCATTTTGACAGCCATCTTGGAGTTGACGACAAATCCTGGGTATTCCCTAGACTAATTTTAAAGGTCTTGGGGTCAGGATGACCGAATCACTGAAAAAACTATTACAGAAGAAAACCAGAAACAGTATAAACCTGATTAGGGTATTTTTGGCAGCCATTTTAGATTTTGGCGGCCATCTTGGATTTGAGGCCAAATTCTGGGTGGCTCTTGAGCTAAATTCAATGGGTGTACATTCAAGATGACAGAATCACTAAAAAAACCGTTGATATTAAACGTAATTAGCAGTATATATGTGATTTATGTAATTTTGGCGGCCATTTTGGATTTTGGCGGCCATTTTGAATTAGGGGCAAAAATCCAGGTGGCCCCCAAGCTAATATCAAATGGTTGAGGTTCAGGATGATAAAACCGTTGAGAAAACCTTGACAGGAAAAACCCTTAGTTTTTCCTGGTCTGGGCCCTGTCTATATTGGCTCATTCAGCTGCGATGGTGTCTCTGAAAAGCTATGTTGGTCCCGTTTTTTTTTTTTAGGAGGGTATCCGGTCACTTCGGCAGCTTGCCATCTCGTATGCTCGTTGGCAGAGTCATGTTTATTATTGGTTAATTCTTCAGTTCTTTGTAGCGCCGGAAGAAAAGATCAAATCTGAATCTTCATCGCTAGAGTTTTCTTGCTCTGTCGTCTTCTTTTCTGTGAGCTGGATTTTCTCTGGTTGTGAAAGGTCAACGTCTTGCTGTGCAACCTCTTTTGGACCAGTAGCCCGTTTGTTGTCCGGAGTTTCAATTGGTAGAAACATACATGGTGTAAGGAGGTTGCGGTGCAGAGTTCGTTGCTTGCCGCTATTGGCTGAAGAGACAACATAGACTGGTAGGTTTGGTCGTTTGGAGAGGACAATATATGGTTGGGATTCCCATCTATCGGCGAGTTCTATCTATCTGGGTTCCTTTGAGGTGCTTATTTTGAACTAGTACTCTATCACCTGGATGTAGAGGAGATGGTTTTGTGCCTCTGTCGTACAGACGCTTTTGCTTAGCCTGTTCTCTGGAAGTGTATTCTTTTGCTTTCTCGTACGCTGAGGAAAGACCTTCACGGAATGTTTCCACAAATGCTTCGTACGACGGTGTTTCGGTGGAATTATCTTTCAAGCCAAACACCAGGTCAACAGGAAGGTTAGGATGCCGTCTAAACATTAAGTAGAATGGGGCAAAGCCGGTCGATTCATGGCGAGTTGCATTATATGCGTGCGCCATCTGGCCAACATATTCTTTCCAATTCTTCTTCTTGCTGGGATCCATAGAGCCTAACATGTTTAGCAGGGTATGATTAAACCTTTCGGTTTGTCCATTTCCCTGAGGGTGGTATGGTGTGGTGTGGCTCCTTTTAATTCCAGATACTTGGCACAGCTCTCTGATTAGTTGACTTTCAAAATTGCGGCCTTGATCGGCATGGATCCTCACAGGAAACCCATAATGTTGGATGAAATTCTTCCATAAGATTTTGGCGACTGTCTCAGCTTTCTGGTCGAGAGATGGAAATGCCTGGGCGTACTTTGTAAAATGGTCAGTGACTACCAGGATGTTTTCAAAACCACCTTTGGATCTTTCAAGCTTGAGAAAATCGATGCACACCAACTCTAATGGTTCACTAGTGGAGATGTTGACAAGTGGGACCCTTGTTTTCGTGGGTTGCGTCTTTCTTAGGCAACATCTCTTGCAGATGAGGCAGTACTGCTTGACGTCAGCAGACATTTTTGGCCAGTAAAACCTGCTCCTCACCATTTCAAGGATTCTTTCGAACCCGAGGTGACCGATCTCATCATGTAGACCGTACATGGCTGTTGCTCTGTATTGTTCAGGAAGTACTAGTTGGTGGGATGGTTGTCCATCAGATGCAGTTCTAGTTCAGTAAAGGGTGTCATCTCGCAAACATAGTCGGTCCCACTGTCGGAAATATAGTGTGCAAACACGTGGCTCTCGTTTCCTCTCATTGTTGTTTGGTCTCTTGTTCTGTTGGACGTAGAATATAACCCTGGATATGACGGAGTCATCACGTTGAGCTATAACAATCTCTTTTCTAGAGATTCTTGGTATTTCATCATCGCTTGACTGAAGTTTGAGACCTTGATTTGTCTTTGTACCCTGTCGAGTTGTCATCTGACACTGCACAGTAGTTGGTTCAATGTAGGGGTTTGAAGTAGCTGGATGGCCGCTGCATACGGCGTGAACATCTTCTGGCTCGATGGTAATAGCCTCGTTCTGGAATGACGTGCAGGTTCTGGTTGTCTCGGGATGTGGGAGTCTGGACAAGGCATCTGCAGAAGTGTTGTTCTTCCCTGGTTTGTACTTGATGGTGAAGTTAAATTGTGAGAGTGATGCAACCCATCTTTGCCCTGTGGCATCTAATTTTGCAGAAGTGGTGACGTAGACGAAAGGGTTGTTGTCCGTGAAGACGGTGAAGTTATTACCGATGAGGTATTCTCTGAATTTGTCAGTGACGGCCCATTTTAATGCTAAGAATTCCAACTTGTGTGCTGGATATCTTGATTCTGCTGGGTTCAGGCTTCTACTGCCATAGGCAATTACGCGTTCCTTCCCATGTTGAATTTGGCTAAGTATGGCCCCTAACCCTGTTCCTGATGCGTCTGTTTGCAAGATGAAAGGGAGAGAGTAGTCAGCATATGCCAAGATGGGAGATGTCGTCATTTGATACTTGAGGGTGTCCATTGCCTTCTGACATTCTTCGGTCCAAACAAAAGGAGGTGGAGATATGTGTCTCTTGCTGCCCCTCTTCTTGCGTCTCGGGTCTCCTGAGGTGAGTTTGAATAGGGGTGCAACGATGTTTGAATACCCTTTGATGCAACGGCGATGATAGCCCGTAAAACCCAGAAATAGCTGCAATTCCTTCCTGTTGGTAGGGACAGGCCAGTCAGTCACCTTCGACGTCTTTTCTGGATCTGTTGAGACACCTTGAGACGACACTATGTGCCCTAAGTATTTCACTTCTGTCTTCAATAGGTCGCATTTGGAGGGCTTCAGCTTGAGGCCATGATGACGTAGGCAGGAGAAAACCTTACCAAGGCGCTTAATGTGTTCGTCAAATGTGTCAGAGAAGACGATTATATCATCAAGGTACAGCAGGACTGCAGAGTAATTGAGATCTCCTAAGCAGGTCATCATCAGTCGCTGGAAGGTGGCTGGAGCATTTTGTAAACCAAAGGGCATTCTGTTGCATTCAAACAAACCCATCGGAGTCGTAAATGCTGTCTTTGGCTTATCTTTCTCTTCTACCTCCACTTGCCAGTATCCAGATGTTAGGTCCAGCGTACTGAAGAGAGATGCCTTACCAAGAGCGTCTAAGGCTTCTTCAATACGCGGTAGAGGGTAGGCATCACGCACTGTCTTAGTATTAAGCTTTCTGTAGTCCACGCAGATTCGAAGTGAACCATCTTTTTTGTATACGATGACCATGGGAGATGCATAAGGACTATTGCTACGCCGAATCGCTTCTGCATCCACCATTCCCTTCAGATGGTCTTTGACTGCTTGGTATTGTGAAGGCGGTATACGTCTATACGGGATCCGGAAAGGTTGGTTGTCGATCAATGGAATATGATGCTTGATGGTGGTTGTGCGGCCAAAGTCAAGTGTAGACGTGGAGAAGATGTCGGAATACTCTTTGAGAAGATTGTTAAGCTTATTTGCCTCCGAGTCATCCTGTAGAGTTGCCTTGGACAAATTTAGAGAGAGAATGACTTCGTCTACATCTTCGGGGGTTGTCATACTTCTTGCTTGTCCATCAACCTTAGTTTCCACAGAGTAGGGAATGCGTAGGTCTTGTTGCGCATCATCCGCTCTAAGAAAGGAAGACAACTGGGCCACTTTGCAGTTTCTTGTAATGGTTATAGGTCTGGCTGAGATATTACAGAGACGAACGGGAACTCGCCGGCTATGACTCACATCTGCAACTATGTTGCAAACTTTCAGACATGAAGGAGATCCATTGGGTAGCCCTTCAATTATTGCAGTGTAAGGCTGGTGCCCAAGGATGCAAGGTGCTTCACATAAAATATCTACCTCTTTGCCCGGCGGGATGGAGCGAGGAAATCGACCCACATATTTTGCGTAGCCAATTGTTCCTTTCTGGTTGCCTAGTTTAGCCGTTTCTGTATTGAGGAAGGCAGTGTGCCAAGCTGGATTTTGCTGTCTGACCTCTTGTAAATAGCGGCTTCCTCGGGCTATGTTTTGATCTCTTCTCGATGCTCTGATGACGTTTGTTCCTCTTAGCACAGGAACTCGTTTTCTGTAGTTGTCGCAGGGAACCACAAATGTAGGCACGTCTTCATAGATGAATGAGACAGGAATTACTCCCAGGTATGGAACACATTGTCCATTCACTGCTTCTATTGACACTCCGACCGGTTCAAGGGGAATATGTTGAAGCTTTGGGTGCGACTTCCAGAGCTCCTCCGTGATAGTTGTGATCTGAGATCCCGAGTCGATTAAGGCTAAATGTCTTTCGCCGTGCACCTCTATGATATCCTCGTTGCTTGGACCGATGAGATTTTTGTGATCTGGTTCTTTGTTCTCTTGGTATTGTAACGGGGGCCTCTGCCTTTGCTACATGTGGGTAGGTTCGTAAGTTTATATTCAACTCCAAGTAATAAAAACAAAGGACAAAGGTAACTAAATGCTCTCAAATGTATTATTTCTTTTTACAACAGCACATATAAATCAGGCCATCGGAATGACTGGTGGTTACGGGATGGTTAACCTTCGGGTAATACAAGCAAATAAATAACTTACATACAATAATTGGAGATCTGCTCGGACGGTGGCCTCAATGAAATGCACATTACTATATAACTTTCACGTAACGTATGGACATGTAACACTAACTTAAGTAGAACCACCACCCGAGCCTCCTGGTGTCCCCAGCCACAAGTGACAAGTGCCTCCCCGAACGCCCAAAGATGACCACTTATATAGTTATGGCTCAATGGACGAAGGAATGTCCAGGCATGGAGCTCAAAAGACAAAGGAATGCCCAGGCCTGGATCTGAATAGACAAAGGAATGTCAGGCCCATGGCTCAACAGGCACAAGTATGCCCAAGCCCACGGCTCAACTGACAAAAGAACAGCCACCCAGGCCCGAGGCTCAATGGGAAAAGACTACAAAACATGCGTGGGGCTATTAACAAGCACCAAAATAGGTAATCCCACATTCCTGTGAAGAATGGGAAGTACCTGTTCGTCACAGTATGCCATATAGATGCCTGTCGCTTGGTCTCGAGGTTGATGGTGACTTATCGGGCTAGGGGGTTCTGGCCCTCTGACGGCCTGCCCGTCGGCCGTGGGGCCTGCCCAGACCGGCACCCTCTCGCGATGTGACCTTCTTGGCCACATTTGTGGCAGGTATAGACCCGCTGGCTGTCTTGTGGCTGTCTCCGAACTCTTGGTGGGTTCACTGATAGTTGCTCAAGCTTTTGAGAAAGCTGCTTCACTGTTGCTACAAGATCTTGCCGGACATCGTGGTCAGTCTTCTGTTGAGTATGGTGCTTGTCAAGAGGTTGGCTGGTTTGGCTGGCCATCTTAGGTGAAAGTTGCTGTTGTGGTCTAGCTTGAACAGGTTGTTTGGGCTCGGTGTTGACATTTGGCTTCGAAGTAGAACTAATTTTCTTCTCTCTTTCAAGTTGTCGCAACTCCACTTGAAGTTCATGAAAGTCCATGTCCCTTGGTCTCAAGGGGCAAGTCTCTAGGTCACTCTTTCGTCTTTAACACCTCTCATGAATTGTTGGGCGAGCATGCTGTTTCGGTGATGCAGTTGGCGTTTGCCCATCCTTTCTTCGACAGATCTCAGGGTAGCCTCCAACTCCAAAGCATAGATGCTAGGTGACTCATTAAGAAGTCCTTCCCGTTGGTAAAAATCAGCAAGAGGGTCGCCCATTGTAGACAGTTCTCCAAACTGTGACCGTAACTCATCAAAAGCAAAGTCAGCTGTTTGTCGCTCTGGGGGCAAATTCAGGACCAGTTTACGTGCAGCTCCTCCAAGATATCGCACAATGGTTGAAAATTGCATCGCTGGTGGTATTGCTGTGGTGTCAAGCAAGTACCTGGTGTCTCTAATCCAGTCATCGATGGATACATTGGAGCCCTCTCGTCCGGAGAAGACGGGAATATTCTTCACTTGGTAGGACGGCATGAGATTTAGTCGAGGCAGAGGAGAAGACGGACTTATAGGTGTAGTTCTCATTTGACGTAGAGGTGCAGCTCCAGTTTGACGAATAGGTGTGCTTGAAGATGTTTTCAGTGGTGTTTGTGTTCGACGTTCTTCATGCGGAAGAGACCTCTGTGGTGTAATTATAAGTGTTGGTGGATGTGTGGTTCTGGCAGGACGTTCATGTGTAGATGGTAGTTTTCTTCTAACACTGTCCATGACGAAAGATGAAGTAGACTCCACAGAATGGACGGGGTAAAGAAATAATTGGGAACGGGAAGCAGGCTAGATAAAGCGGCAATCTGGTGGAGGGAGGTTTCACCCATAAGAACACAGTAACAAAGTATCAACAGATGCAACTCATGCAACAAGAATTCAAAATGCACCAAATAAATGCAAGCAAGTATTATAAACCAAACAATCAATCAAAATACACACAAAACATCAATACAATATCGTGCAATATCATATAAAACTATAACAAGGCTTCAATGCAAGCAACAATTTAAACAAAATCAAATAATTGGCAGCAATGACAAACCAAAAATGCACTGTAGCAGTGTTAGCGTATAATAATAGGTTAAACAGAATAGCAGTGAATGGAATTGTAATGAACAATTGGTTTCAGCGGTGAGTGTTGAAGCTGGTACTATGGAACTTACTGCGTTCTTGAGAAACGTCTTGCCTTGGATCTTGTTTTGTCCTGGATCTTGCTTTGTCTTGGATGCGTAGCTCCCTTTGGTGTGATATGAAGCGTTTCAAGGCGTGTGTGTTCCAGGGAGTGAGAACGCGAAAGTCTCATCCACACAGTGATCTGTGTTTCGGTAATTAAAGTTCCAGCAAGCTGAAACACAATTGATGACTCGTCCGACAAAACAGAACACCGGAAACAATATGGTACCTGTAGTCCAGGGGTACCGTACCTCGCCAACAGTTCAGCGGTGGTAGACTGGCACGGCTCGAGCGTGCAAGGAAACCTCTGGTGGATCAACAGCGAGATACTGCACTCGGCACTGTGGCTAGCAGGGTTTGCGGACCAATCGCTTCTGGGTTTTTGCACCGGTCCAGGTGAAAATGTTGACAAAATCGACAGGCGTAGAACATCCCCGTACCCGGATCTTCCACCAATGTGACCCTTGTTTTGTTTCTCGGGCCAAGAAGGACACGGGGATTTTGCCTGACTTGCCTTTTGGAATGTGGTTTATTGTCTGTAAAATGGCGAAGAGAGAAAATAGAACATGTTGTTACGTCTTCAGCCATGAACAGAATTATTTAAATCGAAAATGTACAAACAATAAATAAAACAGATAAACGCCAGATAAATTAAGAATCTCAAAATGACAACTGGCAAATCTACACGATTGTATTTACAACTAATGGAAGGATTTTCAAAGGATCCGAACTTCATGATCCGTCCAAAATTAATGTTAAATTAAAACAAAGAAAATCAACAAGTTTCCTAATCAAATAACGAAATCCTCAATTATTAGATATACATGTAATGGAATACAATCATACAGATATTAAATAAATACTTGGCTTAATAATAACATTTAAACAAGAAATAGCAACTGTTATACCTGTAAAATGGCGAAGAGAGAAAATAGAACATGTTGTTACGTCTTCAGCCATGAACAGAATGACGTGGCGGGCGAAGCCCGCGAAATTTAAAGAAAGTAGAGGGCGCAACGCAAGTGATTTGAATAACAATACATGCATCAAAGTAGACAGGCCAATACCAAAATGAAAAGTGGGGGGTTAATATATGACTTCTTTGTTATACTTGTCACACATACATGCACAAAATATCCGACATGGGTGTACTGTACATCAAGTTTGACATACGTGCATGTGCAGTACGCATAATACATCTGAATCATTTGTGGGCGTGGTATATGTTTTGCAAAACCGACCCCCAAACCAAAACCGACCTGATCTGAAACCGACGTCGGGTCGGGTCAGCTCAGGTCGGGTCAGGTCAGGTCGGTTACGGTTTCGCGTTTGTGATTTTCAGGTCTGGTCGGTTAACCAGTTCGCGCCAGGATTATTTTAACATCGCCGAGCCGACGGGCGGGATTATTTTTAACGAAAACTCGATCTGAAGCGGGTTCATGCTGATAGTGCCGGAAAGCACACCCACGCATTTCCGGCCTTGCTCGCTGCTGACATACATTTCCGAACTTGAACTTGGCGTGTTTATGCGTCATCCGTTTTGAATTTGGGGAAATGTTTGCGTTTATATACGTCATCCGGCGCGAACTGGTTAAGCTATGGTGTGAACAAATTATATAAACCGAAAATAACCGAAACGGGTGTATTCAATTTTGTACAGCTTCAGATTACACAGCCAAATGTACGTGTGGGTAGCGGCACATCAAAATAGACAAAAAAAGAATAATACAAAGTAGTTGGTAGAGGTCGCAGGTTTGAGTCCCGCCTTGCCCATTTCTTTGTTTCCTTTGAAATTTATGCAAATTTACCTAGTCAGTTTCCCTTGTGGTTTATTTGTGTATTATAAAATAAAAAGTCATATCCTCATTGAGTGATCCCCACAATGTAGTTTCCCAGGTTGTATCGTAAAGTTGATAATGATTCCTGGCCACACGGCACTCTGGTGTTTATGACTTGACTAGCGCCCTCTAACAAAGATACTGACAATTTGGAAGACCGCCAACATAGGGCAAGATAGCTCAGTTGGTAGAGCGCTGGTCCGGTCTTGCAAATTTCTTTGTTCACTTTGAGTTTGAAATAACTTTAAAGTGTTATTTTGTATTTGTTTTCTTTCTTTAATCGTTGATGCAGTTGCAAAGCCCGCCAGTGGAACCAGTGGCACAGAAGCAAGAGGGAATCAGCAAACCATGCCACTAGTGTGGAGCTCTAATGGAGTGAACTGGAAGCCACAAAGAATTGAAAGGTTATCTGAAGTCCCTGGCGCCAATTTTATGGAGCATGAACAAAACAGGGTTATACAAACCAAATTTTCAGGTGATGTACATTGCCTATGACTGTATTCAGCTGGTTTTTTCTGCTTAGCGTGAAAAGCACATGGAGTTTTTGCTGGTAAACTGTTTTTATTAAGCGAGAATTTGTTTAGTGCTTAGCAAATTTGTGTGCTTAGCAGCTCAATGAAATAAGCTCACAGTCCGCTTTCATGGTATGCTAAGCAGAGCAAATTGCTTAGTAAATATTGATTAGCGACACTTTCATGCTAACTGATGTACTCTCAGTTGTAACTTGCCATGGACTTTCTACGTGTTCTTTTAGTACTATAGGCATCCCTTTTTATTTCTTTGGTTCTCATTTCCGACTGACCCTATTTTGGGCTCCTGATGACTGAATAATAAAAAAAAGCCTTTATTACTGCCAACCCTACATGTATCTACATGTAGAATGGGAAGTGAGGTTGGAGTAGCGGTTCCTCGCCTTCAACCGCTGTGACCCGGGTTCGAATCCGGCCTGGTCCAATATGTGACCTGTCATCACAAAATGAGCGTAAAGTCGCACGGAGTGATTTCCCAGTACGGCCAGTCAAAGTCAAAATTGGAAGGGGTGGTCGGTTTTGAGATTATATGGTTTTTTTTAAAGACTAAATCTCCAACAATCAATTCCCAATTTTTCAGGACGATCAGATAAAAACAAAATTATTTTTTGAGACAATTTTGACTATGCCTTTCTATGCCTTTCACACAATTTCTCGCAAGAAATGCCCGTTTTCTCATAATTTCTGTATTAAGACTTCAGACTAAAAAAGAGTATCAAACCTCCAAGTGTTATATACACTTGGAAAGCTCTGTTTCCACATAATTTAGAAATACCCATATCTGAGTTTGCCGACTTTACGCTCATTTTGTGGTGACAGGTCACATATGTGGATTGGGTTTTCAGCCCCGGCCTGCCTGATTCCATGGGTATCTCCAGGATATTCTCCTGGGGTTTTCCTGCCACCTTCCTCTCAGTAGTATAGTAAATGCGGGGTCTAGACCAACTCTAGACTCTCGGTGTCTCGGTGTCTCGGTGTCTCACAAAACTCAAAACTCAAAAACCAAAACTCAAAAACCAAAATCTCAAATCTCAAATCTCAAAACCAAATCTCAAAAATCAAAAATCAAAAATAAAAAATCTAAAATAAAACAGATTTTATTGTTTAGAAACTGCGGTTACTAGACCTTTTTTAAAACTCAATTTGGTGTGTGCCACTTTTGAACTCAATTTAGTCTAACAAAAAAAAACTAGTCTTATTTATCTTGCGAGAGCGCCCTCTATGGGTTAAATAAAAAAACTATAAATGACCAACTCTAAAATTAATTTAAAAATAGCGCCCTCTGTTGAGGGCGCTATTTTATTTTATTCTTATTTATTACAGTTTTCTAAAATTAGATTTTTTGTATAAATGATGTCATAAGGGTACTGCAGTACCCTTCTCTAAATATAGATTTTTTGTATAAATGATGTCATAAGGGTACTGCAGTACCCTTCTCTAAATATAGATTTTTTGTATAAATGATGTCATAAGGGTACTGCAGTACCCTTCTCTAAATATAGATTTTTTGTATAAATGATGTCATAAGGGTACTGCAGTACCCTTCTCTAAATATAGATTTTTTGTATAAATGATGTCATAAGGGTACTGCAGTACCCTTCTCTAAATATAGATTTTTTACATTATACTTTTCACCGAATTCTTTTACGCATTGTTCTAAAGCCTTTAAATTGTAATGTTGTTCATTATCTGGTAAAGGAATATCTTCCAAATTATTTAACTGTCGTTGCATATTATAAGTACTTTTTAGTTTGTTATACATTTCTTCGGGAGTCGGGGCATTTTTTTTTATTTGGGGCTGTTCTACTTCTACTTCTACTTCATTTTCTTGGACTTCTAAAGTTGGGAGTGGTGGCGGACTTAAGTTATTTACATTCGGTGCGTTGTTCAAGGCTTCCAAGGCTTTTTCATGTTGACCGTCGATGATCAGTCTTTTTGCCTCAGCGACGAGTTGGTGATATTGGTTTAACTGTTGCACCACCCACTCGCCGCTTGAGGTGATGAGACGATTTGCTTCATCGACGTCTTCCCTCATGTATGTCAGTTTGAGGACTTGCCTTGGAAACGTCATGATACTAAAGCAAATAAAAATACAAGAATAGATAGAGTTTTAATATGAGCTACTCACGTAAACAACATTAGAAGAATACATATTTAAACATTTATATTCTCACCTTTCAAATATAATCCGCCAGTTGTTTTTCTAACGTCTGTGATAGAGGAGAGATGGTAGTGAGTGAGACGATCTGTGATAAATTTGTAGAGTACAGTTTTAATATCATAGCAATTATTCTTTTGAGCTACTCACGTAAACAACACAATTATATTCTCTTACCTTTTTTAGTAGCTGAGTTCTGGGTTAAAAGTAAAACACACGGGGCCTGGCTCGCTGTCTTATGCAAAAACTGTTTTAGCTCACGCTGTACGAACTAAAGGCTGTTTTGGCTTGACTCACGCTGTATGAAACGGCTGGCTAATGCTGCAGTATTTATACAAAACCACCACCCCTCAGTGTGGCTGTATGGAAAATTACTGGCCACGCTGTCCAAAGGTTGTTTGTTTTGCCTGTGAAGGGCGGCGGGTTTGTTTGTATAAATTCTCCTGGTTGAGAGCCGCGCTGACCAAAGGTTGTTTGTTTTGACAGTAACAGGATGTGAAATGCAATTAGTTTTTTGTTTGAGAGCCACGCTGACAAAAGGTTGTTTGTTTTGTCTGTAACAAGATAAGATATGAAATGCAATTAGCTAGCCGCGCTGACAAAATGTTGTTTGTTTTGTCTGTTAGCTAGCCACGCTAACCAAAGGTTGTTTTTTGTTGGTTTAAGCTGTAAGTTTTTTGGGGTTTCAAATGTCATCGCGTTTGGCACAAAAAGGCGGAGCTGACGGGTAAGGAGGGGGTTGATCGAAATAAATTGTATTTATTGTGAAGCTGTAAGTTTTTCGATAATTCCTTTTTTTTCCTTCAAAACCAACTCTTCTACACGTTTCTTAATCTGTGATTCCATATCACTCTCACCTTTCTTTTCTGACAACAAGCTGCCGGACCTGATAGCCTCTTTCATATCGTTAAATTGCCTCAATTCTTTTAACACCAAAGCGTACTCTTCGTGGGATATATCGCCGTCCTCTATAGCTTGAGAAATAAGATCTCTTACGCTGTTGAGCTTAGCCTCGGCCAAGACTCTAATCTCGTCGTGTTTTTTAGCTTTACGTCTAAATCGCTTGCTAAAATATTTTAGCAAGAGCGCGGCGCAACCAAAACTCAAGGCTACTCCCTCTAACGCAAAACCAACGGGTGACGTAATGGCACCGCTTATAGCTGCGATTCCCAAACCCCCACAAATTACTCCACTCGCCTCAGCTAGGTTTTCTGTTGTAGATAATGTCGTAATTAACTTACCGTATTTTTTACACAACGCGCTTCGCTGTTCTCGTTGCGCCAATATATCTTTTTGAACTTCTTCGATCTTTTGCAATCGAAACACCCTCGTTTCGTCGTTTTTTAGATCAGGATAAATACTAGTCGCCATTTTACAAAAGTAACTAAAATATTTCTACGTTAAAAATTATCTCTTTACCTCTGTTATCTAACACCTCACCAAGACCGTTTTTTAACGAAAACGTGAGGCTGTTTATTTTGCCAGCTACCAACTCTTTCGAACACTTGTTAGGATCTTGTGGGTTGTTTGAACGGGCGGCATCACCCGATAAAGGTATACTCTCCAACAGGTTAGTTTGTTTTCCGTTAACAAAATTTGAATGAGTAGACAGTTCTTCGCAATGTAAAAAGACCACGCTGTAAAGATTTATGTTAAATTTTCCATAATTATTATCACCATAAAGCCAACCCCTGGGTAAACCTAACAGTTTAGACAAATTACCTGATAGTTTTATGCGATTGTGATCGGGAATGGATATATAAAACAGTTTATCGGATAAGGTCTCTATAGATATATCGTGAAAAGTTTTTATAAGATTTTTGAAAAAATAAAGATTCCACCTATCTAGAGGAATATCAATTTTTTCATGAGCGGTAATTTGATCTGACGTCGGATCAAAACTCTCCCAATTTATCGACGCTTTTTTGTTGAGGTTATAAAAACCCAAATCTAACGCAAAGTTATTTAACTTCATGCGACGGTCACCCCCGACGTTATCTATAGGTCGCGATAGTTTAAAGGTCTGCTCGTTATCCGTCATGACAAACGTATGAGACTGCATTTTACAAAAGTAACTAAAATATTTCTACGTTTAAAATTATATCTTTACCTCTATTATCTAAGACCTCACCAAGACCGTTTTTTAACGAAAACGTGAGGCTGTTTATTTTATCGGCTACTAACTCTTTTGGAGAATTGTTAGTATCTTGGGAAGAAACATCACCCGATAAAGGTATACTTCCCAACAGGTTAGTTTGTTTTCCGTTAACAAAATTTGAATGAGTAGACAGTTCTTCGCAATGTAAAAAGACCACGCTGTAAAGATTTATGTTAAATTTTCCAAAATAATATTGATTAAAATCACTTCTACGGTAGATCTGACTTTTGGGTAAACCTAAAAGTTTAGACAAATTACTCGATAGTTTTATATACGTTAAAGACCCATTTTCTATTGATTTCAAATAAAATAGTTTATCGTTTATCGGAGTGATGGCCACAGATTGAATATCTTCTTTAAAACTACCTATAAAAGAATAAAGATTCCATCGACCAGGAGTGATATCGATCACACCGGCGTCAGACCGATTAGCTGTACGATGCTCTATCGTCTCTACTTTTTCGACGTTATAAAAACCCACGTCTAAAATAACGCTGCTTAACTTAATGCGACGGTTGCCCTCAACGTTATCTATGGGTTGAGGTAGCTCAAAAGTCTGCTCTTTTTCGGTCAAGACAAATGTATGCGACTGCATTTTTTAAAAAATAAAATAATAAAACGTTACTATAAAAAATGAACGCGACTTATGGAAACAAACTAAATCCACACAGACGCCTTAAAAATCCTCGGGGTATAAAAGGCAACCGCCAGACTGTCGTCGTAACTCACAATCCTAGCACGATCGACGCGAACGACAAATTAATAGTCAAGTTTCCGTCGTTGAGCTCTGACGACGTAATCGTCCCCGGTTCGGCAAAACTAGCTTTCAACATAGATTTGACGTCGGACGACGACGCCAATCGAAGTCTGTTTAAAAATCTAGGACGAAATCTCGTAAAACAAATAAGAATATGTATCGGTGGCCGGGAGATCGTAAACTTGACCGACGCCGACGTTTATAACATTTTTAAAGATCTTTGGTTGCCCAAAGGTATCAGAGATCACTACGTTGGAAACGAGATTGCCAACATATCGAGCCTACGTGTGGGCACCGGCAATGCGGTTGCCGGTGACAACAGTGGGAAAGACAAAGCGATAGCGGATGCCCTTGGAAACAGATTTTGTATTCCTCTAGACTTTGAAATGCTCACAGATCATCAACCGTTTTATCCATCCGCTCTGAACGACCAACTGTCTTACGAACTTACTTTTAACGAGTACTCCAAAGTCGTAAATTCTACCGACGCCGCAGCGAGTTATAGCATCTCTAACTTGGCGCTAGAATATGAGATCGTTGCCAACAAGCACTTGGCTCAAATCTTAGCTCAAAAATGTCTCGACAAGACGCAGTTTTTGTTTGAAAGGATTCAGAGACACGAAGTAAGATCTATCGACAAACAAGACACCGTTTGGAACTTTAATTTAAACGTGGCGGTTAAAAGCCTCAAGGGTATACTGTTTTTGTTTAAAGAAGCGACTACAAAAACCCCTGAACTATTTTATAACCCAAAGATAGACAAAGTTAGCGTGACGATAGAAGGAAAACCTAATCAACTCTACAGTTCGGGTCTCAAGAGCTATCAACAATGGGAAGAAATCAACAAGTTCTTTGGAGACTCATCCACTGAGCTAGGGGCCGGTATATGTAAAGATTTAGGGTTAACGGGGATGGATATCGGTGATTATTTTTTAAGAAGATACGGACTTTGGTTGGATATGAGATCGACGGACGACAACAAAAATCACGGATCGGGTAAACAAATCGGCGATATAAGCGGGGGAATCTCTATATTGATGGAACGCGAAGCTCAAACCGCGGGTGCTCTAAAGTGTTACGTATTTTTGGTGATGGACGCGCAACTTAACATCCAAGGAGGTCGCTTGAGCAGCGTTAACTTTTAAAAAACTCGCCTATATAAAAAACTAGTCTATATAAAAAAGATGACGCCGCACTGCGCTTTAATATGTGGAAGAACAAACTCTGGTAAAACAAAGTTTGCGTTAGACTTGCTAGAAAACGAATATGCCAACAAATTTGAATACTTGGTGATCATATGTCCGACTCTGTCAAACAACAAAACGTATCACGAGAGACCTTGGTTTTTTAACGACCTCAACGTTTACGCGTGCGACCCCGACGTCGAAAATATGAGCATGAACGAAGCCATAGACTTTTACAGAACGAAATTTAAAGGATTGCACACTTTGTTTTTAATCGACGACTGCAGCGCTTATCAAGCTATGAAATATCGAAAGGGTTCTAGAGGCGGTAGTAGTGTGTGCATGTTATCTAAATTAGCCTTTAGCGGTAGACACGATAACCACAGCTGTTGGTTATTGACTCAAAAATATAACACCGTTTTAAAAGATTATCGCGAACAGACTCAATGGGTGGCTATTTTTTATTGCAAAGACAAAAAAAGTTTTGATAATTGCCTCGACGAAAATGATGTGGTGCCGGATAATAAAAGACAAGACATAAAACAATATCTCAAAGACACTCCCTATAGTAAATTGATTTTATATACGGATCCTCCGACTAAATGGTACTTGGGTAGCTAGTTGTAACCTAGTTGCGGTTTGTTGAGGTTTTGTTGAAGCTAGTTGTGTTTTGTTGGGGTTTTGTTGAGTTTTTGTTGAACAGCTAGTTGGGTTTTGTTGAGGTTTTGTTGAACAGCTAGTTGGGTTTTGTTAAACAGCTAGTTGTTAAGTACTTGCCAGCTAGTTGGGTTTTGTTGAACAGCTAGTTGCAACTAGTTTATCTCGCTATATTAAATGTTCGTGCTGATCGATCTTTCGCTCAAATTTATTATAGCGTCGACCTTGTGTATTTTATCTTACGAATATTTTGCTCTAAAAAATAAATTATATAGTCTTATAAAAATGGAGCTGTCTACTTTAGACTTGAGCACACCGGCGCCGCAAACGGAAAAACATAAAACTAGACTGTTGGGCGTAGTATCAGCTGGTGATTCTAAAAAGTATTTGGGTAAAGAATTTAGTCAGGGCGATATAGAAAACCTAGACGCGAACAAACAAGAAAAAATGTACAACCATTACGAGGCTCGACTAGGTAAAGAAATGATTACTAGTTTGGGTAACTGCATGCTGGGGATTTACTCGAGAGTTTTAGGCGCGAGTCTACCTATGATCAAACCCCTAGGTGTCAGTCTACGAGTAGACTCGGAAGACACACTCACCAAAGATCTAGAGGAAGATCCCGTTATATCTAGCTCGATAGCCAGCCTACTCTGTGAAGTTTATTACAACTACGGCGTTTGGTTGTCGCCGTTAGTAGGTGTCTTGATAACATCTAAACATTTAGTTATTAACAAAAATAATTCTCTTATAATAAAAGATGAGTCAACAAGAGAGCTCAAACCCTCTTCAACCAGAGACTCTAAAAGTCTCAAAAATACAGACGGTGACGACTAAAACTAAAAATCCCGATAGAGTAAAACAAGGCAAGGCATTAGCGGAACACAACAAAAAGAGAAAAGAACAAATTGTCAAGATGCAAAATATAGACGTGAGTACTACTCCTCCTTCTTCATACGCGACAGTTGGGACATGCTTTTGGACGTCGCTGGTGGTTGTAGCCCTAGGAGGACTCTATATATGGAGCCAAAAAATCCCCGCACCACCGCAACCTCTACCTCAGCCAGCCCAACCACTACCAAAGGAGACTCTACCCCAACCTATAGATTTTGTAGAAATGGAATAAAAAAAGTAAAAAAATAAAAGTATATCTTAAATGGATACTAATAGCATCGTCAACAATCTCTATCACGCCGCTATCATCTCTATGTTAAGCGTGGGATTTACCATGTTTAGTAAAAAACTTTTGAAGATCAAACCGGCCGATCTCGACAAGTTGAGCTTGGAAGATATAGCGAAACTAACGGCTACGATAAGCGGATCGATGTATGTAAAAACCTGGCTGGTATCGCAAAATATACTTCCACCAAATATTTTAAAACTTTAATTTGTTTATATAAATGGCTGAAGGTGGAGATTTTGAACCTGTAGAAGACTACGAGGAAGAAGAAGACAACGAGGAAGAAGAGGAAGAATTGGACTCTCCCGACAACGAAACGGCGTTAGATCCAGCCGTTGTTTTAGAACAAGGGAGACGTGTGTTTATTAATAATCCAAGAGTCGAAAGTTTCTACAAAAGTCAAGGAGAAAAACAACATGGGATTAAGAAATGGGAAAAATTCGTAGTAAAAAATAACACGTTATTTTTTGAAAACGACAAAGTAGAAGTACAATTATCATACAAAGGCAAACCCGATACATTTTTAGCATTAAGTTCCATCGAAACAAATTCTAGTGTAGATTTTATTAGAAGTGAATTAGGTTTTAAATATTATAAAGTAAATCCATTTAGTAAAAAACAAAAAAAACTACTTAAAGAGAATACGGAGTCTATCCCGATACAAGATCTTCCAGAAGCGGCCGACGCTATAAGCGAAATTTTCGAAACTTTTGAACAAGAAACCAGTTTTATCGAAGAACGAGAAACTGGCTTACCCATGAGAGAGATCTTGGGTTTAAACAAAGCCCTTCAAACGACGAGAGGCAGCTTAGAACTAAATTTAGCGCGCCTCAGACAAGTCGAAGATGAGATAGTCTCAACCGAAGCAGCTATTGCTGAATCAACGGACGACGGTTCCACGGCAGAAATGAGAGAGAGATTAGAAGACTTAAGGTTGGAAAAATCGGCTAGATTAGAAGCCGCGTCTATCAACGCAAAAAAACTCAGAAGTCAGATGAGTCGGTTAAAAGAAACGATTACGAGGATTTTAGATAGCGACGAGACCTTGGGAGAAAAAATTAGAACGTTGTTTAGAGAACAAGGCGTGACCATAACGGCTATTTTGGCGGCGTTTAGTTTGGCTATCGGTTTGATAGTAAAGAGCGTTTTGTCTGCCGGTGCGCCAGCGCTCGCACCTATACCTGCACCGCCCACACCACCGTCTAACGCCACCAACGTAAAAGAATGGATACAGTCGCAACTAAAACACTTGTCAAACGTGCTCGCTAAACTAGGCTCCAAGCTGCTCGACGCCTTGCCCGGAATTTTAGGCGGTATAGCGAGTTGGATATTTAACGTATTGAGCAAAACTGTCGGATGGTTGGGAGAACACGTGTGGACCCTTATAGTGGGAGTCGGAACTTTAATTTTTGTTTATTTACAAAAGCGCCTCTAAAAAAAAAAGCCTTCTGTAGCTACAGAAGGCTTTTTTTTTTTACCACAAGTCTAAAAGCAGGTATCCTATACCCACTATGGCTAAAGTACCGACAATCAGCGAAGTTTTTTCGTACTCGTGAGGATCTCTCTGAACGTTTTCTTGTGTGGGTGTAGGGAAGGGTGGTGGCGTTGGTGTTGGTGAGGGAGGGAAGGGTGCGGGTGGTGGTGTTGGTGTTGGCGTGGGTGCGGGTGGGTCAACGGTTTGAGGTGTGGGTGCGGGCGTGGGTGTTGGTGCGGGTGTGGGTGGTGGCGTGGGCGTGGGCGCGGGTACGTTTGAGTTTATCTTTGAGTTTAATCCCAACGCCAACTCAGCGGTCGCAATCTGTATATTGTTGTTATATCCTTCGTGGGTTCCGACCCTCAATTGCATGTTCGAAGGCACGAGATATAATCCTTTTGCCAACACAAAGTTTAACGAACTCCTGGCGTATTGCAGCGAATCTTGAAATTGGGTTATAGATTCTTCCAGATCGGTCGGAGTTGCAATCAAACCTTCTACGATATTAACAAACTGGGTTTGGGCGTCCAAACCCGTGCCCGGAGTTAAAATACTAGTTTTTGTTTGCGCTTGAGAACCCAGCAGAGCGTAAACATACGCCCTGATAGATTCGTTTATTTTTTGTGTGCCGACGTCGGTAAAGTGAGTGGCGGGGTTTATAAAACGTTTCCACGCAGAGCCAACGGCGTCGTCTTGCGTCAAATTTGTCACCGTTTGAGAGCTGTAACGTCCAGATCCTCCTGGAGGTTGTGATGGGCCAAACCCCATTTTAGTTCCTCCCGCGTATTTACCGTAACTAATCCCCAAGTCCGTGGTATCATAATCTCCCAAAGGTTTACCCCAAGCATAAGCCTGCCCCAATCCACCCGAGTAGAGATCTACCGTCTGTATCCAAGTATTTTTAGGATCCGTAGAATAAAATCTACACGCGTCGATATAAGCCCCGTGATCTACGTTGTTGTCTACGGCATTAAATACGTTATCGTTCGGGCTGGGACATTTGAGAAACTCTAATATTTTTCTAACGGTAAAATAAACGTGAAATCTGTATACGGCGCTCGTCAGAGGATCGATAGAATTAATAAGATCCCAGCCTAAACCGGCTCCGGTGGTACTACACCAAATGGCAAAATTAAGTTGATTTTGATAAAACGTCATCGGTTGTGTTTTCCATCTGTTTATTACCTCGTCCGTTTTAACGAGGGGTAACTTATAGTCGGCGAGTAGATCTGGAAAAGTAGCTATAAAAAAACTGCGGTCAACCGAGTTAACTACTACTTCTAGACTCTTGAAATCTAAGTCCATTTTTATAGGTATTTTTTTTGTTTCTTTTTAAAAATGGCTAGCATCGCTATGATGATCGGAGGCGCAATAGTTAACGCTTTAGCTTTCACGGGATCCAACTTTTTATTTTCGAGCATGAAACAACAAAAACAAGACGAAGAGCGCAAGAGACACGACTTGGCTTTAGAAAAACTGGCAACGGCAAAAAACAATTGGGAAAGAGCGAGGACAAAGTATCTCGATTGGTTAAACGATCGACTCAAAAAACAAGCAAAGGCTCAAAGGACTTTTGAAAGTATAGACGAGGCTCTCAGGGAATACAACTCGGTTACTCGCTCAAACGCACAAGTACCCGTGGGCCTGCAGCATGAGCCCACTCTGTCTGATTTTTACGCACCTAGCGAAGATCAAAAGACCGGCGAGTTGGTGTTTGTTTTGGGAGGAACTGCGTTGGTAGGTTTTTTAGTTTATAAGTTTGTTTAGTTAAGTTAAATGGAAACAAAGTTTAAAAAAGTGTATTACAGCCCCGCCGGTTATTGGAAGGGTGAAGGTGCGGTTGTAAAATTAGCTAAAAAAACGGGCGCGTCCAAAGAAGAAACCAGAAATTGGTTAAGAAAACAAGCGTTGTGGCAAATTTATTTACCACCTCCTACGCATATAAGCAGGCCTACGAGTTTAAACAAGTCCATGGCTGTGCCAAACGAAATGCATCAGATAGACTTGTTATTTTTACCTTACGATAAAGTCGGTAAACAAGAATACAAGTACGCTATGACGGTCGTAGACGTAGCCACGCGTTTTAAAGAGGCCGAACCTTTGACCAACAAGACGAGTACCCAAGTGGCCGACGCTTTAGCTCGAGTTTACGCTAGGTCACCTTTGACTTGGCCCAAGCTGTTAAAAGTAGACGGGGGTAAAGAATTTCACGGTGCTTTTAAAAAGCAACTGGAGGAGAAAAAAGTCACGATACAAGTGGGAGAACCGGGTAACCACAGAGCGCAGGCAGTGGTCGAAAGATTTAACAGGACTTTGGCGGAGAGATTGTTCGGCCATCAATACGCTGCAGAGATTGTTAATCCGACAGAGAGGAGTAGACTCTGGGTTAAACGATTGCCCGACGTTATTAAAGCGTTAAATGACGAAACCACCAGATTGATAGCGACGGAAGACTACGAGCCACTCACTCCCAAGCTAGCGATGCAAGAAACGCAAGTTCGTCAAATCAGTTCTTCTCCCTCGGAGGTAGAAAAAGAGTTGGTGAGAAAAGGTGATTTGTTTAGATATCTTTACGCACCCGGGGAGTTAGAGGGAGGAGAACGCAGGCGAGCGACCGATCCTATTTGGAGTCTCGAGGTGTTTAGTCTAGACCGCTCGATCAAAGTAGACAACCAGCCCACTCTTTACTATCTCAAGAAAGGTCCCCGTCGAAGTTTCGTTAGTCAAGAGCTTCAGGTTGTGCCTCCGGACACCGAGTTACCTCCTAAATAAGATTTTTCTTACAGGTCTTTAATTATATAGTGACCAAAAGCTAGAGTAGTAGAACCGTTCGGGAGTATATACCGCTTTGTGTCTAACGGGCTCAACGACAGTTTTTTTTGAGTTATGGTGTGCAAGACGTGATTTTTTGATTCGATGCGCGTCATCTTATCGCTTCTCGACTCGTTTTTAAACACACAATCTCGATAGTGTTGATGTTTTAATGATTTACTCGTGACAGACTTTGTGACTCCTTTTGCTTTTTTGAGATTAGAGTCGGAGGTTAAAATTGAATACATCTTAGGTCTTATACACACAGCCTCGATAATTGGTTTCCCACCAAATTCGTCTTTAAATTTACCTATCACCTTTTTGTTGACGTGGTCGTACAAAGGGTGATCGGTGGGAAAGTTTGACAGGTCGTACGAGCCAGAGTCTTTTTCGAGATCTTCGTACACGTCGTCGGCGTAAACGATCAACAGCAGACTGTCTGTGTCTGTGTACATCAATCTGATTTGGTCATCGTATCTCGTTTTTAAGTTGTTATAGTAAAAATCATACATTAACGTTTTACTTAAGTCTAATACGCTTACGCCGCAATAAATCGGTTTGTTTAATACCGTCTTCGTTTTATATTTTTCTACAAAAGACAATGAACACCCCACAAACGGTACGGTCGTTTTGTAGCTTGGTTTGCTGACTATTTTTTTGTACATTTTTTGGTCGTTTTCGTTATCGTCTCTGAGTATATATCCGTCTATTCTGTTTCGTACGTTTTCCATCGTCTTGCCAAACACGCTGTTGTTCATCAGTTTAAAAAAGTCCTTTTCAAAATCCGACTTCGCGTGAGTTCTGAGTTGAGTGTTTTTGTCGATGTAAGATTTCATCCAAGGCGCTTGCGTAAACTTTAACACTTGATGTACTTTCGTGAGTTTTAACCCTAGTTTTAGATACAACTGTAACGTTACATAATGTAAAACGTATCTTTTTTTCTGATAGAGAGTACCCGTCAGCTTTTCGACGGGAGAGGCGGGTTCGGTATCTAACAAATCGTTTTGATAGTCCGACAACCACTCTTTTGGTATCTCTATGTTTTCAGGCGCGAGTGGATAATCAGAGTGTAGATCGTGAAGTTGTTCGGGATAGTCTAAATCGACCTCGAGAAAGTATCCAGTTTTTGACGTTGTTCTTAGCGACGATATTTTTTCAGAGGTAAACGTTTTTGGTGAGACCCACTCAAAGTTTGCGTAAGGTAGGCGTTGACTCATAGCCCAACCGTATAGATTGTTGGCATCAAGATACAACAGGTAACTCGAGGGTTCTGATGTGTTGTGGTCGGGTAGATATTTATTGTTAGCTCGGTGGTGACGAGTACCACCTACGCTCGATACACCACCTCGTTTTGCCCGTTCAAAAAACAAGTATTTGTCTACATCAGTCAACAACTCTAGCTTGACGCCTGAGTGTTTTAACAACGCGTCCCACGACAGCCCCGGTGCCGTAAAATAATTCGCTGGGTCTAACTTATAGTTGCGTATACACACTTCTCTAAAGTTTTCAAATACACAGGACAATAACAGAGTGTCAGTAGTCACATATAAGTCGTGATACTCACCTAAGTTTTTGATGTTAAACGTGGTCCACACTTGTTGAGCTCGAGAGTAATCTTGTTGCGATACGTTAGAGTCCCTGAGAATGCTGTAAAATTTGTCGATGCCTGGTAAAGAGTGGTCTTCAAACTTGTCAAACGAGTCCATGTACTCATAGGGATAAACGCCTTTTTGAAGGAGTAAGTCTACGTCGTTAGGAAACTCAGAACTAAAGTGGTTTTTTAGTAAACCAAAAGAGTCTTTTGGGCACGCGTTGACTAATTTTTCTAACGACGTTGCCATAAAATGAAACGAGTCTATAAATCTCAGTTGACCTAACGAAAAAGACACATACTTTTCCGAATTTTTAGCGATAACAAATAATTTATCTTTGGTCTCAGACAGAACCCGCATGATTAAGTGCGCGTCATAGTTTTCTAAGTTGTGCAATACGACTGGTATCGACGTTTTATCAGGTTGAACCTTCAGGCTCAAATTACAGTATGAGTGTGCAGCCCCTCTGTATTTACCGGTGACGTGACAGTGATCTCTAACCCTTCTAAATTTGTTTATACGCTTTTTACACTCGATACACCTTGACTCTTTAAACCCTTTTTCGTTGACGTAGCAATATTCTTTCTCTTCTTTTCCAGTCTTTGGTTCTTTTGGAAGTGAGCAATGACAGTTTAAGTAAGAATTAGGATATATTGACTTCTCACAAATCCAACACTTTTTAGAGTTGAGATGTTTGTTTGAGTCCTCTTCCGTCCACTTTATCGGCACTGGATTATCAAATACCTGATTTATCGTTAACTTTTCGTCAAGTAAAGACTTAACAAAGTTTGTTGCAGCGTCTTTACCTCTGTATGTTTTCTGACTCGAACACTTTCCATCACACCTTATCACAGCGTACGAATACCCGCTGGCTACGTGACGGTTAATTTTTTGAGTGTTCTTTGTTTCAAAAGAGAGGGGTATTTTTTCTAATATAGATTCAAAGTCCGCATAAATGACAAACGGTGCTTTTTGTTTGTGTTTGTAGTTTTTAAATTTGAGTACGTTTTTACAGTATTTAATACAGGGTTCACCGTTTTTGTCGCAAATGAGATTATCGTTGTCATCAAAAAGGAAATCATCACCTTTCGGTAATATGACTCGAGAGGGTTTAGTGTCTAAACCTTCACAGTCTACCGCGTGCTTGTTAAGTCTAGCTTGAGAGTTAAAATGGCACAAGCACCGACGACAAAAATATAGTTTACCTTTGTGTTTTGAAACCTGGTGGCATAATCTATTAAAATCTTTTATCCAACAATAGTGAAAGGTGTCTTCCCCTGAAAACAACAATAAGTCTACAGGTGTTCCTTCGCGTTTAGAGATATATAAAGGACACACGTCCTCATATTTTTCGCGACAAAACACGTTTATCGACAAACTATTTTGAGATTCTACTCGTGATATCTGATCGATGGGAGTTGGAAAGTCTACGTTGGTAAAATTGAGTCCGTCGTCCGTGGTATAAATAATCGGCCTATCTCTATGAATTTTATACTTAAGATTGCTTTTGATTTTATTTTTGATGTCGTCAGTATATTTACCCAATGCTGCTCTTAACGCCCACTTTAGACACTGATCGTCTTCATTTTTTACGTTGACTATCGCTTTTTTATTTTTGAGATATTTTGGGAGGTCTATGTAGGAGCTACCTCTGACTGGATTGTATCGATTGATGTTAATGTAAAACTCGAGTATCTCATCAAAGATCCAACCCGATCCATTTTGTAGAAACTCATCTACTGCTTTCTCTAAGTTGTTGACCATCCCACTTAAAATTTGAGAGAGTTGAGATTGATTTAACAACGTCATCTGGTTGGTATTGTGAATAGCTATTGCCGTTTCTTCCGTTCCATCTTGTTTATCTTTATGATACTTGATTTTGATCGACAATTGAAATTTTAAGCTTCCGAGTTCTCTCAATACAGATGCAATTTTCTGTTTGATCATTTCTTTGTGAGTGCCAAAAAACTTAATCAAGTCTTTGTTATAAAGTCTGGGTTTGAGCATCAAGTTTCTATAGTTATTTTTAAATCTAGTAATTTCTCTAAAGTCTGCTTCTTTAAAAGATTCTGGGGATGCATAAGCTTTGATCGCATCGATATAATCTTTATTCGTATAGCCCCTTTTACCAGTAGGTACGACTCGTAAGCCGTGTTTGGTGGTGATTTGTCTGAGATCGTGGTGTCTCTTTCTAGTTAAGTTTTTTAATTGTGCAGTATACTTTTTAATCGCATCGATATAAACTTTACGAGTTGTCTTCGCAGTTTGGGGAGTCGTGAGGTTGTTAGTCTCGACGTAATCGCGCAACGTAGCTTTATTCCAATTGTTATATCCTACTATCGCTTGAACCATTATTTATATATATCAAAATAATAATAATTAAAAAAAAAAATATCATTTTTTTTGAGTAAGACCGGTGTTGGCGTCAGCACCTTCGTTATTGCGACGTAAGGAGGAGGCCCTGAGTTTTTGAGATTTGAGTTTTTTAAAAAAGGTCTAGTAACCGCAGTTTCTTAACAATAAAATCTGTTTTATTTTTTATTTTTGATTTTTGAGATTTGGTTTTGAGATTTGAGATTTGAGATTTTGGTTTTTGAGATTTTGGTTTTTGAGTTTTGAGTTTTGTGAGATTTAAGTTTTGGTTTTTGAGTTTTGGTTTTTGAGTTTTGAGTTTTGTGAGACACCGAGACACCGAGACACCGAGAGTCTAGAGTTGGTCTAGACCCCGCATTTACTATACTACTCTCTCATTGTCTTCTTACTGTAGGTTTCTTCAGGCTTACGATCTACAGTGCCCCACGCTTTTGAGGGACTCTTGATTTCATTACCAGAACAAATTCTTAATAATACAAAAAAAAGACCAACAAATAAATATTAAATTCTCAAATTCCGGCTCTGTGTTATATATTTGAAAATCTACTGAAAATGATTACCAAATTTATTCGCAAGGTGTGGTCTGTGCTGCCACAACAACCAAAACGTTTGTGAGCTGATTGGCGCAGATATAACATATTAAGTCAACTGCATCTCAGATTTTTTTTTTTTAATTATTTGTATTTAGTTATATTAACTCATGATAAACTCACTGCAATAAGCAGAACTGGGGATAATACGCATGAACGCATCTAATCTAATATAAGCATCTAATCGGGTGGAAGTACATTTATTTTCCTCAAGATTTTTCTTATTTTAACCCGACCGGCCCAACTTCAATGGCAAATAAATATGAGAACCATGGAAATAGAAAGGGAAGTCCTTTTAATATGAATATGATGTCATTTGCAAATAGCTGTTTTTACAATGTTGGATTCAGATTTGTTATCCTTGTTATTGGTTATAATGCTGATGGATGATCAATTGTTTCTTGCTGTTGTTACTCTTGCCAATACTTATTGTGCAATCTCGTTTTTGTGTTAATTATGTGTTCAAATGAAACTGGAAAGTACCCTTAAAGTTGTATGGTTTACTTAATTCAAGGTGTGTTTAGAGTGTGCACAAGTCAATTAAATTATAAAAGTAGTGCATAAAACTATGCAAAACATTACTGAAGGATTTGTTATGTTTTATAACCCTAACTCCTAACTCCCGACCCCATTTTTCTTGCACATAACCCGAATTCTACAAAATCCTGCAATTGTTAAAACTTCATTTAACCTGAATTCTGCAAAATCATGCAGTGGGTTTACCATTGAGCTAAAGCAGCTAAACATGAAACAAACAGCTGCTAAATAAAGTGCCCTATTTATGCAAATGTTTCCTGTGCTTGACACATAACTTGCATTGTACACCTTGACTGAAGCTCTATGGAGAATGTGCATAAAGCATGAGCAGTCTGAAAGTACAAAGTAACAAATAACTTCAATCCTCCAAAATCCTCATTTGGATAAAAAACCAAGTAACCTCAATCCTGCAAAATCATCCAGCATTAGTTTATGCCTTATAACCTGGATCCTGCATTATCCTTCAGTGTCAAAACCTCAATCCTGCAAATTCCTCCGATGCATCAACTTCCAAGTGCCCTCAATCCTGCAAAATGATCATGCAATTTGCAAGGAGGATTTTGGAGAATTTGGGATGGTTAGGTTCTTGCGCTGCAAGCAATACTTGTTATCAATAACCCATAACAAAGCTAGGCGCCTTGTTATGCTTATTTGCAATTGATTCAGGATTGTGTGGATTCAGTTATATTATTCTATGTTAATTAGAGAGCAAATTTGGCAGTGGAATTATTGTGCCATAGACACTATGAGTTCTTGAATAATAGAAATGCAGTTTCACCCTTAAATCAAGGTGAAATCTCTCCGTGAAATTTCAGTGTTTTAAGGGTGAAACTACATTTCCATTGTTCAATAACTCATAGTGAGAGGAGTTAATACACTATGGATTTTGATAGATTCTTGGTTAGATTTTTTTGCTCAAACATCAAAGAAGGTAATATATTGTGAAGAAATGTATTTTATTTTCTTAATTTTGCAAGGCACACTGAACTTGTTGTTGTAAAGGGTGAAAAAAGGCACTAAGAATTAACAGTAGTCATTATGTGACCCGTTCCACAAAAAGGGGTTATTATAATGAGTTATATACATGGTTGGCAAGCACACAATGTAGTTTCCATTTGGTATATATAATATACCAGTAGCTCCATAGCCCTTTCGAGATATGACGTGTTTACATATAAAGAGTGGGTCCAAGTAAATATTTCATATAAGTGTCCTCGGCATTTTTTATTATTTTTTTATTATGAAAGGACTCAGTAAGCAAGTTACCAATTTTTTTAGCCAGTTTGGCACACAACTTTTTGTTGTAAAGAGTGAAAAAGCACTAAGAATTAACAGTAGTCATATGTGACCCGCTCCACAAAAATGGGTATTATGTGCCAAAAAGTGAGTTATATACATGCTAATATACACGAGTTATATACATGTACGTGGTTGAAAGCGTACAGTGTAGCTTTTATTTGGTATATAATAGAGCTCCGTAGCCCTCTCCATTTTGGAGATATGAGGTGTTTGGATATTAATTACTTCCTTGGAGTTTAAATTACACAACTGAGAAAACAGGCTTTGAAACAGGCCGATCTTCGTATGATTTGAGCCCACTTGGCAAGAAATCGTGAATATAATAAGCGCGTGTGTCGTTCTCGATAATAAATCAAAACAAATTCTCCTCGGAGTCAGTATGTTACCATATATTCTTTTAGACTAGGTACAATATTTTTGAGCCTGGAATTTCCCTTTAACGAAACTCGATCCGAGGTGGGTTCAGGCCGATGGTACCGGGAAGCTCACCCATGCATTTCCGGCCTTGCCTCGCTGCCGACAGACATTGCGTGTATATACGTTCTCTGGCGCGAACTGGTTAAGCTTAGAAGATCCAGTTTAGAACTTTATGATAAATATATTTTGATTCCATAAATACCAGTTGTAAATACGTTCAATAAATAACAACAAAGAATCTTTATTAAGGGAATAAATGTGTGTTCGAGAGGTTTTAATCACTCTGTTTAATACCGCTTGGAGTCTGGGTGCTGATAATTACCCGAGCCGAAGGCGAGGGTAATTATCAGCACCCAGACTCCAAGCGGTATTAAACAGAGTGATTAATACCGACCGAACACACATTTATTCCCATTCATAAATACCTTTTTTGTAAAATTCAGCCAAAAAAAACCCCAAATCACGGAAAATTGTCGCAAGTAAATTTCAATGTTTCGCCATTCTGTGTGTTTTCCACTATCCATGTTCACGGGCCACTGTCAAATGACATGTTTCCGCCTCTGTCGCTCTATAATACATGCAATAAAGCGTATGTACTATGAACCAGACTAAATGGTCATTACTGCATTAGCAACCTCGTTCCCAGAGTGTCGAGCTGTACTCTATTTTCACATGAACTTTTCAGGCTCGGTCAAAAGGTTTGCATTTATTGCTTTTTTTTCAATGGTTTAAAATTACAATTTATTTAAAAATAGTTTTAAATATAATTATTTTCTCATCCCAGATTTCCTGTCTCCGAAACCAAAAGTAAATAACTCTAGAAATTATGACATCACAACAAAAATAGCGCCGAGAAAGCAGACGATATTTTTAAATCAACTTTTCAGGCTTTGCCAAGAAGATTATATTTATTAATCCATCTTTTATGGATTTAAATTACAACTCATTTAAAAAAGGGTTTAAACATAATTATTCTCTTTACCCCAAATTTTCCTGACCTTTATAACCCACCCACTTTTGGGGCAACAATTTAGCTTCTTTGATTAAAATAAATATTTATCGAAAATGTGACGTCACTCCAAATACGAAATGTTGCGCAACCAGTCGCGCAACACCGAGATAGGAATAATGTTGTCCATGTGTGGAGGCCACTTTGTTGCCAACTGGGTTTAAACAGTTCCAGCCATGTCTTTATCGTCCGTTTTATACCGGCCACGTGACGGGCTCTCGACCAATAGGAATGCCTAAACTGTCCCAGGTATTTATGAATATACAATTATGTACGCTATACGGCTTCATGGATTAGATGTTGCCATGGTTGCTATCGTACAACACAAAGACAGGAGGTCATGTCTCTCAGCATCAATATTGGACAAGCAGCTTGTGATTATAAGGTAGGTCCAAACACTTAAATTTGAATTGCTGATATGCATTGAAATGAATACAGCAATGACTGACGAGAGTAAGAGTAACTGACAGACAAGAAAGGAACCAGGCAAAACAAGTCAACATGATTATAGAAAGGGGCTTCAGATTTGATGTTTTGCAATCTACCCCCCCCCCACCCCCTCCAGTAATTGATTGTGACATTGGCAAGTTAACTGACATATGATAGGTGCAGTTAGAGGTACATGTAGTGTATGTACATGTATAAATATTGATCATACATGGTGATAATAATATGAGGAAGAGCATGGCATAGCCTTGAAATTTTCAACTCCAAGCTATTTTATTATAAGTCTTAAGACTGGGTTGCTGTAAAAATCAAAGATATTTTTAAAAGGTGGCAGACTTTTTAAAAATGGATTTTGGCAACACTCCATGTATGAGTAGGTATGGGTACATATAATACAAAAATTGTAAAAAAATTGATATTAGATGTCGGTTGCCATGGTAACGTCCAAAATAAGATTTCCAACAAATTTTGCAAGTTTTTACACTATTTAAGTAATGAAGATGGAAGCACTGGTACATATAGTAATGAACCTCGCCTTCAGCCAAGGATTCGTTTACTTTTAGTGTAACTTTATTGTTAGTTATTGAAATACTTGCAATGCAAAGTAAATGTTGATGTTCAACCAAGAAACTGAATAAACAAATATAATTGGTGTTTTTTTGCAATGGCAAAATGTATTGAAATGTGTTCCTAGTAAATCACCCAAAAGAGTTAGGGTTCAGATATTTTTGTTTCCGAGTGTAAGGCCAAATAAAAAAAATACCAGTTGATCGTCCTTATTTTCCCCAAAAAAATATATATATATATTTTTTTTTTTTTTTAAGATGGCCGCCAAGTATTTCAATTCAAACAGGCCACCAATTCTTCAGTTTGAAATTATCGCTAACTTTCTTTATATCTATATTTGTTGCATGAGGACCCGGGTTAACAGGGATTATTACACTAATAAGATGAATATAAATAATGACTCTGTAAAAATAATGGATTAAATATTTCAGAGGATTAAAAAAATAGTAACGCCTCACCCAACCAATCTGAAAAACACAAAAAATGCAGAATACATCAGAAACACCAAGTCAGATTTGATCATGAACAAATAATTGTAAACAAAAATATTTGTTTAAAAAAAATTAACTAAAAAAGAAAAATAAGAAGAAGAAGAAAAATAGAAAATAAAAAATAATTAAAAAAAGGATTCGGCCTCAAAAATGGATGCGGGCGGGGACGATCAACTGGTATTTTTTTTTATTTGGCCTAAACTTACAGATATGCATTTTCAAAAAAACAAAATAAAAAAATAATTAACCTTGGCGCATATTTTGCTTTTGCAAATAAGTCTTGTTTGTAAACAGTAATTTCCATAGAGCTATATACATTTGTAATATAGCTCTGTAATTTTCTATATTTTGAATCCCAATTATAAACGAAGCCGCGGTTTGGAAAGGTTATGAATGACTACTATGTGTGTCCGTGGATCACAGATATAAATAACCTATGTTGTTTATCTCTGTGGCTGTGATATGACCTAACGGCACGGCTTCACTCCCTTTTTCAGAATGATGAGGCTTCTGAGATTTACAATTTTTCCATTAAATCGCCCCCAAAAAATGTTAGGTTAAAATAACACTGAGTTTGTAAAGTCGCACTCGCAATGAGCTCAGTTATATGGGCGGTAGACCCCGCACACACTTGTTTTGTAAGGGAGGGATGACCCCCTTCCCACCCTCCCAGTGCAACTGTTGGCCGGCACTGACCAGCGCATCGCATGTACATGGCGTTTCTAGCAACAAATTGTCAGGTAACATTACCTGACAAATGTAACGTGCTGAGCCCTTCACATGGCCACTATTTGCATCGCTGCGACGTAGCGGTCGGAAGATCCACATTCACTTTGTGAATTTGATCAATATGAGCAAGACGTACATGTAGCCTCCGCTGATGTATACCCGGCCCGTTGACCAGCCAATTACTAGGTCGGCTGGCCATAACGGGTGCCTAAAGGGAGGACTTCGATCCTAATGGTGGGGAATTGTGCAGGTTTGCGATTCCGATGGAGGTAGAGCCTGGATTGGTGTTCTTTTTAGGAAACAAGGTAGGAGATATCTAAATGTTTGCCGGTGGTCGAACATGACACTGGTAAGGAGGTACAATTTTATGGAGCAGCCATGTCATTTTGTCAATGTGAAATTTGATTATGGTTATTCGGCTGCGGAAGGTCATAATAAGAATTTGGGCAAGTTCTTGTTTAAAATTCGTTCTTTTGAATACCATTTGTGTGTTTTCACATATACCATGTAGGAATTCCTCAATGTATTGTGACGGAAAGTGCAAGGACTTAGTGCCAGTTTATGTTATTGTAATTCTAAAGTTTATGAATGAACTGTAACCACGGGCAGACATGACCTGTAGTTGCGCGCGCTGGCTGGGCGGGGCTTACCGCTCAGTGACTCGCTGCGTGATTGCACGCGATTGGGTAACAAAGCCCATATGCTTAAGTACATGTATGTGTTTCACATGGTGTGCGTGTTTACCTGGGTGGTAGACACGTAATATTCATGGTCAGTTGTTCGAGAGCTGCACGGCAGATAAGACGTAGGTAACTGGTGCTGCGTTTTGTGCGATGCTTATGCGAATCGGTACAAAGCGGTATAGCTGTACATTGTTTACGTAAGCCTGCATGGTTAATGTGTTGGTGGTACAAAGCTGAGATAGCTAGCTGTACATAGCTGACGCAAGCTGGCATGGTTAATGCGTAGCAGGTGCAAAGCTGTACTGGTTGTACACAGCTTACTTGGGCATGTAATGCTGACTAGGCACTTGATGCTGACTAGGCACTTGATGCTGACTAGGCACTTGATGCTGACTAGGCACTTGATGCTGACTAGGCACGTAATGCTGACTAGGCGCTTAATGCTGACTATAGGCTTGTGTAATGTTTAGGATGGCTCTTGCGTTCTGAACACTGCAGTTATTATGCATTGCTGCTGAGGACCCTAGTATTTAAACAGCCCACTTAATTTCCAATTACTGTGCATTTCTTGATTGTTGTGAATAAATCATCTTTATTGTTCATTGTACCGTCAACCCAGTTGTCAAGGAGTCTTTGTTACAGGTTATAGAGTAATCAACAGAGAGTAATCGCTATCATCATAATCGGCGGTATATTTCCTCCAAAACGGACCTGCACCCTTAGCCTTTTAGGTCGCTCTGAGTGATCTCTCGTCTAGGGAAGAGCCTTAGGTTGGGAAGATTGTCGTAGCTTTAATAGGTGTCCGACTTATCCTAACAGCCTTAGGTTGGCCCGGGGAGTTCCCGCCACAAATGGTGTCAGAAGTGGGATGATTGTGATTGATTAGGTTGATTTCCTCTGTTGAATAGTTGAATTGTTGTTGTTGTTGTTTTTTTGGAGGTATGAGCGAAGGCTCGAAAGGTCGAGTGGGCACCTCAAGTGCTGAGGTGCAAAGACTGCGCATGGAAGCCCAATTTCTGCAATGGGAAAATGACCTCATTGCAAAGAAGTTGAAGGCTGCCATGGAGTTGCAGTCGGGTGTTTCCCCAAGGGAAGGAAACATGAACACGCCAGGTCAAGGCCGGCGTGTACTCCATCAGGTTGACACCGATGTTGAGTTTAGGGTACCCGAAGAGACTACCGGGTATGACTCCGGAACATCGGAGAGGGTCTTGGGCGCAGATATGCGGTCTGAGTTGGCCCCTTATGTGGGGCGGGGTGTGACTTTCAGGGAAAGTACACCTTGGCGAGGACGGAGCTCGGGGATTTCCCCCCGAGCACAGTCGACGCCTGTTGCCGGGGAGACAGATGATCCAAATGATGATCTGATGTCGTTAACCCCTGAAGGTGGCATGGAAAGGGCTAAGGCGAGCGCCAACCCGTTCGTTTGCGACATGGTAGACCCTAAACAGGTACATGGCGAATTGTTAAGTTTCGCTACTCGACCAGTCGAGGCGAAGAACAACAGTTCAGCTAAAGCCGACATCTCGTCAGTGGGTCCATGGCCACTGAAACGAGAGGCACGGGTTCATGGTGATGTGGGTCGGGAGGAAGGTTTGGAGCGACTAAGTCGCAGGCCAAATATAACCCCTGATCGGTACAGCGGTAGAGTGCTCTGGAAAGAGTACTTCCGCCATTTTGAGTCGTGTCGTGAGGTGAACATGTGGGGCGAGGAACAAGCTGCAACGTGGTTAGCCGCAAGCTTGCAAGGGGACGCTCTACGGTTGTTAGGTGACTCTGGCCACAAGTACACGTATGGTGCGCTTGTAAAGTTGCTGGAGCGCAGGTTTGGATCAGCTCGACAGAGTGAAAATTATCTCGTCGAACTGAGACATCGGCGCCAAAAGCCGAAGGAAACTTTGCTTGAATTAGGACAAGCAATTCACGAATTGACGGCGAGGGCATACCCTGAGTTGCAGGAAGATGCTCGTGAAAGGTTGGCTAAGAACCACTTCATGGACGCCGTTGACAGTCATTCAGTGAGAGAGGGCATCAATAGGGCCCGTCCAAAAACTTTGGACGAAGCGGTCCAGGCTGCCCTGGAGACTGAAAACTTTGAGAAGGTTGAGCAGGAAAGGTTGCTTGACCGGAAGCCCGCCAAATATGCGAGGGCTTTGGACTCTGGAACAGAGCAGAGGTTGGTGACTTTAGAGGGAAGTCTAAGTAAACAGGCCAAGACATTGAAGTCTGTGGCCGAGTTGGTGAAGTCGTTGTCAAGTCAGATCAAGGGCCAGGATCACGGCAAGGGTGTGACGTCTCCCCAGACACACAAACCCTGGAAAGCCGAGCCTGGAACCCTGCGGTGTTTCAGATGTGGTGAGAAAGGGCACTTCGCCCGGGAGTGTAAAGAAACTCCTAAGCAGGGAAACGGCAGTCAGCCCCCCCGTAGGACCCGCGGGAAGGCTGCATGGCCGAGAGGGTCCAAAAGGCGACTCGGTGACAGCGATGGTGATGGTGAAAAAAGGTCCAAACAAGGGGATGGGCAGCGAGTAATAACTCTGCCTAGCCCAGTTCGCGGACCTCGTTATGGCTTATTTGTTGATGGGACGGTAAGAGCAACCAAGTGTCGATTTTTGATCGACACGGGGTCCACCGACACTTTGATAAGTAGCACGGTGTACTACCAAATCCCAAAGGAGAGGAGACCTGTCTTGGAGACAGAAGATGTTCAGGTGAAGCAAGTTGACGGTAGTCAACTAGCCGTGCTGGGCATAACTTGGGTAGACGTGCAAGTGGGTGGAACCACACACCAAGTCAGGGCAGTGTTTGTCGAAATGAAATACTGTGGTATCTTGGGCATGGATTTCCTGGTACCCACAGGTGGAAATTTAGATTTCCAGTCGAAAGAGTGGAGGCTCAACGGTGAGCGAATTAAGTGCACAAATGGTGCAGGTGAGCTCTTTGTGGGTCGCGTTGTAGTTCTTAAAACTACGGTTATCCCACCAGGTCATGAAGCCGTGGTCCCGGGGATAATTGCTCGGAAGGGTGCCGACTTGGTCGGGCCAGCCATGGTGGAACCATTGGAAGGTGGCGGTGACCTAGCCAAAAAGGGTTTGGTGTTGGCCAGATCTCTAGTGGAGATTGGGGCCGATGTTGTTCCGTTGCGGGTCTTCAATCCCGGAAGGGAGAAAAGGGTTGCCCGTGAGGGAGCAACAGCGGGTGTGATTTCCCAGGTGGAAGTTGGTTCAATTCATGGTGAGTTGGACGGGTTGGCAGGTGTTGGTGAAGAGTTACCCCAACACTTGCAGGATTTGTTTGAGAGGGGTACATCCAAGGTGGAGGCTATGTACCACGGGGATGTCCGGAAATGTTTAGTAGACTTCCAGGACGTGTTGTCCAAGGGTGACCATGACATTGGTCGCACGGACGTGGTCCGGCATCACATAAATACAGGTGATGCTAGGCCAATGAAAGAACGGATGAGGCGTCATCCGTATTGCCATCAGGAGGAGATCCAGAGGCAAGTCGGTGATTTGGAAAAGAGGGGGGTGATTGAACCTTCCGACAGTCCATGGGCGGCAAATGTTGTTTTGGTTGACAAAAAGGATGGCACGAAACGCTTCTGTATTGATTACAGAAAGTTGAATTCGGTGACCATCAAGGATGCCTATCCGGTGCCGCGCATTGATGAAACATTCGATGCATTGCATGGGGCAAAGTGGTTTTGTACACTTGACTTGGCGTCGGGGTACTGGCAAGTCGCTCTGGATGAGGACGCCAGCCAAAAGTCAACATTTGTTGTGAGAAGCGGGTTGTACCGGTGGAAATGCATGCCTTTCGGGCTGTGTAATGCCCCGGCGACCTTTGAGCGCCTCATGGAAAAGGTCATGGCCGGCTTGCAGTGGGAAATCCTATTGATTTATTTGGATGACGTCATCGTGTTTGGTCAGTCGGTACAGGAGACCCTAGACCGTCTCCGATTAGTGTTGGGCAGGCTAAGAAACGCTGGGCTTAAACTCAAGCCCAGCAAGTGTCATTTGTTTCAAAAGTCAGTGGCTTACCTGGGGCACATTGTGTCCTCAGAGGGCGTAGCGACCGACTCTAAGAAGGTTGAAGCAGTGGCAAATTGGCCAGTTCCAAGGTGTGTACGAGATGTGAGAAGTTTCTTAGGCCTCGCATCGTACTACCGGAAATTCATAAAGGGTTTTGCAGAGGTGGCAAGTCCACTGCATGCCTTGACTGAGAAAGCAAGGCAATTTGTGTGGACTGAGAGTTGTCAAGAGGCATTTGACGAGTTAAAGGGCAGGCTTCAAGCCGCCCCAATTCTGTCATATCCAATGCCCGAAGGCGATTTTATCTTAGACACCGATGCCAGCGGTGAAGGTATCGGGGCAGTATTGTCGCAGATCCAGGGTGGTGATGAAAAAGTGCTTGCGTATGCGAGCCGGAAGCTCAGCAAACCTGAGCGGAATTATTGTGTCACTCGTCAAGAGTTGTTGGCTGTGGTTGTGTACTTGAAGTATTTCAAACAATACTTGTACGGCCGCAGGGTAACGGTTCGAACTGACCATGCCGCATTGCGGTGGGTACTTAATTTTAAGAACCCCGAAGGTCAGCTGGCGAGGTGGATGGAAGTCCTGTCACAGTATGACTTGGTCGTTGAGCACAGAAGCGGCAAGAAGCATGGTAATGCTGATGGGTTGTCAAGACGGCAATGCAAACAGTGCGGCCGTGATGAGGTGGTCAATGATGTTGAGGCAACTGGTGTGGTACCCGAGGGTCAGCCTCAGGGGAGTGAGTTCTTGGTTAGGGGCGTAGCTGCCCAACCAACCCTGTCTCGTAGTGCTTTAAAGGAAGCACAGTCACAGGATGACACCATGAGTTGGCTCGTAAAGTTGAAGGAAGAGGGTAGTGGTCGTCCTGAGTGGAAGACAATTTCCCACTTATCATCAACCTGCAAGACCTATTGGTCACAGTGGGACCAGTTGGAAGTCCGTGAGGGAGTTCTGCACAGGAGGTGGGACTCCGATGACGGAAAATCTATCCGGTGGCTTTTGGTGTTACCATCAAAGTCCCGGAAAGAAATTCTGTTAGAGTTGCACGGTGGGCAACTAAGTGGTCATTTGGGGGTCAGCAAAACTCTGGCTAAAGTCAAAGCCAGGTTCTTCTGGCCAGGCATGTCTGCGGACGTGCGGTCATTTCTCCGAGGCTGCACTGTCTGTGCCAGGAGAAAATCGACTGCTAAGAAAAGGGTTGCACCCCTGCAGCAGTATCGAGTTGGTGTTCCAATGGAACGAATAGCAATAGACTTGCTCGGGCCATTGCCTGTTACAGACAATGGTAATCGTTGGGTGATGGTGGTTGGCGACTACTGCACTAAGTGGATGGAAGCATTTCCGCTTCCTGACGCCACTGCAGTTACAGTTGCACACACATTGGTGACTGAGTTTGTTTGTCGATTCGGCGTGCCCCAAGAACTTCACTCTGATCAGGGCACAAACTTCGAGTCCCAGGTGTTCGGTAAGATGTGCCAAATTCTCGGCATATCAAAAACTCGGACAACCGCCTATAATCCGAAATCGGACGGCATGGTTGAGAGGTTTAACAAAACCTTGGTCAACATCGTGGCGATGCTGATTGACCCTAAACGAAGGCAGAAAGATTGGGATGAGTTTCTCCCCTTTGCCACCTTCGCTTACCGGTGCACGCCGCAAGACTCGATTGGGGAATCCCCCAACATGATGATGTTGGGGAGAGAGGTGAATGTCCCAGTGGATCTGGTGACAGGGTGTCCAGAGGTTGAGGAGGAGGTGACTGCGGACTTTGCTGAAAAATTGCGAAGTGATATGCAGGAGGCCCATAAAAGGGCGAGGAATTGTCTCGGGAAAAGTGCCCGGAGGCAAAAGAAGAATTTTGACAGGAGAGCGTCTAAACATGGGTTGAAAGAAGGCCAATTTGTGTGGCTGCACAACCCGACAAAGAAAAAGCACATGTCGCCCAAATTGCAGCTAAGGTGGGAAGGACCATGGCTAATTCTGAAAGAGTTGTCAGATGTGACGGTTCGAATCCAGCTTAAGCGTGGTAGCAAGCCAAAGGTTGTCCATGTGGACCGACTAAAGCCATATGTCGGTGAGGCAATCGAGCCTTGGTGTCATCAATCCAGGGGCGAGGCGACAGAAAACCTCCCCATGGGTGAAATGACAGAGGTTCAAGGTGACAAAGGTATGTCATCTGAGGAATTGGCCTATGAGGCCGATAATGAGATTCCTGTGATGCATGATGCCGTCACAGAAGAGTTTAATACTGAAAGTCAGTTAGAGGGGTGTCATGAGTCACCACCAAGACGGTACCCGAAACGGGCGCACAAGTTACCCCAGCGGTATCGGTAAAGTGCAGTAACGTGTGAGCTTCCCCAATCAAATTTAGTTGGAGTTCGGTAGAGCCAGTAGCAAGAGACTTGCTCGGGCCATTGCCGTGACGGACAATGCTAATTGTCTGTTGTTGAGTAAAATTGTGGTCTAAATGTAGAGCATTGGTTGATTATCTTGTACTTTTGTGGTTTTTGTTTTTCAGAATCAAGTAAAGATGCCGCAAGACAAGGGTCGCGGGAAGCCAAAGTCCAGGCGGTTTAGTTGCCATCAGTGCCCTTTGTGGTACGATCACCGGCAGAGCCTATGGAGGCACATCGAGGAGCAGCACAAGTCAGCTCACACTCTTCACTGCAGCAAGTGTTCTTACCAGGCAGGTCTGGTTGCCACACTACAACGACACGTAACCATGTGTCATCCAGAGATCGCAACCAGTAGCCCTGCAGTGAGGACACCGGCGATGAAAAAGGTCACCCCGCACACCGTCGCATCCACGGAGGTGACGGGGAGCCAACCTGCTTCCCAGGTCACAGCGGAGAAGTCAGCTCCTCCGCCCAAATCTACGAAGAGAGCCCTGTCTGATGATGGAGTTGGAGGAGAGGCGGTCCTGTCCTTATCCCCCACACCCCTGTCCCCCTGGATGGAGCCGACCCGTTCCCCCAAGCCCTCGGCGTCCCCCTACTTCCGTAGTGGCGGAAAGCCGAAAGGTATGCTGCAGATGATGCGGGCTGCTGAGTCACCTAAAGAGCCGGGGTCGCCTCATCCGAGCACTGCATCAACGATGCCGTCGCCTGGAGGCTCGCGGGAAGACGTCAGCGAGATGTCGGCAGAGGTCGGCGATACATCTCCGAGGAAACGGATGGCAACCGTCAAGGAGTACACCCTGACCCAAGTCATCCTTGATGGAGAAGTGGTGCAGAACGACGAGCGCTGCATCTCCTACCTGAAACCCATCGAGGTAAATGCTGAGGGACGACCAGTGGGGAAGTAGATCGAGTTAATGTTCTTTAGAGGTTCTTTACATTTTTTATGTAAAATAAGTGTTAAAACAGTTTTTAAGTCGGTACATTTGAGCATTAATTAACCAAATTATAATGTTAATTCGACCACTCAAATTTTGTGAAGAAAACAAATCACTGTGTAAATAGTTTATCAGTAAATAGTTTATTGCATTTTCTGCTTTGCAAGAACTTGTAATATATTTGCTCAGTAGAATCTTGTATAATTTAGATTTATCTAAATTTAACTGTTTAATTCGTCAGTGTACATTTTATGATCTGTAGAAACTATCCTGTCTGAATGACATTTGATTTATGTATTAAGTGATTCTTCTCGAAATTAGGGAAACGTTTAAATCAGCCGAAATCTTATGATTTGTAATTTCTTTAAGTCGACCTTCAGATATTGAATGTACATTTTCAATTTATCCTCAAAGTTATTTGGCAAGAATTGGTTTAAAATGTCAACATTTTCATCTGTTAAAATTAGTGCAAAATTTCATTACGTGTGTGATTCCTGTATAATTTTGAAGCAAAACCGAGTGTGAAATTATGTACAAAATCTTGTGAATATTTAATGAGCTTAACTTTTATATTACGTTATAAAGAAAAAGTTAAGGAATGGACACTTTCCATTTAGTTTTTATGGCTTATAGAGTATGGGGACATCCTCTGCCATGCTCGGGCCTGTGTGACGGAAAGTGCAAGGACTTAGTGCCAGTTTATGTTATTGTAATTCTAAAGTTTATGAATGAACTGTAACCACGGGCAGACATGACCTGTAGTTGCGCGCGCTGGCTGGGCGGGGCTTACCGCTCAGTGACTCGCTGCGTGATTGCACGCGATTGGGTAACAAAGCCCATATGCTTAAGTACATGTATGTGTTTCACATGGTGTGCGTGTTTACCTGGGTGGTAGACACGTAATATTCATGGTCAGTTGTTCGAGAGCTGCACGGCAGATAAGACGTAGGTAACTGGTGCTGCGTTTTGTGCGATGCTTATGCGAATCGGTACAAAGCGGTATAGCTGTACATTGTTTACGTAAGCCTGCATGGTTAATGTGTTGGTGGTACAAAGCTGAGATAGCTAGCTGTACATAGCTGACGCAAGCTGGCATGGTTAATGCGTAGCAGGTGCAAAGCTGTACTGGTTGTACACAGCTTACTTGGGCATGTAATGCTGACTAGGCACTTGATGCTGACTAGGCACTTGATGCTGACTAGGCACTTGATGCTGACTAGGCACTTGATGCTGACTAGGCACGTAATGCTGACTAGGCGCTTAATGCTGACTATAGGCTTGTGTAATGTTTAGGATGGCTCTTGCGTTCTGAACACTGCAGTTATTATGCATTGCTGCTGAGGACCCTAGTATTTAAACAGCCCACTTAATTTCCAATTACTGTGCATTTCTTGATTGTTGTGAATAAATCATCTTTATTGTTCATTGTACCGTCAACCCAGTTGTCAAGGAGTCTTTGTTACAGGTTATAGAGTAATCAACAGAGAGTAATCGCTATCATCATAATCGGCGGTATATTTCCTCCAAAACGGACCTGCACCCTTAGCCTTTTAGGTCGCTCTGAGTGATCTCTCGTCTAGGGAAGAGCCTTAGGTTGGGAAGATTGTCGTAGCTTTAATAGGTGTCCGACTTATCCTAACAGCCTTAGGTTGGCCCGGGGAGTTCCCGCCACAGTATATACGTACGTTGAGGCTGACAGGGTCAGCGCGACGGGCGTGGTACATTAGGTAGGCGTACGCAGTCTTTGTATTGTACAAAGCTATTGTACAACGCTATTGCACAAAGCTATATTGTACTTTGGATAATAGCACGCGCTCAGGCATGCACGACACGACACTGCGAGAAGAAGATGGCCTCGCATTCCTGCGGAATTTTCACGAAGGCGTGGGTATTGTCCAAAGGTATGTGGATATGGGAATTTGGTTATTTATAAGTAGGCCTACGTCGGACCGGGTTTTATCATGGTTCTTATAGCCGGTCCGGTTATCAGAGTATACCAAATCTATGAGTAATGCAAGGGTGTCTAAAATGAAGAAGACGTAAGGTGGCTTTCAAAATGCAAAGCATGTACATGTACATTTTATTTGTAATCCTTAGCGTCGCCGTGAGTGGTAGCTTTGGCACAGTATAGTACGGCTATTACGTATGTTCGGCGTTCCTGACAATTCTGAGATTTGAGGAAGTAAGGCCTACGGCAGTTAAACCCAGCAGGTTTAGTAAACCCTTCCTGGTTATGGGTATATGATTAAATGGTTGTTCTTCTTTGTTTCACAGTTATTGATTTGTTCTTTACAAAATATGATTCACGTTCATATCTTCGTGACAATTGTGCATAAAAGGAAGCTTGATCCCCAATAGGTTGATCGAAATAATGAATTTGGCAAACCTTTGGGCAGATTTGCGGAGAATAGCTGTGAAAAGGCATATAGAACATTTTCAAGCTCTTAGGCCACCGTAGCGCCAGCTTATGCAATTATGTTAGTGGAACTTCATGGGCATTAGCGGATGTTTCATATCAGATGCGGCGAATGAGTCCGTAGGTAGCCAAGTGACTACCAGGTGAGGGGTTGTTTTTTCCAAACTTTGTCTAAATTCAGAATGAGTGGTTTATCTCAGAGGAAAACTTTGTAGTCCTATATAAGGACATATGTCAGACCTTTTCTGAATTTAAAATATTATCACTGGTGACTGTAAAGGCAGTTCACCATGAATATGTGTATGCTGGTAGCAAGAGGTAGGATGGACAAGGTTAGAACGATGGATTTATCCCTCTGTGATTTAACAGACACAGCACCGTTTATGTATTTCACGTTTCTCTTGATTTAATCCCATATGTACAGGACATGTGATGACTGGTATGGCAGGGGTCTGGTGAAGCAGAATCTTCATTACCAGAGGCACTAACACAATGGAGGAGGTCCTTGGAGCGATAGAGGGGTAAAGCTTTGCCCTGGGTCTCCAAGGTTTAGGAGTGATAATAGGCCCCTAGAAAGGGTATTTATAGTTAGTCCCTGAAATTGGTTTATGTTTGGCACAGCCCAGGCGATCAGACCTTGATTGTTATGGGAGTGTGTATGTACAAGGCAGCGAAGCCCCACGGCAAAGCCACAGGGCATGAGATGGGTTTAGAACCACGCGTTGTTCCTTACGAGGCAAGTTGTATCGTGTTAACCTGCAAACAGGAATGAGAGGGTGGTGAAGTATACGTGCATATTTACTTTAACATTCCGTTCATGATAGCCAATATTCACCAAAGAAATAGACTCGGAAACGGTGAATTAATGCGTTTGGCTATCGGTTGCAATCAAAGTTCAATATTTTAACTGAAGACAGAGGCCGCATTTGCGCTGCCTTGCAATAGCACATTCCATCCGTTGAATTATATTCACTCTTTTGAAGCATGTGGCTCAATGTATTCCAAGCGAGATTGGAGAAAATTCGCACTTGTGGACCGGGAACAACCATGCCTCCTCATGCGTTGATGTTAAACAATATTGTATAGAGTAAGTTTAGCCAAGATATAGATATTAATCAAGGATTAGACACAAAGGTAGTATATCTTGGTGAGAGGAAGTTCCCAAACGGTGTTGGTGGAAAGTACAGTAGGCATGTACGATGGGAACATGTACAGTAAAAGGCAACTGTATAGGTCTAAGGAGAATATATTAATTTTCAGTTGTGGTTGCACTTGCAGGATTTGGTTGCTCTAGATGACCATAGTCTTGGCAGAGTGTAACAATGAACAGAAGATAAGGGTCAGACTCAAGTGTGGTCTCTCGGCGGGGTTGGGCGCCCCGATGTTGGCAAATATTACCCAGAAAATGGTGTCTGGTAAATAGTTGGTAAATGCCCTTAAAGTGATAATGATAAATGTAACGCTTGGCTCACAACGAAATATGTGAAAGTGATGTCTGTGAATGGACTGCAACCTAGTATCTGGGAACAATTTTCTATTTACAAATTGTATGTGCATATCAGACAACAAATTTCGGAGTCTGGCGATTTATATGACATTGTGGTCAATTCCTTGGAAGAGTATTACTGAAAGTGGACAATTGTTGCTGTCTAATAAACGGCAAGCATTACAGCAATGGACACTGAGCGTCAAAATCGGAAGGGGTTTTTGATCTTTTGCTGGAGTAGACGTGCTGTACCTATATGATATGGGAAATAGTAGTGAAATGATGGGAGGAAACAAACACAGGCCCCGCATACAAATGTTTTGGCTAGTCATATCCTAAACAAAGAGTTATTTCGATTGAATATTTTCTGGCTGTTAAACCTTGCTAAACTGTTGCGTGAGTTTACCTTAACGAAAGTTGCCACCATGGTATGTTTGTTTCCAAAATCGGAAATAATGTTTTGTTGACCCTAATAGAGGATTATATTACTGCATAATACTTTTATCAACTAAGGCATGTTTGGAATGAGTCGGTTTAAGCCGAACAAATTTGCTGCAGTTAAACTGTTGGGAAAATAAATAAATAAATAAATACAAAATCTTACAGTTGATATTATGCAGTAGATGCGCATGTCAAGATGCAAAATGCTAAACAAAGGTTACCGGTGATAAGCATTTGCCTAAATAATTTAGGTACGTCAGTGTGGACGAAGTAGTTCAATTTAAGGCCGATGTCAAGAACTTCTAACTGTGAATCTTACCTTGTGAATTCCTATGTCTTTAACTGACTCCTGTTAGGCGATACTGCTAATCCAAGATATGCGGTACATAATGTGTACATGTACAGGTAATGCACGTGTACATAGGCAGGGCAGTGTTTTGGCATGAGCAGAGTAACATACCCCATGGGGATGTGTGTTTGGACTAGGGTATAAAATAGATAAGAGGGCTGGCAAGTTTTGCGGTTGGTTTTATTGTTTTCTCTAACAAGTTTCATGGTAAGCCAGAGATGAACAGATGGAACAGAGGTAACCCCTCCCCCCTTCTTTTGTGGTGTTTAGTGTTTTCCGGAGTGTTGTGGTTTCTCCAAAATTCTGTTTAGATTTTTGGGGGATGCTTTAGGTAACCATGGTATAGACAGGGAAACGCCCCGTTTATACAAAATGAGATGAAAAGTAATTCATACAAAATGAGGTGAAAAGCCATTCATACAAATGAGGTGAAAAACCATTCATAAACAATTGGGGTGAAAAGCCATTTATAAGAAATGAGGTAAAAAGCCCCATTCATAGAAATGAGGTAAAAAGCCCCATTCATAGAAATGAGGTGAAAATCCCCATTCATAGAGATGAGGTGAAAAGCCCCGTTCATAGAAAGGAGGTGAAAAGCCCCATTCATAGAATTGAGGTGAAAAGCCCCATTCATAGAATTGAGGTGAAAATCCCCATTCATAGAAATGAGGTGAAAACCCCCATTCATAGAAATGAGGTGAAAAGCCCCATTCATGGAAAAGAGGTGAAAAGTGCTATTCATGGAAAAGAGGTGAAAAGTCCCATTCATGAAAATGAGGTGGAGAGCAACAGACATTGATGTTTATTTTTGACAGGTGGAAAACCTGATTTGTAGACATGAATGGTCAAAAGCACCGTTGATAGGCATGAAATAGAAAGCCCCATATACAAATATATAAATTGAGGCGAAAGGCTATAGATGGGTGTGGGGGAAGGCCCTAGAGATCGATGTGGGGAAAAGCCCCGGAGATCGATGTGGGGAAAAGCCCCGGAGATCGATGTGGGGAGAAGCCCCGGAGATCGATGTGGGGAAAAGCCCCGGAGATCGATGCGGGGAAAAATCCCCAGAGATCGATGTGGGGAAAAATCCCCAGAAATAGATGTGGGGAAAGGCCCCAGGCTGAGGGGTGGGAAAAGGCCCCAGAGAAATGGGGAAAAGCCCTATAGTTAAATGTAAGGAAAAACCTAGATTTTAATGTGAGAAAAAGCCTCGGATATTAATTTGGGTAAAGGCCCCAGGGAGATATGTATAGAAAACCTCCAGAAATAGATGTAGGGAAAAGCCGGAGATTAATGTGAGGCAAAAACCCAGAGTTTAATGTGGAAAAACAACAGACATTGATGTTTATTTTTGACAGGTGGAAAACCTGATTTGTAGACATGAATGGTCAAAAGCACCGTTCATAGACATGAAATAGAAAGCCCCATATACAAATATATAAATTGAGGCGAAAGGCTATAGATGGGTGTGGGGGAAGGCCCTAGAGATCGATGTGGGGAAAAGCCCCGGAGATCGATGTGGGGAAAAGCCCCGGAGATCGATGTGGGGAGAAGCCCCGGAGATCGATGTGGGCAAAAGCCCCGGAGATCGATGCGGGGAAAAATCCCCAGAGATCGATGTGGGGAAAAATCCCCAGAAATAGATGTGGGGAAAGGCCCCAGGCTGAGGGGTGGGAAAAGGCCCCAGAGAAATGGGGAAAAGCCCTATAGTTAAATGTAAGGAAAAACCTAGATTTTAATGTGAGAAAAAGCCTCGGATATTAATTTGGGTAAAGGCCCCAGGGAGATATGTATAGAAAACCTCCAGAAATAGATGTAGGGAAAAGCCGGAGATTAATGTGAGGCAAAAACCCAGAGTTTAATGTGGAAAAAACAACAGACATTGATGTTTATTTTTGACAGGTGGAAAACCTGATTTGTAGACATGAATGGTCAAAAGCACCGTTCATAGACATGAAATAGAAAGCCCCATATACAAAGATATAAATTGAGGCGAAAGGCTATTGATGGGTGTGGGGGGAGGCCCTAGAGATCGATGTGGAAAAAAGCCCCGGAGATCGATGCGGGGAAAACAAATCCCCAGAAATAGATGTGGGGAAAGGCCCCAGGCTGAGAGGTGGGGGAAGAGCCCCAGGTTGAGATGGGGAAAGGCCCCAGAGAAATGGGAAAAAGCAAGGAATTAAATGTAAGGACAAAACCTAGATTTTAATGTGAGGAAAAGGCTCGGATGTTAATGTGGGGAAAGGCACCAGGGAGATGTGTATAGAATGTGTAGATGTATAGATGTATAGATGTGGGGAAAAGCCAGAGATTAATGTGAGACAAAAACCCAGAGTTTAATGTGGACAAAACCAGACATTGATGTGGGGAAAGGCCCAAGGCAGAAAGGTGGGGGAAAGGCCCCAGAAAACAATGCGGGGAAAAGCCCCAGAGATCGATGTGGGGAAAAGCCCCAGAGATCGATGTGGGGAAAGCCCCAGAGATCGATGTGGGGAAGAGCCCCAGATATTGATGTTGGCGAAAGCACAAGGCAGAGGTTGGGAAAGGCCCAATTTGTAATAATGTATTTATTTATAAAAAGGGGAATAGCCCCAGTGAATTAAGAAGGCAGGTAAAGGTATCTGTTATGTTTTATATGTTGTATTAGTTATTCGGCCACGAATGGCAACAAACGAACAATATGCTTGTGCAGAAAGTAGGATAATGTAATAATGTAATAAAGCAACAAAGCAACAAACAAGGGCAAGCAAAGGGTTATGAATATTACTTAGACAGCAATAGGAAGTCAAGGTTGTTACAATAGAAGACAAAACAGGAACGAGGCAATACCAACATAAAATAGTCAAGAAAGATGAAATGAATAATGAAGCGGGTATTTATGGTAAATTGGATCTAAAACGTATAAGGTTTGACGCTTGTAGGTTGTAGATATTGCCTAATAAAACAGAGGCATGACAATGGGGGCAACAGCCCCAGTTTAAATAGCACGGGGTTATTTATGTGTATTCTGTATTCCCCTTAAATGTAAGCTAGATAGGCCGATTCAGTGGCCACAGATTATCGGGAGGTCGACAACTCGCATTGCATGATTTTGACGTCTGACCAATTGGTCGCTATGCTTCCGGCGGGATTCTTCGCCTTAGCGTGATTTTCTGCACTTGGGTTGAGTTAACGTATTTCACTTGTAGGCAAATTATACCCACTTGGTTTTAGTAATGGTTGGGGTTTTTTGTTTGTAAATGCGACCCCCATCACTGTTAATAAACAGGAAAGGAAACATTTGAGCATTTCAAGGTTTTAGTTACCTGCTTGTATGAAATTACACGAAGGTTAAAATTGCACTGTGCAAGTGTTTGGCCATGCCCACGTCACGCTACAAGACACTCACTATGGCGGGCGTGGCCCAATCGGTGAATTTTGATGTCCACGGTTTTGTCTTGCAAATAACAGTGAAGTTTAAGAAATAAAGCAAACAACAAATGAGGGGATAAACCCCGGTTATAGCAATGAGATAATAAAACCTCTCGGGGAAATGGGACTAACAATAATAATTGGGGAATAAGTACCGTAAATAAAGGAAGCAGGCCGCAAAATGAGTTAGGCAAAGCGCATTATCAGGAGATAAATATCAAGGCCACTGTCGGCTAATCAATCATAAGGAGGAGGTAAATCGTGATTTTGAATACTTTGGGGCTAGCATGCATCAGTAGATATATTTTAAATGTTTAGCTGAGCTAACCGATTTGCATAAGAATACTTTGCAGGAAGGACCATGATGCATTGAAGTGGGAGAGTGCTGTAGCAAGCACTGGAAGGATGCAAGTCAGGTTTAGAACTTTGGCACATCAGAAGTGAAAGCACATCATTGGGTACTCTTCAAAACAATGGCCTCGTCTGGCGCACCAATTGAAGGGGTTACGATGAAGAAGGGACATCTGGAAAGTATTGGAGATTGTGAGTATTGTTTGAAACGAAATAACACGGAGATTCTGCCCAGCAGTCCAGTGAGGCTGGTAAGTAACAGGTCAGACTCATTTCGTCCACTCTGTTTTGCCGTCGAAGCTTGGTGCTCCCAAAGTTAATGGCATTGTGACGGAAAGTGCAATGACTTAGTGCTGTTATGCTATTGTAATTATAACCTTGTGAATGAAATGTAACCCAGGGCGTACGTGACCTGTAGTTGCGCGCGCTGGCTGGGCGGAGCTTACCGCTCAGTGACTCGCTGCGTGAATGCACGAGATTGTGTAACAAAGCCTATAGGTGTAAGTACATGTACATGTAGGTGTTTTTACATGGTGTACGTGTTTACCTGGGGGTACGTAATGCGTGTTCATGGTTAGTTGGTGGAGTGCCGCGCCACCGGAAGAAGTACAGTACATGTAGGTTCACGACTTGTGTTCTGAGTTGTACGTACATTGCGCACACCACTAGTGCATTGTATATGCTGTGGTGCATTGTATATGCTATAATACATTATGTACGCTATAGTGCATTGTATATGCTGTAGTACATTGCGTATGCGGTAGTACATTGCGTATGCTGCAGTACACTGCGTATGCTGTTGTGCACTGCGTATGCTGTTGGACATTACGTAGTTGGGCGTTGCGCATGGCGTTGCACATTGTTGATGCTGTCGCGCGTTGCGCATGGCGTTGCACATTGTTGATGCGGTTGCGCGTTGCTGCTGTAAGCAGTAGGTTTTCCTCCCCAGTAATTAAGAACTCAGGAAATGAAACAGCCCCAATTGAATCGTAATTATCGTACATTGTATTGATTGTTGAGAATAAATCATCATTGTTGATCTTTGTAGGCCTATACCGACAATAAGGTGTCTTTGTTCACAGGTTTATTGTGTAATTAACAGAGAGTAATCGCCATCATCATAATTGGTGGTATATGTCCACCAAAACGGACCTGCACCCTTAGCCTTTAGGTTGCTCTCTGAGTGATCTCTCGTATAGGGATGAGCCTTGGGTTGGGAAGATTGTCGTCGGTTTAATGGGTGTCCGACTTATCCTAACAGCCTTAGATTGGCCTGTGGAGTTCCCGCCACAGTATGCTGCATTTTGCTTGTTTCCTATTGTTGCTTGTTTCCTTTTGTTGCTTGTTCCACTTTCTCACAATTTTGGGAAGAAAGGACTAAAGGTAAATGTTAGTGTTGGCTGTGATTTCATTGATTTGTTCGTTGTTCCCCCTGCGCAGTCAAGTAAAGTTTTGGTTTCAGGACGGTAGGTTTAATTTTAACAATATGTTGTGGAGGATTTTGTATATGTAGGTGAGTTGGTTCGCTTTCCTTCTATCTTACAGTTATAACCAGCATTAGTTTGCCAGCATTTTTTGAAACGCTACTTCTTCTTAAGAAATCACCACAGACAAAGCGGGAAACCCCTACTCAAGGTTTGGTCTAACTAAGGCAGTGTACAACTTCTCCCTGGCAGCCTTTTGAGGCTGGGTAGAAGTTTCGCATGAGGAAGTTCAAGATGCGGGTAGCTTTGAATGCTGCATGTCGGGTCTGACTGTTCCAGCTTAGATTACTCTGAATGTTCATACCTAGAGGTGATCTCAGATTTCTCATTGATCTAATAGATAGAGGGAGTAGTCGGCGCAGCGGAAATTGAAATGGATCCACTTGTATTCGGTTGGGGTTGATTTATTTATGATGCTCTAGTTTAAATTTACACAAGTCCAATTTATATGGTACAACATATCATTTAGCATTTGAGGGAATTCGGATAGCGCTGGTCGACTGGGATGAGGATGTCCTTTAATTTGAAGCAACCTGGAGGTATAATGGACGGCGGCCAAATTTCGCCGATGGATGGGCTCGGTGAGAAAGCGGTTGTCACTCGAAATTTGCTGACGGGCAAGACGAGAGGTCGTTTTAGGCAGCTCAGATTTCAGCATGTATATATGTCGTCGAGACGAAGACAAACTATGTGCATTGTAAGAATGGTCAAGGTGCTACAATCCATCTCGGGGTAGTCCAGGCCTTCACTATTTTGCAACATGCCAAGGGCTGATGAGGCGACACCGTGTGACAAAGCGAAATTAAGAATTGGTCGGCTACAGCAGTAAGGGAACAATGAGAAAAGGTACAATGCAGAAAGGTAAGGCAGCTTGAGACGGCTCTATGAGGAATAGTAAAAGTTGCCAAACGCCTTGCGGTAGTGTGCAAACAAGGATGGTACCTGCAAAACATGGGCTTGTCCTCATTTGAGGGTTAGCGGCTAGAGAATCCTGTCGGCAGGGAACAACACATCAAGACCATTAACTGGTAGACAAATCGATACAAAAACTATTGGTGGCAAAGGCTGTGTATCCCGAGGATAATCACGGGTAAGATTAGGGCTGAGAAATGGGATGAGATATGGGATGGGATGGGGGTTGTGGGGTAGAGGAAGAGAGAATAGTGGATTGGATTGGGGGTCTAAGTTCGGAACGAAGAATCCTTCTACCCATACCTAAGATCAAATGTGGACTCTGGAGTCCGAACAAAGCAGCGATGCAAATACTTTACTATTTGCATCGCTGCGACGTAGCGGTCGGAAGATCCACATTCACTTTGTGAATTTGGTCACTACGAGAGAGAACGGTAAGTCGAAGAAGCCTTTGGTTTGTCGCTCCGAGGACAGGTAAGATCCAAAAATTGTATCCCACCCACCCTCCCCATACTGGTTGGTCCTGCTGTTCGGATTCTATAGTCTCTACGCTCGAATCCTTCTACCCATACCTAAGATCAAATGTGGACTCTGGAGTCCGAACAAAGCAGCGATGCAAATACTTTACTATTTCTGTTCCACTCATTATGTAGGTTGGTATAACGGTATATCCGCACGTACATGTATGCGCGTGTCCATTACTCGCTGCCGTACCAACCGTTACAAGTCTAGTCCTATTCCATTTTTAACCTCGCTTTTATATAACCAGATTTGTTAAATAGGCCAATTATGAATTATTAGTGGTCCTCTTTAGTGGGTTCCCTGTTTTTATCTTAAATTTCTGTTTATTTAGTAACGTCTTTTTTCAATGTCAGTAGTCCAATTGTTGTCCTATTTCTAAATCAATTCTGATAATCGAAATTTTAATTTTTGATTTTTATTGTAAACTGACTGTAATTCAGCTTTTGGCTGCGAATGTCTTTTAATAAACCATTAATAATAATAATAATAATAATAATAATATAATACAAAAATTGTAAAAAAAATGATATCAGATGTCGGTTGCCATGGTAACGTCCAACATAAGATTTCCAACAAATTTTGCAAGTTTTTACACTATTTAAGTAATGAAGATGGAAGCACTGGTACATATAGTAATGAAGCTCGCCTTCGGTTCGATCCGTTCATTATCGCGCAGTAATATACCTGGTCCTCGCACTGTTATTACCTAATTAATCAAGCATAATGTAAGCCAATGATTTGCCGAATGCAAGTCCTACGGTAACTTGTAACAAGGACGCGTTAAATCTTGATACTGCGCGCAATATAAAATGTACGCGTGGAACGTTTGTTTCTATATATGGGGTGGGGGGTGCCGATAGGGGTGGGGGGTGCCAATAGGGGGGGGGGGGGGGGGGGCCTTCGAGGCTGCGATTGCGAAACGCTGTGGTACCGACCATTCTCAAAATTGGGGGGAACAATTTTCTTACGCAAAAAATTAAGAATTGTTGGCATCTAATCTCAACATCTTGTCTTTTGTAGTTGAAAAAAGGTTGTTATTTACCCTAATTTTTATCATCCAATGACAAAAATTGTATTGAAAATGAAAAAAGCAGTCGACAAAAATAAACGTTTATGTACCGTTGCTCATCCTGAGCCACGCAGCGCTTTTACGCGCTTTCTACTAATAGCGCTCAAAGCCCTGCGGACATACGGCAAGATCCGTGGTTATTAGCATATGAAGCACGATATGTGGCAGAGAAACCCCCCCCCCCCCTCTTTTGTCTTGACCATTGTGTTCCCGGAATCTCAGGAATTCCTTTTAGGTTTCAAGGGGGGATGGGTTAGGTTACAATAGTGTTTAGCGTGTATAAAGTATAGGGATAAGAGGGGGGTACCCCTCTGCCACATATCGTGCTGGGTATAGTTATTAGCGCAAAAAATCATGCGCCCAATCAGAGCTTCCGTTACAAACAGACCAAGGCCATTTCCCAAACCCTGGCTTTGGATCCGTTCCGGTACAGTCTATTGCTAAAATGTATAAGCCTGAGACGAAGACAGCCAAAGGCATGCGAACCAACGCGTATTTCTATTGGTTCATTCGCTTGGACATTGGATGCCATCCTGAGCCACGCAGCGTAAATTTAACGGGATCTGGCCATTACATGGTTATGAACGACCACCCCTGGTAAAAGGACAATTTCTACCTTTATTTTTTAATTTTTTTGGCGTTTACGTAGCTTTTCAGTCTTATATGTCTCTTATTCTGTATAATATATAATAGCAAAGCTTTATTTCACGTTATGTACGTTACTTTTTACAATTTTTCCGATTAATGGGAAACTCCACCCATAGTTTATAATTGCATAATGTTAAAGAGTGTCAATTGCCTATCGGTTTCGGTAATCATATAAAACAGAGATTTTCTCGCACTGCGCTTACCGTCATGCGAGCCGCCATTTTGTTCTGGTTATCGGTACATCTGGGATATTGTGACGTAGTGTCTGCACCATCTGTACGCGAACCCCGATCGATAGCGGCCCTGCACGCGCAAGGAATACAAGTGAACCCTTTTGAGTATGGCATAGTGTACACATAATGTGTACTGCATATATGTGAAAGTGGGCTTAAAATCATACGAAGAAGGACCTGATGCCATAATTACTAGCTCACAGATTTTCTATTCTTCTCAGAAAATACAAAAATAAACAATAGTTTGTGGCGCGTCAAGTCGATATTCTGCACAGAAATGCAATGAATGTACTCGCAATAGTCGGGCGCCGTACAACATACGTCTGCATAATGTAGTTGGCCGCGTCAAGGTGGGATACCAGTGCGAACAACAGGCAATAAAGCGATGTGCATTGAGGTGCAGACACTACGTCATAATTTCCCGGGCAAGGCGAACAATTTGAACAATATGGCCGCGCCCTTGTACTCCTGAATGGCAAGAAATCGTGAATATAATAAGCGCGTGTGTCGTTCTCGATAATAAATCAAAACAAATTCTCTTCGGAGTCAGTATGTTACCATATATTCTTTTAGACTAGGTAAAATATTATGGAGCCTGGAATTTCCCTTTAACGAAACTCGATCCGAGGTGGGTTCAGGCCGATGGTACCGGGAAGCTCACCCATGCATTTCCGGCCTTGCCTCGCTGCCGACAGACATTGCGTGTATATATGTTCTCTGGCGTTAACTGGTTAAGCTTAGAAGATCCAGTTTAGAACTTTATGATAAATATATTTTGATTCCATAAATACCAGTTGTAAATACGTTCAATAAATAACAATAAAGAATCTTTATTATACAATTATGTATATGGCCAAGGATTCGTTTACTTTTAGTGTAACTTTATTGTTAGTTATTGAAATACTTGCAATGCAAAGTAAATGTTGATGTTCAACCAAGAAACTGAATAAACAAATATAATTGGTGTTTTTTTGCAATGGCAAAATGTATTGAAAATCTTTCGAAAAATAAATTTGTGGGGAAATTCCTGTTAACCCTAATAAAGATCCCTATCCAGTCAAACTCCAACACAAGGGTTTGGTGGAGTCTAGCTGTTCAGTGAACAGTTTAACAGCACAGGGTGTTGGGATTTGCAAGGATGAGGACAGTTCCAAGTAAATCACCCAAAAGAGTTAGGGTTCAGATATTTTTGTTTCCGAGTGTAAGGCCAATTTGTTTTTATAAAGATGGCCTTTAAAGATGGTATTTCAATTCAAACAGGCGGCCACCAATTCTTCAGTTTGAAATCACCGCTAACTTTCTTTATATCTATTTGTTGCATGAGGACCCGGGTTAACAGATATTATTACACTAGTAAAATGAATATAAATAATGACTCTGTAAAAATAATGGATTAAATATTTCAGAGGATTAAAAAAATAGTAACGCCTCACACAAGCAATCTGAAAAACACAAAAAATGCAGAATACATCAGAAACACCAAGTCGGATTTGATCATGAACAAATAATTGTAAACAAAAATATTTGTAAAAAAACCATAAAATTAAAAAAAAAATAAGAAGAAGAAGAAAAATCGAAAATAGGCCTCAAAAAAGGATGCGGGCGAGGACGATCAACTGGAATTTTATTTGGCCTAAACTTATGCATTTTCAAAAAAACAAAATAAAAAAATAATTAACCTTGGCGCATATTTTGCTTTTGCAAATAAGCCTTGTTTGTAAACAGTAATTTCCATAGAGCTATATAAAGAAATTGTAATATAGCTCTGTAATTTCCTATATTGATATTTGGTGTGAAATAGCATCTTTTGATCATTTTCATGAATGTTCAACGGTTCATTATATTGGGCATAATCGATCACAAAGTTAAGACGCCTGAATGTCACCTAGCACTTGAAACGGTATCCTATCTTTACGTTGATAAGATCATCAGACGGTCATCCCTAAAACAGAGTGATCTTGATCCTATTCCGACCAAGCTTTTAAAAACCTGCTTGCCAGTCATATCTCCTGTGATAACATCAATCGTGAACTCATCAATAGTGTACGGTGTTGTCCCGCAAGCTCTCAAAACGGCTACAGTGACTCCTGTTCCCAAACTTCGAAAAATGAACAGCGATGAAGCCAATCATCTGAAGAACTATAGACCTATCGCAAACTTACCTTTTTGCGCAAAGGTTCTTGAGAAAGTCGTCGCTGAACAACTTGTACAGCATCTGTCGAATCATCAATTAAATGAACAGTTTCAGTCAGCATACAAGAAGTTTCATGGGACGGAGACAGCTCTCACACGCATCCAAAATGACATCTTGATGAGTGTTGACCAGGGGAAAGTCGCCATCTTAATCCTTTTAGACTTGAGTGCAGCCTTTGATGCCATTGATCACCAAATCCTTCTTCAGAGGCTGCAATCTCGTATTGGCGCATCACCCAACACTATGCAATGGTTTACATCATATTTGGCCAATCGGCATCAGACTGTGAAAGTCCACACCCAAGACACGACGGGACATGCAACCTATCCACTGAGTTTCGGAGTGCCACAAGGATCTGTCTTAGGACCAATTCTCTTTAACATTTATATGCTTCCCATAGGCAATTTAATTCGCAAACATGGCCTTAATTGTCACTTTTATGCTGATGACACGATGTTATACACGTCAGCGTCACCAACATCTAAGGATGTGACAAATAGTGTCATAACTATTGAGAAATGTTGCATTGACATCAAAAGTTGGATGGCCTCTAATGAATGGCAATAAAACAGACGTTCTTGTCATTGGAACACCATCGAACTTGAAAAAAGTTCCTGCTCTCAATATCACTATTGGAGATGACCGCATCACTGCATCAACTCAAGTGAAAAACCTGGGAGCCATCATAGACTGTAATATGAACATGCAGACACATATACGAGAGGTGTCCCGCCGTTGTATGTATCACTTGCATAATATTAGTAAGATCAAAAAGTATCTGAGTTTTCCCGCTATTCAACAGGTTATTACTTTGCTTATTATGACAAGAATCGATTACTGTAATGTATTGTTTGCTGGTCTTCCCCAATCCACGCTTGCTCCATTACAGAGGGTCCAAAACTGTGCTGCCAGGATTCTCACCGGTACCAGAACGTTTGATCATATTACTCCCGTGCTCATGGAACTTCACTGGCTCCCTGTTAAGTACCGTATTATTTATAAGCTGTGTATGCTGGTTTATAAATGTATAAATGGTCAGTGTCCTCAATACTTAAATGAATTGCTCTGCCTTACGAGATCTGTTTCCCGCAGAACCACTCGCCAGTCTCAAGATGCCACGAGATTGCACTGTCCTATGACTAAGTTGTCCATGTATGGTGACAGAGCTTTCTCATCGGTTGCCCCACAGGAGTGGAATAAACTCAATATTACACTGAGAGAAGTTGACTCTGTCAACAAATTTAAATCAGGGCTCAAAACGCATCTTTTTAAGCAAGCTTTTATTACCTAATTGTTGAATTTTTATAACCCTGTTTTTAACTAGTTTTTAAATCTTTTTGTGTGTGTAATATAATCCTAGCGGGCGGGGAGATTGATGGGGCGGTGCTCGGGCCATCGACCTCCGAGGCACCGGGGTCACGGGCTTGGGTCCCGCTTTGCTATTTTCTTTGTGCAGGTTTGCCTGGTCGGTTTTCCTTGTGGTTCGTTTGTGTATTTAATATAATTTTATATAATTTTGCATAATAGTATTTTGAATATATAAGGTATTTGTTTTTAGTATTTTTAAAAATCTTTGTAGATAGTTATGTATTTGTCATTTTATTTTTTTCTAAATTTTTGTTTACATGTACAAGTCTATTTAATTTGCTTAGTGGTGTATTCCTTTCTCTATGATGGTAAATTTATTTGTATTAAGTAACATTTTTCGGTATTTAATTAATAATTTTACTGTTACTATTTCTACATTGTAAAGCGCCTAGGAGCATGGCTTATTTTATGGACGGGCGCTATATAAATCTTAACTTATTATTATTATTATTATTAAACGATATGCATATTGATTACTAGAACCAACCACTGGTACCACTAGCCACTGAGTGCCACATCCAAAAAGTACAAACATTCTGCATGCATATAATAATAATAATAATAATAATAATTTGGGAGGCTAATCATCCTTACTTGCAGCTGGTGTGCTGAATTGCGAAGGACGCGGCTACAACGTGGTCGAGTCGCTGGCACGTAAAGGCGCCTATGGCAGCCGGCCACATCGACTCATATATGACTACGGAGCACAGCCTGAGATCGAAAGTGTTTGATTTTTTAGGAGGGAGGAAAACCGGATGACCTGGAAAAAACCCTCGTGGCACAGGAGAGAACCAACGCACAACTCTACTCACATATGGTCCGGGCCGGGAATCGAACCCGGGCCACATTGGTGAGAGGCAAGCGCTTTACACACAAGCCACCCATGCCACCCTATGCATATGCACGGTTTCACGGCCGGGTGCACGGATACATGTACTATGGGCGTTTACAAAACGGAGGCTAGAGCTAGGCTTGGGCTAGATTTTTGCGGCGCCATTTTGAAGCCTCATACCAAACGACGGGCTAGGCTACGCGAAGTAAGCCCGTGGCCGGCCGGGGCTAGATTTCAGGCTGTATTCCGAAGCCCCACCAAGCCTCGCGAAAGCTGGCTAACGCCGGGCTTGATGACGTCACGGTGTAAAAACTTTCAGCGAATCGCCATTCTCGCGGTCGGCATGACGTCACGAAGGGGCGAGCCGTCCATAACAACATGCGTTTAACCTCAAATTTTCCCCTTTGCGCTAAGTGCATAAACAATGGGAAGATAAACGAAGTTCCCGGATGTCCGACCGCGAGAATCTTGAAAAACACTGTGTGCGGCATTTATTTTCTCTTTTGTGCCCGACATTGAGGGATTCTGACGGCGATTGAACAACCCTTTAGCCACAGGAGCTGAGCCAGGCAAAGAGAAATTCCAGTGTACAGTGTAAGTGACTAGCCATGTTAATGTTGCTAATATTTTGGGCCACAACTCGGCTGTTTTTTTTGTCAGTGTGTTCGAACCCACTGTCGTACGCTACTTACATACTAGTGCAGAGCTAGCTGGGAACAGTATTGCGGATAGGGGAAGACCACTGCGCGAGTGTACGGTGTAGTTTAACCATGGTTTAACGAAGGAATGATACTACAATTTAGTACAAACAAAAAACACAATTTTATGAGGAATTTGACGATGATACAAGTAGGACAATTGTTATAAACGTTAGGTCTAGCCTATGGTTTGGGGAATAAAACGACAACCGGCATGAAACAAAAACACAAGATGGCAATATATCGTCAGACCCTCTAAATCCACGCGGTCCTATACGCATACATTTGATTTACGTTGGCAACACGCGCGCGTGCATGAGCGTTAGGTGCGCAGATTACGGAGGGTCGAGGATACATGTACATGACTGTGCAAAAAGGGTAAGACACTGAGTCAAGTTTTCTTAAAAACCTGACTTATCAAAAATACAAAAAATCATTCGTTCAAATCTGAAGAACAATGACTGCTTGAAGCTGGAAAAGTCACTTTTGAATTGGCTTTTAAACGCAAAAGCAATTTTAGAATGGAATTAGTAAAAAATGGGGGTGAAACTACACGATTGCCATCCACCCACTAGACTAGGCCATGGTCTTCAAATAAACGGTTGTGTACATTTTTGATTTGTTTGTTTCCTCAGAGGCTCTTTAAGAAACGTGGTAATTGGACTTTGGAGTGAATACGGCCAGCACTTCAGAATGTTGGGGACAGACCGGGCTATGCACTATGACCACAGGTATGACCTGTAACAATTATCACTAGTTAATGTAATTTTGCATCAGAATAAAGCAAATTAAGTAACGGGCTCTGCCCTTCAGCGATATACTTACTGTATGTCAGCTCTGTACACTGCTTTCCTTGAGAAGAAACAAATTCACAATTAATATAAACCCACCTGTACAATCTGGCAGATACCTCCGCAGGGTAAAAATTTCAGTCATTGTGGCATTTTTAAATTAACATATTAAAAAAAATATTAGATATTTATTAACCCCCCCCCCAAACAAAATTATATATATATGTACATGTACATGAAAATGTGAAAATATAAATATAACAGTGCTCACCGGAAATAAAACCGAGCTTTCGGTGCGAATGCACCTTCTTCAGGGAGAATTATGACTTGTTGTGATGTCCCGCTGGTAGAACAAACGCGGATAAGGTGAATTCCGCGTTCATCCCGTCAGGTTGGAGCGTGCCCAGTTGGAACATCACACGCTGTTATATTTATATTTTCACATTTTCTATGCTCTTCAGTGCTACGCAGCATCCCAATTTTTGTTGTACATGTACATGTATATATACTGATTTATTAGCATCATTCGACTACAGTGACGAAACCAAATTTCCCTTGTATGAGAGCATTGTGAATGGAAAATCTTTGAAAATAGAGCAATGATGATTACGTTTTGTTGCAGAAAGATTGAAAACTAGACTGCTAACAAGCAGCCATTGTATTCATTTCTTTTTAATATTAATTTGTGATCATTTAAACATTTCACTTGTATATTGTTTTCAGAAATCCAGAGTCCTATACTAGGCACCACTGAAGTCCTCCTGGCTGGCAGCTGTATGATGCTACATATAATGGAGAGACATGCTACAATGATACCACTGTTTGCTCAAGAGAGAAACGATACAAGCAATGGTTATGCCATCAGTCTCCAGCAACTCTGAATCTCTCAAATCTTTGGAAATCTAAACTCAAAGATAGATCATATTTCTTGGGGTTTAAAAAAGCACCACAATATTACTTGCAAGGTTGTCACATTGCTTTATTATTCATAGCCTATTTTAATAGATTGAGCTTAAAAATGCAAGTTAACAGGAATATTTTAATACACAAATATACTACAAGGAATATCTTAGGGCAGACAACATAAATGTTTACAGTTTATCCACTATAAGGGCTGACATTGCAGCACAACTTTAAAGACTGTACTGTAGATTGGGGGGGGGGGGGGGGGGGGGGTTAGGGGGTCACATGATCACCCCAAGGGTTTGTTAACTTGAATTCTACACTCTCAACAATTATACATTACAGTGTATATAAAGGGTCATTCTTTTTCTCCACCTCTGAAAAAGAATCACCCCTAATGTCCTCTTGTTTAAGGAGTAAAGCAAACGGGCTGGAAACGACAGTCATTGCAAATACTACTTGAATGGTAAAATATATATTTAAACAGTTAACAACATGCTCCTCTCTTTTATTTCTATGTGGTAATTTTGGACTCATGTTTGCACAATTGGCATACATTTATGTTTATGTTTTATGTATAGAACTCCGCTCAAAGGTAAAACAATATATATTTACTGGTTTGAACTGGTGTTCTTCACATTGCTAAATTTCCTGTCCCTTGTCATTTTAAAGATGACAATATTGTGTATTGTGAAATATGAATGCACTACTTGCATTAAATAATGAATATCTTGCGTCACACTTTGGACCAATGAAGAAACCATGATGACTTTGAAGATTCTAATAATGAACAACGTATGTTCTTATTTGTAACAGTACATGTATGTACAGTAAAAATGCACTTTATTGGAACGCCTTTCCTAAACTTCAGGATAAACAAAACTAATTTGGAAGATATGCTAATAAGTTACCTCATAATGAAGTATCCCTTTAAAAGAAACATTATTTCATTACCATGTCATGCTCAAATAACCTTTGTCTTCACACATTAATATGTAATTGAAATATTTATTGAATAAAACAGCATTAATTAAAAAGTGAAGAAAAAAAATATTGAAATTGACATTGAAAATGTTATTGATACTGACTGCTGGAATTAATTATTGTTGTGTTAATTAATGCACAAAATCCTGCACCAGTAAAATGCAGTACTGTGTTAACTGAGAATTCTTATCACAGGGGTTTGTTTATTAATTGGTGCTTTAGACGTGACCCTCGAAGTACTTCGTATGTACTGATACTCAACCACCCCCACTTCGAAGACACTACAAATATGAATAGGCCTACAAGACACTAACAAATACATTGGACAAATCTAGAAGCACTCGACTCAGCATCTACTTCATTCCCCCCCCCTACCGTATTTCCTAAAAATACCTACTAAAATTCATTGTATATTTTGAAAACCTTCGAAGAATAAACTTTGTCAGACCAAATTTCATATCACCAGCGATAAAAATCAAAAAAAAAAATTCAGTTCGCGACGCGCGCCGAGCCGAGTATCGATAACCGAAGCCATATGCCAGCCGAGGCCTCCCGAAGCCTGACCGTGCGAATCGTTTTGGCCGCCATTTTGCTTTGTGATGAAGCCCGAGCCTAGCCAAGCCCAAGCCAAGCCCGAGCCTAGCCCCAAGCCCCAAGCCCCTATTTGGTAAACGTTAAATCTCGTCATACTAAAGATTCTGACAAATTGAATATATTGTTTCTGAAGGCACCCAGCTTGAACAAGTAAACAGTGTTCGGTATTTGAATTTGATGATAGCCTTACTTTGGAACCACATGTAAGGAAACTCTGTAAATCAATTGCCTAAAAAGTCACTATCCAGAGTTAGACATACTATTAATAGTCAGTTACAGTTACTCTTTATAAAACAACCATTCAACTATGTTTTGACTATGCTTGTTCCGTGTGGGAAAATTGTTCCTTGACCAGTAGAAAGGCTCTTTACTTCTCAGATTGCAAAAAGAGTTGCTCGGATTGTCTCTAATGATTTTGACCATGTTTATTATCATGGCGAAGAAATTATTCAACAATTATCTTGGCAAACCAGAAGTAAGAAGAGATTTCTTCTTAGCCTGTTTAATGTTAAAATGTGTTCATGGGATTGCTCCAATTAGATTATGTAATGTCATTGAAATGTATTTCGATAGACATGGCTTTAATACCAGAAATGCTCATTTTTTAAAATGTCGTTTTCCCTAAACCCAATATTGAGTAGTCGTATAAGTATGCTGGTGCAAAAGTTTTAAATAACATTCCTTCATCAATTCAGTTGTTGTCATCGTTTTATAATTTTAAATGTTTATAAACTCTACTTTAAATAATTTTAATTTTTGCTTTTTATATTGCTTTTTAAATTGTCCTACTTTTTATAACATTTGTACACAGGACTTTGATGTAACAGCTTGTGCTGATCTTTTTATCCAGTTTAAAGATTTTTAAATAAATAAATAAATAAATCCTTTTTTTACTTTTCAAAATGGGCACTTTATTTCTGATATTGTTCAATAACAGAGAAAGAGCCATTAAATGGCAACAAAATCAATGAATACATGTATATACAAAAATAAAAGATTAATTGACAGAAGATATTTCACAGAAACATGAAAACAAGTACCAATGCCGCCGAGACTAGCCTATTAGCTGTATTACTACGGCCAACCCGGCCAGTCACGGCGACAGCACATTGATTACATATTACAAATCATTGTAACGCACAAAAGGAAAAATACATTTGTATAATGGAAATTACAAGAAAAATAAACAAAACAATTATAACCTTATCATGGTAAGCGGGGAGGAGGAAAGGGGCATGTGGTTCTTGGCGTCAGGATGTGGGCATCGAGTGCCCACTACCAGTCGCCCATGCCGGCGTGGGTGATGGGTGCGGGGGATGACAAAGGTCATCGCGGCTCGCCTCTGGCTTTCGGCGAGTCCTACCCGCACCCCGTCAACCCGGGGAGGAGGGGTGGGGGATAAGGTTAAAACGAAAATTTGAATTAATTAAACAAAAAGGATCAGATCAACCACGTCAGTTTAGATTGCTCAAGAGAAAAAAAGGGTATCGTTGATAGACCATTTGGCAATAAATTTGTTAAGGGTGTCATTAAAATTATAATAATAATAATCCAGGATGATTTTAGCTTTTAGCCGGTGGGTCCAGATGATAAGGGGGGCGGTGAAATTAGTTGTTCGGTAGAGCGAGTAAATAACATTCTTGAGACTAATAATGAGGTAGTTTGCCAGGCACACGGCCTCTCTACTTCGACCCCGAGCGTGCGGAAACAGGCCCCAGTAAATGTCAAAGTCCAGCTTGACGTCAGAAAGAAGAGAGGAGAGGAGACGATGCAGGAGATTGAGGGCGGGCTGAATGGATGGGCACAAGATGAACATATGCTCTATTGTGCCTCTCTCGCTGCACCAACCGCAAGAAGATGAGATGGCAGGATTCAGATGATGAAGGACAGTAAGCGGCGGGAGGATATTGTGGAAGAGTTTGAATTGGACATCTCCCTCCTTCTTGGAAGTCGGCGGTTGGTAAATGAACTTCCACTGGATGGTGTGAGAAGGAGGGAGGAAACCAATTTCATGCCAGTGGGTAGAAGATGATGAAGAAAATTCCAGGTCGTTCAGGTAAGCGGTGAGAGTTAGGTAGATTGATTTAGACGAGATTAAAAGGGCATCGGTGTCCACGTCCAAAAGTACTCGGCCGGGTGTATCGGGCCGAGCGGAGACGTCGAGGGGAAGGGGTGACGACCGATGCTTTCCGTTGGAGTTGAAGAGCGCAGGAAAAGACGAAGAGATGGTGTGGTACAGACGAGAGAGTTCGATGTGGAGAAGGCGAGCCGACGGAGGACGGAGATTTGGAAGAGGTAGATGTAGGTCCTCAGCCCTGATCCATTCGCCGGTGTCCGGGTTGATGATGTTCTTGACGAGGCCGATCCCACCCGCAAGGAGTCGGGCAGAGAAAGCCGCGTGTCCCGGCAAATCGCAATCAAATGGGGGATAGTTCAAGGGTAAATTAATGACGTGGTTGATCGAATTGGGCGGTGTTTCTACTCGAGCTCCAACTGCCATCCAAGCACGCAGAACCTCGCTATAGAAAACCGGGAGACTAGTGAAACATTTGGGATCGATGTCGATAAGAAAGATTTGATAGTCTAAGTTTAAATGTTTGTACTGCCCAAGGTTGTGATTCATGACAGAAAAGGAAGGATGAGAATCAAACTGGAGATAGCGTTGGATGCGGTTGAATCTGAAAGTAAGACTGTGTGCTTGGAGGCAGGCTAGACCAAATCCACCTTTGTCTGGCTTTTGAAAGAGGATAACAAGTGACAGTACCATTACAAAAAGAAAAAGCCGACACATTTGTACAAGCATTAAGAAAGAAATTAGGTATCGAGTTTCTTGATCAGTTTTTTTATCCTCTGCTGCATCGAATTATGAAGGATGGAAGTGTTACGCAAAGGTTTTAATTGCTTGACAAGTCCAGGCACGTTGTGGGTGAATTTTCTGGCGATTTCCTTAGGTTTTCTTTGGTTTTTGAGTGCAGAGAGAAATTTGATCAGGTCCGGATGACTGAGGGGTTTATTGGATGTTGGAAGAGCCGTGGGGTAAGAGTCATCATCCTCCTCCCACTGGGTCGAGTCATCGCTCACATCACAATCAGTGGATTGTTGACTAGAAATGGACATGGGGGTTGGAGTAGGCTGTGGGGTGGACGAGGGATCAACCAAATTGGCTGTAAAACGAGGTGTTTCGGGAACGGTGAGAACTGGTGTAGGTTCAAGGTTGACGGTGGGGGTGGGGGTGAGGGTAGGGGTGAGGGTAGGGGTGGGGGTGGGGGCGATGGAGGGAGTGAGGGGGACGGATGAGGGCATTGGGGTCAGTGATTGAGTGGGCGTAGAATCTAGAGCCTGGGTTAGTGTCGGGGTACTTGGTTCAATGAGGGGAGTAGGTTGGGACCTTTTCTTTAGTTTTCGTGGAGAGGTAGACGAGATGAGGGGGGTCAAACGGGGACCGTCATCGGGGGATTTCGAGGGGGACAGTTTACGTTTGGTGACGGTCTCGGAATACATTCTGGTTGGAAGTGGTGGGGTGCCCCAAATGTACTTGCAGTATCGGCTGATGTGACCAAATTCGCCGCAGTTAAAGCATTTCACTGCTTCGGTCGACAGAAAAACTCTGTAATTAGTATTGCAGTATGAAAAATTGATGTGATCAGGAAGAGTGATGTTGGGTTTAACGAGGACCTGGACTTGCCGGCGGAAGGACATTACATGAGAAAGTTGTTTGTGTTTGAGACCAAGGGGTATGGGTCTGATAGCAGACACTACCTTACAAAAATCAGAAATATTACTAAGAAGGACACGGTTGGGAATTTCAGGATAATAATAATAAATATTGAAGCATATCAAATGTATTTTCTATATTCTTTAGCCGATTTCAGTCAAACTTGGTTAGATGCTTTTGAAATTTGGGAGTGGTAGTCATCACCAAGTGGTTAGTGCGAGGCGGTTCACACAAGCCTTACCAAAGACTATTTAGGCTGATGTCCGTGCTTCCTGAAGCACATTAGCTCTAGTTCTTTCTTTCTTTTTTTCTTTCTTTCTTTCTTTTTATTTTAAGTAGGTGATGTTAAATGTGCAAGGCATTTAAGTATATCACTATTTACTTGTGTTGACAGAAAGACATGCAAGTAAGACTTGTGTAAACAAGAATAAGCACCAATTTAGAGATGCACAATTTAAACTTCAGTCTTTCTTTTCAAGAGTTTTGAACATTGCCATCATCATGGTCTGCATCTGCTGTGCCTGTTGTTGCATAATTTGCTGCTGTTGAATGAGCTGTTGTTGCATTTGTTGTTGTTGTTGTTGCATTTGCTGTTGGTGTTGCATTTGCTGCTGTTGCAGAACTTCAAGCCTCAGATTCTTTTCTTTTTCTTCTTGCTTCCTTCTTTCTTCTTCTTCTTTTCTTCTCATCATCTCGTCTTTTCTAAATTCTTGATCTAACTCGACCTTCCTCTTTAGAATACTGAAAGTCTCCGTACCATTGTTTCTCCTCTTCCTCGGTGTGGTACATGTACTTTCACCATTCTGTCTGAAAGAGAAAATGTTTTATACAAAATAAATTCACAGGCGTTACAAAAATAATGACTTGGGGTAATGATTATGCGACTTCATCTTTGGATTAAACAAAATTAGTTAACTTTATAAGTCAACATTATATTTGTCCAAATAGTTTTCAGAAAAATTATAATCTTTGTAGTTTAAGGTTTTTTAATTGTTCATAGCCTGTCAAAATTTACCTCTTTTTGGTTTCAGAAAATCTCTCCAACATCAGCTTTTGCATTTCCACTCCATCTAATCTCTTCTGCTCTTCATCTTCCTTTTTTTGAGGTGGGATGAGCTCGGCATCTAACTCCATCTCCTCCAACTGTTCAATTAGTTCCCTAATTTCTCTCTGTGTATCTGTCTCTTCTGGGCTGATACCAGACGCAGCTTTCTCTTTGTTGTTTGTTAGTTTCAGTTTGGCTTTTAACCACTTGTACTTATCTCTGACAGTTCTTTGGTTTAGGGTTATGGCCGTCTTGAACGATTCAGTAAGAGGTTGAAGAGCTGTGGCAACCTGCTCCCATACCTTCCCTCTTTCCAGTGTCCCGTGTCTGTGCTTGAAGGGGTTTTGCACCACTAGTTCACGGAGTAAACACACCTCCATAGCTTCAGTCCATTGTGACTTCTTCCTGCAATAAAAAACACAAAAGTTAGCAAAAGTGTTCTCACAGGAAAGGAAAATAATTTGCCAATTCCTGTTTGTGTGGCTTCATGTTAGTGGTATCTAACATAAACGGTCAAGTACTTGAGTACTCGGCTCCAATACACAGCCCTAAAAAGTACAAGAGTCCCAAATAAGTTATATTCCAGTGAGTAAAGCACTTGGAATGAAGTTCATGTCAAAACCATGTAGGTCTAATGTGATAAACCAGCTTTCTCATAATTCCCAAAAGATATGTGATCGCAGATTTTGTATTTACTGATATTTAAAGGGTTACAATAAAAAATAAACTTCTCAGAAGCATCAATTTTGTGATGAAAATGTACCGCGGGTTACCGTGGAATTGTCCACCTGGTGATTTTGGGAACAAGGTTGAAAATAACATGTTCATGTTCATCTTCAACTTGAACTTAAACTCACTTCTTATCAGTAGGCTTGCTACTTGTTGGCTTCTCAGTAGTAGGAGTATTAGGACTATCATCCTTCTCTTCAGGCCTCTCATAATCATTTGTCGTAATTTCCTGTAATTATGAAAATAGGACTTGGGTCAGACAGTAAACGATGTCGTCATTTCATTCGTCGCGAGGATTCCAACCTGGGCTAGGGGCCTAGCTGGCTAGGTTAGCCTAGGCTAATGGGATAAGTAACGTTACTTTTACAATCAATAAATATACAAACGTCGTAGTACACTACTGAGTACGGTACTGGATTAAACACCATCAAAAACCTGCGTATAGTGAGTGGTAATACAACAGCTTAAATCTTTAAAAGGATATCACAAATCACATTTCAACAATCAGCTAGCAGTTATTTGCATTTAAATCGTTTAATATTATGAAAACCTACCGAATAAATACTCTCCAACATCTTTGTTGCATCCATTCTCGAAACAAACTAAATCATGTAGCGCGAATGGAAAAATTGAGGTTTAGCGCACGTTGCTATGGACAGCTCGCCCCTTCGTGCCGGCTTAAGTTAAAGGTCGTAGGTCAAAGTATGAATATTTATTAGTAGTTTGAACCAAACGTTGTCGTTTTCAGCACAACGCGGTTTAAGCCCAAGTACTGTCGTAGAAACTGAAGGACGACGAACCCTCAAAGTCGACGCATGCGCAAATGACTCGATGTCTCATTTTTACCGTCGTAGAACGTTCGTTGTCCAAAACGAAAGCTCCCTATTGTGTCACCAGACGGGAAATGCTGGCTGTTGTGAAGTTCACTCGTCAATATCGCCACTACCTACTTGGTAAAGCCTTTCGTATCCGGACAGACCACAGTAGCCTTACGTGGCTACTTAACTTCAAAGAACCACAGGGACAAATCGCTAGGTGGCTGGAGGAGCAGAGCCAATTCGATATGACAGTTGAGCACAGGCCTGGGAAGAAACATTCAAACGCAGATGCCCTTTCTCGCATACCGGAAAGTGCAGGTGCGTGCGAAGATTATAGGTTTGGTTCCCAGCCGGAGGATCTGCCCTGTCATGGATGCAACTATTGCCGCAAAGCTCACCAGAATTGGGCTCATTTTGTGGACTCGGTGGATGATGTGGTTCCTCTGGCAGCCCGACCTAAGCAGATAAGTGCAACCGTACCTGGAGACATATCTGAAATGGATTGCAATGTTACGGGTGTGGACATACTAAAAACCGAGGACGGTCTCCTAGTTTCAGTGGGTGGAGATGATTTGCATGATGTTCTCGTCTCTTCAGTGACTGATGAGCAGGGTGACTACCCCCCCTGATGATACCCTGCGTGTGGAACAGGAGAAAGATGAACAACTGATTCCCCTACGACACTGGCTGACTACAGGGCAGGAACCAGCAGAGGGTACAGTTATGCTGTGGGGTACAATACAGAAGAAATTGTGGATAAACAGAGACCTGTTCCGCATTGATGGCGGCATCCTCTGGAAGAAGGCTGAAGACAAACATTTACTGGTCGTCCCCCGGGCACTGCAGGCGCAGGTTATTTTGTTAAATCACTACTTGCCCTCTGCTGGCCATGCTGGGATAGACAGGACGACTGCAAGGATTAAGTCCAAGTATTATTGATGTAAAATGAACAAGGACATCAAAGAGTACATACAGTCGTGAACCACATAACGATCGAGGCTCGATATTGTGTTTTCCTTTATTCCTTTACTATACCCAATCCCCATTGCTTTGCGCTTGCACCGTCGATCGAGGACCGAATTTTTTCATTCATACCGCCGACCGAGGGTCTTTTGTTTCCTTTGTTCTCCTTTGTGTCTCGCCCCTCGGTCGTTATGTGGTACAAGAGCATTATCTCTTGCTCAGTGTGTAACCAGAACAAGAAAGCCACCAAACACTCGAAGTGCCCGATGACTCGGTATCATGCGGGGATGCCAATGGAAAGGGTCCATTTGGATTTTATGGGGCCTTTGCCTAAAACCTCCAGTGGCAATGAGTACATCTTAATGATGGTAGACCAGTTCACCAAGTGGGTGGAGTGTGTACCACTGCCTTTACAAACGGCAGAAGTTACTGCCCAGGCGGCAGTCAGTGGATTTTTCTGCAGGTTTGGATACCCGCTCCAAATCATGACAAACCAAGGGCGGAACTTCGAAAGCAGGTTGTTCTCAAACCTGTGCAAAGTTCTGCAGATTCACAAAGCAAAGACCACTCCTTACAGGCCGTCAGCCAACGGCCAACTGGAGAGGTACAACCGTACTCTGATGGATGCTGTGAGATGCTACATTGGGAAGTCACAGAACCAGTGGGACAAGTACCTGTCCCAGATAGCTGGCGCCATCCGGTCCACTGTGAATTGCAGCACCGGGTTTACACCCAACATGTTAATGCTTGGGCGCGAGATAAACCAACCAGCAGACCTGATGTTTCCCTTACCCTCATCAGAAAAGAAGGTGGATGCAGTCGATGAATACTGTTCTAACCTAGCCAAGGCTATCAGCCAAGCCCACGAGACTGCAAAGGTGGCCTTGCGCTTCACTCAAGAAAGGATGAAACGGGACTACGATGTCAAGGTCCGGAAATGGGACTACCAGGTGGGGGACTGGGTATACATACTAGACACGGCAACCATTAAGGGGAAGTGCCGAAAACTGAGCCCTCCGTGGAAGGGTCCTGCTTTGATCACCAAGAAGCTTTCCCCATACTTGTATCGGGTTGAATACAAGAACACCATTATCACAGTGAATCATGATCGCATAAAACGGTGCCAGGACCGCAAGACTCCAGGTCAGGGAAAAGAGCAAGGTTATCCGGGCAAGGAAGCGTATTGCTTTTGCAGAAAGCCAGATGATGGGGATTTCATGATCCAATGCGATGGATGTGATGGGTGGTACCATGGCAGATGTGTAAATGTGCCACCAGAAGAGGGAATGGCAATGGACAAGTATACCTGTCCATTGTGCAAGGCCTCGAAGCAGTAGAACAGTTTCTTTCTTCATTTCGTTGTTTATTGTTTTCTCTCTCCAGGTGTATCACCATGGACAGTGGCACGGAGAGTGACAGCCCTAGGCGGAGCTGGGCAGTCTCTAACCGTTACCACCATTTAACGTCTGGATAATTACACCCGAAGTCTCCACTATATTCAAGTTCGAATCCACAAGAAAGTAACTGTGAGTCTAGTTGTAGTGCACGGGGCAAATCATCACAGGGAAGCAATACCACTGCTTCGACCAAAACATATAAGACTGATCAACAGGGGAAGGGGATACACTTAAAGAGAAAGCACTCACCTGCCACAACAACTGCTATACCTATGTCAAAGAAGAGAAAGCAGTCTTGTCCAGTTGACGGTTGTAAGGACTCGACTAACAAATTAAAGTGGCATGTGTACTATCACCTGCCGGAATATTGGAGAATTTCCAAGACCACAGAGTTGCATCAAGAGCGATTTCGGAGGTTGAGGGCCAATGGGCTAGTCTTCCTCAGTAAGGCCCTTCTTGGAAGGACTGCCTCAGTCCATGATCTGGTAAATTATGTAAATCAACACTGGCAAGCTTCTGATAGCACAGTTTCAGCAGAACTTGTTTCGGAAATGGAATCGTTAGTAATCCAAGAACACTGGCCAAGTGTAGCACAGTTTACTTTGTATCCAATCAATTCGCCAGCAGTGCTCATTCATTGGCGTCCACTGAGTTTTCTTCTCAATCAACTGGACGAGACCCAGAGGAAAGAGTTTGGGAATCTACAAATAGCCTGCAGCCAAGTACCCGATCCACAGGATAGTCTCGACTCCCCATTGGAGGGCTTTGACAGTCACTTCCATTTGGACAGACTGGAGGACTCACTTGGAAAAGGGGGGTTGGAGTGTATCCAAGAAGCTCCAGATAGGAATCCAGACCACCCAGTAGTCTTGTCTGGAGGGGTTATCAATTACTGTGATCCTGAAAATCATCACCGGGCTCTTCAGTATGCCGATCGACATCGGAAGATCGCTGTTGGGATTCATCCAAAAAAGGTCCCCAAGGTGACAGACCAACAGTGGGACCAACTACAACAACTCCTCGCCAATCCAAGGGTTACTGCCATCAGCGAGGTCGGCTTGGATTTCTCCATCTCACGACACACTTGGGACAAGCAAATCCAGTTCTTGGAACGTCTGGTGAGCCTAGGCACCCTGGGCTACGTCCTGGTCCTCCACTTAAGGGGCGCAAGAAATGATCCCACCGGAGTCCATGTACAGGAGAAGTGCCGTGGAGTGCTTAGAAGGAAGTGTTCCAAATACCAGCGTATACATCTACATTCCTTCACCGGAGACAGGCAGCAGATGGAATCTTGGTCGGCAGCATTTCCCAACTGCTTCTTCAGCTTCTCAGGACTCGTCACACACTTCTCAGTGGAGCAACAGAAGGCTTTACGTGGCACCCCACTGACAAAGATCCTGCTTGAAACGGACTCTCCTCACCTGAAGGTTTACTCAACAATGAGGGTCAACACACCAGCCTTCTTAGGGGACATTGGTAACCTCGTTGCCAAAGTGAAGAATACATCCACTTCGGAACTCATGCAGGCAGCGACAATAAATGCCATCTCGCTTTATGGCATATGCCATTGTGGGATGGGACATTTGTGGGATATGGCTATGTCCAGTGGACAGGGGGGAGTGTAGTAAACCTGGGTTTGTGAGCCAACCCGTTTTCCTTAGTGGACTGGCCCAGTCCGGCCGCATGCGCATTGCGATCCCTGATGGCCTTTGACTTCTCTTGTCGCGCGCACCTCTCATTACACTTCTTGCATGCTTGTCGTTGAATAAACACGGTTCTCAGAAACTATACAAACTTGTGAGTCTGAAGTGTCCTTTTTGGCCTAGTTTGGCTACTGCGTTTTCTCGTGGTAGTTTTAGGGATATACAAGAACCCTTGACGGCCCGTCGAAGGTGTCCAAGCCGGAGATTAGGGTGAGTTAAACCCATGAAATTACTACAATACTCTGAGTATCAGACATTATACCTGTACATGTACGTGATAATGTCTGATAGACATATCAATTTTTGCAACCCTGTGTGCCAGCCAATCAGAGTCAACTATTGTCAGAAATAGTTGGACTAAGCAGAAATGTGGACTAAGCTGCTGACTGGTAAATTTGGCTGCCGTTCTTTTGTAACATAACAACAGATATTCCACAGACTTATACCCCTCAGACCGGTGTGCGATCCCACGGTGAACTTACTGCGATTAAGCTTTCATCAAAAACGCAGTGGGGTCGCCGAAAACTGGCAAAAACTCCTGAAATATGTGAGGCAACTGGCAAAAACTCCTGAAATATGTGAGGCAACTGGCAAAAAATCCTGAAATATGTGAGGTAGATAGTTCACAGTACGCTCTTGACTCGCTCACTGCGCTCTCACTACACTCTCACTGCGATCTCGCTGCGACCAAGGCGACCTCGCTACGACCTTACTACGCTCTCACCACGTCCTCACTACGTTCTGTGCGCTTGTACCGCGTTCGCGCGGCGACTATACAGCGAGCTCGATGTTGCTGGATATTTGCTATCTGTTGTACAATTATTATGTTCTGCCTCTCTACAGCCATGGTGAAGAGAAGATGCACATAAGTATTTTGTTTGGAGGATATAGGCTGTATTTATACCATTTTTGGCCATTACGCATGTCAAAGTCAGAACGTACTAAATTTATACACGCAGTATAATCGCAGTATAATCGCAGTATAATCGCAGTATAATCGCACTGTGAACGGACAAGAAGCTCCGTAAAGGCCCTGTCACACCTTTGCGTATATCAAGTACTTATGAGTTCCTTATTAAAAAATTTCAATACGCAGCCGTACGCTCAAAATTTCAAAATGTTTCGATTACTTTGACTTATATGCGACGCACACCTAGCGTATAAGTAACGAATTCAGCGCATCCATGGCGTATGAGGTGCGTATGAGTTGCGTATGCAGTGCGCAACACTATTTTACTGCTGCGAATAGCTGCGTATGCAGTGCGCATGCCGAGCGTATTCCAGACGCACCCTACTTATCCCGACCGCATGCCTGACGCACTTCCGACGAATGCCGAGCGTATTTCCGTCGCATGTCCGCCGCTCGCCACGCGTTATAAAAAGGCGGCGGCTTTCCGCTGTTGTCAGTACCAGTGCAGATTTCATAGCGTGAACATCAGCGTATTACCGCGTATGAACCGCTTATCCCCCACGAACACATAGCGTATTTGTACCGCGCTCGACCGATGCGGGACCGATGCGCTGCGTATACATTATGACCTGCGTAACAGCGTACGCTGCGTAGTTTTGTGCTTGCCCAAAACTATCCGGCGTACTGGGCCGTACTGTGCGCATGCCTACGTACATAAAACTTACACAAAACGATTGAGATGCATACGAGGTGCATATTGTGCGTATGAAAAAAATGTCAATGCGCAACTCATAAGGAATTAGGATACGCAAAAGTGTGACAGGGCCTTAACATCGCCATGGACGCATTAGGGGCGCCATAGTTGTACTGGCAGCCCCATGTGGACGCAGTATGAGCGTGAAGAAGCCCTACAAGACGTAGTAGAAGCACAGTAGGAGCGCGGTAAGAGCGTAGTGAGAGCGTGATAAGCGTACAGCGGTCGTACTTCAGACGTACTTCAGTCGCAGATTGGGCAGACGGCAATACCAACTCGCTCTTGCTACAATCATGACACGCTCAGAAAGACTTCACTACGTCCCAAGTGTGTTCTTTGAGATCCCACTACGCTCTCACTGCGCTCCCACTGCTTGACAGGGGTATTAGGGCCAGTTCATACATGTACTTAACGCGAAGGCGAGTTTCCGGCATGAAAACTTGCTTTGACTGTGATCCAGGCTTTAATCGCATGAGTAAATATCGTAAATTAAGATGCACAGGCTAAGTCTTGTCATCTGTTAATGTTCCGTTTCGTTTTTAAATAATTCGTAAGTGAATACCAACAATTCAATATACAGCTTTTGTTTTAAAATTAAACATGCCCTGTTAATACAATTTTGTTTGACAGTCTCCAACCCAGTAAAATGACAGACGACAGAGCGATCTTCACGTAACTCAGACAGACAGCTTAACGTTATGGCCGCGTCGCCATGGCCGTTCGTACCGGTTATCTTTGTAAAGTTTTGCCCATGGAGTGGACATGGTAATGTTTTTATGACAATTTCCAATATTTAACTTGCTTAAATACTGAAATAATTAAGGTTGCACAAAATCGCTTAAAATGTGAAGGTTTATGGACGCACATGCTTTTTTCACGAATTAGGTTAAATGTATAAACTATTTACCATGCCAAAACTTTTACAAAGTGGCTATTTTTACGTGACCGTAACCCTACTATTTTTACGTGACATAACTGGTTCCTGACAAGGGAAACTCATTATGCGCGGAACGTATGAAGACCAACGACGGTTGACAGCCATAATTCACCAAAATAAATAGATACAATCCCTAGTTATTTGTATACAGTCCCTAGTTTTTTGTATACACGACTTTTATACCTCTTTCTAATAACCAACATTATTTGTTAATAATATCATTTAGATAGGGTCTTATGGAAAAAGGTATAAAAGTCGTGAATACGAAAACTTAGGGACTCTATACAATTAACTAGGGACTGCGCATGCGCAACCAGAACTCACGTAAAAATAGCAAAAGTACATAGGTTTACTTCCGTCGTACGTAGGTTTACGGTTGCGTAAAAATAGCCATGGCCAAACTTTTACATTGCCAAGTGGTACACGTTGGCCTGTACTATCGTGTGTGAAAGATTTCATTGCAAAACTACATCGCTCCAGTCTTCCTTGAAAACAAATCTTGTCAATTGTCAGTTGTATTGAACCTTAGGAATTTTCTATAAGACTAAGCGATGCATTACATGTACATGTATGTTGTACGGTAGGCCCTATTTTAATGTAGCCAAAACATGTTTTTCCTCGGAAATAGGCCAAGGCTTTTTGTTCTTCTGCCGAACAGGATCCCCCCTTCGGGTGAGACTACCTTTTTTTTCAAATAAATTGTCTTAAGTTGTTTTGGTTGAACTTGAAGCTTTCTTTGTCGAGCAAGTCAAGAAAAGAATTTCGAATCTGGACATCGAGTTCGTGCAAACAAAAACTAGTGCGACAGAACCCCACTGAATTTTTCCCCGTTGCGTCTTGTTGCGTAGGGTTAGGGTTAATGTTTTACATAACCTCTAACATTTGACATTTTGAAATGATTGTGAAGCTTTTAATTAATACAAATTTACTAAAAGACCATTATGACTATAGGGAAGAAGGGACAATCTGCCCTGTTACGTGACAATCTGCCCTGTTACGTCGCAATCTGCCTGTTACATGACAATCTGTCCTGTTGCGTGATTAGCAGTTACACTAGTACATGTTACCATCTCCACTTTTTTATTCCAATGTCATTAAACAACAGCCAAACAATAAGCATTGCGTATTTTAAACCATAACGAAGTTTGACAGAGACTGTCATAATGAATATCATCCTGTGTCTTTCGATAAACACAAATATTGAAAACATGTCAATAATACATTATAATTTTTAAATATTTATAAGTTTTAAATACTAAATGACATTAAGTTTAGTAATGACAGTGGTGCCTTTCTGTTATACAACCCTAACCACCCTGAGTCCATCAAAATCCATTTTCTGTTTTGGAGGATTTTAGCAGATTCAGGATACCTCCATATTGAACAAACTGGAGGAGTGTGATGGATTGAGGATTTTAAGCCTAGCATTACTGCAGGAGTTTGATGGATTCAGGATTCAGAAATTTAGGTGATGGACTGTGATGGACTCTATGGAGAAACACACTGCAATTTTGTGTATGCCACCATGGTATCCTGAATCCGCCAGAGTCTATCAACTTTTGCTGGTGGATTATTGATGGATTATTGGTGGAGTCTGATGTACTCAGGACACCAGCAGTTTTTGCAAACCAACCTTGGTGGATTGTAGCGGATTCAGGATACTTTCTAGAAAAAGCAGTGAGGGGGTTAGGAGAGTTGCTGGCTTCTGATTGGTCGAAACTCGATCACGTAGAGTGGATTATTATGTAGTAATAACCCGGCTTTCAAGAAGAAGCGAATAAATGTTCCCTGAACCAGCATTAATCAAGCATCATGTAAGCCAATGATTGGCCGAATGCAACAGTTCTACGGTAACTTGTATCAAGGATGCGTCAAATCTTGATACTGCACGCTATAAATGTGCGCGTAGAAAGTTTGTATCTATACGCGCGGCAGCAGTGGTCAGCTAGTCTGGTCTTAAAGTTTGGGGTATGATAAAAACACATATTGAAGAGACAGGGTACCATGCATAAGCTAAAACATGGCAACATGAACACAAAAAGCTGGAAATATCGCCGAAAGGAAAGCCACAAAATTTGGAGCATTTTCACAATTGTTCTTGTTAAAAAGATCTTTATTAAAGGTAATAATTTATCAGTGCGAGATAATGACCGGGTTGGGGGATGACCGCTGGTAATGGACCTTGCCTTCGCCTCAATCCATTACCAGCGGTCATCCCCCAACCCGTTCATTATCACGCAGTAATAACCGGGTCCTCGCACTGTCATTACCTAAGTATATCTGTCCTGTTACGTAACTTTCAGCATGGGTAGGAATAATGCTTGATTTTCTGAGGCCCTTTTATTAAACTACCTGTACATGTATCTCCCTATTGCTGTAATTTTATAACTTACGGTATATCCAAAAACTTTAACTTTAGATCTTAGTTGATGTTCCCATTTTTGAGTGTATATGTCCCACAAAGGGGGGCACTATAGCAAATAAACAGCCACATACTAAAATATAACAAGATTTCTATTCAATAATTTAGCTTTTTTGTTTTTGTTAGGTTCTAAACTGATCAAGTAAACAAAAAATACTTTCCCCAAAAAGATTCTTTGACAAGCTAACACCACTGATACCTACAAAAGATACATAAATAGTACACTTAAGTTTCTTAAGATTCTTAAAGCAAACTGCATTTTGCGGAACATTTTGCAAAGAAAACTATTTTTCTAATCTACCCAGTACATCTATTTATTTACAGTTACTGAGTACTGCTCTTTTGAAATTTAATTTGTAGAGACGAAACCGGTCCTTTACATTTTCAGTGTGGCGCCAACCCGATGTCAACTATGTTATTACTCTGGTTGTTGAAACAGCAGCATAAAGCGGTCTTAAAACCCTGCCTGAATGTATTGTATTTAAACCCATAAATGATTGGGTTTATAACAGAATTGAAAATAAACATAATATGGCAGATAGCGTCGAAATACTCGTAATCCTTAGAAACACAGAAATTAGAAAGATCATTTTTTGCAACCCTGTGTGCCAGCCAATCGGAGTTGACTATTGAATTGTGGACTAAGCTGCTGACTGGTAAATTTGGCTGACGTGTTTGTGTAACATAACGAGTAAATAAACACAAGATGCGTTATCACGATAGACAGCGCCTGCTGAATGGATAGAATCTTAAGGTCAAGATGAAGTCTTGTTTTGCGTAATTAATCGCCGCAGCTTGTGTAACAAAAGGATATTTCACAGGGGCGGTTCATACTTCACGCGAATGTGATACAAATTTGACGTCACAAAGCATTTTTCTGCGAAAATTATGTGATGTCACAAATTCGCATTCGCATTTGCTTTCGCACCGAGTATGATGCAGGCTTTAATCGCATGAGCAAATATCATAAATTGAGATGCACAGGCAAAGTCCTGTCATCTGTTAAAAGCTAGATAAATGTACGAGGAATTATTTTAATTCTTTTTGTTTTCATTTGCAAAGCAACTAACCTTTTGAAATTTCAGCTCCGTGAGTACTGTACATTAAGAGAACATTTGTTGTTTAAATTTACCGGAAAAAACATAATATCCACCACTCTCTATAAAAAAGATGTTAGGTGGCATACATGTAGATGCGTACAAAATGATGTAGGCCTATGTTGTAAGTTATGGTTCAATCATAACATAGATACTAAAATCTAACAAGATTTCTATTTAACAATTTTTCTTTTTTGTTTTTGTTAGGTTTTTAAACTAATCAAGTATAAAAATAATAAATTGTGCCAAAAAAATGTCCCTGACATTTGTTTAATACAGGCTAACATCACTGATACCTACAAAAGATACATAAATAGTACACTTAAGTTTATTAAGATTCTTAAAGTAAACTGCATTTTGCAGAACATTTTGCAAACAAACCTAGTTTTCCAATCTACCCAGTACATCTATTTATTTACAGTTACTGAGTACTGCTCTTTTGAAATTTAATTTGTAGAGACAAAACCGATCCTTTACACTTTTATTGTGGCGCCATCCCGATGTCAACTCTGTTATTACTCCGGCTGTTGAAACAGCAACATAAAGCGGTCTTAAAACCCTGCCTGAATTTCTTGTATTTAAACCCATAAATGATTGGGTTAATAACAAAATTGAAAATAAACATAATATTGTAGATAGCGTTGAAATACTGCCAATCCTTAGAAGCACAGAAATTAGAAAGATTATTTTCTGTAACGTGCAAGCAGAGAAGATATGCTTGTGTTGGTGTCCACAGAATGATGAGAGCTCCTAAGACAATTGTTAGCATGCTGAGAAGACGCTGTCTGGCAGTAACAAGATCGTAGGCTGCTGCCCTTGCATGTTGCAGCTTCAGGGCTTTCACTTGTCTTTTGAGCGTGACTTGCATCTTGTAGTAAGCAAGACTCATCAATGTTACGGGCAATAGGTACGCCAACAGAAATGTTAGTACACCGATCAGAATGTGAAAGACCTGGTAGTTGGTCTTCGAGCAAGCCTGATCAGGATCTTCGCTCGGTTCCATTGTAAAAATCAAAGGTACCGTTAAAACAAACGACGTGATCCAGATCATAGCAATCAGAGTTTTCATTCGCGTTGCTGTGAGTTTTCTCGGGTACTGTAGCGGATGCACTATAGCGACATATCTCTCTAATGTTATTGCACAGAGATTGTAAGCTGATGCAAACTCCAAAGCCCAGTGTAAATAGTCACTTTGTAAGAAATGGCAGAAAATAATTCTTTCACCAAAGCTTTTGGGCACATAGTCAATTAGTTTACAGTCTTTATTTATAAGACCAAAGGAGATAAACTCCAGACACAGCAGCATATCGGTGACAGCCAAGTTCACCAGCAGATAGTTGGTCAAGCTGTGTAGGGATTGGACGCGTAGAATGACGAAACACACCAAGATATTCCCTAAGACACCGACGAGTCCCTCCGCTATGAAGAGCTGGCAGACCCACTGGCTCTCGGGAGGGTCCTCACTGTCTACGGATTGCTGAGTTGAATTCATGGCGGATATTTTCGGCAATGATTGTTGAGAGGAATTTATTGCGGGTTAAAGCTGGCAAAAAAAATGAAAGATTCTTTAAACTATAATACACATGGCCCTAAATGATGCACGATTACAATTCGTTCAAAGCGATGGGAGTTTTTGAGACAAAAGTTTTTGTTTTTTTTTGAACATCCAGTTACTTGTTGCTTTTGTAGTCTTGCACTGAAGAGAGTTTCACTGCAACTGTCATCAAAAGTACACATAGGCCTGTCTTCCCTAATGCACACCATGTATTCAGCTATAAATTCTCACTTGTACTACATGTAGTAGGAACTGCTTTGCTGATTATATTGATGTACAGTACCGGTACCCAGTAGTATGCTCACTGTAGGCAAACGAGTCAAATGACACTCGGTGTGATAATAACCTAGGCTATGTACTAAAGTCAGCGTCTTTTTTAACGCAGAACTGGATAATTTTGGTTGAATAAAAGCCATAATAAGAAGTTGATGAGCAAGGCAAATAACTTGCCTGTCTTGCTGTCATTTATGGAGCTGCCATCTTTAATTAACCCTTTAACTCCCTTGGGTGTGTGGAAAATCATATTAAAATTGGATGATTCAGGACTGTCAGGGTTAACCCAAATGTATTGATATGTAAATATGACAATTAGGTGCTGCTGAAGCTGAGGGTATTATCCGTCCCCTCCCCCTGTTCTCCCCCCCCCCTTGTTCCCCCCCCCCTGTTCTTTCCCCCCAGTGTTGGAACACAACACTCACCCCCACCGCTGTTGTATTTGGACGATTCCGTGCCACTTTTAGTCGCCTATGAACCCGATAACGCTATTTTTAGATTAGGGAAAGACCTGAGAATTACGCTGTGACTTCGAAATGTTCCAATATGGCGACCAATACGTTAAATAAGGAAATGCCGATATATACGATTATAAATAAATAATTACACTCTCATGATTAATTTGGTATGTAAGAATGTTAAATGTTCACAATAGAAACGCTCCAAAATTTAGCGTTAAATTCAACCTTTCCCTGCATTTTGACTTGTGCCATGTTTAATTGCTGTATGTGGTTATTGGATACTCTATGAGAACCTTATTCATTCTGGGATTGCCGGTATCTACTTGTGATTAATTGCATATGAATTAGGCTCATTTGCGAAATAAGGTCTGGAACCCCATGTTTCTTATTTTACCCAGTTCGCGCCGGATGACGTATATATTATTATTATTATTATTATTATTCGAAACGTTTTTTTCCAAACTTTTCACAAGCAAGTTAGGTTAGACTTTTAAATAAACAAAAAGAAATATGCGTAAATATAAAAAAGCACAAAATCTGAAACAGTAAACTAGAGATTATTGAAGGGGGTGAACGGTTTGGGGCTGTTCAAATAAACCGAGGCTTGTAGAGAACAGCCTGACACAGACAATCATAAGACAGGCAATATACAAACGATAGGAATTAACACGAACGAACGGACAAAGAACAAAGAAGACAAAACAAAACAAAACAAAACAATGGATGGGACAGTGGAGACTGGGACAGGGAGACAATTCCAATAAAGATAACAAGTCTGATATCGATTTCACATTGACACCATGCAGCAGAGCAGCTAAGGAGGGAAGCTACGTTAAATATTGTGACAGGAGCCCCTTTTTGTAAGACGATTTAAAACGGCCCACAGACGACATTGTTCTAATATCATTGTCAATGGAGTTCCATAAACGAGGACCATAGAAACGGAGAGTAGAAGCAGAATATAAGGTGCAGTGAAATGGAACATATAAACTGTGTCGGGATCTGGTGTTATATACGTGTATGCTTTGGAGTGATGAGAAGAATGACGAGAAACTGTTGGGGAGAAGATTGCGTGCAAATTTGTACATGAATATCGCTGTGTAAAATGTATTCAAGTCATTAAGAGTGAGAGTACGTAGCCTTGAAAATAAAGGTGTGAGTTAGTGCAAATACGAATAACTCTTTTTTGTGTAATGTATAAATAAAGAGTGCAGCTTATTAGTGGACGTGTTTGACCAAACAATATTACAATAGTTTAGGTAAGGGAGAATAAGTGAACACCGGTATTGCGTGAGACTACATTTGTTACAGAGGAGATATGTTCGACCCAGGAGAGTTTATGGTCAAGAGTGACACCAAGAAATTTGACCGAGTCAACCCTTGTGATGGAAATATTGTCAATTTTAACTGGAGGTAAGTCGAGTAGTTGATGAGAAGAAGCTTTGCTGAAGAAAATGAAGTTGGTTTTTGTCAGATTGAGAGAAAGTTTATTAGCCTTAAACCAAAATGAAACATTGACAAGTTCGGAGTTTAAGGTGTCGACCAGGGAAGAGACATTAGAGCTTGAGTGGAAAATGGTGGTGTCATCAGCAAACAGAGTGAAATCTGGGATATGGGAAGAGAAACATAGGTCATTAATGTAAATCAAGAAAAAAAGAGGACCAAGGATAGACCCTTGAGGGACCCCATGCTGAATTTCAAGTTGAGTGGAATCAGTATTCTTAATAGAAGTATATACCGGTACTGATGTCGATTGGAGAGATAGTCAGAAAACCAGTGAAGAGGAGTTTCCCTAATGCTATAGTGATCAAGTTTAGAAAGAAGAATAGAATGACTAATCTATACTATAAAAGATGACAAATGCGCCATCTTGTCCCTGGGCGCCGCCATCTTGGAACGCAGGGCCGCGCCATCTTGGAACACAGGGCCGCGCCATCTTGGCGCGTGGTTGGCGCCATGTTGGCTTTTGGTCGGCCGACTCGTCGCCGCGCGCGTGTGCCGCCGGCGTCGGTGCAGCGGGGTGCCGGACCGTTCGCGACGGGGAATCCCCCGGGGAATAAGATTTAAAAAAAATCGTATTCGTTCGAAGTGAGATTTAAAAGAAACGGACGTTACCGATAAACGCGTAATCGCTTTTCGATTGCCTGTCGATGTCTGTGGGCCTTTTTGCGTGAACTATTGCGTTATTTTTGCATTGTCCTTGCCCGGAGTTCGGGCCGAAGCCTTCCCGAAATCGTACTACCGTAACTCGGTTACCAAATTGTTGGCTGTTTGCGATTAAGCGGCGGCTACATGCGTTACGCGAAGCCTTCGCAAATTAATTGTATCCGCCTTGCTTGCGCGGTGGCCGAGTTGGTGCCGAGTTTGTTATTCGCCATTGGGCGGCCCCGTCACGTGTTATTTGAGCTGGTGCCCCGATTTATACTTCCTTGGTTTACTGCGGAGTAAACATAGTACCAGTTGAGCTCCGGCTTCGTTTTCGGGTTCGAATTCGTGCGCGTCTACCACGTTTCAGTCACAGGTTGGGAACGTTAAAAAATGATGTATTCCTTTCGTGTTGCCTTTTGAGCAAATTTCTTTGCTTCACATTGTCGATACTTAAATATTACAACATTAGGCCTATCTGTCTCAAAACACTCCGAAACATATCGCTATTGCCTCAATTTCAACTTTGATCGTGCAAAAATGTCGCGAAATTGTATGGCGATGGTGGATATGAATATGCAATTTAGAAACGTGACTGCATTACGTCAGTTGAGGGCGCACTGTCAGATGGCCGGTCTGTTGGTTTTTGTAATCATGATTTTAACGATGATGTAAATCAGAAATCCCGAAGTGGTTCGTATTGTTTCCCGTACGATTCCTGTTAAAAATTACGAGACGCAGGCAGCATGCAAGCGAAGATGGACTGCCTATTGAGTATTATTAGTTCGGAAGTCGGGAAGTATTTTTACAAATATTGTCATTCAGAGTCCATGGTATTCTACGGAGCCCCTAAAGGGACATATGACGAAAACAAATCACCGTTACAAAATAATTTGAGTTTTTTATTTCGTGCACTCAAAATAACTTATTTCGTGAGCTCGAATTGTTTTCGTGGCCACGAAATGACTTCGTGCGCTCCAAGAATATCTGTTCGTGAGTTCGAAATAATTTCGTGCGCTCGAAATACTTTCTAGCTGGTACTCTACTCGCTAAGTTTTGCGATTTGTTTGTCATACAATCCATTATGTTTTTAAGACGTCCACAAGGTGTATCTATAAGTTACGATTTCACCCAGCTAGTAGTGTCAAAAGCTATTGAAAGATCAAGAAAAATACCAATAGAACAGAGTTTGTTTGTGAAAGCACTGGTAATTATGTCGACGAGTTGAATTAAAGACATGTGTGTGGAGTGTTTGGGCCGGAAACCATATTGTTGATCGGACAGAATCTGAAATTGGGAAAGGAATTGAAACAAACGGTTGTAGACTAGCCTCTCGAGAATTTTGGAAAAGCAGGGCAAGATAGAAATAGGTCTGTAGTTATTAATTGTTGGATTTTATCACCCTTTTTGAAGATGGGAATAATTTTAGCGACCTTGAGTTTTAAAGGAACAGAAGCGGTTAGAAACGAGAGATTGAAGATGTAGCTGAGAGGTTCGGCAACAAGGGGGAGAACAGATTTCACAACATTAGAGCTGATGCCGTCAACTCCACAACTGCTTCCATTCTTGAGGTTCTTGGCAATCTTGATAATTTCATCTGTATTGGTTGGTAAGAGGAAGAAAGAGGAAGCATTAGAATTGTGAAGGGTATCAGTAAAGTTGGTGTTAGAGGCTGGAATTTTGTTTGCTAATGAAGAACCAATGTTAGTGAAAAACTTATTAAAAGAGTCGGCGATATTTGGGGGACTAATATAAGTGTTTTGTCCATCTGTGAAATCATTCTGGCAAAGAAGTGTCTTTTTTCTTGCCGAGCATGCTGTTTAATTTTTGCCAGAGTCTTTTGAGGTTATTTTTATGTCGAAGAAGTTGATGAGAGTAGTATTCTTTCTTGGTAGATCGAATAGTAGCAGTTAATCGATTACGAAACACTTTATACCTATGCTTGTTGGCTTCAGTTGGGTTACGTATACATCTTCTGTGTAGTCTGTTTTTACGGTGTCCAACAGTGTTAGTGATGAGAGGAAAGTGCTAGTTATAAAGGGAAGACAAAACTGAGAAAAAAACGTCGTAGGCTGAGTCGGCATCTTGTTTCACTCCAATCAATGTTTTGCAAGATCTGTGCTAAAAGAATGAAGAGAGTTATTATTGATGTTCCTGGTATGAAAGGTCATCTCCACACGCACTGGGTTCTGGAAACACGAGGCGGTATATTGGAAAAGTGGATGATGGTCAGTAATATCAGAATACACAATTCCCGCTGAGGTATCTAGATCGGAATTGGTTAGTATATTATCGATTAGTGTGGCAGAGTTTGGAATGATACGAGTGGGGTTGGTGATTAAAGGTCGGAAACCATAACAATAGATGGCGTTCACAAAGTCGTCTGTGGGCTGGTGGTCCTTACAATTAAGTAAATTGAGGTTGAAATTGCCCATTGGGTAACACAGCTTCCCTTCCCTAGCTATTTTAGCTAGGCACGAGTCAAAGCAACTGTTGAATGTAACAAAAGAAGTAAACGCAAACATTTCCCCAAATTCAAAACGGATGCCGCATAAACACGCCAAGTTCATGTTCGGAAATGTATGTCAGCAGCGAGCAAGGCCGGAAATGCGTGGGTGTGCTTCCCGGCACTATCAGCCTGGACCCGCTTCTGATCGAGTTTCGTCAAAAATATCCTCGCCCTGCTGGCGATGTTAAAATAATCCCGGCGCGAACTGGTTAAAATAAAGACGTATACACATATTATTTGTGCCAAGTTTCAACATATCAAATGACTTTCCCCCCAGGATATAATTACTGTGTCATATGTAAGTCCAACTGGCATTATTTACTAGTAACCCAAAATAATGCGATTCTGAATGCTTTCAGGAATATAACAAAGGGTTTACTGTTCCGTCCAACAGGGACCAACAGAAATGCCAGATATGAATCATATTGGATTTAGCAGGGTTAGAGGGTTAAGACATGTTTATACACATACAGGCACCAAGCACTAAGGTCTGTCCATGTAGCAGCTTTTTTCCAAACATCTACCGACTTACAGTACCCTCTGGTCACTTTAGGGCTGTTTTGAATATATCTTGAATATTAGTGCTGGGCGAGTAACTCGAGTACTCGCCTACTCATGATTAGTTTTCGCTACTCTTAGCACTACCCGTGTTTTTTTAACTATTCGATTACTCGTGCCAGCCCGAGTAGCAATAAATACTCGCGAGTAGTGATTGTTAGCAAGCGATGATTGTTTACAAGTACTGATTAAGTTGTGGTCGTATGATGGAACGACGCGAAATGAATTGACTTGCCGCTCCCCACAATTTCACGCCTACAATGGCACATCTTATTCCAAAATAAATAAAGTTAAACAAACTTTTAAATCCTGTGAGTGAGCCGACACAAAATGTAGCAAAAATTGCCGACTGCAGATGTCCCCAGCCTGCAGAAGCCATTCTTTTACTGCAGATATCAGGTTTCAAAACCACGTTCCGGGTTTGGGTGGATGTGATTGGAAATTAATTCAGCAATCAATTCAATCATGTGAAATAGTTTCTTTTTTTTATTGAGGCGTGACAGCAAAGACAACGTAATCAGACAAAGGGATTTTTATCTTGCATAATTTTAATAAATAACTTAATTGTTTGTTTCCGAATATTTGAGTATTTGGTGATAACAAAGTTTTTTGAATATCAAATACCAAATTGTTCGAAAATGAACAGCCGTAGATCACTTGATGTATTTGCATGTTGATGCAAAATGTGATATCCTGGACTAAATTAGTGCTGTTTATTCAGAGTAAATTCAGAGTTAATTTTAAAAATCGCACTGTAAAACATAGAATGCCCTGGTATAATGAACGTATTCATGAAGCACGTCAAAACAGACGACAAGCAGAACGTAAATGGAGGAAGTCATGTTCCTCATATCACCGCCAACTTTACATGGAGTCAAGGAAAGTTGTTACTGATCTTTCCATTGAATCCAAGAAAGCATTTTTCCTTGACAAACTATCAACTGCTGACACCAAACAAGTGCATTGCATCATTAATACCCTACTTAATAATAACACACATCACCTTCCAAATTGTGAATCACATGTCCTCTTTAGTAACCAATTTTCTACATTTTTCAAAAGGAAAATTATCATTATTCGTCGTGAACTTGACCTTCAGACGGGTTCAAGCGATTTTGCTGATCCAATAGATATTTCTTTTCAATCACTATCGACCTTGCGGCTAACTACACAAACTGAAATATCAAAAATTATCTGCAATTCACCATCAAAATCATGTCGCCTGGATCCCTTGCCCACATGGATGCTTAAGGAAAACCTTACTCAAATTGTGCCAATTATTACTGATATTATCAACTCTTCTTTGTCGTCGGGAATCTTTCCTACTGAAGCCCACCGTGCCATCATTAAGCCATTACTAAAAAAGGCGTCACTTGATAGAAATATTCTTAAAAATTATAGACCCGTTTCGAATATCAGTTTCGTTGGTAAGATAATAGAAAAAATTGCTTGTGCACGACTATCTGAACATATGAATCAACATAATCTAATGGACCAGTCAGCTTATAGACCCAAACATAGTACTGAATCTGCCCTAATAAAAGTAAAAAATGATATCATGTTTTCCCTTAATTCAAATCAAGTTACCCTCCTAGTATTATTAGATCTTTCAGCTGCATTTGATACAATTTATCATAGTATATTACTTTCGCGTTTGTCATCCAGAATTGGCATAAAAGGGGTTGCACTTGACTGGTTCCATTCATATCTTAAGGGTTGGACCAGTCAGGTTGACATTGCTGGTGAATTGTCAGCTCCATCTATTGCTGATTATGGCTTACCACAGGGCTCTGTCTTTGGTCCACTAGGCTACACTGTTTACACCCTTCCTGTTGGTGATATAGCACGGCACCACCAAATTTCTTATCATATATATGCTGATGATACACAATTATATATATCATTCAACCCTAATGTACCTGGTGAGATGAATCGTGCAATCTCTAAACTTGAAAAATGCATCTCAGACATTAAAACCTGGATGACAGTTAATAAGCTTAAATTAAACGATGATAAAACAGAATTCTTTGTCGCTGCTTCCTCCCATAATCTTAAACTTATCCCCGATATTTCCATTGTTATTGGAAACTCTTCTATTCACCCATCTGAATCTGTTAGGAACCTAGGTGTATTATTTGACTCGGCTATGTCCATGTCTTCCCATATATCATATATATCACGAACTGTCAATTACTATCTTCGCAATATATCACGCGCCCGCAAGTTCATGGATGAATCTACATGTCACCACGCTGTTCGTTCATTGGTACTTTCACGGCTTGATTATTGTAATGGTTTGTTATCTTCTGTACCCAATGTACACATACAACGACTGCAGCGGTTACAAAACTGGGCCGCACGTTTAGTTTTTGCTGTCAACCGCAAGCATGATCCCATACCCTTGATGCATTCGCTACACTGGTTACCAATACAACAAAGAATAATGTTCAAGCATTTATTATTTGTCTACAAATCCTTTCATAACCTTGCTCCAGTCTATTTATCAGACTGCTTGTTAAAATATGTTCCAAGAAGAAATAACCTGAGATCTGGAGATGATATCCTACGACTTGAATATCCTAGAACAAGAGTACAGGCCGGTGATAGAACTTTCACTGTATGTGCCTCCCGTGCATGGAACAATCTCCCGATCTCAGTTAGATCTTCTACCTCTGTAAATAACTTCAAAAAATCTTTGAAAACGCATCTTTTTGTATAATTTTCCTACCTTTGTATTATTCTGCAATCATTGTTTCAATTGTTAGTTTTAATGTAACTATTTTATTGTAAGTATATCTAAGTAACATTTTATAATTGTACGCGCTTTGAGCCTTTTGGGAAAAGCGCATTATAAATATTAATGTAATGTAATGTAATGTAATGAGTGAGTGATGGCTGAAATGACCAGACATTCATTGCAATTGGTAAAAAAGACAATTAGGCCCAACTAGCAAAGTTGTCCCTTAACTACATGTAGCTGCATTACGGTCATCATTGATAGATTGATCTTGGTATAGAAACGGTCTCTTTTTTCATCAATCATAATTTGGCTATAGTGGTTTTTAAATGAAATTTTGTTGATCAAGAACAGATATTCTTCCGGCTGTAATTTTGCTGTAACAATATTTTGCGTGGTTTGTTTGCTTTTTGGAAGTAAGGAAAAGGGTTGGTCTTGCTCTTGATTTTATTTTAGTTTATTATTTATTTTATTTTTTTATGGGGGGGGGGGGGGGGGGGGGGGAGGGGGTGTTAAAGATAGTATACACCATTTTCAAACATACAAAAACAAAACTCCTGAATTATTATGAAATACCTTTCTTGACTGTTGGTGAATAACTGTCTCAAGCATCCTGTGAAATTACGACACCTGATGTGTAGTTTTCAAGAAAAGTGGAATTTTGCCGGCCGGCAATCTTAAAAACAACTGCCCCCAATTAATATTTAATTTGAATAAAGAGAGTCAAGGAATCAGACTGCAAGAACAGCACTTTTTGGTTTTGTTTCTAGCTTCTGTGAACACAAAACTTTACACAGGTCACTGTCACAATATTTACTGTAAAATATTAATCCCCTAACCCATCCATTTTTAAAAATTACAGCAAAACCAAGCGGGCAATTGAATGTACATGTAGTTTAGCTTGATTTTGAGTCAAAAACCCTTTTCCCCCCTAAAAACATGAATGTTGGTACTCATGCAAAACCTGAGTGTTATTGTGAGTTATTGTTTTTATGACATAGCAAAAGGTTCAAATTCTGTGCCAAAGGAGCTCTTGATTATGTTATTGATTATTAGTTTTTTATTTGTTTAAACTGGAACAAAAGATGGGCGGACAAACCGTAATGTAGCTAACCGTAACGTAACTAACTAACTAACTAACTGTTGGTCTTGCGTCAGAATAAAGAGACTGGTTGTATCTGCTAAAACATTTTCCATCAAGCAAGTAGTATATAAATATGACACTTTGTTTCAGATATATCCCATTTGAGGAAATTGTTTATTCAAAAACATTACATTTGTATTCGTGTCCTGTTTTTGTAACGTAACTGACCGACATTAAAAGTAACATCACAACTCCAGTGTATGTTGAAATATTTGTATTCTTTACTGTATAGTAGACCTAGGTAGGATGTACTTATTGTAACATAACTGGGACGTGAAACCCACACATCTTGATGTAAGAGTCAAATAAAATATTGTAACTTGCTAAAAATGTAACGTAACTAACCGTGGAATTGCCCAAATGATGTATTTGAGTAAATACTAATGAAATTTCCAAATCCTATCATAGTCTGAGTATCAGACATTATACCTACTATGTGATAATGTCTGATATATCTAGACAGATTGTCATGTAACAGGCAGATTGTCACGTAACAGGTTTATGCTGCGTTCCAATCGCGTCGTGTTTATCGTGTTCACATGTTCACGAGTCGTATAATGGCCTTCTAATCGCCCGGTAACTCGTGTTCACGCGCATGCGCAACCAGAACTCACGCAAAAATAGCAAAAGTACATTTGTACGTAGTCACCTAAAAATAGCCATGGCCAAACTTTTACATTGCCAAGTGGTACATGTAAGCCTGTAATATCGTGTATGAAAGATTTCGTTGCAAAACTACATCGCTCCAGTCTCCCCTGAGAACAAATCTTGTCAATTTTCAGTTGTATTGAACCTTAGGAATTTTCTATAAGACTAAGAGATGCATTTATAGGTTGTACGGTAGGCCCTATTTTAATGTAGCCAAAACATGTTTGTCCTTGGGAATAGGCGAGTTCGTGCAAACAAAAACTAGTGCGACAGAACCCCACTGAATGTTTCCCCTGTTGCGCCTTGTTGCATTTAGTAGGGTTAGGGTTAATGTTTTACATAACCTCTAACATTTGACATTTTGAAATGATTGTGAAGATTTTAATTAATAAAACACCACTATGTTTATTTACTAAAAGACCATTATGGCTATGGGAAGAAGGGACAATCTGTCCTGTTACTGACAATCTGCCCTGTTACGTCGCAATCTGTCCTGTTACGTGACAATCTGCCTGTTACATGACAATCTGCACTGTTACTTCGCAATCTGCCCTGTTACTTCGCAATTTGCCCTGTTACTTCGCAATTTGCCCTGTTACTTCGCAATCTGCCCTGTTACGTCGCAATCTGCCTGTTACATGACAATCTGTCCTGATACGTGATTAGCAGAACTTTACATGTTACCATCTCCACTTTTTGTATTCCAATGTCATTACACAACAGCCAAACAATAAGCATTGTGTATTTTAAACCATAACGAAGTTTGACAGAGACTGTCATAATGAATATCATCCTGTGTCTTTCGATAAACACAAATATTGAAAACATGTCAATAATGCATTATAATGTGTAAATTATATTTTTCCAAACTTAAAATTTGGTTGATGCTCAGAGTGTGGTTAGTAATGAAATCGCTCTTAATCTAAAATAATTTAATTAAAATATGTTATAATTCACAAACCTGTTCAGTTTTAAATACTAAATGACATTAAGTTTAGTAATGACAGTGGTGCCTTTCATATACAACCACCCTGAGTCCATCAAAATCCATTTCCTGTTTTGGAGGATTTTAGAAGATTCAGGATACCTCCATATTGAACAAACTGGAGGAGTGTGATGGATTGAGGATTTTAAGCCTAGCGTTACTGCACGAGTTTGATGGATTCAGGATTCAGAAATTTAGGTGATGGACTGTGATGGACTCTATGGAGAAACACACTGCAATTGTTTGTATGCCACCTAGGTATCCTGAATCCGCCAGAGTCCATCAACTTTTGCTGGTGGATTATTGATGGATTATTGGTGGAGTCTGATGGACTCAGGACACCAGCAGTTTTTGCAAACCAAACTTGGTGGATTGTAGCGGATTCAGGATACTTTCTTGAAAAAGCAGTGAGGGGGTAAGGAGAGTTGCTGACTTCTGATTGGTCGAAACTTGATCACGTAGAGTGGATTATTACACAATGTATGTAGTAATAACCCGGCTTTCAAGAAGAAGCGAATAAATGTTCCCTGAACCAGCATTAATCAAGCATCATGTAAGCCCATGATTGGCCGAATGCAACAGCCCTACGGTAACTTGTAACAAGGACGCGTCAAATCTTGATACTGCGCGCTATAAATGTGCGCGTAGAAAGTTTGTATCTATACGCGCGGCATTTTTCAAAATGCGCGTGTCGTCTGTTAACGCTAGCACGTTGCTATGCACGGTGGCCGGGCAGCAGTGGTCAGCTGGGCCCAATTTCATAGAGCTGCTTAACGGACGATTTTTTGCTTAAGCGGGGTGTTTAAGCAAATTTTCATTTCATAGCAACCGTTAAGCAAGATTTTTTGCTTAAAGCGATAAGCAAAGAAAAAGGAGCCTTAACCACCGCATTTTTTGCTTAAGCAAAACTTTCAGTCAAAATGGCTGCCTTACTGCGAAGGAGACGTCACGCTGAAGAAAATCAGCGAAATTATCCAATTCAAAGACAGAGGCGGGTTTTTCGAGACAGACAAAACCCCCTCGAGCTGTTTACGCCCGTTCAAATTTGGGCGCGATACAGATTTCGCCCGGCAACCATAGTAGGACTTGCCCAAGCATTATCGGCTGAACTGGAACATCCAACTGACAACAACCACGCACTGCCACCCCTACTTCAAGTGTGCCTCGCATTGCGGTACTTGTCCTCGGGGACTTTTGCCATTGTTGTTGGGGACACTTGCCCTGTGGTTAGCCCCCCGACGGCTTGGCGAGCCATAGATCGCACCGTCAGAGCCATCAATCGCGTTCTTGGGATTCGAATAAAGTTCCCAGATCCCCAAGATCAAATCTCCCTGCAGGCACTAAAACAGGGCTTCTTCAAGGTTGCCGGTAAGATAATTCTTTGGTGGAATTTTTGTATAATTGTTAATTGGCAAATGAGGATAGGAAAGTTAATGTCCGCATCTCTGCACAACATTATTTTACACTCGGACAGATAGTAATTTTATCTTTTTATTATGAGGAAAACCATGCTAAGACTTTAAAACGTCAGCACTACATCCATTAAATATTAGCCTACAATAAACTATTAACATAATCACACACAGCTTGGAGAAAGGGGAGAACCATTGGCATCATTTTGCTGATCAAAAATTATATTTAATTTCTAATAATTAATAGTTTTTATTTACAATAAATACAAGCATATTCAGATATATTTTTTTTAAATATGTATTGAATAAATAATCCATAGGGCCTATACATGTATACAATTATTTAATTTATAATAATTAATAGTTTTTATTTACAATAAATACAAGCATATTCAGATATATTTTTTTTAAATATGTATTGAATAAATAATCCATAGGGCTTATACATGTATACAATTATTTAATTTATAATAATTAATAGTTTTTAAACAATGTCAGGATGAGACCAATACTGGCTTTAGACCCACTTAGCTATGTAACGGTAATACAAAAATAACATGGTTTGAGGTTGGACAGTTGCTGAAGGAACTAGTTTGTCAACTTGCAATACCTCAGGGAGCGAATATAGACTGTCCAACCTCAAACCATGTTATATTTGCATACATTCACATAGCTAAATAGGCCTCAGGATTAAGTTAAGTATTATGGCAGCTGCTTTTCAAGAACCTGTGCCTTCAGCTCATAATACCTTGCTTGAGCCAGTAACGCTCTCATCCTTACACCCTGTTCCTTTTCGATTAGCGCCAACTTCCTTTCCAAGTACTCGGCCTCAGTGATCCCACTGGCATACTTCCGTTTTGGTCTAATTTTGGATGAGGTCTCTTGCGTTGGTATTCCTTGGCAAGATGTCCCTGACAAATAAATATAATCCAATATCAACTTGTGTAACATTTAACGTATTATTGCAGTTTGCCACAAACAATATAAAATCCATTGGTAGATCCATCTTATGGTACAGTCACACGGCCACTTACGGAGAAGAAACTGTTGAATAACTGGAACTAGATCTCAGACTTGATGAAATGCGACTGAAGCAAGCTCCGATCCACGTGGGTTTATATGCGGATGGTGCGGACGCCAGAGGAAGCCGACATGCGCAGACACGAGCGTAACTTATCCGTATCGTCCGTAAGTCATCCGTAAAATCCGTAAGTCATCCGTAAGTCGTCAGTAACATGTGTCAGCGGGTTGGCAGCGGATGGGTTCATCCGCAGGTTTTACCCGTAACATCCGTAATTCATACGTAACATCTGTATCGTACATCCGTACTAATCCGTATCGTCCGCAGAATATAGGTAACTTTTGCTCAAATGTCCGTATTGGGGTTAAAAATTACGCATTTTCATTATCCAAATATACGCAGGCATCCGCAGGTCCGTAACATGGCCGTGTGACTGTAGCATTAGATCTTGCCAAGAGGGGCATTATGAATATGTGATACATTTTCTGAAAAGTATAAAGAAAGGGGAAAGGTATATTTTGTTTTGGTTTGCAGTAGAACAGAAGCAGGTTAACTGACTCACCAAAATTCATGACATTGACTGGCAAGGTGATTGGCATAGACACAACTAGAAAAAAAAATCAATTTCATATTGTTACTATCTGCAAAATGACTGTAAACAAGTAATCAATATATGGACTTACACCGAATTGACGCAGGCTTGAAAAACATGTACGGTTTCACGCCTGAGGGATATCAACCCTGCATCATCTCTGAGATTTGTCCGATATGAAAAGGCCATGAGCTACCATGGTGTGACCTTTATAATACTTTCACGTACACAGCCAAAATGTTTTTTTATCAACCATTCAAAATCAACCACGTGATAATTTCTACCAATAGCAATGTGTAAACTGTCTTAGGTATTTCAGTAAGTGGGTTTTAGTTACTCACCGTCATCAGTAATGGTAATCGGCATGCTGTAATTTAACTGAAAACAATAATAAAATATAAATATTAGAAGAACTTCAACTTGTATTCAAAGAATGTGTAGTATATCATACATGTTCAAGTTACATGTTTTTCCTGAAGATGTTTATAGCATATTGAATAAAAAATCGTGTTGTATCTCTACTTTAAAAAAAAAGAGAGGGGTTTGGCATATGTGACTTGCGGATCTTGGAATAACGCAATATGCAGAGTGCAATATGGCTGTGCAATACAGGATATTATCATACTGTTTTTTGCCATGGATTGACCAATCAGAATCGAGGATACAAGTTTGCATAAAGATGATAACGTGTATCTGCTGTTCTAAAACATCATATAGGCCTACCTGGGTCTAGACTAACAACCTCGCATGCCGATGCCTTTGGTTGGTCCGCTTGGACTGGAAGTTCTGAAAGTGAAAAAAGGCTTTCAAGATTTATCTAATTAAAAGCAATTTTTGTTTTTAAAGTATCCTAAAGAACACTTGAAGTTTCTCACATTTGATTTGCAGATAAGTTGAATAGTTGTAGATGAGATGTTCACTGTTGTACATAAAAACTACAGGTACAGGTGAACTTGAACAAAAATTTGTTTGTATATGTTGTTATTACCTGGGTTGTCAGCAGTGCTGGAGTTGCCAAAGGAATCTGATGAAAAATTAAACAAATAAACACAACTTATATTTGGAGTTATAAGTACACAAAGGGAGGGAGGGGAGCACCCTGCATGACCCCCCCCCCCCCCCCCCCCCGCATCTACTTGTAAGCACTGTAGAATGTGCACACACATACACAATGCACATGAATGATCTCAAATATATTATGTGTTTTTTCGGAACTGGCGTCAGACCAACAACGCCCTCAACCGTCTGGAAAACCATGGACTTTTCAATAAAAACATTAAAAAGGAGGATGTGAAATCTTTCATCACTTACCACTGAAGGTGTCAACTGCTGAGTCAATCCCTTCCAGCTTGACTTGTGAGAGGGTACTCTGAATGAGAAGCTGGGGCTGGCTCAAAGGAGGAGGGCTTGGTCCGCCGCCAGTTGCGTGAACTTGCCATTTACGTTTTGTGACTGAAAAAAATAAGGGGGAGAATTTTTCACTGATGCAGTGATGTGACAATGAGCAGTTAACTAGTTACACGGCTTTATTCTGTATGCTAAAGTTAAAGGTACCATATATCATTTTTTTATGTGTTGTTATTTTTCTATGAAAAAAATATGCGTTCACTTTGATAAGTAAAAATGAAGGCTACTTTTTTTATAAATAATTTTTGCTTTGACTATTGGCTGACATATTTCTTGCTGATTAAACTATTCGGCTTACGTTGAAGTTGCCTGTTGATAATCAACCTCTTAAGTTTTCCTTATTAATATTACACAATGTATATGTATAGACTCATATTAGTTGTTCTGTACATTTTTGCAATATGGAAATAAATGTTTTGTATGAAGTGAATTGAATTGAATTGTAACATTCATGGGTGCATTCTGTCTTCAATGAAATTGGTATAATTGGCAGCCAGGATACATGTACTTACTTGCTTGGACCAAATTTCTGTAGCGATCCTTACACTGGGTAGCTGTTTTCATGTTCCCTCCAGCAACACTACAAATAATAAATAAATAGTTGAATGTTTATTTGATTCAACAGTTAAGTGATAGCACATTAGCTAAAACTCTTATGGAGTATTTGTCAAATATTCCTTTATAGTTGTACAGTGATTCACTGTATGATGTTGCAGTGAAGTTGTAGTCCTAACACAATTATCGTTACGCCACTTTCTGGTTTCCTAATGTACATGTGAAAATAGTTAACAAGAACCGAGTAACAATTTTTGCAGAAATAGTTATAGTGATATGTCTAGGCTGCAGCTTGAAATATCAGAAAACACAAGCTTTTGGCTTTCTGGAACTAAACGTTACTGTACTCGGCACAACAGCTGTAACCATAGAGCTAGAAACAGCTAATTTTTGTTTTGTAAAGTTTGACAATTACTGAATTAATAGGCCTACTGCAGTTCAAAGGAAAAAAATGTGTAGGCACAAAACCAGAACTGCAGTGCTAGAGTAGTGCTGAAGTTAAAAAAGTTTGCCAGCTCGGAGGCTAGGTCCTAGTTGTTGATGCTGCCTAAATCACCTCCACAAAAACTAAAGAGCTGACAAAATCAAGGTAGGCTACTTGCAGACGTGAATAATAAAACAAGTACGTTTATAACATTCAGTAGGCCCTTACATGCTTACGTATTGTTAGGTCTGCATGCAGTTGACGCAGTAATGTTGACGGCATTGGACATGTTGCAATGTTGGACAAGCAAAACAACTGACTATATGGACTTTTGTATGGTCATGATTGCCAACGTTATGTTAAACCCAAACTAGGGCTTATGCCGCCAGAAATCATCATCAACGAACAAATTAAGAAACTACCAACCCAATTCAGACTATTTGAAAATCGTATGTAGGCCTAGAACTTGAACAATAAAGCATATCTTTACGTCATGACCGTAGCGTTGAATCTTTTCATGCCATACTTTCGTTCGTTATGTTTATGCAATTGCGCCACCCATTGGCAATACTTACGCATTCACGCACCCCCTCACTCGTTCCCAGCTTGCTTGTTTATGTTTGGACGTCAACTTGGACCCCTTCAGAGGACCCTCGATAACCGCTTTCTCCTCGATATATGAGATCGCCAGCGCAAGGTCCATTTCGGCTGAGAAGGGGGGCGATTTAGGCTTTGCCCCGGCCTGCGCCACTTTCTGATTTATTTCGCCCGCCATTTTTCTGTTCAATTTTCGCTTAAGCAGACGATCTAAAATGTTGCGCGCGCAGTTTGTTTACGTGCTTAAGTTAGCAACCGCTGGTGAAATACGTTTACGCTTAAGCAAATTTTTCTGCTATAGTAAGCAAAAAAATTTGCTTACCGTTAAGCAGCTCTATGAAATTGGGCCCTGGTCTGGGCCCAATTTCATAGAGCTGCTTAACGGACGATTGTTTGCTTAAGCGGGGTGTTTAAGCAAATTTTCATTTCATAGCAACCGTTAAGCAAGATTTTTTGCTTAAAGCGATAAGCAAAGAAAAAGGAGCCTTAACCACCGCATTTTTTGCTTAAGCAAGGTTTAACCTTAACGTAGCAACAGTTAAAATGGCGGCTATTCTTCGAAGGCGACGTGAAATTCAAATTATCTTGTGTTTCGATGTCAAAAGGGAACCCTTTAGGACCCCCTCAATCACTGCTTTCTCCTCGATGTAAGAGGTAGCCAGTGCCAGATCCATTTGTACGATTTGGGTTTTCCCCTGCCCGGCGCAACTTTTTTTACGCTGTTGGTTTCGTCCGCCATTTTTATTTTATTAAATTTTGGGGGAATTTTTTGCTTAAGCAGACGATCTAAAATATTGCGCGCGCAGTTTGTTTACGTGCTTAAGTTAGCAACCGCTGGTGAAATACGTTTACGCTTAAGCAAATTTTTCTGCTACAGTAAGCACAAATATTTGCTTACCGTTAAGCATCTCTATGAAATTGGGCCCTGGTCTTAAAGTTTGGGGTATGATAACAACACATTAAAGAGACAGGGTATCATGCATAAGCTAAAACATGGCAACATGAACACAAAAAGCTGGAAATATCGCCGAAGGGAAATTCACGAAATTTGGAGCATTTTCACAATTTTTCTTGTTAAAAAGATAATAATAAAAGTAATAATTTATCAGTGCGAGGACCCGGTTATAACTGCGTGATAATGACATGGTTGGGGGATGACCGCTGGTAATGGACCTTGCCTTCGGCTCGATCCATTACCAGCGGTCATCCCCCAACCCGTTCATTATCACGCAGTAATAACCGGGTCCTCGCACTGTCATTACCTAAGCATATCTGTCCTGTTACGTAACTTTCAGCATGGGTAGGAATAATGCTTGATTTTCTGAAGCCCTTTTATTAAACTACCTGTACATGTATCTTCCCATTGCTGTAAATTTATAACTTACGGTATATCCAAAAACTTTAACTTTAGATCTTAGTTGATGTTCCATGTTTGAGTGTATATGTCCCACAAAGGGGGGCACTATAGCAAATAAACAGCCATATATTATCGTTCAGCTTATATTAACGTTCAGACCCTCGAATACGAGAGTATAAAAATCAAGTCTTAAAAGGGTCTAATGCTAGGGATATAAAAGACCCCAGGACTCACTTGGCATGTGAGAGGCACAAGGGATCTCGGAAGTCAGCGGGAACCACTGGTACTCCTAATACCTGAAGAATTGCAGGCATGACCGACTGCAATAAAAGACCATTCAAGCCGAACACAATGAAATGCTCAACAAGTATTCTTTTGTGTCTGCAGACGCATTTAACATTTATTACAAACAAAATACACAGCCGCTACATATTATGAATGGAACTTACACAACGTCTAGGTGAATTCCTTTCTCCACTCTCGTGCACATTTCATTAATTATTACATTATAAATCATTCTACACTTCCTTGTAAAATCAGGAAGTTAAAGCATTAGGTAATTACATAAATCAGCAGTATATAGTCGCACATGCACATGTATGACTAGCGTGAGTTAGAGCGGTCTAAAAGTTCACATCATAGCGCCAGGGCGTGAGAGCATTGCAAAACGTAGAACAACACCTTGCAAGCTCTTATATAACATAAATAATCATATTGCGCATGTGCGGCAATGGTCCAATAGTGTTACTCAGACTCGGCGATTTCTCAACAGGTGAGGGAAGTCATATGCAAATTATTAAATGAAAGAATCGGCATAACATACGCCTCCTCTGAAACAAATTGACACCTGCCAATTTATTTTACCTACTTCTTAAAGTAAAAAGATCAAATACTTAATTCAACTACGAAGCCTCCAAGACAGGAACCGGTGCAGAATCTTTCAAGTTCATGAACTCAAACTCCAACAAAATGCAGCACAGGTTCACCCTCCTGGACGTCCCAAGTTTTTCAAAATCCTTATTCATACAGTAAAACATTTTAATACAAATAATTATAATTGTGTTAACATAAGTTGAAAATTGATGATTGTAGACATTATCCACACAAAATCAACTCCAATGTTCTCGATGTGAACGTTGCTCTGCGTAGCTTCCAAGTTCTTCTAGTGTAGAGGCTAGTCGCTACTTTTCTCGTGCTCGTAGCGTTTCCAGTAATCCACCTCCGCAGAGACGATGGGCTATCCCGACTTTAACGAAAACTTGGAATGAAGGTGCCAATTTCCGGAATTATTCCGACCTTACGTCCAAGATATCGAAAGTGCCTATTTCCAGGATTATGCCCCTTGCTGTGACCATTGTGCGACTATAAACTCTCTCGTACATAATATATACACAACTTAGTTACAATACATACATAACCAGTCGAACATATAAATATATTTATTTAAACAAACCCATAACATACGCACTCGCCCTTAAATATTAATAGGCGTCAGAAGTTTTCTTTTAGACAATGTTAAAAACTCTTATACACTGTAGTATCAAAACTACAAAATGTTAAACAAAACAATACACAATAAATGTGGTTGTTAAAGTTAACAGACGGGAAGCGATACACAACTCTCGCTCATGGATAGAAAGGCACTCGTCAGTGACTCGCAATTCAAAACGTGAAGCAATGCGTCACTTCATAACCTACACGTGATCAGTTACCGTCTATTAAATACAACAAGTAATCAATTTGATATGGCCTAATTTGTATATCCTCTTCATACAACTCGTACACAAGACCCGGCCGTGTCATAGTGTAGAATTGTGCATGTTGACGGAATACAAAGTCTTTATAGGTCCATTATCTGATTTATCACTTGTTTTAACCAATGATCACAGAGATTTGTTAATTTTTATATTATTTTATTTTTTTGTACCCGAGATTTTAACTGGGTTACCTTCTAGGTATTTTAAGGCTGCTTTGTTCAGATTTGACTGTGGTTCCCACGTATTTCTTGATTTCGGGTAACCTTTCCACTTTACCAGGTATTCTAAATGTGCATTTCTATATCGACCCCTGAGGATTTTTTCAATTTCGAATTCTTCCACAGGGTCTTGAATTAAAGGAAGACCTGGTACAATTGGAATGAGTGCTTGTTCTGTTTTCTGGGTAGCCAAAAGTGATGCAAACGAGTCCTGAGGACAATCACTCATCACTAGACCTGGTATTTCTTTAGTTTGATCAGAGTCAATAGGATGATTACTGCTACTTTTTATGATCTAAATCTTGAGACATTTGATAATAATAATACAGGCCTACCCCACAATTATCATTAAAACCTTTAATCTCAACATATTAATTCGGGTCATTGTCACCTGAATCGTATGCACACTGTGTACAACTTCAATCACCTGACGTGGTATAAAAAACAGATATTTGACATATACATGTACTATTCCGCGCACAACACGAGCCTGCAGTACAATGCAATCCAACTTAGCAAATTCAACTATGGCAATGGTTATTTGTATACAAATATAAAAGGTAATTTATATCGAAACGGACAAAACATATCACTAAATAATAATAACGGACTGGTTATGCAACTAATTAAACATACTTACGTGTGAAACTTCACACGGGTTTTGCAATAGCTCACACACCCAGACGAAATGGCGTGCACCATGCCAGTTCTAAACATAACAGCAGCGACTGTTGACTACCAGTGAATTCCACAATGACTTCCGTAGAATATTCTTCCACCATATATTATCGTTCAGCTTATATTAACGTTCAGACCCTCGAATACGAGAGTATAAAAATCAAGTCTTAAAAGGGTCTAATGCTAGGGATATAAAAGACCCCAGGACTCACTTGGCATGTGAGAGGCACAAGGGATCTCGGAAGTCAGCGGGAACCACTGGTACTCCTAATACCTGAAGAATTGCAGGCATGACCGACTGCAATAAAAGACCATTCAAGCCGAACACAATGAAATGCTCAACAAGTATTCTTTTGTGTCTGCAGACGCATTTAACATTTATTACAAACAAAATACACAGCCGCTACATATTATGAATGGAACTTACACAACGTCTAGGTGAATTCCTTTCTCCACTCTCGTGCACATTTCATTAATTATTACATTATAAATCATTCTACACTTCCTTGTAAAATCAGGAAGTTAAAGCATTAGGTAATTACATAAATCAGCAGTATATAGTCGCACATGCACATGTATGACTAGCGTGAGTTAGAGCGGTCTAAAAGTTCACATCATAGCGCCAGGGCGTGAGAGCATTGCAAAACGTAGAACAACACCTTGCAAGCTCTTATATAACATAAATAATCATATTGCGCATGTGCGGCAATGGTCCAATAGTGTTACTCAGACTCGGCGATTTCTCAACAGGTGAGGGAAGTCATATGCAAATTATTAAATGAAAGAATCGGCGTCATATGCAAATTATTAAATGAAAGAATCGGCATAACACGCATACTAAAATATAACACGATTTTTATTCAATAATTTAGCTTTTTTGTTTTTGTTAGGTTTTAAACTGATCAAGTAAACAAAAAATACTTTCCCCAAAAAAATTCTTTGACAAGCTAACACCACTGATACAGGAAGATACATAAATAGTACACTTAAGTTTCTTAAGATTTCTTAAAGCAAACTGCATTTTGCGGAACATTTTGAAAAGAAAACTATTTTTCTAATCTACCCAGCTATTTATTTACAGTTACTGAGTACTGCTCTTTTGAAATTTAATTTGTAGAGACAAAACCGGTCCTTTACATTTATAGTGTGGCGCCATCCCGATGTCAACTCTGTTATTACTCTGGTTTTTGAAACAGCAGCATAAAGCGGTTATAAAACCCTGCCTGAATTTCTTGTATTTAAACCCATAAATGATTGGGTTAATCACAGAATTGAAAATAAACATTATACTGCACATAGCGTCGAAATACTGGTAATCCTCAGAAGCACAGAAATTAGAAAGATCATTTTCTGTAATGTGCAAGCAGAGAAGATATGTTTGTGCTGGTGTCCACAGAATGATGAGAGCTCCTAAGACAATTGTTAGCATGCTGAGGAGACGCTGTCTAGCAGTAACAAGATCGTAGGCTGCTGCCCTTGCATGTTGCAGCTTCAGGGCTTTCACTTGTCTTTTAAGCGTGACTTGCATCTTGTAGTAAGCAATACTCATCAATGTTACGGGCAATAGGTACGCCAACAAAAATGTAAGTACACCGATCAGAATGCGAAAGACCTGGTAGTTGGTCTTTGAGCAAGCCTGATCAGGATAATCACTCGGTTCCATTGTAAAAATCAAAGGTACCGTTAAAAGAAACGACGTGATCCAGATCATAGCAATCAGAGTTTTCATCCGCGTTGCTGTGAGTTTTCTCGCGTACTGTAGAGGATGCACTATAGCGACATATCTCTCTAATGTTATTGCACAGAGATTGTAAGCTGATGCATACGACAAAGCCCAGGATAAATATTCACTTTGCAGGAAATGGCAGGTAATAATTCTTTCACCAAAGCTTTTGGGCACATAGTCAATTAGTTTACAGTCTCCATTTATAAAACGCGAGAAGATCAACTCCAGACACAGCAGCATATCGGCGACAGCCAAGTTCACCAACAGATAGTTGGTCATGCTGTGTAGGGATTTGACGCGTAGAATGACGAAGCACACCAAGAGATTCCCTAAGACCCCGACGAGTCCCTCCGCTATGAAGAGCTGGCAGACCCACTGGCTCTCAGGAGGGTCCTCACTGTCGACAGATTGCTGGGTTGAATTCATGGCGGATATTTTCGGCAAGGATTGTTGAGAGGAATTCATTGCGGGTTAAAGCTGGCATAAAAAACCTAAATGATACCTGATTACAATCCGTTTAAAGCGATGGGAGTTTTTGACACAAAAATCAGTGTTCCCTTTAAACATCCAGTTACTTGTTGCTTTTGTAGTCTTTCACTGAAGATAGTTCCACTACAACTGCCATCAAAAGTACATATAGACCTGTCTTTTAAAAAGCACACCATGTATTCAGCAATAAATTCTCACTTGTAGTAGGAAATGCTTTGCTGATTATATACATGTACCGGTACCCAGTATTATGCTCACTGTAGGCAAATGAGTCAAATGACACTTGGTGTGATAATAACCTGACGCTAAAGTCAGCGTCGTTTTTTTTATTATTCAGAATCGGATGATTTTGGTTGAATGAAAGCCAAAATACAAAGTTAATGAGAAAGGCAAATAACTTGCCTGTCTTGCTGTCATTTACGGAGCTGCCATCTTTAATTAACCCTTTAACTCCCTAGGTTGTGTGGAAAATCATATTAAAATTGAAGGATTCAGAACTGTCAGGGTTAACCCAAATGTATCAATTTCCTTTAGCGAGTAAATATGATAATTATGTGCTGCCGAAAATGAGGGATTATAATTTTGGTATAGACGATGTGACCTCTGACAACACGTGTTTACATCTGTATTCAAATGTGCCCGTCAATATGGGCACACATCGTATTTTGCATAAAAGTTGGTTGAGGAGTGACGCCTTTGAATTCTGTGACCTCCTATGTCGCCTCTTAACTAAATGTAAAACACGATGCATGCGCATATTGACGGGCACATTTGATTATAGATGTAAACAGAGGGCACATGGTCTATAGAAAGTTAGAAACGGTCTCTTTTTTCATCAATCATAATTTTGCTATAGTGGTTTTTAAATGAAATGTTGTTGATCAAGAACAGATTTTCTTCCGGCTGTAATTTTGCTGTAACAATAGTGTGCGTGGTTTGTTTGCTTTTCGGAAGTGGGGAGAAGGCTTGGTCTTGGTTTGATTTTATTTTAGATTATAATGTATTTTATTTTTTTATTTCTTTTGGGGGGAAGGGGGTGTTAAAGGTAGTATACACCATTTGCAATCATAAACAAACAAAAGTACTGAATTATTATGAAATACCTTACTTGACTGTTAGTGAATAACAGTCTGAAGCATCTTGTGAAATTACAACACCTGATGTGAAGTGGTTTTCAAGAAAAGTGGAATCTTGTATCAAATTTTAATGATTGCCGGCCGGCAATCTTAAAAACAACTGCCCCCAATTAATATTTAATTTGTCTGAAGAAAGTCAAAGAATCAGACTGCAAGATCAGAACAGCCCTTTTTTCTTGGTTTTTCTAGTTTCTGTGAACACAAAACTGTACCGTCACAATATTTACTGTATCCCCTAACCCATCAATTTTTGAAAATTACAGCAAAAGCAAATCGGCAATTCCACGATGAAGTGGACAAATCAAACAAATACAAATTTGCAACTATCTTTAGAACTACAAGCATCACAACAACAAGTGTGGAATCAAATGAAAGATGACAACAAGATCTTCATTTGAGTGGTGTGAGAGTGAGATTGAATGTACAGTTTAGCATAATTTCTTCTACAAGATCTTCGAGACAATATTCAATATTCTTCATTATCCTAATTTCATTATTTACATTTTGTGTGCTATCAATTAAACGTTTTTCCCAAAAGATCTTCGAGACAACAGTCACTATTGTTTGCTATCATAATTTTATGAGTTAACCTTAAGCACACTGTCATTTATTTGATCTCTTGTTTATCGGTTCTTTTTCTTAGATTGTTCTACTTTAGAGACTGAATTTAGTCTTAAAATTAATTTAACTTGATTTAATTTATTAAAAATAATTAAAAAACTCAGAATTATATTTTTGAAAGTACAATTTTATATTTTTAATTTTTTCTTTTTCAAATCGGTTTCAAGTTGGAAAAAAAGGCTTGTGTTTTTAATAGATGCCAAGGTTCTTTATAACCAACAAATTGTACTCGTCTAGTTGAAAATACATGTTCCTGGCGCTCTCAGTTTTCCACCTGCCCTGTTTGGATATCAAGAATGGGGGACATTGGCATTGCAGGCGGCAGATACACCGCCTGACCTCAAGCTGTGAAGACCGTAAACGTCAGGGACGATCGGTCGGAGAGCGTCCAATACTTTCTCCCGTATGCGTGTATAGCTGAGTGGTTTGATGGACGATATAAGGCCTTTCTTGGTGGCGACGAGCCTGCGAAGCACCGGTAAAGGTGAGGTGATTGGATCGCCTAAGGTCGCAAAGTACCTCTCGACCACAAGCACTGGGCAAGTCGCTGTATGGTTTAGGCGGTCTGAGGCAATTGTACAATCCTTTCTGCTAATTTTTGTTATGTCGTCAAAGCGGGGTAATTCGGCATATGAAATAAAACAAACAAGATGCGCAGATCTGCAAGTGTTTCGAAAGAGTGTCCATGTCTGATGTGCAGCATAGTTAGAATGCCCGGTGAAATTGGGACTTTTCTGATTGTCGGTGAAGAGTTTAGCCTTTTTAATCCTTGCAGAGCCATAACCATGCTGCTATCTGTCAGTGAAGGCAGGCCTGTCAAACTGTGCACCCATTTGACTGCTGCTGCAGCGAGGTCGGCGGTGAACTTGGTTCCGGTGGAAGAAACAGATGCGAAATGTAGAGTGAAAATTGGAATGGGTTGACCGGGAATGTGGTTATCTCTGGTTTTTATGAAGCCCATTCTCCCACTTCGTCCAAGAAGCCTTGTACTTGGTCGTAGTAGATTTGGCCTTTGCTGACATCAAGAGAGACTGCAGTGTGCTAGTGCTAGCTCAATTTGCCTCAAATCAGCAAGTATCGGCAAAAAATAGCCGGGTCATAAATAGTTAAAATAAAAGTCAAGTTTCATCATGTTGAAGCTAAGATAGGGATTTATTGACTGATGGATTATTATCTATTTGAACAAAATGCGGTTTAGTATTGGTTCTATGCTGAGTGCCGGCGCAGCAAGTTTTGGCTTGTTACTCGGTGGCAATAGTTATGGGGCCCCCATTCTATCGAGCGCGAAAGTTTTCTGGTCAATGGACCAATCGTCGTAATCAGTAACCCTACTGAGGCTGTCTGCGATAGTGTTAATATTTCGTGGGATCCACTACGCCATTAAAAGACGTATGTTGTGTTTCAAGCACAGGATGGAAATGGCTAGTAATTGCAGGTCGGGCTTTGTGCTTCCGTGTGATTTGATGCGGAGAACATTGGTGTTGTCCGTAAATCACCAGATTTGTGTGTGTGTGTGTGCAATTACTGCTAGATTCGAACAATATTCTGAATACGGCTGCTAATTCTCGCCATGTTGAACTGCGCGATATCTCAGATTCGGACCACATTCTGTTCGAATTCATTTGGGGGGCATCTTGGACGTATCCACCTCAGCTAGTGTCGCTCGCGTCCAAGTAAAATACGCGGGTTGGTGTGTGTTGGAGTTTAATAGAAAAACCTGTTGTACACGTCAAGGTTTTATTTCCAGAATTTCAACTCTGTGATTGTGTGATCCGATAGGAAAAGGCAGTCGGACCATTCCACGAGGACCTAGATTCGGTAGCTCGATATGTGGCGCGTGTCATGAGGCGCATTACTTGGCCTAGTGTTACTGACATGGAAATGATCTGACCGGTGATGCTAGCGAGAGATTTTACATGGGTGGGGATGGATAACGCGTGATCTGACAGAATTTTGTCGATTGATACTTTGAGTTTGGTAATTTTGGTGAAGGGCATGGAAAAAGTCATGTGCGCAAATCTATGATCAGACCGAGGAACGTGATGCTGGTCTGAGGGTGCCAAATGCACTTCGTTTGACTTTTAATTAGCTTTTAACTAGGGTTTGTTTTACGGTGCAAGTGTTAAGATCTGTGGAAACTATGATACCGTCGTTGATGTAGGCAAACAAAGTGATTTCTTGTGCGCGCCAATGATAGATAAGCGGTCAAGTCATCAGGTAACATGCACTGGAGAGACCAAAATGGTAGGACGCGAAACAGGTAGAACTTAGTGGTGGAATTCTTAGACTTTCACAAAAACCCGAGGTATTTTTTGTGGGAAACAAAAACGTCAATGTGATGGTAGCCGGAATCGAGATCGTAACAAAAATAGTACTGATTGTGGGATAGATCTTCATATTTGAACATATTTGAACGACTGTGAGGGGGTTACAACAGTGGGGCGGACTATCGCGTTCGAGGAGGCATCGCTTTTGTAAAAGCTCGGAAATGGCTTGTTCAACAAACTCGGGGTGATCTAGAAAAGACGCATTGTTTTTTGCTATAAATGGGGTTGGATTGTTAGGAACGGGATCTTATAACCTGAATCCAAAACATCTATGACAAAACTACTGGCATTCAAAACATCTCTCCAAAAGGAAATGCGTTGTTTCAATCTACCTTGCACTCCTTCCGGTGTTTTACCGTCGACTTGATACTCCCAGTCTCTACTGCTTATTGGTTGTTCTGGATCCTTGCAGTCTTGGCTGTTGAAGTGCTCGAAGGGATGGGCATGTTGTGCGCACGTGGCCTTGGATCCTGCATTGAAAGCAGATGCGTTTGTCTTGATGGTACGTACGCACGAAAATACTGCTGACGAAAAGGAGTAGCAGTACGCATGATGGCCGCGGTCGTCTTGCTTTGATAGGGTCTGCTGCTGGTGGCTCGCTTCTTGAGGGCCGGTTTCTTGTCAGCGGCTGCCTTTTCGGCTTTTTTGATTCTCTTTTCATCTCCGGAGTCCTCAGCGAGGGTATCAGCCACGTACTCTTTGATGACACCCCAGCCGAGTTCCGATCTGTCGTCGAGTCGGATTAGCTTCTGTCGCTCTTTGGTGGCGTGTATTGCTTCCTTGAGGTTGCTCTTTGATACATCTAGGTCAAGCGTTTCAATGCTTTGAAGAGAGGTTTCAATTAAAGGTCAGCACTTTCTCGCAATGAACAAATTGCTGTTGGTTGCCTTCCCTCTTGAAGGTAAAAGTGTCAGTGAGTTTCTGATTCTTGCAAGCAATTTGACTTTTTAGTCTATAGAGTTTGTCAAATCTTGGATGGCTTGTAATATTTCTTGAATGCCGCCAACTAAGACACCAACAAGTCCCTCTATTATGTAGATCTGGCAGACCCACTGGCTCTCGGGAGGGTCCTCGCTGTCGACGAATTGCTGGGTTGAATTCATGGGGGATATTGTTGGCAATAATTGTTGAGTGAAATTCATTGCGGGTTAAAGCTGCAAGATAGTTTGTCACACAAGCAGATAGTTTGCCACACAGGCAGATAGTTTGTCACACAAGCAGATAGTTTGCCGCACCGTCAGATAGTTTGTCACACAGGCAGATAGTTTGCCGCACCGGCAGATAGTTTGTCACACCGGCAGATAGTTTGTCACACAGGCAGATACTTTGTCACACAGGCAGATACATGGAGTTTGTCACACAGGCAGATACATGGAGTTTGCCGCACCGGCAGATAGTTTGTCACACCGGCAGATAGTTTGTCACACCGGCAGATGGTTTGTCACACAGGCAGATACATGTACAGTAGTTTGCCACACAGGCAGATAGTTTGTCGCACAGGCAGATATAGTTTGTCATATCCTTGCACATATGTGCCTGGTCATTTTTTACACTGCGTAACGCGTACTTGAATTGCGTATAATGCGCAGTTGCAGGTCTCTTACGAAGATGACCGTCTGTAAGAGAGATCTATTTTCATGTGCAGTCATCGTCTGGATACCTAAAGCATGGAGCTGTTAAAGGGAGTACCTAGATGTGGTGGTAGATCTTTGCGTGTGATATAACTCACATTTTTTTAGCTTAAATACCGTCAAGCAGCTCTGTACGTATTGTCCTCGATTCCCATTAAGGTAATGAGTGTGTGGCAACATGTCCCCATTACAGGTTTTTCAAGTAAATTATTGTGAAAGTGCTTCAATCCCGTCCGTGTTTTCACCAAGCAGTTTTTCCTTCCATTGTTTGTTTTACTGCTACAATTTATGGTTTCTTTGATAAAACCAAACTAAGTGTACGTGTTTGTCCATATGTAATTGATTGCGGTTTACTTTGCCAAACCATTACCGAGATCACTGTAGACTGTAGTTAACAGAGGTAAGATGATACTTTGCCAGCTGTTGATGAAGTGTGCCTTCTTTATAGTCTGGTCGTTGAAGATGAAATATTGGTGCTACCCGGACAAAAATGGTATAAAGCTGGTTTGGGTGTCAAACGAAGCAGACTTCTGAGTAGAACAACATATCCAAAATCCGCAAAAATCTTCTTTGGGGAAACCTTTGTATAGGTATTTGAATATTTTCAATTTTTTTGCATCAATATTTTGCGTTCGAGTTTGCGCTATCTATTATCGATTAAATCACAGAACAGGGGGGGGGGGGGTGTTTCATAAAGAATCTAAAACAATTATCTATCAACCTATTCAAATACGAAAAAGAAAAAAATATCCCTCACAATCCCTCAATTGTGAGCTACACGAGATATAGGCACGATGTTCTTATAAATTTTTACGGAAACGAAAAGCGGACCTCGTGCAAACACTTAATAACATTCATTTAACGCTGAAGTCCACGTCTGAGATCTCGCATCGCCAAGTCACTTTTCTCGACCTCATTATCTACAAAATTAAAAGTAATATCACATCTCCAGTGTACATGTACTGTATGCTGAAATATGTTTAATCTTTACTGTATAGTAATTAGTAGGCCTAGGTACATGTACATGTAGGATGCACTTTTGGTAACATAATTGAGACGTGAAACCCACACATCTTGATGTAAGATTCAAATAAAATATTGTAACTTGCTAAAAATGTAACGTAACTAACCGTGGAATTGCCTAAATGGTGTATTTGATTAATACTAATTTTCCAAATCCTATCATAGTAGTCTGAGTATCAGACATTATACCAACTACGTGATAATGTCTGATATATCTAGACATATCAATTTTTGCAACCCTGTGTGCCAGCCAATCAGAGTTGACTATTGAAATGTGGACTAAGCTGCTGACTGGTAAATTTGGCTGCCGTGTTTTTGTAACATAACAACGGGTATAAACACAAGATGCGTTATCACGATAGAAAGCGCCTGCTGATTGGATAGAATCTTAAGGTCAAGATGAAGTCTTGTTTTGAGTAATTAATCCCCGCAGCTTGTGTAACAAAAGGATATCCCACAGGGGCGGTTCATACTTCACGCGAAAGCGAATGTGATACAAATTTGACGTCACAAAGCATTTTTCTGCGAAAATTCTGTGATGTCACAAATTCGCATTCGCATTTGCTTTCGCACCGAGTATGATGCAGGCTTTAATCGCATGAGCAAATATCATAAATTGAGATGCACAGGCAAAGTCCTGTCATCTGTTAAAAGCTAGATAAATGTACGAGGAATTATTTTAATTCTTTTTGTTTTCATTTGCAAAGCAACTAACCTTTTGAAATTTCAGCTCCGTGAGTACTGTACATTTTGTTGTTTAAATTTACCGGAAAAAACATAATATCCACCACTCCCTATAAAAAGATGTTAGGAGGCATACATGTAGATGCATACAAAATGATGTATGTTGTAAGTTATGGTTCAATCATAACATAGATACTAAAATCTAACAAGATTTCTATTCAACAATTTTTCTTTTTTGTTTTTGTTAGGTTTTTAAACTAATCAAGTATAAAAATAATAAATTGTGCAAAGAAAATGTCCCTGACATTTTGTTAATACAGGCTAACATCACTGATACCTACAAAAGATACATAAACAGTACACTTAAGTTTCTTAAGATTCTTAAAGGAAACTGCATTTTGCAGAACATTTTACAAAAAAAACTATTTTTTCAATCTACCCAGTACATCTATTTATTTACAGTTACTGAGTACTCCTCTTTTAAAATTTACTTTTTAGAGACAAAACCAGTCCTTTACACTTTCATTGTTGCGCCATCCCGATGTCAACTCTGTTATTACTCTGGCTGTTGAAACAGCAGCATAAAGCGGTCTTAAAACCCTGCCTGAATTTCTTGTATTTAAACCCATAAATGATTGGGTTAATAACAGAATTGAAAATAAACATAATATTGTAGATAGCGTTGAAATACTGCCAATCCTTAGAAGCACAGAAATTAGAAAGATTATTTTCTGTAACGTGCAAGCAGAGAAGATATAGTTGTGCTGGTGTCCACAGAATGATGAGAGCTCCCAAGACAATTGTTAGCATGCTGAGGAGACGCTGTCTAGCAGTAACAAGATCGTAGGCTGCTGCCCTTGCATGTTGCAGCTTCAGGGCTTTCACTTGTCTTTTGAGTGTGACTTGCATCTTGTAGTAAGCAATACTCATCAATGTTACGGGCAATAGGTACGCCAACAGAAATGTAAGTACACCGATCAGAATGCGAAAGACCTGGTAGTTGGTCTCCGAGCAAGCCTGATCAGGATCTTCGCTCGGTTCCATTGTAAAAATCAAAGGTACCGTTAAAAGAAACGACGTGATCCAGATTATAGCAATCAGAGTTTTCATTCGCGTTGCTGTGAGTTTTCTCGGGTACTGTAGAGGATGCACTATAGCGACATATCTCTCTAATGTTATTGCACAGAGATTGTAAGCTGATGCATACGACAAAGCATAGGATAAATATCCACTTTGCAGGAAATGGCAGGTAATAATCCTTTCACCAAAGCTTTTGGGCACATAGTCAATTAGTTTACAGTCTCCATTTATAAGACCAAAGGATATCAAAATCAGACACAGCAGCATATCGGCGACAGCCAAGTTCACCAGTAGATAGTTGGTCATGCTGTGTAGGGATTTGACGCGAAGAATGACGAAGCACACCAAGAGATTCCCTGAGACACCGACGAGTCCCTCCGCTATGAAGAGCTGGCAGACCCACTGACTCCCAGGAGGGTCCTTACTGTCAACGAATTGCTGGGTTGAATTCATGAGGGATATTTGTGGCAATGATTGTTGAGAGAAATTCATTGTGGGTTAAAGCCGCAAGAAAGTTTGTCACACCGGTAGATAGTTTGGCGCACCGGCAGATAGTTTGTCACACCTGCAGATAGTTTGGCGCACGGGCAGATAGTTTAGCGCACGGGCAGATAGTTTAGCGCACCGGCAGATAGTTTGGCGCACCGGCAGATAGTTTGTCATATCCTGGCAGATAATTGTCACAAAATCCTGTGCCTGGGTCCGTTAATTTTTCACACTGCGTAACGCGTACTTGATTGTGTATAATGCGCAGTTGCAGTTCTCTTACGAAGATGACCGTCTGTATAAGAGAGATCTATTTCCATGTGCAGTCATCGTCTGGATACCTAAAGTATGGAGCTGTTAAAGCGAGAGTGTCCAAAATTACTGCATTGTATCGTTCTTGCACAGCATTGCATTGAGGATGATAAGCTGAGGTATTCAATTTGTTTGTTTGCATAATACGGCAAACTTCTAGAACGATCTTACTCAGGAAATTTGTTCCTCTATCACTCAGCAATGTATTTGGACACCCATGTTCACACACAATATAGTCAAAGAAAGCCCTGGCAACGGTAGGTGCGTCTATTGTTTTTAGAGGTACCAATATGGGCCATCTTGTGCAGTGGTCAGTAAAACATAGGACATATCTGTTACCATAAGTTGTAATAGGTAAAGGGCCTAATATATCAACACTGACCCTCTCAAACGGTCCTGGAACTTTCATGTTCACCAAAGGGGCTAATACTTTGTGCCTATGTGTCTTTCTCTGTGAGCAAGAAATGCAAGATCTAACCCAATTGTCAACATCTTTGTACATCCCTTTCCAGAAATATCGCTGTCTGATTCTACTGTAAGTTCTTTGGAACCCAAAGTGTGCTGCCAATACATGGTCATGGCAACTGTTCAATACAATATTTATATAAGACAATGGTACATACAACCTAGTGACATTTCTTTCCGGTACACTGCGTTTGGCTGGAGTATGCCAAATATGATACAATAAATCATTATGAGAATAATATTGACTTGACTGGAGGAGCAAATTTCGAGCTTTAGTGGTATCTTGCGGTAATTCATCTTTTTGTAAATACTTTAACATTGGACCTGCAAATGTATCCACTTTCAAAGCATCTTTGAAATTGTCTAAGTTGATTTCCTCCAGAAAAGTAAAATTCTCATGTCTAACTGAACCATTGTCATTCTTTACACGTTTACCATATTGGTAACGTAAATTCTTGATTTCATTCACATTAGTAGAGGATGCTTGTGTGTCTATCACATCTACCGATTGCTCTATGACATCATCGGCTATGTTATCTAGATCCGTATTCTGCCAAACAGGATTCAATGTTACAGAAGTGGCAATTTCAGAATGACATTGATTGCAATCAGTACAAGTCTCAATCGGTACATAATTAAGTCGGCTAAGGGCATCTGCATTAGCATTATTACGTCCTCGGACGTGTACAACATCAAACGTATAGGATTGTAGTTTTAATGCCTATCTAGCTAAACGACCTGTAGTATGTCTATTATTGAATATCCATTTTAATGCACAATGGTCCGTAACTACAATAAATTTGACACTGTGTTGCAAGTACGGGGCGTATTTCTTTACACCTTCAACTACTTCCAATGCCTCCAATTCCGTGATGGTATAGTTACGTTCGGCGTTATGTAGGGCTCTACCTCCATAAGAGATAACTTTTTCGATGCCATTTTGTTTTTGAGCTAGGATAAATCCTAAACCCTTGCAACTCGCATCTGTTTGCAGGATGAATTCTGAGCCGTCATAAAATGGATAGGCCAACATTGGTGGCTCTAATAATTTCCGTTTCAGGGTTTCAAAAGCATTTTGACAACTGCTGTTCCAAACAAACGGTACATTCTTGCGGGTAAGATTAGTGAGGGGTTCCGCAATTCTACAGAAATCCTTGATAAACTTGCGGTAATAGCCTACAAAGCCTAAAAATGAACGTACTTCGGCTACCTTGGCAGGAATTGGGTAATTTCTCACTACGTCAAGTTTAGCTGGATCTGTTGCTATTCCATTTTCACTCACTACATGCCCCAAGTATTTTACTTTTTTTTGACAAAATGTACATTTCTTGGATTTCAATTTGAGACCAGATTCTCTTAATCTGTTAAAAACTTGTTTAACATGTTGCAGGTGTTCCGAGAATGTATTGCTAAAAATTATTAGATCGTCTAGGTACACAAGAACAAATTTCCAATTTAAACCTCTTAGAACTTCTTGCATGGCTCTTTGGAACGTAGAGGGTGCATTGTGCAAACCAAAAGGCATACAATTGAATTCATAAAGGCCATCTTGTGTGATGAAAGAAGTCTTGGACTTAGAATTTTCTTCAACATCAATTTGCCAATATCCAGAAGCTAAATCCAAGGTGGTAAAATATTTTGGTTTTGCAGAGCCTAGACAGTCCAAAGTGTCATTAATATTTGGCAAAGGAAAATTGTCTCTTGCCGTAATTTGATTTAATTTCCGAAAATCGATTGCAAATCGATATTCATTAGTGCCTGCTTTTGGAACAATGCAAACTGGAAAACTCCAGCAGCTGGTTGACTCTGATAACACCTTGTTGCAACATATCTTGTACATGTCTTCTAATTTCTGCCTGCATATGCGGAGAATTTCTGTATGGTCGTGATCTAATCGGAAGGTGATTACCAGTATGTATTTCATGTTTAATACCTGAATACCGACCACGTGGACTATTACTAGTCTGAAAAATATCTTTATATTCAGCAATCAATTGCTTAATTTCCACGATTTCTGATGGGTTCATGTGGTCTGTATTCAAATTAACTTGAGACAATATTTCTTTCACTACTGTATCGTTATTATTTAACTCGTCAACCTGCTTTGAAGTAGTATTTACATTATTTATAACTTCACTTTCCAGTGTTGTGAAAGGTTGAATAATGTTGTCATCAAATAATGTAAATATACCAAGCTTAGTACGAGAATACAGTACAATTGGTTCATCAGTTACATTCATAACTAACACATTGATATTTCCTTTGTTATCAATTACTTCAGAGGCAGTGTTTGCGACTAAGATACCTAATGCTGTTACACGTCGACCACCTTGACAAAGACCAACCGTTAGATACGGAAGTAGATTGGATAACCTAGCACGGACTACAGATTGTGATTTAGGTGGAATCTCCCGTTTCTCTATTACTCTTATTTGACTTTTTATTTTTAATCCAAGTCTACGAGATCCACAATCAATATTAGCACGGTTATCGTTCAGAAATTTAGAACCTAGAATAATATTTGTACTAAGGTTCTGCGCAACGTACAATGGTGTCAAAAAGATAGTTCCTACAATACACATAGGCAAGGCAATAAAACCTGTTATGGTCATATCAGAACCATTTGCCGCACGAACAGCTTTTAAACAAGACGAGGTATCTTAGAGCATTCATTTGGCAAATTAATACATAGCCAATCATGATCGATTAGATTAATTTGTTTTGCTCCTGAATCAACTAGACATTCTACTGATACATTGTTAATAGTAGCTTCAATAGTATAATCGTGACTCAAATCTGTTTCAATATATTCAGAATAGTTAGTTTCTCCTGACATGACGTTTTGGCTAAATTTGCGAGAACTACTTTTGGTCGGTGTCGCATATTTCCCTGATGGGGAATTACGGTTAAAATGTTCATTCTTTCTTTTTACCCCATCTATATGTTTTTGAACATATTTCTTTACATACTGCTTGTGAGAGACATAAGATGGGTCAACTAGTTTAAAGGAGTACCATCTTCATGAATTCTAGCATAGCACTTTCGCCATCTATGTCCAATTCTATTGCACCTATGACAACGAAATGATGGTCTCTGATTTACACGAGAATACTGAGGCGTGTACGGTTGTCTGTAGGACATAGGCCTATCATTTGGAAGATATGATCTTTGCTGATTTTTCTCCAATTTATCTAGTCTGTCAACAGTATTAACCATAAGTTCAGACAGCTGATTAACCGAAGTTTGCAAAGCATTGTTTTGCATCGCATTGATAACTACCGGTTTAACACTAGTATTAGTGGGCAAATTATTATTGGCCGTTTCATTAACAGCTACAGCAAGTCTGGCCGCATCAAGTGCATCATTGAACGTTTATGGTTGTTTTGCAAATACGAAAGCTCTTATTGAAGGCTTTAATCCCCTAACAAATAAGGACAACCGTTCAGTGTCAGTCTTCTTCAATTGATTACACCACCGTATTATGTCAGTCACATAACTATCCAACAATTCTTCTGAATTCTGTTTTTTAGCTAATAATTTTGTTTCAATATTCCATTTCCATGCATCACCTTCAAAATTATGCTTGAGTAATTCTATAATTTTATCCACGGAATCTTTTTGATCAACTGAAACTGAATCCAAGAATACCCGAGCATTTCCATGAAGTCTAGTCTTAAATGCTAGAATCAATTTGGCATCAGTATAATCTCGTAATTTAGCATAATCCATGAATGTGGAATGAAAAGTTTCTATATCGTCATCAGGATTTCCTGAATAGCTAATTGTACATGACGACATATCATATTTAGAAGCCATGATTAATTTTGAATCGGAGGAATTTGTATCTACTGATGAAGAGTCCTCATTTGGAGGGATCTTTTCCGAGTTTTCCTCTTTAATCATCAATTGATACAAATTCACAAATTCAAAGCTTCAGCTAGCAATACTAGACAAAATACAATAAACAAATTATATATAATAGAAAACACGTGCGCAATTTTTTTTTTCCTTTACGAGGAAACAGTTGTGTTCTCTTAATCGAACAAACTAATTTGTATCCGTCTGAATCACCATAGACAAAACATCACATTGACAGAATCACCATTGACATACACATGACAGTTTAAAGGCTTACCTAACAAAAAATGAAAATAAAAAGAGGTAAGGGCACTCCCTATACATTATCAAAGCATCCATTTTAGAAAATGAATAAAACGGATCTTCCACCATGTGTTATACCGACCCTTATTGTTTAATTGGAACTTTGTATTTGACCGGGCGTTAGGGAATTAGCAGATAGAGCAGTACCGGTTTCCTGAGTTCTGAATGTCAATTGAACAACTGAAATAACACGAATTGAAAAGGAATGGTTTCTATACTACAACTTCGGCTTTTATTTTAAAGTTATATTCTAACGGAAAATGTACAATTATTTACTTACTGCGTGTCAGGAAACGTCCCTAATTGCCATATCTAATATCTTACCCTTCTTGTCCCTATACTGTAATGTACAACAGTCCCTACATAATGTGGATGAACCCAGTTCCCTGTGTGATGTGAACCCGCTTGAGACCCGTCACGGAGTGCGACGTGTTCACATCCGATCTCCTTTTTAAAGGATCCTGAATAGAGGAGACGCCTCATGATCAGGCCATATCGAACCATAGGGCAGCTCTATAGAAACGACAAGCTGAGATCACAAAGCGTTCCCATTCCCGATTAAAATTCCTTAAATTAGTTACTATACAACCAACAACATGTAAGAAAACAGGAGTATAAATTCATTTCATTCATAGATTAAAATTCCCTAAATTGTTGGGTTGCTGTTAATACAACCCACAACAGGTGAAACCCAGTGACAATAAATCGCCACAACAATACCAACTGGTAGACTTTCAAGGTTATCTACGATGTGATTTTTCACGGCGAAACCAACACCAGCTTCGTGATGTTCATCGCTGGGACGACCAATCCAGAAAAAGGTGTAACCAGCACCAAGTTCTTTAAGATGACCTTTCTCAGCAAAACGCGTTTCACTAAGTGCTGCTATATCAATGTTGTATCTGGCAAGCTCTCTGCCGACGAGTGCAGTTATTCGTATTAGTATATTGGGGGCATCACGAAGAGTTCGCACATTCCATGCTGTATCATACTAAAGTTATAGCACACAATATTGTTTTAACCTTTACATGATAGGCCTAGTCTTTAGTTGTAACAAACCAAGCTATGAATAGTTTTTTGGACATCGGGGATTTCTCAGATTTATTTCCGCAAACGATACCTCTGAGACGGGGTTCTGGTTTACCCATAAAGATGGCTCAATAGCCAACTTTTCCGAAATTTTCGAAACGAAAGTTAAACAACCAGCAGAAGTTATGGGAAAAGGGACTTTGAAGTGTAAAGGTAAAAACAAAATGTCAAAAACTGTATACAGGGCGTTGCCACTACGTCCACGCCCAATGAACCATGGCAAGGGTTAAAACAACACCTTAATACAAGCAATGAAAATGGGCTTTGCCCAATTCACAAGGGAATTCATTCAGGCGACTAATAACAAAGGAAAAGAATGCAAGCGTATCTCCTCGAGCACCAATGTGCCCGAGCAGAAAGCCAAACGGCTGAAATCAGTCGTGGTTGTTCCTAACCAAGCAGATTCTGATGAAACAGAAGCTGAACTGAGACGCCTGTTCTCTGAGGATGAACAAAATGGCTCGTCAAGTGACGATCTTTTGGGCGATGTCCAACAGAAGTATGAAGCAGATGATAAGATTGGACCCAAAGTTGTCTGATGATAAACTGTCTGAAAACAGTACCAATCTAATAAAAACGAAAGTGAACCCAGAAATATGGGTGCTTCTCAAGCCTAGTATCCGGACCCGGGACTTAAAGTTCTTGAGAGTTCAAAAATTGCTTGTTTCAGCATTTGTTCCTCTACTGCAACTAACAAATTAGTTGCTAACAAAGCAAGGTGTCAAAGTAGAGGTAAAACTAGCTACGGACACTATAACTTTAATGACTAATTCCAACATTGAGCTAAACTTGAGACGTATAGGGAACTAATGCGTCCCGATCTCAATACACAGTACCAGCGCCTCTGCGCTCCTTCGGTCCCAATTACCAAACTTCTTTTGGAGGCCAAACTGACCAAAGCAGTTCAGGACATAAAAATAACCAACAAAGTTGGAAATAAACTTGTTCATCAGGCTGATGGACGTAATAAAAACTTTGGGTATAGACATTACTCAGGCCGTTTAATGTCGGCAAAAAAGTACAACCAACTCACTCCCATCCCTACCAAGGGAACCGACCGGCAAAAAGCAGCCACAGCCGGGGACGAGGATACAGGCTGGGCCAAAGCACAGTGACACGCCCGTAAATGCGCCAAGTTCTTCCAGCATAGCACAGATTAGCACATTAATGCTGAAATCAGTGCAGCTAAAGCAAGCTCATTCATTGCAGGAAGAATACACAATTATTCTTCATCATGGAGTAAAATTACTGCTCTATTTTGAGCATAGTAAAAGGACTCAAAATTGAGTTCGAATCCACATCGAGACAAATGTTCATACCAAAGCAATATGACTTGAATGACTTTGAACAACAAATTGTTCAAGGAAGTTGATAAGCTCCTTGCAAAAGTTATTGAGAACAATTCACATGAACCAGAATAATTCTTGTCAAATATATTTTTGCGGCCGAAGAAAGACGGTACATAATGAACGATATTGAATTTAAAGTCGTTAAATACAAATGTGAAATACCATCATTTTAAGATGGAGACTTTACAGTCTGCCATATATTTAATGACAAAAAGGTTGTTTTATGTCATCAATTGACCTAGGAGACGCCTATTATTCAGTGCCGATTGCAAATGAACATAAAAAGTATCTGAAATTCCAATTTGGTGATACCCTTTATCAGTACACCTGTCTCCCAAATGGGCTTGCTTCTGCTCCACGTTTATTCACAAAATTAAAGAAATGATTATACTCGGTTCTCAGAAGCCAAGGGCTTCAATCAGTTGCATACATTGATGATTCCTTATTGTTTGGAAAAACTTACGAGGAATGTTACAATAATACGGTGGCGACAAAACAACTTATGGCCCAAGCAGGCTTCATAATTCACGACACAAAGTCAGTTTCTATTCCAGTACAGGAAATGACTTTCCTTTATTTATTCCATTTCTTTACCCAGGGTGTGCCCAAACAGTTTAAAACTGGTTTTCATTGGGGCCCTGCATACATCATCAAATAAAATAACAGTACATATTATAAATACAAGGATATTACAGGAATTCTAAACATTAATACTAATTCTGATTTACGAGATAGGCGAAAACCCGCCAAATAAAAAAAACTTTTAGGTGAAAAATAAGAAGGGGAAATTCCTATCCGGCTCCACATTATAGTGGCAACCAAGTTCTAACTCCGTAGATCAGCGCAATTGGCATAATATCTAACACTCAGATGGCATGTCGGAGCTCTGATTTAAATGTGCTTAATGAGTCCAATGTTCGCAATTGTTCGGGCAGATTATTCCAAATATTTGCACCACTCACAGCGAAACTTGTGGCGTAGCATTCTTTTTTGGCGAAAGGAACTTTCAGTGCCGTGTGGGTTGATTGCCTTGTTTTGCGAATTACTGTAAGTGGTTTGAAAATATTTGTCATGTACAAAGGAGTCATTTTGTTGATACTTTTGAAGACAAGAATAGCCTTTTTTGACTTGACTCTTTTTGAAAGGGGCCCAATTAAGACGAGCAAACATATCCTCTGAAGGGGTGAGGAAGGTACATTTAAGGATTATACGCGCGGCTCTTTTGAGACATTTGTTTAACATATTATCGTGAGATATGTACCTTCCTCCCCACACAGTACAACAATACTCTAATGTTGGCATAACTAGACTTACAAATAGTGTGTGCAAGCTGTTCTGAGGAATACAATCACGGATTCTTCTTAGTATACCTAATTTAGACACCACATTTTTTCTTACGTATTCGACATGTGGGCCCCAACTTAATGCTTCATCAATAATTACACCCAAACATTTATAAGACTTCACATTTTCAATACGACTACCAGCAATGCATACATTTAAATTAACATTAGATATTTTCTGCCTAGTACCAATAAGCATGCATTTGGTTTTGGTGGCATTTAAAGCTAGCTTGTTTCTTCCGCACCAGTTGTGAAAACTAGTAAGAGCTGTATTTAAGCTACTTTCCATTATATTAATGTTGGAGGAGCTACACGTTAATGTGGAGTCATCTGCATACATAAATAAGTTGCAGTTTGGGGCAATACAAAATGGAAGGTCACTAGTATAAACAATGAATAAAAGTGGACCTAGGCTTTGTGCTTAACTCGAATGATATGTCAATTTCCCCGACATCACAGGAAGCTGAAAAGCTAAAAGAAAAATGTCAAAACTTGTTTATAAAAGAATCTGTGCTTATACGAGAAGTGGCTCAGATTATTGGCATACAGGGACCTATTCACAAAGCATCCGCACGCTTTAACGGATCCGTTAAGCCTCCGTTATGGTTTGCGCCAGATTCACGAAGTATCCGCATAATAGCGCATCCGCAAAACACGTCCGTAAAAGATCAATTGTTTTGCGGGAACTCCAGCGTTCCCGTAAAAGCTTACGGATCTCCGCATAGCGCTAACATGAAATGGCTGCAGTGTTCGTGGTTCTGCTGGAGGAGGAAAACAGGCGTACTTTTCGCCGCCAGCGAGTATTTCGTGATAGGTTACAGCCACTGGACATTTACGACGAGACAAAATAAGTATAATATTGTAACGTAGATTTTTCCTGGGGTCGACACAACACACAAGAAAGGATTTTGACACAAGTGTTCCGTGATTTCCGTTGAATCTCTGCCGTTTATTGTGTACTCTCGCCTCAAAACACTGACATGAAGCTCACACAATCACGCGGTCTCTAGAACTGGTCTGAACCGGTTCGGCGTATGCGCGATCCGGGGACGGGTTTCCGGAGCGCACCAGCAGGAGCCACCAGGGCGACCCCACCACCGTGGAATCGATCCAGCACCCCCTACCGGCCATCCGGCACGGACGCTACACAGCCCCCCACGAAGACCTTGTTTGCTCCCAAACAAAACGGTGGGCGCTGTTGCCGCACACCCGGCTAACCGCCCCGGAAAGCGCATAACGCCAACAATTAACACAACAAAAACTGGTTAAAGTTCCCGTCTAGGAGGTGGGAGGTGGCCGCCGGATGACACCGTCCGTGTCCAAACGCATCCACGTCCACTCCAGTAGAGCTCCACCCGACACCCGGCCGTCAAGACTCGGGGCTGCCCACGCCATTGGAGCGTCGACATCGGAGGAGGCGTCGGGGGCTCCGTCTGCGTCCCTCCTTCCGCCCGAGCTGGCGGGGAGGGGGCTGGCGGTGCTGCTTCCTTCTGGGTGGCGAGAGCGGTGTCCGTGTTCCTGTTGTCCTGACCAACGGCCCGGGGGCGCCGAGGTAGCCTCTCCTGGTCCTGGCTTGGCTGGCTGGCCGGCTCGTCCCGTTCCGTGCAAGGAGGCCGGGAGGGCCGCTCCGAGTGGAGGTGGTCCCCCGGCTCCCCCGCTGGAACTGGGTCCCGTCGTCTCTTGGCCGGGGGCGGTGATGCGGGACTGGAAGCGGCTGGGTGATCCCGCCTGCCGTGGGAAAGGTTGGGGCTCCCCTGTCGGAAGAGGCGAGGCGGAGAAGGTCATCGGCCGGCGGGATTGCTGAGCTCTATCTCGTCGACGCTAGGATGAATCTCTAGGGCGTCCATCTCTGCCATCACCCCGGCAACCAGCCCCTCCCGGCAGTACCGATGGTGACGTCCCCGGATGTCGTCTCTGTAGAACCGCAGTCCGCAGCCCAGTTCGCACGCGTACGGGCGCTCCTCGTGGAGCTTCTCGCACGCGGTGCGGATGTGCCTGCGGCGGTTGCTGCTGCGGGTGAAAGCCTTCCCACAGTGGGGGCACATCACGGGAGCCTCCGCAACGGGTGGAGACGCTTCCGCCTCCAGCACTTCCGACGGTAGTTCCTCCTCATCCGACTGGTCATCCCAGTCCCCTGGCGGCCCCGCCGAAGGAACCCAGGGCTCTGGGCTAGATGCTGATGATGGCTGCCCGCCTAGAGGCGGCTGTCCTTCCTCTGTGACTCGGCTGGGCTCCACCTGCAGCCCGTCTCCACCAGTCCACCTGGGCGTCACCTAAGTACGACTTTAGCCGGTTGAAATGGTCCACCTTGGCCTTGGCGCGAGGCGACCTCTGGATCCGGTAGGTGACGTCGTCGGTCCTCTTCAATACCACGAAAGGCCCGTCCCACCAGCACTGCAGCTTGGGCGTGCGACCCACATTCTTGGACAAAGTCAGTTTCTATTCCAGTACAGGAAATGACTTTCCTTGGCTTTGTGCTTAACTCGAATGATATGTCAATTTCCCCGACATCACAGGAAGCTGAAAAGCTAAAAGACAAATGTCAAAACTTGTTTATAAAAGAATCTGTGCTTATACGAGAAGTGGCTCAGATTATTGGCATACAGGGACCTATTCACAAAGCATCCGCACGCTTTAACGGATCCGTTAAGCTTCCGTTATGGTTTGCGCCAGATTCACGAAGTATCCGCATAATAGCGCATCCGCAAAACACGTCAGTAAAAGATCAATTGTTTTGCGGGAACTCCAGCGTTCCCGTAAAAGCTTACGGATCTCCGCATAGCGCTAAAATGAAATGGCTGCAGTGTTCGTGGTTCTGCAGCACCGGCGCCGTGGTCAACGCGTCCTTCAGATGTTCGAACGCTGACTGGCAAGCGACCGACCAAGAGAACATTCTCTGGCTCTTGGTGGTCAGGGCGGCGTGGAGGGGGCGGGCAATCTCGGCGAGGTTCACGATGAACCGCCTGTAGTAGGAGGCGAGGCCCAGAAAACTCCTGACTTGGGTCAGGTTCGCGGGTTGCGGCAAGCTCCTGATGACCGCGACCTTCTCCGGGTCGGTCCTGACTCCGTCGGCTGACACGAGTTGGCCCAGGAAGGACACCTCCTTCTTGAAGAGGCTACACTTCTTTGGCTTGAGTCTTAATCACTCGGCCCGGAACCGTTCCAGGACTACTGCCAACCTCCTCTGGTGCTCTTCGAAGTCCGTCCCCCACACGATCACGTCGTCCAGATAAACTACCGCCACTTGCCACTGCAGTCCCTTCAGCACCTGTTCCATCAGGCGCTCGAACGTCGCTGGGGCGTTACACAGCCCGAACGGCATAACGGTGAACTGGTACAGCCCGTTCTGCATGCCGAAGGCCATCTTCTCCCGGTCCGCTTTCTCCATCCCGACCTGCCAGTAGCCGCTGGCCAGGTCGAGGGTACTGAACCACTTTGCTCCGCTTAACGCGTCAAGGTTATCCTCGATCCTGGGGATGGGGTATGCGTCCTTGATTGTCACCTCGTTGACCCTCCGGTAGTCCACGCAGAAACGGACAGTCCCGTCCTTCTTCCGGACCAACACCACTGGCGACGACCAGGGGCTACAGGAGGGTTCCACCACGCCATCCTGCAGCAATCGATGTACCTGTTGGTCTTGTGGAGCGGCAACCTCCTGGGTAGTTGGCGAATAGGCATCGCGTCTCCCGTATTGATGGCGTGTCTGGTCAGTTCCGTGTGCCCAAGTACGGTTGAGGTCCGCCGCTCCTCGCTCCAGTAGGTCTTGTAGGTGAGGAGGAACCTCCGGCCGTGCGTCCACCGGAGCACGGCCGGCGACAGACCCTCGCCGTCCCTCCTCCAGCTCCATCACGTCCAACTCCTCCACTGGCGAGAAGAGAGCCAACCGGCTGCCCTGGTATATCGTCACCGGGTCGGCCGTCGGGTTGAAGACCCTCACCGGCACGGTTCCATTTTTGGTGTCCACCAGACCGGTGGCGACCGCAACCCGGCAGTTATCCGTGGCCTCCAAGTTGGGGTAGACCATCCCGACTCCCGCTCGCGACACACTTTTTATTTTTTTGGCGAGGATCGCTTCGTGTCCGGCCGGGACCACCATGTTCTCCGCTACCTGCACCCTCCACACTGAAAGGCTCGCGTGTGATACCCCCCAGGGGAAGAGGCCTCCCGTCGAGAGTGACCGTGTAGTCGTCCCAATGCCACTCGCAGTGGTACTTCGACAGAAAGTCAATCCCCAGAATCACGTCCGGCTCGATCTCGGCCACGGTAAGGTTCACGCGGAGGTCGCCCACTCGTAACTCGAAGTTTACCCTTCCCATCGCCGGCATAGGACTGCCGTCCACCATCATCAGGCCTGGGGGCGCGGGACGGAGGCTCCGTCCCTCGGCGCTGAGCCAGGCATTGTGGAAACGTTCTGCGATCAGGCTCACCGTCGCCCCGGTGTCGAGGAGGCAACGCACTGGCCTCCCCACGATTCTCCCCTCAATGTAGCTGGCTCCAGACATCCCCGTCGCGTCTGGCCTGGCTTGACCCGTCGCTCCGGGAACTGGCGGTCTCGGCACTCCCTTTGCCCCAGGCTGGGGCAGCGTGGGGCCGGCCCTTACCTTCCGGCGGGGGCAGTCTCTCCGAAAATGACCAAATCCGTGGCACCTGTAGCACTCCTTCCGAGCCCCCGCGTTAGGCCTGGGGCCGATTTCACGAAAGACTAAGATCAATCTTAGGAAGACTAACTCATCCTAACTTGCATTGGATCTGTTGCAAGTTAGGAGGAGTTACTCTTCCTAAGATTAATCTTAACATTGGTGAAATCGGTCGCTGTATCCCACCGGGAAGACCGACTCGGGCTCTACAGCAGGAACTAGAGGAAGCTGCCCTACTGACCTCATGTCTCTGGCTCCGGCCTTCCCTTTTTGGCTATACTCCTGGGACTTCATGAACGCCTCCATCTCGGTCGCCAGCGTGATGGCTTCGGTCAGGGTCTCCGCCTTCCGGGAGAACAGGTGACGCCTTTCGGAACGCCTCCACGCCCAAGTCCTCCCGGGCCTGCGCAGGTAGTCTTGGATAGCTTTTTATCACCAGCCGCCGAATAGAATGTCCCAGGCTTCTGAGCGACTCGTCGCGGCCCCTCGTCCGCATGGAAAACTGGGCCCGATGTAATGGGACCTGTGCCGTCACGCCGAACTGGATATCAAAGTTCTCCAAGATAGAGGAGAATTCCCCCCGTGCCTCCGGCTCCGCTCCATTGACTTGTGTGTGGAGCAGGGTTGACGGCTCCGCTCCATTGGTTTGTGTGCGGAGCAGCTCTGCTCCATTGACATGTGTGCGGAGCAGCATTGACGGCTCCGCTCCATCGGTTTGTGTGCGGAGCAGCCCCGCTCCATTGACATGTGTGCGGAGCAGCGTTGACGGCTCCGCTGCATTGGCTTGTGTGCGGAGCAGCTCCGCTCTATTGACTCGTGTGCGGAGCAGCATTGACGGCTCCGCTCCATTGCTTTGTGTGCCGACGGCTCCGCTCCATTGGCCTGTGTGCGGAACAGTGCCGACGGCTCCGCTCCATTGGATCGTGTGCGGAGCAGCTCCGCCCCGTTGACACCCACGAGGAGCAGCTCTGATGGCTCCGCCCCATTACCTTGTGTGCGGAGCGGCCTCGCCCCGTTGCTTCCCGTTAGGAGCAACTCCAGCGGCTCTGTTCCATTGCCCCGTGTGAGGAGCAACCTCGACGGCTCCGCTCCACTGCCTGGTGTGCGCAGCAACTCCGCTCCTTGGCTCGCTGGAAAAAACCTGCCCCGTCGCCTCGGGGCGGCCTCCCGTCTCCCTGCCGACCTCGAACAATGACTCCCTGTGTAGTCCATCGCTCTCTGAGAGGGCGCTGTTCTGTTGACCTGTCTCCAGACGACTCCCCGCCCCAGGCGCATCGACGAACACGACCCGCGAACGCTCCGAGCGGAGCGAACCGCCGGCCGCGCCGCCGTCCTCAGACTGAAAACCCACCGGGCTCGAATAGGGACTGTATTTGTCCCGGCGAGGCCCCGCCCACGCTGGGGTAGCGTAGTAAACCCTGGGAGTGTCCCGACGAGGCCCCGCCCCCGCCGCATCAACGGCCACAGCTTGGGATCGCCCCGTGCGGAACGAACCGTCTGCCGCGCCGCCGTCTACATCACGGGCCGGGGCCCCCACGGACTCGATATCATTTGTATAGAACAACTGAGGGATGTCCCGACGAGGCCCCGCCCCCGCCGCATCAACGGCCACAGCTTGGGATCGCCCCGTGCGGAACAAAACGTCTGCCGCGCCGCCGTCTACAGCACGGTCCGGGTCCCCCGGACTCGGTAGCGACCCCGGACAATTTATGGGGAAGGGCCCCCTCACTCCGAATCGGAGTGGACGCACCGTCTCCCCCCAACCATTGGGACATGTCCCGAAATTCCCCGCTATCATTTTCCAATTCCTCCCCCAGGAAACACCCTGACTCCCAGGACCCCACAGCCCCCCCCCCCCCCCCCACCCCCCCCCCCCCCCCCCCAGAGCTCTCTGGTAAATCCTTAAAGAAGGCCTCCAACTCCCTTGGCGTGAGGCACGGAGTGCCTGAAGTTTCTCTAGACTGGTCCCCGTTCCCTGATAATGCAACAGCGATTGCATACATCAATAACATGGGCGGAATACAATCGATAGAGTGTGACAAAGTCACACGCCAGGTGATAAAGCCAACAATATTTGGCTTGGTGCAGCTCACACTCCAGGCAAACAAAACGTAGTGGCAGACATTGAATCAAGAAGAAAGAATGTCGATGGGGAATGGATGCTTAAGCCACACATTTTTGGCCAAATAAGTGCTAGGTTTATAGAACCGAATATTGATCTATTTGCCTCTAGGTTAAACTACCAGGCCAAGCCGTATGTGTCGTGGAAACATGACCTAGTGGCTATTTAGATAGATGCATTCACGTTGTATTGGAACAATTACAGTTGTTATGCTTTCCCACCTTTTAGCCTTTTCGGCAGAGTTCTTCAAAAGATACACAACGACAAGGCAGAGGGACTTCTGGTTGTTCCAAACTGGCCAACCCAGTTCTGGTATCCGAAAATGATACATAATTATGCTGAAAGCAGAGCCAATACCCATCTCGGCATCTCTGCACCCATTACAGCTACCGCATAATATAACAGCGGTGCACCCACTTCAATCGAAGCTGTCACTACTGGCAGGTATCTCAGTTCGGACTACTGAAATAATTGTGGCTTCGTGGAGAAACTCCACACAAAAACAGTATGCTTCGTATATTAGAAGACGGGAATCGTTTTGCTGCAGACACAGCATAAACCATATCAAGCCAAATATAGGCATTGCGTTACAATTGTTAACATAATTATTTGACGAAGGTCTATTAAAAAGTTATAGTTCCATTAATTGTGCCAGGTCGGCAATTTCGTCAATTACTTTACCCATAGATAGTGTTACTTTTGGTAGTCATGTCCTAACCACAAGATTTATGAAAGGAGTGTTTAATTCTAGACCATCGTTCCCAAGATATAAAGCTATATGGGATGTTGGTATTTTGTTTAAATTCCTGAAGTCGTTAGGTAATACAAATGAACTTTCTTTGAAGGTGCTCAGTAAGAAAGTATAGTTACGTTGTTGGCTCTAGCTACAGCCCAACGAACCCAAACACTGCATATGCATTGATGATGTATCAATATCTGACACAGAGTGTCGTATTACAGCGAGAAAATTATTAAAACAAAGTAGACCAGGAGTACATCAAGCCGATTTTGTTTTACCCATTCGATCAGAAAATCCTGATCTTTGCGTTGTTACCAATTTATCAGAATATTTAAAACGAACAAAGAATGTTCGTGGCGATGAGAAACGTTTGTTTGTAAGTTTTCAAAAGCCGTTTAAGGCTTTATCTACAGACAGTATAAGCAGATGGATTAGATATATGCTAAAGGCGGCAGGAATTGACACAAGTGTATTTACAGCACACAGTGTACGAGCAGCCTCCACTTCAGCAGCTGTAACTTCAGGAGTTCTAATACAGGTTATCTTGAAGACTGCAGGATGGTCCGGCGAAAAGACTTTTGCAAAGTTTTATAATAAACATATATAGTTCAAAACTCTGCATTTTCTACTTCAATTATAAACAAGAAGTAAAACTGTCATGTAGCCTATGTTCTCTACTTATTTTAGTAAGGAAGTGTATTTGTCTATGAATTACATTAAAATAGTTGAACCAAACGTAAGTATTGTTTTCTTGGTACTCCTTTTTGTGAGTCCTTACTCTATGTTTAACAAGTAAAAATGTTCTTGCTCTAAACATCTCACGTGGTCTCTGGAGTGACGTCATAATGGTGAGGTAGAATCCTAAAATTAAACGAGTCTAATTCATTAGGCGAAGTTTGATTGAGATTCTACCGATCCATTATGATGAACGAAAGAGATTACGTGCCCACCCATTCTTCTTAAAGTTATAATGACCTCCCTTTTTTGTCATTGTCGAACCTTTTGACTTGTGCTTTAAAAATATTATTGATTGTAGCTGGATGGTAAGTGCTATCTCACGTAATCTCCTTTGTTCGTCATAATGGATCGGTAGAATCTCAAGAGAAAAAGCACTCAAAAGTATAACATTGCTAACACTGGGCTTGATACGAGGGGTGACTGATAAGTTTGTGGCCTAAGGTAGAAGGAGATGAGCTATACATATTTTACAAATTTTCTATGATAACACAGAGTTTGAAAAGGGTCGTGCTATCACCGGGGCCTACTATAAAGCGATCTCCTGAAACAGCTAAGGTAACAAAAATACAACAGATTTGGGTAACAAGAGAGGTGCTCTTTCACCAGGCCTCCATATTTGCACACTTTATTTCAGAGTTGTAATCGAGTCGCTTGGCCAGCCGCTTGGCCAGCCGCTTGGCCAGCCGCTTCGCCAGCCGCTTCGCCAGCCGCTTCGCCAGCCGCTTCGCCAGCCGCTTCGCCAGCCGCTTCGCCAGCCGCTTCGCCAGCCGCTTCGCCAGCCGCTTCGCCAGCCGCTTCGCCAGCCGCTTCGCCAGCCGCTTCGCCAGCCGCTTCGCCAGCCGCTTCGCCAGCCGCTTCGCCAGCCGCTTCGCCAGCCGCTTCGCCAGCCGCTTCGCCAGCCGCTTCGCCAGCCGCTTCGCCAGCCGCTTCGCCAGCCGCTTCGCCAGCCGCTTCGCCAGCCGCTTCGCCAGCCGCTTCGCCAGCCGCTTCGCCAGCCGCTTCGCCAGCCGCTTCGCCAGCCGCTTCGCCAGCCGCTTCGCCAGCCGCTTCGCCAGCCGCTTCGCCAGCCGCTTCGCCAGCCGCTTCGCCAGCCGCTTCGCCAGCCGCTTCGCCAGCCGCTTCGCCAGCCGCTTCGCCAGCCGCTTCGCCAGCCGCTTCGCCAGCCGCTTCGCCAGCCGCTTCGCCAGCCGCTTCGCCAGCCGCTTCGCCAGCCGCTTCGCCAGCCGCTTCGCCAGCCGCTTCGCCAGCCGCTTCGCCAGCCGCTTCGCCAGCCGCTTCGCCAGCCGCTTCGCCAGCCGCTTCGCCAGCCGCTTCGCCAGCCGCTTCGCCAGCCGCTTCGCCAGCCGCTTCGCCAGCCGCTTCGCCAGCCGCTTCGCCAGCCGCTTCGCCAGCCGCTTCGCCAGCCGCTTCGCCAGCCGCTTCGCCAGCCGCTTCGCCAGCCGCTTCGCCAGCCGCTTCGCCAGCCGCTTCGCCAGCCGCTTCGCCAGCCGCTTCGCCAGCCGCTTCGCCAGCCGCTTCGCCAGCCGCTTCGCCAGCCGCTTCGCCAGCCGCTTCGCCAGCCGCTTCGCCAGCCGCTTCGCGATAACAAAGGAACAATAACAGAGGAACAATAATAAAATAATGCTTTTGTCAAAGTTTATTTAAAAAGCTTGTGAGTTGACTCAAGACTTAATGACTTGTGATTGACTTGTAGTGATTTGTTACTGACTCGATTAAAACTTGAAGTTTTAGTGCGATTTTCTTTATTATTATGGTTTCCAAATTTGTATTTATTAAACCGAAACTATTAATTGCAGCGACTTACCGGACCCATTTGAAGACAGTCGGCGGCAAGTCTGTTGATATAACAGACGTGATGTACAGCTTGTTGGCCTTACAATTGGAGCCTTGTAGTTTGAGCCCTGCACAGAATCAAACAAAGACATTCAAGTCAAATGTGCAAAGGATTTTAGTTATAGTAGATCATTGTCAGTTGTGCTTTTTTATAGTTTGAAGCAGCAAAAGTACTCAGAAGCTGATTGACAACTAACTTGATGAAGTTTTAAGCTCTGTAAATGCTGTATATTCCGAGAAATAATAGTCTAAGATTTCGTTTTTAAACCAACTATTAATTGAAATTTCAAACAAATGCGTCTCTGAGGTACATTTTTGGACTACTTTTGTTATTATTTTCTTCAAAATTACAGTATATCAGCAGGAATAATTTCACAGGGAGTTTAGAGTGATTAATATCTGTACATGCGGACTTACGTCCGAATGGGGATTAAAGAGATTACATAAGTAAATATCTTTTACATCAAGTAAGATACTGAACAATACAAATGTATACTACCCCTTTAAAGAGAGAGGGACAAAACTCAACATTTTGACTGGTTTTGATTGTATGTCTTGATCTGGGGTTTGTGACAAGATGCTTAATTCCAGCATTGGCTTTTCTGTTACTCGAGAATAGAGCATTACGTCACGTGTTTTCACTGGTTGCTATGCGTTATCATTCAGCACTCCCTATTCTAGAACTGTTTAGTTTTATTAAAATGGGTCTGGGAATGAAATAATAAGACTTGAGAAGTTGCTGAATGTCGGCGCTCGCCTACATCACAACATACCTCTGAAAAGAGTTCCGTAACTAGCCACTAAATACACTCTCTAAACGAAATTAGAAAAATAGGAACATTTTTGCGATCATCCCATGGTCTAAATGCCCTACCTGTGATAGCCGTCCATCTTGTGCTTTTGGCCAGGATCTGAAACCGTCACCTAAAAAAATAAATTGTGATGGCACGCGATATAACAGTGAGAAAATTCCCACTAAGGGCAACTTTAGGGTGAGAAAAACTCCACACATACATTTTAATGATTTTCACAACCAAGATCAAGTTTTTGCTGCTTTACAAGATGGTAAAGAATAGTTAAATAATTAAATTTATTTATTTATTTGTTGTGGGGGCGCACACGGTACTAAGTACGCATTATCCGGCACAGTGATCCTGCAATATTATTGTAGCACATTATTTCCTAATTGTTTCGGGTTTTCAGTTTATTTGGGGGTTTTCACAAGATGGCTAAACTGACCCGAACCGACCCAAATACGGTTCAAAACCAAAACCGAACCGACCTAAATACTGTGCCAAACCAAAACCGACCTGACCCGAAGTTGGTTTCAAGTCGGGTCAGTGTTAGGTAGGATACACCATTTGCAGATATCTAAATATTGTACTACCGAATTATTAAGAAATATCTTACTTATTTGAAATTAAATAATGACTGTAGGCATCCAGCAAAATGATTTCGCTAGATATCCTGTAACCGTTCTGAAAAATTTAATTGCGATCGCGGCGATCGTGGATTTTATATAATTCAATCGATGCCATTAACTTGGTGAGAAATTATGCCACTCCCGTTTGCTTTGATGATATTTTCATGACTGCCTCCGTAGCCATGGATACAGCAGCGACCAGCTACGGTCAAATATTGAGACAAATGAAGCATGCACCCTTTTTGTGTCCAGTGGGGCCGCTCTATTTGGCAATTAACTAGCAATTAAATTACCTACAAGTGGCCTCAACTGCAGCTCCCTATAAGGACAACAGCATTCGAGTATGTACTACTGAGATTCAGTCTGATGACACCAGAAAACGATGTTGCTGAAACGCTTTATATTTGGCTTGATAAGCCTTTGTCTTATGACCAGATGCAGCGATGGCGCCGGAAGTTGTAGCGGCAGTTTTATGAGAGGGGTGTACCCCTGTCCTCCTGCTTGGCAAATGTGGGGTGAGAAATGCTACCAAATATTGGGTATGGATCTACCGTGGGCCGAGGCAAAACAAGAGTGCCTTAAGACGGGAGGCCATTTGGTCATGCCACGGTCTCAGCAGGAAACCGAGTTTATCTTGAAGAACGTGTTCCAGCACCAGTTTTGGATCAACTGCAATGATCTGGAAGTCGAAGGTTTGTCAAAAAAAATGCTCAGTTCTAGGTACTGATTCTGTGTATGAACAAAAGATGACGCAAAATTTGTCGTGTGCAAAAGAAAAGGACATTAGCATCCCAGGCATGCAAACATCTCTTTTGAAGATATTCGAGTTTAACTGTTTTTGTGATGCTATTTCTAAATTATACACTACATAAGGCTAACATTTTGACTGGTGAATAATTTGAATAGTACTGCTCACTTTTTATTTCGAACCGTTACCTAATTATAAGGTCGTTTACATATTTATGCTAACGACCTTTTTGCCAGGAATTCCTTTAGTCATTAATGTAACAATCCTAACGAGGTACAAAAAGTCCCACTGAAGTGAGGAGGTGAATGAACTTGTAGCAAGTTTTGTTACTTTTGTGTTATCTGCTTACGTCCTTATGCCGGCTTAAAAAAATTAAGCATTAATTATGTCAGATGACAGATACCAAATGACAGATATTTTGAAACTATCATTTAACCTATAAAATACTAATTCGAACGTTTGACCAATGTTTTACCCTTACTTATTAATCATGTAGGAAATAGGAACTTAACAAATTGACTAGGGTGCAAGAAAGTTGTGATTTTTTTGGGGGGGGGGTTCAAACCAACCCTGCCCGGACCAATTTTTGTTATATAACAACACAAAATAACCAAAACGAAAGGTGTGTCACGTTGACAAACACAGCTGTTTTGGCCGTTATAAAATGTCTTTTTTCAATCTATGTATGTCTAAATATCTATGACCCAATAAACCTAGTACAAAAAGAATCCTTAATTTACCATGTTCTGTTAATGAAATATGGTTTGAATGTCCAAAACCACACACACAAAATTCATTAAAAAAACTTTCACAATGACTCACCATAGCGTCACCTCAATTAATACCTGCAACACATGTCGGTATCATACATTCTTACATTGCAGGGTCACACCACTGATCACACACTGACCAATCAGATGACAAGCATTTGTTTCGCATTCGTGCATTGGAAGATAGAAAATCAAGGACTTTATTAACGAGGAAGCCATCTTGGTCGTGTTCCCTGACTATTTTTGCATTCTAGCCTCACTTTCAATTTTTTATTTGTTATGTGGCTTAAAACATAAATGTATGTTTAATCACAAATGTACAATTATTTATCAGAGAAGACTGGCATTTATTGGTAATTAACTTTATACCATTGCCTTCATTTCTCTTCTCAAATTGACCAACCTAAGACTTTTCTCCATCCCCTAAATCATAATTTTTCTGTTATGGGATTGACAAACCCGGGTAAATACAAAATATGTATGAATCAATTTAACATATCTGGCTATTCATTATATAATGTGCAAAATATTACTTAATTATAAGGTTATTTACATATTTATGCTAACGACTTTTTGCCAGGAATTTCTCAAGTCATTAATGTAACAATCCTATAACGACCTTTTGCCAGGAACAAAGGTCCCACTGAAGTGGGGAGGTGAATGAACTTGTACCAAGTTTGGTTACTTTTGTATTACCTGCTTACGTCCTTATGCCGGCTTAACAAAACAAATCATTAATTGCATCAGAATGACAGATACCAAATGAAAGATATTTTGATACCATCAATTACCTATAAAATACCAATTCGAACGGTTGAACCATTTTTCACCCTAACTTATTAATCGTGTGCGACTAGAAATTAAACAAGCTGACTAGTGTGCAAGAAAGTTGTGAATTAAAGGGGAGGGGAAGGTGGGAGGGGGGGGGGGGGGGGGGGGGTGGGGGTGTTTGGGGGTAAATCCCTGGTTAAATGAAAAATCATGTATGAATTAATTTAACATACCCGGATATTAATTAATGTGCAGAAATAGAGATGTTAGGATTGGTGGTGGGGTCGCCATGTATTTATCCACTGATTTACAATAATATTCCCAGGTCTGATTTGAATGATATAGGTGATGATTCTTTTAATATATATTTGCAGAGATTATTACTTCACGCAATATCAATAACATGTTTTTAACATGTTCTCAAACATTTTCCCACCAACTTACTAATGCCAATAAACACTGTTTTATTACCGGTGACTTTAATATAAATTTACTAAGTTCTGAGAATAGTAGACAGCCGCAAGAATTCTACTAATCTTCTAATCTACTAATCAATAATTTACTAATCTTCTTGTTTACCATTAATTCACAAACCATCAAATAGTTTACCCCCTCCAAAATATAGAATTAATGTTACTGATTTGTCTGATCACTTTCCAAGATTTACTTCTTTCCCATTTACACTAAATCTCCTGTGATTGAAGTTTAGTTTTAAATGCCAGATATGCTAACTCAGCCTTTGACAATTTCATCGATATTTTTAAAATAATTTTAGATAAATATATTCCTATGAAGCAGTACAAACCAAAATCCTCTAAATTAACTCCCAAGTGCACTTGGATCACAAGATGTTAGTTTTATCAAAGATACATTGCCAGTCCTACAAACTGTAACCGTTCTAGGTACGTACGTTATAAAAATATAGGCCTACTTACCAATGTCCTTCGTAATTCTAAGCGTAATTATTGTCCTAAATAGTTTGAAAAGGTTAAAGGTTATATTAAAAACACATGGAAAAGACATATTCGATCGTTGTTATGTGGAAAATATAGTGAAGTCAAGTTGAAGTTGAAGTTCCAAAAATGAATATTTTATATTTGACATATAAGTCGTACGTACGAGTTAGCTGAAGTGAGATAAAATAATTATTTTCACCATGTCCCTAATACAGCTTCGTAATTGTGTATGTTTGTCCAACAGGCGTTTGGGTGTGTCAGGACGGCACTAGTGACGTAGAGTACAGAAACTGGGCTGAGAAGCAGCCGGATAACCGTGGACGTGGAGAGCATTGTACATATGCAGGAACTACTGGCTGGCATGATCTTTATTGCCAGAATAAAAGGCCTGTTATCTGCCAACTACCAAAGCTATAATATTAGACGTGACAGGGCTCACCATTGTCTATAATAAAAAGAAGATTTTAAGATTGTATAAGAACTAAAGATTGTTGTTGTTGTAAGTCAGCAAGCATGTTTATTAACAAGTTCGCGTTGGATGCCGTGTATACACGCAAAGTTTTACCAGACTTCAAAACAGATGACATATACACACGTAAAAACAAGGCCGGAAATATCTGTCAGCGATTGGCTTGTACATCGATCCTGCAATATTATTGTAGCACATTTATTTTCTGTTTCGATGTTCACTTTATTTGGGTGTTTTCACAAGATGGCTTAACCGACCTGATCTGAATATTGCAATTGCAAGTGCAAAACCAAAACCGAAACCGACCCGACTGAAATGATCTAAAAATCCACCGGACCCGACCCAAAGTCGGTTTCAAGTCGGGTTTGTTTTTACGTAGGGTTTGCACATCATTACTGCACAGGACTGGTCTGATTTCAAGTATTTTACAAGATTTTAAGTGACAATCTTTTGGTAATTGCGTTCATTTTGAACTACATTGTAGGCCTTATATTTGTCTATTTATATACTCAGTAATTTTGCACGATATTTATAATGAATGAAGTATGCTTGTGGCACCATTAAATAAATAAATAAAAAATAAAAAAAACAGTAGAAATATTCACTAAAGAAGTGTGGTAAAGTTTACCTCAATCAGAAAAAAATGTAAATACAGTGGTTAATTTTAAATTAAGACAGCATGTAAAATGGTGTTGTTAAACTAATTATGGCCTAGTTACTAGGATTTCTGTTTTCATTTGAAAAGAACACTAGATGTTTCACTTGGGTAATGAAACAACATATTAGGTACCGGTATGTTTTATGACGTTGTCTGTATTTCAGCTCACAATCAATGTTTGTTGTTAATAATTAAAAAAAAATATCAATTTTTAAACCCACAACTACATATGGGAGAGGAATGCTGATCATAAGTCCACTGATTAAAGGGGCACTAGACCATGTTTTGGATTGTTTACTTATCCTATTTGAAAAATCTGGTTGAAAAGATACAAACCTAATGTCTTAATTTTCCCAACAAATATTAAAATGATTGTTTACACCGGACACGACGGAGTTTGCATATGTTTTTCCTGTCATTTTTATTAATTGTACAAAACGCATGAGTTGTGCGTGTCACATAAATTACACACAGCACCAATGCCCAATGTGGTTCTTTATACACATCTGCAAAAGGCAACAATTAAATGGCTGGAATCAGGACTATACCCAAACAGCTCAAGATCTTAGGGTTGCAAAAGTGGACCCCGAAACTCGTTCTACACAAGAACAACACAAAAACGCACATTTTTTTAAGGATGGTTGTCTGAATGTTTATATCCTATGTTTAAATGTTATTTCCAATTAACATTATTTTATTTAGAATGCATTTTGTAGCCCATTTGGGCAATTCTAGGGCATAGTATCCCTTTAACCAGTTAGCGGCAGAGGACGTATATACACGCAAAATGTTTGCAAAAATTAAAATTGATGACTGATAAACACGCCACGAGCAACTTGAAGCGAGGCCCGGAATGTTTGTCAGCAACTGGCTCGCAGCTGGCATGTATGGGTCTGCTGACCAAAGCCTGGTAAAGAACTGTTTTAATTAATTGTATATCATCTTTATAATTCAACTGATAAATTTCAAAAATACCATATTCCCTGTAAAACTTGTTTGATAATTCATCACATTAAGCAATTCAAAGTAACTTCAAAGATTTAACAAATAAAGTGTTCCTATTCAGTTTTGACAACCTACTTTAGGCATTCTTCAAATGCCAAATCTGTTTCTTTATTTCAAATAAGTCAGAGTAAAAATGAATGACAACCAACAAAACAACAAGTTAAATCAAAATGTCTTTGTAGATTTTTTTAGTAAAGTTACATTTCAACACCAGCCAATTACAACTAACACAAATTTGGTACTAATACTTATATTAAAGGTAGGGTACACCCTTGGTAATTGGTTGAATTATCAGGAATGGGTGGATATAAAGGTAGGATACACCATTGGTAATTGGTTCAATTATCACGAATGGGTGTATGTAAAGGTAGAATACACCATTGGTAATGGACCGATCCGGTTTTGACCATAAGCCCCGCCCACCTTAGCAACGGCATGGCGACGCCATTACCCTGGTCAAGTTCCACACACGTGAACGTGAGTTAGTCTTGCATACGCACTGTGGACCTCCGAACAATATAGGTCCACACGATGCGGGAAGAGGTTACGGTTTGTGGACTTGCACACGTCCACAATCCGTTTTTCAGTTTCCGAAAAAGAGCGATAGAGGAAAAACGGGTTAGGGTTATATATAGAAAAGATAGAAGGGACAGCTGAGAGGCCCATAATCAAAATTTGAGGGTAAATTTGTTTTGGGGAAGCGAGAAAAATGAGTATTTAGTCAAAGTTTGTTAACTACACGAAGACAAAGGAATGTCCACAGTGCGTATGTAAGGTAAAGCTGTATGTACGTACACGCACTCAAAGTGGGTAAATGCCGTCAATAGGGGACGGGGCATTGTCCGACCGTCTTCCCTCTTTTGTTTGTACTCTAACGTTTTCGGATGATCGCCATAGGATTTGCACACGAGTCTGAATCGGGGACCTTTGCGGAATAGGGGACCCCATTGTTCCCTTTGTCATACGTCCCCTATTTCAATCAAAAACAAACGCATGCGCACTAGGTCAAATTTAACACCAAAAGTACGTAACACCAGTACTTGATTTGAAACTGATACTTCAAGAATCATGTTAATTCATTTTAACACCAATTTTCATTCCAAAATATTAAAATAACATTGGTGTTAAAATTTTAACACAACAGTTTTTGTAGTGCAGCGTTTATTCTTTAAACACATGCGTATAATAAACACACTGACGTGTTTAACAATGGCGTTTATAATCTAAACACTTCTTGTTTACATGTGTGTTTATGTGTTTAAGGGTTACACATGTTGACGTGTATATGGCCTGTAACACTTTTTAAACACATAAACACGTTTATATTAACAGAAGTGTTTAAAAATGAACACTACTTTTAAATTGTCTAAACACGTGTTTATTGCGGGAAACATAAATGCATAACGTTTAAATTATAAACACTCTATGCGTTTATGCGTTTAACAATACTGTAATTGTAAACGCGTCATGTGTTCATTGGTTTTAGTATTTGATTGAATATTAGAACCAAACAATGCATTTAACAGCAGTTTCCAAAAATATCACAACCTTGGTGTCCCTTTTATACATGAAACCGTGAACTATTTTAGGACACCATGCTGTCAGGAAATAAGTCGGATGTTTCATCCTTTGCTTTCTTTCTCGTTGCAAGCCGATCGCTAACACATATTTCTGGCCTTGCTCGTAACGTGTTTTTCTGTCATCCGTTTTGAATTCCCGAAAAAACTTTGCGTGTATACACAGCATCTGACGCGAACTGGTTAATTAACACGCTTGCTGACGTAAAAAAAAAAAATCTCTCTTCATTATATGAAGTGGTGAGCCCTGTCACATTTAATATTACAGCTTTGGTTGTTGGCAGATAACGGGGCGTTTGCTCTGGCACGGAATATCATTCCAGCCAGCCGTTTTTGCAATTGCACAATGCTCTACACCTCCACTGTTACCTGGCTCCCACTTATCCCAGTTTCTGTACTCCACGTCACTAGTGCCGTCCTGACACACCCACTCGCCTGTTAGACAAACACAAAAAGAGACTTTCAACAAACTTGCAGGAAATTCTGCTCAATGGAAATTCCAAGAGGTACTTTGACTTGGACCCAATGGGCTTTATTCACGAGTCGGCTATATTTAATTGAAAGTGAGGTAAAATAATCATTTTTGAAATTTGAACTTAAACTTCACTTCACTTTATTATTGCCAGACGGCGATCGCAAAAAAAGAACAACATAAAAAACCACTGCCCGACGCCGGTTGAAAACGAACGCTGTTTTGGTTTGCTTTTCTCATTGGACATACCAGTAAAACGATATTTACTATAAAATACAACCCCCTAAATCACACATTCATGATAATTCAAGCAATTACCAATGGTGTATCCACCATTCGTTTTTGCATTACGATTTTTGCAAAAAGTCGTTAGCATAAATATGTAAATAACCTTATAATTAGGTAATATTTTAAAATAAAATTAAGAAACAGTCCGAAATTAAATATGTGCAGTACTATCCGAACTATTATTACGATTCAGCCTTATGTAGTGTATAATTTAGAAATGGCAGCACAAACACCGTTAAACTCGAATATCTTCAAAAGTGATGTTTGCATGCCTGGGATGCTAATGTCTTTTTCCTTGGCACACGACACATTTTGCGTCATCTTCTGGTCATACACGGAATCAGTACCTAGAACTAAGCAAAATGTTGACAAACCTTCGACTTTCAAATCATTGCAGTTAATCCAAAACCAGTGGTACACATTCTTCAAGAGGAACTCGGTTTCCTGCTGAGAGCGTGGCATGACCAAGTGGCCTCCCGTCTTAAGGCACTCTTGTTTCGCCTCGACCCACGGTAGATCCATACCCAATTTTTTGTAGCATTTCTCACCCCACATTTTCCAAGCAGGAGGACAGGGGTACACCCCTCTCATAAAACTGCCGCTACAACTTCCGGCGCCATCGCTGCATCTGGTCATAAGACAAAGGCTTATTAAGCCAAATATGAAGCGTTTCAGCAACATCGTTTTCTGGTGTCATCAGACTTGATCCCAGTAGTACATACTCGAATGTTGTTTTCTTTTCTAACCTTCACTTGTACAGTGAGCTGCAGTTGAGACCACTTGTAGGTAATTTTATTTTGTGACGCTAGCTAACTGCCAAATAGAGCTGCCCCAGTGGACACGAAAGGGTGCGTGCTTTTTTTTGTTTACATAAATGATCGTGCTGGTAGCCATGACTACGGAGGCAGATATAAATATCATCAGAGCAAACATAAGTGGCATAATTTCTCGCTAAATTAACGGCAACAATTGAGTTATATTTAATAAATACCTAGGAGAGTTGATAGCTTCTGATTGGTCGAGACTCGATTACGTGGAGGGCATTATTTTACAGTAATGTCCACGGCTTTTAAAAAGAACCGAATAAAATGTCCCCTGAATCAGCATTAATTAGGGAATAACAGTGCGAGGACCCGGTCATCACTGCGTGATAATGACCGGGTTGGGGGATGACCGCTGGTAATGAACCGAGCCGAATGTCCTCGTCCTGGTATTCCCTTTAATAAATACCTTTTTAACGAGAAAAATTGTGAAAATGCTTCAAATTTCGTGACGTTCCTTTCTGCGATATTTTCAGTGTTTTGTTTTTATGTTTAGGGGCCACATTTTAGCTTATGCGTGGTACCTTGTCTCTTCAATATGTGTTGTTATTATTACCCATAGTTTGAAACTAAACTAGCTGACTATTGATGCCCACCGTGCATAGCAACGCGCTAGCGTTAAAAGACGAAGCAAACGTTATACGCGTACATTTATAGCGCACAGTATCATATCAAGATTTCAATCGTCCTTGTTACAAGTTACCTACCGTAGGACTGTTGTATTTGGCCATTCATTGGCTTACATGATGCTTGAATAATGCTGGTCTAGGGGACATTTATTAAAAGCCGGTCAATTACTACAAAATAATGCCCACCACGTGATCGAGTAATCATGTAAGCTAATGGTTGGCCGAATGCAACAGTCCTATGGTGACTTGTAACAAGGACGCGTCAAATCTTGATACTGGGCGCTATAAATGTACGAGTAGAACGTTTGTATCTATACGCGCGGCATTTTTCAAAATGCGCGTGTCGCCTTCGGCTCGGTCCATTACCAGCGGTCATCCCCCAACTCGGTCAATTATTACGCAGTAATGACCGGGTCCTCGCACTGTTATTCTCTAAATATTTCACGATCGCCGCGATCGAAATTTATTGTTTAAATGATTCAATTTTTCCGGAACAATTACAGGATATCTAGTGCAATCATTTTGCTTGATGCCTACAATCCTTATTTACTTTAAAATAAGTATAGATATATCTGCAAATGGTGTATCCTACCTGAAACAACTGACCCCACTCGAGACTGACTTTGGGTCGGGTCGGTTTGGGTTTTGCACTTGCAATATTTGGGTCGTTTCGGGTCAGTTTAGCCGTCTTGTGAAAAACCCGAAATAAACTGAAAACCCGAAACGATTATAGGAATTAATGTGCTATACATTAACATTGCAGGATCACTGTGCCTGCTAATGCGTACTTGGTACCGTGCCAACTACAACTTGTAGTTGAAATGGCCCATTTAATGTAATTTGTTTTTGTTTAAATAAAAGGTAACCCTCACCCTCCAAACTCCTCCAAAATAAATATGATTTTGCACACACCCTGGGGAGTTAGAGTTATTTCCAGTGTATCAAAGTTGTTGTTTTAAGTAATAAATATGAACAAAGAGGGTTTGGGGGAAACGGCCCCGCCCCTAGAATGGTAGCTTATTACCATGTAAACTTTGCATAATCGTGACGTATATTCGGGGACCCCTCGACCAGCCGACCGGGCAGCGACTTTTTTAAGCGTAGCACTAACGAGCTATTACATATAGAATTGTCCAGTAGGGCACTTTATACGAAATGATATTATTATTAAAACCACGCATTCAAGCCATGTAATGTTTGCCTTTTGCAGAATGTGTAAGAAACCACTTACATTGTGCATTGGTGCTGTGTGTAATTTATATGACACACATGTGTGCGTGTGTGAAATAAAGCCCTCTGATTGGTCGATAAGGAATTATGGGATATGTTAACAATAGTCGATGTTAAATTGTTGTATTTAGTCCAAAAATTCATTTTTCAATTCAATTCGGGCGATTCACAATGCAGTGCGCCACCAAGCGTTTGACTCAAAAGAGCCACTTTTAAACTTTACGGTCGACTTCTTCCGTATATCATATTGTAGTGAAATATCTATTCTTCATTGTTCACGCGAGGTACAACACAAACATAAATATATCCCGAAGCGTCGTTGGTTAAAACATTGTTATTTGCAGAAAAAAATTGGAATTGTAATCGTGCGCGTCCAAAAAGACGTAAAAACTGATGAGTTTATGCAAAATCAATACCGTTTTTCAAACTGATGCCGACTTTTTCCCATGATGCACTGCGGGTATAGCAGGATTTGCGCCTCCAACGGCAGCTTCTAGGTATTGTGAATCGCTCGAATTACTACAAAATAATGCCCACCACGTGATCGAGTCTCGACCAATCAGAAGCCATCAACTCACCTAGGTATTTATTATTCAAGCATCATGTAAGCCAATGATTGGCCGAATACAACAGTCCTACGGTGACTTGTAACAAGGACGCGTCAAATCTTGATACTGGGCGCTATAAATGTACGAGTAGAACGTTTGTATCTATACGCCCGGCATTTTTCAAAATGCGCGTGTCGCTTTCGGCTCGGTCCATTACCAGCGGTCATCCCCCAACTCGGTCAATAACGCAGTATTGACCGGGTCCTCGCACTATTATTACCTAAATATTTCACGATCGCCGCGATCGCAATTTATTGTTTAAATGATTTAATTTGTTCGAACAATTACAGGATATCTAGTGCAATCATTTTGCTTGATGCCTACAATCAATTTACTTTAAAATAAGTAAAATATTTCTTAATAATTCGGTAGTACAATTTTAGATATCTGCAAATGGTGTATCCTACCTGAAACAAAAGACTGACACGAATCGAAACCGACTTTGGCTCGGGTCGGTTTTGCACTTGCAATATTTGGTTCGTTTCTGGTCAGTTTAGCCGTCTTGTGAAAAACCCGAAATAAACTTAAAACCCGAAACGATTAGGAATTAATGTGCTACATTAATATTGCAGGATCACTGTGCCTGCTAATGCGTACTCGGTACCGAGCCAACTACAACTTGTAGTTAAAATGGCCCATTTAATGTAATTTGTTTTTTGTTTAAATAAAAGGTAACCCTCACCCTCCAAACTCCTCCAAAATAAATATGATTTTGCACACACCCTGGGGAGTTAGAGTTATTTCCAGTTTTTGTTTTAAGTAATAAATATGAACAAAAAGGGGTTTGGGGGAAACGGCCCCGCCCCTAGAACGGTAGTTTATTATCATGTAAACTTTGCATAATCGTGACGTACATTCGGGGACACCTCGACCAGCCGATCGGGCAGCGACTTTTTTAAGCGTAGCACTAACGAGCTATTACATATAGAATTGTCCAGTATGGCACTTTATACGAAGTGATATTATTATTAAAACCACGCAACTGAATCAGAAGGCGCGTGATCGAATTCCATAAAAACCTATTTAATTTTTGTTTTGTTTATTTATTACCTTTGTATAGGTTTGTTAGTAATTTGCAACATTTTCATTTTACTAATATGTGGTTTGGAGAAAAAAAATTTGAAAGGGAAATAAAGTCCGAGAACCTGACTCGCGACTCGCATATTGTCACTTTCTTAAAATAATGGCCTAAGTCATATTTTCCAGTTTTGAGAAAAACAGAGAAAACTGAACAAAACATAGAATAAATGATATTTTTGCTCATTTTAAACAGAAAGGTTTAGTGATAAAACGAACTAAGTCACACGCTTGACCTAGGCCATTATACTAACTGGGTATAAGCAGCATGAATATGTCCAATTCAGCACATATGCCATTTAAGGTGGTTAGCCTCATGAAGAGATGACTTGTGCCGAAATATCATTTTCTTCAAAACGTGACTTGGGCCATTATTTTAGGAAGGTGACGATATGCTTTAGTATACAACCATAGGTCGTTAGTGGTACGGAACAAAATATCGCGACCGGGGCGTGCGGCATTCTTTTGGGGGTAACCGAATGTACGCCAGAACAGCGCCACCACTAATCAGTATTTCAATCTGTTATGTGGGGGCCAATTGCTATTACGCTGATTACCCCAATCATTGTCATTTTATACTATTTTATCACCCCTGGTCTTGTTACTTACACACCAAGGCACATTTCACCAAGGCACAAAATTCTGCGCTTACAATCAACATTTTCTCTGCCGCCAAAGTTGTCAACATTTTTAAGGTCGTACAGAGCGTACTACTTTTCAAGACCCCCCTCCCTCCCCCCAAAGTAGTACTTTTCAACATTTAGTCCAAACACCGGTAGAGCGCGGTGGGGCATTGCGTACACGATGTCTATGCACAGCTGTGGGAACGAGTCGCAGTACAGTCGTGTCAAAGGTTATTCATTCACGCTTGGCACATTCGCGCGCTTATTCAGGGCTAGTATATTAGTATATAAATCCTGGGTATTCCCCAGACTAATCTTAAAGTCCTTAGAATGACGGAATCACTGAAAAAACTCTGACAGAAAAAAAGTATAAGCAGTATAAACCTGATTAGGGTAATTTTGGCAGCCATTTTAGATTTTGGCGGCCATCTTGGATTTGAGGCCAAATTTTGGGTGGCTCTGGAGCTAAATTCAATGGGTGTACCTTCGAAATGACAGAATCACACACAAAAACCGTTGATATTAAACGTAATTAGCAGTATATATGTATTTTATGTTATTTTGGCAGCCATTTTAGATTTTGGCGGCCATCTTGGATTTTAGGCCAAATTCTGGGTGGCTCTGGAGCTAAATTCAATGGGTGTACATTCAAGATGACAGAATCACACACAAAAAAACGTTTATATTAAACGTAATTAGAAGTATATTTTATGTAATTTTGGCAGCCATTTTAGATTTTGGCGGCCACCTTTGATTTGAGGCCAAATTCTGGGTGGCTCTGGAGCTAAATTCAAGGGATGTACATTAAAGATGACAGAATCACCAAAAAAATCGTTGATATTAAACGTAATTAGCAGTATATATTGTATTTTATGTAATTTTGGCAGCCATTTTAGATTTTGGCGGCCATCTTGGATTTGAGGCCAAATTCTGGGTGGCTCTGGAGCTAAATTCAATGGAGGTACATTCAAGATAACATAATCACTAAAAAAAACGTTGATATTAAACGTAATTAGCAGTATATATGTAATTAATGTAATTTTAGCGGCCATTTTGGATTTTGGCGGCCATTTTGAATTAGGGGAAAAAATCAGGGTGGCCCCCAAGCTAATATCAAATGGTTGAGGTTCAGGATGATGAAACCGTTGAGAAAACCTTGACAGGAAAAACCCTTAGTTTTTCCTGGTCTGGGCCCTGTCTATATAGGGCATCAATACATGTGTGTACGTACACCGCATGGTTAACGTTGCGCTATACGAAATCATTGCCAAATCGGTCGCCGCGGCGATAGGGCGGGCGGCGTCAAAAGTATCTCATCCTCGCAAGCTACGTATAGCTAGCCAGGGACGCATCGGATTGTTTTTTCTCGGAGTTGCACAATAGCTGTTAACAAGGTATAACCTGCCGAAGCAATCATTTTTGAACAGCGGACTTTGTATCGCTTCTGATTTAAACGTTGGAAATTCTTTCGAGATAAAAAAAGAAGGAAACAAAACCAATCATATAATTTTCCTTTGCTGATTGTACGGTACAAAATTAACATTTTATTTACAATTTAAAGTCGTACGCGGCCTCCGACCCCCCTCCCCCCTGTCGTACGCTTTGTACGACCATTAAAATGTTGAAAACTTTGGACGGCCCCTAAACCCTGTAAGTACAGAATCCTTAGTTATGGGATGTACGCATGCGAACGCGTGAAATACGCTCACCGTACGCACGGAATGTTCTGCTACAGTAAGCAGGGATTTTTCGGTAATGGTAAGCAGAGCCACGACATTTGGCCCAGGTCATAAGACAAAGACTTATCAAGTCAAATATAAAGCGTTTCAGCAAAACTGTGTCTGGTGTCTCTAGACTGGATCCCAATAATAACAATCAAATGCTGTTTTCCTTTCTAACCTTCACTTGTTCAGGGAACTGTAGTTGAGACCTCTTGTAGGTAATTACATTTTGTGACGCTAGCTAACTGCCAAATAGAGCTGCCCCAGTGTACACAACAAGGTTGCATGGTTCATTTAATTCTATAAATGACTACATACAGTGATCGTAGCTGGTAGCTGCTGGTAGCCATGACTACGGAGGCAGATGAAAATATCATCAAAGCAAACGGAAGCGGCATATTTACTCGCCAAAATAATGGCAAGAAAGGAAACATAAAAATAATAACTATAAAGAAACATCTTCGCCCAACAGCTCTTTGCCAGACCCAGGCGCGGGATTATTTTATCAGTTATTTTATCAGTCTTATCAGTATTTTATAATTTTGGTTTTCGCAAACATTTTGCATGTATATACGTCCTCTGGCGCAAACTGGTTAAAGGGATACTATAAGTCCTAGAATCGCCCAATCGGGCTACAAAATGCATTTTGAATGAAATTATATTAATTGGAAAGAGCATTTAACATTTACACTTGTTAGCTAGTTCCCATAGCATTTGTTATTAGTGCTACACCGGTGAACTGGAACAAATTCATGTTTAATTGGATTCAACGAGTGACCACTCAAAGTATTGTATTCCACCAGTGGGCACAATAGACTGCAAGTCTCGTGCATTAAGATCAAGATTGAATTTTCCAGGCACCTACGGGTACATGACTTTTACGTGTGGTTTGATTTTGTTTTCTATGATCCTTTTTTATGAAGATCTGAACCACGAAACGCCTATAAATATGATTAATTCAAAATTATGTGAAAACATTTAAAGAAAATAAAACAAACTAAAGACTCTAAACCCACCTGATGACGCTTTCTCCCATTGTGCAGACAATGTAATGAAACAACATCAAGTAGTTCCCCCCGTTATACCCAAGTAAATAATTGGTTTGTATTTTCAGAATCCTTTCAATTATTATTGTAAAAAAGAATTATAAATTGTAATTTGTTTCTCAAAGGTAGTATACACCATTAGCTTGAGCTGTAATCTCATAGTAATTATATAGTAATATTTTATATTCTGAAACGGTTTAAAGTTTTAGACAAATCAATTGTTTTTAAAGGGAATATACAACATTTACAAACAACACAAAACAGAATGACCAAATTATCCCAAAATACTTTACTGGACTGTTAGGGAATGGCAGTCTGAAGCATCATGTAAAATAATGGCTCCTGGTGTGTTAACATCTTAAGTAAAGTGGTATGTTTGTATCAATGTCCAATGCTGGTCGGCTGCCCAGTGTTGGAAAAAACGGCTTTGTTCAAACACTGCTCCTAATTATTTACATTTAGTTTTTCTGCATTTTTTGGCAATTGATTATGTGGGTACAAGCCATCTGCACTGATTATCTGACCTTACAATTCCCCAGCGTCTTTAAATTGCTCTGTTTCATCTAAAGTGGGGTCAGAGAGTCAGACTACAAGAAACTGATTGGTTTACTCGATATATTTTTTTTCCAGTATCTACGAACCCAAAACGTGAAACAAGTCAGTGTAATATTTGCAATAAAATATGTGGGTAATCTGCAGGTAAAGAAACCTTGATCCTGAAGAATCTTGATCTGGGATCATTGAAAGATTATATTTGTTCTTCACTCAAAGATGACTTACTCAGAATAATGCTTTGTACGGTAAATTCCAATCTGCTTATCGTGAGGGTCATAGCTTTGAAACTGCACGATAGGTTGACCTCTTTCTTGAGTATGATAACTCAAAAGGTATAAATTGAGTCAACGTTGTCAAAGCAGCAGGTTCCTCAGTTTGGGGTTCCACAGGGTTCCGTACTTGGACCCGTTGTATTCTCCTTGTATATGGATCCGCTCGAGGACATTATCACCCGCCATAAACTAAACTCTGTTATTTATGCAGATGACTGTCAGATTTACATTTCTTGTGGTTCCCGTGTTGACTATTCATTTGTAATACGTATTGAATCTTGTGTTGACGGAATTCGTTGTTGGATGCGAACAAATTAATATGCTTGCATTAAGCCACCCACTCCCTGCACAGCGGTCGAAGTAGCAAAGCCACAACTTAAATTAAAACCCTTGCTCTCTTACATGCCATAGACTTTACATGATATAATTTGCAATTATTGAAGTGTTTTAGAAAGTGTAGCAAAGCAAGGATTAAAAAAATTGTGTTTATTTTAACTTGACTCTTACAAGAACAAAAAGTAATTTACCTTCAGTCCATTGCAAGCATCAAAACTTCCAATAAAGATGATCTGATTGACCACACATAGTCTAAACGCAAAGAAGGCACACTTCATCAACAGTCGCAAAATATCATCTTACTTCTGTTAAACACAACTACAGTCTACAGTGATCTCGGTAATGGTTTGGCAAGGTAAACCGCAATCAATTACATATGGACAAACACGTACATTTAGTTTGGTTTTATCAAAAAAACAAAGAATTGTAGCAGCCTAAAGCTAACAATGATAGGAGAATCTGCTTGGTGAAAACACGGACGAGATTAAAGCACTTTCACAATAATTTACTGGATAAACCTGTAATGGGGACACGTTGCCACACCACTCATAACTTTTATAGGAATCGAGGACAATACGTACAGAGCTGCTTGACAGCTAAAAAGGTGTGTGTGTGCTATCACACACAAAGATCTACCACCACATCTAGGTACTCCCTTTAACAGCTCCATGCTTTAGGTATCCAGACGATGACCGCACATGGAAATAGATCTCTCTTACAGACGGTCATCTTCGTAAGAGAACTGCGACTGCGCATTATACACAATAAAGTACGCGTTACGCAGTGTAAAAAATGAACGGACCCAGGCACAGGATTGTGTGACAATTATCTGCCAGGATATGACAAACTATCTGCCTGTGTGGCAAACTATCTGCCGGTGCGCTAAACTATCTGCCGGTGCGCAAAACTATCTGTCGGTGTGACAAACTATCTTTCGGCTTTAACACACAATGAATTTCTCTCAACAATCATTGCCAAAAATATCCCTCATGAATTCAACCCAGCAATTCGTTGACAGTGAGGACCCTCCTGAGAGCCAGTGGGTCTGCCAGCTCTTCATAGCGGAGGGACTCATCGGTGTCTTAGGGAATCTCTTAGTGTGCTTCGTCATTCTAAGCGTCAAATCCCTACACAGCATGACCAACTATCTGCTGGTGAACTTGGCTGTCGCCGATATGCTGCTGTGTCTGGAGTTGATCTTCTTTGGTCTTATAAATGGAGACTGTAAACTAATTGACTATGTGCCCAAAAGCTTTGGTGAAAGAATTATAACCTGCTATTTTCATCAAAGTGAATATTTACTCTGGGCTTTGTCGTATGCATCAGCTTACAATCTCTGCGCAATAACATTAGAAAGATATGTCGCTATAGTGCATCCGCTACAGTACGCGAGAAAACTCACAGCAACGCGGATGAAAACTCTGATTGCTATGATCTGGATCACATCGTTTCTTTTAACGGTACCTTTGATTTTTACAATGGAACCGAGCGAAGATCCTGATCAGGCTTGTTCGGAGACCAACTACCAGGTCTTTCGCATTCTAATCGGTGTACTTACATTTCTGTTGGCGTACCTATTGCCTGTAACATTTATGAGTCTTGCTTACTACAAGATGCAAGTCACGCTTAAAAGACAAGTGAAAGCCCTGAAGCTGCAACATGCAAGGGCAGCAGCCTACGATCTTGTTACTGCTAGACAGCGTCTCCTCAGCATGCTAACAATTGTCTTGGGAGCTCTCATCATTCTGTGGACACCAACACAAATATATCTTCTCTGCTTGCACTCTATAGAAAATTATCTTTCTAATTTCTGTGTTTCTAAGGATTACCAGTATTTTGACGCTATCTGCCATATTATGTTTATTTTCAATTCTGTTATAAACCCAATCATCTATGGGTTTAAATACAAGAAATTCAGGCAGGGTCTTAAGACCGCTTTATGCTGCTGTTTCAACAACCAGAGTAATAACAGAGTTGACATCGGGATGGCGCAACAATAAAAATGTAAAGGACCGGTTTTGTCTCTACAAATTAAATTTCCAAAGAGGATAGTACTCAGTAGCCTAAATGTAAATAAATAGATATATACTGGGTAGATTGAACAAATAGTTTTCTTTGCAAAATGTTCTGCAGAATGCAGTTTTCTTTAAGAATATTAGGAAACTTAAGTGTACTGTTTATGTATCTTTTGTGGGTGTCAGTGGTGTTAGCTTGTATGAACTTATATTTTTTTTTACTTTAACAAAAACTAAAAAAGTTGTTGAATAGAAATCTTGTTAGATTTAGGTATCTATGTTATGATTAAACCATAACTTACAACATACATCATTGTGTATGTACATCTACATGTATGCCACCTATTATCTTTTTTATAAAGAGTGGTGGAAATTATAAGTTTTCCCTGTCATTTTTTTCTCTAAATGTATAGTACACTCTAATAAACAAAGTGCTAAAAAGTGAGTGCTACGCAATGACCTGCCCTTTACGTACATAAACCAGCACCACTGGAACAAAATGTGTCCGAAGTGCTAAAAATGAAGTGCTGAAAATGGGTGCTGGCAAGCAAAACTATTTTGATTGGTCTATTGCGTCATGTGACTGTTTCGACAAGTCTGTGCTTGTTTGCGTTTACATGTTGTTGTCATCGTACGTGTGGTGGTGATGGCATTCAAATAATAATAATAATAATAATAATAATCAATTCTTATAGAGCGCCCTCCATAAAAATTATCTCAGGGCGCTTTACAAATTGTTAAAATGTTGGGCCTAACCGGTTTTCTAAGGAGCATAAATACACGGCGGGCCTTTTCAAGTGCAGGAAAAAAAATCTAGTTTTATGATTGGCCATTTTGTATTAGGTATTTCCCCGCAATTCACTAACTATCTGTTGTCTTTCCTCCGTGGTATAGCTAATTACGTTAGTTTTACGCGAGAGCTCGGAAGCCATATTGACAAATTTCCGCAAAACGCCCTCTTCGGTTGATTTTTGTCATTTCATGACAGAGGCTAATGGTGCCAACCATGCGCCAAGATGGCGCGGCCCTGTGTTCCAAGATGGCGGCGCCCAGGGACAAGATGGCGCACTTTTCATCTTTTATAGTATAGACTAGCAGGATGCCGCGCTTCGCGCGGCACCTGCTAGCTGGGTGAAATCGTAACTTATAGATACACCTTGTTGACGTCTTAAAAACATAATGGATTGTATGACAAACAAATCGCGAAACTTAGCGAGTAGAGTACCAGCTAGAAAGTATAGCGAGCGCACGAAATTATTTCGAGCTCACGAACAGATATTCTTGGAGCGCAAGAAGTCATTTCGTGGCCACGACAACATTTCGAGCTCACGAAATAAGTTATTTTGAGTGCACGAAATAAAATACTCAAATTATTTCATAACGGTGATTTTTATTCGTCATATGTCCCTTTAGGGGCTCCGTAGAATACCATCGACTCTGAATAACAAACAATCTTTGTAAAAATACTTCCCGACTTTCGAACTAATAATACTCAATAGGCAGTCCATCTTCGCTTGCATGCTGCCTGCGTCTCGTGATTTTTTAACAGGAATCGTACGGGAAACAATACGAACCACTTCGGGATTTCTGAGTTTACATCATCGTGAAAATCCTGATTAAAAAACCCAACAGGCCGGCCATCTGACAGTGCGCCCTCAACTGACGTAATGCAGTCACGTTTCTAATTTGCATATTCATATCCACCATCGCCCTACAATTTCGCGACATTTTTGAACGATCAAAGTTGAAATTGAGGCAATAGCGATATGTTTCGTAGTGTTTTTAGACACATAATGTTGTAATATTTAAGTATCGACAATGTGAAGTAAAGAAATTTGCCTAAAAGGCAACACGAAAGGAATAAATCATTTTTTAACGTTCCCAAGCTGTGACTGAAACGTGGTAGACGCGCACGAATTCTAAGCCGGCGCTCAACTGGTACTATGTTTACTCCGCAATAACCAAGGAAGTATAAATCGGGGCACCAGCTCAAATAACACGTGACGGGGCAGCCCAATCGCGAAAAAACAAACTCGGCACCAACTCGGCCACCGCGCAAGCAAGGCGGATACAATCAATTTGCGAAGGCTTCGCGTAACGCATGTAGCCGCCGCTTAATCGCAAACAGCCAACAATTGGGCAACCGAGTTACGGTAGTACGATTTCGGGAAGGCTTCGGCCCGAACTCCGGGCAAGGACAATGCAAAAATAACGCAATAGTTCACGCAAAAAGGCCCACAGACATCGACAGGCAATCGAAAAGCGATTACGCGTTTATCGGTAACGTCCGTTTCTTTTAAATCTCACTTTCAAATCTTATTCCCCGGGGGATTCCCCGTCGCGAACGATCCGGCACCCCGCCGCACCGACGCCGGCCGCACACGCGCGCGGCGACGAGTCGCCCGACCAAAAGCCAAGATGGCGCCAACCACGCGCCAAGATGGCGCGGCCCTGTGTTTCCAAGATGGCGCGGCCCTGCGTTCCAAGATGGCGGCGCCCAGGGACAAGATGGCGCATTTGTCATCTTTTGTAGTATAGATAGAAGATAGAAGATAGATAGATAGATAGAAGATACTTGAATCCCCATTGAGTAAATAGCCACCGTCTTCAATTTACCGCCCAAAGCATTAAAAATATGATGTCAGAATAAATATTAAGAAAAGACGGATGAATCAGAGCATTCCGCTTAATAAGACATTTGATATGAATCATGCAAAATTTTTACCAAATGGAATAAAGCTCTTTTTAATGGCAATACATTCACGTTCTATACTTCTTCATATACATGTATAGACAGGTGTGCTTTTGTATACATATTTCATATTCAAGGTCAATAGAAAATGTAGGATTTTTTAAAAGCCACGCCAACAATTAATTCTAACTAAAATGGTGTTTAATGTTGGCAAGGCATTGATCTACTGGTTTGCACCCACAACACAGCACAATAACGCATCGTTACCAACACAATAACTCATCGTTACCATACAATAACTCATCATTATCAATACAATGATATCAAACACAATTGCTGTTCATTATCAAGTAAACAAACAGTACTGTATCACTGTGCCAACTAAATGAACATAATGTGTGTCATAGAATGGATACTCTATAGTTCACACTGCGGCATTGTGCGGTGCCGTCAATAAGCCACATCGCAGGCCCGTACGCAGGGGGGGGGGGGGGGGAGGGGGGGGGGGGGGGTGCGACGGGTACGTACCCCCCAAAATTACCAAAAGGGCTACAATTTCCGGGGAAAATAATGGTATTTTGATGTAGAAATAACGGTATTGGCACACAAAAATGGACTTGGCTTAGGCGATAATGTCAACAACAAAAATCGCATCCCCATACAAAATCCTGCGTACGGGCCTATGTGATTGGCAGTGCACTTACATTGTAGCCTCATTGTACTCGGTCTTTGTTGTTCACATTCCCATTAACAATGGGAGTCTGGATTTTACATAGGCTAATAGCTTCGGAACGCGCCAATACCAGCGATATTCGGACTCGGCGCTGCGCGCCTCGCCCGATTATCCTGCTGGTATTGGCGCGTTCCTCAGCCATTACCCTTTATGTAATAACCGGGTCTTTGCACTGCTATTACCTAATTAATGCTGGTTCAGGGGGCAATTTTATTCGGTTCTTCTTGAAAGCCGGGTGCATTACTATAACATAATGCCCTCTACGTGATCGAGTCTCGACCAATCAGAATCTATGAACTCTCCTAGGTATTTATTAACTCCAACGGAATAATGATAAAGGCTGTGTTGCTGTTTTTGTTCGAGAAATGTATAATGATTACTAATATATCATTAGTATTCAATAAAACTTGTTCCTTCATGCAAAAAAACCCAAAATTGATCGGCGTTCTACGACCCAGAAAAACTCAGTTTTAGCAAAAGCCCTTAACTCATGAATAATTCATACTTTGTGTGTGATGTACTACCCATGACGATTTATTCGGGTCGATCGTGTGCATAATACACACGGAATAACATGGCGTCTTTTGTTTACTCTCGGTTGCTCATGGGTAGTACGTCATCACTTTTCGCTGGTTTACAAGTCCGCTGGTACTATATCGTGGATTTCATTGTGGTTTTCAGTGGATCTTTGCCGGGAACCAGTACAGGGCGGAAAATTTCAAAATCGAAGAATCGAGGTCTAATATTTTCGGTCAAATTGCAACAAAATAATTTAGAGAAAAACATGACCGTAACAATAAAGCGTTACCTGAACACAACATAAACAAGGTCCGATAATAAATTTAATGTGTGAGTTTTCGTTGTAGTCCATCTTTAAATATAACCCAATTGTTGCAGTTAATTTAGCGAGAAATTATGCCACTTCTGTTTGCTCTGATGATATTTTCATCTACCTCCGTAGTCATGGCTACCGGCACGATCACGTATGGAAACAAATGAAGCACACACCCTTTTGTGTCCACTGGGGCAGCTCTACTTGGCAATTAACTAGCGTCACAGAATACAATTAACTACAAGTAGCTTCAACTGCAGCTCCCTGTACAAGTGGAGGTTAGAAAGGAAAACAACATTTGAGTATGTACTACTGGGATCAAGTCTGATGATACCAGAAAACGATGTTGCTGAAACGCTTCATTGTTGGCTTGATAAGCCTTTGTCTTATGACCAGATGCAGCGATGGCGCCGGAAGTTGTAGCGGCAGTTTTATGAGAGGGATGTACCCCTGTCCTCCTACTTGGAAAATGTGGGGTGAGAAATGCTACCAATAATTGGGTATGGATCTACCGTGGGCCGAGGCGAAACAAGAGTGCCTTAAGGCGGGAGGCCACTTGGTCATGCCACGGTCTCAGCAGGAAACCGAGTTCCTCTTGAAGAATGTGCACCACTGGTTTTGGATCAACTGCAATGATTTGAAAGTCGAAGGTTTGTCAACATTTTGCTCAGTTCTAGGTACTGATTCCGTGTATGACCAGAAGATGACGCAAAATGTGTCGTGTGCCAAGGAAAAAGACATTAACATCCCAGGCATGCAAACATCACTTTTAAAGATATTCGAGTTTAACGGTGTTTGTGCTGCCATTCATTATACATAAGGCTGAATCGTATGGATAGTTCGGATAGTACTGCACATATTTATATCAGACTGTTTCTTAATTTTATTTTAAAATATTACCTAATTATAAGGTTATTTATATATTTATGCTAACGGCTTTTTGCAAAAATCGTAATGCAAAAACGAATGGTGGATACACCATTGGTGTTGCAGCTGCGCTGCCTGTCTTGCGAGAGGGCGCGCTTCATTTTCGTGCATTCGCTTGAGGGCGCACTTTCTGCCGCGAGCGCATGGCTGACTCCACCGCTACAAGTGGTTTTCAGGGTTCAAAAACCAGCATTTAAATACTCAAATAGGGTTCAGAGATACTCGGTTGGGTAAGTGATTATTCCGTAAATTGTTACTTGACTGAGGGATATAGATTTGGGGGCGTAAATGTACTTATTGGGAAAAACATGGGGACTTTTAGATGGGCTTTCCCGCATGTTTTGATACAGTTTGTTATTGAACAAGTTTATTGTAGGGACATCGACTCATCTGATCGCCACTATGACCTGGATCTCATTTGTGCATGTGTGTTTCATCTTGCTTATATGCTAATTAGTGGATGATAATTATGGCAATTACTCTTGATGACCTCATTGTTTATTCTCCCTATATGTTTCCCTTTCTATTTAAAGCTCACAGTAAAAGGGAGGGATAATCACCGGAACTGTTCAAGGTGTTATCGGGAGGGTGTTTGCAACCGTTTTCAAGTGTGTACAACTGTTCGTGTTTGCAACCGTTTTCAAGTGTGTACAACTGTTCGTGTTTGCAACCGTTTTCAAGTGTGTACAACTGTTCGTGTTTGCAATCGTTTACAAGTGTGTACAACTGTTTGTGCGTACAACTGTGCACAACTGTTCAGCTGTTTTACTACAACCTTTGTCTTCAAGTTCAACTACAAAGTTCCGTATTCAACTGTACAACTGTAACCAGACTCCGTTAGTGTAACTACTATCCAGTGTGTAACCAGATCAACCAGTAAACTGTATTCATCTTCATGCCCACTGGTGCCCATATACATGTACAGTGTTTGCACACTGAATTCTTGTGCTTGGAAATAAAACATTAAAAAGTGAGCAACCATACAAATTGGATTGAGTCTACAGAAAATTGGTCCTTCGAGCCGGATACAATCCAGCAATTTATCGACATGTCTGTCAACGCTGAACCCCAAGTAGTCAGGTAGCTTAGGGATGGAATCGTGACCGACTGGCCCAAAGCACCAAATTTGGTAGGTACCTTCTATAGGCCCCAGAAATAAATTTTAGAAGGGGTGACACCAAAAAATATTTTTGGAAGGTACCTAATTTGCATAATTTCAAAATGGCTGCAAAATCCTATTCTTAAGCACTAATTTCGGTACATTTTTATCATTTGAAAGCAAAAGTCATTTTGAAATATTTACTTCGGTGGTTTTGTTTACATATTCTGCACTTAAACAACATTAATTAGCTGATGATGTGCCTAGGTAATTATGTTTAGTCAGAAATCCAAGATGGCCACGATAATAATAAATTAAGTATCGTGTTTATTGGGAAGCAGCGTAATCATACATGTCACTCACCGTTTTTAAAATTTTTAGAACGATTCTCGGTCACCTGGGAAGGACATTAACGTGAAGGACGTGTAATACTAGATTTTGTGGATTTTTTTAAATTTTTTCTGTGAGGCTATTAGTTTTTTTTTATTCTAATGGAGTGCTTTTGCAAGAAGGTATAGCTCAGAGAAACCGGTGTATGCAGGCATACTTCAAGGAATGATCAGTCATTTTTTGTGTGTTTTTTTGATCAATCTAAAGTTAGCTGCAGTGAATCAGAACTCATTCTATGTGGGACGGGGACGGTGTTTATGGGAGTTGTCACAAGTCAGAACTTTTTCTCATCGTTTTCGTTATTTTTTGTGGAGATGCTGAAGCAGTTCTGCTGCGTGAAGTATCATTGGATTGTAGGTGTGTGGCTGGTCTGCAGAGATAGATCTGTATAATTTATGATGTGCTGGTATGCCAGCAGTGTGGTTGCGTAACTATCCCGCCCAGAGCGTAATTATTAATTTAAGGTTTTTTTTGCTAGTGATATACGCTTCATGGGAGGTCAGTTCAGGCCACATTTTTTTCGCGAGATTACAGTCCGTAGGAATGGGGGGGGGGGGGGGGGGGGGGTTTCTTGTACAAGTTTCAAAAGAACCCCCTCCGTGCTTTTCGTTATTTATTTGAGACGCGGAAAAGGGTCTGCTGACAAGTATCATATGGATTGTATTTGTGACTGGTCTATACAGAGATAGATCTGTAATTGTACGTTAACTAGTGGGTATGCTAGAAAGTGGTGGTTTGACTGGTCTCTCCAGAGCGTAGTTCTTAACTCTTTTTTTTCTTTTTGTGTGTAAGATACGCATCTGGGGGTAAGTTCTAGCCACATTATCTCTGCTAGATGATAGTCCGTGGTTGGAGTTCGTGGACGGGCAAATACATCAAACGTCTGCAGGCCAATTGGGTTAGACATTCCCTAAAATCGGGAGTTTCAAACCCTGTCTCGGGTTTTGGCGACGCGATGACTGGTTTGTGTATTGCAACAGTGGTCCCTTTGTTTTTCGTTCACACAGTGATTGATTATTACCGGTGATAATATGCCGTCCCCTCTTTTTTCCCCTTTTTTGGAAGGGGAGCAGGGCATATTTTCTGTGCTATATCATGCACTTCATCAGTTATCTTCTTATCATTTTCCCTTCCTTGTTTTTATTTGTGTATCGGTTTATATGACGCGTGGCAAGGACAAGAGGGGGGGGGGGGGGGGTTTGACTTATTTTTTTTTTTTTAGTCTTGAGATCCATTTCTTTGATCATTGTTTTGTTCTTTCAATAGTTCCAATAGAATTTGCAGATTCTCCTCATCAAGATTTTGTTCCTCTTGGTTAGATTGTGGAGATGCTTTAGTCCTAGATCGAACAAGTTCATCTTTTATGTTTTTGTGCCGTTTGTATGCCAGGATGGGTTGGGTATCAAATATCCTACGTTTTCGCTAATCAGGGGCCAGTGTTTGAGGGTAGCCCGTTTGAGGGCTGGGTGCGCGACATGTGGGTAGTATGGTAGGACAAACACCAGTGGGATATTGTTTTTGTTTTTGTCACGCTTAGGGTCCGCGGGAGTCTTGCCCCTTTGAGAAAGGAGGGCTAGGTCTTCGTTTGTGTATCCGCGCTTTTGAAGTTTGTCTTTGAATAACTCAACCCTCTCCTCAAAGTCTTTTAAATGGGTACATATACGTTTGTATCTGGTCACTTCGCCCTTGATTAATCCGCCAAATACCGACTTAGGGTGTGCTGAATCTCGAGCTAGGTACTGAAATGTATCAGTTTTTTTGATAGCGACTCGAGTATCCAATATCCCTTCATGTATAAATCGTTCGCCTTTGTAGATAAGGTCGAGAAAAGTGACTTGGCGGTGCGAGATCTCAGACGTGAACTTCAGCGTGGGATGAATTTTATTAAGTGATTGCACTAGGTCAGCAGCCTGCTTTTCATTTCCGTTAAAGATTATAAGAACATCGTCTCTATATCTCATGTAGCTCACAATTGAGGGATTGTGATGGAGGATGTTGTCTAGTTCGTATTTGAATAGGGTTATGTCACAAATCTCCGGACTGCATTCGCTGCCCATGGCCACGCCAATATTTTGTCTGAAAAACTTGCCATTGAATTCAAACGTGTTAATTTCGACGCATAATGAGTTCAAGGAGACTTCGCGCGTGGTCTGTCCTGGGCTTGGGTATTGCGTATAGTCTGTCGTCGGCCATTGAAAGTGCGTCACAAACTGATTCAATTGCCTCATCTTGTGGGCAGTTAGTGTACATGGATACTATATCCAGTGTTATCAATAAGTTATCTTGCTCCAATGTCAGGTTATTTAGTTTTTCAAGCACATGCCCGGAATCGCGTGTGTATCTGCTTTGCTGTTTGACAATTGGGAGTAAGAAATAGTCTATGTATTTGGATAAGGATTGAGTCGGTCCTCCGCAACCACTAATGATTGGCCTCCCCACGAACCGTGTTCCTTCTGGTACTTTTTTGTGAACTTTCGGTAGGAGGTAAAGGCAAGGTGTTTTAATGTCGTGGTTGCGGGTGTTAAGAAACTCAGATATGTCTTTCGATATGAGTCCGTCCACGTAGAGTTGGCGTATGGCTTGAGAGACTAATTCCGCGGTTTCATCGGTCAGGTCCATGTTAATTTCTTCATAGTGGGGGCCTGTTAATTGTCGTGTCCCTTCACGTATGTAGTCTTGTTTGTTAAGGACGCACACACCGCGGCCTTTATCGAATTGATGAGTGTATGTTGTGTACACCCTATGGTATCCATAAGTGGGGCATATGACACATATTGTTTTCTTCGTTAGGTGATAGTCAATAGGTAAGAGATATAATTACAAGAACATGTGTCGTGGATTTCGAGCTCAAACTGGGGGTTTTTTTTGGGGGGGAATAGTGTCGTAATCAAAAAGAATGAAACACTAAAGCAATCTCTAAAAAAAAAAAATTATATAATAATTTGTTTTTAAGAGTAGTGGTAGAAACCGGTGTGTGCAGGCCGATATTAAGAGATATCCTTTGAAGAAGGATAAAAAAGGGGTTTGTGCACGTGTCGGTTGCACCACAATTAACCCCGTATTTCTTTTGTTTTTTGTTTGCTTTGTATTTAATGGGGGAGGTTCTGCTGAAAAGGGCGCCTTATTAGGATTCCTGATTAAACGTGTGCAACAAGAGTGCCTTCTTTTTAAGATATTTTTTGTTTTTAATTTTTACCAAAAAAAAGATTGTGTTAAGTAAAGCTGTTGAAAAATAAAACCTTGTTTTTATAATTAAGGTTATATTGTGTTTCGAGATGTGTGGAGTGGGGAATAGCTATATTCGTTTCTTGTGAGTTTAGGGAATATGGCTACACCAAATATTAATACTGTTTTGGTCAAGGAAGGGAAACTGAAAAGAAGGTAACATATTGGGTCGAGAGTAAAGAAAGATAATCTCCCCTAGCGATAAGAGAATAACTTTTCCAAACATACGACAGGAAGGATAAAAACAATTTTTGAATTGGCAAATTGAAGCCCACCTCCAAATTGTAGGTGCAAATAATAAAACAAATATATAAAATTGTACACTGAATCTTTCTAAATGAATTATTCATCAAATTACTAATAATTATGTTGTAATTAGTCTTAACCAGTTCGCGCCGGATGACGTATATAAACGCAAAAATTTCCCCAGATTCAAAACGGATGACGCATAAACACGCCAAGTTCAAGTTCGGAAATGTATGTCAGCATCGGGCAAGGCCGGTAATGCGTGGGTGTGCTTCCCGGCACTATCAGCCTGAACACGCTTCGGATTTAGTTTCGTTAAAAATAATCCTGCCCGTGGGCTCGGCGATGTAAAAATAATCCCGGCGCGAACTGGTTAATTAGTGATAATTAGTTATAAGCATCAGTCTACTTTGACTTTAAAGTAAAACATACATAACTCGAACCCTATCAATAATTAATATAGGGATGAATACAGCACTCAACTAACAAAAAATTTGCCACATAATTTTTAAAAAGATTGTATATGCAAATTAGGCACCAAATTAGATTTATGCAAATTAGGTACCCTTCCAAGATAATTTTCAGGTGTCACCCCTTCTAAATATCTTCTCTAGGACCAAAAGAATATATCTACCAAGTTTGGTGCTTTGGGCCAGTCGGTCACGGTCTCGTCAAAATTTGGACCTAAGCAACCTGACTAAAGCTGAAGAACCCCAAGCTGAAGAACCCCAAGCTGAAGAGTCACGACCTGCTCGTCATCGGCGTTACCCGCTACACCTAGCCCATGACCACCAGGTGACACTTCCGCCAAGTCTACAGCAGCACTCGGAATTATCTCAGCCCCAGCGACCCATGGATCCTGGCCGACCTCCCTCCATTCGCAGTGGGATCTCACGCAACTCCTCAGCTAGATCGTCCAAGTCGGAGATCGTGAAACGTCTTGCAGAACAGGAGTCACGCAGGAAACTCGAGGAGCTCAGGAGAAAAGCGGATGAGGAGCGAGGAAAAGTCCAATTCCAGGCCATGCAGAGGGAAATTCAGATTGACTCAGACTTTAGGCAGGGAGAGATTCAAGTAGAGACTGAGGGACTGCAACAAGAACTTGATGTTGTTGAACAAGAAGAACAAAATCAAATGGAGTCAGGTCATAACTTGCCGGGTCTGGATGAGTCAGTCAAAAATAGAACAAGTGCATGGGTAAACAATGGGGTAAGTATCTCTGAGCCCACCGTGTTTACGTCGGCTGGTACTAATGCCTCAGTGAATCCTTGCACATATATGCCAGTGTCAGCGCCATTGCTGCAGCCCAGCATTGCCACCCCCATGACAAGTTACGTTTCTCACGGGGCGGCGAGCGCGCAAGTAACAAGTTCCTTGCCACATTCCTTTAACCCAAATCTTCCCCCATTTTTTCCTAACACCAGGTTAGTTCAGTCTTTGCCCACAGTTCGTTTGTTCAATGGTGTACCAGTAGCACAGTTCCCGTCTGCCAGTGGTGCACCAACAACAGAAGGATTGGCTGGTCAGTGCTCAACGCAATGTGGTCCTACTAGTCAGCAGCCCGCAGGGAACGATAAGGGTCCGGAACCGCCAACCAGTAGAGCAGGCATTTCCAGTTGTGAAGAGCAGAGTGAACCAAGTTCCTCGGATGATGATGACCCATCAGACAGTGACAAAGGTAACAAGCATTCATGCTGTCCTAAGGGATCTTCCAAAGCGACGGACAAGCCCCTAACTCCTGTTGCCAATGCCAGTAACAGTCCTGTGACAGCTTTCACAGGACCATACGGCTGTGGCTTTGGAATTTGGGACAGTCTCCCTAAGCTGGACATCCCTAAGTTTGACAGTGAGCATGATGTTAGGCAGTACGTTACCTTTAGGACATTATGGGACAGCATCATGAAGGGCCCTATGTGCCACCTACCAGAGGCCACCAAGTTCACCTACCTGCGAAGTCACCTTGGAGGGCGTCCACTTGCTATTGCCGACCGCAACCTCATCTTGGGAGATGGAGCATATGCAGCCACAATGAAGCAGTTTCACAAGGCATATGGAGATCCAGCACGAATAATCCAAGGCCTACTCGATCAGCTAGAGTCTCGTCCTGTCCTGGCTCACAATGATTGGTCTGGACTCCGTGACTTCTCTGATGAGCTAGCTACTGCAGTAGAGACAGCGAAAAAATTCGACTTTGGCTATGAACTTAAGCATCATCGATATGCCACTGAACTGGTAAAGAAATTACCTGAAAGGCTGCATTCAGAATTCCTCTCCAAAATGTGGAATCAAGACCAAGGTATGAAATACACAGTACACCATCTCAGCGAGTGGTTAAAGAAGAGGACCGGTCCTGCTGGTTTGATCCTCCTAGAAAGGGCAAGCAAGTCGAAGTCCACCAGGGAGTCCTCACCGTGGAAGAGTCAAGGGCAGAAGAGGTTTTCTGGAAGCCCACCACAACCATCGAGGTCTTACATGGCCCAAGCTGGTCCTCAATCTGCAGCAACTACGCCAACAATCAAGAATAAGAAGGGCAACAGGGAGGCCAAGCCCCGAAGTCCAAGTAACGCATCTGCAATGCCTCCTGAGAGGATTACTTGTCTGTACTGCAAAGTACGAGAAACAGGCCATTACTTGGAGACTTGCGAAAAGTTCAAGGGACTGAAACGGGACCAGAAGCTCCAGTGGTTGACAACCAACCAGCGCTGCAGAAAATGTGCTAAGAAGCACGAAAAGGAATGTCTGTATCCTAAAAAGTGTGAAGAATGCCAAGCTGACCATCGCACCAGTCTCCACGAACTCCATGAGCCGACAGTTAAAGAAGCTGTATTGTGCTCAGGAGTTGGGCCCAGTCCTAGAGTTGACTACAACCGTGATGTGCTTATCAAAGTTGTACCTCTCACCGTCCATGGACCTGAAGGTAGCATCGACACCTTCGGTGTGCTGGACGAATGCGCCGAGAGGACCATGGTTCTCCAGTCAGTTGTCGACCAGTTGCATATTTCAGGCCGCGAAGAGAATCTTTGCATCACCACAGTGATGGGCGACACCAAATGGAAGGGAGAATGTGTCAACTTTCAGGTCTCGGCTCGTGGAGACAGTGAGAAGTATGCTATACAGTGTGCGTTCACTGCCCCAGATGTTCAACTGGTCGATTACAGTGTGTCGGCTGAACAGCTACAATACAAGTGGCCCCACTTAAGAGGGCTAGCCTTGTTTTCTGCCCATAGAGTTCGACCGTCCGTGCTAATCGGTGCAGACCATGTTGAACTCACGCTTTCATCTGAAGCCCGCTCTGGTCCAAAGTCTAGTTCACCTGTGGCGGTGAACACCTTATTTGGCTGGACTGTTCTTGGTCACCAAGGTCTGCAGATCCCTGGCAAAACTTTGGAGGGCCAAAGGGTTTTGTTCACTTCATGCGCCTCAGAGCAACCAGACCAGAAGCTGCACCAGATGATGGAGCAATTTATGACAGTTGACAAGTTACCGCAAGTTAATGAGAAACAAGCAACCCGCTCAAGGAATGACAAGTTGGCCATTAACATCTTGGAGGAGAACACCAAGGAAGTTGAAGTTGATGGTGTGAAACGACTAGAGACCCCACTTTTGTGGAAACCTAACCACAGGAGACCTTCCAATCTCCCACAAGCAGTAATGGCATTGGCCCGCTCAAACCAGAGGAAAATTGAACGGAACCCACATTTGTCTGATTATTGTCGCTCGTACATCCAGAAGCTCCAAGACCAGGGACAAGTGAGGAACCTTGGACCTGTGGATGATTTGTCGGCGGACCAGCAACAGGGTTGGTACATTCCATGTCATGTTGTGCACAGCAGTGGAAAAAACCGTCTCGTTTTCAATTGCTCGTTTGAGTATGATGGACAGAGCCTCAACCATGAATTGCTTGCTGGCCCAACTTTAGGTCCATCGCTCTTGGATGTTCTCTTGCATTTTCGTCAGGGTCGGGTGGCGGTGTTGGGCGATATTACCGCCATGTTTCACCAAGTCAGACTTCTTCCTGAAGAACGGCGAATGTTCCGATTCCTTTGGAAAGATGACCAGCTTGACAAGTGGGTTGTCTTCGAGTGGATGGTGCTGCCATTCGGAGCTGCATGCAGTCCCTGCTGTGCCGCATTCGCCCTTCAGAAAGCTGCTGGGGACCGGGTGGAGCAGTATCCGCAGGTTCAGGATACGGTAGAGAAGGAGACGTATGTGGACAACCAGTTGGCCAGCAGAGACAGTGTACAAGAGGCAACCAAACTTGTTCTGGGCACCCGCAAATGCCTACAGGAAGTAGGATTTCAGATGGTGAAATATGCAAGCAGTCACCCCAAAACACTTCAGGATCTTCCGGTGGAGGCATGCTCAACTCGTCAGGTGCAGTCCTTGTCACTGGGCCTACAAGAAGGCGATCCAGAACCGGCTTTGGGATTATGTTGGGACTGGAAGAGTGATGAGTTGCATCACCCCGCTAAGGTTCCAGACAACAAGGTGCTGACTAAGCGCATAGCTCTCAGGGTTCTTGCCAGTCAATTTGAACCACTGGGGGATATTGCACCCTTCACTGCAAGAGCCAAGTTGTTGATTCGTGACTTGTGGTTGGAAAAGTTGGATTGGGATGAGAGGGTGACAGACACCGGTTTGACCCAGAGGTGGGAGGAGTGGTGCTCCGAGTTGGAACACATCCCACAGATGCGGTTGCCGCGATGTTACACACCGCCATCGGTCGACCCAGCCACAGCAAAGAGGTCTCTGCATATATTTTGTGATGCCTCAGAGAAGTTGTACGGAGCAGTTGCCTACCTGCGTACAGTTGACAGCCAAGAGGAGGTCCATATGAGCTTTGTGTTAGCCAAATGCCGGGTTGCACCGAAGCGCTTGCTATCTATGCCCCGTCTTGAGCTGATGGCAGCTCTCCTTGGTGCCCAACTTTGTCAAGTTGTTCTGGAAGCCCTGACAGTTGAGATCCAGTACACTCTGATGTGGAGTGACTCCACTACAGTGCTCAGCTGGATTCAGTCCGAGTCATGCCGTTTCAAGGTATTTGTTGGAACCCGCATAGCTGAGATACAAACCTTGACTGATGGCATTGAGTGGCGCTACGTCCGGAGTGAGGACAATCCTGCTGATGATATAAGCCGCGGCTTACCGGTTTGCAAGCTGGGAGAAGGCTCAAGGTGGACTGAGGGTCCAAAGTGGCTTCTGGATCCACAAGAGGAATGGCAGAAAGACAGTGCAAGTGTCTTGGCCCAAACTCGTGTCAACTCATCAGTAGAACAGAATGAAATAAGGAGTGTCTTCTGTGGACTCACAGTTCCTACTTCAGAGGTAGATGTTGATTTCAAAGCCTTTCCCAGTTGGGGAGAGTTAGTAAGTGCGGTTGGTAAGCAGCGCTACCCAGATGACCAGTTGCTAGATGGTACCCTAACTCCAGATCAACACCGTGAGATTGAGATCTTGCTTCTACGGCAGGCACAGAACGACACCTTCAAGGAGGAAGTCACTGCACTTTCATCCAATAAGGAGCTTTCTCGAAATAGTCGTCTGCTGGAATTGGCGCCTGAACTTGACCCCGCTGATAAATTGATCAGAGTTGGAGGTCGGCTCAGGAGGGCAGCCAAGACCGACTCAATTTCGATTGAGCCCCATCCAGTTGTACTTGACCAACATCATCCTGTGACAAAACTCCTGATAAAGGACGCTGATGCCTATTTCAGTCATCAAGCTGGCACTGAACAGGTGTTTGCCCATTTGCGACGCCCATTTTGGATCCTGAGGGGACGCAGTGTGGTCAAGGGAATCTTGCATGCTTGTCCCGGATGCCGTTGCTGGCGAGGAACACCCAAGGTCCCACGTATGGGTGATCTTCCAGAGTGCAAGTTGCGTTTTGGGAAACCACCTTTCTACTCTACAGGAATGGACTGTTTTGGGCCCATGAAAGTTAAAATTGGGCGAAGACAGGAAAAAAGGTGGGGGTTGCTTTTTAAGTGCATGACAACTCGTGCCGTGCATCTTGATCTTCTGGAGAGCCTGGATGTAGATCACTTCTTGATGGCCTACAGGCGCTTTGCCTCCCGTAGAGGAGTTCCGTCTGAACTTCTTAGTGACTGTGGAACCAATTTCAAGGGGGCCAATACAGAAGTCGAGCAGACCTTGAAGGCAATGGAACCAGATATTGTCCAGCGACTAGCCAAGTATCGAGTCAAGTTCAAATTCAATCCCCCCAACGCACCCCATTTTGGGGGTACCTGGGAGCGGGAGGTCAGGTCAGCCAAAGGGGCACTGAAGGCTGTACTTGGAGATAGAACAGTAACCGATGCTGTGTTACGCACCGTGCTAGTGGAGGCCGAAGGCATCCTAAATTCAAAACCTCTTGGATACGCTTCATCTGAGATTGCCGACGTGGATCCGGTTACTCCAAATATGCTCCTAATGGGACGACGGGATCCAGCGCTACCAATGGTAGTCTATGACGAGAGCGAACTGAGGGGTCGCAGGAGTTGGCGGCACAGCCAAGTGCTAGCCGATCAATTTTGGCGTCACTTCATAAGGTCCTATCTTCCTACCCTACAAACCCGCCAGAAGTGGCAAAGGGAAGAGGAGAACCTGTCAGAGGGAAATGTTGTTATGATAGCAGAACCTCAGCTTTCAAGGTCGCAGTGGCCAGTGGGTACTGTTACTCAAGTCTTTCCCAGTGACGACAAACGAGTAAGGGTGGTCAACGTTCAAGTGAACAACAGAGTCTACAAGCGTCCTGTTGCCCGGCTCATAAAACTGGCCAAGTATGACGAAGGTGATACTCCCGGTTTGACCAAGCTTTTACTCACCCAGATCCCCATTTCCTTTAGGCTCTGTGGCATTAGGAACTGAGTGTGTGCGTAAGAGTAGCAAACCTGTTGTTTCGTGTTGACTGCATTTTCCAGTGTTTGGAGTTAAACTAAAAGTTTTGAAGTTTTTGCAATTGCAATACCAGTTTGCAAATTTCTTGTTGAAATTTGGGGGCGGCTATGTTGCAGCTGCGCTGCCTGTCTTGCGAGAGGGCGCGCTTCATTTTCGTGCATTCGCTTGAGGGCGCACTTTCTGCCGCGAGCGCATGGCTGACTCCACCGCTACAAGTGGTTTTCAGGGTTCAAAAACCAGCATTTAAATACTCAAATAGGGTTCAGAGATACTCGGTTGGGTAAGTGATTATTCCGTAAATTGTTACTTGACTGAGGGATATAGATTTGGGGGCGTAAATGTACTTATTGGGAAAAACATGGGGACTTTTAGATGGGCTTTCCCGCATGTTTTGATACAGTTTGTTATTGAACAAGTTTATTGTAGGGACATCGACTCATCTGATCGCCACTATGACCTGGATCTCATTTGTGCATGTGTGTTTCATCTTGCTTATATGCTAATTAGTGGATGATAATTATGGCAATTACTCTTGATGACCTCATTGTTTATTCTCCCTATATGTTTCCCTTTCTATTTAAAGCTCACAGTAAAAGGGAGGGATAATCACCGGAACTGTTCAAGGTGTTATCGGGAGGGTGTTTGCAACCGTTTTCAAGTGTGTACAACTGTTCGTGTTTGCAACCGTTTTCAAGTGTGTACAACTGTTCGTGTTTGCAACCGTTTTCAAGTGTGTACAACTGGTGCGAAATACCGTACCCTCTGGAGACATGAACACAATGTGTACAATGGAGACAAAACGTCTCCAGAGGGTAAATTTCTATAGATGAATAGGTCTCCATTGGGAATTTCACGAATTAGATTTTTGGATTTTACTTAAATTACTCAAAAACTAGGATTAGGATGTGGGTTAGGGTTAGTGTTTGGGTTAGGGTATAATATAGGGTATATTGGGTCGAAATTTCAACCCAGGAAAAAAATTATGGTTAAAATGGGAGCATTTTGAAAAACGTGCTCGACTTTCTAACCATTTTGTACACGAGAACAAAGCCATGTCTCCACAGTGATACAAAAATGCGAATCTATGTTCGTGTTTGCAATCGTTTACAAGTGTGTACAACTGTTTGTGCGTACAACTGTGCACAACTGTTCAGCTGTTTTACTACAACCTTTGTCTTCAAGTTCAACTACAAAGTTCCGTATTCAACTGTACAACTGTAACCAGACTCCGTTAGTGTAACTACTATCCAGTGTGTAACCAGATCAACCAGTAAACTGTATTCATCTTCATGCCCACTGGTGCCCATATACATGTACAGTGTTTGCACACTGAATTCTTGTGCTTGGAAATAAAACATTAAAAAGTGAGCAACCATACAAATTGGATTGAGTCTACAATTGGTAATTACTTGAATTATCATGAATGTGTGATTTAGGGGGTTGGATTTTATAGTAAATATCGTTTAACTGGTATGTCCAATGAGAAAAGCAAACAAAAACAGCTTTCGTTTTCAACCGGCGTCGGGCAGTGTTTTTTATGTTGTTCTTAGGTTTTTTTGCGATCGCCGTCTGGCAATAATAAAGTGAAGTGAAGTTTAAGTTGAAATTTCAAAAATGAATATTTCACCTCACTTTCAATTAAATGTGGCCGACTCGTGAATAAAGCCCATTGGCTCCAAGTCAAAGTACCTCTTGGAATTTCCATTGAGCAGAATTTCCTGCAAGTTTGTTGAAAGTCTCTTTTGTGTTTGTCTAACAGACGCGTGGGTATGTCAGGACGGCACTAGTGACGTGGAGTACAGAAACTGGGCTGAGATGCAGCCAAGTAACGGTGGAGGTATAGAGCATTGTGCATATACAGGAAAGGCTGGCTGGAATGATATTCCGTGCCAGAGCAAATGCCCCGTTATCTGCCAACAACCAAAGCTACAATATTAAATGTGACAGGGCTCACCAATGTCTATAACGAAGAGAAGATGTTTAAGAATGTATACAAACTAAAGATTTATTTTCGTTACGTCAGCAACGTGTTAATTAACCAGTTCGCGTCAGATGCTGTGTATACACGCAAAGGTTTTTTTCGGGAATTCAAAACGGATGACAGAAAAACACGTCAAGAGCAAGGCCAGAAATATCTGTCAGCGATCGGCTCGCAGCGAGCAAGGAAGCAAAGGATGAAACATCCGACTTATTTCCTGACAGTATGGTGTCCTAAAATAGTTCACGGTTTCATGTGTAAAAGGGACACCAAGGTTGTGATATTTTTCGAAACTGCTGTTAAAATGCCTTGTTTGGTTCTAATATTCAATCAAATACTACCATATGCACATATGTTTATGAACATTGCCCTTTATTATGCAAGTTAATACTGCTTAAGAATGGCACTATATTTAAATGATTTAATAACTAGTTCAGCGAGATTTATAGTGCGTTTAGTCGAAACGTTCCACATCTAAACAAGACTTCTTTGTGTTATTTTTACAAATCCAAATGTATCATCATAAATTACATGTCCCACTTGATAAGTGTGAAATCATAACAAAGATTACATGCTTGGACAATTTTGAGCATGAATTATCACAACCATAGCAAGAAAACTAATTGATGTCTCGTTACACCTGAAACCGTTAATGGGTTTTGATAATATCTTTAAGTTATCCCTGTTAATAATTGTTTTCCATTTTGGCTCACAATATCACACGTTGGTGCCCTAATTTATGGAATAACCCATACAGCTTGATATCAAATTACCAGAGATGTAACTTTACTTAAAGCAATGTAATCTGCTGTTCGTGTATCACTCTTTTCATCAAGGTACATGTACCAGTTTATTTATGTTGGTAAAGTTATGTATTTTTTTCTCGTCGAGTTGAAGTGTTACGCGACAAAAGGCAGCACACACTGATCTAAATTTTGAAAGTGCAAAACCAAAACCGACCCGACTGAAATGATATAAAAATCAACCAGACCCGACCCAAAGTCGGTTTCGAGTCGGGTCAGTTTTTAAGTCGGTTTTGCGCATCATTACTGCACAGGACTGGCCTGATTTCAAGTATTTTACCAGATTTTAAGTGACAATTTGTTGGTATTTGCGTTAATTTTGAACTACATTTTAGTCCTTATATTTGTCTATTTATATACTCAGTAATTCTGCACGATATTTATAATAAATGAAGTATGCTTGTGGCACCATTAGATTAAATAAAATATAAAAAAAACAGTAGAAATTTTTACTAAAGCAGTGTGGTAAAATTTTCCTTATTCTGAAAAATGTGTTATTTTGTTGGGGGGCCGCATGTAAAATGGTGTTGTTAAACAAAACGATGGTCTTACTACAAGAATTTTGGTTTTTATTTGAAACTAGAGGTTTCACTTAGGTAATGAAACAACATATTGAGAGTGGGTCCACGTAAATCCCCCAAACTCTTTTCACTAGATATGGAAAGACCAATGTTGGCTCTAATTAAATCCAAAAAGAAAATATTCTGAGACCCCTGGCAAGTTGACTTGTTGAGGGACAATAATAGGGTAAAAATTACTATTTTACAGGTTTTAAAAACATGCTTTAATGCATGTATTAAAAATAGCCTAAGGATAATATTAAAACATTTAATTATTTTCTCAAGTCAGGGCAAGGATGATACTTTGTAATGATAGGCCTATAGTGGATTTTGTGATATAATTTTGCATCTTGGTTGGGTGATTTTTAAGCTAAAAAAATAGTGTTGGCGGCCCCAAAACTTGCTAAAAATTCCCAAAACACAAAATGGCCTGTTACCATGGCTACGGGCCATAGAAACAATATATTTTTGTTTTGGTTACTTGCTCACCAAGTCCTTTCATATTAACATAAAATATAAAAAAATGCCGAGGACACTTATATGAAATATTTACGTGGACCGTGAAGAGTGGGTCCACGTAAATAATTCATATAAGTGTCCTCGGCATTTTGTGTTTAATTTTTAATATGAAATAACTTGGTAAGCAAGTAACCAACATTGAATTTTAGAAATAATGCTTTAGTTGGGTTCTGTAGAAATAATGTTTTAGTTCACAACAAGTATTGTTTCCTTTTTTATATGCCATTCATCAATACCTGGGTCGGTTTGGGCATTTCTATTGGTCGAGAGCCCGTCACGTGGCCGGTATTAAATGGACGATAAAGACATGGCTGGAAGTGTTTAAACCAGCTGGCAACAAAGGTGCAATGAAGTCGATGCCGTCTTTGCTAACTGCTCATTCGATGGCAACGTCGTCCTGAATATGGCCCCACGAGCATCACCATCGTCAACTGAAAACACTGACACATGCCACTTAGCAATAATTTTCCGAATTTATCGATGATTTGGTCTAAAAATGAGTGTAATTTAACAATCAGTCGTAAGTAAGTGTCTGTGCGTCACGCGATCGCGCATTATACCCGTTCTCATGACTTATTTTATTTCTAACCGTACCTCGTCTCAAATAGTAAGAGCGAGTAGTGGTGGGCGCGTACAGCTTGACACCCTGGGAACGAGGTTGCCAATGGAAGTAATAGTCTGGTTCATAGTAAATACGCCTTATTGCTTATATTGAGCGACAGAGGCGGAAACATGTCATTTGACACACACAGAATGGCGAAACATCGACATTTTATTGCGACAATTTTCCGGGATTTTCGGGGCTTTTGGGGCTGAATTTTACAAAAAAAGTATTTATGAATGGGAATAAATGTGTGTTCGGTCGGTATTAATCACTCTGTTTAATACCGCTTGGAGTCTGGGTGCTGATAATTACCCTTGCCTTCGGCTCGGGTAATTATTAGCACCCAGACTCTAAAAGGTATTAAAAAGAGTGATTAAAACCTCTCGAACAAACATGTATTCCCTTATTAATAAAATGTTATCAGAAATGGTATGTAAGAAATGTTGTAGAGGGGGTTAGTCCAGACTGAAATGATCTAAAAATCCACCAGACCCGACCCAAAGTCAGTTTCGAGTCGGGTCAGTTTTTTAAGTCGGTTTTGCACATCATTACTGCACGGGACTAGCCTGATTTCAAGTATTTTACCAGATTTTAAGTGACAATCTGTTGGTAATGCGTTTAATTTGAACTACATTTTAGGCCTTATATTTGTCTATTTATATACTCGGTAATTTTTCACGATATTTAGAATGAATGAAGTATGCTTGTGGCACCATTAGATTAAACAAAAACAAAACAGTAGAAATATTAACTAAAGCAGTGTGGTCAAAATAATCCTGCGCCTTCGCAAAGAGCTGTTGTGTTTCTTTATAGTCATCATTTTTATCTTTCATATCTTGCCGTTATTTTGGCGAGAAAATATGCCGCTTCCGTTTGCTTTGGTGATATTTTCATCTGGCTCCGTAGTCATGGCTACCAGCAGCTACCAGCTACATTCATTTTATGGGGTCATTTATAGAATCAAATGAACCATGCACCCTTGTTGTGTACACCGGGCAGCTCTAGTTGGCAGTTAGCTAGCGTCACAACATTTAATTACCTACAAGTGGTCTCAACTGCAGCTCCCTGTACAAGTGAAGGTTAGAAAGGAAAACAGCATTCGAGTATGTACTACTGGGATCCAGTCTGATGACACCAGAAAACGATGTTGCTGAAAAGCTTCATAAATTGGCTTGATAAGTCTTTGTCTTATGAGCTGGGCCCAATTTCTTGGCTCTGCTTACCGTTACCGAAAAATCCCTGCTTACTGTAGCAGAACATTCCGTGCTTACGGTAAGCGTATTTTACGCGTAAGCGAAGAATGTTGGCTTCTGCGCAGGCGTACATCCCGTAACAAAGATTATGTGCTTACAGGGTTAGCACAGAATTTGTCTGCTTTCACGGTTAGAACAAAATGGTGATTGTAAGCGCAGAATTCTGTGGTTATCAGAGCAAAGAAAATTGGCCCAGATGCAGCGACGGAACCGGAAGTTGCAGCAGTTTTATGAGAGGGGTGTACCCTTGTCCTCCTGCTTGGCAACTATGGGGTGGGAAATGTTACCGAAAATTGGGTATGGAACCACCGTGGACCGAGGCGAAACCAGAGTGCCTTTAGACGGGAGGCCACTTAGTTCCTTCTTGAAAAATGTGCTCCACTAGTTTTTGATAAACTGCAATGATTTGGGATTCAAAGATTTGTCAAAATTTTGCTCAGTTTAGGTACTGATTCCGTGTATTAACAGAATATGACGCAACATTTGTCGTGTGCCAAGAAAAAGGACATTAGCATCCCAAGCATGCAACAATCACTTTTTGAGATATTTGAATTTAATGTTTTTGTTCTGCCATTATACACTACATAAGGCTTACATTTTGACTTGTGAATCTTGTGAATAGTTTGAATAGCACTGCACACTGTTTATTTCGAACTGTTACTTAATTTTATTTCGAAATATTATTTATAAGGTTATTTACATATTTATGCTAACGACCTTTTACCAGGAATTCCTTCAGTCAAAGATGTAACAATCCTACCGACCTTTTGCCAGGAACAAAGTTCACACTGAAGTGAGGAGGTGAATGAACTTTTAGCAAGTTTTGTTACTTTTGATATACCTACTTACGTCCTTATGCCGGCTTAAAAAAAATCATGAATTATGTCAAAATGACAGATACCAAATGAAAGATATTTACCCATAAAACACAAACTCGAACTTTTCACCCATTTTTCATTCTAACCTTTTAATTGCCCCAGTGTCTGGTAGGCGTGTGCGATTAGAAATTAAACAAATTGAAAGAAAGTTGTGAATTGGGGGTGGGGAGGGGGAATAACAATAAATCCTGCACGGACCCCCCAACAAATATCATTAACAATGATATTTTTGAAATAACAAAAAATGTGTGCCATTCTATACAATTCCTTGTATGTGGTCTAAGTATGTAGGTGTAAATATCAATGACCCAATAAACAAATTACAAAAAGAATCTTTAGTTTACAAATGTTCTGTTGGTGAAATATGGTTGAAATGTCCAGAACCACAAACAAATTTATATTAATTTCACATTGAAGGTTAGTTTTACATCCCAGATATACTAACTCAGCCTTGGAGAATTAATAGATAAACATAATCCTATGGAGCAGTACACACAAAAATCATCGAAATTAACGCCTGGGTTAGATCACTGTTAGTTTACGTAAATAAATTTGCCATGGGATTAGGTTTTATCATAGATACGTGTACATTGCCATTGTCCAACATTGTCCAGCAGGCGTGTAGGTGTGTCAGGACGGCACTAGTGACGTGGAGTACATAAACTAGGGGGGGGGAGGGGGCGAGTAACGGTAGAGGCTTAGAGCATTGCGCATATGCAACTATAAAGGCCTAGCTAGTTGGCTGCTAAGTAAATAGCAGGCTTTTATTGGCCCTGACCCTGAGGTAAAACGTGAATATCCCTCTGACACTAAACTGAACTTACTCAGCGCAAACGCAACAAGCATTCACATCGCGTATTTACTAAGAGAACTTTCTAATATCACCTCGGTAAACACCATGGAACCTTCAAAATTCTTTCCGAATAAATAGCAAAAAAATATCGAATGACCGACGAGGCGAAGCTGAGACTCCGGGGCGCGTCAGACTTTACAACGCGCAGTGACTCGTGACTTGAGGAACTGGGCACGTTGCAGAGCTGGTGTCGACCTACCTGTGTGTACCCAACCTGAGCCACGCAGAATTTAGGCTCTTGAATTGTCGCCCTCAAACCCTGCGGACATTCGCAGCAATCATTAAACAAGTTGGCCAATACATGATATGAACGTCTACCCCTGGTAAAATGACAATTTCTACCACTACATTTAATTTTATTGGCGTTTACGTAGTTTTTCAGTCTTTTATGTTTCTTATTCTGTATAATATAAAATAGCAAGGCTTTATTTCACGTTATGTACGTTAATTTCTACAATTTTTCCGATAAATTTTAATGTTTACGTGGGAGGATGAACTTTTGTGAGAACACCTCAGATGTCCAATCGAATGGACCAATAGAAATGCGCGTTGGTTCGCATGCCTTTGGCTGTTTTTCGAGCCCAGCTTTGTCTTCGTCGGAGGCCGAGGCTTCATTCATACAGTTTAGAAATATGCTATAGCCGGAACGGATCCAAAGCCAGGGTTTGGGAAATGGCCTTGGTCTGTTTGTAACGGAGGCTCTGATTGGGCGCATGATTTTTTGCGCTAATAACCACGGATCTGGCCAAATTTTCGCAGGGGTTTGAGCGTTATTAGTAGAAAGCGCGTAAACGCGATGCGTGGCTCAGGATGGTGGGAAAGGTGAAACTTGCAATTTGCAGATCAGTTTGTTTCAAGATACAAGAAAATCAACAGAATAAGCCCTCAGGAAAATATCGACTTGCTTTTATACTATTCTAATTTCCTTTTATTGATCACCACAGACATTCCAATACTCTCAAACAACATATTTGATTCATAATTTTATGTTAATTTGTTTTGTTCATAACATCTTAGGCCTACACTAGTAGTATAATAGATGACTACATAGGCTACGTCATTTATCACATATTAAAAGCTCGTTTAAAATCAAATGGAAAACTTCCCGACAAAATTGTTTTAATGAATTGTATAATCATCTTCATAATTCAACTGATAAATTTCAAACATACCAAATTCCCTGTAAAACTTTGTTGATAAGATAAATTCATCAAATAAAACAATTAGAAGTAACAGCAAAAATTAACAAAAATTAAGTGTTCCTATTCAGTTTTGACAACCTACTTTAGGCATTTTTCAAGTGCCACATCTTTTTCTTTCTTTCAAATTAGCCAGGGTAAAAATGAATGACAACCAAAAAGAAGCAAGTTAAATCAAAATGTCTTTGTAGATTTTTTTTACCAGACAATTACAACTCACAAATTGGATACTATTACCTGACCTTATATTTAAGCCATTTTTTTCCTTTCTGCTTTTGGATTACATGTAAGATACACCATTTGTAGATATCGAACATTTTTACTACCGAATTATTAGAAAACATCTAACTTATCATCTGACAAATAGATTGCGCTAGATAATTGTTCCGAAAAACATAATTTTATTGAAAAAGATCACGAAAAGAACAAGAACAACATAAGAACAACTGCCTGACGCCGGCTTTCGCGGAAGACACTTAATATTAACCGGTGTAGCGGTTTGGGTTATTTTTGTTCAGGAGCTTTGTGGTGCGTGAATATATATTCATGAGAAAGAGCAATGGCAACTCATTATACATTAAAGAACTATAAAGAATTATAAAGAACCGCTTCCTCAACCAACTCGCCAATAGCATAGTTGGTAAAGAGGAGAGTTATAGATCAAAAGGTATGTGGTTCGAATCCGACTGTCATTAACGTTTGTCATTTTCTTCTACAAATGTTCTTATGGGTTATTTTAATCATAGAACAAGGCTGAAGGGAAAACCGGGTTAGGAACGTAAGTTTCTTGAAAAATACAACAAGAACCGCTACACTGGTTAGTTTTAGTGACTTCCGGTTTTCACAGCCTCCACAATTGTAAAACTTCGGACAGGTCAGTTAAACGATATTTACTATTATACTATTATTTACTACAACCCCCCAATCCACTCATTCATGATAATCCAAACACTTACTAATGGTATATCCTACATTCAAATTTTGCTTTGGGTCATGCATTTATATTCTAAGCACATTCACTACAAAACAATTAAACAAAATTAACCTCTTCTCAATTCAAACATGCATCAAAAACATGTAAAATACAAAGAATAACTTATTCTCAATCATCTGAAAATGAGTATGACCCCCAAAACAACCAATACGACAATTTGTTTACATTAAACATTTATTCCAGTGTTAATTTTGAGCCAAGATTATTTTTTTTCATTTAATTCTACATCTGCATTTGTTTATATACTTTTGAATGAAATGTAATTATGCCAGATCATACAAAATTCTCTGCACGGCTTAAAAAGAACAAAATTCAAGCTCCACTTGCTGAACTTTCCTTCTTCATTTAAGATTACTGCCAAATTGCAATAAAGTATCAAGCTTAAGAGAAACGTTTATATTATGCTTAAAAATTACCCAAGCTAAACTTTGATGCAACACATTACAAAGTGAACAATGAAATTGCCAACATAGTTACAGTAGATAATTGCTACGATCATAGGATTAAACAGACATTAATATGATGTTAATCTTAAATCCATCTACCGTAGGCCTACTACATGTTAATGATCATATCCCATAAATACCTTTCATACAACATTACAAATAACTCCTAAACACTTTAATTAATTACCCACCACAATGGTTTTGAAATTCAACCCCAATCAAACTACATCATTAAAGAAAGTAAAAAGTGCTTCAAAATAGAACCGAAATGGAACCCCCCCCCCCCCCCCCCAACCCCTTCTCAAAAAAGGACACTATTAAACTGATCACATGATAGGAAGTTGACATAATCGTTTAATAACGCAGTCCACAATGTGAAGGTATCAGGTTTGTCTTTTATGCAGACAGCCCATTGCACAGCAACGCTACACCTCTCTCATAGAAGCTATGTCCCTTGCTGGTACCTTCACCATCCCCACTCTCAATGTTGACTGTAAACAGGAGCTCAGCTCTGGTCTGGTTCAGGTAGACCGGCAACAACACCTTGAGAAAAAAAAGCCAAAAGAAATAAAAAGGAAAGAAGATTGTGACATTTTACAATTATTGTACGAGTGTTACTAAATAAAAGATGTCTACAAACAATACACAAGTTTGGTAGGTGAAGGGCACAACCTCATCCCAATGAAAAGCTAGATCCGTCCCTGCCATACATTTAGCGTACACTTCAACAAAAGACGAACGCCCGATGACTGAATGGATCTATTGTTCGCCTATTGTGCTCTGTCCTCCGGAGTTATGTAGTACATGAACAGCATTAAACCCTCTCTGAAAAAAGGCTTTAGAGAGAAAAATAGCTTAGTGCTTTCACCCCCCCCCCCCCCCCCAGAAAAAAATAAAAATAAATAAAAATAAATAAATAAAAACAAATAACAATAAAAAACTCAAACCCCCAACAAATTTATTAAAAAAAAAGGCTCCTGATGATGGGCAGAGCATACTGTCCGAAACGTTGAGTTCCCTCCGGTTGTTTTCGGAAACAAACATCTCACTAAAAAATATTACCGTGGTGTTACCACAAACTACTTATCTTATTGCCTTTTCACCATGCAAACCTTCAAATCTCAAAAGAAATCCTAACAAAAAATTGATTTTACCTTGGTTTTACTTGCTTGGGAAGTTCCTCTGAAAGAAAAAAATATGGAGAAAGAAACTTGTATTACAACAAATCACACCAGCCAGGCCATTATGGGCAAAACACTCCTCGACTTGTACCCCACAAGAAAAAGCACATAATGCTAACACTGGGCTTGATACGAGGGGGGATTCTCCGAAATCTGCAGGGATTTTCTGTTCTATTAAGAAAATACTCACCTCCGATACCTACAAATGCATTTTCAATGCGCATGCGCAAGCAATTCCGCTGATAATAAAGAGAGAAGATTCCGTCATCACGCACGCCCACACTGCATGTTCAAGAATCCCAATAGACACTTCGCCCCTTTTTCGTCTTATTTTATTTAATTTATAAGGGTTGGGATGGTATCAAAGGTGAGTATTTTCTTAATATAATAGAAAAACCCTGCAGATTTGGGAAATTCTATTACAGAAAATACATCACCTCCGATCCCTACAAATGTAGAGTAGTGCTCACTGGAATGCCCTGTTATTAGGGTGGGGACATGCAACGTGGAGCCCAGCAGTTAAGTGTCTTGAATAAGCTGTAAGAAATACCAGCAAACTAAAGCTGTTAAGACATACCCGTAAGCTGAAAGCTTTGGCAGCGGTTCGAGTACATGCTTATAGCACCTGTCTGCCCATCCGGCCTTCCGCCTAGAGAACATCTCTCAGGTAGCATGATGTAAACATTTTTTCTAAGATGCTGCCTGTATAATCTCTGATATGGCCACACCCTGGAATGATCAGCTTGAGGTGGAACCGGTCTTGGTTCAGCCTGTGAAGATGGGAGACGCATCCGAGGCGGCTGGTTATAAGCCTGAGTTGGGAACACAAGATACGCGGCTCTCCTGGTACCTGTAGGACCGGTTGTGCTTCAGCCTGGGAAGATGTGATACAAATCTGTGGCGACTGGAAATGAGCCCGAGTTGGAAAACGCAAAGTACGCGGTTCTCCTGGTATACCTGTGGTGCTTGTAGAACCGGTTGTGTTTCAGCCTTGGAAGATGTGATACACATCTGTGGCGGTTGGAAATGAGCCTGAGTTGGGAAACGCAAGGTACCCAGTTCTCCTGGTACCTGTGGTGCTTGTAGAACCAGTTGTGCTTCAGCCTGGGACGATGTGATACACATCTGTGGCGGCTGGTAATGAGCCTGGGTTGCGATGCGCAACGTAAGCGGCTCGCCTGGACTTCAGAGGGCTGGTTGTTCTGATGTTCTAGGTTGTGACTTACCAGGACTATTTGATGTTAGAATGGCTTCAACAATCTATCTTGCAATAGTTGTAATGGTTGCTGGATGGTGTGGGCGAACTGTGTAGCCCCACCTCGTAGCTCCTTAGTTTGAGCAATTTCAACATTCTGACAGGGCACCATAATTTGACCTCCTTGATACTTGAAAAGGAAGTCAAACTAGGAAAACAATATCTGAAGAAGAACAATTTAGAGATTGGCCCTTGGTTAGAAAGCCTATTTCTGAAATAAGGTGTACGCCTCCTGGTTCCCAGCACAAGTGGTCTGCCGCTATGGAATGGGCATGAAGATCACTTCTTCTACGTGCTGTAGAGGCTGCCAGCAGTAAGGCTGTTTTGACTGTCAGTTTATGAAGAGCAGAGGACCCAACAGGTTCAAAGGGGGCTTTATTCAGCTTGTGAAGAACATCACCAAAGTCACCGTCACCATCACCATCACCATGGGGGTCTCTCAACGAACATACCCTTAATGAGATGTGAAATCGATATATTGTTGGACAGGTTAAAACCATCCTGAAAGCCCCTATGGATGACCCCAATAGCCGATCTGTACCCTTGGATTGTTGCAATCTTAAGACCAGAATTATACAGGACAAAGAAATACCCAATGCTCTTTAAAGATGCAGAATTGGGATTGATAGCTTCCTTGGAATACCATTTGACATAATGCTGTAAACGATTGTCGTAAGATCTTCTTGTTGAAGCCTGTCTACTCTTTGCTGCCAAGGCTGCATCAACTGCTAAAAAGCCTGCTGTTCGGAGGGACAGCTAGATAGCATCCAGGCAGAGAGATGAAGACTGTCTGGATCTGGATTAAGTGCCTTGAAGACTGGTTGTGACAAGATGTGTGGACGTTTCGGCAACGTAAGATGTGGTTGGATTAGGAGGTTCAGGTTTCGGGAAACCAAGCCTGTCTAGGCCAAAATAGAGCGATCAGAATCTTGCATTTTTCCTGACTAATCTTCTCTAGGACACGAGGTAGCAGAGGGGAAGGCATAACCCAGGATTCCCGACCAGCAAATACTGAGTGCATCTGTTGCCCAAGACTGATTGTGGGCATGGCGGGAGCAGAAAAATCTGTAACTGGTTGTTGAGATGAGATGCGATTCATCGAAACGGGTTTGGTAATGGCCCCCCTCCGTGGACGACAATGGTAAAGTAGAAGTGGGCGTTGAAGTGGGCGCATGTGCATTCTGCACAAAGGCACAAGGTCCGCTAAGCTTACCATGAAGCTCAGGGGACGAAGCTAGGCCCGAGCTGGAAGTGTCACTAATAACAGGAATTGATGGACACACTCCTCCAGAGCTACACAACTTTCAATGGAGGGGGTGGCTCTGCCCGCAATCATTTCGAGAGACGCACCGAGGAACATTGGATTCAGTGAAGGAACCAGGGAAGATGTGTCGGTATTGATTAAGAATCCCAGCTCCAGTGTGAGTTAGATAGTCTTTGATATTAGGCTTTAAGAGCCGCTTCCCGAGACGGGCCTACGATGAGCCAATCGTCTAGGTAGATGAAAAGACGTATATGTTGATGACGCAGGGTTGCCGCTAAATACCATGGTGATTCTGGTAAATGCACGGGGTGCCGTGGAGAGACCAAAGGGAAGACATCGCAACTGGTAGGTTATGATCTGGTAGATGAATTGTAGAAACGTTTGATGGTCGGCATGAATGGGTACATTCATGCTGCCCGCCAACCACGAGAGACAGTTGCCAAAGTTTCCATCCGAAGGTGCTTTGGTTGTATGAAGGTGTTGAGAGGCCAAAGGTTGATGAGAGGCCAAAGGTTGATGAGTGGCCGCCAATCGCTAGATTTCTTTGGAGCAAGGAAGAATGTTGAGGTGAATCCCCTGGTTGATTTTCGAGGAAGAGGTACTACTCTTTTTCTTCAGCGATGAAATTTATTTTTCTAGGGAAGTCCGGCGAGTACTGTTGATGGGGACCGGTGTGGGACAGGGAGGAAAAAAGTGCGGTTGAGGGGGCGAAGTGTTAAATTCTAAGCTTTATTCTAATAGTTAAGGGGGGGGGGGGGGGGGGGGGGTGGTAACGCAATTTTCTTTTGTTATTGTCAGCAAAATTGCTTGCGCATTGAAAATGCATTTGTAGGTATCAGAGGTGATGTTTTTTTTGTAATAGAATGATAAGGTTGTGGCCCAAGGTAGAAGGAGTTGAGCTATACTGTTTTCACTGAATCTGCCTGCAGTTCAACTTGTTGAATGATTACACACCTGAAACAGCTAAGGGAACAAAAATATAAAAACATTGGGCTGACAAGAGGGGTGCTCTTCCACCAAGTCAATGTTTCAGAATCAACAAGAGAAACAATAACAAAGGAATGCTTTTGTCAAAGTTGATTTATATAGCTTGTGAGTTGACTAATAAAGACTAAATGACTTGTGATTGACTTGTGGTGACTTGTGACTAACTCGATTAAAACTCTTTTAGATTTTGTGTGTGAGATTTTCTTAATTATTCTGGTTTCCAGAGTTTGCGAAATCATATCCGGTTTTATTTAACTAAAACTATTAATTACAGCGGCTTACCGGACCCATTTGAAGACAGTCGGTGGCAAGTCTGTTGATATAACAGACGTGATGTACAGCTTGTTGGCCTTACAATTGGCACCTTGTAGTTTGAGCCCTGCACAGAATCAAACAAAGACATTCACGTCAAATCTGCAAGTGGCCTTTGTGCAAAGGATTCAAGTTATAGTAGATCATTTGTCAGTTGTGCATTTTTATAGTTTGAAGCAGCAAACCATCAAATACACTTTCTAAACGTAATTAAAGAAATAGCAACATTTTAGTGATCATCCCACGGTCTAAATTCCCTACCTGTGATAGCAAAGCTGCAGTCGTCCATCTTGTGCTGTTGGCCAGGATCCGAAACGGTCACCTAAAAAAAACCAGCAAGTAAGCAAGAAATGGTATTAGTGAGTAATAACAGCGAAGAAAATCCCCAATTCTGCCTAGAATAAGGGCAACTTTAGGATAGGAAAAACTCCACACATACATGTACATTTTTAGTTTTGGGACATAGTTCGCAAAGGTGGTTATTTACCTCCATTTCTGGGTATGAGGAATTCAATGAAAATACTTGTTTTAGGGGGTTTGTTTGTTTGTTTGCCAATCAGTTTCCCATTGTTCGCAAAGGTGGTTATTTACCTCCATTTCTGGGTATGAGGAATTCAATGAAAATACTTGTTTTAGGGGGTTTGTTTGTTTGTTTGCCAATCAGTTTCCCATTTTTCGTTTTCTCCCAGTTTTCCAGTTTCCCCTCCAGAGTACACCCCTACTGGTATCATTTTGAACAAGTGATCTTTACCATCCAATAGCTAACCTCACTATCCACTTTGTTTGTTTGTATGTTTGCCAATCAGTTTCCCATTTCTCGTTTTCTCTCAGTTTTCAAGTTTCCCCTCCAGGGTGCACCCCTACTGGTATAATTTTGAACAAGTCATCTTACCATCCAATAGCTAACCTCAGTATATTCACTAGTCTACGGCGGCAGCTCAACCACAACCCCGTTTAAGCTAAAGTGTTACTTTTCTCGGGTGTGGCATAACTTTAGCATCACAACTGCCGATTACGGATTCTTTGAGAGACTTTCTTCAAGAAGGAAGATCTTCTGGAGGAAGGTGTATTTTCTTACCTGCAAGTAGAGTTCTTCAAGAGACCAGTTGTTGACTTGAGCTACAAACTGCCTGGTAGCTGTGATGTAAGCCTCTGGCGTAAATAGACCACCTAGCCATACATCTTGAGTCTGAAGAAAGAAATGTATACCATCAATCAAACAAGCCTTATAATGAACCGCGTCAGAATGTCTTGTCTATGGCTATTGTCTAGGTGTTCACCCATTACAACTACGCATGAGCAGGCTGTTAATAGACGTAGCCGTAGCTCTGAAATTCCGTTTCGGACAGAGCCTTACTCTTGGATAACTGAGGAGGCTGGGTTCACCCCACTGGCTATCAGAAGTGAAGTACTCTGCCATTCTATCACTCCAAAAACAAAGATTTGTTATTTGCTTTCCTGTAATTTTCAGTAATAAGTTAAATTTGTTGTTAAATATCTACTTACATTGTAATTTCACAATCAAAGATCTTCGCTGGGGGTTGGAATTTGTAAAACAAAATCTAGGTATGCCATTCTATCACTCCAAAAACAAAGATTTGTTATTTGCTTTTGCTGTAATTTTTAGTACTACCGGTAGGTAAATGTTTTTGTTTAATATCTACTTATATTGTAATTTCACAATCAAAGATCTTTGCTGGGGGTTGGAATTTGTAAAAAAAAATATCTAGGTATGTTTTAAACATTTGTGCCCCGGTATGAATTAATCATTATAACAAATATTTTTTACAGAATTGTTATCATAATTATGGACTAATTGCTTTTAGTTAGTTAAATATTTGTCTTGTGGGTTTATATAGGGGATGCTAGATTACATTTGTGTCATTTTCTAGGTATACGTAGCTAAAGACATTAAAATAAAAGGGCAATTACTTTTGCCACTGAATAATGTTAAAAATGACTTTGAAGAGATGTTTTGTTCATGCAGCACTCTGGCTTCAGTTTGTAATTTGTCGCAAAGTTGTTATTGGGGGCAGCAGACCAGGCCAAAGAGCCATCAATGTGACGTCATTGATGGCTCATACTTTGCACAATCACTCCGCGCACCATGTACCATACATTCACCGCATCCGCGTCATCTTTATGTACATGTACACGTTTGTACAATAAATCCCTCGATATGAGTCTTAAGGACCGGTTTTCAGATACTAATGGGGAGTCAGGTTGGCGTAGCGGTTCTTTCCTCGCCTTCCACCACTATGACCCGGGGTTCGAACCCCGTCTGGGCCAATATTTGGATTGGGTTTTCAGTCCCTGCCTGACTCCGTGGGTTTTCCCCAGGATATTCTTCTGGGGTTTTCCTCCCACCTCTAAAACTGTACCTTCTTCTCATTGTCTTCTCTTTACTGAGGGCCCCAAATGATCAGCTCCTGCTGGATGGGTTTCCCTCATTAAAAACTTCTCTCTAACTGCCCATCTCTGTATGCTGTGCGCCGTTAGGCTGCCGCTACCATGGTCTTCTCTTAAAAAGATGTAATTGCGCCTTGAGCACTCCACAGAGTGGATTTGGCGCTATATAAGTTACATAATTATTATTATTATTATAATAGGATTTTATATTCTGTAGAAAGCACATCTTTTGCTCTTCTCATTAGTGTATCACACAGATTGCCATATATACAGATGTTATTTAGATGAAAACCTTGATTGCTTCCATTGATTTCTATAATACTCTGATTTCTAATAATAGTTCTGGCGACATATGTGCTCATTTTGTTGGGTTGTGCCACAAGCATTCTGGGCAATGTACACTGTGTGCATGCTGTGTGCAACCCGTCAATTCAGCCAGCTTGAAAAACCTCCCTATAACATTTGGTTGATCTTGTATTAAGCCTTTAACTCCACCTATAAACAGATGTGAGGCTAATTTAAAAAGCACTGTATTTTGGAGTTCTTGTCCAGTCTGTTGGTATCAAATATATTGTATATTTCTTTCAAAATACATAAGTTATCTCGTTACAAACAAATGGGTCTACATTTACTTGGTAGTCAAAGTGATAAAATGACAAAACTCCCCCCCCCCCCCCCCCCCCCGCCAAAGAATGGCATTAAAATTGTTGTATCCCCTCACCAGAAAAATCCATGAAATTAATGTTTCCACCACTGTAATCCTCAGGTTGTGGGCTTACCAATGGTGCTAAATTTGTCTGTCAAATCTAAAACAAAGGCAAAACGTGCCGTTCTTCCTACCGCTAGCTGTGTGGAGCTCTGTGGTCTTTGGGCTGCGTTACACAGCACAGACTTGAGTGCACAACACACATTTTGTGAATAAATTCAAGAATGAGTTTGAATTTTCTCCCCAAAACCCACAGAACAGGGCCTCTTCTACATCTTCATGAGCAGCGTTACTGAATCTTTTTCCGGGTGGTTGAAAGTTTCGAGCTTCGCTGTGATTTCCGCCATGTTATCCATTGTTTGGTTTAAATTAAAAAAAATTCATAGAGGCCCAAGCAGGCTGCAATAGAACTTGTGTAGCGAGTGTAACATTCACCATTCGTCTTTTATAAATCTTATAGAACAATGAAGCAAAGTTGTGGGATAGCAACAACTGTAATGAACGGAAATGAACGCCAAGTTGGACAAAATCCTCCTTTCACTCGACACCATGGGAACAAGGATAACTGACCTGGAATCATCTGTTCGACAGACTAACACCCGTGTAGCTGGCAACACCAAGGATATAGATGACCTAAAGACATCGGTGGAAATGGTCGACAACAGATGTAAGTCACTAAAAGAGTTTGTTGACAACAGACTCCATGGTAACCACCTGGAAATCAACAAACTCGATGACCAGATCGACGATCTGCAGAATGGGAACCGCAGGAACAACATCGTAATCCATGGTATTCCTGAGGGTTCCGAGAAAGACCAATCCTGCGAGGAATTCATCGCAGATCTTTTGACTGGCCACATGAAGCTAGAAGGAGAGTCTGATATTGAAATCAAGCGAGCCCATCGTACCCCTGGACGCCGACCACCTATCACCGAGACCGGTAACCAACTCCCGCGGCTCATACACTGCAAACTACTCAGGTATACGGACAGGAGATTCAGACTAAAGAATGCTGCTCGCTCCCTCAAGAACAGCCCGTACAAAGGATCGAACATCTACATCTCAGACTATGTCACATCAAGGGTTCGACAAGAAAGGAGTGAGTGAGTGAGTGAGTTTTGGGTTTAACGCCGTACCGGCATCAGTGGCCATATTCACGGCGGGAATGTGTACAAATATAAGACAATAGTTAGTAACAAAAAAACAATCAAGTGAACTGTGGAGAATATAAGAACTCGGAGTCAGAAGGAACAATTATCAAAAGAATGAAAAACCATTGTATATAGAAGAATAACGATAGGCTGATTCTAGGCAGTTTTCCAGGAGAATCCCGTGGAAGGCGGGCCACAGAGGATTCCCCAGACACACGGCACCCTGTCTAAATTTGTCCCGCAAGGCCGGCCGTTTCCCTTGCAGTTTAAGGGCCCGGGCCCCGCCGGTATGACAAGAAAGGAAACGTCTGAGGGAACACCATCTACAGTCAATCCGGCAAGACTCCAGAGTCCATTTTGCCTACAGTACATCCCAATGTCTGTCCCGGCCCTCATCAACTACAAACTCAACAGCGGTGCATTCAAGACCTTCCGACTTGGGGATGCAAATCCGATCGCCTAGCTTCCAGGTATACATTGTTTTAATAGTTATAGAAAATTTAAACTTACTGTACCAAATTGTAAATACCAAGTTACACACTAAGTTATAACCAAGTAACAAAATTAATACTGGAATGCAGTCTACTATTGTATGTTATATTTCTGGAAAACAAATGCCCATCAACTCATTATGCATGTATACATCTGCGTACATTATTATTTTGTACCTGTACCATTTTATGCCTCAAATTAATCCACTTAAACTTAAGCCAAAGATTAAGCACACGACACGGGTCTATTTGCCACCATTGGGATTCTTCCCCATTTTAAAACATCTTTGTTCTAATTTAGTCTACCATGTCATGAATCCAGTTTGACAGCGTTCGACATACAATGAATGACAACGATACTTCAAGTGATGACAATAGTATTGACGCAGTGAATGACAGCACTTTTCGCTTCACTGACTGTGTCAATAATACAAATACTTTCGATCTAACAGACCCCACTGGCTCTTTATATAAAACATGTGGAACCAAGTACCTGTCGGAAATGCAATTAAGAACAAAATCTGAAAGAATGGAGAAGGAATCTTTTTCAGTATTTCATAGCAACATCAGAAGCATTCAAAAAAACTTTGACGACGTAATACGGTACATGTACTAAGGCATACAAAAAAAAATGTTATGTTGGCGTAACGGGCCAGCAATGAAAATGATATGTTTTCTAATTGTTTCAGCCGGTAGTGATACAAGATAGCGTGTCCAGGTTCAATATATACACAATCCACACACACAACAATGAGAAACGGTCAGAAATGGTTTCAAACGTATTTATAACTAGATTTATATAGATTTTAATCATTAAATTTCGTCCCTTGCAAAAAACAAATATTCAGGGTCGGCCGTATTTTTAGGGTCGGTCGGGTTACGCCAACATAACATTTATTTTTTTATGCCTAAGTTTAGAAGTTATACAGCACAAGTTTCAAATCATTGATTTAACTGAAACGTGGTTAAAAACCAGCCCTGACCCAATGCTTTGTATCCCAGGTTATTCATATGAGTACAACAATAGCCAAGAACAAACCGGTGGAGGCGTATTGTTATATGTGAAAGAATCTTTGTCGTATATTGTAAGACCAGACTTGGGTAGTGTTTCACAATGTTTTGAATCTATTTTTATCGAAATAGACATAATTGTAAAACATAATTGTAGACTTGATCTATAGACCTCCTGGCCTTAATGTTTCTACATTTACGGAAGATATGGATGAAATTCTTTGTAAAATAACTTCTGAAAACAAAACATGTTATATTATCGGTTTATTTCAACATCAATTTGTTAAAATGCGACACACAGAGTTTTTAAATATCATTCCGCCCCACTATCAATAAACCCACTCGAATATTTTTACCAATATTAAGGAACAACTCCAGACAGACATAGTTGTATCTAGAATAAGTGATCATCTACCTATTGTTTTGTTAGGACCAAGCTTTGTACAAACCCCAAAAGTAAAGAGCTACCATTGGAAACGAGATAACAGTGGACATAATATAACTGCTTTAAAACATGAATTAGACAGTGTTAACTGGAATGATATATTTAACGCGCAAAATGTGAATGAATGTTACGCGCAGTTTAACACAAAATTAACTATGTTTTTTTATTAATTTGTTCCGTACAAAAGGTTTAAATATAAAAAAACGATTTGCAATCCCTGGCTTATGAAGGGTCTTTTAAAATCATTCAGACGAAAAAAAAAAGGTTATATAAGCGCTATCTTATTAACCCGAACGAATGTAATAAAACAAAATATGATAAGTATATCTAAACAAGTTAACAAGTCTTATACGAGCTGCAAAACAACATTACTTCTCTGCTGCTTTTGAGAAGGAAAGAAGCAACATAAAAATACATGGGAAATAATAAATGTTGTCCTAAATAAAAATATTTAAAAAAACACCTGGACCGCATTCATTCAAAGTAAATAACAAAATCTTGGATAATCCACAGCTCATTGCTGACAACTTTAACGACTTCTTTACAAATATTGGTCCGGATCTTGCATCTAAGATCCCACAAGTCCACTCCAACCCTTCAGATTATATAGTTGGTGATTTTAATCATTCATTTTTTATGAATCCGATATCTGAAAATGAACTTCTGAAATGTATTGATAAATTACCCTGTAGAAAAAGCCCAGGCCATGACCATTTATGCGCATTCCTTGTTAAGAAAATTGGACCTGTAATCATAGGTCCCCTGTTAAATATTTTTAACCTTTGGTTGTCATCTGGAATGGTGCCATGGGACTTCAAGATCGCTAAAGTAATTCCTGTATTTAAAAACGGTGATCCACAACTTACATGTAACTATCGTCCCATTTATATATATCCATGTCTTTCTAAAGTCCTAGAACGATTGGTAGCAAATCGTCTTAATTCGTTTTTAAAGAAGTATGATACATGTATCTTATCCAACTCTCAATATGGATTTCGAGAGAATTACTCGACCCAAATGGCTCTAGTCGACCTTATTGATAAAATTAGTTCATGTCTTGATAAATCTTATCATACCATTGCGTTGTTCCTGGACCTTTCCAAGGCCTTAGATATAATTGACCATGACATCTTGCTTTTAAACTGAACAAGTATGGCATTAGAGGAGTGGCCTTGGATTGGTTCAGGAATTATCTCTCTGATCGAAAACAGTTTGTCCAATGGAAACAATGCACATCAACCCTTAAACCTATAAAACGTGGTGTTCCGCAAGGCTCCATTTTAGGTCCTATACTTGTTCTTATTTATATTAATGATATTTTTAACTCTTCAAGTTTACTATCTTTCATTTTATTTTCGGATGATACCAATATCTTATACAGTCACGATAATTTAAAAGAGGCAGTCGATACGGTCAAACAAGAATTACGTCACATATCGTCTTGGTTCCAATGTAATCGGCTTTCTATAAATGAACATGTTTCATGCTGTTCTCAAACACGGAGAGGAATAGTAATATTAACGTATACATAAATAATTCAAAAATAAATCAAATAAGTTCATTTAAATGTCTTGGTGTTAATATTGATAAAGGTCTTACCTGGAAATTACATTGCCAGCAGGTCCATACATCTGTCTCACGTATTTTAGGAATTTTGTGCAGGCTAAGATGTATAATGCCAACAAATATTTTATTTTCTATCTACAATACTCTGGCTCTGCCCCATCTTCAGTATGGATTGTTAGTCTGGGGTAATTCTCAGATAACTTCTCAATAATTCTCAGATTCTCAGATTACTAATACTGCGAAACAAATCGCTACGAGTTATCATGAAGTCCGGCTCTAGAGATCACTCCGGACCCCTCTTTAAAAACTCAATACGCTCTCGATTTCTAATTTTATAAATATCATCTGGGTATTCTTATGTATAAATTTGAGCATAATCTTCTGCCCCGTGAAATCAAATCATTGTTTCAGAGGAATACCGATGTCCACCTACAGGATACTAGATCAGCAGATAAGCTCCACATTGGGAAGGCAAAAACTACTTTATTTATTAAAACAGTTAGACATCAAGGCCCACTGCTCTGGAATAAAATCACCCCAGTACCTTACTTTAGAAATATAAACGGTTATAAAAAGTTCCTTAAGAATATTCTTATTTCCTGTGAAATATAATTTATTTATCCCGTAGCAAGTAGTAAATATATTTCATGTCTATTATATTTGTACGTATTGCATTGAGTTTTAAACATTCTTGGTTTTTTTTAATCTGGACTTCAGCTGTACTTTCAGCCAGTTATTTGTTTCATATATTTCTTTTCTTTCTTGTAACAATAGTTGTAGATGTACATGTATATTAATGCGTTAACTACAATGTAAGGAACCAGGCCACGTACAAGCATTTGCTTTTTTGCCTGGTTTCCCCCATTCATCACCCTTTGTGCATTGTATAAATAACTGTGTGACATTATTTATTGTGATGAATGGAAATAAAACAATGCCAATACCAATACCAATCTGATTATTCCTCTGAGGAGTACTTATAGTTCAATGCACAAAAACACAGCTGTGTATCTTTGTGCTGCTGACCAACTGACCCAAATAGTGACTTCTACATAGGAGGGTTAATAATGATACCTCCACCTCCAAAGGACGAGCGGAGGGTTTCTGTAGACATATATTTGTAATTTGATGTTCGGGGCAGTTCTACAAAAACAGTGTGACATTTCACATTTCAAGTGCAAACACAAGTTTTGAACAAACTCTTAAAATAAATCAAAGTCCTTTTAAAACATTAATATTATTAAGCACAAATGTTTTACTCGTTCTTGAATTGCTAAAATGTACTGCGTGTAAATGCCCTTAAGTAAACAAAATCAACATCAATTGGCTAGAAAATATGCAATCTTCTTATCTGCCCCTCCATAGTCATGGCAACCAGGCACGATCGATATTCTCCCATTTGCAAGTTATTATATTCAGTTGGCATCCATTGGCATCCGTTGGCATAGCAACTAATTGGATTAGCTCCGATTTCATTTTACTAATTAAATAAACGACAATCACTCTGCATGTAGCTCACTGTACATAGAAGCAAGGGTTCGAGAAACACAGTCTGCAGTATAACACATTGGGATCCAGTCTGGTGTGCAGCAACACCAGAAAACGATGTTGCCGAAACGCTTTATATTTGGCTTGATAAGCCTTTGTCTTATGACCAGATGCAGCGATGGCACCGGAATTTGTAGCGACAGTTTTATGAGAAGGGTGTACCCCTGTCCTCCTGCTTGGCAACCGTGGGGTGAGAAATGCTACAAAAAAATGGGTATGGAACTACCGTGGGCCGAGGCAAAACAAGAGTGCCTTAAGACGGGAGGCCACTTGGTCATGCCACGGTCTCAGCAGGAAACCGAGTTCTTCTTGAAGTATGTGTACCCCTGGTTTTGGATCAACTGCAATGATCTGAAAGTCAAAGGTTTGTCAACGTTTCTTTGCTTTGCTCAGTTGTAGGTACTACGGTTTTTTTCCAAACCCCGTTCCGGCTCCATCAGCATTGCCAAACTGCATGAACGAAGCCAAACACGAAGACGAAGCTGGGGTTTGGAAAACGGCCTAGGAAAATGTGCGATTAGTGAATTTCAAAAGTAAACTGTCATCTGAATGATAGATCATTGACCACGTGTCACTGAATTATTGGTCTATAATGCAAAAATAGAAATTCTCTTCTATTATATAAAGCAAAGTTGTCTTTGTGTCTGTGGTCAGAAAAGTGTTTGTACGCTCATAACTTGAGAAATACGCACCCCATAATAATAATAATAATAATAATGAAGCATTTATATAGCGCCTTTAACAATGATCAAAGCGCTGTACAACTATAGCATATAAATAACACAAATAATAAGTACATAACAAAATACGGAAATCAAGGGGCAGTGAACAGTACATGATGAGCTAAAATGATTTAAGGAACAGATGGGTCTTGAGCAGTTTCTTGAAAACAGACAAAGAAGGTGAAATACGGATGAGATGAGGAATTTTGTTCCACTCCCTGGGGCCAGCAACAGGAAAGGCTTTGTTACCAGTGGATTTTGTGTTTATAGCTATGTGTAGGCGATATGTGTCTGTTGAAGACCTAAGCCCCGCCCTACCTGACTGATACAAAGAGAGCAAGTCAGTCAGGTAATGAGGAGCCATGTCATGCTGTGATTTGTAAACACAAAGAAGTAATTTGAACGGAATACGAGGTTCCATCGGTAGCCAATGTAGTTGCTGAAAGAGGACTGATGCGTCAGCAGAGCGACTAGCACTGAAAATGAGTCTGGCTGCGCGGTTCTGGAGTTTTTGTAACCGGTTTCTCTCGCCCTGACTTATACCGTATAAGAGAGAATTGCAGTAGTCTAGGCGAGATGTGATAAGACAGCGCACTGCATGGTCACAGGTGTTCTGGTCTATACATTTACGAATGCGGTGTATATTGCGAAGGTGAAAGTTGACGGATCTGCATATTGATGTGACATGCTTTGACATAGACATAGTGGAGTCAAATACCACACCAAGGTTTCTAATGAAAGGTGAGGGTTTTATTGTGGAGGAACCTACTTTAAGTGTCAGGTCAGATAACGCATTAATGCTACGAGGAGAAGCGGCTATAAAAAAATTCAGTTTTGTCGTCATTCAACTGTAGTTTGTTAGCACACATCCAGGATTTGATGTCAGTGATACAAGCAGATAATTTGTCAAGTGCTATTTGGGAATCACCAGGAACCGAAGGGTTGAAACAAGTATAAATCTGTGTATCATCAGCGTATATGTGGTGGTTAAGATGATGCTGATCAATGATGTCCGAGACCGGTTTGGTAAAGAAAATAAAGAGTGTAGGCCCAACGACTGACCCCTGGGGAACGCCGAAATCGACAGGCTGTTCATCTGAATATTCACCAGCAACACATACACGATTTCGGCGTCCTCCAAGGTAGCTGTTGAACCAATTCAAAGCTGGGCCATGAAGACCGAAAGATGTTTCAAGTCTCGCTATCAAGAGATCGTGGTCAATGGTATTAAATGCGGACGAAAGATCTAACATGACAAGTAAAACAGCCATCTTGTTGTCGATGGCATGCAAAATGTCATTTTTCAACCGCAGCAAAGCAGTCTCAGTACTGTGGTTGCTTTTATATGCAGATTGGAAAGGTTGATGTAAGCAGTTGTCATTGACATGAACTTTGACACGATTTAAAGCAATTTTCTCCATGAGCTTGGATAAGAAAGGAATATTGGAGACAGGGCGATAATTCTTCAGCTCATCTATATCTAAATTAGGTTTTTTGAGTACAGGGGTGACAACTGCCTGAGACAAGTCGTGTGGAAAGGTACCAGTAGAAAAGGACGAGTTGATCATATGTTTAATGAATGGTGCAATAACATGGACATTTGCTTTGAGCAACCAAGTAGGCATGGAATCAAGAGAACAAGATTTGTTAGGAGAACCAGTGATGAATTTGATGATCTCTTGTTCATCAACATGATCAAACTCACTGAGTGGGTGGGTGATAACATTAGACACATTGTCAGGAATAACTGGCATGGGAACTGCATGTAAATTAATATCAAGGCCACATCTAATATTAACAACTTTGTCACTGAAAAACAGGGCAAAACGATCACACAAATTCTTTATAGAATTACAAGTAGGAAACTTATTAGTATTTTTGTTCAGGAGTTTTTGAAGAGTCCGGTGAATATCTTTGACATTGCAAGTGGCCAGTTTGTCCTTGAAGTATGATGCCTTGGCAGACTGGATAAGATGAGTGAGCAGTGACAGTTGCGCCAGGTACGCACCACGGTCTCTGTCAAGTTTGGTTTTCTGCCATCTTCGTTCCAGTCGACGACGAGCGCATCTTGCTTTGTGGATGTCACAGTTGTACCAGGGAGATCTCGGCCGTACAACGCGGCTGAGTTGTCTAAGGGGGCAATGGTCATCCAGGATCTGTCAAATAGTTTCATTATAAAAATGAACCTGATCATTGACGTTGCTAAGGGCGAGCAAAGGTCCGAGTCTCTCATTGAAGTCGCGGGATAGTGCGTCGGTGTCCACAGACTGAAAGTCACGCATTTCCGAGTGTGTTACCATTGCATCCGGTTTGGTGCGATTAAGTTGAAAGTGAACTGCAAAATGATCGGACATCAAGTTCTCATGTACAAAACAGTTTTGGACCAAATTTTCATCCAAGCGGCCAATAACCAGATCTAGAGTGTGGCCATATTTATGTGTGGGGCCCGACACAAACTGGTGAAAGTCTACACTAGAGAGTGTAGCGAGGAATTTAGAAGATTCCGATTTAGTGGGCTCATCTATGTGGACGTTGAAATCACCAAGCATGAGCATCTTGCCAGGCATAATGGAAAGTTCATTAACAAAGTTGTCAAATTCAGTCAAAAAGTCAGAAGATTTAAACTTGTTAGACTTGTGATGGTGGAGGTCTGTATATGACGACAAACAGTAATGAATTTGTTTGATCAGTCAGCAAGACATACTCAAACGTTTTACATGTAGCAGCAATAGGTCCGGGAACAGTCGTGAGATGTAGATGAGTTTTATGAATCACACCAATGCCGCCATGTGAGTCGTTCCCATCCCGAGGGTTGTTGATGAAGGAATAACCCGGAGGTGAACATTAACCAGTAATAACATTGTCATCGTGATAAAGCCAGGTTTCAGTCAGAAACATAACATCAATATCTCGTTCCATGATGTAGTCACATAAAATGGCCGTCTTATTTATGATGGAGTGGGCATTCCAAACACAGACACAAGTTAATGTCATTGAAGTTGGAAACACATCCGACTGTGCGGAGATTGTTATGATTTGGGCCCATAATTATGTGCCTAGGCATGCATTGCATAGGTGCTCTTGGACGGATAATTACAGTTATGGGATGCACAGTAGCCCTTCTACCATGACGTTGTTTTCGAGTACCGGCTCTGCATCCTCTATGGGTAGAAGGCTTTGAGAGAATGTTCAGCGATTTTATTGAATGCCAGACATCAAGGGAAATGCATACATCTGTTCTGTGCAATTGTCGAAGTTCATCCCCCGAGTAGAGTAACTTGGGAGTGGGCTCGCTGTAAGCTGTCACCTTTGTAGAAATGTCATGGTGGTAAGCGAACTGTGGGGTCCCATTCCATTATCAGTGGAAAACGCTGTCAAACCAACGAATGCTAGAATTTTGTCATCTATTTGGAGTATCAAACTTGCGTGACTTTGCGTGCAAAGCGCGTTGCACAATTAATCTGGTTCGTAGTGCTACGTCATAATCGCGCATGGTTTAAATTGTTGCATTCTACTCTGCGTGAAGTGAGCGTTTGTGACGTAGTCAATTACAAACCAGATAGGCGCGTTGAACTCGCAAAACCGGTTAGGGGGAGGGGTGAGGGGGAGAGGAGGGGGGGGGGGGGAAGTGCGCCACCAACGTTGATTTGTATCTTATTCGTTCTTCCACGCTCGCAAGGCACACATCCATACCATTAGCCTCTGTCATGAACTTTCTAAAAGATCAACGCACGGAAAATTGTCAAAATGGCGGCGCTAATGGCCCTGTCACACCAGAACGTTTTAGGCCAACGCGAGCGTTACGTGTTGTGATTTTGGTTGTGTTGTGTTGTGATTTTATCAACTATTTTTTAACGCGCTGCTCACGCGTTGGCCTAAAACGTTCTGGTGTGACAGGGCCATTAACAACAGCAACACGTGTGTCTTCAATGTCAGAACTTTATGGCTTACGACGGAGCTCTAAAGGCTGTGGCTATTTCGGAAGAATAAACCGTAGGCATAAGGCTGAATGTCATCCAAAACCGTAACATTAGAAAAGAAAAAGAAACAGTGACTGAAAAAAAAGTTGTTTGAAAGTGTGCTGCGCTATACGTACGTGCGTAGTAGCTAGCTGTACTTTGACGTTTACATTGTAAATGTATGCAGTTAATGTTGGGCCGACGTTCCTCATGCAACGTTGCCAAACTTCTTTGTTGACAAACTGTTAATATTTGTTAATGTTATGAATGCTTGCTATTTACCCTCTGTTAACAATTTAGGTGTAAATTTAGTCCGAAAAAAACCCAAAACGGTGGCGTCCAGAAATTTGGCACACAATTAACCGAGTGTTCCCTCGGTTAATTGTGTGCCAAATTTCTGGCGCAATTAGTAAACAATTCTTGGAAAATCCAAGTTTAATATTTACGATATTCTTTTAATAGTAAATGTCATTTATGACCTATGTGACGTTTTAGTCAATAAAGGGTGAAAGATACTAGATTTCACAGGCGTCTACATTTATTATGAGTGAGTGAGTGAGTGAGTTTTGGGTTTAACGCCGTACCGGCATCAGTGGCCATATTCACGGCGGGAATGTGTACAAATATAAGACAATAGTTAGTAACAAAAAAACAATCAAGTGAACTGTGGAGAATATAAGAACTCGGAGTCAGAAGGAACAATTATCAAAAGAATGAAAAACCATTGTATAGAAGAATAACGATAGACTGATTCTAGGCAGTTTTCCAGGAGAATCCCGTGGAAGGCGGGTCACAGAGGATTCCCCAGACACACGGCACCCTGTCTAAATTTGTCCCGCAAGGCCGGCCGTTTCCCTTGCAGTTTAAGGGCCCGGGCCCCGCCGGTATTTTCACAGGTCCACATACCTCCGGGTGATGAGGGGACAATGGCTCCGAGTGTCTGGTCAACCCCCCATGACCAGTCCCCCAGGACTAGTAGGGCCTCCTGTTTAACTGTCCAGTTAATTATAATATATTAATTGTGTCGATAAAATTTATAGGAAGTGTATGAATAATGTCTGGATTTATTTTGTGAGACTCATCTCAAGGGCAGAGCAAAATCTTGTCTCACCAGGGTGAGCAAACCCTGAGATGAGTCTCAGACCAAAGAAAGACAACTTTATACGGTAAAGAAAGTGTGGAAATTATATTTGTATATGATTTGGAAAACTTATCCCAAGGGCAGAATAACATCTCGTCTCACCTGGGTGAGCAAACCCTGGGAGGAGCCCCAAACTAGAAAAAATATTTGTTATATGAAAAAATATGCAAGTGGGTGATTCACAAAATGTGGTAAAGTTCTGATGATTTTAGGAATGCAATAATGGTATTTAGAGGCATATTGAAAGTATCTTTTAGCGTAGCAGCAAAGAAGTATCGTTGTCTGATTTCAGCTATTTCAACACATTCTACAATAAGGTGGTTCATGGTCAGAGGACTATTACATGAAATACACTGTGGTTGTGGGTCTGCTTTGAGAAGGAAAGCGTTTGTTAATGTTGAGTGGCCTATCCGGCATCTAGTCAGGACAACCTGATCTTGTCGAGATAGATTTCTATAGGGTTGCCAGAAGCCAAGGTGAGGTTGAATGGAGAAAAGTTTGTTGGATGTAAAAGTTGCCCAAGATACTTGCCATAACTGTTTGGTGTAGGAGTGAATAGAATTCCTCAGGTCTGTATAAGGGATGGTACATGGATTTATTGGTAAATCTAATGCTTGTTTAGCTAGAGCGTCCACTTTTTCATTTCCTGCTATGCCGACATGGCTTGGAATCCAGCAGAAAATGATGTCAAAGTGTTTCAGGTGGAATTGAGTTAGTTTATTTAAGACTTTTATCAAATAGGGATGATTTATGTTGCGTCCACTTATGGCCTGTAGACTTGATAGAGAGTCACTAAAGATAATAAACTTCTTTTTCTTAATGGAATCAATCATTTCTAGAGCTAGCAGGATAGCCTTGATTTCAGCTGTATAGATTGAAGCTTGGTTCGGAAGACGAATACTTCGTGTGTACTGATTACATGTGGCAGCTGAGGAAACTTTGTCTTCATCTTTAGAGCCATCTGTGTAGGTGCAGATGTGGTTGGGAAACATAGCTTTAAATTCATGGTAATCGTTATGGAATAGTGATGCATCAGTTTCTGATTTCTTGTACTTAGTCATATGTACAAAGACCCGAGGTTTGTGGATTTGCCAGGGTGGTATAACTGGAATCTCGGTTCGTGCTATATTTGTTAATTCTAGTTTAGCTGCATGTATGTGTGGCTGTAAACGAAGACCGAGTGGTTTAATTGTTTTTGGTTTAGCAGCATATATATGTTGAAACTTAGGATGAAAAACACATTGATATGCTGGATTTGAGGGGTTGGCTGCTAATTTGGTAGTGTATTGTAAGGAGAGTTTAATACGTCTATTTTCAAGAGGTGGTTCATCAGCTGTGACATACAGGCTCTCAACTGGTGATGTTCTGAAGGCACCAAAAGACAGCCGTAAACCTTGATGGTGAATAGTATTGAGTTGTTTTAAATAGGACTTGGGGGCAGAACCGTAAACAATGCTTCCGTAGTCTAATTTAGATCGGATAAGCGATCTATATAGTTGTAATAAAACTAAACATTCAGCTCCCCAGTTTTTATTTGCTACAGCTTTGATAATGTTCATAGCTTTTAGACATTTAATTTTAAGAGCTTTGATATGAGGTAAAAAGGTAAGCTTAGTATCAAAGATTATTCCTAAAAATTTTGTTTCGTTAACTACTTTGATTTTGTCACCTGCAAGATATAGCTCAGGGTCGAAGTGTGCATTTCTGAGTCGACAGAAATGCATACAAACGGTTTTAGGTTTAGAGAATTTGAAACCATTTTCAGTAGACCACTTCTGTAATTTGTTAAGAGTTAACTGGAGTTGACGTTCAATATTTTGCATGCGACTACCTCTATAACAGATCAATAAATCATCAACATACAGCGATGGAGAGACCCCATTCTGTATTGTTTTAACAATGTTATTAATTTTGATACTAAATAAGGTAACTGAAAGGATACTTCCTTGGGGGACACCCATATCTTGCTCACGTGAGGCAGATAGGGTTGACCCTACTTTAACTTGAAATTGTCTGTCAATTAAAAAATTTGCAATAAAAAGTGGAAGTTTACCTCTGAATCCCATTTCATGAAGATCTTTCATGATGCCATACTTCCATGTTGTATCATATGCTTTTTCTAGGTCGAAGAATATAGCAACAGCATGCTCTTTTTTAATAAAAGCATCTCGAACAAAGGATTCTAGTCTAACCAAGTGGTCTATGGTACTTCGGCCTTTTCTAAAACCACATTGGAAATTATTAATTAGTCCATTAGCTTCAAGTAACCAGACAAGTCTGTCATTTACCATTCTTTCCATAGTTTTACATAAACATGAAGTGAGTGCTATTGGTCGGTAGTTGGATGGGTTTGTATGATCTTTGCCTGGTTTTGGTATAGGAATGATAATAGCGTTTTTCCATGATGGTGGTATGTCACCAGTTTCCCATACGACATTGAGTATGTTTAACAGAGTTATTAGACATTTCTCAGGTAGATGTTTTAATAGTTGATAGTGTATTTGATCTGGGCCTATTGCTGTATCATGTGATTTCCAAATGGCTGTGGTGAGTTCTTCAAGTGAAAATGGTTGGTTGTAGTTTTCAGTGTTATTAGATGCAAATTTTAAATGGTGTTGTTCATTTTGTAATTTGAATTTTTGAAATTCTTCTGAGTAATTTTCTGTAGAAGAATTTTTCTCGAACGAATTTGCCAATTCCTCTACTATATCTGTCTTAGTAGTAAGGGTTTCATTATTTTTTTGTAAATGTTTAACTCCTGATTTGACCTTTCGACCGTTCATTTTCTGAACCATATTCCAGACTTTACCCAAAGGAGTACGTGACGTAAGTTTAGATACATATGTTTTCCAGCTGTTTCTTTTTTTGTAATTGATAATTTGACGGGCTTTAGCTCTAGCAATTTTAACTTGAGCTAAGTTATCTGAAGTAGGTCTAAGGTTAAATTTCCGTTCAGCTTTTTTGCGAGCTTTCCTGACTTCCTTGCATTCTTGGTCATCCCATGGTAGATGGGGTTTAGATGAATGAGTTGATGTTTTGGGTATAGTATCATCGGCTATAGAAATCAAAATATTTGTATAAGTCTTAATGGGGTTAGTTCCATTGTCGAAGTTGATATTAGTTAATTTTTCCTCACAGTGCTTACAGAAAGTTTCCCAATCTGCTTTGTTGAAGTTCCATTTGGGAGTGTATTCTTCAGTGAGTGATTGGTCATATTCGAGGATGATTGGGAAATGATCACTTCCACATAGGTCATCCCACACAACCCATGTAAAGTCTGTTACAAGTTCAGGGTCTGTAAGTGTGAGGTCTATTGATGTGTATGAGCCACTACCAGGATGTAGGTAGGTATGTGACCCATCGTTTAAAAAACACAGAGCTTGGTCGGCGATAAATTTTTCGAGTAGTCTTCCTTTTGTATTATATGTATCTGAACCCCAAACGGGGTTATGTCCATTAAAATCTCCTAGTAATATATATGGAGTTGGGAGTTGGTTAACAAGGTTATCTAAATCAGTATGTTTTAAATTAAAGGTGGGTGGTATATAAATGGAACATATGGTGATTGCTCTATGCAAAGTGATGCGGGCTGCAACAGCCTGTAGATTGGTATTTAGAGGAACATGGCTATGAATAATGCCTTGTTTTACTAATAATGAGGAGCCTCCTTTGGCTCGTTGTTCTTCAGGGTCATAGGTATTATACATGTGATATGATTTCAGGTTGATGTTATCGGTTTCTTTAAGGTGGGTTTCTTGAAGTGCAAACACAACTGGGTTGTGTGTTTGAACTAAAAGTTGAATCTCATTAAAGTTGGCTTTAAAACCTCTACAATTCCACTGAACAATTTTAGTTTTGTTCATTTACGTTGTGGGTAATGTAGCTGGTTATGTTAGAGAAAATGTTATTTAATATTAGATCTGGGAGATCTACTTCTTGTTCTATCCTTTGATTTAGTAGATACTTGCTGGAGTTCTGTATAGTATACATCCATGTCCTCTTCGGCTTCATCATCTAGACTACTGTATTTGTTTTGTTGATTAATTGGGTTTTTGTTGCCTTTTTTGGTTCGGTTACTGGATTCAGGGTTTGTTTTCTTATTAGGGGTTTTTCCTGATGGTTTTTCCTTTGAGTTACTACTGGAAGATGGTTGATTTGTTGACTTATTAGTAGCAGGGTGTGTTTTGGTTTGGATGTTTTCCGGTTTTTCCTTTGAGTTATTACTGGTAGATGGTTGATTTGTTTTCTTATCAGTAGCAGGATGTGTTTTGGTTTGGAGGTTTTCCGGTTTTTCTTTAGAGTTACTACTGGTAGTTGGTTGGTTTGTTGCCTTATCAGTAGTAGAGCGTGTTTTGGTTTGGAGGTTTTCCAGATTAACTGGATCGGTCTGGCAGCTAGTTGATTTAGTTGGAGGTCGTTTTTGTTCTGTCGTTGGTGTGTAATTTACAGGCTTTTCAGTTGTAATCCAGGTGAGCTTTGTTTGGCACTCCATATTGTGAGTTTCTTTAGGTCGTGTCGTTGCTGTTATTGCTGCTGCTGCTGCTGCTGCATATATAAGTGTGTCAGGTGTGTGAGTTTTAGCCATTTTCTTAGCTTCTAAATAGCCGATGTTGTTTGTAGCTTTCAGATATTGAGTTTGTTTTTCTATTTTCCACACTGGACAATCTCTTGAAGAAGCCATATGGTCACCCTGACAGTTCTTGCATTTTGGATCTCTGTGACAGTCTTGTCCGTTGTGGTCAGGTTCACCACAGCGAAAGCAACAGGGTTTTCCTCTGCATGCCTGTAGACCATGACCAAACTTTTGACATTGGAAGCACCTCAGTGGGTTGGGAATAAACTTCTCAACTTTAATCCTGAGGTATCCCAGCTTGATGAACTCTGGAAGTATCGTTGTATCAAAGGTCAGAATATATGTGCCAGTGGCAATGATGTTATCATTTTTCCTGATAGTTATCCTTTTAACAGTGGTAACGCTTTGTGTTGCTAGATAGTTTAGAATTTCATCCTCTGTTTGATCGTCTAATTCACGAGTTTTTATTACACCTTTGCTGCTGTTCAACGTTTTGTGTGGTTGAACAGTAACCGGTATATTAGCCAACTGCTTCATTTTGATGATGTTCTGGCTTTGGGTTTGTGTTGCCACCTCTATGAGGAGGCTGCCTGTAGGAGGTTTTCTTAGTTTTTTAACTAATTTTACAGTGCCTACCATACCCTGAATCGCTTTATCGATAACAAAGGGCGAAAGCTTTGCAATGGAATGGTTATCGTCTGTTGATATTATTTCAAAAAATCTGTACCAAGTGTCTTTTGTATCAGTTGAAGATTGTTGCAGAGGATCTGATTTATCTGAATCTGAATCTGAGTCGGGACGGTTTCGTTTGTTTGTGTGGGATGCCATATTAGTTTGAGTTATATTTCACCATCTCTGGTCTCCACCCACCATGGAGCCCAACAAGGGGATGCACAGAGCTACTCAAAATTGATGTAGTTGTACACCAGAGATACAGGGATGGTATACTCAAGCATGATTAGATCATACTTGATTGACCCATGAGCCGCCGCTTATTATGGCTAAGATTAGAGAAGATAGACTAATCTGATTAATAACAAATAGAATAAGTACTTGGAAAGTACAAATGTTATATGAAGCATCAAAATTATAATCTGAGCACATGGGGCTAGGCACGACCAGCCGATTGATCTGAACGGGCCATTCAGACCGCTCGTCTAGATGAAATAAGGGCCAAAGAGGTGTGTTGGATATCATGGGAACCGCAGCTCACCAGAATCCTCAACCCCCAGGATCCCGTCTTCCACCGACACGAGTCGCAACTCACGGCAAACGAGTTGCCTCCATTTTTTCGCCTTTTACGAAATGCAAGGAGGATGCGTACCTATTCTAAACCCGGGTCCCCTCGGGGGCATTTATTATGACACTATAAAAAGTGTTTAAAACTGGTTGGTTTTCAAATTAACATTGCAGGATTCAGGAATGATGAGGTTTAACGCCCATAATAGTAATTATGTGAACAAAGTGCTTGTGTGTAAAGGCCCAAATTTACATTTGATGTCCACACAAAAAATACAAAATGCAAAAAGAATATTGCTTGTATGAATTGGCCCCAGAAAATATTTACTATATGGCATTCAAATATATGGCATTCAAATAAAGCTTTAGTTCAGTGTCACTGACCAAAACAATTGTAGGCACTAATTAGTTAAAATGTTGGGCCTAACCGGTTTTCTAAGGAGCATAAATACACTTCAAGTGCAGGAAAGCAAATCTAGTTTCATGATTGGCTATTTTTTTAATAAGTATTTCCCCGCACTTCACTAACCGTCTGTTTTCCTTCCTCCGTGGTACGGCATAACGTTAGTCTTACGGGTGAGCTCGGAAGCCATATTGACAAATTTCCGCAAAACGCCCTCTTCGGTTGATTTTCGTCCATTCATGACAGAGGCTAATTGTGTCCGCATAGCCCGCACGTACGTGGACGTGTCACGGCACAATACATGTACTTTCCCTGCTTACGGGCGAGGCACGCTGATCGCGCGGTCGCGTTGTAAGCCCCGTCTTTGTGGATGATACACCGGCGGTCGCGTGGTGTTTTGATCAGCCAACTATTTACAGCATAGAAATCAAATACGATTTTCTGCCATTTTCTGCCATTGCCACGAAGTCCGTCCCCCACACGATCACGTCGTCCAGATAAACTACCGCACTTGCCACGGCAGTCCATTCAGCACCTGTTCAATCGGGCGCTCGAACGTCGCTGGCGCGTTACACAGCCCGAACGACATCAATATGAACTGGTACAGCCCGTTATGCATTACGAAGGCCTTCTCCTCCCGGTCCTCCTTCTCCATCCCGACCTGCCAGTAACCGCTGGCCAGGTAGAGGGTGCTGAACCACTTTGCTCCGCTTAACACGTCGAGGTCGTCCTCGATCCCGGGGATGGGATATGCGTCCTTGGTGGTCACCTCGTTGACCCTCTGGTAGTCCACGCAAAAACGGACGGTCCCGTCCTTCTTCCGAACCGACACAACTGGCGACAACTAGGGGCTACCGGAGGTTCCACCACGCCATCCCGCGGCATCTGCTGTACCTGTTGGTCGGCCTCTTGCCTCTTATGGAGCGGCAACCTCCTGAGTGGTTGGCGAATAGGCGCCGCGTCTACCGTTTTAATGGCGTGTCTGGTCAGTTCCGTGTGCCCCAGACGACCGTCGGGGCCGGTGAACGCTCCGGCGAACTTTGTCAGTAACCCCGCCATTCGGGAATGTTGGGTCCGGTTGAGGTCCGTCGCTCCCCGTTCCAGGAGGTCTTGTAGGAGGAACCTCCGGCTGTGCGTTAGTTGGAGCATGGCCGGCGGCAGACCCTCGCCGCCCCTCTTTCAGCTCTATCACGCATAACTCCTCCACCGGCGAGAAGAGAGCCAAACGGCTGCCCTGTTAGATCGTCACTGGGTCGGCTGTCGGATTGAAGACCCTCACCGGCACGGTTCCATTTTTGGTGTCAACCAGCCCGGTGGCGATGCAACCCGGCAGTCGTCCGTAGCCTCCAAGTTGAGGTAGACCATCCCGACTCCCGCTCGCGACCCCCTACTTAGTTCGCTGGCGAGGATTGCTTCGTGGCCGGCCAGAACCACCATGTTCTCCGTGTGGTCGTCCCAATGCCACTTGCAGTGGTACTTCGACAGAAAGTCAATCCCCAGAATCACGTCCGGCTCGAGTCTCGGCCATGGTAAAGGTGTGGTTCACGTGGAGGTCTCCCACTCCTAACTCGAAGTTCCCCCTTCTCCTCGCCAGCATAGGACTGCCGTCCACCATCATCAGGCCTGCAGGGCGAGGAACGGAGGCTCCGTCACTCGGCGCTGAGCCAGGCATTGTGGAAACGTTCTGCGATCAGGCTCACCGTCGCCTGGTGTCGAGGAGGCAACACACTGGCCTGGTGTGCGGAGCAGCGTTGACGGTTCTGCTCCATTGGCCTGGTGAGGAGCAACTCCAGTTTCTCCGCTTTTGTTGTCCTGTGTGCAGCTCCGCTCCGTGGACTCCCGTGCGGAGCAGCACCGACGGCTCCGCTTCGTTGGCTTTTGTGCGGAGCAGTGCCGACGGCTCAGCTCAATTGGATCGTGTGCGGAGCAGCTCCATTGGCTCCGCTCCGCTCAAGACATTGCCGATGCTAACAGGGAAAGGCCTATGTAATAAGTAACTATTAGTTCTCTGTTGGCGGGACAGACGTATCCCCATACTTTTGTTTGGGCACTGGATAAACTGGCTCAAGGTCAAACGTTCAATGCAATCGGTGTTGACCTTTCCGTCCTGTGCTTCTCTCACGGGCAGCTGTATGTATAGCTGCCTCTCGGACCGGCAGCGCCTTGAAACTCAGCATCCTAGCACCCAACAGTCAAACACGCAACGTGGTCTATCCCGAAGCACTGCAGCACTCACTTACGACGACACAATTACATTCAGTAATTACCACAATTGACCACTTATTTCTTTCCTTTTTCCGGCCAACACCGGGTACAAAATGCTTCCTGACCCACATCACATTTAATTGTACACATACGCAGTTAACTTATACACTCTACCCATCTAGCGGGTGCCGAAAGTACAAGTCTGATCGGGTTTACTCTTGGTATGCAATTATTGCGTAATGCCTAATATATATAGATTGAGGTGACATCATGATGCCCGCGTTTATAATACCAACTAATAAATACCTCAGAGAGTTAATAACTTCTACTTGGTCCAGTCGCTATCATGTGAGGGTGTATTAACAGGTGATATAAAGACCACCCATCTAGCAGGTGCCGCGCAAAGCGCGGCACGCGCGGCACCCTGCTAGTCAATGATATTTACATTGCCAAGTTGATCGTGTACCATTGACCAATCCAGATGGTAATAACAAAACAAATTAATACATATTTGACATTCGTGTACTGGAAGGAATAATTTCATTGGGTGGCAGATGGAATGGTCCACTCCACAAAAAACACTTAGGATCTAAGTCAAAGTACTTCTTGGAATTAACATGGGGCAGAATTTCCAGCAAGTGTGTTGTTATTGTTAATGTCTTGGTTGTTAATGTCTTTGTTGTATGTTTGTCCAATAGGCGTGTGGGTGTGTCAGGACGGCACTAGTGATGTGGAGTACAGAAACTGGAATGTAGGAGAGCCAAATAACAGTGGAGGTATAGAGCATTGTGCATACGCAGGAACGGCTGGCTGGAATGATATTCCGTGTCAGAACAAAATTCCAGTTATCTGCCAACAACCAAAGCTACAATATTGGAAGCGACTAGCTTTTCACCATTGACAACAACAACAAAACATAGGCTTTTTGTAAGATGCTATTTTTGAATTAAGGCAGCATGTTTAAATCAGGCTAATTATCCTGACATTCATATTTTTGTGTAGACTTAAATCAGTGTTGTTACTTCTCAAAATTATAGCGGATTGGTGGTTCTTGTAAAACAATATAATGTGTAAGTTCACCCGAGAACGTACCAGAGTTTACGAGAAACCAAACTTCCGGGCACATCAAATAGGAGCTTCAACGTGTAAAGTGAGTTGCTTTCTTGTAATACTTTGTTTGGATGCTGTTCTTTTCACTTAACGGTACAATTGTAGATACAAACTTTTTAACAAACATTTTTCATTTCAATTACAAAATGTGAGCGATATATCAAATTTGTGAAAAGAAAGGTGAAACCATACATGTACAGTATAAGGCAGTCGTTGCATATAATCCGTGTACACGTTTGCACACGTCAGCGTCAGAGCATGCAGTACAACGATTTTGAGAGACGAGCTTTCTCTTCCCGACAATAAGCCAAACATGTAGTTACCTGGGGCCAATTTCATAAAACATGTAAGCACAAACATTTGCTTAGCACGCAAAAAGTCTTGCTCAGTAAAAACAGGTTATCGACCAAAACTCCAAATGCTTTTCGCTCAAAGCAAAAAACAGCTGATTAGCAGTCGCAAACAATAAACACCAACTGAAATGTTGGTTTGTAACCCTGCTTTTTAATAAGAACTTGTTTTCAGGCTAAGCACATTGTTGAGCTTACACGTTTTTTGAAATTGGGCCTTGTTGTTCAGGTCAAAAAAGTGTCCCTACTTTTTTTCAATAATTGATATAGTCACGCATGTCTTTATATTTTAAACAACATTTTTTCATCTATATTTATGGCCATTTTATTGTAGAGATCTTCTTAAAATTAGCAACAGGTAAAAGTCCTATAGCCGGCGGTTCGAGGTGTTCAGAAGTTCAATTGTAACCAATAGGCGCGAGACTTTTATAGACTATTCAAAGGAAATCTACAGTTTCATGTCAAATTACCAGAGAGATAACTTTAATACTGAAAACAATGTAGCCTGGTGGGCGCACCCCTCTGTGCACAAAGCTAGGGAAAAGCCTGAAAATTGTGTGATTTTGTGTTGGGCAATTGCATTTATATTGCATCTTGTATACCGAACCAATTCAGGAATGAAGTTAATAAGACCAAAACTGAAAGCCACAATCTGAAATGAGTGTTTATTCCACTAAGTATGTACTAACTTTGTTTACACTAAATATAATATTATGGGGCACTGTGGTCTATTAGTTTGGTGCACTTGAATTTTTTACCAAATTCGAGATATCCAGAGTTTCGAGTTACGCAAAGTTCATAATTTTTCCAAAATCATAAAAATGTACATGATATGAGTCGCATTGAAAACGTTCAAGTACTTTTAACTCGATGCAAAATACGTTATTTAGCTCACTCTCCTTTAACATTGAATTAATTGTGTATTTTTTCAATCACAAATCATATTTTCGCTCAGATTATATATTGTTCTTACCTAAAAGTGTCTGCTCTGTGAATAAATGTAACAATAAACCACTCAAACTGTGTAACTTTGCGTAGCAAATATTTATTTCATGTCGTTTGTTGATGGCTAATGTTAACGTTTGTGGAACGAGCGATCAATAGGTTTTCGAGTTAGCCGGGTTTTCTCGAGTTAGCCGGATTTTCTCGAGTTAGCCGGGTTTTCTCAAGGATTTTCGACTTGTTTTGATTTTTAGACCAAAAGAGATTTATAAAATACAGACTCATTAGTAGTATTGCGCACGCTTAATCATGATCATGATGATCACGTGAGAGGGTTTAACTAATAACAGGAAAATGTGTTCGATTTTCACAGGAGTCTGATTTTCATACGACACTGGCTCATGGGCCGGAACACATCTACTGACAATCGCCTTCGGCTCAGGCATTAACGCGTCCAGGCCCATGAGCCAGTTTTAAAACCGGCCCTAACTCCCTAGGGTGTGTGCAAACAAGCATATTGATTTTTGAGGGGTTGGGAGGGTTAGGGTTAATGATCATTATATTGCTCACGGTCGTGGTTGGTCTGCTTCTTACGACCTTCGCAAATCAGGACAACGTTCTGCAGGTGGCGCCGTGGTTGATTTCTCGCTCAAAGAAGCAAAAGAGCGGGTCAATTTGAACTGATCTTGCTTGATTGGTAAGGGTCGCAGTTATTTTCGCTACTGCTGGTTATTTTTTTTTGAATGTTGACACTAATGGTTAAAACTAGTTGTGTTTAGCTGCTTAGTTTTGCGTTTTCAACCGCGGCGACTGGAGAAGGCCGCGATTTTATTAAAACGTGTCGAACTCGATCGGCCCTACATTATATTGCACGCATCTAATCCAGCTGATCTAAAAAACGTGCCTCGGGATCGGTAAAACGCGGAACTCTGACAATTAAATGCCTTTCCGGCGGAATTTTGCCAAGAAAATAATTAGAGCAGTTATTGAGGATATAGGACTCTTGTCTCTGTTCATATTACGATATTGCGATCATTATGAAGGTTGGTTCTGCAGCCGTAAACATGCCCCCTCCCCATAACGTTGGACCATGCTTGGACAATGTGGCGATAACGCACAGACCAGCATGTATGGTGGCCCTGAAGGGACAACGCAGATCGTGAATATTGACGTCAATATTCACGACAAATTTCACGACTTTCCTTAAAGTCGCGAATATTGACGTCAAATTTGACGTCGATGTTCGTGTCAAATTTCACGACTTTCCCCGAAAGTCGCGAATATTGACGTCAATATTCGCGACAAAATTCACGACTTTCCTCAAAGTCGCGAATATTGACGTCAAATTTGACGTCAATTTTCACGACTTTCCAAAAAAGTCGCGAATATTGACGTCAAATTTGACGTCAATATTCGCGACTTGCCCCCAAAGTCGCAAATATTTTGACGCGAATTTTTGCTACAGCAAGCTAGGTTTTGGCTAGTCTTGTTCCGGGGCGCGCACCGTCCGTCTAGTCTAGTACAGTATGCATGCAGTTCATCAATCATCAATACTCCGAAAACGGACCTATTGAGGGCGCCCTCGATTGTCACGAGAGATCAGTGGATTTGTTTCAAAGTTAAAGGTAGGATACACCATTGGTAATTGCTTGAATTATCATGAATGGGTGGATTTGGGGGGGTTGTATTTTATAGTAAATCTCGTTTAACTGACCTGTCCGACGTTTTACAATAATTTATGGAAGGCGAGAAAATCACGAAAAAATGCGTTTGTTTTCAACAGCCGTCAGGCAGTTGAATATTCTTAGGTTATTAGGTGTTTTTGGCGATATTCTTAATGTTATTATGTGTTTTGGGCGATCCGGCGATCGCGAATTTATTTTTATAAAATTATATTTTGCGGAATAATTACAGGATATCTAGCGCGATCAATTTGCTGGATGCCTAAAATCATAATTTACCTTCAAATGAGTAAGATATTTCTTAATAATTCGGTAGTAAATATTGTTGATGTCTGCAAATGGTGTATCCTACCTTTAAGTTCAGTTCACGAAATTTGTTTCTAAACTGTTTCTAAGCCCGTTTTCTGAGTATGGATGATCGACGAACAACTGCATAGACGGACGGCTCGCCCCGGACAAATAGAAAAACTCGGTCTTGGAGCAAGACTAGCCAAAACCTAGCTTGTGGAAGAAAATTCGCGTCAAAATATTTGCGACTTTCGGGGCAAGTCGCGAATATTGATGTCAAATTTGACGTCAATATTCGCGACTTTTTTGGAAAGTCGTGAATATTGACGTCAAATTTGACGTCAATATTCGCGACTTTGAGGAAAGTCGTGGATTTTGTCGCGAATATTAACGTCAATATTCGCGACTTTCGGGGAAAGTCGTGAAATTTGACGCGAATATCGACGTCAAATTTGACGTCAATATTCGCGACTTTGGGGGAAAGTCTTGAATATTGACGTTAAATTTGACGTCAATATTCACGACTTTCCCCAAAAGTCGTGAAATTTGTCGTGAATACTGACGTCAATATTCACGATCTGCGTAGTCCCTTCAGGGCCACCATAAGCATGCCTGGGTATAATGCCGATTATGCGGCGATAAGAAACTGACCAAACACGCTGAAAAACTGTAAGTACCTGGCCGTACGTGCGAGCTCTGAGCACAAGGGGGCTGCCTGAAAAATGACGAATTTCCCATAACCTGTCGGCAAATTCACAAAAACATCGTGACTACGAAGAAAGGATTCTAAGGCTTTTCGCTGCTCGGGTCTAAAATCTTCGAGGGATAATATTTTCGCTGCATAATTCAAACAACACGACAGATCTACGGACGACATACGACGCTGAATATCCGCCATTTTGTCTTAAATGTCATGCTTTAACTGCATCAAATTTGATGACGTCGGGATTCAACCGCGTTGTGATTAGACACTCCACATCTTTGCCCTGCCTATACTTATCTGTATTCGCATACGAGGTCATGCGCTAGAAATGTGGCGCAAAATATAGGACAAACATAAGATTTCAAAAACCGTTGATCCAAGGCGAAAAAGTAGCTCCAGTCAATTTGCATAAATAGTGGCCGTATGAGGTCGCTGTTCGCGCTGTGTGATCTTTGTACGGGGAGCGCGAGCGTATTATGCGGGGGCGCGCGTGGCGTGTGGGTGGATAAAGACAGACGGATAACGACGAACGCGCCTTGACAAAGGCTAGTCAGGTACGGAATAGGACTATTTTGAAATATGTTAGTAGAACCTTGATACCTTTCAAATACTCGGGTTGATCGTAAAGCCATTGCATGACATCTGTTTGATTTGGGGAACCAATCCATGAATTTGTTCGATATGTAAGTTTTTAAAACAAAATACAACACAGCTTTTTCCTATGCTCAATCAAAGTTTCCAAATCCAAAAATCGCAAGGCATGTTCATAATAACGATAATTACTACCGAGCAGGATGCGACAGATTAGTTTTTGAATTAATTCCAAGTGGTTAGACTGTGCTAATGTCAATGACGAATGCCAAACCTGACGGTAGCATATTCCGTTACTGGTTGAATATAACCCTTATACCCAATAACCAACTCATTCATAGTTAATCCACCTGTCTTGAGTTTACGAAGCATGAACAATTTTCGATTAGTCTTATTTATGATGTCAGTCATGTGACCGTCCCATTTTAGGTTGCTCTGAAGAGTGACCCCTAAAAGTTTAACTCTGGAAACAATGGGTAATTGTGTATCAGAAATAGAGTATGAGATTTCCGGGATGTTCTTTCTGCCAAAATAAACCTGTAAAGTTTGGCATTTAGCAGGAATCAAGAAAAAAACATTATTATTCGACCAATCATTCAAATTATTAAGATCTAGTTGAATTTTACTCTCCTTGTTAAATAATCGAGTTTCTCCCAAAGTCATGTCATCAATCTATTTCCAACATCTATTATAACTCGTGTCAAGAGCACTGTTTATGCAAGCTAGAAATATTACTGGACCAAGTTTGGTGCCTTGAGGAACCCCCCCCCCCCCCCCCCCCCTCCGCCCCCAGATAGGGTTTGTCAGTCAGGTAATAAGTGCTTATATCGGAACCTTTGCTATCGCTCTGTAAGAAAACTTACAACCCACATAACAACTGAAGGAAAAAAAAAACTCAAGGAGTCTGTATACGGCAACCTTGTGATCATTGGTGTCAAATGCCTTGCTAAAATCGGTGAGTATTAGGGTACTGATATTGTTAGGTTTGTTTGCACCAGATATAAGGTGATGACATCAACAATGCAGTGGGTGCTAGAAATACCTTTGCGATTTCCAAATTGTCAAATATATGTTTTAGAATTAATGGAATTCGTTATGCATTTACATATGAAGCTTTCAGCGACTTTGGCTAACAGGGGAGTGAGAGAGATTGGCCTAAGTTTCTGCAAAGTGGGTGGTTTCACTTTGGGAACAGGCACCACATTAGCTTGCTTCCATTGAAATGGAACAACACCTTGACTGAACGATGAGTTAAGAATATTAGTTACAGGCGTGCTAAATTCATATGCAAATTCTTTGAGAATCTTTGGTCCCCAGCTTTACTCGCTGAAATCTTCCTCAGTTCTTTATAAGTTTCCCATGGTTGGATTTCTGGAGGAATTGATGGAGCAGGCAGGTAAGCTGGAAAATCATGCAAACTGATTGGAACTTGGGTTTGAGAGAAACCGGCAAGGTAATTATTAATCTCATTAGCAATCAATTTACTATTACTGGGATCAATACCCTCAACATGAATGGTTAAAGCGCCATTGTTTAGGTTTGCCAAGTTACGGATTTGTCGGTGCCACCTTCCTGGGTCAGTTTTTTGCAACTTACGTACCCTTCCAGCATAGACTGTTTAGCAGGTATTATTTGCCGAGTACCTTGTCTGGACATTCCTTTGAATTTGTGTTGATTCTTGTCGGCTTAAATACTGTGGTGAGTTTTACCGTCGTGAGAGACGCGAAAGTACACACGACTCGGAATATCGGTACAGAACACAGGTTTAATATTCCCGGCGATCGGACACAAAGTCAGAACAGCAACTCTCTCATTCGCATCTTGTACAATGTACTCATTCAATACGGTATTTACAAATGGAATAAAAGAACCAAACATTCTAACCATATTATTTATAACAGAATTCTATAGATACATAAAATAAGGTAGCGTGTAGCGTGGCAAAACAATAAAACGCACTCCGCCAAAAGAGGGCGCTAGCGCGACTAAACAAGTTCGCGCTGTTTACACGAGGTTCTAAATCACGCACAGCATGCAATGCATGCAATGTACATACATCGTCAATGCAAGCAGGCGCTCGGCGCCCACAGCGCAAACGCGTACAGACCATTGCAATTCGTATTATCAGGTAATCTCTTACAGATAATCAATAATCAATAACTAATAATCAATACCCAATAAATGTCATGTAATTTCACAACACTCTCCCTCACTTCGTTAGGAGGTTACTTATACCTCGAAAGTCATATCCAATATAAATCTAATTAGGTCCACTGTACATTTAAAGCAATCAAATGTGTATCAATCAACTTTTGTACAAAGATGCACCATTCACTGAAAATTACAAACATTTCCTGAATTGAATTGTTGCTTTAGAGATGACGGTCACGAATTCAGCTAGACAAACTGTGTGACTGACGAATAATTACAGTCTGAAAATGTTCCTCCAATTTTCTAACTGAACTGTTTACAACTGTTTTTAGGGCCTATTTTCTCAACTGGGATACATTGGTTGCTGAAAACTGAACAAACTGTCTAATGACTGTCTTTCCGCATTGTGAACTGCAAAACTCAAAGTTTAATCCATGCTCAATAAAGCAAATAACAATTGCCATAAGCTCATTCTATGTACAATGGTAGGTAAGTAAGTAAAGATTAATGCTAGAATTTAACAAACATTTCGGTTTGAAAGACGTTTCAAATGTTGTTCTCATTCAATCTATATAGACAACTTCTATATTTAGTGACTATACAGTGTATACAACTTTATAAGACGGAGCAATCTGAGGCTACCATAAAACAGCCATAGCTGAGCCAATTCTGGAAAAAACCTCTTGGATCTGACAACCATTGATATGCAATCTTAAATGAGTAAACCGGTTGCCAAATAGCATGGTCATTCAGTTTAGCAATGTCACAAGACAATCTAAATCAGTTTAACAAGACTATAGCCTACATTAAATGATTCATTAGCGCCATACATTACAGTTCATCGGTACCTTAAGAGATTCTACAGGCATCGTCATCAACAACACAATTGTATAGCGATCGTCGACGGTAAGCTAATTCAATAACGATCGTCAAAAACAAGCGAATTCAATAATGATTGTCGACAAAGCAAATTGAATAACAAGCGAATATAACGATCGTCAACAATTACTACAATTTTCAACTTTCCTCCCCTTCTCAAAACAAAAGAGAATCTATGCATTCAATTATCAATATTCATTCAATATATTCAAAGGAATTATCAGTAATCATTTCATAAATAAGCCATCTACAATCAACATGTATATTTACAAGGAACTCAACAGTTCGTTGTTCACTTCGGATTCTTGGGGTGTCTGGTATTCTCGTAGTTGTTGGCAACGACTTGTTGCTGCTTCAAGTTCATGGGACCTGATGCCGGAGATGACAGCTGATGTAATGTCCACCAGGAGGGATCTACGCAGCTCAGCTACCTCTTCACGAACGATGACTGTAACCTCTCTGATCAGATCGGACTTGGTTGTGGCAAAGGCACGTCCGATGTTCGGTCCAAGGGCGTCAGTCCGTGCCCTCAGGACGTTCTGTGTCTTCGCCGCTACCGCTTCTATTTTTTTGTCTAGCGTCTCGAGCTTCTCTATAACTGCTGATGGGTAGACGGCAGCTCGTTTGGCGACTAGTTCGTCGGCTTCATCAAAATGAAATGTCCAAGCTGCTGACGACTGATGCCTTTTGGGGGGCTGCGACGTCGGGGTGGACTATTCTCCAAGGGGCTGGGTGATATGGGCTCCGTCACTGGTCGGTAGGGACTTGGTTCATCACGCACCGGGGTGGATTCATGAAGGGGAGTGGGCATGGTGAGCTCATGATGGTGAGCTGCAGTCGTCTCAGTCGTCTTCTCCATCGTAGCTGGTTCTTCAGAAAGGGATAGGAACTTTGCTAGTATTCCCCAATAACTGTCTTGGTTGCCGCATAGAATCAGTGTCCTTTCATGTAGTTGGTGCCACTCTGTTCCCTCTAGAATGATGTCTATCCCTGGTATCTCATCGTTAAGCTCGCACAGTTTTGCACTCCAGTTTCCGGCCCGTGCGATGTAGTCCAAAACAGCGACTATCTTCTCTGGCTTGTCGCGGAGGAGTTCTGCTGGTCTCTCTCCTTTCTCTAAAGCTATTCCGGTCGCTGCCGATAACAGTTCTTCCTTTGTTAAAAGGAAAGAGGCGTTCACGGCACGGCTCAGCCACCTCTCCAACAGTTGTGTCTGGGTTGCCGGTCTCAGCAATCGGGCAACACCTGGGATGTCCCTAAACAATCCGTTGTTGTGATGCTTCTGGATGTGCTCTCTTGTTTCCCGCCGGGATCCAAACAGTGTCCAGTGATCCAAGCAGATCCACGACCGATGGCTAAACCATGGTATATGTCCCTCGCAGTAGTAGTGCCGGACCCGTTCGCTACGTCTTAGTCTGACGTCTCCAGAGCAAATCTTGCAGAGTCTAGTGGGTAATGTCAACCGTTTTCTTAATTTTCCATCGAGAATAACACTGGTAGTCTGGGACATATCCTCCGTCTCCAAGATCCAAATGGTAACTGTTGAATTCGTCATGTTCCAAATTTTAAATCATAGGCGCGTCAATGTGTACATTCTAAACGCACAACGCAGGGCGCGTCATTCTGGCGCAGTCGCAGGTCCGTAGATGATCAACCCATTGTTCTAGGTCAATTGATTCAGTGCCACTTGCGCACGAGTCCGCGAACGAGTAACCGGTCCTACACCTTTATCCCTTATAGAAACAAGGTTGCTGCGTCACATACAGCATTATTCTCAGAGTCACTTTTTACACGGGGGTTCCTGATTAAGTTCTGTTGCCGCGTAGCCAACTTGGGGACCTCACTTGCAACATATGGCTGAAGTCTGTCATGGTGCAGCACTTTGTCTCCTTTTTTACATCTTATCTTGTAGATGCAGTCATTCATACGCGATATCACAACACAGGGTCCTTTCCACGGGGTTTGTAGTTTTGGACTCTATCCTTTGTGTCTGCTTGTGTCCAGATAGTAAACAAGGTCTGCGGGGTTGTACTTCCTCTCAACAATGTGTGTATCGTAGCTATGTTTTTGCCGTTCAGCACTGCGGCCTAGATGTTCTCTGGCTAGGGCATGACAGTTTTCCATTTGGTTCCTCATTTCAGTCACATATTCCACTGTGGTTACGTGGCTTCCCTCGTTCAATGGCTTTGAGTACAGATCATCAATCGGTAGATTCACCTCCCTCCCAAACATTAGCATATTTGGTGTAAATCCAGTAGCAGGATGTACAGTGCTCCGGTACGCTGCAGTCAATAAAGGAATATGTTCATCCCAGTTCCTCTGGTTTTTATCCACGTAACTCCTTATCATAGTCACGAGTGTCGCATTGAAGCGCTCGATAATTCCATTTGAAGAGGGGTGATACGGGGAAGTTCTTGTTTTAGCAACATCTAACAAACGGCACGTCTCTTTGAAGAGTTCGCTTTCAAAGTTACGACCTTGATCAGTATGTATTTCCAGGGGATATCCATAACGACTAATAAAGTCATGCACTAGTCGCTTTTCTATTGTTTCCGCCTGCTGATTAGGGATTGGGTACGCTTCAATCCATCTTGTGAAATTGTCACCAATCACCAGCACATACTGATTGTCTCGTTCTGAACACGGAAATGGTCCCATAACGTCCAATGAAACGCGGTCGAGGGGAACTCGATAATCCTGAAGAGGTGCTCTTGGCTTCCTGTGAGGTTTTTTCTAGCACCACATACACTACAACTGCGAATATGTTCCTTCACATCCACTGCCATCCTGTACCAATAGTACCGTTGTTTTACCTTTGCCGTCGTCTTCGCGACTCCCATGCTGGTGGCTGTGATGGAATCGTGACATTCAGCGAGAACCTCTTTACGAAGTGCTCTTGGGATCAACAACTGCAATTTATCCGGTTCACCTTTTCGTGAAATCCAGCGCTTATACAGTACACCCTGATGTTGTTCCAACAGCTCCCAGTTCAGCCAATATCTCCTTATTTCTGGAGAAAACGCTGCTGCAGTATTCTTTCCCGGGCGTTCACCGTGATCCATCCAACGGTGCAAACTCCCCAGTACTGCGTCGCTTATTTGTAACTTGGCAAATTCACTTGGCAGGTAATTCCTAATCCACGCTGTAGAAGCTACTCTTCTATTCCACACCGACACGGCGTTTTCATTAGTTTGGCACCCAAATTTAGTTTTCATAGATTTACACCGGCTCACAATGAATTCGAATATCATCATCACCATCAGCAACAAACTTGAACACAGGTCATTTCCTCTCTTCGATGGATTACTCGTTTGAGTTACATCATTTCCCGTCAATACATTGGCAGGTTTCACAACTCGTCTCATTGATAGTGGAATGACGTCGTCAGTCTCCGTATGAAACTCACTCCACGCTTTGTGTTGTCTTTGGCAATATATGCAACCACCGCACGGTAATGCTTGCACTTGGCATTCACCGACGAAACAATCACATTGTTGAGGGTTGCAATACTTCCTTGATAGCGTGTCAGCATTTCGATGTTTTACGCCTGCTCGGTGAAGTATTTGGAACCGATATTGAGCTAGCACCTCCAGCCATCGGGCTAGCTGATCCTGGGGTTCCTTAAAACTGAACAGCCATCTCAGTGAATTATGGTCCGTGCGAAAGTTAAACTCCCGTCCAAGGAGGTAGTGACGAAACTGTTGTATGAAAGTTATGCCAGCCAGCAACTCGCGTCGTGTCACACAGTAACGCCTTTGCCGTTTATCCAGTCGTTTACTGGCGTACGCTATAACTCGTTCCTCACCATCCTGCTCCTGGGATAACACGGCACCAATTCCAATATTCCAAGCATCCGTGTCAAGGATGTATTTTCCGTCTGGTCGAGGGTAGGCAAGCATCGGCAAATGAGTTAGTGACACTTTCAACTGTTTGAATGCCGCTTCACATTCATCTGTCCACTCGAATCGCACTCCTTTCTCCGTCAGCTAATAGAGCGGGTGGGCAATATCACCAAAGTGAGGCACAAATCGTCGGTAGTAGTTGCACAATCCAAGGAACTGTTGCACTTGACGGGGATCTGTCGGTGTTTTCCAGTTTGACACAGACTGCACAAGTTTTGGATTGGTCCGTACGCCCTCCTGACCTACTACGTGTCCAAGAAACAGGACTTCACTCTGCAGTAGGTGGCATTTACTTGGTTTAAGTCTCAGTCCAGCTTTTTTGAGTCGCGACAGCACCTCCCCTAGTTTCTCTATGTGATCCTCAAACGTTGCACTGTGAACAATCACATCGTCCAGGTAAATGAGGAAAGTTTTCCATTGCAAACCAGACAGTATCAGTTCCATACATCGTTGAAAGGTACTTGGCGCATTGCACATTCCGAACGGCATCTTAGTGTATTCGAACAGTCCATATCGCGTGATGAATGCGGTTTTCGCCTGATCTTTTTCATCCATCGCTATCTGCCAATATCCGCTCTGTAAGTCAAGTGTTGAGAACAGTTTTGCACCGGCGAGGCAATCCAAGCATGTATCGATCCGCGGAAGTGGATATGCATCCTTAACAGTTACATCGTTGAGTTTTCTGTAATCAATGCACCAACGCACAGTACCATCTTTTTTGCGAACAAGTACGACTGGCGATGCCCACTCCGAAGATGATGGTTTCACTACTCCTGCATTCAGCTGATCCTGCAAATACTTCTCCTCCTCTCCTTCGAATCCTTGCGGAGTTCTTCGCACTGGCTGACGAATAGGGGCCGCCCCCGATGTATTGATTTTGTGTTTCACTGTAGTGCAATTTCCTAAATCGTCTTTGTTGTTTGCAAACGCCTCCTATTACGTTTCCAGCAGCCTAGCAAGCTGAAGCTGGTGTTCAGGTTGTGGTATATTCCGACAAGCCTTGCGTGAAGTTCCTATAAGTAGCTGGGTATCATTGATGAACCAGTGTGAGATTTATTTGCTGTCTCTTTATCACTTACGTCTTCGATACTGTTTGTTGAACACTCATTTTCATCACCGTGCACACTTGTTTTGTTAAAAGCACCATCGGCACCATTCTTGTGTACTCTGCATACGCCACGCATCTGCGTCACCGCATCAATTTCATCCAACGCACTCGCGGCAACTTCTTGCACGAGGTCCACAGGGTGCAATTTTCCAACGTTGGTATGTTTCCTGAGTTCAATCGGCGAATTCGATGAGTTCACTACGCGAACGGGTATCATGTCATTGCTTGGGTCGACTAATGATCTAGCACATATGATAGGCACACAATCCGAGAATTCCGCAGGTTCAACAACACTAAAACTCGCGTCTTTATAATTTCTCCCGTTGATTTTACACGGCAAGGTAAATTCACTTCGGGCAGGTCTGACGACATTTTCCACAAGTTGAACTCTTGCTACGCATTTATCTCCTTCAACTAGTTCACACGAGATCCATTCTCCTTCCACTTGAATGCCATGACGAGTACGTATTCCAATATCATTAGCGTGTATGAAATCACATCCAAGCAAAATGTCATCCCGTATTGGTGCGACATATACTGGCCACTCAAAATCGTAATCCGCGATACTCAAACACACATTTGCAACGCCGACCACCTTCATCTTTTTGCCAGCTTCTGCTATTTCCAACGCAATCGGACTTTCTTGCAAAACAGGACGAAGTTCCTTAGGCAATTCACGGTAAATCCTTTCTGATACAATTGTCACTTCAGCTCCTGTGTCCACAACAGCTTGAAATTGTTTTCCGAATATTTCCAAAGGGGCAAGCATGGTATATCCACCATAACCAGCGCGTCTGATATCTATTGTACATTGTTGCTTTACATTTTGCCCGGCCGAACCCTGGCTGGTAGGCTCGGCCCTGCTTAGTTTCCCTCCTGATTGTCGGACGGCAGATTCGCACGTGGTTTCACTTGCTGTTGATCACTCGTTTTACCGTCTGGGCAATATCTCTTGTAGTGACCGACCTTCCCGCAATTATAGCACGTGACATTCTGCCGGTTGTAACTGTGGTGTTGCTTTCCAGTCTGATGAGCGCAATCTCTGGGATTCAGCATCAATTTTATTTCCTTCAGCTCGGGAGCAATTGCAGCAGTGACTTTGTTAGTCACCTCCACGGTGATGGTTTGCTTCAGTTCACATCCAAACACCTGTAAGCGCTCTTCTGTCACAAGGCGTTTGTCACTCACTCGACGTACTTCGGCTGTCGGTTCCGGATCCTCACTAACAGAACTTACGGCGGGCACAGATTTCCTTGCAAAGTTTGTCTTGAAACTTTCGTGAACGGCAACCATATGGTCGGCTTCATTCAAATCGCGAGGTTGTTTGACCATCACATCATATCCCGTTTGCGCATCTGGTAATCCTTTCAAGAAGTGCTCAATTGATAATTTCTCCTGTAGCTCTTCTGGTGCGGCGGGGTAAGCTTTCACGAGGTTGGCGCGTATCTTGGCAGCAAACTCGGCTGTCGATTCTCTTGCATTCTGCTTCAGTGTGTGCAACTGTGCCCTATACGTCTCCGACAATGCTCTGTCTCCGAACCGTCGCTTCAGTGCTGCCATCATCATGATGTAGTCGTCCTGCACTATGCTCGTCAATCCGCTCACAAATTTCATCGCATCTCCACGCAAACACTGGTACAACTGCTCCAGGCACTCTCCATCGAACCATCCAGCTCGCGATACAACCCTCTTGAAAGGAATTTCAAAGTTCACCCATTCTTCCTTTCCGTCAAACGTAACCATCTTCGGTCGTGGTATCGTATCTGCCCGTCTCCTTTCTAAATCCACAGCGTTACGCTCGCGACCATTCACATGTCTAGGTTGTGCACTATAGTCCGCGATGTCATGCTCAAACTAATGTTCATGATAGTTGTTCCGGGAATTGATCACATCGATAACTGGATTGTACACACCTCTTTCCTGCGTACCGGTGTCCCTCCTGTCCGATTCAAGACGGGCAAGTCGTGTTTCCAAAAGCTGTGCTCGCTTCTCCGATTCTAGAAGTCGATTTCTCAACACTTGTGTCTCGTTGGTTTCAATATCGCCTATATCCATTTTGTCCACGTCGGTGTCTGTCTCGCTAGCGTCTCCCACGCAACTGACGTCTTTAGATTTATTCCTGCGGGTCATCAATTTATATCCAAAGGGTATATCCAAGTAGGTGGAACAGTTCACAGTATAATCCACAGAACAATCCACAGAACAATCCACAGAATACAAATCGCAGTATAAATCCAAATCGTCCCACCGCTGCCACCAATTTGTGGTGAGTTTTACCGTCGTGAGAGACGCGAAAGTACACACGACTCGGAATATCGGTACAGAACACAGGTTTAATATTCCCGGCGATCGGGCACAGGTCCGACCGGTTCAAAGTCAGAACAGCAACTCTCTCATTCGCATCTTGTACAATGTACTCATTCAATACGGTATTTACAAATGGAATAAAAGAACCAAACATTCTAATCATAATATGTATAACAGAATTCTATAGATACATAAAATAAGGTAGCGTGTAGCGTGGCAAAACAATAATACGCACTCCGCCAAAAGAGGGCGCTAGCGCGACTAAACAAGTTCGTACTGTTTACACGAGGTTCTAAATCACGCACAGCATGCAATGCATGCAATGTACATACATTGTCAATGCAAGCAGGCGCTCGGCGCCCACAGCGCAAACGCGTACAGACCATCGCAATTCGTATTATCAGGTAATCTCTTACAGATAATCAATAATCAATAACTAATAATCAATACCCAATAAATGTCATGTAATTTCACAACAATACTATTTTTCTCTCACACAGATAATTATTTCACCCCCATTCTGTCTCCCTTAAATCGTCACCGACACCACGAACTGACACCCAGTGGTCGCCGTTACAGAAATACAATTCAGAGAAAAACGCGTTTAAAGGTTTGACACGAGTTTACTCTGTCATCAAATCCGTCTACTCGAGGGGTTTTGGTATCATTAAACGTAACAATTCGTTAACCGCTAAAACACAATTTTTATATTGTCAAAATATGGTTAGTTAATTAATATTAAAATGTTTAAGACGGGTGTCAGTTCGTGAAAACGAAAACTGTCGCGTTTTCAGAGAGTGCGCGCATACATTGCAGTGAGTGAGTGTCAGTTCGTGAAAACGAAAATTGACGCGTTTTCGGGGAGTGCGCGCACACTGTGCTGGGTGTCAGTTCGTGAAAACGAAAACTGTCGCGTTTTCGGGGAGTGCTATAGTTCGTGAATTGCCATTACGACCGAGGATCCCCTATTGTGTTTTCTTTTATTCCTGTTCTGTAACCTAACCCCATTGCCTAGCGCTTACCGGAGCGATCGAGGACAAAGAAACCGTCCTTCGAGGATCTTGTGTTCCCTTTGTTTTCTTTTGTGTTTCGATCCTCGATCGCAAAAGGAAACAAGAGCGCGCACACAGTGCTTGGGTGCCGCCGTGTTGACAACATCGAGTTATATTTATTTCGTAGACAAACGCGATACGTATACACGGCGTAAAACAGCATTGCCCTCGGTACGTTGTGCCAGTTCGTGAAATCTTTTTCACAGCGCGCGCCCGCAATTTCGTTTTCATTTCTTTGCCTCGCTGTTTAAACTATATATATTATATATATAACGACCAATCCGGGGATAGAAACGTACGGTAAAATTTACTTTTTTATTTGTAACCTAACCCGTTTTTACCTGGAGCTTTTGCCACAAAATTAAAAATCTATAGGGTAATGTACCGAAATCTATCGACATACTCAATCAAATTAAAATAAATGAAATTTTATCGAGTACTTGGGTGTTCGGTCGACCACCAAACGGTCATCCTAACGTCGGTGGTCATCCCAATGTCGTAAACTTACTGCAAACGGTCATCCCATCCGCGAAAAGGTAAGCATATACATATACATATACAGGGTGGCCCATAAAAAGGGACGATTTTTACTTCCACTACCCTGGGGCCAAAGCTATCTATACCAACGGATAGAGAATCTTTCTTGGCGAAAAATGGTAACGAGATATCTGGATTTGTGCTCTAGACCCTATTTTGTGAAGTACAGTCAGGGGTCGATCATTTCGCACAGAAAAACCGCACATGGGACAGCTTATTTTTTTCTCGGTGCGAAAGGACCACTGATCTGAACTTTACAAAATAAGGTCTGGAGCTAAAACTACAGCCCTAATCAAGATTTATTGGTATCATATTTCTTTTAGAACGATTTCCATTCATTGGTATATGTAGTTTGGGTCTCGGGGTAGTGTGAGTGTGCTTGTTTGTCCAGATAAGTTCGTCCAATTGTTTTAAGGGGTGGGGGGCACTCTGTATAATTGAAGAGAAAAAGGAAGCCAATTGAATTGGCACGAACAACAATCCTTAAGTAAATCAAAGAATGGTTCTGGGCTGCCTCGGTGAAATATCGTTAAAGATCGTGAAAGCGCCCCGACATATTTGGACATGTTCACAATTGTTTGGGTGATTCAAGAACAAATTTCTATTCTTGTTGTTTTCTTCAACATTCGCAACTACAGCTTTATATATTCTTACAGCATTCTTACAAGTTTTGTAGAGTTATTATTGTAGTTAATAGTTCATAATCTGCTGACCCATTAAGAATGTAATGTACGAATATTATAAGAATAACTTATACGAATACTCCAATATTTTGTTGAGAATAAATAAACATAATATAAGAATTTACCAAGAATGAATCACGCATAATGACAAATTATCCAGATTTTCCTAAGAATTTATTAAGAATAACAAAAAATCAAGCAGAATTTAGTACGAATTAATCCAGAATAGTCCAGAAGTAACCGAATAAACCAGAACTGTTAAAGAATTGATGTGAAGATCTATGCTCGGCAAACTGGAACTGACTGACGATGAGCTCTTGTCTGGATCGTTGTATATACCTGGATCGTCTGGATTCGGCGTCGTTCTTATGATTCTTGCTTGTTAACATTAAAATAGGCTTAGCTCGGGGTTGTTCGGGAATGTTCGCATTAAATTCGGCTTATTCGGTTTTTGTTCTTATTAAATTCGTAATGAAATTGGCATAATCCTGGTTCATTCTGGATGATTTCCGTATATTATTCTTGACCAAATTGCTACAATTCGGTTTTATTCCGCACTCAATCGCAGTCATTTGGTCTGATTCGGCTTCTAATTCATAAAGTTCTTGATTATTCTTGTTTCATTCTTAAGTTATCATATTTATTATACAAACAGCGAATCGAAGCTAATTTCTGCGTAGGGGTAGCATAGGGGCATCGTGTTGGCATCTTGCCGGTGTCGTAACTGTATCATGCCTGACCAATTCGTGGCACGCTCTTGACACTCACCTTCAAATTTGTCAAAGTAGGAAAGGGGCTTACCCCTGCGACTACAGTCAAACACCTTTATAACCAGGTTCCTTGGGACATTACAATTACCTTGTTATAAAATGTACCTCAACCCTTGTATTATCAGTACTAGTGGGATGCCGTGCTTCGCGCGGCACCCGCTAGCTGGGTGGAATCATAACTTATAGAGACACCTTGTTGACGTCCTAAAAACATAATGGATTGTATGACAAACAAACCGAGAAAATTTCGAGCTCACGAAATAACTTATTTCGTGAGCTCGAAATGATTTCGTGCGCTCGAAAAAAAATAATCAAATTATTTCGTCACGGTGATTTGTATTCGTCATACAATTTCGCGACATTTTTGCACGATCAAAGTTAAAATTGAGGCAATAGCGATATGTTTCGGAGTGTTTTTAGAGAGATAATGTTGTAATATTTAAGTGTTGACAATGTGAAAGGAAGAAATTTTCCCAGAAGGCAACACGAAGGGAATAAATCATTGTTTTTACGTTCCAAAACTGTGACTGAAAATGGTCGACGCGCAAAAAATTGGGAGGCAAAGCCGAAGCCCAAACGCAGTCACGTTTCTAAATTGCATTATATCCACGATTGCCATACAATTTCGCGACATTTTTGCACGATCAAAGGTAACATTGAGGCAATAGCGATGACAAACAAACCGCGAAACTTAGCGAGTAGAGTAGCAGATAGAAATTATTTCGAGCTCACGAACAGATTTTTTTCGAGCGCACGAAGTCATTTCGTGGCCACGAAAACCTTTAAAGCTCACGAAATAAGTTATTTTGAGTGCACGAAAAAAAACTCAAATATTTTGTAACAGTGATTTTTATTCGTCATATGTCCCTTTAGGGGCTCCGCAGAATACCATTGACTCTGAATAAAAACAATCTTTGTAAAAATACTTCCCGACTTCCGAACTAATAATACTCAATAGGCAGTCTATCTTCGCTTGCATGCTGCCTGCGTCTCGTGATTTTTAACAGGAATCGTACGGGAAACAATACGAACCACTTCTGATTTACATCAGCGTGAAAATCATGATTAAAAAAACCAACAGGCCGGCCGTCTAACAGTGCGCCCCCAACTGACGTAATGCAGTCACGTTTCTAAATTGTATATTCATATCCACGATCGACATACAATTTCGCGACATTTTTGCCCGATGAACGTTACATTTTGCGCAGTAGCGATAGGTTTCGGAGTGTTTTTAGAGAGATATTGTTGTAATATTTAAGTATCGACAATGTGAAGCAAAGACATTTTCCCAAAAGGCAACACGAAAGGAATAAATAATTTTGTTAACGTTCCGAACCTGTGACTGCAAAGTGGTCGGCGCGCACGGAAATCGAAGCCGAAAAAGAAGCTGGCGCTCAACTGGTACTATATGTTTCCAGGAAACTCCGCAATAGCCAATGGAGTATAAAGCGGGGCACCAACTCAAATAACACGGAATGCGCCGCCCAATCGCGAACAACAAACTCGGCAACAACTCGGCCACCGAGCGAGCAAGGCGGATACAATTAATTTGCGAAGGCTTCGTGTAACGCAGTAGCTGCCGCTTAATCGCGAACAGCCAACAATTCGGCAACCGAGTTACGGTATACGATTTCGGGAAGGCTTCGGCCCGAACTCCGGCAAGGACAATGCAAAAATAATGAAATAGTTTAAGCAAAAAGGCCCACACACATCAACAGGCAATCGAAAAGCGACTGCACGATTATCGGTAACGTCTGTTTCTCTTAAATCTCACCACCGACGAATACGAGTTTGTTTTTTAAAATCTTATTCCCCGGGTGATTATACGTACCCAGCACGATATGTGGCAGAGGGGTACCCCCTTCTTATCCCTATACTTTATACGCACTCAACACTATTGTAACTTAACCCATCCCCCCTTGAAACCTAAAAGAAATTCCTGAGATTCCGGGAACACAATAGTCAACACAAAAGAGGGGGGGGAGGGGGGTTCTCTGCTTTCGTAGTCATGGCTACCAGCACGATCATTTATGTAAACAAATGAAGCGCGCAACCTTTTGTGTCCACTGGGGCAGCTCAATTTGGCAATTAACTAGCAAAATAGAATTAACTACAAGTGGCCTCAACTGCAGCTCCCTGTACAAGGAAGGTTACAAAGAGAAACAACATTCGAGTATGTACTACTGGGATCAAGTTTGATGACACCAGACACGATGTTGCTGAAACGTTCCATATTTGGCTTGATAAGCCTTTGTCTTATGACCAGATGCAGCGATGGCGCCGGAAGTTGTAGCGGCAGTTTTATGAGAGGGGTGTACCCCTGTCCTCCTGCTTGGAAAATGTGGGGTGAGAAATGCTACCGAAAATTAGGTATGGATCTACCGTGGGCCAAGGCAAAACAAGAGTGCCTTGAGACGGGAGGCCACTTGGTCATGCCACGGTCTCAACAGGAAACCGAGTTCCTCTTGAAGAATGTGCACCACTGGTTTTGGATCAGCTGCAATAATTTGGAAATCGAAGGTTTGTCAACATTTTGCTCAGTTTTTGGGGGCGTATGAATAAAAACTAGCAAATGCTATGGAGCACAAGCAAAAAGAAAAAGTATTTACTTGGAAGTAAAAGCATTAAGGAAAAGCAAAGGCTTCAATTCGTATGAATAAAATAATGTTTTACTGTTTAGCATTTACTGGCTGAAATAGTAGTAAATGCTTTTTACTTGCAATTGATTGCACATCCGAATGGTTTATAACAATACAGTCTCTATTGTGTGTACGTACGAACACACGCGACCACACGGCTTTACCTTACATACGCACTGTGGACATTCCTTTGTATTCGTGTAGTTAACAAACTTTGACTAAATACTCATTTTTCTCGCTTCCCCAAAACAAATTTACCCTCAAATTAGGATTATGGGCCTCTCAGCTGTCCCTTCTATCTTTTCTATATATAACCCTAACCCGTTTTTCCTCTAGCGCTCTTTTTCGGAAACTGAAAAACGGATTGTGGACGTGTGCAAGTCCACACACCGTAACCTCTTCCCGCATCGTGTGGACCTATATTGTTCGGAGGTCCACAGTGCGTATGCAAGACTAACTCACGCAAGTGGGTAAATGCCGTCAATAGGGGACGGGGCATTGTCCGACCGTCTTCCCTCTTTTGTTTGTACTCTAACGTTTTCGGATGATCGCCATAGGATTTGCACACGAGTCTGAATCGGGGACCTTTGCGGAATAGGGGACCCCATTGTTCCCTTTGTCATACGTCCCCTATTTCAATCAAAAACAAACGCACGCTGACGGGGGTGTTTGAATAAAATCAGAACCTCAAGTTGCTGCTTCGCAGTCATGATGCCCTTCTCTGTCTAAGTAATATTGCAAGAATTTTTCGGCCATCTACGTCTCATTTCCTTCCCCAAATTTAGTACAACTGCTTGTATTTCAAATCTCCTATTTTTCATATTAGTATTTGCTTCTCTTTTTTCAAGGTAGCTCCGAACCAACCTTGAAAAATTTACTGCAAATACTGCAAATCTGAAGCATTTACTCATTTTTATTCATACCAAATGGAGCAAATACTAAAATTCTAGCAAATCCTGGAAATTAAAAAGTAAATACTTTAGGTCTTTATCAAATATTTTACAGTAAAACCTTTTGCCTTATTTTTATTCATACATATGCTAGTAAAAGCTTGAAAATTGGTAGTAAAATCAAATGCTAGTTTTTATTCATATGACCCTAGGTACTGATTCAGTTTATGAACAGAAGATGACACAAAATGTGTCGTGTGCCAAGGAAAAAGACATTAGCATCCCATGGTATGCAAACATCACTTTAGAAGATATTCGAGTTTAGCCGTTTTTGTGCTGCCTTTTCTAAATTATACACTACATAAGGCTGAATCTTATCGAATAGTAGGTTGCACATGGTTTATTTTGGACTGTTTCTTAATTTTATTTAAAAATATTACCTAATTATAAGGTTATTTACATATTTATGCTAAGGACTTTTTGCAAAAATCGTAAGGCAAAAACGAATGGTGGATACACCATTGGTAATTACCTGAATTATCATGAATGGGTGATTTAGGGGGTTGTATTTTATAGTAAATATCGTTTAACTGGTATGTCCAATGAGAAAAGCAAACAAAAACAGCGTTCGTTTTCAACCGGCGTCGGGCAGTGGTTTTTTATGTTGTTCTTAGTTTTTTTTTGCGATTGCCGTCTGGCAATAATAAAGTGAAGTGAAGTTGAAGTTGAAATTCCAAAAATGAATATTTACCTCACTTTCAATTAAATATGGCCGACTGGTGATTAAAGCCCATTGGCTCCAAGTCAAAGTACCTCTTGGAATTTCCATTGAGCAGAATTTCCTGCAAGTTTGTTGAAAGTCTCTTTTTGTGTTTGTCTAACAGGCACGTGGGTGTGTCAGGACGGCACTAGTGATGTGGAGTACAGAAACTGGGATGAGGGGGAGCCAAATAACAGTAAAGATGTAGAGCATTGTGCAATTGCAGTACCGGCTGGCTGGAATGATATTTTGTGCCAGGAAAATTGCCCCGTTATCTGCCAACAACCAAAGCTACAATATTAAATGTGACAGGGCTCACCAATGTCTATAACGAAGAGAAGATGTTTAAGATTGTATACAAACTAAAGATTTATTTTTTACATAAGCAAGCGTGTTAATTAACCAGTTCGCGTCAGATGCTGTGTATACACGCAAAGTTTTTTTCGGGAATTCAAAACGGATGACAGATAACCACGTCACGTGCAAGGCCAGAAATATCTGTCAGCGATCAACTCACAGCGAGCAAGAGAGCAAAGGATGAAACATCCGACTTATTTTCTGACAGTATGGTGTCCTAAAATAGTTCACGGTTTTATGTGTAAAAGGGACACCAAAGTTGTGATATTTTTCGAAACTGCTGTTAAATGCATTGTTTGGTTCTAATATTCAATCAAATACTACCATATGCACATATGTTTATGAACATTGCCCTTTATTATGTTAAAGCAAGTTAATACTGCTTAAGAATGGCACTATATTTAAATGATTTAATAACTAGTTCAGCGAGATTTATAGTGCGTTTAGTCAAAACGTTCCACATCTAAACAAGACTTTTTTGTGTTCTTTTTACAAATCCAAATGTATCATCATAAATTACATGTCCCTCTTGATAAGCGTGAAATCATAACAAAGATTACATGCTTGGAAAATTGTAATTTGAGGTCGGAGGTTCACATTTAAATGGGGCACCAAATCGTGTATGTCCCAAATACGCAATCATGCACCAAAGTGTTATTTGTAGACTAAAGTTATTTTCACAATAAACCTTGATGTAAGACCCCAAAATTACATTTTAAAATAAACACACCACATTGAGCATGAATTGTCACAAAAATAGCAAGAAAACTAATTGATGTCCCGTTACACCTAAAACCGTTAATGGGTTTTGACAATATCTTTATTAAAGTTATCCCTGTTAATAATTGTTTTCCATTTTGGCTCACAATATCACACGTTGGCGCCCTAATTTATGGAATAACCTATACAGCTTGATATAATATTACCAGAGATGTAACTTCACTTAAAGCAATGTAATCTGCTGTTCGTGTATCACTCTTTTCATCAAGGTACATGTACCAGTTTATTTATGTTGGTAAAGTTATGTATTTTGTTCTCGTCGAGTTGAAGTGTTACGCGACAAAAGGCAGCACACACTGATCTAAATTTTGAAAGTTCAAAACCAAAACCGACCTGACTGAAATGATATAAAAATCCACCAGACCCGACCCAAAGTCAGTTTCGAGCCGGGTCAGTTTTTAAGTCGGTTTTGCACATCATTACTGCACAGGACTGGCCTGATTTCAAGTATTTTACCAGATTTTAAGTGACAATCTGTTGGTAGTTGCGTTCATTTTGAACTACATTTTAGTCCTTATATTTGTCTATTTATATACTCAGTAATTCTGCACGATATTTATAATAAATGAAGTATGCTTGTGGCACCATTAGATTAAATAAAAACAAAAACAAAACAGTAGAAATATTCAATAAAGCAGTGTGGTAAAATTTACCTTATTCTGAAAAATGTGTTATTTTTTTATTTGGGCCGCATGTAAAATGGTGTTGTTAAACAAAACGATGGTCTTACTACAAAAATTTAGTTTTTATTTGAAAGGCAAACTATATGTTTCACTTAGGTAATGAAACAACATATTGAGAGTGGGTCCACGTAAATCCCCCAATCTTTTCTCACTAGATATGGAAAGACCAATGTTAAATATAATTCAATCCAAAAAGAAGATATTCTGAGACCCCTGGCAAGTTGACTTTTTGAGAGACAAAAATAGGGTAAAAATTACTATTTTACAGGTTTTAAAAACATGCTTTAATGCATGTATTAAAAATAGCATAATGATAACATTTAAAACATTTAATTATTTTCTCAAGTAAGGGCAAGGATGATACTTTGTAATGATAGGCCTATAGTTGATTTTGTGATATAATTTTGCATCTTGGTTGGGTGATTTTTTTAAGGTAAAATAACAGTGTTGGCGGCCCCAAAACTGGTTTAAAATTCCCAAAACATTTTGTTTTTATTTTTTTAATATGAAAGAACTTTAGAATTTTAGAAATAATGCTTTTGTTGGGTTCTGTAGAAATAATGTTTTAGTTCACAACAATTATTGTTTCCTCTTTTTATATGCCATTCATAAATACCTGGGACGGTTTAGGCATTCCTATTGGTCGAGAGCCCGTCACATGGCCGGTATTAAATGGACGATAAAGACATGGCTGGAAGTGTTTAAACCAGCTGACAACAAAGGTGCAATGAAGTCGATGCCCTTTTTGCTAACTGCTCATTCGATGACAACTTCGTCGTGAATATGGCCCCCGGCGAGCAACACCATCGTCAACTTAAAACACTGACACATGACACTTAGCAATAATTTGCCGAATTTATCGATGATTCGGTCCAAAAAATGAGTGTAATTTAACAATCAGTCGTAAGTGAGTGTCTGTACGTCGCGCGATCGCGTATTATACCCGTCCCCAGGACTCATTTTATTTCTAACCGTACCTCGTCTCTTATTCTTATTCTTATTCTTATTCTTTATTCGGCCAATAGAACAAGCAAACAATACATAGGGAACAGTATACCTTTACGGTTAAGACTAAGAGGGAGTGGGATAGAGGATGAAGTCAAACAAAACATATAAACCAATCTGTGATGGCCAGGATCAACAAAAGTGTACTCAAACACTGTAGCCCGAAAGCTTGTTGGTCCAGTCACAGAGAGGAATCATACAATAAATAAATATATCTATATGTGTATATACAATAATATAAAAGTAAAAAAATGAATTTCAATAAAAAATAGAAATGCAATAAATAAATACAAATCAATAAGCAAAATTTAAAAAAATAGAAAATAAAAGGACATAAACAAGAATAACGTTAATTAAGTGTACATGTTATCAGTCAACACAAACAGACAGCCCTACTACCAAGGTTAAGTTCGCACAAGGAACACCCATCAATTGGTCGACATTGCCCGGCACCCCACTCACCCGTTTTGAGCACGAGTACCAGGCAACAGCGACCAACCGTTGACAAATGTTCCTCGTCAGAATCCGCAATTGCAGAGTATACAAATACCAAATCAAACAAGACCCAACCAGATAAATACCCCCAAAGAGCAAACAACACCCAACCAATATTTCACAAACAAGCAGACAACAAGCAGTTTGATGAACAAGTAAGACAAAGTACATGTACAAACAAATAATAAAAAATAAAAAATAAAACTTTTAAATTAAAGCTTTAGTTTTGGCATGTAAACAGCAGATGGATGTGGAATTATCATTATCAATTTTCCAGTGGGAGTATAATTATAAGCAGGTTGAGAATACAAATCGAGCTGTTAATTAATCATGGAAATGGGATAACAGATTTCTACAAAAACACTGAAGGCTGTCTAAAACAACAGAGTCTTTGATGTGAGTGGGCAAGGTGGACCAAATACGAGGAAATAAATGTATTGGGGAGTTCTTGAGGGCTAGAGTTCTCGCATAGTGATGGTTAAATGTTATGACGTCTTGGTGGCGGGCATTGATAATCGTGTTAGACTTAAGTGAATGGCAGTCAATGAGTCCATACAAGGATTTAATTGTGAAGGTGACCACATGTTTTTGTCTCCTATTAGTGAGGTTGATCCAGTTGAGGGCTTTTAGGCGGTCATCGTATGGCATGGCACCTCTCTGTTGTTTCAGGCACATCCTGCTTGCGCGACGTTGGACGCTCTCTAGTTTGGCTGATAATGATGAGGTGTATGGGCACCAGGCGGGCAACCCATACTCTAAGATTGGTAGGACGAGGGACATATAAAGGGATCCAATAGTAAGAGCGAGTAGTGTTGGGCGCGTACAGCTTGACACCCTGTGAACGAGGTTGCCAATGGCAGTAATAGTCGGGTTCTTATTAAATACGCCAGAGGCGGAAACATGTCATTTGACTCACACAGAATGGCGAAACACCGAAATTTACTTGCGACAATTTTCCGGGATTTTCGGGGCTTTTTAGGCTGAATTTTACAAAAAAGTATTTATGAATGGAAACAAATGTGTGTTCGGTCGGTATTAATTATCGGTCGGGTAATTATCAGCACCCAGACTCCAAGCGGTATTAAACAGAGTGACTAAAACCTCTCGAACACACATTAATCCCTTATTAATAAAATGTTATCAGAAATGGTATGTAAGAAATGTTGTAGAGGGGGTTAGTCTAGATTTTTGCCGTCAACAAATGCTGCTTATTCAGTAGGAGTATTTCAAAGAGCCTACAACTGACTCTTATATTTGGAAAAAGGCGCCAGATTCATAACAAAAATATTCTTGTTTGTGTGTATTATTACTTCAAACTGAAGAAAAAGTTCAATTCTTCCAAATAGGCACTTTGGGAGACAAATTAGCGATAGTTTTGATTCACTTGGGAGACAGTGGCACTTAGGGAGACATTTCAGTGTCTCCCTAAGTGTCTAGCTACCCCACAAAACGATATTTGGGAGTTATTTTTGCTCGGAGAAGACAGATTTGGGTCTAAATAGCATAAATATGAAATTTCGTGGAAAAAGCTCCAGGTAAAAACGGGTTAGGTTACAATAAAGATTGTGCACGACTCTATGGGATTGGCTCCCAAAGTGCCCATTTGGAGGTATCCTAAATTATATTTCTTTAGTTTTGGGGGAAAATGACAATTTTTGATGCAATACTGCCTTAAGAGGATACAATCCCCCAAACTTTTCTCACCAGATATGCAAAGACCAATGTTGGCTCTAATCAAATCCAAAAGGAAAATATTCTGAGACCCCTGGCAAGTTGACTTTTTGAGGGACAAAAATAGGTTATAAATTACAATTTACAAGTTCTAAAAACATGCTTTAATGCATGTTCTAAAAATAGCATAAGGGTGACATTTAAATCGTGGTTTTTTTTCAAGTAAGGGCAAGAATGATATACTTTGTAATGATATAGTTGGTTTTGTGATAACATTTGAAATTTGGCTTGGTTTTTTTAATTTTTGTATAAGAAAACATTCCTGAGGTGCTAAAGTTATAATCCTAACTTGCATCCTTCTTTCGTCCCTTGTAAGCGTTTTATCATAAAACTATACGTCCGTCTTCTTGCTCGCCGAACGAGGTCAGTGCTTGCTATACAACACTCTCACACTTCAATGCACCCGAGTCTTTCCTGCAAAACATTCTTATTAAAATCAGTTAGCTCAGCTAATAATTGAAAATATATTTATTCCCCTATACGCGTTCTCAACCATGAACAAAGTATTTTCAATTCCGCATTCCCTATCATGTTGCACAACCTGCAAGAGAAACATAATATACAACAATGAACTTGGGGAGCACCAAGCTTCGACGGAAAGACAGAGCGGACGAAATGAGTCTGATATTAACTTACCAGCATCACGGGACCGCTAGGCAGCATCTCCGTGTTACTTTGTCCACATAAATACTGGACAAAAAATAGAGGGGGGTGGGGGGGGGGGGGGGGCATTTCCTGGCCACTTCCCCCTGACTTTTCCGGACCCCTTGCCTCCCCCCCCCCCCCTCCCCACCCGCTCCACCTGTATCCGCCCATGATTTATGTCATGTCAAACCATGATGTTGAATTATTAATTTCACAATATGTTAATGTTATCTCTAGCTTACTATTTACCCAAGTTCAAAGATACTGAGAGTCTGTCCTTCATACTGTCTTTAAGTAAACATACTTAAAGACACATGCTGGGCGGCGCCATCTTTGAAACTTGACCCGATTTGTTTGTTAGTGGCCACTGCATGGGCAATTCTTTCTCCATTGCCCCTGTTTACCACAGGCAACGCAGCGATCGGTTGCTTTTGGACCGCCGCCGGTACCACGCCATCTATTTTGGTTGGAACTAGCCCCAAACGCGAATCTATTCCGTGGTTCAAAGCCACGAAAAAAGTTGTCAGAATTAGAAGCCCCTTGACCATGATGCCCGTCTGCTTTTGCCTGTTTACGCTACGGTAATGATGTACGGGCCTCGGTCTTGCGTTTCTTAGACGCTATGGCTTGTGCAGAACTGATTATTTTCTTATCATTGGAATCGCTCGCCAGCTCTTCGCTTAATTACTCGTCTACAGCAGACCAGCCTAAAAAGGTAAATGTAAATGTAAAAGTGATTATGCCCTCTGTTAAGGAGAAATGACGAACAAGTGGGCATTCTTTGATTCGAATGGGCGAGGACGCGCAGCGTCCGAGACCAATTTGAATCAAAGAATGTCCACCTTTTGAGTCGTTTCTCCGACTTAAACTACGTCCCTTTTACACCCATTGTCAATATTTAAAAGGAACAACAAGTGTCAATTCTTACTAATGCTTTAAAGTATGAGATGAATTAAGTCTATTGTTTTGAACAATAGACTTAATTTGAACTCGAACTGAGCTCTATTGCCTTTAAAGCGAAATGTGAGCTCCGCTGCTCTCTTTAATTGCTGAAGTTCGGATGACGCTGCCGATAACTTTTTATCGCTATCTAATTTCTTCACTTTCGCAATGGAGGAATCAAAATACTCTCTGAAGAACCCAAAAGCTTCTTTTATGGCTTGACCAACAGATTGGTGTGTAAGATTCTCGCTAGGCCGGGCTTCTCCGGGCCTGTGAGTGTTCTCTGGAGCTATGTTGTAGGTAGAATTAATAGCTGGGTCGTTGTCCGACATTGTGCAGCTAACGCCCCGGAAACAAATTCCAAGCCCAACGTTCACAAAAACAGTTCTAGAATGACGAGCACAAAAACTATACGTCCGTCTTCTTGCCTGCCGAACGAGGTCAGTGCTTGCTCTCACAAATCAGTGCTTGCTCTCCTAAAGTGCAAAACTTTCACACTTTAATGCACCAGAGTCCTTCCTGCAAAACTTTCTTATGCAAATTGGTCAGTCCAGCTAACAATTGAAAATATATTTATATTGCCCAACTACAGAGGTACATTTCCCGTGCCAAAAATAACCCTGAGCATTTAATTATTTCCTACATTTTGATACTGACCAACCCCCCAAAAAACCAATGGCCTATCCATCTTTGAGAGTGAGCTTTTTAATCGTTTACATGTAGAGAGTAAATAAAACCTTCAATTCAAATTATTATGTCGTTAGCCTTTTCCTTCTACCCCGTGGTCAACGAAGAGGGAGCTGGCTGGAGATTGTTTTGCTGGTCGGCTAGCTAGCACTGTCTGGCCAAGTACAGACGACGTGACGATATAGCAAGTTGAACATAATTTGACTGGCGTGGCTGCTGATGCTGTTGTCAATTGTCGCCTTTGTCGTTGAAATGTGTATAGTAGTACACTGTAGTACATTTATTTTAACGCTGTCATTGGTCAAGGAAATACACAATGTGTTTACAATAAGTTGAATTGCAGTATTACAGGTTAAATAGTATTATACATTATAATAAATACTTATTACATAACTTAATGACAACATTTAGGTTTGGGTGAAGCAATAATGCTTTTGTGCCCTAACTTAGGGACAGACAAAGGGACAGACAGGACAAAGGACTTATAACAGAAAGAGTGTGAGTGGAGGTACTAAGCCATAACAATACAAAGTATATTACATATTTTAAATAGTATGAATGTATGCATAAGAAGTTGTTTTTTTAGTTTTTTGACAAATATAGCTTGTGATGGTGATTTTTTTAATGTTCACTAAGACTATTCCAGTAATTTGCACCACGTTGAATAAGACTGTTTTTAAACAATGATGTTCGACTCTAACAGACGTAGATATTTTTTCTAGAAACACTTCGAGTATTATATGAATTGTATATCAGATGATAACGTAAACACCGAGCTGTATAAACAGTCCGAGGCAATCGCGCCGCTCGGCCCCGTAGGCGGAGTGGCGCGATTTGCCCACGCAGACTGACGTGGCTGCTGCTGTTCACCCAACCCTTACAATGTTCTCGCCTTCGCAATTGGAACATGTACACAAATTCCGAGGATATCGCACCGATCGCATGGGCGTCAATTGGTAGGGGACAAGGGACGGATGTTCTTCCACCATGAGATTTCTTTTAAATAAAAAACAAATTGCAAAAGAATTTGCCCCCAAAATGGGATGAAGTGATAATATATTGCCTCAGATCGCACCACAAAGCGTATAGAATCTAAAACGGACCTCACGCCGTTAGGGCTTCGCGATTGCATTACTTCTGATCAAGCTATGTCTCCCAACTTTTCATAAGCGATTGCCGCCCTTGACCGATCGGCTCAGTGGGCGGAACGGCGCGATTTTCCGACGCAGACTGGCGTTGCTGGTGATGATGTTTACCCAACCCGTACAATTGTCGCCTTCGCTATTAAAACGTGTACACACAAAATTCGAGGCAATCGCACCGATCGGCTCCGTGGGCGGAACTACGCGATTTTCCCACGCAGACTGCTGACGTGGCCGTTGCTGCTGTTTTTGTACATACAGTGGCGCTAAAACATCATACACACACCGCCAAAACAATTATTTCAACACGACATTACCGTTATTGTACCATAATTAATATTGATTACGTAGTTTAGGGTATCTTCACATAACCACCGGTTTGGTTTTTTTGGAAGTGGGGACAAAACTGACAGAATTACAAAATAACGTGGATAAAATATGCCATTTTTTACGGCAAATTTTCGTTGTCTGTCATTTTTGTTAAAGGCCCAGTCACACCGGGATTGCGACCAGGTTACGACCTAGCTGCGACCGAAAAATGTTGCAATCGCGGGCAAATCGTACAAAGAGCGTGCGACTGGTCGCAGAGGTCGTGGGTCATCGCAACAGCAAAATCAGTCGCAGCAAGGTCGATGGTCATGTTCAAAACTTCTGACCTGCGATTCCAAATCGTAAGAGGTTGCAGACAGGTCTTACATGGTCGTACCACCAGTCGTGCATGCTCGCACCACCATTCGTGGATGGTCGCGGGTCCCACAGTCGCACGATTAGTCGTGCAACTGGTTGTAGGTATACACGACTGATCGTGCGAGTGGTCGCAGGTATACACGATTGCTCGGACGATCAATCGTGGGTGCCTGGGACTAGTCGCACAATTACCTACGACTGATTTTGGGATCAATCTTCTCCAATTGCTTGTGATCGCACGACCAAGCGTGCCACCAATCGTACATACCAGTCCTAAGAGCAATCACAGCATACGACCGCTATGCGGAGATCGTCGCAAACATCGGCGATTGGTCGTATCTCTGCCAAATCGCACCAATCGCACGATCCAGAAATCGTACGATCCGGTGTGACTGGGCCTTAACAGTCGGGGCCCCGATATGCACTCTGCCATGATGCAAATGTTGCTATTGATAACCAGCGTGGCCAACCTAACTCTGGGTAGGTTGGCCGCAAATAGTCGACTAGAGTAGTCCAACTATCGTCGACTAGTGTGAATGGTTCGTTTAGACTTCAGAGTAAGTCAATATTATTTAGGTAACGCATCTCATACATGTATAGAACAAAGGTGTGCAAACGCCGTACAAAAGTTTTCCATAGGTTTGTGCACACAATGAATGCGGCTAGCAGGCATCACCTTGTACATCGAGCCAGCGCTTTAATAATTTAATATAGCTCTATGTGTATAACCTAATAACCACGCGCCATCTATACATATTTAATTGGTTAATATTTGCCTTAATAGCGGATATCTTAAATAATATATGTCATGTTGATAGTCACCGATAATAGTCGCATCGTGGTTGAGCGGATGAGAGTGGTTAATCTAATTATTTACAGTTTCTTCCGTTCAAGGTTCGATTACTGACAAGTCTCGCGAATGTTCAAAGACACTTTCTTCACAGCAAAGGCAAGGGCAAGGTGTCACAACTGATAATGTCACACAAATCAATACTATCACACAAAGTCAGTAATGTCACACAAAGTCAATAATGTTACACAAATCGACCGATACCGATTTAAAGGGGTACTAGGCTCTAAAATTCCTGGAAATGTCACGTTTTGGATTGTTTACTTATCACATTTCACAACTGGTTGAAAGGAAGCCAAACTAATGTCTTACCGTTCCCGAGAAAAAGCGGGGGGGAAAAACCCAACGAAATAATCCCAGTTAATCGGACAATACGGATTATATACGCATACGTTTTTCCCTGTCGGGTTCTTTCAATGTAAGATACACGTTGTGTGTGCGTCACGTGAATTACACACAGCACCAATGCAACAAATATGGTTTGTACACGTCCGCAGAAATCGATCATTTTACGGCCGGAATTACGACTAGCGCTTAACAGCTCGAGTTTTGAGAGTCACTTTTGTGACCCCCGAAACTCGTTCTACACTAAGGCACAACAATAACACAAAGTCCCTTTTTTTCAAGGGTGGATGTTTATATCCTACTTAGTTTTAAATGCTCTTTCCGATTAACATAATTTCGTTCAAAACGCGTTTTGTAGCCCAATTTACCAGGACGTAATATCGCTCTAATGCCAGTTCATACTTCACGCGAACTTCATTGCGAAGCGAATTCGTTAAGGCCGGCAACGGAGAACGTCACAGTGAAACTCTCCTTGTTTACATCATAAAAAGCACTTCGCATTTGCTTTTTTAATTCTGGTTGATTCTACTCAAGCCGAATTTGTTGTGTTCACTTAGGCCTAAGCTCTAACCAGCTGTACGTGCCCGCCCGGCCGTTTCCGGGTGAAAATCCACGTAAAATTCACCCTTTATCTGACGTTTTGAGTCGTAGTTTGATAGTCATGAGGTATTTTAACCGGGGTGAACGGTTCTGTATGGTTTAATTCTTTGTCGTTCTTAGCCGGCAGAATCGCGACTGACATAGAAACATCAGTCGCCCTCTACGGCCACAGCGCTGCGGATAGTGAAATCGGGTGCAGGTATCCGGCACTTCGGCTCCGGGCTCAAGCTTTCGCCGATCCTGTTCGAAGGTGACTTCCGCATCAAACACACGCACGCACCACCTAAATTACTGGCGCCCATTGGTTAAACAAGCTAGTAGCGCGTTAACTTTTAGTTCGAATGTTTCCGTTCGCGTATTTTATTCTTTACACCACAGCGAAGGCTTTCTTAGTAAACAGGGTGGCAAGTATACAAATGGGTGGAGAATCTTCTTTAAACAAAAAATCATATCAAGATATATCGATTCGGGCCAGTAGTTTTAGCTCCAGGCTCTATTTTGTGAAGCACGGTTTTTTTTGCACTGAGAAATAACTAAACTGCGGCCATGAATTTACCATGACGTAGACCGTTTGCTATTTCCGCCATTAGACATGTACGTTTTTATATATTGTTTTGGGACGCGGATATTAATATGCAAGTTGCCACAGTAGTCTTAAACTCAAGTAGGTTTTAAATTAAAGCCCCTGGTATACCTAATTCACCATACAGCTATTATTGACCGTGCTTCCTGAATCTTATTAACACATATCTGATCTTGTCGAGTAATGATGCCGCACAAATCAATACAAATCAATGAACGCGTTTATAATTACAGGACAAAGTCGCGCAACTTATCGCGCAAAAAAAATCGTATTTCTTTGTTTGGTTTTAATACACATGCACGCACGTTTTATTGAAATGGTTATGATCAGTATCCTCCGTTGATCACGTTTCTTCCAAAAAGAGAACGTACTACGGACGTAGTGAAGTCTACCTGAGCGTGTCATGATCGTAGCAAGAGCGAGTTGGTATCTGCCCAATCTGCGACTGATACCCCGGTCAGACCGGTGTGCAATCCCACAGCGACCTTACTGCGATGCAGTTTTCATCAAAAACGCAGTGGGGTTGCCAACAAATCCTGAAATATATGAGGTAGGTAGCTCACAATACGCTCTTGACTCGCTCACTGCGCTCTCACTACACTCTCACTGCGACCTATGCGTTCCTAGTTTGATCATCGCCGCGCTCTCACTGCGCTCCCACTACGCTCTACGCGATCTCGCTGCGACCAAGGCGACCTCGCTACGACCTCGCTACGACCTTACTACGCTCTCACTACGTCCCCACTACGTTATGTGCGTTTGTACTGCGTTCGCGCGGCGACTATAAATACAGCGAGCTCGATGTTGCTGGATATTTGCTATCTGTTGTACAATTATTATGTTCTGCCTCTCTACATCCATGGTGAAGAGGAGATGCACATTAGTATGTTGTGTGGAGGATATAGGCTGCATTTATACCATTTGTGGCCATTACGCATGTCAAAGTCAGAACGTACTATACACGCAGTATAATCGCAGTATAATCGCAGTGAACGTACAGGAAGCTCCGTAACATCGCCATGGACGCATTAGGGGCGCCATAGTCGTACTGGCAGCCCCGTGTGGACGCAGTATGAGCGTTAAGAAGCCCTATACGACGTAGTAGAAGCACAGTAGGAGTGCGGTAAGAGCGTAGTGAGAGCGTGACAAGCGTACAGTGGTCGTACTTCAGACGTACTTCAGTCGCAGATTGGGCAGACGGCGATACCAACTCGCTCTTGCTACGATCATGACACGCTCAGGTAGACATCACGACGTCCCAAGTACGTTCTTCGAGATCCCACTACGCTCTCACAGCGCTCCCACTGCGTTTTGGACCAGGTCGCCGACCCTCTGCGATTGTTTTGAGCAGGCTCAAAACAATCGCCGAGGTTTGGCGACCATGGAGACCCTCCCCCGACCTAGGTAGACTGCACTGCGTTCCTACTACGCTCTTGGAGATCCTACTGCGCTTCTACTGCGCTACCCCTGGTGTGACAGGGGTATTACCACGGCTGTAGAGAGGCAGAACATAATAATTGTACAACAGATAGCAAATATCCAGCAACATCGAGCTCGCTGTATTTATAGTCGCCGCGCGAACGCGGTACAAACGCACAGAACGTAGTGGGGACGTAGTGAGTGCGTAGTAAGGTCGTAGTGAGGTCGTCTAGGTCGCAGCGAGATCGCGTAGAACGTAGTGGGAGCGCAGTGAGAGCGCGGCGAGGAATGCATAGGTCGCAGTGAGAGTGTAGTGAGAGCGCAGTGAGCGAGTCAAGAGCGTACTGTGAGCTACCTACCTCATAGATTTCAGGGTTTTTTTGCCAGTTTTTCGGCGACCCCACTGCGTTTTTGATGAAAACTGCATCGCAGTAAGGTTGCCGTGAGATCGCACTCAGGTGTGACAGGGGTATAATTTAAAATATATTTCACATTCTTAATATTGTGTATTGTTGTTTAAAAAGTTTCAACGCAAATAATTATGGCCGGGCTGGCGCACCGTCCTACGGATGGGTAAATTGCTTATCGATGGGCGAGAAGTAACGAGGTGTTCTTAAGAAAATCTTAGGCACGTAGATTCATGCAGGCGAGTTAGTTGGTTTTATTGTTATGCACAAATCGTAAGCAGGTATGCACTAAATCTTTGTTGTAATTGTAAAGGCGCGGTCCACGCGCGCACGAACGACTACTGGCCGTGATTTACACGCCAGCGGGCTGGATTCACCAGTGGCTCGAGTGCGTGTGTCAGTCTCTTGCTTTGGGAAAGTCCACGAAAGCCGGTTTGAGCGCCAAGCCGCCACGACCAACACTAGTATACAGGTTAGTTTATTGCCTTGGCGAATAAAATCCTAGCCCCGCATGTTTTATAGGACCGTTAGACCTAATTTTTGACCATGTAATGGCGGTCAGTCATTTCCAATTAGGTATGCAAAAATAGGCCCATACGCGTGGCTGATCACTGTCATTTTCTTCTGCTCTAGATGTATAATTATTACATCATTATTACGCCCTTTGCTTTGTGGCACGTGTTCAGATGTTGTGAAGCAGTTGGGATTGGAAATATCACTTATCACTTTGTCAAGACGCATGCTATTTTCCAAATTAATCTGCATAATTATGCGAAGTATGTGTGTAGTTTGCCTTCTGATCTGAGTTTAGTGGAGCAGAACTCGTACACTTGTGCTGGGGCAAACTCTAAAATCGTTAATTTATTTCCTATGCACAGGCCACAACAGAGAGCGTGCTTTTAATGTATTTCTCATATTTGAACCAAGCGATATGAAACCCTGCCCGGGTAGCATTACTAGGACCATCTCCATATTTATTCGAAGTAACAGGGTGAGGTTGGGTAACGCGTGTACATGTATAAAACAATTTTGTAAGATAAAAAGGGCAGGGCCCAGTCTTCGAGACCATCTCGCTCAAACTGTTTAAACATCAACATCGTCCTAACCACCCTTATCATGAATCGATCTCAGCATTTCTTCAACGACAACTTTGACGCAACTATGGAGTGGGCTTTACTTGACGCCCTTGTCGCGGACGAAGATGTTATGTGGTCTCCCGTGCCTCACCCTAGCGGTAAGTTACCATATTAGTTTGTTTCGTGGCTACCGCGCAGTCCGCAGCCCACGACTGTACCGATTGCATAAAACTATATTACAAAACTCATCCACGCATCACCTACGTCTATTCGTTTTCTTCAGTATTTGTATGGTTTTTATGTTTTTATGTTTTTTTTAAATACGTAGATTCTGCCCCGTGTCACAGTGTGTGTTATGGAGGCCGAAATCATCGACCTGACGGTATCGGAATACGGTAGGTTATTTCTCGTCTTTATTTGATTCAACGTCTACGTAATGTACGCGTTTAGAGTCTGAGAGCGATCTAAAATGGTTCGTAAGATTGTTCTTCGTTGCGTGTGAAAAGTATAAATGACTTTTCTTTCAAATACACAGATGCCCCGTGCGATGAAGAAGAGGCCGAAATGGTAGACCCCACAGGGTCAGAATACGGTAAGCTGTTGTTTTCTTATCATCAATTTTGTTTTTCGTTGAGGAACTCGAAACAAACGAACACTCCCAAACCAACCAACCTACCTAAATGTCGGTTCACAATAAAAATTTTTTTTATTTAGTTGGATCAGACCAAGAACTAGACGACGACGTCTTCGAGGCACTCAGTCCACCTCCCCGAGCCCCGCGTTATCAAGCCCGCTCGCGTAGAGCCTTCCGGCAACGCCGAGCCCAGCCCCAAGTCCTCAACTCCCTGCATGGAACCCACAGCCTGCCGTACCGCCCGCCCCGGAACCGTACCAGCCGGACGACAGCGGTTACATTTCTCTAGACCCCATAGCGGATATGAGGGCCCATCTCATGTGCCATTTTGGGGTCGTAATTAGACTCATGTTGGGTATAGCTATACATTCCCGCTGCTATGGGTGCGTCGTCGACCACCCATCACAAATACAGCATTCGTGTATTATGGCGAGTACAGAGTATATGTATGATTTATATTTCGATGATATTTTGCAGGATCTTCGTAGAGATACCGAGACGAGTCTACGCCAATGGCTGGACCGAGTGAAAGCCATTGGTTTTTTTTACGATCTCAGTATCTCTACAAAGATCTTGCCATAGTCGACTACTACAATTTTCTATGGGTAGAGTTGGGTAGAGTAGCTCCCTCAACTCGTTGAGGGAGTATGTTTTGACGGATTAATAACGCACCCGTTGCAGCGGGAATATGTGGTTGAGTGCGAGTTATATATTTTATCATGTTTTCTTAATTTTGTCTCTCTCTCTCTTAACATTTTGTATTATTGGTTTTTGTATATATTTGTATTTTTTGCTGATTTATTGTTTTCTAAAGTGTGTGCATTTACTTAGACTATATTGTAAGTTTTTGTTTTGTCTTTGTAAATATTTGTCATTTTGTATTTTGTTTTTTAAACCTAAATATTTTAATGCGTTCACTTTTAAATAAAATAATAAAACAAACTAAAAAGTGAAAACAATGTTTCAAATGTCTTCATATTTATGGGGAAAAAAAGTTGTTGTTGTATTTTTAACTTAAACTAATACAATTTAAAAGAAAACAAAAATAAATTAAAAAACAAAGCAAAAAAAACACAAAAAAACCCAATCAATTCAAAGAAGGTGTATGAAAAGATAACACCGTTGATATTAAAGGGTTAGGAAATATATATAGGACGGTCATTTTAAACTTTGGCTCCGATGAGGTAAGATGGGTGATCGCGACAGTTATTTAAAGACTTTATATTACGACATAGGTCGCGAAAGCGGTTTGAGTAGTATTGACAAGTTGTATCGTGCAGCGAGATGAGAGGGAAAGTACGAAATAACGCGAAAGCAAGTCCAAGACTTTCTTCGCGGTCAGGATGTTTACGCGCTACATAAGCCCGCTAAAAAAAATATCCTAGAAATAAAATTGTGGCCGTGTGACGGGACGAGATTCATCAGTTAGATTTAGTAGATGTTTCTAACTTATCAAAGTACAACAACGGATACAGATTTTGAATAACTTGGATCGATGTTTTTGTTTAAGTACGCCTGGGTAATTCCGTTAAAAAACAAAACTGGGAAGGTTTTAGTTAAAGCTTTTAAAAATAATGTCGAGTCCGGCGACAGATCTCTTGTTGTGATTCACACCGATAAAGGCAGCGAATTTACAAATCCGATCGTTTCAAGATTTGCTCAAGAATGAAGCAATACATTTTTATACAACAAACAGCGAGATGAAAGCACCCATTGTAGAGAGGTTTAACCGCACTCTCAAATCTCGGATGTGGCGATATTTCACGTGGAAGAACGATATTTCACGTGGAAAAACACTCTGAAGTACGTCGACGTTTTGCCGAAATTGGTGACTGCGTAAACTATTCCTATCACCGTTCCATTAAAATGAAACACGCGGAAGTCAACGACGAGAATGGAAGCACGGTCTGGAAACATCTGTACTCGCCGTCTGAACAGTCCTTACAATTTAAATTTAAAGTCGGGGATCAGGTTCGAATTAATAAACAACGGTTAACTTTGAAAAGTCGTACCTCCCATCCTGGTCCGAGAAAATATTATCGGTGTTTGAACGCAGCGGACTACAAAAGAGAGCCGTGTATAAATACAAATATTATTTGGGGGGAGAAATTCGCGGAAGGTTTTACAAACCGGAATTACGAAGGGTTCGCCAAACTGACGATGTGTACCGTGTATAAAAAGTGATCCGCAAGCGCAAGAAAAAAAAGGAAGGACAGAGCATTTCGTTAAATGGTTAGGGTATCCTTCGTCATTCAACAGTTGGGTGACGGACCTGCAGTGAGTAAGGATCCAATCCTTCGATTCGGGACGGTAGAGCATATAGGACAGTAAGCCAAGTGAAAACATCGATCTGCGCATGCGCGAAACCGAACATGTCTCCGCCCGTCGAGTTTGGGAACGATTTTCGCGTGAAATAGCGTCCGGTCTGTAAGCACTACGGCGTGGTATATTTTGTACACGTTGTCGTGGTTGCAATTGGGAACGGAAAACAAAGAGAACAGTAAGCAGAACGAAAAAATTATCTGCGCATGCGCGAAACCAAACATGTCTCTGTCCTGTTGTATTTAGATGGGCTTGGGTAACCACCTTTGTAAGTGTTTTAAGACAACTGGTCACTGTCCAACGTACCACTTATATGTTGTTGCACCTGCGTCTGCCTTATAAAAAGCCCTATAGATATTAGGGGTCATAACAAAGTTGTTGACGATGAAAAGTCCATGCTTCTGTATGACATCAATGCGCCGAGTAGTCATTCACTGTATGACAATGACAGCTATTGATGTGTAATTATCTTTCGCCCCCAGAATGAATGTTTTCTAACATGACATTTTAAAAACATGTAAATCCATATAAATAAAGCTTTTAAGATTCCAAAAACTGCTTCCATATCACTTCTGAGACTGTTGTTTGAGATAGGCTCAAGTAAAAACCTTGGAAACCCTTAAAAGGGGCGTGGCCTTCTTTTTTTAGAAGCACAGTTTCAAACATACAACATGATTTATCACTATTACAAAATCTTGTGATTTTTGGTTCCATATTTGCATAACCACCAAGTTTAGATAATTCATCCATGGACATAATTATGATGTTTTTCAGGGCCGCAAAAATACCCCCCCCCCTCCCCATGTTTTGTTGTTGAAACATATACATGTTTAAAAAGCCCTAAGCTCACTTCTAGGTCCTAGAAAACTACTGACGACATAAGGAACGCCTACTAATGTACAAAATATACCGCTCCGTCGTGCTTACAGACCAGACACTATTTCACCCAAAAATCTTTCCCAAACTCAACAGGACGGAGACAATTTCGGTTTCGCGCATGCGCAGATCGATGTTTTTGCACGGCTTATCGTCCTTGTTGTCTCCCGTCCCGAGTCGAAATCTCTCTTTTAGCGAGGTTTTGATTTCAGCGAGATGCTTGAAAAATCGTTCAAGATCTTGAAAAATTGATCTGAAAAAGCCACAAATCTTGAAAGATTTCCCAAAAAGTGCAATTTTTTTATTTCATGCAGAATTTGTTAACATTTTCCAATAAGTTGGACTTTGTTATGGTTGTGTGATTTTTATTTTAAACGTAGTTTTTTAATTTAGAGATGTTGCGCCATACTTACGGTCAGACCCCGTCTGAATGTACATGCACGTGTGCAAGCTCAAGGATAGCACTGCATGCATGACTAGCGTCTTGTTTCTAGCCATGTGCCTAGTGGTCGCTAGTACCCAATTCTACCTTACCATTATGACGTCACTCCAGAGACCACATGAGATAGCGCTTACCAGCCAGCTACAATCATTGTGCGATCTAGCCAGCTGATGAACGGACGCTTCTACTCCGTTCTCTCCAACACCTTGTTATGTGCATAGGCCAATGCTTATGTATCCTACTGAAGTTATAGCACACAATATTGTTTTAACCTTCACATGATAGGCCTAGTCTTTAGTTGTAACAAACCAAGCTATGAATAGTTTTTTTGGACATCGGGGATTTCTCAGATTTATCTCCGAAAACGACACCTCTGAGAAGGGGTTCTGGTTTAGCCATGGAAGATGGCTCGATAGCCAACCTTTCCGAAATTTCCGAAACGGAAGTTAAACAACCAGCAGAAGTTATGGGAAAAGGGACTTTGAAGTGTAAAGGTAAGAAAACAATTTAACAACTTTATACACATTATCCCGAATACAGTCAGTACGCCATTTCAGGGCGTTGCCACTACGTCCACGCCCAATAAACCGTGGCAAGGGTTAAAATAACACCTTAATGCAAGCATTGAAAAAGGGCTTTGCCCAATTCACAAGTGAATTCATTAAGGCGACTAATAACAAAGGGAAAGAATGCAAGCGTATCTCCTCGAGCACCAATGTGCCCGAGCAGAAAGCCAACTGGCTGAAATCAGTCGTGGTTGTTCCAAACCAAGCAAATTCTGATGACACAGAAGCTGAACTAAGACGCCTGTTCTCTGATACCCCTGTCACACCGGAGTGCGATCTCACGGCAACCTTACTGCGATGCAGTTTTCATCAAAAACGCAGTCGGGTCGCCGAAAACTGGCAAAAAAACCATGAAATCTATGATGTAGGTAGCTCACAGTACGCTCTTGACTCGCTCACTGCGCTCTCACTACACTCTCACTGCGACCTATGCGTTCCTCGCCGCGCTCCCACTGCGCTCCCACTGCGCTCCCACTACGCTCCACGCGATCTCGCTGCGACCAAGACGACCTCACTACGACCTCGCTACGACCTTACTACGCACTCACTACGTCCCCACTACGTTCTGTGCGTTTGTACCGCGTTCGCGCGGCGACTATAAATACAGCGAGCTCGATGTTGCTGGATATTTGCTATCTGTTGTACAATTATTATGTTCTGCCTCTCTACATCCGTGGTAATACCCCTGTCACACCGGAGCTACGCTGCCGTTGCGCTCCCACGGCAACTAAAAACACTAAAACGCAGTAGAAGCGCGGTAGGATCGCCAAGAGCGTAGTCCGAACGCAGTGAAGTCTACCTAGGTCGGGGGAGGTTCTCCATGGTCGCCAAACCTCGGCGATTGTTTTGATCCTGCTCAAAACAATCGCAGAGGGTCGGCGACCTGGTCCAAACGCACTGGGTGCGCAGTGAGAACGTAGTGGGATCTCAAAAAACGTACTCGGGACGCCGTGAAGTCTACCTGAGCGTGTCATGATCGTAGCAAGAGCGAGTTGGTATCGCCGTCTGCCCAATCTGCGACTGAAGTACGTCTGAAGAACGACCACTGTACGCTTGTCACGCTCTCACTACGCTCTTACCGCGCTCCTACTGCGCTTCTACTACGTCGTATAGGGCTTCTTCACGCTCATACTGCGTCCACACGGGGCTGCCAGTACGACTATGGCGCCCCTAATGCGTCAATGGCGATGTTACGGAGCTTCCTGTACGTTCACAGTGCGATTATACTGAGATTATACTGCGTGTATAGTACGTTCTGACTTTGACATGCGTAATGGCCACAAATGGTATAAATGCAGCACATATCCTCCACACAACATACTAATTTGCATCTCCTCTTCACCATGGATGTAGAGAGGCAGAACATAATAACAGATAGCAAATATCCAGCAACATCGAGCTCGCTGTGTTTATAGTCGCCGCGCGAACGCGGTACAAACGCATAGAACGTAGTGGGGACGTAGTGACAGCGTAGTAAGGTCGTAGCGAGGTCGTAGCGAGGTCGCCTTGGTCGCAGCGAGATCGCGTAGAGCGTAGTGGGAGCGCAGCGAGAGCGCGGCGATAATCAAACTGGGAACGCATAGGTCGCAGTGAGAGTGTAGTGAGAGCGCAGTGAGCGAGTCAAGAGCGTATTGTGAGCTACCTACCTCATAGATTTCAGGATTTGTTGGCAACCCCACTGCGTTTTTGATGAAAACTGCATCGCAGTAAGGTCGCTGTGGGATTGCACACCGGTCTGACAGGGGTATCAGTCGCAGATTGGGCAGACGGCGATACCAACTCGCTCTTGCTACGATCATGACACGCTCAGGTAGACTTCACTACGTCCGTAGTACGTTCTTTGAGATCCCACTACGCTCTCACTGCGTTTTGGACCAGGTCGCCGACCCTCTGCGATGTTAGGCGACCATGGAGACCCTTCCACGACCTAGGTAGACTCCACTACGTTCCCACTACGCTATTGGCGATCATACTGCGCTTCTACTGCATTTCCCCCTTTTTTAGTCGCCGTGGGAGCGCAACGGCAGCGTAGCTCCGGTGTGACAGGGGTATGAGGATGAACAAAATGGCTCGTCAAGTGACGATATTTTGGGCGATGTCCAACAGAAGTATGAAGCAGATGATAAAATTGGACCAAAAGTTGTCTGATGATAAACTGTCTAAAAACAGCAGACCCCAAAAGTGTACCAATCTAATAAAAACGAAAGTGAACCCAGAAATATGGGCGCTTCTCAAGCCTAGTACTCGGACCCGGGAATTAAAGTTCTTGAGAGTTCAAAAATTGCTTGTTTCAGCATTTGTTCCTCTACTGCAACTAACAGAGAAGTTGTTAACAAAGCAAGGTGTCAAAGTAGAGGTAAAACTAGCTACAGACACTATAACTTTAATGGCTAATTCCAACATTGAGCTAAAATTAAGACGTATAGGGAACTAATGCGTCCCAATCTCAATACACAGTACCAGCGCCTCTGCGCTCCTTCGGTCCCAATTACCAAACTTCTTTTTGGGGACAAATTGACCAAAGCAGTTCAGGACATACAAAACCCCAACAAAGTTGGAAATAAACTTGGTCACCAGGCTGATGGACGTAATAACAAATTTGGGTATAGACATTACTCAGGCCGTTTAATGTCGGCAAAAAAGTACAACCAACTCACTCCCATCCCTAAACCAAGGGAATCGACCGGCAAAAAGCAGCCACAGCCGGGGACGAGGATACAGGCTGGGCCAAAGCACAGTGACACGCCCGTAGATGCGCGAAGTTCTTCCAGCATAGCACAGGTTAGCACATTTATTGCTGAAATCAGTGCAGCTAAAGCAAGCTCATTCATTGCAGGAAGAATACACAATTATTCTTCATCATGGAGTAGAATTACTTCAGACCAATCTATTTTGAGCATAGTAAAAGGACTCAAAATTGAGTTCGAATCCACACCGAGACAAATGTTCATACAAAAGCAATATGCCTTGAATGACTTTGAACAACAAATTGTTCACAAGGAAGTTGATAAGCTCCTTGCAAAAGGAGTTATTGAGAAAACTTCACATGAACCAGAATAATTCTTGTCAAATATATTTTTGCGGCCGAAGAAAGACGGTACTTACTAAACGATATTGAATTTAAAGTCGTTAAATAAAAATGTGAAATACCATCATTTTAAGATGGAGACTTTACAGTCTGCCACACATTTATAGGCCGTGTTACGTGACCCAAAAATATGCTCAGAAAATAAATCCGTGGTACCAGTTTGGGAACAAAAAACAAATTGTGTGATTCTGCTCAGTTTGATGTCCTGAATCCGAAAATCAATGTTGTCGGTTGCAGGGAATGGAACATAACCTACTTTTGGGGGTCCAAAATCAGAATTTTGGGCGCAGTCTCTAAATCTGCGCTATCAAAAATGCATTTGCACAAGTACCGTCAGCCTATTTCTCAGTTTTTAATTTTTTTTTGCAGAACAACCCCCAAAGTACTCGTGCATTGGAACTAAATGGAAGAGCTAAATAGAAGGCAATCGACTGGTGGTGGCACGATCGGCCAATTGAGGCACGATCAACAGACAGCGAATGCAGCGCGATCCGATTCGGGCCTACCTGTACCTCCCCATGATCACAGCAGCGTACGCAATGGACGGTTCGCGCAGATTAGCAGTTCGCGCAGATTAGCAGTTCGTGCAGATCAGCAGTTCGCGCCGCGCAGAAAGACTGAATTGCGCCCAACACGAGTTCTAAATGGAAGTATCTGTTCTAAATGTAAAAATGACAGTTGGCTTTTCCAAAAAACTTCATGTAACTTATTTTTGCATTCAATATAGTATAACCGATGCGGTCAAGGTTACGCAGAAATAATGTGACATACATGTAGGGTGTTTTCCCATTTACAATCAAATATTTATTTTTACACAAAAAAACGACAGTCATTAATCAACAGCTCTGAAATATAAAAGATTAAACAAAATAATTACTTAATTAAATTGTCATTGTAATTCATTGCTGTCGCTTGACTGATCACAATTCAACTTATCAAATTATTCAATTATTCATCAATTTAATTGCATATATATATACATGAATTAACCTCGCGACTTATTAATAAGAATACTTTGTATGAAAACTTTAAAATGCCATACCACCTATGGTACTATCCATCATATCAGCGATGAAATTAGCAGAAGTCCGGCCTTGACCAGAGTAATAGCTAAAATAAAAATAGTATTGTAAAATAAGCCATCTCTTAAATGTGTTTTTTCGGATTCGTTCTTTCGAACCACAGGTCATAAAAGATTTCACACAATTATATTACTACAAGTAACTGTCAAAGGTCAAGAACAATCCATAATGTCCAATATTTTATGTTCACAAGTAAGTACATTGACCCAATGGATCATTATGTTCTGTTTAAGAGGTGCACTGATAATGTCTGACAACAAGGTTTCATCAGAGCAACAACGTTTCACATTCATATGCTCATATCTAAACAAACAATTCAGTCAGTTTTATTCTCATTACTACATAATATACAATTATATTTAGACTTGGGAGTCTTTATTTAAACATGTGTTTAATAAAATAATAGTGCTATGAAAACTAGACACAAAATCACTACAAACTAGAACTACGTCTGTTCGAGGAACAGAACATAGGGCTTTTTCGCATTCACAATTTTTTTTTATTAAATATTTTAAAAATTGAACTTTTAAACCATCAAAACAATTTAAAATCATTGAAAATTTATTTAAGTTAATTTAAACAGAGTAAAATGAATTAAAACTGATTAAAACGATGACGTCACACGTTTGTGAACTTTGTGTGCAACTATCTATCACCTAACAACACAAAATGAGGTGTTATGTTAACACGATCCGTTGCTGAGATATGCCTTCAACGTCTAAAAACGTAATAATTCAAATATAATCGTAATATGACGTAACATTTGTCAACATGACGCTAGAGGGCGCTTTAACATTTTATGAAGTCACTGTTAACTGTTTTGTTACTTACAACCTAGCCAGCGCCTAACATCGTTGAAAGTAAGTTAGCATCGTTTTCCACTTTTAAATTATAAGGCACTTCCGGTTTGGACCGGAAGGAAGTGTCAAGTCTTTTTGCATGTAATACAAATTATGAAGACCATGGATTAATCTATCAATTTCCTTAAAAATCTAAATCAGATCTCTTACAGTTGATTTTATATTGATTTTCAAAGATTAAATTTAGAAATATTTGGTTGCTTGTAATCTGACACTTGGTGACGTCATTGTGACGTAATTAACAGAAACTCGAGATCGTCTTAACTTTGCTATTTGAAGCAAACATCTGGATTATATCTATAGCGGTTGATTTTTAAGCGACTTTTTAAAGTTTAAAGGATTTTTTTATTGTAACTTCCGGTTTGGTGACGTCATAAATATTTCTCCTTCCCAATATGCTCTAAGCATGAAGCTGATTATATACACCAGTTATAAAGTTATTTCAGCAAACTGTGCAACACACATCAACAGATTAATCATTTTAACCATTTTCAACCTGCCGCTAGAGGGCGCTATAACATGTTATGACGTCGCCGGAATGTTTTTGAATAGTTTATTCTAGCCAGACACTAACATCGTTGAAAGTAAGTTCATATCATTTTTCACATTCAAATTATAAGGCACTTCCGGTTTTGACCGGAAGGAAAGGTCACGTGATTTCACGCACAGGAGATAAAATGAAGATCCTGGATTATTCGATTAATTGCCACAAAATTCAAGTTTCGGTCTTTTGCGGTTGATGTTTTATTGATTTTCCAAGATTAAATCAATTGCACCTTTAAGATAAGGTCACGTGGGCCTGATGACGTCTTCCTCGTGGTGTCTGTCGGTGAGACTGGAGTTCACTATTGGGTCTTCACCTGGGTCGAGTTTATGGAAATACGACTTTGTTTTTCCGTTAAAAGTGCTTTGAATTGTGCAAGCAACGTTTACAAAGTCTACGGGGTTGGATTCTGCGTAGCCGAAAGCGTGTTTACCTACCTGTCGTACGCGGCGCCCTTCCTCATGGGCAACTTGATGACGTCATCCTGTTTCACAGGTTGGCGGCTAGTGTCATCTTGGGTGAGCGTAAATGTGCTTGCACGAACGATGTCAGTGGTGATACATTTGCTCAATACATAATGCACTATCGGTGTATACGTACATGTACTAGCATGTATATTATACGTGTGGCACGCACACGTAAGGGGTCAATGCTTTTTGCACCTAGGCCAAAACGATTACATTTCAAGGGTGCCGCAGGGTATGTTCAAGTTCGTTTTTTGCCCCAAAACACAGGGAAGTTCGAGAACTACTTTTACATTAACCTTTAGAGCAAAAATCAAGATTATATCTGTCAAGTTTAATTTTTTTGGAATTTTCAAAGGAAAAAGAGTCTTTTCATTCTAACTTCCGGTCTGGTGACGTCATAATTTTTTCTTCCCGTCAACTTGTTCCTAGCATGAAGCTGATTAAATACACCGGTTATAAAGTGATTTCAGCAAACTTCGCCACACACATCAACAGATTATTCATTTTAACCATTATTCAAACTGCCGCTAGAGGGCGCTATAACATGTTATGACGTCACCAATTTTTTTTTGAAAAATACATTGTAGCCAGACACTAACATCGTTGAAAGTAAGTTCATATCATTTTTCACTTTCAAATTATGAGGCACTTCCGGTTTAGACCGGAAGGAAGGGTCACGTGATTTCACGCACGCGAGATAAAATCAAGATCCTGGATTATTCTATCTATTGCCACAAAAATTAAGTTTCGGTCTTTTGCGGTTGATTTGTTATTGATTTTCAAAGATTAAATCAATTACACCTTTAAGATGACGTCACGTGACCCCTGATGACGTCACCATGACGTATTTCTGCGAGACACGAGTTCACTATGGGGTCTTCACCTGGGTTAAGTTTTATGTAAATACGACTTTGTTTTCGATTAAAAGTGACGGGCAGAAAAAACGTGTACAAAGTCTATGGGGTTTAGGTTACTAAAAGAAAAGAAGAAAAAAAGAAGAAAAAAAAAAATCAGAACAAAAACAAAGGCTTTTTCGCAAAATTGCGAAAAAGCCAATTATCGAACACAAGGTTGAGTACTCACCGGAGCAGTTGTGGTCTCATACACCCATACCTCTCTAGTCTTAATATAAATGGACGACAATGTGTCGTCAACGCCACGGCAATATACAGACTTCAAGAGAAGCAAATTTATAATGCAGGGTGTGGTTGCATGAACGCCAAGCAGTCAAGTACCCTACCAATGCTTGCTTTCTCTCCAAGAAGACTATTATATAATGCAAGGAATGCGAGTCCAAACAGCGCGTTTGTGCAAAATAGTAAAGCTGTCAAATTAGTGGAACCCACATACAATGCAAATGCCAATGATGTAATGCGATATTGCGATACAAAGTGAAGAACACAAGAGGGCGCTCGCATACGGTTCAACAAACTATACAGATAATATTTGCAAGTGCATGATTTAATTTTAGAAAATAACAGACTATATATAAACGATGCTTATACGGGGCCTGGCAGCATAATTCAGTAACAATTAAGTCTGGCTGGTCACAATAGTCTGATCTAATTGGCACTTCTTTAAACCTATAGTTGGTCATGATTTTCATATGAAGCCTGTAAAAGAGGGTAGGTTAATATTTCAGTTTACCAACAATTTTCCAAAAAACTTTGTTCGGTTGATATTATGCTATATATGGGATACTTTATTGGCAATTGTACTCCCTATAGGTGGTCGGCAGTAGCAATAATATACATCATGCCAATTCAGGACTATACTATACTGCCTACTGGCATACATAAATTGGAGTCTTGCTGTTAAGTCAGGCAGATTGGTGAAACAAACATGGTAAAAATGATAAAAGCATGGAATTTGTCACACAATCAAAATAGTATGTCTTTAGAATATAAATGTATAGGGCCATCCTACATTTGCCCCTTGAACAAAATATAACAGGCATTTTAAAGAAATTCTAAATGGCTACCATTGCATGTTATTCTACCTAGACATTTTTTCCTAAAGTCAAAACTACGATGGCCCGAGAGCGGAGAGCCAAATATTTTTCTTATAACACACTCTGAATTTGTGCCAAAATACATGCTTTTATCCTCAAGTAAACAATTCTATCATAATGTTGCAGTTGGAGTAAACTGACCAATACCACAGCTTATACAAAACATCACATGTGCGACTCGCACAAAATAATGAACATTCAGTTTATTTACAGCTACATATAATTGTTCAGATGGGGTCTATTCCTGTGTCATCATCCGGTAAATAAAATTGGTGCTGTCGGTACAGTCAAGTACTGCACTGAAGAGCTACTCCAATTCCAGATTTAAATTTTCATCTATTGATCCAGAAGATGAGCTGTAAAAAATAAATAAAAACAAAAACTGTAATTTGTTCATTCAAGAAAGATATTCTAATCAGAAGAGAATTTCTGATTGCCATTTAACTTGCCTGTAAAACGCAGTGGCTACCGTTAGTGCCTATGGCAGTTGACGAGCTGATTCCCAGACATACCCAGGCCGACACATTGACAATAATATTTTGATATCGATCTTGGAACCGCACTGGTTGATATTAGCCAGGTTCCAAGAGTAACTTAAGGTCCAGAGTATTGTAACGTGAATTCGCCCTGGGGTCGACGCAACACACAAGAAGCAATCCTGACACCAGTGTTCTTCGGTTTCCGGTAAATAACTGCCGTTTTATTGTCGACTCTCGTCTGTAAACACCGGCCTGGAGTACACACACTCACGCGGTCTCTAGAACTCGCTAGAACTGGTTCGGCGTACCGCCGATCCAAGATGGGTTTCCGGGGCGCACCAACAGGAGCCACCAGGGCGATCCCACCACCGTGGAATCGCTCCAGCGCCCTCTACCGTCCAACCGGCACGGACGCTACACAGCCCCCCACGAAGACCTTGTTTGCCCCCAAACAAGACTATGGGCGCTGCTGCCGCACCCCGGCCAACCGCCCCGGAAAGCGCATACGCCAACAATTAGAAAACAACAGTTTAAAGCTTTAACAAAAAAACATGGTTAAGAGTTCCTGTCTAGGAGGTAGGAGGCGGCCGGCGCTGAACCTCCGTCTGCCGGAAGAGCTGTTCCCAAAACTCCTGCTCTTGTCGTGGTTGACTGGCCGACTCGTCCCGTTTTGCACGAGGCCGGGGGGACCGCTCCGAGCGGAGGTGGTTCCCCAGCGGTCGAGGCAGTTCTTCTGGTTCTGGTCGCGGCTGGCTGGTCGACCCGCTCCGTTCTGTACGAGGGGACCGGGGGGGGGTCGCTCCGCGCGGAGGTGGTCCCCCGGATCCCTCGCCGGAACTGGACCCCGTTGTCTCTTGGCCGGGGGCAGTGTCGGGGGCTGGCAGCGGCCGGTTGACCCCGTCCACCGCAGAGAAGGTCAGGGCTCCCTTGTCGGGAGAGGCGAGGCGGAGGAAGCTCTGGACAGGCAGGATCGCCGAACTCCATCTCGACATGGCTGGGGTGAATCTCTAGGGCGTCCGCCGCCGCCATCACCTCGGCCACCAACCCGCCCTGGCAGTACCGATGGTGGCGCCCCCGGACGTCCTCCCGGTAGAACTGCAGACCGCAGCCCCGTTCGCACGCGTACGGGCGTTCCGCGTGGAGCCCCTCACACGCCGTGCGGACGTGGCGGCGGCGGTTGCTGCTGCGGGTGAAGGTCTTCCCACAGTGAGGACACGCCACGGAAGCCATCCTGCGGGGGGAAGAAGAAGAAGATTTAGTTAATGCATGACAATATCGGCTAGGCCGGACTACTTTCCGGCCGCCGCGAGTATACCGTTCGGTGCCTGGTTCCGTCGGCGGAGAAGGCGACTGAGCACCCTCCCCCTCAGGTTCGTCCGGCCCCAGATCTGCGCCCGTCTCTTCCAACCCGTCAAGAGCGACACCCGCCTCCGAAACGGGTGGAAACGCCTCCGCCTCTGGCCCTTCCGACGGTAGTTCCACCACATCCGACGGGTCATCCCTGTCCCCTGGCAGCCCCGCCGAAGGAACCCGGGGCTCTGGGCTAGACGCTGGTGATGGTTGCCCGCCTGGAGGCGGCTGTCTTTCCTCTGCGGCTAGGCTAGGCTCCACTGGGTGGCCCCCTGCGGCCCGTCTCCACCAGTCCACCTGGGCGGCACCCAAGTACGGCTTTAGCCGGTTGAAATGGACCACCTTGGCCTTGGCGCGAGGCGACCTCTGGATCCGGTAGGTGACGTCGTCGGTCCTCTTTAATACCACAAATGGCCCGTCCCACCAGCACTGCAGCTTGGGCGTGCGACCCACCTTCTTGGAGGGGGTGTAGAGCCACACGGCACGTCCGGGCTCGTAGCCGGCACCCTCCGCCCGACGATCGTAATGTTGTTTCTGGTATGTCTGGCTCCCCTTCAGATGCTGTCGAGCGAACTTGTGCGCGCGCTCCATCTTCGCCCTCAGCTCGTCTACGTACTCCTGCTCCGTTGCCTCTATCGTCGGCTCCTCCGGCTGTCCCACCACCAAGTCCAACGAAAGTCGCACCTCTCGGCCGAGCATGAGCATGTTCGGCGTGAACTTGGTGCTGTCGTGCTGGGAGGAACGGTACGCCATCATGACGTAAGGGAGGTGTTCGTCCCAGTCATCCTGGTTCTCCCGCACGAACAGGCTTAACATCGTCTTGACGGTGCGGTTGAATCGCTCCACCATTCCGTCAGACTGGGGATGGAACGGCGTCGTGCGGGTCTTGTGGACGCCCAGTAGACGGCAGGTGTCCTGGAACAGTCGGGCTTCGAACTCCCTCCCCTGATCCGTGTGGATCTCGAGGGGGGTGCCGAAACGGGTGATAACCTGCTCCACAAGGGTTCGGGCCACGGTGAGGGCTGTCTGATCCGGGATCGGGAAAGCCTCTACCCACTTGGTGAAATAGTCGGCCACCACCATGATGCTCGTATTCCCAGCCTTGGTTTTGGGGAAGCGGCCTGTGAGGTCGATCGCGATGCGCTCCATCGGCACACCCACCAAGTACTGCTGCAGTGGGGCCCGGAGGGGTCGAGGGGGCGGTTTCTGTGATCCACACTTGTGGCACTTCCGGCACCACTCCTTCGCCTGGCGTCGCATCTCCCGGAAGTACACCGGTGCCTGTCTCAGCCGAGCAACCGTCCGGGCGACACCCAAGTGTCCCGACGTCCTGCAATCATGGGTCAGCCGCAAGACGTCCTCCACCCGCGTCCGCGGGACTACAACCTTCCACTTGCGGGATCCGTCCTGGGGCTGCTCCCACCTTATCTGCAGCACACCGTGGGACAGTCGCAGGGTCTCCCACTTTGCCCACCAAAACTTCGTGCCCTCGTCCAGTGCCGACACGTCCGGCCAGCCGGGTCTGGGAGCCCCCTCATCTAGCCAGTGGACGATTCGGCCCAACTCCGGGTCGTCGCGTTGTTCCTGCCTTAGCTCTACGGAGTCCCAAGCCGCCAGGAGTCCCTCCACCGGGGCGGTCTCCTCCAGCTCCGCTTCCCTGTGAGGTCGATCGCGATGCGCTCCATCGGCGCACCCACCAAGTACTGCTGCAGTGGGGCCCGGAGGGGTCGAGGGGGCTTTTTTTTCCTTGATCCACACTTGTGGCACTTCCGGCACCACTCCTTCGCCTGGCGTCGCATCTCCCAGAAGTACACCGGTGCCTGTCTCAGCCGAGCAACCGTCCGGGCGACACCAAAGTGTCCCGACGTCCTGCAATCATGGGTCAGCCGCAAGACGTCCTCCACCCGCGTCCGCGGGACTACAACCTTCCACTTGCGGGATCCGTCCTGGGGCTGCTCCCACCTTATCTGCAGCACACCGTGGGACAGTCGCAGGGTCTCCCACTTTGCCCACCAAAACTTCGTGCCCTCGTCCAGTGCCGACACGTCCGGCCAGCCGGGTCTGGGAGCCCCCTCATCTAGCCAGTGGACGATTCGGCCCAACTCCGGTTCGTCGCGTTGTTCCTGCCTTAGCTCTACGGAGTCCCAAGCCGCCAAGAGTCCCTCCACCGGGGCGGTCTCCTCCAGCTCCGCTTCCCCAATGGCTCCCAACAGGGGTCCCTTGGTGTAGCATTCGTGGCTGACCTCGCCCGAACGTCCACACTGACCGCACGAAATCCTGGAAACGGCGTCGGCGTTGGTGTGCTTCTTCCCGGCCCGATGTTCCACGTCAAACTCGTAACACCCTAGCCTCTGGATCCACCTGGCCGTCTGCCCCTCCGGCTCCTTAAAGTTGAACAGCCACCGGAGGGATCCGTGGTCCGTTCGGAGCAAGAACCGTTTGCCGAGGAGGTAGTGTTTAAAATAGTGGACGAAATGGACTACGGCCAGCAACTCCCTCCGAGTGGTGCAGTAGTTGCGTTCGGCCTTGGACAATGTGCGGCTCCCGTACGCGATCACTTGTTCACCTTCTTTCCCTTCCTGTGCCAGCACTGTTTCGATGGTGCAGTTGCTGGCGTCCGTATCCAAAATGTAACGATGCTCCGTGTCCGGGTAACGTAGCACCGGTGCCGTGGTCAACGCGTCTTTCAGGTGGTCGAATGCTGACTGGCAAGCGACAGACCAAGAAAGTGTCTTCTGGCTCTTGGTGGTCAGGGCGTGGAGGGGGCGGGAGATCTCGGCGAAGTTCACGATAAACCGCCTGTAGTAGGAGGCGAGGCCCAGAAAGCTCCTGACTTGGGTCAGGTTCGCGGGTTGTGGCCAGCGCCTAATGACCGCGACCTTCTCCGGGTCGGTCCTGACTCCGTCGGCTGACACGAGATGGCCCAGGAAAGACACCTCCTTCTTGAACAGGTTACATTTCTTTGGCTTGAGTCTTAATCCCGCGGCCCGGAACCGTTCCAGGACCACCGCCAACCTCCTCTGGTGCTCCTCGAAGTCTGCCCCCCACACGATAACGTCGTCCAAATAAACCACCGCCACCTGCCATTGGAGTCCCTTCAACACCTGTTCCATCAAGCGCTCGAACGTCGCCGGAGCGTTACACAGTCCGAACGGCATGACGGTGAACTGGTACAGCCCGTTCTGCATGCCGAAAGCCGTCTTCTCCCGATCCTTCTTCTCCATCCCGACCTGCCAGTAGCCGCTGGCCAGGTCGAGGGTACTGAACCACTTTGCTCCGCTCAAGGCGTCAAGGTTATCTTCGATTCTGGGGATGGGGTAGGCGTCCTTTATTGTCACCTCGTTGACCCTCCAGTAGTCCACGCAGAAACGGACAGTCCCGTCCTTCTTCCGGACCAACACCACTGGCGACGACCAGGGGCTACCAGAGGGTTCCACCACGCCATCCCGCAGCATCTGCTGCACATGTTGGTCGGCCTCTTGCCTCTTGTGGATCGGCAACCTCCTGGGTGGTTGGCGAATAGGCACCGCGTCTCCCGTGTCGATGGCATGTCTGGTCAGTTCCGTGCGCCCAAGGCGACCGTCGGGGCCGGTGAATGCTCCGGCGAACTCAGTCAGTAACCCCGCCAGTCGGGAACGTTGGTTCCGGTTGAGGTCCGCCGCTCCTCGCTCCAGGAGGTCTTGTAGGTGAGGAGGAACCTCCGGCCGTGCGTCCGCCGGAGCACGGCCAGCGGCAGACCCCCGCCGTCCCTCCTCCAGCTCCACCACGTCCAACTCCTCCACCAGTAAGAAGAGAGCCAACCGGCTGCCCTGGTAGATCGTCACTGGGTCGGCCGTCGGGTTGAAAACCCTCACCGGCACGGCTCCATTGTGTGTGTCCACCAGGCCCGTTGCGACCGCAACCCGGCAGTTGTCCGTAGCCTCTAAGTCGGGGTAGACCATTCCGACTCCCACTCGGGACCCGCTCTTTATGTTGCCGGCGAGGATCGCTTCGTGGCCGGCCGGGACCACCACGTTCTCTGCCACTTGTACCCTCGCCACGAGGGGCTCACGTGTGATACCCCCCAGGAAAAACTTCCTCCCGTCGAGGGTGACCGTGTGGTCGTCCCAATTCCACCTGCAGTGGTACTTTGCGAGGAAGTCAATTCCCAGGATCACGTCCGGCTCGATCTCGGCCACAGTAAAGGTGTGGTGCACGCGGAGGTCGCCCACTTGTAACTCAAAGTTCCCCCTTCCTTTCGACGGCATAGGACTGCCGTCCGCCATTCTCAGGCCTGGGACCGCGGGACGGAGACTCCGTCCCTCAGTGTTGAGCCAGGCACGGTGAAAACGTTCCGCAATCAGGCTCATTGTTGCCCCCGTGTCGAGAAGGCAACGCACCGGCCTCCCGGCTACCATCCCCTCAAGGTAGTTGGCTCCGGGCGTCCCCGTCGCGGCTGGCTGGGCTGAGCTTGTCGGCCCGGGAACTGGCGGTCTCCGTGCTCCCTCGGCTCTGGGCCGGCGCGGCGGGGGGCCGCCTTTCTCCCTTCGGCGGGGGCAGTCTCTCTTCGGCGGGGGCAGTCTCTCCACCTGGGCCCGCGTCTCCGGCTTGTACCCCACTGGCAGGACCGCCTCAGGCTCCACGGCAGAAGCTGGAGGAAGCTGCTCCACCGACCTCACATCCCGTTCTCCAGCCTTCCATCTCCGGCTGAACTCTTGGGACTCCATGAACGCCTCCATTTCGGTCGCCAGCGTAACAGCCTCAGTCAGGGTCGCCGCCTTACGGAAGAACAGGTGACGCTGCAGTTGTTCCTTCCCCAAGGCCCTCCGGAACGCCTCCACGCCCAAGTCCTCCCGGGCCTGTGCCGGTAGTCTTGGGTAGCTTTCCAGCACCAGTCGCCGAATAGAATGTCCCAGGCTGCTGAGCGACTCGTCGCGGCCCCTCGTCCGCATGGACAACTGAGCCCGATGTAATGGGACCTGTGCCGTCACGCCGAACTGGTGATCAAAGTTCTCCAAGATAGAGGAGAATTCCCCCCGTGCCTCCGGCTCCATGTCCGCCAGTGCTTCCCGGGCCGTACCCTGCAGGTTAGACGCCAGGTACATTGTCTTCTCGGCCTCACTCCAATGGTTGACCGCCGCGACGCTTTCAAAATGAAACAACGGTCTCCGGCTACCCGTTTCCATTGGTTCCTGTGTGCGGAGCAGTGTTGGCGGATCCGCTCCATTGACTTGTGTGCGGAGCAGCGTTGACGGCTCCGCTCCATTGGCTTGTGTGCGGAGCAGCTCCGCTCCATTGACCCCCATGCGGAGCAGTGCCGACGGCTCCGCTCCATTGGTTTGTGTGCGGAGCAGCGTTGACGGCTCCGCTCCATTGGCTTGTGCGCGGAGAAGCTCCGCTCCATTGACTCCCATGCGGAGCAGTGCCGACGGCTCCGCTCCATTGGTTTGTGCGCGGAGCAGCTCCGCTCCATTGACTTGTGTGCGGAGCAGCTCTGCTCCATTGACTCCCATGCGGAGCAGCGCCGACGGGTCTGCTCCATTGCCTTGTGTGCGGAGCAGCGTTGCCGGCTCCGCTCCATTGGATTGTGTGCGGAGCAGCTCTGCTCATTGACTCCCATGCGGAGCAGCGCCGACGGGTCTGCTCCATTGACTTGTGTGCGGAGCAGCGTTGACTGCTCCGCCCCATTGACTTGTGTGCGGAGCAGCTCTGCTCCATTGACTTCCATGCGGAGCAGCGCCGACTGCTCCGCTCCATTGACTTGTGCGCGGAGCAGCGTTGACGGCTCCGCTCCATTAGCTTTTGTGCGGAGCAGCTCTGCTCCATTGACTCCCATGCGGAGCAGCGCCGACGGGTCTGCTCCATTGACTTGTGTGCGGAGCAGCGTTGACTGCTCCGCTCTATTGACTTGTGTGCGGAGCAGCCCTGCTCCATTGACTCCTGTGCGGAGCAGCGTCGACTGCTCCGCTCCATTGACCCGTGTGCAGAGCAGAATTAACGGCTCCGCTCCATTGGATCGTGTGCGAGGCAGTTCTGCTCCATTGCTACAGTTATTTACCGGAAACCGAAGAACACTGGTGTCAGGATTGCTTCTTGTGTGTTGCGTCGACCCCAGGGCGAATTCACGTTACATTGGTGGCAGCGGTCGGCATACGAGAAGACGAGAAAAGACGAGGTGAAGTGTTCATGTTTTCGAAAAACCACGATGGTACGGCAGCCAACTCGCCCCACGGCGAGGGGGCAGGCCAGGTTGTGGGCCCGGGGAACGGGGACCAGCCTAAAGAACATTCCGGCACTCCGTGCATCACGCCGGAGGAGTTAGAGGCCTTCTTTAAGGATTTGCCGGAGAGCTCGGGGGGGGGGGGGGGGGGGGGGGGGGGGCTGTGGTTTCCTGGGAGTCAGGGTGTTTCCTGGGGGAGGAATTAGAAAATGATAGCGGGGAATTTAGGGACATGTCCCAATGGTTGAGGGGCGACGGTGCGTCCACTCCGATTCGGAGTGAGGGCGCCCTCCCCCAAAAATTGTCTGGGGTCGCTACCGAGCCCGGGGGGGACCCGGCCCGTGCTGTAGACGGCGGCGCGGCAGACGGTTCGCAACGCTCGGAGCGGACCCCTGCCGGAGCAATTCCGAGCGGTGCCCGTCGATGCAGCGGGGGCGGGGTTTTGTCGGGACATCCCCCAGTTGTTCTATACAAATTATTTAGAGTCCTCGGGGGCCCCGGCCCGTGCTGTAGACGGCGGTGCGGCAGACGGTTCGCAACGCTCGGAGCGGACCCCTGCCGTGCCCGTCGGCGCATCGGGGGCGGGGCCTCACCAGGACATCTACGGCTCATATTTGAGCCCGGCGGGTTTTCAGTCTGAGGGGGGCCGCCCAGGGCTGTAGACGGCGGCGCGGCCGGCGGGTCGCTCCGCTCGGAGCGTTCGCGGGTCGTGTTTGTCGATACAGCTACGTGTGCGGAGCAGAACTGACGGCTCCGCTCCATTTGGTCGTGTGCGGAGCAGCTCAACCCCGTTGACTCCCACGAGGAGCAGCTCTGATGGCTCCGCCCCATTACCTTGTGTGCGGAGCAGCCTCGTCCCGTTGCTTCCCGTGAGTAGTAACTCCAACGGCTCTGCTCCATTGCCCCGTGTAAGGAGCAACTTCGGCGGCTCCGCTCCACTGCCTGGTGTGCGTAGCAACTCCGCTCCGTTGGCTCGCTGGGAAAAACCCTGCCCCGTCGTCCCGGGGCGGCCCCCCGTCTCCCTGCTGGCATCGAACAATGGCTCCCCGTGTGGTCCATCGCTCCCTGAGAGGGCGCCGTTCTGGTGACATGTCTCCAGACGACACCCCGCCCCCGCTGTATCGACAAACACGACCCGCGAACGCTCCGAGCGGAGCGACCCGCCGGCCGCGCCGCCGTCTACAGCCCTGGGCGGCCCCCCTCAGACTGAAAACCCGCCGGGCTCAAATATGAGCCGTAGATGTCCTGGTGAGGCCCCGCCCCCGATGCGCCGACGGGCACGGCAGGGGTCCGCTCCGAGCGTTGCGAACCGTCTGCCGCACCGCCGTCTACAGCACGGGCCGGGGCCCCCGAGGACTCTAAATAATTTGTATAGAACAACTGGGGGATGTCCCGACAAAACCCCGCCCCCGCTGCATCGACGGGCACCGCTCGGAATTGCTCCGGCAGGGGTCCGCTCCGAGCGTTGCGAACCGTCTGCCGCGCCGCCGTCTACAGCACGGGCCGGGTCCCCCCCGGGCTCGGTAGCGACCCCAGACAATTTTTGGGGGAGGGCGCCCTCACTCCGAATCGGAGTGGACGCACCGTCGCCCCTCAACCATTGGGACATGTCCCTAAATTCCCCGCTATCATTTTCTAATTCCTCCCCCAGGAAACACCCTGACTCCCAGGAAACCACAGCCCCCCCCCCCCCCCCCGAGCTCTCCGGCAAATCCTTAAAGAAGGCCTCTAACTCCTCCGGCGTGATGCACGGAGTGCCGGAATGTTCTTTAGGCTGGTCCCCGTTCCCCGGGCCCACAACCTGGCCTGCCCCCTCGCCGTGGGGCGAGTTGGCTGCCGTACCATCGTGGTTTTTCGAAAACATGAACACTTCACCTCGTCTTTTCTCGTCTTCTCGTATGCCGACCGCTGCCATCAATGTAACGTGAATTCGCCCTGGGGTCGACGCAACACACAAGAAGCAATCCTGACACCAGTGTTCTTCGGTTTCCGGTAAATAACTGTAGCAATGGAGCAGAACTGCCTCGCACACGATCCAATGGAGCGGAGCCGTTAATTCTGCTCTGCACACGGGTCAATGGAGCGGAGCAGTCGACGCTGCTCCGCACAGGAGTCAATGGAGCAGGGCTGCTCCGCACACAAGTCAATAGAGCGGAGCAGTCAACGCTGCTCCGCACACAAGTCAATGGAGCAGACCCGTCGGCGCTGCTCCGCATGGGAGTCAATGGAGCAGAGCTGCTCCGCACAAAAGCTAATGGAGCGGAGCCGTCAACGCTGCTCCGCGCACAAGTCAATGGAGCGGAGCAGTCGGCGCTGCTCCGCATGGAAGTCAATGGAGCAGAGCTGCTCCGCACACAAGTCAATGGGGCGGAGCAGTCAACGCTGCTCCGCACACAAGTCAATGGAGCAGACCCGTCGGCGCTGCTCCGCATGGGAGTCAATGAGCAGAGCTGCTCCGCACACAATCCAATGGAGCGGAGCCGGCAACGCTGCTCCGCACACAAGGCAATGGAGCAGACCCGTCGGCGCTGCTCCGCATGGGAGTCAATGGAGCAGAGCTGCTCCGCACACAAGTCAATGGAGCGGAGCTGCTCCGCGCACAAACCAATGGAGCGGAGCCGTCGGCACTGCTCCGCATGGGAGTCAATGGAGCGGAGCTTCTCCGCGCACAAGCCAATGGAGCGGAGCCGTCAACGCTGCTCCGCACACAAACCAATGGAGCGGAGCCGTCGGCACTGCTCCGCATGGGGGTCAATGGAGCGGAGCTGCTCCGCACACAAGCCAATGGAGCGGAGCCGTCAACGCTGCTCCGCACAAAAGTCAATGGAGCGGACCTGCTCCGCACACAAGTCAATGGAGCGGATCCGCCAACACTGCTCCGCACACAGGAACCAATGGAAACGGGTAGCCGGAGACCGTTGTTTCATTTTGAAAGCGTCGCGGCGGTCAACCATTGGAGTGAGGCCGAGAAGACAATGTACCTGGCGTCTAACCTGCAGGGTACGGCCCGGGAAGCACTGGCGGACATGGAGCCGGAGGCACGGGGGGAATTCTCCTCTATCTTGGAGAACTTTGATCACCAGTTCGGCGTGACGGCACAGGTCCCATTACATCGGGCTCAGTTGTCCATGCGGACGAGGGGCCGCGACGAGTCGCTCAGCAGCCTGGGACATTCTATTCGGCGACTGGTGCTGGAAAGCTACCCAAGACTACCGGCACAGGCCCGGGAGGACTTGGGCGTGGAGGCGTTCCGGAGGGCCTTGGGGAAGGAACAACTGCAGCGTCACCTGTTCTTCCGTAAGGCGGCGACCCTGACTGAGGCTGTTACGCTGGCGACCGAAATGGAGGCGTTCATGGAGTCCCAAGAGTTCAGCCGGAGAGGGAAGGCTGGAGAACGGGATGTGAGGTCGGTGGAGCAGCTTCCTCCAGCTTCTGCCGTGGAGCCTGAGGCGGTCCTGCCAGTGGGGTACAAGCCGGAGACGCGGGCCCAGGTGGAGAGACTGCCCCCGCCGAAGAGAGACTGCCCCCGCCGAAGGGAGAAAGGCGGCCCCCCGCCGCGCCGGCCCAGAGCCGAGGGAGCACGGAGACCGCCAGTTCCCGGGCCGACAAGCTCAGCCCAGCCAGCCGCGACGGGGACGCCCGGAGCCAACTACCTTGAGGGGATGGTAGCCGGGAGGCCGGTGCGTTGCCTTCTCGACACGGGGGCAACAATGAGCCTGATTGCGGAACGTTTTCACCGTGCCTGGCTCAACACTGAGGGACGGAGTCTCCGTCCCGCGGTCCCAGGCCTGAGAATGGCGGACGGCAGTCCTATGCCGTCGAAAGGAAGGGGGAACTTTGAGTTACAAGTGGGCGACCTCCGCGTGCACCACACCTTTACTGTGGCCGAGATCGAGCCGGACGTGATCCTGGGAATTGACTTCCTCGCAAAGTACCACTGCAGGTGGAATTGGGACGACCACACGGTCACCCTCGACGGGAGGAAGTTTTTCCTGGGGGGTATCACACGTGAGCCCCTCGTGGCGAGGGTACAAGTGGCAGAGAACGTGGTGGTCCCGGCCGGCCACGAAGCGATCCTCGCCGGCAACATAAAGAGCGGGTCCCGAGTGGGAGTCGGAATGGTCTACCCCGACTTAGAGGCTACGGACAACTGCCGGGTTGCGGTCGCAACGGGCCTGGTGGACACACATAATGGAGCCGTGCCGGTGAGGGTTTTCAACCCGACGGCCGACCCAGTGACGATCTACCAGGGCAGCCGGTTGGCTCTCTTCTTACTGGTGGAGGAGTTGGACGTGGTGGAGCTGGAGGAGGGACGGCGGGGGTCTGCCGCTGGCCGTGCTCCGGCGGACGCACGGCCGGAGGTTCCTCCTCACCTACAAGACCTCCTGGAGCGAGGAGCGGCGGACCTCAACCGGAACCAACGTTCCCGACTGGCGGGGTTACTGACTGAGTTCGCCGGAGCATTCACCGGCCCCGACGGTCGCCTTGGGCGCACGGAACTGACCAGACATGCCATCGACACGGGAGACGCGGTGCCTATTCGCCAACCACCCAGGAGGTTGCCGATCCACAAGAGGCAAGAGGCCGACCAACATGTGCAGCAGATGCTGCGGGATGGCGTGGTGGAACCCTCTGGTAGCCCCTGGTCGTCGCCAGTGGTGTTGGTCCGGAAGAAGGACGGGACTGTCCGTTTCTGCGTGGACTACTGGAGGGTCAACGAGGTGACAATAAAGGACGCCTACCCCATCCCCAGAATCGAAGATAACCTTGACGCCTTGAGCGGAGCAAAGTGGTTCAGTACCCTCGACCTGGCCAGCGGCTACTGGCAGGTCGGGATGGAGAAGAAGGATCGGGAGAAGACGGCTTTCGGCATGCAGAACGGGCTGTACCAGTTCACCGTCATGCCGTTCGGACTGTGTAACGCTCCGGCGACGTTCGAGCGCTTGATGGAACAGGTGTTGAAGGGACTCCAATGGCAGGTGGCGGTGGTTTATTTGGACGACGTTATCGTGTGGGGGGCAGACTTCGAGGAGCACCAGAGGAGGTTGGCGGTGGTCCTGGAACGGTTCCGGGCCGCGGGATTAAGACTCAAGCCAAAGAAATGTAACCTGTTCAAGAAGGAGGTGTCTTTCCTGGGCCATCTCGTGTCAGCCGACGGAGTCAGGACCGACCCGGAGAAGGTCGCGGTCATTAGGCGCTGGCCACAACCCGCGAACCTGACCCAAGTCAGGAGCTTTCTGGGCCTCGCCTCCTACTACAGGCGGTTTATCGTGAACTTCGCCGAGATCTCCCGCCCCCTCCACGCCCTGACCACCAAGAGCCAGAAGACACTTTCTTGGTCTGTCGCTTGCCAGTCAGCATTCGACCACCTGAAAGACGCGTTGACCACGGCACCAGTGCTACGTTACCCGGACACGGAGCATCGTTACATTTTGGATACGGACGCCAGCAACTGCACCATCGAAACAGTGCTGGCACAGGAAGGGAAAGAAGGTGAACAAGTGATCGCGTACGGGAGCCGCACATTGTCCAAGGCCGAACGCAACTACTGCACCACTCGGAGGGAGTTGCTGGCCGTAGTCCATTTCGTCCACTATTTTAAACACTACCTCCTCGGCAAACGGTTCTTGCTCCGAACGGACCACGGATCCCTCCGGTGGCTGTTCAACTTTAAGGAGCCGGAGGGGCAGACGGCCAGGTGGATCCAGAGGCTAGGGTGTTACGAGTTTGACGTGGAACATCGGGCCGGGAAGAAGCACACCAACGCCGACGCCGTTTCCAGGATTTCGTGCGGTCAGTGTGGACGTTCGGGCGAGGTCAGCCACGAATGCTACACCAAGGGACCCCTGTTGGGAGCCATTGGGGAAGCGGAGCTGGAGGAGACCGCCCCGGTGGAGGGACTCTTGGCGGCTTGGGACTCCGTAGAGCTAAGGCAGGAACAACGCGACGAACCGGAGTTGGGCCGAATCGTCCACTGGCTAGATGAGGGGGCTCCCAGACCCGGCTGGCCGGACGTGTCGGCATTGGACGAGGGCACGAAGTTTTGGTGGGCAAAGTGGGAGACCCTGCGACTGTCCCACGGTGTGCTGCAGATAAGGTGGGAGCAGCCCCAGGACGGATCCCGCAAGTGGAAGGTTGTAGTCCCGCGGACGCGGGTGGAGGACGTCTTGCGGCTGACCCATGATTGCAGGACGTCGGGACACTTTGGTGTCGCCCGGACGGTTGCTCGGCTGAGACAGGCACCGGTGTACTTCCGGGAGATGCGACGCCAGGCGAAGGAGTGGTGCCGGAAGTGCCACAAGTGTGGATCAAGGAAAAAAAAGCCCCCTCGACCCCTCCGGGCCCCACTGCAGCAGTACTTGGTGGGTGCGCCGATGGAGCGCATCGCGATCGACCTCACAGGGAAGCGGAGCTGGAGGAGACCGCCCCGGTGGAGGGACTCCTGGCGGCTTGGGACTCCGTAGAGCTAAGGCAGGAACAACGCGACGACCCGGAGTTGGGCCGAATCGTCCACTGGCTAGATGAGGGGGCTCCCAGACCCGGCTGGCCGGACGTGTCGGCACTGGACGAGGGCACGAAGTTTTGGTGGGCAAAGTGGGAGACCCTGCGACTGTCCCACGGTGTGCTGCAGATAAGGTGGGAGCAGCCCCAGGACGGATCCCGCAAGTGGAAGGTTGTAGTCCCGCGGACGCGGGTGGAGGACGTCTTGCGGCTGACCCATGATTGCAGGACGTCGGGACACTTGGGTGTCGCCCGGACGGTTGCTCGGCTGAGACAGGCACCGGTGTACTTCCGGGAGATGCGACGCCAGGCGAAGGAGTGGTGCCGGAAGTGCCACAAGTGTGGATCACAGAAACCGCCCCCTCGACCCCTCCGGGCCCCACTGCAGCAGTACTTGGTGGGTGTGCCGATGGAGCGCATCGCGATCGACCTCACAGGCCGCTTCCCCAAAACCAAGGCTGGGAATACGAGCATCATGGTGGTGGCCGACTATTTCACCAAGTGGGTAGAGGCTTTCCCGATCCCGGATCAGACAGCCCTCACCGTGGCCCGAACCCTTGTGGAGCAGGTTATCACCCGTTTCGGCACCCCCCTCGAGATCCACACGGATCAGGGGAGGGAGTTCGAAGCCCGACTGTTCCAGGACACCTGCCGTCTACTGGGCGTCCACAAGACCCGCACGACGCCGTTCCATCCCCAGTCTGACGGAATGGTGGAGCGATTCAACCGCACCGTCAAGACGATGTTAAGCCTGTTCGTGCGGGAGAACCAGGATGACTGGGACGAACACCTCCCTTACGTCATGATGGCGTACCGTTCCTCCCAGCACGACAGCACCAAGTTCACGCCGAACATGCTCATGCTCGGCCGAGAGGTGCGACTTTCGTTGGACTTGGTGGTGGGACAGCCGGAGGAGCCGACGATAGAGGCAACGGAGCAGGAGTACGTAGACGAGCTGAGGGCGAAGATGGAGCGCGCGCACAAGTTCGCTCGACAGCATCTGAAGGGGAGCCAGACATACCAGAAACAACATTACGATCGTCGGGCGGAGGGTGCCGGCTACGAGCCCGGACGTGCCGTGTGGCTCTACACCCCCTCCAAGAAGGTGGGTCGCACGCCCAAGCTGCAGTGCTGGTGGGACGGGCCATTTGTGGTATTAAAGAGGACCGACGACGTCACCTACCGGATCCAGAGGTCGCCTCGCGCCAAGGCCAAGGTGGTCCATTTCAACCGGCTAAAGCCGTACTTGGGTGCCGCCCAGGTGGACTGGTGGAGACGGGCCGCAGGGGGCCACCCAGTGGAGCCTAGCCTAGCCGCAGAGGAAAGACAGCCGCCTCCAGGCGGGCAACCATCACCAGCGTCTAGCCCAGAGCCCCGGGTTCCTTCGGCGGGGCTGCCAGGGGACAGGGATGACCCGTCGGATGTGGTGGAACTACCGTCGGAAGGGCCAGAGGCGGAGGCGTTTCCACCCGTTTCGGAGGCGGGTGTCGCTCTTGACGGGTTGGAAGAGACGGGCGCAGATCTGGGGCCGGACGAACCTGAGGGGGAGGGTGCTCAGTCGCCTTCTCCGCCGACGGAACCAGGCACCGAACGGTATACTCGCGGCGGCCGGAAAGTAGTCCGGCCTAGCCGATATTGTCATGCATTAACTAAATCTTCTTCTTCTTCCCCCCGCAGGATGGCTTCCGTGGCGTGTCCTCACTGTGGGAAGACCTTCACCCGCAGCAGCAACCGCCGCCGCCACGTCCGCACGGCGTGTGAGGGGCTCCACGCGGAACGCCCGTACGCGTGCGAACGGGGCTGCGGTCTGCAGTTCTACCGGGAGGACGTCCGGGGGCGCCACCATCGGTACTGCCAGGGCGGGTTGGTGGCCGAGGTGATGGCGGCGGCGGACGCCCTAGAGATTCACCCCAGCCATGTCGAGATGGAGTTCGGCGATCCTGCCTGTCCAGAGCTTCCTCCGCCTCGCCTCTCCCGACAAGGGAGCCCTGACCTTCTCTGCGGTGGACGGGGTCAACCGGCCGCTGCCAGCCCCCGACACTGCCCCCGGCCAAGAGACAACGGGGTCCAGTTCCGGCGAGGGATCCGGGGGACCACCTCCGCGCGGAGCGACCCCCCCCCCCCCCCCGGTCCCCTCGTACAGAACGGAGCGGGTCGACCAGCCAGCCGCGACCAGAACCAGAAGAACTGCCTCGACCGCTGGGGAACCACCTCCGCTCGGAGCGGTCCCCCCGGCCTCGTGCAAAACGGGACGAGTCGGCCAGTCAACCACGACAAGAGCAGGAGTTTTGGGAACAGCTCTTCCGGCAGACGGAGGTTCAGCGCCGGCCGCCTCCTACCTCCTAGACAGGAACTCTTAACCATGTTTTTTTGTTAAAGCTTTAAACTGTTGTTTTCTAATTGTTGGCGTATGCGCTTTCCGGGGCGGTTGGCCGGGGTGCGGCAGCAGCGCCCATAGTCTTGTTTGGGGGCAAACAAGGTCTTCGTGGGGGGCTGTGTAGCGTCCGTGCCGGTTGGACGGTAGAGGGCGCTGGAGCGATTCCACGGTGGTGGGATCGCCCTGGTGGCTCCTGTTGGTGCGCCCCGGAAACCCATCTTGGATCGGCGGTACGCCGAACCAGTTCTAGCGAGTTCTAGAGACCGCGTGATTGTGTGTACTCCAGGCCGGTGTTTACAGACGAGAGTCGACAATAAAACGGCAGTTATTTACCGGAAACCGAAGAACACTGGTGTCAGGATTGCTTCTTGTGTGTTGCGTCGACCCCAGGGCGAATTCACGTTACAATACTCTGGACCTTAAGTTACTCTTGGAACCTGGCTAATATCAACCAGTGCGGTTCCAAGATCGATATCAAAATATTATTGTCAATGTGTCGGCCTGGGTATGTCTGGGAATCAGCTCGTCAACTGCCATAGGCACTAACGGTAGCCACTGCGTTTTACAGGCAAGTTAAATGGCAATCAGAAATTCTCTTCTGATTAGAATATCTTTCTTGAATGAACAAATTACAGTTTTTGTTTTTATTTATTTTTTACAGCTCATCTTCTGGATCAATAGATGAAAATTTAAATCTGGAATTGGAGTAGCTCTTCAGTGCAGTACTTGACTGTACCGACAGCACCAATTTTATTTACCGGATGATGACACAGGAATAGACCCCATCTGAACAATTATATGTAGCTGTAAATAAACTGAATGTTCATTATTTTGTGCGAGTCGCACATGTGATGTTTTGTATAAGCTGTGGTATTGGTCAGTTTACTCCAACTGCAACATTATGATAGAATTGTTTACTTGAGGATAAAAGCATGTATTTTGGCACAAATTCAGAGTGTGTTATAAGAAAAATATTTGGCTCTCCGCTCTCGGGCCATCGTAGTTTTGACTTTAGGAAAAAATGTCTAGGTAGAATAACATGCAATGGTAGCCATTTAGAATTTCTTTAAAATGCCTGTTATATTTTGTTCAAGGGGCAAATGTAGGATGGCCCTATACATTTATATTCTAAAGACATACTATTTTGATTGTGTGACAAATTCCATGCTTTTATCATTTTTACCATGTTTGTTTCACCAATCTGCCTGACTTAACAGCAAGACTCCAATTTATGTATGCCAGTAGGCAGTATAGTATAGTCCTGAATTGGCATGATGTATATTATTGCTACTGCCGACCACCTATAGGGAGTACAATTGCCAATAAAGTATCCCATATATAGCATAATATCAACCGAACAAAGTTTTTTGGAAAATTGTTGGTAAACTGAAATATTAACCTACCCTCTTTTACAGGCTTCATATGAAAATCATGACCAACTATAGGTTTAAAGAAGTGCCAATTAGATCAGACTATTGTGACCAGCCAGACTTAATTGTTACTGAATTATGCTGCCAGGCCCCGTATAAGCATCGTTTATATATAGTCTGTTATTTTCTAAAATTAAATCATGCACTTGCAAATATTATCTGTATAGTTTGTTGAACCGTATGCGAGCGCCCTCTTGTGTTCTTCACTTTGTATCGCAATATCGCATTACATCATTGGCATTTGCATTGTATGTGGGTTCCACTAATTTGACAGCTTTACTATTTTGCACAAACGCGCTGTTTGGACTCGCATTCCTTGCATTATATAATAGTCTTCTTGGAGAGAAAGCAAGCATTGGTAGGGTACTTGACTGCTTGGCGTTCATGCAACCACACCCTGCATTATAAATTTGCTTCTCTTGAAGTCTGTATATTGCCGTGGCGTTGACGACACATTGTCGTCCATTTATATTAAGACTAGAGAGGTATGGGTGTATGAGACCACAACTGCTCCGGTGAGTACTCAACCTTGTGTTCGATAATTTGTAGTGATTTTGTGTCTAGTTTTCATAGCACTATTATTTTATTAAACACATGTTTAAATAAAGACTCCCAAGTCTAAATATAATTGTATATTATGTAGTAATGAGAATAAAACTGACTGAATTGTTTGTTTAGATATGAGCATATGAATGTGAAACGTTGTTGCTCTGATGAAACCTTGTTGTCAGACATTATCAGTGCACCTCTTAAACAGAACATAATGATCCATTGGGTCAATGTACTTACTTGTGAACATAAAATATTGGACATTATGGATTGTTCTTGACCTTTGACAGTTACTTGTAGTAATATAATTGTGTGAAATCTTTTATGACCTGTGGTTCGAAAGAACGAATCCGAAAAAACACATTTAAGAGATGGCTTATTTTACAATACTATTTTTATTTTAGCTATTACTCTGGTCAAGGCCGGACTTCTGCTAATTTCATCGCTGATATGATGGATAGTACCATAGGTGGTATGGCATTTTAAAGTTTTCATACAAAGTATTCTTATTAATAAGTCGCGAGGTTAATTCATGTATATATATATGCAATTAAATTGATGAATAATTGAATAATTTGATAAGTTGAATTGTGATCAGTCAAGCGACAGCAATGAATTACAATGACAATTTAATTAAGTAATTATTTTGTTTAATCTTTTATATTTCAGAGCTGTTGATTAATGACTGTCGTTTTTTTGTGTAAAAATAAATATTTGATTGTAAATGGGAAAACACCCTACATGTATGTCACATTATTTCTGCGTAACCTTGACCGCATCGGTTATACTATATTGAATGCAAAAATAAGTTACATGAAGTTTTTTGGAAAAGCCAACTGTCATTTTTACATTTAGAACAGATACTTCCATTTAGAACTCGTGTTGGGCGCAATTCAGTCTTTCTGCGCGGCGCGAACTGCTGATCTGCACGAACTGCTAATCTGCGCGAACTGCTAATCTGCGCGAACCGTCCATTGCGTACGCTGCTGTGATCATGGGGAGGTACAGGTAGGCCCGAATCGGATCGCGCTGCATTCGCTGTCTGTTGATCGTGCCTCAATTGGCCGATCGTGCCACCACCAGTCGATTGCCTTCTATTTAGCTCTTCCATTTAGTTCCAATGCACGAGTACTTTGGGGGTTGTTCTGCAAAAAAAAATTAAAAACTGAGAAATAGGCTGACGGTACTTGTGCAAATGCATTTTTGATAGCGCAGATTTAGAGACTGCGCCCAAAATTCTGATTTTGGACCCCCAAAAGTAGGTTATGTTCCATTCCCTGCAACCGACAACATTGATTTTCGGATTCAGGACATCAAACTGAGCAGAATCACACAATTTGTTTTTTGTTCCCAAACTGGTACCACGGATTTATTTTCTGAGCATATTTTTGGGTCACGTAACACGGCCTATAAATGTGTGGCAGACTGTAAAGTCTCCATCTTAAAATGATGGTATTTCACATTTTTATTTAACGACTTTAAATTCAATATCGTTTAGTATGTACCGTCTTTCTTCGGCCGCAAAAATATATTTGACAAGAATTATTCTGGTTCATGTGAAGTTTTCTCAATAACTCCTTTTGCAAGGAGCTTATCAACTTCCTTGTGAACAATTTGTTGTTCAAAGTCATTCAAGGCATATTGCTTTTGTATGAACATTTGTCTCGGTGTGGATTCGAACTCAATTTTGAGTCCTTTTACTATGCTCAAAATAGATTGGTCTGAAGTAATTCTACTCCATGATGGTATTTCACATTTTTATTTAACGACTTTAAATTCAATATCGTTTAGTATGTACCGTCTTTCTTCGGCCGCAAAAATATATTTGACAAGAATTATTCTGGTTCATGTGAAGTTTTCTCAATAACTCCTTTTGCAAGGAGCTTATCAACTTCCTTGTGAACAATTTGTTGTTCAAAGTCATTCAAGGCATATTGCTTTTGTATGAACATTTGTCTCGGTGTGGATTCGAACTCAATTTTGAGTCCTTTTACTATGCTCAAAATAGATTGGTCTGAAGTAATTCTACTCCATGATGAAGAATAATTGTGTATTCTTCCTGCAATGAATGAGCTTGCTTTAGCTGCACTGATTTCAGCAATAAATGTGCTAACCTGTGCTATGCTGGAAGAACTTCGCGCATCTACGGGCGTGTCACTGTGCTTTGGCCCAGCCTGTATCCTCGTCCCCGGCTGTGGCTGCTTTTTGCCGGTCGATTCCCTTGGTTTAGGGATGGGAGTGAGTTGGTTGTACTTTTTTGCCGACATTAAACGGCCTGAGTAATGTCTATACCCAAATTTGTTATTACGTCCATCAGCCTGGTGACCAAGTTTATTTCCAACTTTGTTGGGGTTTTGTATGTCCTGAACTGCTTTGGTCAATTTGTCCCCAAAAAGAAGTTTGGTAATTGGGACCGAAGGAGCGCAGAGGCGCTGGTACTGTGTATTGAGATTGGGACGCATTAGTTCCCTATACGTCTTAATTTTAGCTCAATGTTGGAATTAGCCATTAAAGTTATAGTGTCTGTAGCTAGTTTTACCTCTACTTTGACACCTTGCTTTGTTAACAACTTCTCTGTTAGTTGCAGTAGAGGAACAAATGCTGAAACAAGCAATTTTTGAACTCTCAAGAACTTTAATTCCCGGGTCCGAGTACTAGGCTTGAGAAGCGCCCATATTTCTGGGTTCACTTTCGTTTTTATTAGATTGGTACACTTTTGGGGTCTGCTGTTTTTAGACAGTTTATCATCAGACAACTTTTGGTCCAATTTTATCATCTGCTTCATACTTCTGTTGGACATCGCCCAAAATATCGTCACTTGACGAGCCATTTTGTTCATCCTCATACCCCTGTCACACCGGAGCTACGCTGCCGTTGCGCTCCCACGGCGACTAAAAAAGGGGGAAATGCAGTAGAAGCGCAGTATGATCGCCAATAGCGTAGTGGGAACGTAGTGGAGTCTACCTAGGTCGTGGAAGGGTCTCCATGGTCGCCTAACATCGCAGAGGGTCGGCGACCTGGTCCCAAACGCAGTGAGAGCGTAGTGGGATCTCAAAGAACGTACTACGGACGTAGTGAAGTCTACCTGAGCGTGTCATGATCGTAGCAAGAGCGAGTTGGTATCGCCGTCTGCCCAATCTGCGACTGATACCCCTGTCAGACCGGTGTGCAATCCCACAGCGACCTTACTGCGATGCAGTTTTCATCAAAAACGCAGTGGGGTTGCCAACAAATCCTGAAATCTATGAGGTAGGTAGCTCACAATACGCTCTTGACTCGCTCACTGCGCTCTCACTACACTCTCACTGCGACCTATGCGTTCCCAGTTTGATTATCGCCGCGCTCTCGCTGCGCTCCCACTACGCTCTACGCGATCTCGCTGCGACCAAGGCGACCTCGCTACGACCTCGCTACGAACTTACTACGCTGTCACTACGTCCCCACTACGTTCTATGCGTTTGTACCGCGTTCGCGCGGCGACTATAAACACAGCGAGCTCGATGTTGCTGGATATTTGCTATCTGTTATTATGTTCTGCCTCTCTACATCCATGGTGAAGAGGAGATGCAAATTAGTATGTTGTGTGGAGGATATGTGCTGCATTTATACCATTTGTGGCCATTACGCATGTCAAAGTCAGAACGTACTATACACGCAGTATAATCTCAGTATAATCGCACTGTGAACGTACAGGAAGCTCCGTAACATCGCCATTGACGCATAAGGGGCGCCATAGTCGTACTGGCAGCCCCGTGTGGACGCAGTATGAGCGTGAAGAAGCCCTATACGACGTAGTAGAAGCGCAGTAGGAGCGCGGTAAGAGCGTAGTGAGAGCGTGACAAGCGTACAGTGGTCGTTCTTCAGACGTACTTCAGTCGCAGATTGGGCAGACGGCGATACCAACTCGCTCTTGCTACGATCATGACACGCTCAGGTAGACTTCACGGCGTCCCGAGTACGTTTTTTGAGATCCCACTACGTTCTCACTGCGCACCCAGTGCGTTTGGACCAGGTCGCCGACCCTCTGCGATTGTTTTGAGCAGGATCAAAACAATCGCCGAGGTTTGGCGACCATGGAGAACCTCCCCCGACCTAGGTAGACTTCACTGCGTTCGGACTACGCTCTTGGCGATCCTACCGCGCTTCTACTGCGTTTTAGTGTTTTTAGTTGCCGTGGGAGCGCAACGGCAGCGTAGCTCCGGTGTGACAGGGGTATTACCACGGATGTAGAGAGGCAGAACATAATAATTGTACAACAGATAGCAAATATCCAGCAACATCGAGCTCGCTGTATTTATAGTCGCCGCGCGAACGCGGTACAAACGCACAGAACGTAGTGGGGACGTAGTGAGTGCGTAGTAAGGTCGTAGCGAGGTCGTAGTGAGGTCGTCTTGGTCGCAGCGAGATCGCGTGGAGCGTAGTGGGAGCGCAGTGGGAGCGCAGTGGGAGCGCGGCGAGGAACGCATAGGTCGCAGTGAGAGTGTAGTGAGAGCGCAGTGAGCGAGTCAAGAGCGTACTGTGAGCTACCTACATCATAGATTTCATGGTTTTTTTGCCAGTTTTCGGCGACCCGACTGCGTTTTTGATGAAAACTGCATCGCAGTAAGGTTGCCGTGAGATCGCACTCCGGTGTGACAGGGGTATCAGAGAACAGGCGTCTTAGTTCAGCTTCTGTGTCATCAGAATTTGCTTGGTTTGGAACAACCACGACTGATTTCAGCCAGTTGGCTTTCTGCTCGGGCACATTGGTGCTCGAGGAGATACGCTTGCATTCTTTCCCTTTGTTATTAGTCGCCTTAATGAATTCACTTGTGAATTGGGCAAAGCCCTTTTTCAATGCTTGCATTAAGGTGTTATCTTAACCCTTGCCACGGTTTATTGGGCGTGGACGTAGTGGCAACGCCCTGAAATGGCGTACTGACTGTATTCGGGATAATGTGTATAAAGTTGTTAAATTTTTTTCTTACCTTTACACTTCAAAGTCCCTTTTCCCATAACTTCTGCTGGTTGTTTAACTTCCGTTTCGGAAATTTCGGAAAGGTTGGCTATCGAGCCATCTTCCATGGCTAAACCAGAACCCCTTCTCAGAGGTGTCGTTTTCGGAGATAAATCTGAGAAATCCCCGATGTCCAAAAAAACTATTCATAGCTTGGTTTGTTACAACTAAAGACTAGGCCTATCATGTGAAGGTTAAAACAATATTGTGTGCTATAACTTCAGTAGGATACATAAGCATTGGCCTATGCACATAACAAGGTGTTGGAGAGAACGGAGTAGAAGCGTCCGTTCATCAGCTGGCTAGATCGCACAATGATTGTAGCTGGCTGGTAAGCGCTATCTCATGTGGTCTCTGGAGTGACGTCATAATGGTAAGGTAGAATTGGGTACTAGCGACCACTAGGCACATGGCTAGAAACAAGACGCTAGTCATGCATGCAGTGCTATCCTTGAGCTTGCACACGTGCATGTACATTCAGACGGGGTCTGACCGTAAGTATGGCGCAACATCTCTAAATTAAAAAACTACGTTTAAAATAAAAATCACACAACCATAACAAAGTCCAACTTATTGGAAAATGTTAACAAATTCTGCATGAAATAAAAAAATTGCACTTTTTGGGAAATCTTTCAAGATTTGTGGCTTTTTCAGATCAATTTTTCAAGATCTTGAACGATTTTTCAAGCATCTCGCTGAAATCAAAACCTCGCTAAAAGAGAGATTTCGACTCGGGACGGGAGACAACAAGGACGATAAGCCGTGCAAAAACATCGATCTGCGCATGCGCGAAACCGAAATTGTCTCCGTCCTGTTGAGTTTGGGAAAGATTTTTGGGTGAAATAGTGTCTGGTCTGTAAGCACGACGGAGCGGTATATTTTGTACATTAGTAGGCGTTCCTTATGTCGTCAGTAGTTTTCTAGGACCTAGAAGTGAGCTTAGGGCTTTTTAAACATGTATATGTTTCAACAACAAAACATGGGGAGGGGGGGGGGGTATTTTTGCGGCCCTGAAAAACATCATAATTATGTCCATGGATGAATTATCTAAACTTGGTGGTTATGCAAATATGGAACCAAAAATAACAAGATTTTGTAATAGTGATAAATCATGTTGTATGTTTGAAACTGTGCTTCTAAAAAAAGAAGGCCACGCCCCTTTTAAGGGTTTCCAAGGTTTTTACTTGAGCCTATCTCAAACAACAGTCTCAGAAGTGATATGGAAGCAGTTTTTGGAATCTTAAAAGCTTTATTTATATGGATTTACATGTTTTTAAAATGTCATGTTAGAAAACATTCATTCTGGGGGCGAAAGATAATTACACATCAATAGCTGTCATTGTCATACAGTGAATGACTACTCGGCGCATTGATGTCATACAGAAGCATGGACTTTTCATCGTCAACAACTTTGTTATGACCCCTAATATCCATAGGGCTTTTTATAAGGCAGACGCAGGTGCAACAACATATAAGTGGTACGTTGGACAGTGACCAGTTGTCTTAAAACACTTACAAAGGTGGTTACCCAAGCCCATCTAAATACAACAGGACAGAGACATGTTTGGTTTCGCGCATGCGCAGATAATTTGTTCGTTCTGCTTACTGTTCTCTTTGTTTTCCGTTCCCAATTGCAACCACGACAACGTGTACAAAATATACCACGCCGTAGTGCTTACAGACCGGACGCTATTTCACGCGAAAATCGTTCCCAAACTCGACGGGCGGAGACATGTTCGGTTTCGCGCATGCGCAGATCGATGTTTTCACTTGGCTTACTGTCCTATATGCTCTACCGTCCCGAATCGAAGGATTGGATCCTTACTCACTGCAGGTCCGTCACCCAACTGTTGAATGACGAAGGATACCCTAACCATTTAACGAAATGCTCTGTCCTTCCTTTTTTTTCTTGCGCTTGCGGATCACTTTTTATACACGGTACACATCGTCAGTTTGGCGAACCCTTCGTAATTCCGGTTTGTAAAACCTTCCGCGAATTTCTCCCCCCAAATAATATTTGTATTTATACACGGCTCTCTTTTGTAGTCCGCTGCGTTCAAACACCGATAATATTTTCTCGGACCAGGATGGGAGGTACGACTTTTCAAAGTTAACCGTTGTTTACTAATTCGAACCTGATCCCCGACTTTAAATTTAAATTGTAAGGACTGTTCAGACGGCGAGTACAGATGTTTCCAGACCGTGCTTCCATTCTCGTCGTTGACTTCCGCGTGTTTCATTTTAATGGAACGGTGATAGGAATAGTTTACGCAGTCACCAATTTCGGCAAAACGTCGACGTACTTCAGAGTGTTTTTCCACGTGAAATATCGTTCTTCCACGTGAAATATCGCCACATCCGAGATTTGAGAGTGCGGTTAAACCTCTCTACAATGGGTGCTTTCATCTCGCTGTTTGTTGTATAAAAATGTATTGCTTCATTCTTGAGCAAATCTTGAAACGATCGGATTTGTAAATTCGCTGCCTTTATCGGTGTGAATCACAACAAGAGATCTGTCGCCGGACTCGACATTATTTTTAAAAGCTTTAACTAAAACCTTCCCAGTTTTGTTTTTTAACGGAATTACCCAGGCGTACTTAAACAAAAACATCGATCCAAGTTATTCAAAATCTGTATCCGTTGTTGTACTTTGATAAGTTAGAAACATCTACTAAATCTAACTGATGAATCTCGTCCCGTCACACGGCCACAATTTTATTTCTAGGATATTTTTTTTAGCGGGCTTATGTAGCGCGTAAACATCCTGACCGCGAAGAAAGTCTTGGACTTGCTTTCGCGTTATTTCGTACTTTCCCTCTCATCTCGCTGCACGATACAACTTGTCAATACTACTCAAACCGCTTTCGCGACCTATGTCGTAATATAAAGTCTTTAAATAACTGTCGCGATCACCCATCTTACCTCATCGGAGCCAAAGTTTAAAATGACCGTCCTATATATATTTCCTAACCCTTTAATATCAACGGTGTTATCTTTTCATACACCTTCTTTGAATTGATTGGGTTTTTTTGTGGTTTTTTTGCTTTGTTTTTTAATTTATTTTTGTTTTCTTTTAAATTGTATTAGTTTAAGTTAAAAATACAACAACAACTTTTTTTCCCCATAAATATGAAGACATTTGAAACATTGTTTTCACTTTTTAGTTTGTTTTATTATTTTATTTAAAAGTGAACGCATTAAAATATTTAGGTTTAAAAAACAAAATACAAAATGACAAATATTTACAAAGACAAAACAAAAACTTACAATATAGTCTAAGTAAATGCACACACTTTAGAAAACAATAAATCAGCAAAAAATACAAATATATACAAAAACCAATAATACAAAATGTTAAGAGAGAGAGAGACAAAATTAAGAAAACATGATAAAATATATAACTCGCACTCAACCACATATTCCCGCTGCAACGGGTGCGTTATTAATCCGTCAAAACATACTCCCTCAACGAGTTGAGGGAGCTACTCTACCCAACTCTACCCATAGAAAATTGTAGTAGTCGACTATGGCAAGATCTTTGTAGAGATACTGAGATCGTAAAAAAAACCAATGGCTTTCACTCGGTCCAGCCATTGGCGTATAGACTCGTCTCGGTATCTCTACGAAGATCCTGCAAAATATCATCGAAATATAAATCATACATATACTCTGTACTCGCCATAATACACGAATGCTGTATTTGTGATGGGTGGTCGACGACGCACCCATAGCAGCGGGAATGTATAGCTATACCCAACATGAGTCTAATTACGACCCCAAAATGGCACATGAGATGGGCCCTCATATCCGCTATGGGGTCTAGAGAAATGTAACCGCTGTCGTCCGGCTGGTACGGTTCCGGGGCGGGCGGTACGGCAGGCTGTGGGTTCCATGCAGGGAGTTGAGGACTTGGGGCTGGGCTCGGCGTTGCCGGAAGGCTCTACGCGAGCGGGCTTGATAACGCGGGGCTCGGGGAGGTGGACTGAGTGCCTCGAAGACGTCGTCGTCTAGTTCTTGGTCTGATCCAACTAAATAAAAAATTTTTTTATTGTGAACCGACATTTAGGTAGGTTGGTTGGTTTGGGAGTGTTCGTTTGTTTCGAGTTCCTCAACGAAAAACAAAATTGATGATAAGAAAACAACAGCTTACCGTATTCTGACCCTGTGGGGTCTACCATTTCGGCCTCTTCTTCATCGCACGGGGCATCTGTGTATTTGAAAGAAAAGTCATTTATACTTTTCACACGCAACGAAGAACAATCTTACGAACCATTTTAGATCGCTCTCAGACTCTAAACGCGTACATTACGTAGACGTTGAATCAAATAAAGACGAGAAATAACCTACCGTATTCCGATACCGTCAGGTCGATGATTTCGGCCTCCATAACACACACTGTGACACGGGGCAGAATCTACGTATTTAAAAAAAACATAAAAACATAAAAACCATACAAATACTGAAGAAAACGAATAGACGTAGGTGATGCGTGGATGAGTTTTGTAATATAGTTTTATGCAATCGGTACAGTCGTGGGCTGCGGACTGCGCGGTAGCCACGAAACAAACTAATATGGTAACTTACCGCTAGGGTGAGGCACGGGAGACCACATAACATCTTCGTCCGCGACAAGGGCGTCAAGTAAAGCCCACTCCATAGTTGCGTCAAAGTTGTCGTTGAAGAAATGCTGAGATCGATTCATGATAAGGGTGGTTAGGACGATGTTGATGTTTAAACAGTTTGAGCGAGATGGTCTCGAAGACTGGGCCCTGCCCTTTTTATCTTACAAAATTGTTTTATACATGTACACGCGTTACCCAACCTCACCCTGTTACTTCGAATAAATATGGAGATGGTCCTAGTAATGCTACCCGGGCAGGGTTTCATATCGCTTGGTTCAAATATGAGAAATACATTAAAAGCACGCTCTCTGTTGTGGCCTGTGCATAGGAAATAAATTAACGATTTTAGAGTTTGCCCCAGCACAAGTGTACGAGTTCTGCTCCACTAAACTCAGATCAGAAGGCAAACTACACACATACTTCGCATAATTATGCAGATTAATTTGTCAGCAACTGGCTCGCAGCTGGCATGTATGGGTCTGCTGACCAAAGCCTGGTAAAGAACTGTTTTAATTAATTGTATATCATCTTTATAATTCAACTGATAAATTTCAAAAATACCATATTCCCTGTAAAACTTGTTTGATAATTCATCACATTAAGCAATTCAAAGTAACTTCAAAGATTTAACAAATAAAGTGTTCCTATTCAGTTTTGACAACCTACTTTAGGCATTCTTCAAATGCCAAATCTGTTTCTTTATTTCAAATAAGTCAGAGAAAAATGAATGACAACCAAAAAAAACACAAGTTAAATCAAAATGTCTTTGTAGATTTTTTTTAAAGTAAAGTTACATTTCAACACCAGCCAATTACAACTAACACAAATTTGGTACTAATATTATATTAAAGGTAGGATACACCCTTGGTAATTGGTTGAATTATCAGGAATGGGTGGATATAAAGGTAGGATACACCATTGGTAATTGGTTCAATTATCAGGAATGGGTGGATGTAAAGGTAGGATACGCCATTGGTAATTGGTTGAATTATTAGGAATGAGTGGATGTAAAGGTAGAATACACCATTGGTAATTAGTTCAATTATCAGGAATGGGTGGATGTAAAGGTAGAATACACCATTGGTAATTGGTTGAATTATCAGGAATGGGTGTATGTAAAGGTAGAATACACCATTGGTAATGGACCGATCCGGATTTGATCATAAGCCCCGCCCACCTTAGCAACGGCATGGCGACGCCATTACCCTGGTCAAGTTCCACACACGTGAACGTGTACGTACATACAGGTCGTGTGTGTCATATAAATGACACACAGCACACACAGTCGTGAACCACATAACGACCGAGGATCGATATTGTGTTTTCCTTTCTTCCTTTACTTAACCCAATCCCCATTGCTTTGCGCTTGCACTGTCGATCGAGGACAGAATTCGGACAAGCAAACCGTCGATCGAGGATCCTTTGTTCCCTTTGTTCTCTTTTGTGTTTCGATCCTCGATCGTAATGCAAGACAAGAACCAATGCACAATGTAAGTGGTTTCTTACACATTCTGCAAAAGGCAAACATTACATGGCTTGAATGCGTGGTTTTAATAATAATATCATTTCGTATAAAGTGCCCTACTGGACAATTCTATATGTAATAGCTCGTTAGTGCTACGCTTAAAAAAGTCGCTGCCCGGTCGGCTGGTCGAGGGGTCCCCGAATATACGTCACGATTATGCAAAGTTTACATGGTAATAAGCTACCATTCTAGGGGCGGGGCCGTTTCCCCCAAACCCTCTTTGTTCATATTTATTACTTAAAACAAAAACGTTGATACACTCGAAATAACTCTAACTCCCCAGGGTGTGTGCAAAATCATATTTACTTTGGAGGAGTTTGGAGGGTGAGGGTTACCTTTTATTTAAACAAAAACAAATTACATTAAATGGGCCATTTTAACTACAAGTTGTAGTTGGCACGGTACCAAGTACGCATTAGCAGGCACAGTGATCCTGCAATATTAATGTAGCACATTAATTCCTATAATCGTTTCGGGTTTTCAGTTTATTTCGGGTTTTTCACAAGACGGCTAAACTGAACCGAAACGACCCAAATATTGCAAGTGCAAAACCCAAACCGACCCGACCCAAAGTCGGTTTCGATTCGGGTCAGTTGTTTCAGGTAGGATACACCATTTGCAGATATCTAAAATTGTACTACCGAATTATTAAGAAATATCTTACTTATTTTAAAGTAAATAATGATTTTGAAAAATATAGATACAAACGTTCTACTCGTACATTTATAGCGCCCAGTATCAAGATTGGACGCGTCCTTGTTACAAGTCACCGTAGGACTGTTGCATTCGGCCAACCATTAGCTTACATGATGCTTGAATAATAAAAACCTAGGAGAGTTGATGGCTTCTGATTGGTCGAGACTCGATCACGTAGTGGGCATTATTTTGTAGTAATTGACCGGCTTTTAAGAAGAAGCGAATAAATGTCCCCTGGACCAGCATTATTCAAGCATCATGTAAGCCAATGATTGGCCGAATGCATCAGTCATACGGTAGGTAACTTGTAACAAGGACGATTCAAATCTTGATATGATACTGCGCGCTATAAATGTACGCGTATAACGTTTGCATCGTCTTTTAACGCTAGCGCGTTGCTATGCACGGTGGGCATCAGTAGTAGTATGGTCTCAAAGTATGGGTAATATTAACAACACATATTGAAGAGACAAGGTACCACGCATAAGCTAAAATGTGGCCCCTAAACATAAAAACAAAACACTGGAAGTATCGCAGAAAGAAAAGGCACGAAATTTGAAGGATTTTCACAATTTTTCTCGTTAAAAAGGTATTTATTTAAGGGAATAACAGGACGAGGACATTCGGCTCGGTTCATTACCAGCGGTCATCCCACAACCCGGTCATTATCACGCAGTGATGACCGGGTCCTCGCACTGATATTATTCCCTAATTAATGCTGGTTCAGGGGGCATTTTATTCGGTTCTTCTTAAAAGCCGGGGACATTACTGTAAAATAATGCCCTCCACGTGACCGAGTCTCGACCAATCAGAAGCTATCAACTCTCCTAGGTATTTATTAAATATAACTCAAATGTTGCCGTTAATTCAGCGAGAAATTATGCCACTTCTGTTGCTCTGATGATATTTTCATCTGCTTTCGTAATCATGGCTACCAGCATGATCAATTATGTAAAGAAATGAAGCACGCAACCTTTTGTGTCCACTGGGGCAGCTCTATTTGGCAATTAACTAGCAAATATATAATTAACTACAAGTGGCCTCAACTGCAGCTCTCTGTACAAGTGAAGGTTACAAAGGGAAACAACATTCGAGTATGTACTACTGGAATCAAGTCTGATGACACCCGACACGATGTTGCTAAAACGTTCCACATTTGGCTTGATAAGCCTTTGTCTTATGACCAGATGCAGCGATGGCGCCGGAAGTTGTAGCGGCAGCTTTATGAGAGGGGTGTACCCCTGTCCTCCTGCTTGGAAAATGTGGGGTGAGAAATGCTACCGAAAATTAGGTATGGATCTACCGTGGGCCGAGGCGAAACAAGAGTGCCTTAAGACGGGAGGCCACTTGGTCATGCCACGGTCTCAGCAGGAAACCGAGAAGAATGTGCACCACTGGTTTTGGATCAGCTGCAATGATTTGGAAATCGAAGGTTTGTCAACATTTTGCTGAGTTTTAGGGGTCGTATGAATAAACACTAGCAAATGCTATGAAGCACAAGCAAAAAGAAAAAGTATTTACTTGGAAGTAAAAGCATTAAGGAAAAGCAAATGCTTCAATTCGTATGAATAAAATAATGTTTTACTGGCTGAAATAGTAGTACATGTAAATGCTTTTTACATTTACTTGCAATTGATTGCACATCCGAATGGCTTATAACAATACAGTCTCTATTGTGTGTACGTACGAACACACGCGACCACGCTGACGGGGGTGTTTGAATAAAATTAGAACCTCAAGTTGCTGCTTCGCAGTCATGATGCCCTTCTCTGTCTAAGTAATATTGCAAGAAATTATCGGCCATCTACGTCTCATTTCCTTCCCCAAATTCAGTACAACTGCTTGTATTTTAAATCTCCTATTTTTCATATTAGTATTTGCTTCTCTTTTTTCAAGGTAGCTCCGAACAACCTTGAAAAATTCCGAGTAAATACTGCAAATCTGAAGCATTTTCTCATTTTTATTCATACCAAATGGAGCAAATACTAAAATTCTAGCAAATCCTGGAAATTAAAAAGTAAATACTTTAGGTCTTTATCAAATACTTTACAGTAAAACATTTTGCCTTATTTTTATTCATACATATGCTAGTAAAAGCTTGAAAATTGGTAGTAAAATCAAATGCTAGTTTTTATTCATACGACCCTAGGTACTAATTCAGTGTATGAACAGAAGATGACACAAAATGTGTCGTGTGCCAAGGGAATAGACATTAGCATCCCATGGCATGCAAACATCACTTTAGAAGATATTCGAGTTTAGCCGTTTTTGTGCTGCCTTTTCTAAATTATACACTACATAAGGCTGAATCTTATCGAATAGTAGGTTGCACATGATTTATTTTGGACTGTTTCTTAATTTTATTTTAAAATATTACCTAATTATAAGGTTTTTCAAAAATCGTAAGGCAAAAACGAATGGTGTATACACAATTGGTAATTGCTTGAATTATCATGAATGGGTAATTTAGGGGGTTCTATTTTATAGTACATATCGTTTGACTGATATGTCCAATAAGAAAAGCAAACAAAAACGGCGTTCGTTTTCAACCGGCGTCGGGCAGTGGTTTTTATGTTGTTCTTGGTTTGTTTTTGCGATCGCCGTCCGGCAATAATAAAGCGAAGTGAAGTTGAAGTTGAAATTTCCAAAATGAATATTTTACGTCACTTTCAATTTAATATGGCCGACTCGTCGAGAATAAAGCCCAATCGGCTCCAAGTCAAATTACCTCTTGGAATTTTCATTGAGCAGAATTTCCAGCAAGTTTTGTGTTAATGTCTTTGTTGTATGTTTGCCTAACAGGCCTGTGGGTGTGTCAGGACGGCAATAGTGATGTGGAGTACAGAAACTGGAATAGAGGGGAGCCAACTAACACTGGAGGTAGAGAGCATTGTGCCTATTCAGGAAAGGCTGGCTGGAATGATAGTCCGTGCCAGAGCAAATGCCCCGTTATCTGCCAACAACCAAAGCTACAATATTAGATGTGACATGGCTCACTACTGTCTATAATGAAGAGAAGATGTTTAAGATTGTATAAAAACTAACGATTTTAATCTTTTTTTTTTTGAAAGTCAGCAAGCATATTAATTCAACTAGTTCACGTCAGATGCTGTGTATACACGCAAAGTTTTTTCGGGAATTCAAAACGGATGACAGATAAACACGTCACGAGCAAGGCCAAAAATATCTGTCAGCGATCGGCTCACAGCGAGCAAGAGAGCAAAGGATGAAACATCCGACTAATTTTCTGACAGTATGATGTCCTAAAATAGGTTTCGGTTTCATGTGTAAAAGGGACACCAAGGTTGTGACATTTTTGGAAACTGCTGTTAAAATGCATTGTTTGGTTCTAATATTTAATCAAATACTACCATATGCACATATGTTTATGAGAATTGCCCTTCATTATGTTAAAGCAAGTTAAAACTGCTTAAGAATGGCACCATATTTAAATGATTTAATAACTAGTTCAGCGAGTTTCATAGAGCGTTTAGTCGAAACGTTCCACGTGTAAACAAGACCTTTTTTGTTTTCCTTTCACACGGTGTAATGTTTCTGAGAAATAAACCGATAATTGGGTTCAATGGCAAATCCAAATGTATCATCATAAATTACATGTCCCACTCGATAGGTGTGAAATCATAACAACGATTACATGCTTTGAACATTTTTATTTGGGGTCATAGGTTTCACATTTTGGGGCACCAAATGGTGTATGTCCCCAATACGCAACCATGCACCGAGTTGTTATTTGTATCTAATCAGGTTATTTTCACAATAAACCTTGACGTGGTATCCTGGGTAAGACCCCCAACAATATATTTTAAAATAAACACACTACATTGAGTATGAATTATTGCAAAAATAGCAAGAAAACTAATTGATGTCCCGTTACACCTGAAACCGTTAATGGGTTTTGACATAATATGTTGGCATTTCTGGGAAAAACAATGTTGGATTTTGGCTACAATTAATGGGGAATGACAATATCTTTAGGTTAAATATAATCTTTAAATATCTTTAAGTCATTTGTTTCCATTTTGGCTCATAATATCACACGTTGGCGCCCTAATTTATGGAATAACCTATACAGCTTGATATAATATTACCAGAGATTTAACTTTACTTAAAGCAATGTAATCTGCTGTTCGTGTATCACTCTTTTCATCAAGGTACATGTACCAGTTTATTTATGCTGGTAAAGTTATGTATTTTGTTCTCGTCGAGTTGAAGTGTTACGCGACAAAAGGCAGCACACACTGATCTAAATTTTGAAAGTGCAAAACCAAAACCGACCCGACTGAAATGATATAAAAATCCACCAGACCCGACCCAAAGTCAGTTTCGAGTCGGGTCAGTTTTTAAGTCGGTTTTGCGCATCATTACTGCACAGGACTGGCCTGATTTCAAGTATTTTACCAGATTTTAAGTGACAATTTGTTGGTATTTGCGTTAATTTTGAACTACATTTTAGTCCTTATATTTGTCTATTTATATACTAAGTAATTCTGCACGATATTTATAATAAATGAAGTATGCTTGTGGCACCATTAGATTAAACAAAAACAAAACAGTAGAAATATTCACTAAAAGCAGTGTGGTAAAATTTTCCTTATTCTGAAAAATGTGTTATTTTTTTATTTGGGCCGCATGTAAAATGGTGTTGTTAAACAAAACGATGGTCTTACTACAAGAATTTTGAATTTGAAAGGCAAACTAGATGTTTCACTTAGGTAATGAAACAACATATTGAGAGTGGGTCCACGTAAATCCCCCAAACTTTCCTCACTAGATATGGAAAGACCAATGTTGGCTCTAATTAAATCCAAAAAGAAGATATTCTGAGACCCCTGGCAAGTTGACTTTTTGAGAGACAAAAATAGGGTTTTAAAAACATGTTTTAATGCATGTATTAAAAATAGCATAAGGACAACATTTAAAACATTTAATTATTTTCTCAAGTAAGGGCAAGGATGATACTTTGTAATGATAGGCCTATAGTTGATTTTGTGATATAATTTTGCATCTTGGTTGGGTGATTTTTTTTAAGCTAAAAAAAACAGTGTTGGCGGCCCCAAAACTGGCTAAAAATTCCAAAAACACAAAATGGCCTGTTACCATGGCTACGGGCCATAGAAACAATTGTTTTTCTATTTTGGTTACTTGCTTACCAAGTCCTTTCATATTAACATAAAATTAAAAAAATTCCGAGGACACTTATATGAAATATTTACGTGGACCCACTCTGAAGAGTGGGTCCACGTAAATAATTCATATAAGTGTCCTCGGCATTTTGTTTTTATTTTTGTAATATGAAAGAACTTGGTAAGCAAGTAACCAACATTGAATTTTAGAAATAATGCTTTTGTTGGGTTCTGTAGAAATAATGTTTTAGTTCACAACAAGTATTGTTTCCTCTTATTCTTCTTTATGTGTATTATTACTTCAAACTGAAGAAAAAGTTCAAATTATATTAATCTTTAGTTTTGGTGGAAAATGACAATATTTGATGCAATACTGCCTTAAGAGGATACAACCCCCCAAACCTTTCTCACTAGATATGCAAAGACCAATGTTGGCTCTAATCAAATCCAAAAGGAAAATATTCTGAGACCCCTGGCAAATTGACTTTTTGAGGGACAAAAATAGGTTAGAAATTACAATTTACAAGTTCTGAAAACATGCTTTAATGCATGTTCTAAAAATAGCATAAGGGTGACATTTAAATGTTTTTTTGTTCAAGTAAGGGCAAGAATGATATACTTTGTAATGATATAGTTGATTTTGTGATAGAATTTGAATTTTGGCTTGGTGATTTTTTTATTTTATAAGAAAACATTCCTGAGGTGCTAAAGTTATAATCCTAACTTGCATCCTTCTTTCGTCCCTTGTAAGCGTTTTATCGTAAAACTATACGTCCGTCTTCTTGCGTGCCGAACGAGGTCAGTGCTTGCTACAACGCTCTCACACTTCAATGCACCCGAGTCTTTCCTGCAAAACATTCTTATTAAAATCGGTTAGCTCAGCTAATAATTGAAAATATATTTATTCCCCTATTCGCGTTCTCAACCATGAACAAAGTATTTTCAATTCCGCATTCCCTATCATGTTGCACAACCTGCAAGAAAAACATAATATACAACAATGAACTTGGGGAACACCAAGCTTCGACGGAAAGACAGAGCGGACGAAATGAGTCTGATATTAACTTACCAGCCTCACGGGACCGCTAGGCAGCATCTACGTGTTACTTTGTCCACATAAATACTGGACAAAAAATAGAGGTTGGGGGGGGGGGGGGGGGGGGGGGGGGGGGCATCATTTCCTGGCCACTTTCCCCTGACTTTTCGAGCCGAAAATGCGTGCACGGGAAACGTTTCTGACGCTTGCCACTATGGTAGTTAATGGGTACTCACGGCCAAACACGAGACAATTTTAATGCAGCGAATAAAAAATTGATGATCGCCGGACGGCGATCGCGCAAAAAACAAAAATAACATAAGAGTAACTCCTCGACGCCAGTTGAAAACAAACGCTGTTGTTCATGCTTTTCTCGGCATCCATGATTGTAAAACTTCGAACAGGTCAGTTAAACGATATTTACTCTAAAATACCACCCCAAAAAATCCACCCATTCATGATAATTCAAGCAATTACCAATGGTGTATCCCACCTTTAAATGCAATTATTTATGGGAATATTAATTTTATTTCTGGATTACCATACAATTTCACTCAATTTAATAGGATTATTGTAAAGGGGGTCCACATAAATACTTGACAACAATTAGAGGAGGGGGGGGGGGGGAGGGGGGGGGGGGGGGGTTCAGACACTGCGAGCGCTGAGCGCGAAGCCCTTACGGCGTGGGATCCGGGGCCCGCTAATAATATGTAAGCGCGCACAAACAGCACTGCCTGTTTTTATGAATGAGAAATGTATCAAATTGCAAGTAGATGCATACACAAATTAACAATGTACAAAGACTGACGTTGGCTGCATAATTATACAAAGACGTTAGCTGTATGCATGTGCGGCGTGTTTTGTCTACCAAAGTACCAATGTTAATAATGCTTTCATTGGCCAAAAATGTATCCACAGAACCGATGATTCACTCTCTATCTTCAACCAATCTTCAACTTGTGGTAACTAATTTTTTCCCCCGTATTTTCCCTTTTATTTTTTACTCAAGAAAAAAAGGGGTCCGGACCCTTGGACCCCCCCTTCCCCTGTATCCGCCCATGATTTATGTCATGTCAAACTATGATGTTAAATTAATAATTTCACAATCTGTTAATGTATATCTCTAGCTTACTATATACCCAAGTTCAATGATAGTGAGAGTCTGGTCTTTAAGTTAACGTACCCATCTTTCACTGTTTCTGATCTCCATTTGCCATGCTTTTTGAGTAGTCTATCCAGTACACCAATATTAGCTGAAGCTGATGCTCTACCCCTGCGGAGGCTGTGCATTCTAAACTTCTTGGGATTCATCCCCACTGATGCCAATGCTTCTCGAAGAATTTCTAAACATCTAATGTATGATAATTGACCGTCTCTTAACTTGTACTCTTAGCAGTAGACATGCTACCTTCCCCAGTACTGGCTGGCACAGTAGATCTCGCTTGTTGGTCAAACTGACCCATGTCGTTCTTGGAAATGTTTGTACCCGACTGCACCTGGAATGAATGTCGCGCTGTCAATGTCTACCAACGTTGCTGGGCGCCGCCAACTTTGAAACTTGACCCGATTTGTTTGTTAGTGGCCACTGGGCAATTCTTTCTCCAGTGCCCCTGTTTACCACAGGCAAAGCAGAGATCGGTTGCTTTTGGACCGCCGCCGGTACTACGCCATCTATTTTGGTTGGAAATAGCCCCAAACGCGAATCTATTCCGTGGTTCAAAGCCACGAAAAAAGTCGTCAGAATTAGAAGCCCCTTGACCATGATGCCCGTCTGCTGTTGCCTGTTTACGCTACGATAATGATGTACGGGCCTTGGTCTTGCGTTTCCTAGACGCTCTGGCTTGGGCAGATCTGATTCTTTTCTCATCATTAGAATCGCTCGCCATGCTCTTCGCTTAATTACTCGTCTACAGCAGACCAGCCTAAAAAGGTAAATGTAAAAGTGATTATGCCCTCTTTGATCTTCCAGGCAAATTTACACAAAAGTAATTGTATGCTTATGAAATTAAGTCATAATACACCAACCTGCATATGACTTGTCTGCCAATCTGATTATTTTTTTTTTCTTCTTTTCTTGATTTCTTTAATGCCCTCCTTCAATTGCGCAAGTACAGGGATTTCATTCCCGTCCTCTCGCGAAGCGACAGCCTTATCTAGCTTTTCTTGAAGGTTAGCGTTGAACTCAAACTGCGCTTTATTGCCTCTAAAGCGAAATGTGAGCTCCGCTGCTCTCTTTAATTGCTGAAGTTCGGATGACGCTGCCGATAACTTTGTATCGCTATCTGATTTCTTCACTTTCGCAATAGAGGAATCGAAATACTCTCTGAAGGACCTAAAAGCTTCTGTTATGGCTTGACCAACATATTGGTGTGTAAGATTCTCGCTGGGCCGGGCTTCTTTGGGCCCGTGAGCGTTCTCTGGAGCTATGTTGTATATGGGTATAGAAACACCCGGCTTGTTGTCCGCCATTGTGCAGCTAACGCCCCGGAAACAAATCCAAGCCCAACGTGCGCAAAAACAGTTCTAGAATGACGAGCACAACAACTATACGTCCGTCTTCTTGCGTGCCAAACGAGGTCAATGCTTGCTGCAAAACTCTCACACTTTAATGCACCATAGTTTTTCCTGCAAAACATTCTTATGAAAATCGGTTAGCTCAGCTCACAACTACAGAGGTACATATACCGTGCCCAAAATAACCATGAGCATTTAATTATTTTCTACATTTTGATACTGACCAACTCCCCAAACCAATGGCCTATCCATCTTTTTGAGAGTGAGCTTTTTAATCTTTTACATGTAGAGAGTAAATACAACCTTTAATTCAAATTATTATGTCGTTAGCCATGAACATAATTAGTTCAAATTATTATGTCGTTAGCCATGAACATAATTAGACTGGCGTGGCTGCTAATGCTGTTTACCCAACAATAGTTGTCGCCTTTGCCGTTGACACGTGTAGAAAAATTCCGAGGCTATCACACCGATCGCATGGGCGTCAATCGGTGCGGGACGAGGGACATGTTCTCCCCACCTTTTAAAGTGCGAAGGGGGGGGGGGGGGGGGGGGGGGGAGGGGGGTGGGGGGGGGGGTATCATATCTTTTGGACTCCAAATAAAAAAAAAATGTATCCCTACATTTAATTCTATACCTCAGAACTTCCACCATGCTCAGAATAAAGAGCAAGATTTCTTTTAAATGAACAAAAAAATTGCAAAAGAATTTGCCAACAAAATTGAATGAAGTGATAAGATATTGCCTCAGATCGCACCACAAAGCGTCTAGAATCTAAAACGCCCACGCCGTTAGGGCTTCCCGCTCGCATCACTTCTGATCAATCTATGTCCCCCTACTTTTCATAAGCGATTGACGCCCTTGATCGATCGGCCCCGTGGGTGGAACGGCGCGATTTGCCCACGCAGACTGTCGTTGCTGCTGATGCTGTTCACCTAACCCGTATAAATGTCTCCTTCGCCATTAAAACGTGTACAAAAAAATCGAGGCAATAGGCACCGATCAGCTCCGTGGGCGGAACTGCACGATTTCCCCACGCAGACTGCTGGCGTGGCTGCTGCTGTTCACCCAATTTGTACATACAGTGGCGCTAAAACATCGTACGCACACCGGCAAAAAAATTATTTCAACACGATATTACCGTTAATGTACCATAATTAATAGTGATTACGTAGTTTAGGGTATCTTCACATAACCACCGTGGTTTTTTTTCTTCGTACAATGGTGACAAAATTGACAGAATTACAAAATAACGTGGATAAAATATGCCATTTTGTACGGCGAAGTTTCGTTGTCTGCCATTTTTTGTAATAGTCGGGGACCCGCTATGCACTCTGCTACGATGAAAAGGTTGCTATCGATTACCAGCGTGACCGAGTCGACTAGTAGTCCAACTATCGTCGACTAGTGTGAACGGTTCGTTTAGACTTCAGAGTAAGTCGATATTTGGTAACGCATCTCTTACATTGTATTGAACAAAGGTGTGCAAGCGCCGTGCAAAAACCGTACACAATTTTGAGTTTTCCATAGGTTTGTGCACACAATGAATGCGGCCAGCAGGCATCACACTGTACATAGAGCCAGCGCTTTAATAATTTAATATAGCTCTATGTGTAGAACCTAATAACCACGCGCCATCTATACATATTTAATTGGTTAATATTTGCCTTAATAGCGGATATCTTAAATAATATATGTCATGTTGATAGTTACCGATAATAGTCGCATCGTGGTTGAGCGGATGAGAGTGGTTAATCTAATTATTTAGTTTCTTCCTTTCAAGGTTCGATTACTGACAAGTCTCGCGAATGTTCAAAGACACTTTCTTCACAGCAAAGGCAAGGGCAAGGTGTTACAACTGATAATGTCACACAAATCAATACTATCACACAAAGTCAGTAATGTCACACAAAGTCAATAATGTTACACAAATCGACCGATACCGGTTTTAAAGGGGTACTAGGCTCAAAAATTCCTGGAAATGTCATGTTTTGGATTGTTTACTTATCACATTTCAAAAATCTGGTTGAAAGGAAGCCAAACTAATGCCTTACCGTTCCCGAGAAAAAGCGGGGGAGAAAACCCCAACGAAATTATCCCAGTTAATCGTACAATACGGATTATATACGCATACGTTTTTCCCTGTCTTTCAATGTAAGATACACGTTGTGTGCGTCACGTGAATTACACACAGCACCAATGCACAAAATATGGTTTGTACACGTCCGCAGAAGGAGAACATTTTACGGCCGGAATTACGACTAGCGCTTAACAGCTCGAGTTTTAAGAGTCTCTTTTGTGACCCCCGAAACTCGTTCTACACTAAGGCACAACAATAACACAAAGTCCCTTTTTTTCAAGGATGGTTAAGTGGATGTTTATATCCTACTTAGTTTTAAATTAACATCATTTCGTTCAAAACGCGTTTTGTAGCCCAATTCACCAGGACGTAATATCGCTCTAATGCCAGTTCATACTTCACGCGAACGTCATTGCGAAGCGAATTCGTTAAGGCCGGCAACGGAGAACGTCACAGTGAAACTCTATTTGTTTACATCATAAAAAGAGCTTCGCATTTGTTTTCGCGTGAAGTATTGAACCGGCCTTTAAACGCATAGACGAGATGAAATTAAATGTACAGGGGCCTACACGAATTTTACCGTAGTTACCTCTGATGGCAATAATAATAACAGAGACATGCAACCATTAACAAGGCATGAATAGACAGACTCGACAAGACGACAATTATACTGAGACCAGTATATGTAATAATCAAGCGGACTAATTAAAGTAGCGCGAAAAGAGCTAACATGTAACGGTAAATTAACCCCACTTTGAAAATATTTATTACTCACACTTCCATTGTACAGATGCCCACGCGTATATCGAGAACAGCGCGTTGAGTCCATTCAGGGGGAGGGGTGTTTTAACGACTCGGGATAGTAGGTGGGATTTACTTTCCCATAGTTTGCAAAAGAGGGGGGAAAAGTTCATTTTCGAAACATCATTGCCACCGTGTTTTACAATCACCCCCATAATTTGCGACAGTAGAATCTAACAATGTTCATATTTCTACTTATTGGCGTCGAACCGGAACCCTCATATTTGTTCTGAATCTAAAACCTCGGTGGTTCCTATTTTATTGTTCCTATTCATATTGGTATCAAATCGAATGAAACCCTAATTACTGTGAAGGCCGGCGTTTAATGATCTGTGTCTTTAGGTATGGTGGCCCTGAAGGGACTACCCAGATCGTGAATATTGACGTCAATATTCACGACAAATTTCACGACTTTCCTCAAAGTCGCGAATATTGACGTCAATATTGACGTCAATAGTCACAACTTTCACCCAAAGTCGCGAATATTGACGTCAAATTTGACGTCAAATTTCGCGACTTGCCCCCAAAGTCGCAAATATTTTGACGCGAACTTTTTCCCGAGCAAGCTAGGTTTTGGCTAGTCTTGCTCCAAGACCGAGTTTTTCTTTTGTCCGGGGCGCGCCGTCCGTCTATGCAGTTCATCGATCATCCATACACCGAAAACGGACTTATTGAGGGCGCCCTCGATTGTCACGAGAGATCAGTGGATTTTGCTGCGTTCCAATCGCGTCGTGTTTATCGTGTTCACGAGTTCACAAGTCGTATAATGGCGTTCTAATCGCCTGGTAACTCGTGTTCACCAGTGGTGAACTCGAGGTGGATTTCTTTTCGCCATGTTCACGACTTCATAACGAATGAAATACTCGCGCATGCGTGTTGGTTCACGTACGAGTTCTCGCACAGGAATATCCTTACCGCACGACTAACTCGACTGTGCGCGTGCGCCTTGGTGAGTAGCGTTTGGAATGCAACCTACTCGTGAATATGGAGAAATTCACGGTGAACACGATAAATACGACGCGATTGGAACGCAGCATTTGTTTCAAGTTCAGAAACAAATCTCGTGAACTGAACTTAAAGGTAGGATACACCTTTGCAGATATCAAAAAAAATGAAGGTAAATTATGATTCTAGGCATCCAGCCAAATGATCGCGCTAGATATCCTGTAATTATTCCGGACGGCGATCGCCAAAAAAATTTAATAACATTATTCAACTGCCCGACGGCGGTTAAAAACAAACGCATTTTCTCGTGATTTTCTCGCCATCCATAAATTATTGTAAAACGTCGGACAGGTCAGTTAAACGAGATTTACTATAAAATACAACCCCCAAATCCACCCATTCATGATAATTCAAGCAATTACCAATGGTGTATCCTACTTTACCTTTAAAACAAATCCACTGATCTCTCGTGACAATCGAGGGCGCCCTCAATAAGCCCGCTTTCGGAGTATTGATGATTGATGAACTGCATGAATACGGACGGCGCTCCGGAACAAATGAAAAACTCGGTCTTGGAGCAAGACTAGCCAAAACCTAGCTAGCTGGAAACAAAATTCGCGTCAAAATATTTGCGACTTTGGGAGCAAGTCGCGAAATTTGACGTCAATATTGACGTCAAATTTGACGTCAATATTTGCGACTTTTGGGGAAAGTCGTGAGTTTTGTCGCGAATATTGACGTCAATATTCGCGACTTTCGGGGAAAGTCGTGAAATTTGACGTGAATATCGACGTCAAATTTGACGTCAATATTCGCGACTTTTGGGGAAAGTCGTGAATATTGACGTCAATATTCGCGACTTTGAGGAAAGTCGTGAAATTTGTCGTGAATATTGACGTCAATATTCACGATCTGGGTAGTCCCTTCAGGGCCACCATATTTAGGCCTAAGTGAGTCTAGTTTACACTCTTGCAAACTCACGATGGCGGTTTAGCTATTTTGGGCTGTCGCGCTTACCGCGGATTTGGTTGATTCTACTCAAGCCGAATTTGTTGTGTTCACTTAAGCTCTAACTAGCTGTACGTGCCCGCCCGGCCGTTTCCGGGTGAAAATCCGCGTAAAATTCACCCTTTATCTGACGTTTTGAGTCGTAGTTTGATAGTCATGAGGTATTTTAACCGGGTGAACGGTTCTGTATGGTTTAATTCTTTGTCGTTCTTAGCCGGCAGAATCGCGACTGACATAGAAACATCAGTCGCCCTCTACGGCCACAGCGCTGCGGATAGTGAAATCGAGTGCAGGTATCCGGCACTTCGGCTCCGGGCTCAAGCTTTCGCCGATCCTGTTCGAAGGTGACTTCCGCATCAAACACACGCACGCACCACCTAAATTACTGGCGCCCATTGGTTAAACAAGCTAGTAGCGCGTTAACTTTTAGTTCGAATGTTTCCGTTCGCGTATTTTATTCTTTACACCACAGCGAAGGCTTTCTTAGTAAACAGGGTGCCAAGTATACAAATGGATGGAGAATCTTGTTTAACAAAAAATACCATAGACCTATCAAGATATATCGATTCGGGCCAGTAGTTTTAGCTCCAGGCTCTATTTTGTGAAGCAGGTTTTTTTTTTGCACTGAGAAATAACTAAACTGCGGCCATGAATTTACCATGACGTAGACCGTTTGTTATTTCCGCCATTAGACATGTACGTTTTTATATATGTGTTTGGGACGCGGATATTAATATGCAAGTTGCCACAGTAGTCTCGAACTCAAGTAGGTTTTAAATTAAAGCCCCTGGTATACCTAATATTTATAATTCACTATAAAGCTATTAATAATCGTGCTTCCTGAATATTATTAACACATATCCGATGTTGTCGAGCGATGATGCCCGCACAAATCAATACACACACTGATCTCGCAATTGTTTGTCGACATTTTCACAAGTTTAATATCAAATGATTCAACAGTAGGCCCTAATTTAAAATATATTTCACATTCTTAATATTGTGTATTGTTGTTTAAAAAGTTTCAACGCAAATAATGATGGTCGGGCTGGTGCACCGTCCTACGGATGGGTAAATTGCTTATCGATGGGCGAGAAGTAACGAGGTATTCTTAAGAAAATCTTAGGCACATAAATTCATGCAGGCGAGTTAGTTGGTTTTATTGTTATGCAGATTGTAATTGGCACGGATTGTAAGCAGGTATGCACTAAATCTTTGTTGTAATTGTAAAGGCGCGGTCCACACGCGCACGCACACGCACGACTAATGGCCGTGATTTACACGCCAGCGGGCTGGATTCACCAGTGGCTTGAGTACGTGTGTCAGTCTCTTGCTTTGGGAAAGTCCACGAAAGCCGGTTTGAGCGCCAAGCCGCAACGGCCAACACTAGTATACAGGTTAGTTTATTGCCTTGGCGAATAAAATCCTAGCTCCGCATGTTTTATAGGACTCTAGACCTAATTTTTGACCATGTAATGGCGGTCAGTCATTTCCAATTAGGTATGCAAAAATAGGCCCATACGCGTGGCTGATTACTGTCATGTTCTTCTGCTCTAGATGTATAATTATTACATCATTACGCCCTTTGCTTTGTGGCACGTGTTCACATGTTGTGAAGTTAGTGACGCAGTTGGGATTGGAAATATCACTTATCACTTTGTCAAGGGGCATGCTATTTTCCAAATTAATCTGCATAATTATGCGAAGTATGTGTGTAGTTTGCCTTCTGATCTGAGTTTAGTGGAGCAGAACTCGTACACTTGTGCTGGGGCAAACTCTAAAATCGTTAAAGTTTATTTCCTATGCACAGGCCACAACAGAGAGCGTGCTTTTAATGTATTTCTCATATTTTAACCAAGCGATATGAAACCCTGGCCGGGTAGCATTACTAGGACCATCTCCATATTTATTATGTAACGCGTGTACATGTATAAAACAATTTTTTAAGATAAAAAGGGCAGGGCCCAGTTTTCGAGACAATCTCGCTCAAATTGTTTAAACATCACCATCGTCCTAACCACCCTTATCATAAATCGATCTCAGCATTTCTTCAACGACAACTTTGACGCAACTATGGAGTGGGCTTTACTTGACGCCCTTGTCGCGGACGAAGGTGTTATGTGGTCGCCAAAGTCTCCCGTGCCTCACCCTAGCGGTAAGTTACCATATTAGTTTGTTTCGTGGCTACCGCGCAGTCCGCAGCCCACGACTGTACCGATTGCATAAAACTATATCACAAAACTCATCCACGCATCACCTACGCCTATTCGTTTTCTTCAGTATTTGTATGGTTTTTATGTTTTTTTGGTTTTTTTAAATACGTAGATTCTGCCCCGTGTCACCGTGTGTGTTATGGAGGCCGAAATCCTCGACCTGACGGTATCGGAATACGGTAGGTTATTTCTCGTCTTTATTTGATTCAACGTCTACGTAATGTACGCGTTTAGAGTCTGAGAGCGATCTAAAATGGTTCGTAAGATTGTTCTTCGTTGCGTGTGAAAAGTATAAATGACTTTTCTTTCAAATACACAGATGCGGTATGTTGTTGTTTACTTATCATCAATTTTGTTTTTCGTTGAGGAACTCGAAACAAACGAACACTCCCAAACCAACCAACCTAAATGTCGGTTCACAATAAATATTTTTTTATTTTATTTATTTCGTTGGATCAGACCAAGAACTAAAAGACGACGTCTTCGAAGCACTCAGTCCACCTCCCCCAAGCCCCGCGTTATCAAGCCCGCTCGCGTGGAGCCTTCCGGCAACGCCGAGCCCAGCCCCAAGTCCTCAACTCTCTGCATGGAACCCACAGCCTGCCGTACCGCCCGCCCCGGAACCGTACCAGCCGGACGACAGCGGTTACATTTCTCTAGACCCCATAGCGAATATGAGGGCCCATCTCATGTGCCATTTTGGGGTCGTAATTAGACTCATGTTTGGTATAGCTATACATTCCCGCTGCTATGGGTGCGTCGTCGACCACCCATCACAAATGCAGCATTCGTGTATTATGGAGAGTACGGAGTATATGTATGATTTATATTTCGATGATATTTTACATGATCTTCGTAGAGATACTGAGACGAGTCTGCGCCAATGGCTGGACCGAGTGAAAGCCATTGGTTTTTTTACGATCTCAGTATCTCTACGAAGATCTTGCCACAGTCGACTACTACAATTTTCTATGGGTAGAGTTGGCGAATAGTAGCTCCCTCAACGATTTGAGGGAATATGTTTTGGCGGATTAATAACGCACCCGTTGCAGCGGGACTATTTGGTTGAGTGCGAGTTATATATTTTATCATGTTTTCTTAATTTTGTCTCTCTCTCTCTCTCTCTCTTAAAATTTTGTATTATTGGTTTTTGTATATATTTGTATTTTTTGCTGATTTATTTACTTAAACTATATTGTAAGTTTTTGTTTTGTTTTTGTAAATATTTGTCATTTTGTATTTTTTTTTTAAACCTAAATATTTTAATGCGTTCACTTTTAAATAAAATAATAAAACAAACTAAAAAGTGAAAACAATGTTTCAAATGTCTTCATATTTATGAAAAGAAAAAAAAGTTGTTGTTGTATTTTTAACTTAAACTAATACAATTTAAAAAAAAAACAATTTAAAATTAAAAAACAAAACAAAACAACAACAACAACAACCAATCAAATCAAAGAAGGTGTATGAAAAGATAACACCGTTGATATTAAAGGGTTAGGAAATATATATAGAACGGTCATTTTAAACTTTGGCTCCGATGAGATAAGATGGGTGATCGCGACAGTTATTTAAAGACGTTATATTACGACATAGGTCTCGAAAGCGGGCTGAGTAGTATTGACAAGTTGTATCGTGCAGCGAGACGGGAGGGGAAATACGAAATAACGCGAAAGCAAGTCCAAGACTTTCTTCGCGGTCAGGATGTTTACGCGCTACATAAGCCCGCAAAAAAAAATATCCTAGAAATAAAATTGTGGCCGTGGGACGGGACGAGATTCATCAGTTAGATTTAGTAGATGTTTCTAACTTATCAAAGTACAACAACGGATACAGATTTTTAATAACTTGGATAGGTGTTTTTGTTTAAGTACGCCTGTGTAATTCCGTTAAAAAACAAAACTGGGAAGGTTTTAGTTAAAGCTTTTAAAAATAATGTCGAGTCCGGCGACATACCTCTTGTTATGATTCACACCGATAAAGGCAGCGAATTTACAAATCCGATCGTTTCAAGATTTGCTCAAGAATGAAGGAATACATTTTTATACAACAAACAGCGAGATGAAAGCACCCATTGTAGAGAGGTTTAACCGCACTCTCAAATCTCGGATGTGGCGATATTTCACGTGGAAGAACGATATTTCACGTGGAAGAACACTCTGAAGTACGTCGACGTTTTGCCGAAATTGGTGACTGCGTAAACCATTCCTATCACCGTTCCATTAAAATGAAACACGCGGAAGTCAACGACAAGAATGGAAGCATGGTCTGGAAACATCTGTACTCGCCGTCTGAACAGTCCTTACAATTTAAATTTAAAGTCGGGGATCAGGTTCGAATTAGTAAACAACGGTTAACTTTGAAAAGTCGTACCTCCCATCCCGGTCCGAGAAAATATTATCGGTGTTTGAACGCAGCGGACTACAAAAAAGAGCCGTGTATAAATTATTAAAGATTATTCGGGGGAAGTAATTCGCGGAAGGTTTTACAAACCGGAATTACGAAGGGTTCGCCAAACTGACGATGTGTACCGTGTAGAAAAAGTGATCCGCAAGCGCAAGAAAAAAAAAGGAAGGACAGAGTATTTCGTTAAATGGTTAGGGTATCCTTCGTCATTCAACAGTTGGGTGACGGACCTGCAGTGAGTAAGGATCCAATCCTTCGATTCGGGACGGTAGAGCACAAAGGACGGTAAGCAAAGTGAAAACATCGATCTGCGCATGCGCGAAACCGAACATGTCTCCGCCCGTCGAGTTTGGGAACGGTTTTCGCGTGAAATAGCGTCCGGTCTGTAAGCACTACGGCGTGGTATATTTTGTACACGTTGTCGTGGTTGCAATTGGGAACGGAAGACAAAGAGAACAGTAAGCCGAGCGAAAAAATGATCTGCGCATGCGCGAAACCAAACATGTCTCTGTCCTGTTGTATTTAGATAGGCTTGGGTAACCACCTTTGTAAGTGTTTTACTAAGCCAATTGGTCACTGTCCAACGTACCATTTATATTTTGTTGCACCTGCGTCTGCCCTATAAAAAGTCCTATGGAGATTAGGGGTCATAACAAAGTTGTAGACGATGACAAGTTCATGCTTGTGTATGACTTCAACGCACCGAGTAGTCATTCACTGTATGACAATGACAGCTATTGATTTGTAATTATCTTTCGCCCCCAGAATGGATGTTTTCTAACATGACATTTTAGAAACATGTAAATCCATATAAATAAAGCTTTTAAGATTCCAAAAACTGCTTCCATATCACTTCTGAGACTGTTGTTTGAGATAGGCTCAAGTAAAAACCTTGGAAACCCTTAAAAGGGGCGTGGCCTTCTTTTTTTAGAAGCACAGTTTCAAACATACAACATGATTAATCACTATTAAAAAATCTTGTGATTTTTGGTTCCATATTTGCATAACCACCAAGTTTAGATAATTCATCCATGGACATAATTATGATGTTTTTCAGGGCCGCAAAAATACCCCCCACCCCATGTTTTGTTGTTAAAACATATACATGTTTAAAAAGCCCTAAGCATTTAAAATTTATTTTCAGCTCACTTCTAGGTCCTAGAAAACAGCTGACGACATAAGGAACGCCTACTAATGTACACAATATACCGCTCCGTCGTGCTTACAGACCGGACACTATTTCACCCAAAAATCTTTCCCAAACTCTATAGGACGGAGACACTTTCGGTTTTGCGCATGCGCAGATCGATGTTTTTGCTCGGCTTATCGTCCTCGTTGTATCCCGTCCCGAGTTGAAAACTCTCTTTTAGCGAGGTTTCGATTTCCGCGAGATGCTTGACAAATCTTTCAATGCTTATGTATCATACTGAAGTTATAGCACACCATATTGTTTTAACCTTTACATGATAAGCCTAGTCTTTAGGCCTAGTCTTTATCTCCGCAAACGACACATCTGAGACGGGGTTCTGGTTTACCCATGGAAGATGGCTCAATAGCCAACCTTTCCGAAATTTCCGAAACGGAAGTTAAACAACCAGCAGAAGTTATAGGAAAAGGTAAGACTAAATTGTCAAAAACTTTATACACATTATCCTGAATACAGTCAGTACGCCATTCCAGGGCGTTGCCACTACGTCCACGCCCAATGAACCGTGGCAAGGGTTAAAACAACACCTTAATGCAAGCAATGAAAAAGGGCTTTGCCCAATTCACAAGTGAATTCATTGAGGCGACTAATAACAAAGGAAAAGAATGCAAGCGTATCTCCTCGAGCACCAATGTGCCCGAGCAGAAAGCCAAACGGCTGAAATCAGTCGTGGTTGTTCCAAACCAAGCAGATGACACAGAAGCTGAACTAAGACGCCTGTTCTCTGAGGATGAACAAAATGGCTCGTCAAGTGACGATCTTTTGGGCGATGTCCAACAGAAGTATGAAGCAGATGATAAGATTGGACCCAAAGTTGTCTGATGATAAACTGTCTGAAAACAGCAGACCCAAAAAGTGTACCAATCTAATAAAAACGAAAGTGAACCCAGAAATATGGGCGCTTCTCAAGCCTAGTATCCGGACCCGGGACTTAAAGTTCTTGAAAGTTCAAAAATTGCTTGTTTCAGCATTTGTTCCTCTACTGCAACTAACAGAGAAGTTGCTAGCAAAGCAAGGTGTCAAAGTAGAGGTAAAACTAGCTACGGACACTATAACTTTAATGGCTAATTCCAACATTGAGCTAAAATTGAGACTAATGCGTCCCGATCTCAATACACAGTACCAGCGCCTCTGCGCTCCTTCGGTCCCAATTACCAAACTTCTTTTTTGGGACAAATTGACCAAAGCAGTTCAGGACATAAAAATAACCAACAAAGTTGGAAATAAACTTGTTCATCAGGCTGATGGACGTAATAAAAACTTTGCGTATATACATTACTCAGGCCGTTTAATGTCGGCAAAAAAGTACAACCAACTCACTCCCATCCCTACCAAGGGAATCGACCGACAAAAAGCAGCCACAGCCGGGGACGAGGATACAGGCGGGGCCAAAGCACAGAGACACGCCCGTAAATGCGCCAAGTTCTTCCAGCATATCACAGGTTAGCACATTTATTGCTGAAATCAGTGAAGCTAAAGCAAGCTCATTCGTTGCAGGAAGAATACACAATTATTCTTCATCATGGGGTAGTATTACTTCAGACCAATCTATTTTGAGCATAGTAAAAGGACTCAAAATTGAGTTCGAATCCACACCGAGACAAATGTTCATACAAAAGCAATATGCCTTGATAAGCTCCTTGCAAAAGGAGTTATTGATAAAACTTCACATGAACCAGAAGAATTCTTGTCAAATATATTTTTGCGGCCAAAGAAAGACGGTACATACCGAACGATATTGAATTTAAAGTCGTTAAATACAAATGTGAAATACTATCATTTTAAGATGGAGACTTTGTGAATAAGGTCCCTGGAACCTTATTCACAAAGCATCCGCACGCTTTAACGGATCCGTTAAGCCTCCGTTGTGGTTTGCGCCATATTCACGAAGTATCCGCATAATAGCGCATCCGCAAAACACGTCCGTAAAAGATCAATTGTTTTGCGGGAACTCCAACGTTCCGTAAAAGCTTACGGATCTCTGCATAGCGCTAAAATAAAATGGCTGCAGTTTGTGGTTCTGCTGGAGAAGGAAAACAGGCGTACTCTTCGCCGCCAGCGAGTATTTCGTGATAGGTTACAGCCACTGGACATTTACGACGATGTGGAAGTGTTATACCGACAAGTCGAAAGAGACCAAATAAGAGCACTGCAACAAAATGACGGAGATTTTGATTCTCAAATGAATTTGTCAGCAGAGGCGTTAAATGACCTCAAATGGTGGATTACAAATATTAAATTCACTGAAGCCACAAGACATTTAAGTATAATACACTCAAAGACAAGTGTTATTATTACTTCAGATGCATCCCCTACAGGATGGGGTGCTGTTTGCAATGACAACCGCACAGGGGGTCATTGGACACATCAAGAAGCACATGCTCACATAAAGTCCTTTTTGAAGGAATGCATGAACTCACATGTGCGATTGTATATTGATAATACAACAGCGATTGCATACATCAATAACATGGGCGGAATACAATCGATAGAGTGTGACAAAGTCACACACCGGGTGATAAAGCCAACAATATTTGGCTTAGCGCAGCTCACACTCCAGGCAAACAAAACGTAGTGGCAGACATTAAATCAAGAAGAAAGAATGTCGATGGGGAATGGATGCTGAAGCCACACACTTTTGGTCAAATAAGTGCTAGGTTTATATAACCAAATATTGATCTATTTGCCTCTAGATTAAACTATACCAGGTGGATATTGAGATAGATGCATTCACGTTGTCTTGGAACAATTACAGTTTTTATGCTTTTCCACCTTTTAGCCTTATCGGCAGAGTTCTTCAAAAGATACACAACGACAAGGCAGAGGGACTTCTGGTTGTTCCAAACTGGTCAACCCAGTTCTGGTATCTGAAATTGATACATATGCTGAAAGCAGAGCCAATCCTCATCTCGGCATCTCTGCACCCATTACAGCTACCGCAGAATATAACAGCGGTGCACCCACTTCAATCGAAGCTGTCACTACTGGCATGCCATGTATCCGGGAGCGACTTGCAAGAACAGGTATTCAGTTCGGACAAGTGGGATAACTGAAATAATTGTGGCTTCGTGGAGAAACTCCACACAAAAACAGTATGCTTCGTATATCAGAAGATGGGAATCGTTTTGCTGCAGACACAGCATAAATCCTATCAAGCCAAATATAGGCATTGCGTTACAATTTTTAACATAATTATTTGACGAAGGACTCAGTTATAGTTCCATAAACTGTGCCAGGTCGGCAATTTCGTCATTTACTTTGCCTATAGATGGTGTTACTTTTGGTAGTCATGTTCTAACCACAAGATTTAAGAAAGGATTGTTTAATTCTAGACCATCGTTCCCAAGATATGAAGCTATATGGGATGTTGGTATTTTGTTTAATTTCCTGAAGTCGTTAGGTAATACAAATGAACTTTCTTTGAAGGCGCTCAGTAAGAAAGTAGTTACGTTGTTGGCTCTAGTTACAGCCCAACGAACCCAAACATTTCATCTAATATGCATTGATGATGTATCAATATCTGACACAGAGTGTCGTATTACAGCAGAAAATTTATTAAAACAAAGTAGACAAGGAGTACAACAAGCCGATTTTGTTTTACCCATTCTATCAGAAAATCCTGATCTTTGCGTTGTTACCAATTTATCAGAATATTTAAAACGAACACAGAATGTTCGTGGTGATGAGAAACATTTGTTTGTAAGTTTTCAAAAGCCGTTTAAGGCTTTATCTACAGACAGTATAAGCAGATGAATTGGAGATATGCTAAAGGCGGCAGGAATTGACACAAGTGTATTTACAACACACGGTGTACGAGCAGCCTTCTACTTCAGCGGCTGTAACTGCAGGAGTTCCAATACAGGTTATCTTGAAGACTGTAGGATGGTCCGGCAAAAAGACTTTCGCAAAGTTTTACAATAAACCTATAGTTCAAAACTCTGCATTTTCTACTTCAATTATAAACAAGAAGTGAAAACTGTCATTTAGCCTATGTTCACTACTTATTTTAGTAAGGAAGTGTATTTTTCTATGAATTACATTAAAATAGTTGAACCAAACGTAAGTATTGTTCTCTTGGTACTCCTTTTTTGTGAGTCCTTACTTTATGTTTAACAAGTCAAAATGTTCTTGCTCTAAACATCTCACATGGTCTATGGAGTGACGTCATAATGGTGAGGTAGAATCCTAAAATTAAACGAGTCTAATTCATTAGGCGAAGTTTGATTGAGATTCTACCGATCCATTACGATGAACGAAAGAGATTTCGTGCTCACCCATTCTTCTTAAAGTTATAATGACCTCCCTTTTTGTCATTGTCGAACCTTTTGACTTGTGCTTTAAAAATTGATTGTAGCTGGCTGGTAAGCGATATCTCACGTAATCTCCTTTGTTCGTCATAATGGATCGGTAGAATCTCAATCAAACTTCGCCTAATAAATTAGACTCGTTTAATTTCAGGACTTATCAGCTTTGCCGTACAACAATGTGCAAGTCCGCACATATAATGGCACCAGTTTACTGTACAGCTTTATGTAGCAGCATAAACGGAAAATCAAGTGATAGTCAGGTTTCTGATGTGTGAATTTGCTAAACTATACATTTTTGGAAACGTTAGGATATACTTAACATGAAAACCAATGTTTACATTTGCTCTTAGGTTCTTTATGGCGGCCATCTTAGATTTTTTGAATAGCATTTTGATGACGTCATGATAATGTCACACATTTTTCACAATTGTGTGCATATGTCTATGACCCAATAAACATATTAAAAAAAAAATTGAATTTATTATGTTCTGTTGATGAGATATAGATTAATGGTCCAAAATGAAACAAAATCATAAAAAATCACACGATGACGTCATCATGATGTCACTTCAATTTATATCTATAACATACCTGCATACCAAGTTTGAACCCAATCAGACTTATACTTCCAGAGATATAGGGCATTGAAAACAAATTGACCTTTAATGTGACACCCAATGACTTTTCATGTGTCACGTCACATTAAAGAACCATTTTTTTCTCAAAAGAACCTACAAACAAATGTAAACATTGGTTTTCCTGTTGAGTATATCCCAACGTTTCCAAAAATGTATAGTTTAGCAAATCTACACAAAAAGTGAACGAAACTTTCATTATGTACATTATGAACCTGACTATGACGGCCGTCCACAGAAATCGAAACAGCTTCCAAATCAGGACAGGAGAGTACGCGCGAGGACCGTCGGGTTCGGTTGACTCTCCGTCCTGTATGCTCTACCGTCCCGAATCGAAAGGTCGCTAGTAATCGAAAACATGTCTGGGTGCGTATAGGCTCAAAGGTAATGTCTATATTTATTTAATGTAGAACCAACCACTCAGAATGTGGTCCCCTCCTCCAGCTCCCACTTAAGGGGAGGAGGAACGTTCATCAATGGTCGTGGGCGGGAAACCCGAAGGGTAACACCCAAAACCCGCTTCGCGCTCAGAGGGAGCACTGTAACTCGTCATCGTGGTTGGCGAGGCACCGTACAAGTGTACGATTGCGAAAGGAGATCCGTACTATAGAAATGATCTCTAAAAGTATGATCTTAATGTGAACATTAAAAGTCGGCACCCGTTTTGCTCACTACTACATAGCAATCACAGTTGGGCAAATTGGTTGAATTTTCAAAGCAGTTTTGCGGACACTTCTTTGTTACTTCTTTGTTACTTCTTTGTATTCAGTAAAACTTTATAGCTGAAAATGTATGTGCGACTATAACTTTGCTTTACAAATTGCAATCACGGGAGATAAAACAATGACATTTTGAAAATGTCCTTGCTACTCTGTTCCGGGAGGTCAAAGGAGTACTAGTAATGCATAATTCAAATTATGGCGTTTGTTGCAAGCATGAGCATAAACGAGTATAGCAGTATAAAAAAACCGAAAGCAGTTCGTTGGAAATGTACAGGAAAACAAATTGTCTCGTCATTTTTTCTCAAGTTTGTTCATGACTTGTTATGTAATATGTTGAACTAGTAACTACAATGCAGTGGCATTCCCAGCAGAACAACTGAATAAGTATTATGAATGTGCATATTAGCCTTTGGTTGGGTGACATTTCTGGTCGAATGGCAATTTGGGTCTATACTTTATATGAAATGAGCTGGTGGGACTCTTACCGTGCCAACCAAAGTATAGTCCAGGGGCCAATTTCACGGAGCTGCTAAGCACACAAATTTGCTTAGCACAACAACGTCTTGCTCATTAAAAACAAGCTATCAGCCAAAATTCTACGTGTTTTTTATACTAAGCAAAAAAACAGCTGATTATCAATCAAAAACAATAAAGATCACGTGAAAATTTGGTCTGTAACCTTGTTTTTACCAAGGACAAATTTTCATGCTAAGCTAATTTTTGTGCTCAGCAGCTCCGTTAAATTGGCCCCAGTCAATTGACGAAGACCTTTACTGTTGTAATACAACAGTCGTGTACTGCGCGTGTACTACGTTCATGGAGATGTTACAACGCTTGTCTCACGACCTTCGCGACCGCGTTCTCAACGCGTTCCAGGTCAGATCGCAGAACCTTGGCGTTTGTTTTTAACATGCTCAAAACAAACGCCGTAACTCGGCGATCATTGGCGATTATGGCGACCACAGCACGATGTCTGGCGTTTCCAATACGCTTATACCACGCTTAAGGCGACCTTGACGCGCTCTGGGCCTATTTTCCGTCGCCGTAGAAGCGCAGTAAGGACGCCACCCCGGTCTGACAATGTGTACACCCTCTCTTAAACAAATAGCTTTAGAGGGGAAAAAAGAAGCGTAGTGCTTCTAACCCCCCCCCCCCCCCCCCCCCCCTCCCTCCTCAAAGACGGGCAGAGCATACTGTCCGAAACGCTGAGTTCCCTCCGGTTCTTTTCAGAACCACACATTTCACTAAATAGTATTACCGTGGTGTTACCACAAACTAATATCTTATTGCCTTTTCGCCTTCCTAACCTTTAAATCTAAAAAAAAATTACGTGATTTGATCTTGGTTTTACTTCCTTAAATATGAAAAACAACATTATGTATTATGTAACAAATTTCACTAGCCAGGCTATTTTGGTCAAAACACTTCCCGACTTGCACCCCAAGAGAAAAAGCACTCAAAGGTATAATATTGCTAACACTGGGCTTGATTCGAGGGGTGACTGATAAGTTTGTGGCCTAAGGTAGAAGGAGATGAGCTATACAGTTTTTACGAATTTTCTATGATAACACAGAGTTTGAAAAGGGTCGTACTATCACCGGGGCCTACTATAAAGCGATCTCCTCAAACAGCTAAGGTAACAAAACGAAAAACAGATTTGGGTGACAAGGGAGGTGCTCTTCCACCGCGGGCCTACTATAAAGCGATCTCGTGAAACAGCTAAGGTAACAAAAATACCACAGATTTGGGTGACAAGAGAGGTGCTCTTCCACCAGGACTGCTCAGGCCCGGGCCTCCATATTTGCACACTTTATTTCAGAGTTGTAATCGAGTCGCCTCGCCAGCCGCCTCGCCAGCCGCCTCGCCAGCCGCCTCGCCAGCCGCCTCGCCAGCCGCCTCGCCAGCCGCCTCGCCAGCCGCCTCGCCAGCCGCCTCGCCAGCCGCCTCGCCAGCCGCCTCGCCAGCCGCCTCGCCAGCCGCCTCGCCAGCCGCCTCGCCAGCCGCCTCGCCAGCCGCCTCGCCAGCCGCCTCGCCAGCCGCCTCGCCAGCCGCCTCGCCAGCCGCCTCGCCAGCCGCCTCGCCAGCCGCCTCGCCAGCCGCCTCGCCAGCCGCCTCGCCAGCCGCCTCGCCAGCCGCCTCGCCAGCCGCCTCGCCAGCCGCCTCGCCAGCCGCCTCGCCAGCCGCCTCGCCAGCCGCCTCGCCAGCCGCCTCGCCAGCCGCCTCGCCAGCCGCCTCGCCAGCCGCCTCGCCAGCCGCCTCGCCAGCCGCCTCGCCAGCCGCCTCGCCAGCCGCCTCGCCAGCCGCCTCGCCAGCCGCCTCGCCAGCCGCCTCGCCAGCCGCCTCGCCAGCCGCCTCGCCAGCCGCCTCGCCAGCCGCCTCGCCAGCCGCCTCGCCAGCCGCCTCGCCAGCCGCCTCGCCAGCCGCCTCGCCAGCCGCCTCGCCAGCCGCCTCGCCAGCCGCCTCGCCAGCCGCCTCGCCAGCCGCCTCGCCAGCCGCCTCGCCAGCCGCCTCGCCAGCCGCCTCGCCAGCTTCGCGATAACAAAGGAACAATAACAGAGGAACAATAACAAAGAAAAAATAACAAAGGAACAATAACAAAGGAACAATAACAAAGGAACAATAACAAAATAATGCTTTTGTCAAAGTTTATTTAAAAAGCTTGTGAGTTGACTCAAGACTTAATGACTTGTGATTGACTTGTAGTGATTTGTTACTGACTCGATTAAAACTTGAATTTTTAGTGCGATTTTCTTTATTATTATGGTTTCCAGATTTGTATTTATTAAACCGAAACTATTAATTGCAGCGACTTACCGGACCCATTTAAAGACAGTCGGCGGCAAGTCTGTTGATATAACAGACGTGATGTACAGCTTGTTGGCCGTACAATTGGCACCTTGTAGTTTGAGCCCTGCACAGAATCAAACAAAGACATTCAAGTCAAATCTGCAAATGGCCTTTGTGCAAAGGATTATAGTTATAGTAGATCATTGTCAGTTGTGCTTTTTATAGTTTGAAGCAGCAAAAGTACTCAGAAGCTGCTTGACAACTAACTTGATGAAGTTTAAGCTCTGTAAATGCTGTATATTCCGATAAATAATAGTCTAAGATTTCGTTTTTGAACCAACTATTAATTGAAATTTCAAACAAATGCGTCTCTGAGGTAAATTTTTGGACTACTTTTGTTATTATTTTCTTCAAAATGACAGTATATCAGCATTAATAATTTCACAGGGAGTTTAGAGTGATTAATATCTGTTCATGCGGACTTACGTCCGAATGGGGATTAAAGAGATTACAAAGTAAATATCTTTTACATCAAGTAAGATATTGAACAATACAAATGTATACTACCCCTTTAAAGAGAGAGCGACAAAAGTCAACATTTAGACTGGTTTTGATTGTATGTCTTGATCTGGGGTTTGTGACAAGATGCTTAATTCCAGCATTGGCAATTCTGTAACTCAAGAATAGGGCATTACGTCACGTGTTTTCACTGGTTGCTGAGCGTTTTATCAAAATGGGTCTGGGAATGAAATAATGAGACTTGAGAAGTTGCTGAATGTCTGCGCTCGCTTACATCACAGCATACCTCTGAAAAGAGTTGTTCCGTAACTAGCCACTGAATACGCTCTCTAAACGGAATTGAGAAAATAGGAACATTTTTGCGATCATCCCATGGTCTAAATGCCCTACTTGTGATAGCCGTCCATCTTGTGCTTTTGGCCAGGATCTGAAACCGTCACCTACAAAAATAAATTGTGATGGCACGCGATAACAGTGAGAAAAATCCCACTAAGGGCAACTTTAGGGTGAGCAAAACTCCACACATACATTTTAATGATTTTCACAACCAAGATCAAGTTTTTGCTGCTTTACAAGATGGTAAAGAATAGTTAAATAATTCAATTTATTTATTTATTTGTGTGGGGGCGCACACGGTACTAAGTACGCATTATCTGGCACAGTGATCCTGCAATATTATTGTAGCACATTATTTCCTAATTGTTTCGGGTTTTCAGTTTATTTGGGTTTTTTCACAAGATGGCTAAACTGACCCGAACCGACCCAAATACGGTGCAAAACCAAAACCGAACCGACCTAAATATTGTGCAAAACCAAAACCGACCTGACCCAAAGTTGGTTTCGAGTCGGGTCAGTGTTAGGTAGGATACACCATTTGCAGATATCTAAATATTGTACTACCAAATTATTTGAAAGTACATAATGACTATATGCATCCAGCAAAATGATTGCGCTAGATATCCTGTAACCGTTCTGAAAAATTTAATTATACCAATTTTTTTTTTTATATAATTCAATCGATGCCATTAACTTGGTGAGAAATTATGCCACTCCCGTTTGCTTTGATGATATTTTCATGACTGCCTCCGTAGCCATGGATACAGCAGCGACCAGCTACGATCAAATATTGAGACAAATGAAGCATGCACCCTTTTTGTGTCCAGTGGGGCCGCTCTATTTGGCAATTAACTAGCAATTAAATTACCTACAAGTGGCCTCAACTGCAGCTCCCTGTAAGGACAACAGCATTCGAGTATGTACTACTGAGATTCAGTCTGATGACACCAGAAAACGATGTTGCTCAAACGCTTTATATTTGGCTTGATAAGCCTTTGTCTTATGACCAGATGCAGCGATGGCGCCGGAAGTTGTAGCGGCAGTTTTATGAGAGGGGTGTACCCCTGTCCTCCTGCTTGGCAAATGTGGGGTGAGAAATGCTACCAAATATTGGGTATGGATCTACCGTGGGCCGAGGCAAAACAAGAGTGCCTTAAGACGGGAGGCCATTTGGTCATGCCACGGTCTCAGCAGGAAACCGAGTTTCTCTTGAAGAACGTGTTCCAGCACCAGTTTTGGATCAACTGCAATGATCTGGAAGTCGAAGGTTTGTCAAAAAAATGCTCAGTTCTAGGTACTGATTCTGTGTATGAACAAAAGATGACGCAAAATTTGTCGTGTGCAAAGGAAAAGGGCATTAGCATCCCAGGCAAGCAAAAATCTCTTTTGAAGATATTCGAGTTTAACGGTTTTTTTGCTGCTATTTCTAAATTATACACTACATAAGGCTAATATTTTGACTGGTGAATAATTTGAATAGTACTGCTCACTTTTTATTTCGAACCGTTACCTAATTATAAGGTCGTTTACATATTTATGCTAACGACCTTTTTGCCAGGAATTCCTTTAGTCATTTAATGTAACAATCCTAACGAGGTACAAACAGTCCCACTGAAGTGAGGAGGTGAATGAACTTGTAGCAAGTTTTGTTACTTTTGTGTTATCTGCTTACGTCCTTATGCCGGCTTAAAAAAATTAAGCATTAATTATGTCAGATGACAGATACCAAATGACAGATATTTTGAACCTATCATTTAACCTATAAAATACGAACGTTTGACCAATGTTTTACCCTTACTTATTAATCATGGGAAATAGGAACTTAACAAATTGACTAGGGTGCAAGAAAGTTGTGATTTGTTTTTGGATTTTTTTTTGGTGGGGGGGGGGGTTCAAACCAACCCTGCCCGGACCAATTTTTGTTATATAACAACACAAAATAACCAAAACGAAAGGTGTGTCACGTTGACAAACACAGCTGTTTTGGCCGTTATAAAATGTCTTTTTTTCAATCTATGTATGTCTAAATATCTATGACCCAATAAACCTAGTACAAAAAGAATCCTTAATTTACCATGTTCTGTTGATGAAATATGGTTTGAATGTCCAAAACCACACACACAAAATTCATTAAAAAAACTTTCACAATGACTCACCATAACGTCACCTCAATTAATACCTGCAACACATGTCGGTAAATACATTCTTACATTGCAGGGTCACACCACTGATCACACACTGACCAATCAGATGACAAGCATTTGTTTCGCATTCGTGCATTGGAAGAAAGAAAATCAAGGACTTTATTAACGAGGAGGCCATCTTGGTCGTGTTCCCTGACTATTTTTGTATTCTAGCCTCACTTTCAATTGTTTATTTGTTATGTGGCTTAAAACATAAAGGTATGTTTAATCACAAATGTACAATTATTTATCAGAAAAGACTGGTATTTATTGGTAATTAACTTTATACCATTGCTTTCATTTCTATTCTCAAATTGACCAACCTAAGACTTTTCTCCATCCCCTAAATCATAATTTTTCTGTTATGGGATTGACAAACCCGGGTAAATACAAAATATGTAGGAATCAATTTAACATATCTGGCTATTCATTATAATGTGCAAAATATTACTTAATTATAAGGTTATTTACATATTTATGCTAACGACTTTTTGCCAGGAATTTCTCAAGTCATTAATGTAACAATCCTATAACGACCTTTTGCCAGGAACAAAGGTCCCACTGAAGTGGGGAGGTGAATGAACTTGTAGCAAGTTTGGTTACTTTTGTATTACCTGCTTACGTCCTTATGCCGGCTTAACAAACAAATCATTATTTAAATCAGAATGACAGATACCAAATGAAAGATATTTTGATACCATCATTTACCTATAAAATACCAATTCGAACGGTTGACCCATTTTTCACCCTAACTTATTAATCGTGTGCGACTAGGAATTAAACAAGCTGACTAGTGTGCAAGAAAGTTGTGAATTAATGGGAAGGGGAAGGTGGTGGGAGGAGGGGGGGGGGGGGGGGGGGTGTTTGGGGGTAAATCCCTGGTTAAATGAAAAATCATGTATGAATTAATTTAACATACCCGGATATTAATTAATGTGCAGAAATAGAGATGTTAGGATTGGTGGTGGGGTCGCCATGTATTTATCCACTGATTTACAATAATATTCCCAGGTCCGATTTGAATGATATAGGTGATAATTCTTTTAATATATATTTGCAGAGATTATTACTTCACGCAATATCAATAACATGTTTTTAACATGTTCTCAAACATTTTCCCACCAACTTACTAATGCCAATAAACACTGTTTTATTACCGGTGACTTTAATATAAATTTACTAAGTTCTGAGAATAGTAGACAGCCGCAAGAATTCTACTAATCTTCTAATCTACTAATCAATAATTTACTAATCTTCTTGTTTACCATTAATTCACAAACCATCAAATAGTTTACCCCCTCCAAAATATAGAATTAATGTTACTGATTTGTCTGATCACTTTCCAAGATTTACTTCTTTCCCATTTACACTAAATCTCCTGTGATTGAAGTTTAGTTTTAAATGCCAGATATGCTAACTCAGCCTTTGACAATTTCATCGATATTTTTAAAATTATTTTAGATAAATATATTCCTATGAAGCAGTACAAACCAAAATCCTCTAAATTAACTCCCAAGTGCACTTGGATCACAAGATGTTAGTTTTATCAAAGATACATTGCCAGTCCTACAAACTGTAACCGTTCTAGGTACGTACGTTATAAGAATATAGGCCTACTTACCAATGTCCTTCGTAATTCTAAGCGTAATTATTATCCTAAATAGTTTGAAAAGGTTAAAGGTTATATTAAAAACACATGGAAAAGACATATTCGATCGTTGTTATGTGGAAAATATAGTGAAGTCAAGTTGAAGTTGAAGTTCCAAAAATGAATATTTTATATTTGACATATAAGTCGTACGTACGAGTTAGCTGAAGTGAGATAAAATAATTATTTTCACCATGTCCCTAATACAGCTTCGTAATTGTGTATGTTTGTCCAACAGGCGTATGGGTGTGTCAGGACGGCACTAGTGACGTAGAGTACAGAAACTGGGCTGAGAAGCAGCCGGATAACCGTGGACGTGGAGAGCATTGTACATATGCAGGAACTACTGGCTGGCATGATCTTTATTGCCAGAATAAAAGGCCTGTTATCTGCCAACTACCAAAGCTATAATATTAGACGTGACAGGGCTCACCATTGTCTATAATAAAAAGAAGATGTTTAAGATTGTATAAGAACTAAAGATTGTTGTTGTTGTAAGTCAGCAAGCATGTTTATTAACAAGTTCGCGTTGGATGCCGTGTATACACGCAAAGTTTTACCAGACTTCAAAACAGATGACATATACACACGTAACGAACAAGGCCGGAAATATCTGTCAGCGATTGGCTTGTACATCGATCCTGCAATATTATTGTAGCACATTTATTTTCTGTTTCGATGTTCACTTTATTTGGGTGTTTTCACAAGATGGCTTAACCGACCTGATCTGAATATTGCAATTGCAAGTGCAAAACCAAAACCGAAACCGACCCGACTGAAATGATCTAAAAATCCACCGGACCCGACCCAAAGTCGGTTTCAAGTCGGGTTTGTTTTTACGTAGGGTTTGCACATCATTACTGCACAGGACTGGTCTGATTTCAAGTATTTTACCAGATTTTAAGTGACAATCTTTTGGTAATTGCGTTCATTTTGAACTACATTGTAGGCCTTATATTTGTCTATTTATATACTCAGTAATTTTGCACGATATTTATAATGAATGAAGTATGCTTGTGGCACCATTAAATAAATAAATAAAAAAAAAAAAACAGTAGAAATAAAGAAGTGTGGTAAAGTTTACCTCAATCAGAAAAAAATGTAAATACAGTGGTTAATTTTAAATTAAGACAGCATGTAAAATGGTGTTGTTAAACTAATTATGGCCTAGTTACTAGGATTTCTGTTTTCATTTGAAAAGAACACTAGATGTTTCACTTGGGTAATGAAACAACATATTAGGTACCGGTATGTTTTATGACGTTGTCTGTATTTCAGCTCACAATCAATGTTTTTTGTTAATAATTAAAAAAAAATATCAAATTTTAAACCCACAACTACATATGGGAGAGGAATGCTGATCATAAGTCCACTGATTAAAGGGTCACTAGACCATGTTTTGGATTGTTTACTTATCCTATTTGAAAAATCTGGTTGAAAAGATACAAACCTAATGTCTTAATTTTCCCAACAAATATTAAAATGATTGTTTACACCGGACACGACGGAGTTTGCATATGTTTTTCCTGTCATTTTTATTAATTGTACAAAACGCATGAGTTGTGTGTGTCACATAAATTACACACAGCACCAATGCCCAATGTGGTTCTTTATACACATCTGCAAAAGGCAACAATTAAATGGCTGGAATCAGGACTATACCCAAACAGCTCAAGATCTTAGGGTCGCAAAAGTGGACCCCGAAACACAAAAACGCCCAGTTTTTTAAGGATGGTTGTGTGAATGTTTATATCCTATGTTTAAATGCTATTTCCAATTAACATTATTTTATTTAGAATGCATTTTGTAGTCCATTTCGGCGATTCTAGGGCATAGTATCCCTTTAACCAGTTCGCGGCAGAGGACGTATATACACGCAAAATGTTTGCAAAAATCTAAATGGATGACTGATAAACACGCCACGAGCAACTTGGAGCGAGGCCCGGAATATTTGTCAGCAACTGGCTCGCAGCTGGCATGTATGGGTCTGCTGACCAAAGCCTGGTAAAGAACTGTTTTAATTAATTGTATATCATCATTTAAAAAAAACCATATTCCCTGTAAAACTTGTTTGATAATTCATCACATTAAGCAATTCAAAGTAACTTCAAAGATTTAACAAATAAAGTGTTCCTATTCAGTTTTGACAACCTACTTTAGGCATTCTTCAAATGCCAAATCTGTTTCTTTATTTCAAATAAGTCAGAGTAAAAATGAATGACAACCAAAAAAACAACAAGTTAAATCAAAATGTCTTTGTAGATTTTTTAAAAGTAAAGTTACATTTCAACACCAGCCAATTACAACTAACACAAATTTGGTACTAATACTTATATTAAAGGTAGGATACACCCTTGGTAATTGGTTGAATTATCAGGAATGGGTGGATATAAAGGTAGGATACACCATTGGTAATTGGTTCAATTATCAGGAATGGGTGGATGTAAAGGTAGGATACGCCATTGGTAATTGGTTGAATTATTAGGAATGAGTGGATGTAAAGGTAGAATACACCATTGGTAATTAGTTCAATTATCAGGAATGGGTGGATGTAAAGGTAGAATACACCATTACTAATTGGTTGAATTATCAGGAATGGTTGTATGTAAAGGTAGAATACACTATTGGTAATGGACCGATCCGGATTTGACCATAAGCCCCGCCCACCTTAGCAACGGCATGGCGACGCCATTACCCTGATCAAGTTCCACACACGTGAACACGCATACATGTAGACACTACCACACCGAGGGCATACTTGTCATTTTATCAAATGGAGGACACTTGAGTGTGTGTGAATTACACCTATCAAAGTGAGGACACGACACTAAAATGCTGGTTGTCCATTGGTTTCATATTGATGTGCATTCTAAAGTCATCATTGCGATTGCAAATTCTAAATAGTCAAGTACTCTGACGCATCCGTACATGTATGTGAACTTACGAAACACCCTGCTTAGCTTTGATGAAGCTTCATTTTGTTCCGACAAAAGTCTTTGATGTTCCTCCAGCTTCGTGTCTGCAGTGCCACAAGACAGGATGTTTCGATGTCTCGTTTGCCAGGAAGCTTCTTCAGCAGAAAGAATTTCTGCAAACCCTTCGTAACGTCTCCCTTCTCCTCGGCAGTCCAGGGACGACGTTTCACTCGTCTCGAGTTGTTCAGAGATGCCAGACTTCCAGATGGAACACTGATAGGAGCCTGTCGAGTACCTAATGTCAAATAGGAAACAAGTCGATATAAAACACAGATAATTAGGCACTTTTAATTCAGACAGCCTGATAGCCAGATGAACAAACAAATGGACAGACAGACAATTGTTTTTTTAAAGACAGCCCGACTTAACCAGTTTGCGCCGGGATTATTTTAACATCGCCGAGCCCACGGGCGGGATTATTTTTAACGAAACTCGATCCGAAGCGGGTTCAGGCTGATAGTGTCGGGAAGCACACCCACGCATTTCCGGCCTTGCGCGCTGCTGACATACATTTCCAAACTTGAACTTGGCGTGTTTATGCGTCATCCGTTTTGAATTTTGAATTTTTTTGCGTTTATATACGTCATCCGGCGCGAACTGGTTAAAATACAGACACATAAAAGCCTAAACTTACTGTTTTCACTGGGCACATTACAGGAATTGTCACTGCTGTTATCGCTGTCCTCGTCACTAGTGAAGCCTTCTGCAAGTCACAAAGAGCAGTTTTTGTTAGATTAATGCACACATACCTGACAGTTGGTTGTTGTCCTGCATGTAAATTCAGAAAAGTGGACTCAACTCTTGTCAAATTTCTGTGGTCTGTTTCTTACTATTTTTCTTTATTTCTCTTTCTTGTTCTGTAATGCAGGAGCAATAGCAAAAGAAATGCACAAAAACACGTACACCATTTGTTATCATATATTGTGAACTGATAACAAAATGTTATTTCTTGCATTTCTTTCGCTGTTGAAGATGTATTAGTGAATAGTAATTACTGATCAAGTATTTTTCAACAAAAGCAATAATTAATGTCTTTCTTTTGCTGTTGAGTAAATAATTTAAAACAACTGTGTCCTTACCACCAGTGACATGCAGTTCATCCAGGGATTTGCCCTGCTGGGAAGGCAAGTTTCCCCTCTCCAAGCTGAGAAAAAGCCTAGAAAGTTTGGTGACCCTCTGCACAGTATCTGGCAACTGGTAGTATTCACGATGGACACGCAAATCATGACCCATGAAGTTTGCAAGTGTTTCAAGTTGATGTTCCTTCAAGGCAAGAATTTGCGATGCGGTTGCCACGTGCTTACGAAGTTTTGTAGACCGGATGCTGGCAGCATTGTCAAGGCCCGCCATGTCTGCGTACACTCTTATACAGTCACATCCTCTTATATGACCTGTACCTCCATAAGAACATCGTGCAAACAAGTAGGTGTTGTCGTGGGCGACTCCAGCTTCATTTCTCTTCGCAATCAGAGCACTCAACCATGCCACCACCTCATTGCTGAGAAGCACAGGAACAGTTCGACCCCTCTTGCCAACTATTTCGACAACTCTGAACATCTTGCACAGATGCCGTTCAAGATCAGTCAGCAGGCATTCCCCGTTGACACTAGCTGTTGTGTGCTTCTGAAAGTCTTTTAGTTTCTTCTTTGATACCTCCCCTTGCCTTCTGCGGTTGAACATAATAAGGTGGCACAGTGCGACTTCATTCAATCTCTTCCAAGCTGGTCCAATTTGTTCGCCCCGAGCATCCTGGACAAGTTCCACTTCCCTGTTGCCAGCTTCATGGAGGAACGCCGACATTTTCACAACATCAGCATTTGTCGGCAGAATTTTAGGTTTGTTGCGCTTTTCTTGGTACAGTGTTCTGTGTGCACGGGTGGATACACGGTCTCGCCAGGTCAGTTCGCACAACTGCAGAAATTCTTCAGCGTGTTGCGCTTTTTGCTTTTGGCCAGACTCTAGAGCATTTCCTTTAAGTATGAGTGCACACTTCTTGATGGAATGTCCAATCTTTAAAGCTAGAGACGGAACATCATACAACTGCTTGTCTTCATTAAAGCCAGCAATACCGTGAACAGCCTTGATGATATCATTCACGTAGTGGGGGTGGACAAATAATTCAAGTGATGCATTTGGCTGGTGTGTATTCTTGCGGAGTTGTATGACAAGACGACCCAATTCCCGTATCTTGTTTCGGATGTAGCCATGTTGATCTACATCGTGCCCGAGTTTCGCGTATTCCCGCTTGGCTACTTCCACAATCAAAGTGTCATTCTTGGCCAGCAGAGTCACCTCATCTCTCTTCATCGGAATAAGAACCTGGTTCAACTGGAAAGACACACCGACAGGTGAAGGCTTTAACAAATCACTCTTGTGAGCAACACGTCTACGCAGAGGAGTTGTGGTAGTGCTACCATGCGAGTGTGCAGGGAGTGCAGGTTTCAGTGGGCACTGGTGACGCCAGAGATCACTTCGCACATAATAGCCATAACAATATATGCACGGTCCGTATGCATGTGGAGCTACCTTATGATTAGGCCTATATCCTACAATAAGTGCACCCCGGCCTTTCCGAAGGACTTGGCAATTGTGCCTATGATTACCAACATTGCGGATTTTCCACAGAAGTATCTTACGGGCACTTGGGTTGGTCTCAGACGCAATCTCTACAACTTCGCTCTCTTCTTTGTGACATGACTGGAGATGACGGGGCAACTTAGATTGAGGTACTTCACAGAAAAAGCAGAAGTGTTTCTTGTCCCATTTCCTGTGCCCACTTTCATTGCTGGTCTCCATGACTGTTATGTGACCGGTCTTAGTAGCCTCGGTTGATGATCTCTGTGACTCGGCACTTGAGGCTTCATATGGAGCAGGACAAACGGCAGGTCCTGTACCAGAATCAGCCTGTGGGCCATCATCCCAACTGGAACTGCTTTGTAGACTGTCTGAACCATTTAAGTGCGGACTCGAGAAAAGCGTATGGGCCACCTGGCATAGAAATCAAATCAAAATCACATTTAATTTTAAACAAATAACAATTTCTTTGTGGAGGGGTGGGAGGGCGAGGGTGTGTGCGTTTGTTTTTGATTGAAATAGGGGACGTATGACAAAGGGAACAATGGGGTCCCCTATTCCGCAAAGGTCCCCGATTCAGACTCGTGTGCAAATCCTATGGCGATCATCCGAAAACGTTAGAGTACAAACAAAAGAGGGAAGACGGTCGGACAATGCCCCGTCCCCTATTGACGGCATTTACCCACTTGTGTGGGTGTGTGTGTGTGGGGGGGGGGGGGGGGGGGGTGGGCGGGGGTGAAGGGGGGGGGGATGGTGCTTGCAAAAAACACTTTATTTACAAATTTGTTTCTGGCTTCTGGGCACCCAGAGTGAATATTTTATAGGGTTCAGAAAACAATTGCACTAATGAATCAAAATCTTACTACTTTCTATGTTGCCGGATGCAGAAAACGTTTATGATTTAGAACCAGTGAAAAAAAAACCAAACACCACTGTTATTTTCTTTAGGGGTAAACGCATATGCCTAATTGCCTCGGACTAGTTGCCCCTCTGAAGGAGAGGGAGTGGGGAGGAGGGGGAGTGGGGAGGGGTGGGAGGGGTGGGTGTGGGGGGGGGGTGAAGGGGGGGTGAAGGGGGGATGGTGCTTGCAAAAAACACTTTATTTACAAATTTGTTTCTGGCTTCTGGGCACCCAGAGTGAATATTTGATAGGGTTCTGAAAACAAGTTGAGTGTGTGTGAATTACCTCATATGGAGCAGGACAAACGGCAGGTCCTGTACCAGAATCAGCCTGTGGGCCATCATCCCAACTGGAACTGCTTTGTAGACTGTCTGAACCATTTAAGTGCGGACTCGAGAAAAGCGTATGGGCCACCTGGCATAGAAATCAAATCAAAATCACATTTAATTTTAAACAAATAACAATTTCTTTGGGTTATCTCTAAAATATACTATCATTTTAACACCATCACAAGCAACAACATTCGCCCTTGATGTGCAACTTAACTGACGACATACCGGTATTTATCCTCTTCATAAAAAGATATGTAATTCAAATGAGAATTTGTGTCATGTGCATTCATTATATGACTTCTAAGACTTCTAAGGCACTTAGGGAGACACTAAAATGTCTCCCTAAGTGCCACTGTCTCCTTTTTACCTAAAAACTTACGCTAGTTTGTCTCCCCAAGTGCCTATTTGGAAGAATTACGCATTTCATTTGTATTCTTCCTAACCTGTCTGTTGTTAATTAATGCATTCTATGGTAATTTTCTCACCTGGTGCTCAAATAGGCAGCGTGTCACACCATCAGTGTACCGGACGCAGTACTTTCCTGATAAGAAAGCCACAAATTCAACTAATTAAACTTTAAAGGGATTACATGCAATTGGGAGTGGAATGTTGAAAAGTATTTGTTGTTTACAGATCATATATATTTTTGGTTCTGAAGGGGGGGGGGGAGGAATCAAGTTTAGGAAAAATGGCATTGTTTATTTACATGTGGTACATGTCATGGGGGGATGTAAGAGGGTATACAGCTGTCTTAATTTATGTGTGACAAATGGGATTCTACATTATGGATTACATTTCTTACCTACGGAACCCCTAATGGGACATATGACGAATAGTAATCACCGTGACAAAATAAATTTAGTTTTGTATTTCTTGCCCACGAAATCATTTCGTGCCCATGAAATCATTTCGTGCCCACGAAATCATTTCCCGTGCGCTCGAAAAAAATAATTTCATGAGCTCGAAATAATTTGTGTGCTCGAAATAATTTATTTTGTGTGCGCTTGAAATAATTTCCTGCGCTCGAAATCATTTTGTGCAATTGTTAGAAATCGGTTAAGTAAATATGTTTTACAGCACGGTCTTGACGCAAGGTTAACGTGAACCCACAAATTACGAGGGCATTCCATTTGTTTTCGTCATATGTCCTTTTAGAGGCTCCGCACTTACCTTTGGTGAAGGAGATTATTACGGCAGGATACCATGATGAATCTGGAGGCCACAGTGCGATTACGTTCTCCCCTTTATGATGCTGGTGATTTGTCAAGGTTTCATCAAGACGACTACTTCGTTTCATGTTTGTTAAGGTAGTTCTGTCAGCCACACCTCGACTACACAACAATACAACAACAATATACCATTAAACTGATAATACAATTAAATATTAATAATTGTGGCTACTTATTTGTTTCATTATTTATACAATAACTACAATTAACTATTTCTTGTTCGCACGGTGCTCAACAACTCATGCTTGCGTTGGCAAAATAAAGCAGTTAAATTTGGTTATAACTTCTATATTATTCTGAAATTAGGCATATTCACTTCCCATATCATCCTATAGACTAGAGTGAGAGATCGAGGCCATGACTACAAATTACATTACAACGTAAATTAGCATGTCATATATGTCATAGTCTGCTACATTCATACTCATAGGACATAGCGAGTAACATGCAAGCTTCCAAATACAATTGCTCTACTTACCATTTATTCCAGCTCCATGGTACACCTAGCTAGCTGCAAATGACCACGTCTTCGCATAAACTACAATATGCACTTAGGCCAAAACAACGTTATAATAGTTAAGACATGTCTGGGCTAGTTTAATAAGAGACATGTAATGTACACATGTAATGTTACATGTATACATTTACGTCGTTGTCACACGCGCAACCAACGGAGGGCGCTATGCCATTCAGGGTAATCCTGTTTGCGGGTTTTTTTAGGGGGTAACAAATGTGCATACTGCCTCACGTCAGGTCTTATGCGTCAACCGAGGACTCCTCCCAAACGCTTTGATATTTAACCAACAGTCAAAAACGGCCACGAAAGTGCCATTTTTCACAATATTTCATACCGAGGACGCGCTCGGTTTGCAAGGTGTCCTCAGTATGTGAGTGTGTACTTACATAAAAGCCCTCCATTTGCGGTATTGACATGTACGTGTACGTACCAGGGTTGTAGTCGAGTCCCTGCAAGTCTTTTCACAAGTCCTTTCGTGAAGCCAGTCACAAGTCCCTTTATAAAGGCAGTCACAAGTAACTAGATGAACAATGACAAAGGAATGCCTTTGTCAAAGCTGATTTGAATAGCTTGTGATTTGAATTGGAACTGAAGGACTTGTGATGGACTTGCAGGGACTTACAGGGACTTGCAAGGACTTGTGATGGACTCGACTACATCCCTGGTACGTACATACAGTCGTGAACCACATAACGATCGAGGATCCCCTATTGTATTTTCCTTTATTCCTATGTTATATCCATTACCTTAGCGCTTGCCCCGACGATCGAGGACCGAATTCGGACATTCTTACCGTCGATCGAGGATCCTTTGTTCCCTTTGTTCTCTGTTGTGCTTCGACCCTCGATCGTTATGTGGTACCAGAGCACATGGGTCGTGTGTGTCATATAAATTACACACAGCACCAATGCACAATGTAAGTGGTTTCTTACACATTCTGCAAAAGGCAAACATTACATGGCTTGAATCACGACTATACCCAAACAGCTCATGTTCCGGGGTCGCAAAACTGGACCCCGAAACTCATTCTACCCAAGAACAACACAAAAACATTCAGTTTTTAATGGATGGTTGTGTAAATGTTAAATGCTCTTTCCAATTAATATAATTTCATTCAAAATGCATTCTGTAGCCCGATTGGGCGATTCTAGGACATTATAGTATCCCTTTAACCAGTTTGCGCCAGAGGACGTATATACATGCAAAATGTTTGCGAAAACCCAAATTATAAAATACTGATAAGACTGATAAAATAACTGATAAAATAATCCCGCGCCTGGGTCTGGCAAAGAGCTGTTGGGCGAAGATGTTTCTTTATAGTCATTATTTGTATGTTTCCTTTCTTGCCATTATTTTGGTGAGTAAATATGCCGCTTCCGTTTGCTTTGATGATATTTTCATCTGCCTCTGTAGTCATGGCTACCAGCAGCCACCAGCAACGATCACTGTCCTATGTAGTCATTTATAGAATTAAATGAACCATGCAACATTGTTGTGTACACTGTAGTCATGGCTACCAGCAGCTACCAGCTACGATCACTGTCCTATGTAGTCATTTATAGAATTAAATGAACATGCAACCTTGTTGTGTACACTGGGGCAGCTCTATTTGGCAGTTAGCTAGCGTCACAAAATGTAATTACCTACAAGAGGTCTCAACTACAGCTCCCTGTACAAGTGAAGGTTAGAAAGGAAAACAGCATTTTATTGTTATTATTGTGATCCAGTCTAGAGACACCAGAAACAATTTTGCTGAAACGCTTTATATTTGACTTGATAAGTCTTTGTCTTATGACCTGGGCCAAATGTCGTGGCTTTGCTTACCGTTACCGAAAAATCCCTGCTTACTGTAGCAGAACATTCCGTGCGTACGGTAAGCGTATTTCACGCATTCGCATGCGTACATCCCATAACTAGGGATTCTGTACTTACAGGGTTAGCAGAGAAAATGTTGATTGTAAGCGCAGAATTCTGTGCCTTGGTGAAATGTGCCTTGGTGTGTAAGTAACAAGACCAGGGGTGATAAAATAGTATAAAATGACATTGATTGGGGTAATCAACGTAAATGTAATTGGCCCCCACATAACAGATTGAAATACTGAAAAGTGGTGGCGCTGTTCTGACGTACATTCGGTTACCCCCAAAAGAATGCTGCACGTCCCGGTCGCGATATTTTGTTCCGTACCACTAACGATCTATGGTCGTATACTAAAGCATATCGTCACCTTCCTAAAATAACGGCCCAAGTCACGTTTTGAAGAAAATGATATTTCGGCCCAAGTCATCTCTTCATGAGGCTAACCACCTTAAATGGCATATGTGCTGAATTGGACATATTCATGCTGCTTATACCCAGTTAGTATAATGGCCTAGGTCAAGCGTGTGACTTAGGTTGTTTTATCACTAAACCTTTCTGTTTAAAATGAGCAAAAATATCATTTATTCTATGTTTGGTTCAGTTTTCTCTGTTTTTCTCAAAACTTGAAAATATGACTTAGGCCATTATTTTAAGAAGGTGACGATATGCGAGTTGCGAGTCAGGTTCTCGGACTTTATTTCCCTTTCAACATTTTTTTCTCCAAACCACAAATTAGTAAAATGAAAATGTTGCAAATTACTAACAAACCTATACAAAGGTAATAAATAAACAAAACAAAAATTTAATAGGTTTTTATGGAATTCGATCTCGCGCCTTCTGGTTAATAACCCTGTGCATTATCCACTACAGTACAGCAATGTCTCGTTCAGTTGCGTGGTTTTAATAATAATATCATTTCGTATAAAGTGCCCTACTGGACAATTCTATATGTAATAGCTCGTTAGTGCTACGCTTAAAAAAGTCGCGGCCCGGTCGGCTGGTCGAGGGGTTCCCAAATATACGTCACGATTATGCAAAGTTTACATGATAATAAGCTACCATTCTAGGGGCGGGGCCGTTTCCCCCAAACCCTCTTTGTTCATATGTATTACTTAAAACAAAAACTGGAAATAACTCTAACTCCCCAGGGTGTGTGCAAAATCATATTTATTTTGGAGGAGTTTGGAGGGTGAGGGTTACCTTTTATTTAAACAAAAACAAATTACATTAAATGGGCCATTTTAACTACAAATTGTAGTTGGCACGGTACCAAGTACACATTAGCAGGCACAGTGATCCTGCAATATTAATGTAGCACATTAATTCCTAATCGTTTCGGGTTTTCAGTTTATTTCGGGTTTTACACAAGACGGCTAAACTGACCCGAAACGACCCAAATACTGCAAGTGCAAAACCAAAACCGACCCGACTCAAAGTCGGTTTCGATTCGGGTCAGTTGTTTCAGGTAGGATACACCATTTGCAGATATCTAAAATTGTAGTAGGCCTAAATAAAGATTGTAGACATCAAGAGAAATGATTGCACTAGATATCCTGTAATTGTTCGAAAAAATTGAATCATTTAAACAATAAATTGCGATCGCGGCGATCGTGAAATATTTATAGGATAATAGTGCGAGGACCTGGTCATTACTGCGTTATAATTGACCGAGTTGGGGATGACCGCTGGTAATAGACCGAGCCGAAGGCGACACGCGCATTTTGAAAAATATAGATACAAACGTTCTACTCGTACATTTATAGCGCCCAGTATCAAGATTTGACGCGTCCTTGTTACAAGTCACCGTAGGACTGTTGCATTCGGCCAACCATTAGCTTACATGATGCTTGAATAATAAAAACCTAGGAGAGTTGATGGCTTCTGATTGGTCGAGACTCGATCACGTAGTGGGCATTATTTTGTAGTAATTGACCGGCTTTTAAGAAGAAGCGAATAAATCTCCCCTGAACCAGCATTATTCAAGCATCATGTAAGCCAATGATTGGCCGAATGCAACAGTCCTACGGTAGGTAACTTGTAACAAGGACGATTCAAATCTTGATATGATACTGCGCGCTATAAATGTACGCGTATAACGTTTGCATCGTCTTTTAACGCTAGCGCGTTGCTATGCACGGTGGGCATCAGTAGTAGTATGGTCTCAAAGTATGGGTAATAATAACAACACATATTGAAAAGACAAGGTACCACGCATAAGCTAAAATGTGGCCCCTAAACCATATGAAGCACGATATGTGGCAGAGAAACCCCCCCCCCCCCCCCCCCCCCTCTTTTGTGTTGACCATTGTGTTCCCGGAATCTCAGGAATTCCTTGTAGGTTTCAAGGGGGGGGGGGGGGGGGGGGGGTAGGTTATAATAGTGTTGAGTCCGTATAAAGTATAGGGATAAGAGGGGGTACCCCTCTGCCACATATCGTGCTGGGTATACCCTAAACATAAAAACAAAACACTGGAAATATCGCAGAAAGAAAAGTCACGAAATTTGAAGCATTTTCACAATTTGTATCGTTAAACAGGTATTTATTTAAGGGAATAACAGGACGAGGACATTCGGCTCGGTCCATTACCAGCGGTTATCCTCCAACCCGGTCATTATCACGCAGAAATGACCGGGTCCTCTCACTGATATTATTCCCTAATTAATGCTGGTTTAGAAGACATTTTATTCGGTTCTTCTTAAAAGCCGGGGACATTACTGTAAAATAATGCCCTCCACGTGATCGAGTCTCAACCAATCAGAAGCTATCAACTCTCCAAGGTATTTATTAAATATAACTCAAATGTTGCCGTTAATTTAGCGAGAAATTATGCCACTTCTGTTTGCTCTGATGAAATTTTCATCTGCTTTTGTAGTCAGGGCTATCAGCACGATCATTTATGTAAAAAAAAAAAAGCACGCACCCTTTTGTGTCCAGTGGGGCCGCTCTATTTGGCAGTTAGCTAGCGTCACAAAATAAAATTACCTACAAGTGGTCTCAACTGCATCTCCCTGTACAAGTGAAGGTTAGAAAGGAAAACAGCATTCGAGTATGTACTACTGGGATCAAGTCTGATGACACCAGACACGATGTTGCTAAAACGTTCCATATTTGGCTTGATAAGCCTTTGTCTTATGACCAGATGCAGCGATGGCGCCGGAAGTTGTAGCGGCAGTTTTATGAGAGGGGTGTACCCCTGTCCCCCTGCTTGGAAAATGTGGGGTGAGAAATGCTATCGAAAATTTGGTATGGATCTACCGTGGGCCGAAGCGAAACAAGAGTGCCTTAAGACGGGAGGCCACTTGGTCATGCCACGGTCTCAGCAGGAAACCGAGTTCCTCTTGAAGAATGTGCACCCCAGGTTTTGGATCAACTGCAATGATTTGAAAGTCGAAGGTTTGTCAACATTTTGCTCAGTTTTAGGGGTCGTATGAATAAAAACTAGCAAATGCTATGAAGCACAAGCAAAAAGAAAAAGTATTTACTTCGAAGTAAAAGCATTAAGGAAAAGCAAATGCTTCAATTCGTATGAATAAAATAATGGGCCGTATGCATAAACAATAGCATTTGCTTTTACTACCAATTTTCAAGCATTTACTGGAATCTGTATGAATAAAAATGAAGCAAAAGATTTTACTGGAAAGTATTTGCTAAAGACTAAAAGTATTTACTTTTTAATTTCCAGCATTTGCTAGAATATTAGTATTTGCTCCATTTGGTATGAATAAAAATGAGTAAATGCTTCAGATTTGCAGTATTTACTCGTACTTTTTCAAGGTTGGGTCGGGGCTACCTTGAAAAAATAGAAGCAAATACTAATATGAAAAATAGGAGCTTTTGTATATGTGGTTAGGCAGGAAAAGTTATGAACATGGAAGATGGATTGTCTAGGATTAAAATACAAGCAGTTGTACTAATTTTGGGCAAGGAAATGAGACGTAGATGGCCGATAATTTCTTGCAATATTGCTGAGACAGAAAACGGCATCGTGACTGCGAAGCAGTAACTTGAGGTTCCGATTTCATTCAAACACCCCTGTCAGCGTGTGTGCGTTTGTTTTTGATTGAAATAGGGGACGTATGACAAAGGGAACAATGGGGTCCCCTATTCCGCAAAGGTCCCCGATTCAGACTCGTGTGCAAATCCTATGGCGATCATCCGAAAACGTTAGAGTACAAACAAAAGAGGGAAGACGGTCGGACAATGCCCCGTCCCCTATTGACGGCATTTACCCACTTCTGTGTGTGTGTGGGTGTGTATCGTACACACAATAGAGACTCTATTGTTATAAACCATTCGGCTGTGAAATCAATTGCAAGTAAAAAGCATGTACTGCTATTTCAGCCAGTAAATGCTAAACAGTAAAACTTTATTTTATTTATACGAATTGAAGCATTTGCTTTTCCTTAATGCTTTTACTTAGAAGTAAATGCTTTTATTTTTTGCTTGTACTTCATAGCATTTGCTAGTTTTTATTCATACGACCCATGATGCCCTTCTCTGTCTAAGTAATATTGCAAGAAATTATCGGCCATCTACGTCTCATTTCCTTCCCAAAATTCAGTACAACTGCTTGTATTTTAAATCTCCTATTTTTCATATTAGTATTTGCTTCTTTTTTTTCAAGGTAGCTCCGAACCGACCTTGAACAATTTCGAGTTAATACTGCAAATCTGAAGCATTTACTCATTTTTATTCATACCAAATGGAGCAAATACTAAAATTCTAGCAAATCCTGGAAATTAAAAAGTAAATACTTTAGGTCTTTATCAAATACTTTACAGTAAAACCTTTTGCTTCATTTTTATTCATACATATGCTAGTAAAAGCTTGAAAATTGGTAGTAAAATCAAATCAAAACAGAAGATGACACAAAATGTGTCGTGTGCCAAGGAAAAAGACATTAGCATCCTAGGCATGCAAACATCACTTTAGAAGATATTCGAGTTTAGCCGTTTTTGTGCTGCCTTTTCAAAATTATACACTACATAAGGCTGAATCTTATCGAATAGTAGGTTGCACATATTTTATTTTGGACTGTTTCTTAATTTTATTTTAAAATATTACCTAATTATAATGTTATTTACATATTTATGCTAACGACTTTTTGCAAAAATCGTAAGGCAAAAACGAATGGTGTATACACCATTGGTAATAGCTTGAATTATCATGAATGGGTAATTTAGGGGGTTCTATTTTATAGTAAATATCGTTTAACTGATATGTCCAATAAGAAAAGCAAACAAAAAAAGCGTTCGTTTTCAACCGGCGTCGGGCAGTGGTTTTTATGTTGTTCTTAGTTTTTTTGCGATCGCCGTCTGGCAATAATAAAGTGAAGTGAAGTTTAAGTTGAAATTTCAAAAATGAATATTTTACCTCACTTTCAATTAAATATGGCCGATTGGCTACAAATCAAAGTACCTCTTGGAATTTCCATTGAGCAGAATTCCCTGCAAGTTTGTTGAAAGTCTCTTTTTGTGTTTGTCTAACAGGCGCGTGGGTGTGTCAGGACGGCACTAGTGATGTGGAGTACAGAAACTGGGAGGAGTGGGAGCCGAATAACCGTGAAGGTGGAGAGCATTGTGCAGATGCAGTAAAGGCTGGCTGGAATGACATTCCGTGCCAGGAAAAACGCCCCGTTATCTGCCAACAACCAAAGCTACAACATTAGATGTGACAGGGCTCACCACTTCATATAATGAAGAGAAGATGTTTAAGATTGTATAAAAACTAGAGATTTTGTTGTTTACGTCAGCAAGCGTGTTAATTAACCAGTTCGCGTCAGATGCTGTGTATACACGCAATTTTTTTTCGGGAATTCAAAACGGATGACAGAAAAACACGTCACGAGCAAGGCCAAAAATATCTGTCAGCGATCAACTCACAGCGAGCAAGGGAGCAAAGGATGAAACATCCGACTAATTTCCTGACATTATGGTGTCCTAAAATAGTTCACGGTTTCATGTGTAAAAGGGACACCAAGTTTTGAAACTGCTGTTAAAATGCATTGTTTGGTTCTAATATTTAATCAAATACTACCATATGCACATAATGTGAGAATTGCCCTTCATTATGTTAAAGCATGTTAATACAGCTTAAGAATGGCACTATATTTAAATGATTTAATAACTAGTTCAGCGAGTTTCATAGAGCGTTTAGTCGAAACGTTCCACGTGTAAACAAGACCTTTTTTGTTTTCCTTACACACGGTGTAATGTTTCTGAGAAATAAACCGATAATTGGGTTCACTGGCAAATCCAAATGTATCATCATAAATTACATGTCCCACTTGATAAGTGTGAAATCATAACAAAGATTACATGCTTTGAAAATTTTAATTTGGGGTCATAGGTTTCACATTTTGGGGCACCAAATGGTGTATGTCCCCAATTCGCAATCATGCACCGAGTTGTTATTTGTATCTAATCAAGTTATTTTCACAATAAACCTTGACGTGCTATCCTGGGTAAGACCCCCAAAAATACATTTTAAAATAAACACACCACATTGAGCATAAATTATTGCAAAAATAGCAAGAAAACTAATTGATGTCCCGTTACACCTGAAACCGTTAATGGGTTTTGACATAATATTTTGGCATTTCTGGGAAAAACAATGTGATTTTGGCTACAATTAATGGGGAATGACAATATCTTTAGGTTAAATATAATCTTTAAATATCTTTAAGTCATCCCTGTTTATCATTTTTTCCATTTTGGCTCATAATAACACAAGTTTGGCGCCCTAATTTATGGAATAACCATTACAGCTTAATATCAAATTACCAGAGATGTAACTTTACTTAAAGCAACGTAATCTGCTGTTCGTGTATCACTCTTTCCGTCAAGGTACATGTACCAGTTTATTTATGCTGGTAAAGTTGTGCATTTTTGTCTCGTCGAGCTGAAGTGTTAGTTACGCGACAAAAGGCAGCACACACTGACCCAACGTTTGCAAGTGCAAAACCAAAACCGACCTGACTAAAATTATCTAAAAATCCACCAGACCCGACCCAAAGTCAGTTTCGAGTCCGGTCAGTTTATTAAGTCGGTTTTGCACATCATACTGCACAGGACTAGCCTGATTTCAAGTATTTTACCAGATTTTAAGTGACAATCTGTTGGTAATTGCGTTCATTTTGAACTACATTTTAGGCCTTATATTTGTCTAGTTATATACTCAGTAATTGTGCACGATATTTAGAATGAATGAAGTATGCTTGTGGCACCATTAGATTAAACAAAAACAAAAACAAAACAGTAGAAATATTCACTAAAGCAGTGTGGTAAAAATAATCCTGCGCCTGGATCTGGCAAAGAGCTGTTGTGCGAAGATGTTTCTTTATAGTTATCATTTTTATCTTTCATTTCTTGCCGTTATTTTGGCGAGAAAATATGCCGCTTCCGTTTGCTTTGATGATATTTTCATCTGCCTCCGTAGTCATGGCTACCAGCAGCTAGCAGCTACATTCATTTGATGGGGTCATTTATAGAATGAAATGAATCATGCATCCTTTTTGTGTACACTGGGGCAGCTCTATTTGGCAATGAGCTAGCGTCACAACATTTAATTACTTACAAGTGGTCTCAACTACAGCTCCCTGTACAAGTGAAGGTTAGAAAGGAAAACAGCATTCGAGTATGTACTACTGTGATCCAGTCTGATGACACCAGAAAACGATGTTGCTGAAACACTTCATAAATTGGCTTGATAAGTCTTTGTCTTATGGCCTGGGCCCAATTTATCGGCTCTGCTTACCGTTACCGAAAAATACCTGCTTACTGTAGCAGAACATTCCGTGCTTACGGTAAGCGTATTTTACACGTAAGCGAGGAATGTTGGCTTCTGCGCATGCGTACATCCGTAACCAAGATTATGTGCTTACAGGGTTAGCACAGAATCTTTCTGCTTTCACGGTTAGAACAAAATGGTGATTGTAAGCGCAGAATTCTGTGGTTAGCAGAGCAAAGAAAATGGACCCAGGTGCAGCGACGAAACCGGAAGTTGCAGCAGTTTTATGAGAGGGGTGTGCCCCTGTCCTCTTGGTGGGAAATGTTATCAAAAATTGTGTATGGAACTAACTATTCTTCAAGGGGGAATCACAATATTTTTAAGTCAAATATCTTTAAATATCTTTAAGTTATCCCTGTTAATAATTTTTTTTCATTTTGGCTCACAATATCACAAGTTGGCGCCCTAATTTATGGAATAACCCAAACAGCTTAATATCAAATTACCAGAGATGTAACTTTACTTAAAGCAATGCAATCTGCTGTTCGTATATCACTCTTTCCATCAAGGTAGGCCTACATGTACCAGTTTATTTATGCTGGTAAAGTTGTGCATTTTTGTCTCGTCGAGCTGAAGTGTTAGTTACGCGACAAAAGGCAGCACACACTGACCCAACGTTTGCAAGTGCAAAACCAAAACCGACCTGACTAAAATTATCTAAAAATCCACCAGACCCGACCAAAAGTCAGTTTCGAGTCCGGTCAGTTTATTAAGTCGGTTTTGCACATCATACTGCACAGGACTAGCCTGATTTCAAGTATTTTACCAGATTTTAAGTGACAATCTGTTGGTATTTGCGTTCATTTTGAACTACATTTTAGTCCTTATATTTGTCTATTTATATACTCAGTAATTCTGCACGATATTTATAATAAATGGAGTATGCTTGTGGCACCATTAGATTAAACAAAAACAAAAACAAAACAGTAGAAATATTCAATAAAGCAGTGTGGTAGAATTTTCCTTATTCTGAAAAATGTGTTATTTTTTTATTTGGGCCGCATGTAAAATGGTGTTGTTAAACAAAACGATGCTCTTACTACAAGAATTTTAGTTTTTATTTGAAAGGCAAACTATATGTTTCACTTAGGTAATGAAACAACATATTGAGAGTGGGTCCACGTAAATCCCCCAAACTTTTCTCACTAGATATGAAAAGACCAATGTTAAATATAATTAAATCCAAAAAGAAGATATTCTGAGACCCCTGGCAAGTTGACTTTTTGAGAGACAAAAATAGGGTAAAAATTACTATTTTACAGATTTTAAAAACATGCTTTAATGCATGTATTAAAAATAGCATAAGGATAACATTTAAAACATTTAATTATTTTCTCAAGTAAGGGCAAGGATGATACTTTGTAATGATAGGCCTATAGTTGATTTTGTGATATAATTTTGCATCTTGGTTGGGTGATTTTTTTTTAAGCTAAAAAAACAGTGTTTGGCGGCCCCAAAACTGGCTAAAAATTCAAAAAACACAAAATGGCCTGTTACCACGTCTACGAGCCATAGAAACAATTTTTTTCTATTTTGGTTACTTGCTTACCAAGTCCTTTCATATTAACATAAAATAAAAAAAATTCCGAGGACACTAATATGAAATATTTACGTGGACCCACTCTGAAGAGTGGGTCCACGTAAATAATTAATATAAGTGTCCTCGGCATTTTGTTTTTACTTTTTTAATATGAAAGAACTTGGTAAGCAAGTAACCAACATTGAATTTTATAAATAATGCTTTAGTTGGGTTCTGTAGAAATAATGTTTTAGTTCACAACTAGTATTGTTTCCTCTTTTTATATGCCATTCATAAATACCTAGGACGGTTTAGGCATTCCTATTGGTCGAGAGCCCGTCACGTGGCCGGTATTAAATGGACGATAATAAAGACATGGCTGGAAGTGTTTAAACCAGCTGGCAACAAAGGTGCAATGAAGTCGATGCCCTTTTTGCTAACTGCTCATTCGATGGCAACTTCGTCGTGAATATGTCCCCACGAGCATCACCACCGTCAACTTAAAACACTGACATATGACACTTAGCAATAATTTGCCGAATTTATCGATGATTTGGTCCAAAAATGAGTGTAATTTAACAATCAGTCGTAAGTGTCTGTACGTCGCGCGATCGCGCATTATACCCGTCCCCAGGACTCATTTTATTTCTAACCGTATCTCGTCTCAAATAGTAAGAGCGGGTAGTGTTGAGCGCGTACAGCTTGACACCCTGGGTACGAGGTTGCCAATGGCAGTAATAGTCTGGTTCATAGTAAATACGCCTTAATGCATATATTGTGTAGAGCGACAGAGGCGGAAACATGTCATTTTACACACACAGAATGGCGAAACACCGAAATTTACTTGCGACAATTTTCCGTGATTTTCGGGGCTTTTTTGGCTGAATTTTACAAAAAAGGTATTTATGAATGGGAATAAATGTGTGTTCGGTCGGTATTTATCACCCTGTTTAATACCGCTTTAGAGTCTGGGTGCTGATAATTACTTTTGCCTTCAGCTCGGGTAATTATCAGGACCCAGACTCCAAGCGGTATTAAACAGAGTGATTAAAACCTCTCGAACACACATTATTCCCTTATTAATAAAATGTTATCAGAAATGATATGTAAGAAATGTTGTAGTCCAGATTTTTGCCGTCAACAAATGCTGCTTATTCAGTAGGAGTAATTCAAAGGGCCTACAACTCACTCTTATAATTTGAAAAAGGCGCCAGATTCATAAAAATATTCTTGTTTGTGTGTATTATTACTTCAAACTGAAGAAAAAGTTCAAATTATATTTCTTTAGTTTTTGGGGAAAATGACAATTGTTGATGCAATACTGCCTTAAGAGGATACAATCCCCCAAACCCAAATCCAAAGGAAAATATTCTGAGACCCCTGGCAAGTTGACTTTTTGAGGGACAAAATAGGTTTAAAATTACAATTTACAAGTTCTGAAAACATGCTTTAATGCATGTTCTAAAAATAGCATAAGGGTGACATTTAAATCTTTTTTTTTTCAAGTAAGGGCAAGAATGATATACTTTGTAATGATATAGTTGATTTTGTGATAACATTTGAATTTTGGCTGGCTGATCTTTTTTTTAAATAAGCAAACAAACCTATTTTTTTTGCGGCCGCAAAACTGGCTAAAAATGTCCAAAACACAAAATGGCCTTTTCCCATGGCAACAGGCCATAATAAAAAAGTTATTTCAATTTTGGTAACTTTCTTACCAAGTCCTTTCGTATTAAAACAGATTTTAAAAATGCCGGGGACACTTATATGAAATATTTACGTTGACCCACTCTGTACCGTTACGTTTTATGACGTTGTCTGCATTTTAGCTCACAAACAATAGGAGAAAGTGTCATTAAGTGGGTTTCGATTATTTTATAGTTTTTTTGTTAATAATTTATAAAAGTTTAAACCCAAAATTACATATGGGAGAGGAATGTTGATAATAAGTCCATCGATTAAAGGGGTACTAGGCCATGTTTTGGATTGTTTACTTATCCTATTTCAAAAATCTGGTTGAAAGGAAACCAACCTATAATGTCTTAATGGGACCGGAGAAAAAGGAAAAATAAATTGTTTACATCGGACACAACTGAGTATGCATACGTTTTTCCTATAATTTTCATTTAGTGTACAGACACATGGGTTGTGGTTTCACATAAATTACACACATCACTAATGCACAATGTAAGTGGTTTCTTAATTATCTGCAAAAGGCAAACATTACATGGCTGGAATCACGACTACACCAAAACAGCTCAAGTTCTTGGGGTCGCAAAACTGGACCCCGAAACTCAACACAAAAACACACAGTTGGTAATGGATGGTTGTGTAAATGTTAAATGCCCTTTCCAATTAATATAATTTCATTCAAAATGCATTTTGTAGCCCGTTGGGTGATTCTAGGACATAGTGTCCCTTTAACCACTTCGCCCCGGAGGACGCGTTACACGCAAAATGTTTGCGAAAACTAAAATGGAAGACTGATAAACACGCCATGAGCAACTTGGGGCGAGGTTGGGAATATATGTCAGCAACTGGCTCGCAGCTGGCATGTGTGGGTGTGCTGCCCAGAGACGGCCGGCCTGGGCCCGCTGGATCTGGCCAAGAGCTGTTGTGCGAAGATGTTTCTTTATAGTCACCATTTGTATCTTTCCTTTCTTGCCGTTATTTTGGCAAGAAAATATGCCGCTTCCGTTTGCTTTGATGATATTTTCTTCTGCTTCCGTAGTCATGGATACCAGCAGCTACCAGCTACGATCATTTTATGGGGTCATTTATAGAATCAAATGAATTATGCACTTTTGTTGTGTACACTGGGGCAGCTCTATTTGGCAGTTAGCTAGTGTCACAACATTTAATTACCTACAAGTGGTCTCAACTGCGCCTCCCTGTACAAGTGAAGGTTAGAAAGGAAAACAGCATTCGACTATGTACTACTGGGATCCAGTCTGAAGACACCAGAAAACGATGTTGCTGAAACGCTTCATATTTGGCTTGATAAGCCTTTGTCTTATGACCTCGGCCCAATTTCTTGGCTCTGCTTACCGTTACCCAAAAATCCCTGCTTACTGTAGCAGAACATTCCGTGCTTGCGGTAAGCGTATTTTACGCATAAGCGAGGAATGTTGGCTTCTGCGCATGCGTACATCCCTAACCAAGATTATGTGCTTACGGGGTTATCACATAATCTTTCTGCTTTCACGGTTAGAACAAAATGGTGATTGTAAGCGCATAATTCTGTGGTTAGCAGAGCAAAGAAAATTGGCCCAGATGCAGCAACGGAACCGGAAGTTGCAACAGTTTTATGAGAGGGGTGTACCCCTGTCCTCCTGCTTGGCAACCATGGGGTGAGAAATGCTACCGAAAATTGGGTATGGAACTACCGTGGGCCGAGGCAAAACAAGAGTGCCTTAAGACGGGAGGCCAATTAGTTCCTTTTGAAGAATGTGTTCCACTGGTGTTTTATAAACTTCAATGATTTGGAAGTCGAAGATTTGTCAAAATTTTGCTCAGTTTAGGTACTGATTCCGTGTATGAACAGAATATGACGCAAAATTTGTCGTGTGCAAAGAAAAAGGACATTAGCATCCCAAGCATGCAACAATCACTTTTTGAGATACATGTATTTGAATTTAATGTTTTTGTTCTGCCATTATACACTACATAAGGCTTACGTTTTGACTTGTGAATCTTGTGAATAGTTCGAATAGTACTGCACACTTTTTATTTCGAACTGTTCCTTAATTTTGTTTCGAAATATTAATTATAAGGTTATTTCCATATTTATGCTAACGACCTTTTACCAGGAATTCCTTTAGTCAAAGATGTAACAATCCTACCGACCTTTTGCCAGGAACAAAGGTCCCGCTGAAGTGAGGAGGTGAATGAGCTTGTAGCAAGTTTTGTTACTTTTGATATACCTACTTACGTCCTTATGCTGGCTTAAACAAAATCATGAATTATGTTAAAATGACAGATACCAAATGAAAGATATTTACCCATAAAACACAAACTCGAACTTAACCCATTTTTCATTCTAACATTTTAATTGCCCCAGTGTCTGGTAGGCGTGTGCGATTAGGAATTAAACAAATTGACTAGTGTGAAAGAAAGTTGTGAATTGGGGGTGGGGAGGGGGAATAAAAATAAAACCTGCACGGACCCCCAACAAATATTATAACAATAATACAAATAACAACAAATGTGTGCCATTCTATAAAATGCCTTGTATGTGGTCTATGTATGTAGGTGTAAATATCAATGACCCAATAAACCTATTACAAAAAGAATCTTTAGTTTACAAATGTTCTGTTGGTAAAATATGGTTTAAATGTCCAAAACCACAAACAAATTTATATTAAAATTTCACATTGAAGTTTAGTTTTACATCCCAGAGATACTAACTCAGCCTTTGACAATAATTGTATAGATATTTGTTAAGTTAGTTTAGATAAACATATTTCTATGAAGCAGTACAAACAAAAATCATCGAAATTAACGCCTGGGTTGGATCACTGTTAGTTTACGTAAATTAATTTGCCACGGGATTAGGTTTTATCATAGATACGTGTATTGTCCAACATTGTCCAGCAGGCGCGTGGGTGTGTCAGGACTGCACTAGTGACGCGGAGTACATAAACTAAGAGGGGGGGGGGGGGGGGAGTAATGGTATAGAGGTTTAGAGCATTGTGCCTAATATGCAACTATAACAGTCAGTCCGCAGCGCACGCGTTAATGAGGTCATATGTTTATTCACCTGTTTATTCACCTGATTTGCTGATGTGTTGTTTTTGTTAACCTACTTACTGGAGGTTTACTTGTCTGTTTCCTTGATTGTCTGTAAGTGTCATTTACATGGTTGTTTGTTTATTTCCTAGATTGTTTGTCAGTACATGTACATGTAGCTGTTTTCACTTTTGGCCAGTTCCTATCTTGTGTGTCTGTGTGATTGCTTGAATGGGGTTGTCTTGCTCCTATTATCTGTTGTTTCACATGGTTTGGCTTAGTGTCGCATGCATGTTCATGTTTATTTAGCTCACCCACTATTGTTGCCGCTGTTTATTTTTAATTTTGCCTGTCTATATTTCGTCTTTATACTTATGGTACCTTCCCCCAACTATATTTTTTGTTCTTCACATTGTTGTCTGTTTAAAGTGCAAACTGTTTTCTTGTTCTTATGAATATTAGGGACTGATTGAATGTTAAGATACACAGTACATGAAATGTTTATTCTTACATATATTATTTATTTAATTATTTGCCTCATGTTCTTTTTTTCTTACAGAGTTTTAGCTTTTATATAATATATTATTTGTGTAAGTGATCCATTTTAAGATTGGATTAGTAGGCTCTCGAGTCACAGTGATTAAGTTCGCTTTTATTAATCCTGGCCATCGTAGAATGGGTTGTTTGTTTTGTCATATTTCTATCCTGCTGCCTTTATGATTAATGTTGCCTTTACTTATTATCCCTTGTTTTGATAATTTCTGCTTTCTTGTACATGTTTTGTTACTTTGACTTTCAATTTTTTGCTCTCTACACCCGTACCCCTTCTCTTCTCTCCCATCCCACTATACTCTGCTTTTCATTCCATTTTTTATTTCAGTCTGTACTCTTATGATCTACACGTAAAATGTATACATCCTGTTACATATCTTGATTTATCCGTTCAATATCATGTATTGTCTGTATGATTGTTGCTTGTTTTGGCCGAATAAATAATAATAATAATAATAATAATATCCCGAACTTTATTTGCACGGCCGGCCGGCCGGCGTCGCAAATCGGCCACGAGATTTACGCGAGTAATTGCGAGAGTTCGGCAGCTTTGTTTTAACGAGCTACACGTTGCAAACGGAGCAGTTATTCTCCAAGATGGCGTGGTAAGTGAAAAGCGGACGTTTTTCTGAATCGAATGATATATAATATAACGAGATTCAGTATGTTTTTGGCAGAATTCTGTTCACTCGAACTTAGAGTATGATTTTAAGGATTTTTTTTCCGTGTAATTAGTTTCTGCGTCCTGACTGGACTAACAAATATTGCCAAAAATGATCACTACACATCGATAAAGGAAGCAATGATCTTTCGTTTGATATACAATTTAGCCTGTGGTGACATGTTTCTCATGTATTCTGCGGCGATTCTCGTACGCGCGATTTTTACTTTTGTCGGCCATGTCTTTCGGCGTGTACTTAATTACGCAGAGCGTGTATTACTGTATGCAATCAAGTTAGGTTTCTGCCTTCATGTCATGCATACAAAATTGATTTGTCCTAAAACTGATTTGTATAAAAACGACTTAGGCCTATGTTTTGTTCAAAGTTATAAAACCTGTTTAATAGTTACTGCTAAACTTCACAGTTCCTTTTTCTGTCTTCCAATATGTTTCTTATTAGTAGGTCATGCCGTCCACCACCATGGTCATGCCCACCGCAGCCATCGCAGCCACGCTAGCATGTCGGCCCACTCGGCCGCCTCTCTACAGGTACGGGTATCACTATCACCCACTGACCTAAACCACCTATCATCACGCGAAGCCCTTTCAATGACGTCATTTTCGACCAATGAGGGCGCAGGAAGACGATGGACTGTCATGGCGGGATATTCCGTTCGTTACTTTCTTGTGGACGTTAAAATTTTCTGCGCCCTGACTGGACTAAGTTAAAATCAACCCCAAATCGACAGTTTTTTGATAGAATATGAAATTATCTTTAACATCAGTGTGAAATTGGGTTGTGGCCACAGCCAGAAAATGGCAGTCAATTTTTTGGTTCGGAAGCTTTTTTTGCGTTATAAATTTCACCCTCTAAATGTCATATAATTTCTAATATAATTGTATAATATACAAGAATGTTTTCTTATCCAAAAGAAAATATACATAATATTGACAGTCGGTAAATAAAACGGACGTTTCGGACCAAATTCCAGGCGTCGCGACGTCGCCAACTCATTAGGTATTCAAAGACGAGGTCACGCACAAAGTGCCATGCATAAAGCGCACATAAAATGAACGGCTTTTCGGTGCGCTGCGGACTGACTGATAAAGGCCTAGTTGACTGCTAAGTAAATAGCAGGCTTTTATTGGCCCTGACCCTGAGGTAAAACGTGAATATTCCTCTGACACTAAACTGAACTTACTCAGCGCAAACGCAACAAGCATTCACATCGCGTATTTACTAAAAGAACTTTCTAATATCACGTCGGTAAAAACCATGGAACCATCAAAATTCTTTCCGAATAAATAGCGAACAAATATCGAATGGCCGACGAGGCGAAGCTATGACTCCGGGGCGCGTCAGACTTTACAACGCGCAGTGACTCGTGTCTAACAGCGCACGTTGCAGAGCTGGTGTCAACCTACCTGTGTGCACCCATCCTGAGCCACGCAGAGTTCAACGGGCTCTTGAATTGTCGCCCTCAAACCCTGCGGACATTCGCAGCAATCATTAAGCAAGTTGGCCAATAAATGATATGAACTTCTACCCCTGGTAAAATGACAATTTCTACCACTTTGAATAATTTTATTGGCGTTTACGTAGCTTTTCAGTCTTTTATGTTTCTTATTTTGTATAATATATAATAGCAAGGCTTTATTTTACGTTATGTACGTTAATTTTTACAATTTTTCCGATTAATTTTTGTTTTACGTTGGAGGATGAACATTTGTGAGAACGCCTCAGATGTCTAAGCGAATGGACCAACAGAAATGCGCGTTGGTTCACATGCCTTTGGCGGTTTTTCGAACCCCAGCTTTGTCTTCGTCTCAGGCTTCATTCACCGCAATAAGGCTGTATCCCCAGACAGACCAAAGCCAGGGTTTGGGAAATGGCCTTGGTCTGTTTGTAACGGAGGCTCTGGTTAGGCGCATAATAAATTGCGCTAATAAACACGGATCTGGCCGAATGTTCGCAGGGGTTTGAGCGCTAAAACACGTAAAAGCGCTGCGTGGCTCAGGATGATGTGTACCTGTACCTGTAGTGTTGCGTCATACTGTGTTCCTCCACCGCCTTTCGAGTCGCGCGTATCGGATTCGAGCAATCCACGAGGACCAAGTCGCGGGACATTCGTCTCATTCGTCTTCTCCCTTCGTTATTAACTAAAAATGTGTCGTGGCTGCTCGCCCCATAAATTACTGTGTGAATTTTAATTATTAATTATTTTCAACTTGCCTCACAACTGGTAAGTTCATTGGTAATTGAAATTTCATTTATTCTAATTATTCTATTTATTAAATTTATAGAACATAATTTGCTGGCTTGTGTTCATGCATATCTGTTCTAATACTTTTGCCCCTCATTTTTCACGAGGCGTGCTTCATTTTGAACCTCTGGCGGTTTGTAATATTTGGATCGTTACAAAAGTTAAAGTGTCGACTCGCAATCAGTTATTGTTTGTCTTCTATACAAAGTTTTAGGGCACTTGCCAGTCCTAAATTTGGTACGACCATATCCCCATATGTTTGGTAAAGTTTGGTAAACTTTTACATGCTTTTATGGATTTTGATGAAACTTGGATGACCCTTGGGTGGGAAGACAATTCTTCATTGGAGTACTGAGATTACACTAAGGGTTACATTTTTAAAATGCCTCAAATGTTTCTTTCTATCGAATGTAATTGATTTCAATGTAACTTCGATATGCAGGGGTTCGTCACAGCTTTTGAAATAGGTCAAAGGTCCTCTAGGGGTTATTTAAAAAACAACAGTTTTTTAAAGAACATAGGGATTGATTACGGGGGGAAAGGTGAAACATGCATTCTGCGGATCTTTGGAAGTGCCGTGGCCTAGTTGTCTAGATCATTGAATTCGTGGTCTGCTGGTAATTCTGCAGGTTGTGGGTTTAAGCCTGGCCTGGGCTAGGACACTTCCACATATAATATGGATCGAGGCATTATTAATGCCTTGCTGTGGACTAGTTACCCATCCCAACCCTATTCGTGCTGTGAAGAGATCATAATATCTTGTTTCAGTGTCAGGGGCTGGCTCTTCCACACTTCCTTTTCCACACCTCGAGTGGCCTTTGGCATTGTGATAGGCGATTTGCATTAAAACAAAAAAATCAGTTTGTTTCAACAAGGAAGTAAAACATCCTTTCAGGAAAATATCGACTTGCTTTTAAACTTTTCTAATTTCTTTTTATTGATCACCACAGACATTACAATACTCTCAAACAATATTTAGTTCATAATTTCATGTTAATTTGTTTTGTTCATAACAGCTTAAGCCTACACCACTAGTTTAATAGATGACTACATGCGTCATTTATCGCATATTAAAAGCTTATAGCATATTAAAAGCTCGTTTAAATTCCAATGGAAAACTTCCCGACAACACTGTTTTAATTAATTGTATATCATCTTCATATTTCAACTGATAAAAACATACCAATTTCCCTGTAAAACCTCTTTGATAATTCATCAAATTAAACAATTCAAGGTAACTGTAAAGATTTAACAAATAAGTGTTCCTATTCATGTTTGACAACCTAATTTAGGCAATCTTCAAATGACACATCTGTTTCTTTCTTCCAAATAAGCCAGAGTAAAAATGAATGACAACTAAAAAGAAACAAGTTAAATCAAAATGTCTTTGTAGATTTTTTCAAAGTCAAGTTACATTTCAACACCAGACAATTACAACTCATACACATTTGGTACTAATACTTGTTCTTATATAAATTAAAGGTAGGATACACCATTGGTAATTGGTTGAATTATCAGGAATGGGTAGATGTAAAGGTTGGATACACCATTGGTAATTGGTTGAATTATCAGGAATGGGTGGATGTAAGGGCAGGATACACCATTGGTAATTGGTTGGATTATCAGGAATGGGTGGATGTAAAGATATGATACACTATTGGTAAATGGTTGAATTATCCGGAATGGGTGGATGTAAAGGAAGGATACACCATTGGTAATTGCTTGAATTATCAGGAATGGGTGGGTTTGCGGAGTTGAATTTTATAGTAAATATCATTTTAACTGACAGGTTCAAAGCTTTACAATCATGGATGCTAGACAAAAAAGCAAAACAAAAAAAACAGCGTTCGTTTTCAACCAGCGTCAGGCAGTGGTTCTTATGTTCGTTTTTTGCCATCGCCGTCCGGCGATGGTGAATATGGATCATACAAAAATGTCATTAGGCTATGCCAGATCATACAAAATTCTATGCATAGCTTAAAACGGAAAAAATCAAGCTCAACTTGCAGAACTTTCTTCATCAATTAAGATTACTGCCAAATTGCAATAAAGTATCACGCTCAAGAGAAACGTTTACACTATGCTTGAAAATTACCCAAGCTGAACTTTGATGCAATACATTTCAAAATGAACGAACTTGCCCACACAGTTACAGTAGATAATTTCTACGACCATAGAATTAAACAGACAATAATATGATGTTAATCTTAAATCCATCTACCGTACTACATGTTAATGAACATATTCCTCAAATACCTTCCATACGACTACAGGCAATTAACTCCTAAACACTTTCATGTATTAACCACCACAATGGTTTAAGCCCGCCGCGCGCCATTCGTACGGCCCCCGTGGCAGTCTGCGCCGTGGGTGGAGCGGGTATATACATGTATTTATACCAGTTGCGGCTACCTTGCGTCTGTCAACGGCCGCCACAGGGAAACCCATTATGTAGCACCCTTGTAAGAGTTATTTACAAGGTGCTGCGGCGCACTTTGCAGCCACTGCACTTTGCAGCCACTGCTAGAAACACCGGGACAAACCCCTCATCTTAGCGATAAGTGTTACTAGGTTCTTTTACGTGCATTACACAACACACGGGACCTCTTTACGTCTCATTCGAAGGACGAATCAATAGTGGTTAAGTGCCTTGCTTAAAGACACACGTGTCAAGACTGGGATTTAAACCCACACTCTGCTGATCAGAAACACCAGAGCTTGAGTCCGGTGCTCATAACCGCTCGGCCATAACACGACAAGCTATTTATATAGCTTGTGAGTTGAATAATAAAGACTGAATGACTTGTGATTGACTTGTGGTGACTTGTGAATAAATTAATTAAAACTCATTGATTTTTTTAGTGAGATTTTCTTCATTATTATGATTTCAAGAGTTTCCGAAATCATATCCGGTTTTATTTAACTTAAACTATTATTTGCAGCGGCTTATCGGGAAAATAGTAGGCGGCAAGTCTGTTGGGGTAACAGACGTGATTTACAGCTGGTTAGCTTTACAATTGGCACCTTGTAGTTTGAGCCCTGCACATAATATATCAAATCTGCAAGTGGCCTTTGTGCAAATGATTCAAGCTACATATATTTGTATTGGAAGCAAGAATTTACATATGAAGAGAATCACTGGTGCGTGGCATTAAGGTGTGGTCGAACTGTAGTGTTAAAGTCACTGACCGAATTCACCGGCAAGCAGTACTGACGCCAAATTTGTGTGTTCTCGCCTATAAATTGCGTGTATAGTTGTCTCGTCATAAGCAACAGTGTCCTTAGAGGAGCATTCGGCTACAATGCAAGTACACCACAGGGCATGGCCGATTATCTTGCACCTTCTTGACATATATCGTGAATCTATATAAATGTTACTTTAAACTACTTAGGAAGTTGTTGGGAAACTCGCAAATAAAATCCCCAAACGGTCTGCGAACCAGTACTCGATAAAATCTCACAAAACTATATATGGTTTACCCACGCTATACGGCTTAATCGACTCATGCACAATGTCTAACATGTTACGACACACTCACGAGTAAAGAGCGCAAATTTACAAGTCGTGTAACTCACCATCTGCGTTACCTGCCTTGACACAGCAATGTGAGAATTTATACACACCGCGACAAAATAAACTTACACATGGGTGTGTTTCATGACTCGTGTAATTAGTCGGCTACAGTTTGACTCTGCAAATGCATTTAAATTATAGACGGTTTACCCACGCTACGCCTTAATTGACCCATAACATGTTACAACACACTCATGAGTAAGAAGGGCGCATACAAGCATTCGCATTTTTGTATCACTGTGGAGACATGGCTTTGTTCTCGTGTACAAAATGGTTAGAAAGTCGAGCACGTTTTTCAAAATGCTCCCATTTTAACAATAATATTTTTCCTGGGTTGAAATTTCGACCCAATATACCCTATATTATACCCTAACCCAAACACTAACCCTAACCCACATCCTAATCCTAGTTTTTGAGTAATTTAAGTAAAATCCAAAAATCTAATTCGTGAAATTCCCAATGGAGACCTATTCATCTATAGAAATTTACCCTCCGGAGACGTTTTGTCTCCATTGTACACATTGTGTTCATGTCTCCAGAGGGTACGGTATTTCGCACCGCATTAACAAGTCGTGTAACTCACATGTCTGAGTTACCTGCTATTTGACACAACAATGTGAGAATTAAAACACATTGCGTAAGTAATAATGTTGTTTAATTAGGCACTTGATGTGTAAATAGTTGTCATGTCAAGTTGTAAATAGACGGCAATGCAGACTTTTGGATAAAACGACACATTGTCAGTGCATCATTCAACCTTTTACTCAGGTTTGTCTGAGTATTAGCAGAGTTTACGCACTCCGACCCACAGACGATTTTTGTGTGCGGGGGCTCTGGATGCGTTCATTATCATGGCCAAGGTCGAAGAGTACTCCTCGTCCTTATGATTCCTGCAGAAAAATCAATATTTGTTTCAGTAATATATATGTATCTACAACGCATAATAACAGTTACATGTACTATCACGTTTGTTTATGGAGTAAATCGAGGAGTTTCCTTTGTTCCTCTCGAAAATTTCCTTTGTTTTGTACACGAATCATCAATCGAGGTCGTCCTCGATTCTAACCTTAACCCCAATTCACCTTCGTGTCGCCAGGTATGTGTCCTCCATTTACACCATGAACAAACGCATGCACACATTTTCTTACTCAAAAATAACACTAGGTAGCCATGCGGCTACCTGGCCGTGCGGCTACCTGGCCGTGCGGCTACCTGGCCGTGCGGCTACCTGGCCGTGCGGCTACCTGGCCGTGCGGCTACCTGGCCGTGCGGCTACCTGGCCGTGCGGCTACCTGGCCGTGCGGCTACCTGGCCGTGCGGCTACCTGGCCGTGCGGCTACCTGGCCGTGCGGCTACCTGGCCGTGCGGCTACCTGGCCGTGCGGCTACCTGGCCGTGCGGCTACCTGGCCGTGCGGCTACCTGGCCGTGCGGCTACCTGGCCGTGCGGCTACCTGGCCGTGCGGCTACCTGGCCGTGCGGCTACCTGGCCGTGCGGCTACCTGGCCGTGCGGCTACCTGGCCGTGCGGCTACCTGGCCGTGCGGCTACCTGGCCGTGCGGCTACCTGGCCGTGCGGCTACCTGGCCGTGCGGCTACCTGGCCGTGCGGCTACCTGGCCGTGCGGCTACCTGGCCGTGCGGCTACCTGGCCGTGCGGCTACCTGGCCGTGCGGCTACCTGGCCGTGCGGCTACCTGGCCGTGCGGCTACCTGGCCGTGCGGCTACCTGGCCGTGCGGCTACCTGGCCGTGCGGCTACCTGGCCGTGCGGCTACCTGGCCGTGCGGCTACCTGGCCGTGCGGCTACCTGGCCGTGCGGCTACCTGGCCGTGCGGCTACCTGGCCGTGCGGCTACCTGGCCGTGCGGCTACCTGGCCGTGCGGCTACCTGGCCGTGCGGCTACCTGGCCGTGCGGCTACCTGGCCGTGCGGCTACCTGGCCGTGCGGCTACCTGGCCGTGCGGCTACCTGGCCGTGCGGCTACCTGGCCGTGCGGCTACCTGGCCGTGCGGCTACCTGGCCGTGCGGCTACCTGGCCGTGCGGCTACCTGGCCGTGCGGCTACCTGGCCGTGCGGCTACCTGGCCGTGCGGCTACCTGGCCGTGCGGCTACCTGGCCGTGCGGCTACCTGGCCGTGCGGCTACCTGGCCGTGCGGCTACCTGGCCGTGCGGCTACCTGGCCGTGCGGCTACCTGGCCGTGCGGCTACCTGGCCGTGCGGCTACCTGGCCGTGCGGCTACCTGGCCGTGCGGCTACCTGGCCGTGCGGCTACCTGGCCGTGCGGCTACCTGGCCGTGCGGCTACCTGGCCGTGCGGCTACCTGGCCGCGCGGCTACCTGGCCGTGCGGCTACCTGGCCGCGCGGCTACCTGGCCGCGCGGCTAGGTAGCCGCGCGGCTAGGTAGCCGCGCGGCTAGGTAGCCGCGCGGCTAGGTAGCCGCGCGGCTAGGTAGCCGCGCGGCTAGGTAGCCGCGCGGCTAGGTAGCCGCGCGGCTAGGTAGCCGCGTGGCAAGTCTACAGCAATTATTGCATGATAGCCGCATGGCTGTACAGCCGCAAGGTAAGATACCAATTACAACGAAAGTTATAATGTATTACCGAATGGTATTTGTAAAAAAAAATGTGTGTTAGGCCAAAAAAAAAAGGCTCCGGTTTCTTGTATGGAGCTTGCCCCAAAAGTGGTGCGGCGACGCGGCTTTTTTTTTTTTTTTTTCCCTTCTTTTTTTCCCAACCAGGTGTGTTTGGGCTACATAACATGTGACCCTGCTATGAGATGCACGAATAAGCCACTTTGTAATACATGTGTAATGAATGGACAACTAAAATGGCATATAAAAAGAGCAAGAATGTTGGATTAATAGTGAAAATATACATGGACATGTTGTGGCATCTAATGTTTGCTGAGAATAAATAAAAATGCCAAAGTATGATCTGTCTCTTGTACTCTTTATTTCACAAGTCAAAATGGGAAACTTGTTGAGTTGAAACTGCAAAGCGAATGTCGTGCGAAGGAATATTCCTATGGGGTGAAGAATAAAATATTTTTCATTCATTTCCAACAATTTGTTCACCTCAAAGTAATATTTATTTTATTGCACTCCACATAAAACAAACTTAAAATCAAGAGAAAAATCAAGAAACAAATCTGAGAAAACAACGTCAGACCGTACCGCGACTTCAACATCGTGCACACGTGTGCGTGACACAATGCTGGTATTAGTCTGCTCACGTACATATTGCAGTTATTAAAAGCGGTTACAAGTTCCAGATACACGACCTTAGCTTCCACTCACGTCTGGCTTCTATACACAAAATCACGAAAATACAACGCCGTCTGCAAATGGTGCCAGACTATTCTGTGCAAAATATATGGAAGCCCAGACAGGCCACATAAAGCCTATACTAGACGGTAACCCCATTTAAATTAAGCAGCAGAATTATAGACGAACCAGTGAGTTTGGCGGTTTTGGGTCATCGTCTTACATTAAAAATTGTTTTTTTTCATTTTGCCGACGGGCATGGCTACGGTGACGCGCGCGCATACCAGAAACCGGAGACTTTTTTTGTTTGGCCTTACCTAGTGTTATATTTCTGAGTAAGAAAATACGTGTGCATGCGTTTGTTTATGGTGTAAATGGAGGACACGAAGGTGAGGGGTTAGAATCGAGGACGACCTCGATTGAGAGTACAAAAAAAGGAAATTTTCGAGAGGAACAAAGGAAACTCCTCGATTTACTCCATAAACAAACGTGATAGTACATGTAACTGTTATTATGCGTTGTAGATACATATATATTACTGGAACAAATATGTATTTTTCTGCAGGAATCATAAGGACGAGGAGTACTCTTCTACCTTGGCCATGATAATGAACGCATCCAGAGCCCCCGGCACTGCCAAACAATACAACGCTGCTTTTGCCGCGTGGCAACAATGGTGCATGTGAGGCAGAAAAAGTCACCTCATTACCAGCTGATGGGGGCCTTAAACTCCAGAATAGAATCGGTTTTCTATGGTCTAAAATGGCATCATGGTTGCATTGTATGTAAAGACATTCCCTGTGAGAGTAAAGTTTTACACAATTTTCTACAAGGATTAGAAAGAAGATTGGCTAAACCCGTTGTAAAGAAAGAACCCATTACACCAGAAATCTTGAAGTCTGTTATAGATAAATATTCAACATCGAACAATCCTCTAGATATTCGTCTATGCATCATGCTGCCCCTTTCATATGCAGGTTTCTTACGCCACAATGAACTTGTCAACATCAGAAGATGTGATATCAAGTTGCATTTATTGTACATTAACTTCTTTATAGCTAAGAGTCAAACTGATATTTTTTAAACAGGGAGCTTGGATCTTTATTTCAGCTACAAATACGTCCTCGTGCCCAGTCAGAATGTTAAACAGGTATCTTGACATCGCAGATCTTAATGACGATTTAGACGAAACCAGGTAATCGCATTACATCAGAGAACAGGTACGAACTAAGACCTGGGCAGCTATCCTATTCAAGATGCCTTGACATGTTTAAAAGTGCCCTGTCTTCAGTTGGAGTCGACTCCAAGCGCTTTGGACTGCACAGTTTTAGAGCAGGGGGAGCCACGGAGTGCCGGACAGAATGGTCGTTGGCGCTCGGATACAGCAAAGAATGGTTACGTTCACGAACAAACTCTCTGTGTCCAAACAACTGGGTTTGTAAGAGCACATATATTGTTGTAGTACTGTAATTACACTAGTAAAATCTGGTTATAGTTCTGGAATCAAAACTTGACATTCCCAGATTATGATTGTACATGTAAATGTAATCATTAGACATGCTAAGAAAGATTCACACATTCCCGCTCTAATTGCTGATTAATGCATATGAAATAAATATCAGTGGCAATTCTTGCCATCGAAGTTAGGTGTTTCCCAATTGAATTGTATTATTGTTATTACCCATTATTGTCTTGCAGGTGGGGTAACACGGGGTGCAAAACTAAGAGGGAAGGCGGCAATGAAAATACTTTATTCGCGATTGAGAGACGAATTAGAGGATAAAGTAGACCATTTGTCAGTTGTGCATTTTTTATAGTTTGAAGCAGCGAACCACCAAATACACTTTTTAAACGTAATTGAAGAAATAGGAACATTTTAGCGATCATCCCACGGTATAAATGCCCCACCTGTGACAGCAAAGCTGCAGTCGTCCATTTTGTGCTGTTGGCCAAGATCCGAAACCGTCACCTAAAAAAAAAACTTAGCAAGAAAGCAAGAAATGGTATTGGTAAGCGATAACAGCGAAGAAAATCCCCAATTCTGCCTATAATAAGACAACTTTAGGGTTGGGTTTGTCCATACTAAATGATACAACTGCACATCATCACACTTAGCTCTAATTTAAATTATGTTGAAACTCGGGAAATACACTCATGAGAACCCTGTAAAATGGTGTTGTTAAACAAAATTATGGCCTAGTTACTAAATTTATACTACATGTTTTACTTGAGTAATCACACAACATATGTGATCCGCTCCTACGAAACCTGACATAAGTCGCACAGGCTATTTCGAGATACAAAGTTGAAATGGGGTGCAAAATCTGGCGGACATTGATTTTTGTTTTTCGTTATTTTTTGTATTCTTTTATAAGTATACTTTAACCCTCAGTTAGGTTAAACAAAATAAAATTTATTGATGAGAAAGTACAAAAATCATGCTTTTATTGAGGCAAACTGTCCTAAAAGTGGTAATTTATCTCCCAAAAACATCGAAATAAAATCCTCATAAAATTTGAAGTATGTATGGTATAAAGGTGGTTTTGATACCAAATGAAAGCTGAAGATGTGTACTAAATGGAAATAACAATATCTCACTTAAAAAAAACCCACTTATGTCTGGTTTTGTGGGAGCAGGTCAAATATTAAGTACCGGTACGTTTTATTACGTTGTATGCATTTTAGCTCAATGGAAGAATGTGTAATTGAGTGTTTTGTTTTCTTGTTTAATATACATGTATAGTTTTTGTTAATATTTTTGTTAATAACTTTTCAAAGTTTAAACTAAACATTACATATGGGAGAGGAATGCTGATCATTATCCTAATGTTTCTGATTTTTTGTAATGATTGTTTACATCGGACACGACTGAGTTTGCATACGTTTTTCCTGTCATTCTATTCATTGTAAACAACAAAATGGGTTGTGTGTGTCACATAAATTACACACAGCACCAATGCACAATGTGGTTTCTTAAACGTCTGCAAAAGGCGAAAATTACATGGCTGGACTCACGACTATACCCAAACAGCTCAATAATGCCCAGTTTTAAAAGGATGGTTGTGTGAATGTTTATATCCTACTTTTCAATGCTCTTTCCAATTAACATAATTTCATTCAGAATGCATTTTGTAGCCCATTTGGGCGATTCTAGGACATAGTGTCCCTTTAACCAGTTCGCGCCAGAAGACGTATATACACGCAAAATGTTGGCAAAACCCCAAATGGATGACTGATAAACACGCCACGATCGAGCAACTTGGAGCGAGGCTTGAATTATCTGTCAGCTACTGGCTCGCAGCTGGTATGTGTGGGTCTGCTGACCAACGACTGCCGGCCTGGGCCCGCTAGGGTCGATGTTTGTTAAAAATAATCCCGCGCCTGGGTCTGGTAAAGTCATCATGTTTATCTTTCCTTACTTGCCGTTATTTTGGAGAAAACATATGCCGCTTCCGTTTGCGTTGATGATATTTGTATCTTCCTCTGTAGTCATGGCTACCAGCAGCTACCAGCTACGATCATTTATCGAAACAAATGAAGCATGTACCCTTCTCGTGTCCACTGGGGTGCAGCTCTATTTAACTAGCGTCACAAAATAAAATTACCTACAAGTGGCCTCAACTGCAGCTTCCTGTGTAAGGACAACAGCATTCGGGTATGTACTACTGAGATCCAGTCTGATGACACAAGAAAACGATGGGAGGAGGGAGGAGGGAGGAGGGGGGAGGAGGGAGGAGGGGGGAGGAGGGGGGAGGGAGGGGGGGGGGGAGGAGTGGGGGGGGGGGGGGGAGGGGTGTATTTGGAGGTAAACCCCTGGTTAAATGAACAATCATGTATGAATTAATTTAACACTAGGCGGTCACCCGGGGTTTGTCGGTTCTCGGGTTTGTAGCTACTTCCCTGGATGGATTTTTTTACAAGTTCGACTCGCATTCGGGCTTCCCGTCCCCGAGTTGAAGCCCGATCGGACAAACTTTGAAAATTCGACCCTTAGATGACCTTTGACCCGACAAACGTTTTTTTTTCCAACTTCGACTCGCATTCGGGCTTCCCGTCCCCGAGTTTAAGCCCGATCGGACCAACTTTGAAAATTCGACCCTTAGATGACCTTTGACCCGACAAACGTTTTTTTTTCCAACTTCGACTCGCATTCGGGCTTCCCGTCCCCGAGTTTAAGCCCGATCGGACCAACTTCAAAAAGTTGACCCCTAGATGACCTTTGACCCGACAAACGCTTTTTGTTTCCACGCTCAACTTGCATTCGGGCTTCCCGTCCCCGAGTTTAAGCCCGATAGGACAAACTTTGAAAATTCGACCCTTAGACGACCTTTGACCCCGGAAGACCCGAAAAACGCTAACCCGTTTTATTTTTGCCACGCTCACCTCGCATCGAGCATTGCGATCACCGAGTTTAAGCACGATCCGACCAACTTCAAAAAGGTGACCCCTAGATGACCTTTGACCTCGTACGCTCTAGCGAATGCAAACTGGTTCTTGCGGGGACCGAGCCGGACCCACCCACCGAGTTTGAACGCCGCACGACCCCGGGAAGGGGACGAAAAAGCGCGCACAGACAGACACACAGACAGACAGACAGAGAGTAGCGTATTATTATATAGATAACCGGCTATTCATTAATGTGCATAAATAGGATTGGTGGTGGGGTCGCCATGTATATCCACTGATTTACAATATATTCCAAGTTCTGATTTGAATGATAGGTCATGATTCTTTTTATTATATATTTGCAGAGATTATTACTTCACGCAACACCAAGAACATGTTTTTAACATGTTCTCAAACATTAGTTTACCAACTTACTAATGCAAATAAACCTGTTTTACACGAAAGGCAGGAGATATTTCTTTGGGCAGATCAGGCCACATTCGTGGCAATTTTATTAACACAAATTTGAACACACTTAGAATACATAATTATAATAAATTAAGGAACAGTAGCACCTGCTTGCTGTTCCCTGATGTCGGAAGTATGGGATCAGTAGCACCTGCTTGCTGACCCCACACTCCCGAAATATCCGTTTACATATTATACATAAATCACATACACTTCTTGTCAATTTCCGAAATAAACATAAGTTCAATGTTAATGGGAATGTTAAATTTTATTTTTAGAACATAAAATTAAGACAAATCCCCCATGCCGAGAGTCAATCCGCATTCCTACATTAAAAAAACCCAATATGCCCATTTATTAGAAGTAGTAATGATATATTTATTTGTGGGGAAAAAGTACAAAATGCAGATCACCCACTGAATATTGGCCTAATCCGCCCATCGAGGAGGAGGTCGGGGTGGAGGTGGTGTGTCAGTTGGAATGCATATACTCCCACACATAATTTATGTACACGTCCTTCCAACTGTGGTAGAACCGTGAAAATGGCTTTCTGCCAAGCTGTCATTCTCGGGTGACTTTACATACCATACTCATTGTTAGCCATTTTCACAATAGAAGGCCCCGCCCTAACCGATTATAGTATTGTCCTGCCTCCGTGTAAAGTGACTTATCGGCGCTGCCCATAAGTCGTATTTATTACCAGTGACTTTAATTTAAATGTACTAACTTCTGACAATAATAGACAGCAGCAAAAAAAAATGGACATAATTTACTCGTCGTATTGTTAACCTTTAATTCACAAACCTATCAGGGTAACAAACACATCTTCCACCCTCATTCACAACATTTTTTCAAATATTTTACCTCCTCCGAAATCTGGAATTATCATCACTGATTTGTCTGATCACTTTCCAATATTTACTTCTTTCCCATTAAAAAGTAGGATAAACCGTTGGTAATTGCTTGAATTCTCATGAATGGGTGAATTAGGGGGGTTGTATTTTATAGTAAATATCATTTAACTGACATGTTCAAAGTTTTACAACCATAAATGCTGAGAAAAGCAAGAAAAACGGCGTTCGTTTCCAACCGGCGTCGGGCAGCAGTTCTTATGTTGTTTTTGGTGTTTTTGCGATCGCCGTATCACTCTGGCAATAATAAAGTTAAGTGAAGTTGAAGTTGAAATTCAAAAAATGATAATTAACCTCTTAATACAAGTACCTCTTGGAATTTGTATTGAGCAGAATTTCCTGCAAGTTTGTTCAATGTCTCTTTTGTATGTGTGTCCAACAGGCGTGTGGGTGTGTCAGGACGGCACTAGTGAATGATATTTCCATTGCCGAGTCACTCCATTGATCGTGCACCATTGACCAATCCAGATGATAAAAAGAACAAATTAATAAATGTTTGACATTCGTGCTCTGTATGTAGAAGAAATAATTTCATTGAGTGACTCCACACAAAAATCTAATTTACTTCTTAGAGTTAACATGGGGCAGAATTTCCGTAAATTTGTTTGGGGTCTCTTCTGTATGTTTGCCTAACAGGCGCGTGGGTGTGTCAGGACGGCACTAGTGGTGTGGAGTACAGAAACTGGAAATATGGGGAGCCAAATAACGGTGGAGGTAGAGAGCATTGTGCAATTGCAGTAAATGCTGGCTAGAATGATATTACGTGCCATATCAAACGCCCCGTTATCTGCCAACAACCAAAGCTACAATATTAGAATCAGCTACTGTACATGTAGACCACAGGGCATGGCTGCAAAATGTGCTCAGAAATCAATTTCCTTGGCGCACCTCTTGAATCTAAGTGGAATCACTGCAGTATGTTAGCTGGGATCATGTGGATCACGAAAAACCAAAATCCCCAATCGCAAGTTCACCAGTTAATTAAATATTTGCATTTTAATCACCTGTGTATAACGGGCGCCCTCTATTGACCAGGATTGGAAAGCTGTGTACATTTTCAATGGGAAACGATTGCTTATTGCAGTTGCTTGCTCAAAAGGGAATCTACACAGACAGAATTCGATTAAAGAGGAATTAGGGTGTGTTTTAATGTCTTAATACAAATTTTCATTTTGTTCATTGCCATAATTTGAACTTTTTAATAGAGTGTCATTTTTTTATTGTTATTGTTTGATTTTTGTATTATAATCTTTTTTTTTTTTTTTCTTTTTTTTTTGGGGGGGGGGGTTAAAAATCTAAATGTAAATTGTATGAAAAAAATATATACACGACCAGATTTTTTTTTAGCTTTAGTCTTTGATACGTGTTTATTCGTGACGGTAAAACTGAAATTTGTCCATGTCTTTAACAATGTACATGTCAGTGGGTAAACTCGTACCGATTTACATTTAATACACAATTCTGTTATAACAAACATTTTTCCAATTTCCAGCTGAATTTATATTAGGGAGAGTCAGATGGAAAGCAGACTGTGTGATACAATGTTTCTGTGGTGACAAGATCCTTCCCCTCGATCTGTGAGAGCAGCCACTGATCTTCTTTTGTCCTCGCTGCTTCCAGAAGCTTTCCTGCAGTTAGCGTCTGGCATTGTGAAAGTTTGTCAAGGACAGTTGTTGGGTTTTTTTTGTCCAAACTCCACCTCTGTTCTATTTTTTTAACGGCATATACTCAACTACATCACGTACTGTTGACAATGCGGATTCCTGCGGTACATCAACCAGTGCGTGTACGATTGGAATGCCAATATGATCATCTCCGCTTTTTCGGCGATTTTTGATTGGGTACATTTTTCCACCTACCGGCACAAGCGTGGAATTTTTTTAAACTCTTTTCAGAGAACAACAAAACCCTGGAATCTGCATCCGAACCGTGCATAATACACTTTTTTTTGTTCAAATCGCTATCATCTGAGCAGCTCGTGTCAACAGCGCCTACGCTCGCTCTATTTCACAACGCCCGATATTGGTCCATTTTCCCACTATTCGCACAAACGTGTCGCACCACGATAGAAGGGCCTCGTTGATTGGTCGTTGAAAAACATGAATTTTAAATGGAGATTTTATCGAGTACTGGTTCGCAGACCGTTTGGGGATTTTATTTGTGAGTTTCCCAACAACTTCCTAAGTAGTTTAAAGTAAAATTTATATAGATTGCGTCAAGAAGGTGCAAGATAATCGGTCATGCCCTGTGGTCTAATGTAGCTTCACCATTGACAACAATAAAGAGAGGACAATTTCTTAAGATTGTAAAGTATGATGTTATTTTTGAAGTATTAAGGCAGCTTGTTTAAACAGGGTAATATCCTGACATTCATATTTGTTTGTAGACTTGAAGGTAGGATGCATTAGCAGATATTGAAAATGTTTACTACCAAATTATTAGGAAATATAATTTTTTTAAATTATCGCAACAAAAATTATCGCGAAAAAAACCCCAAAATATAAGAACCACTGCCCAACGCCGTTTGTTCGTGCTTTCCTCGGCAACCATGATTGTAAAACTTCGAACAGGTCAGGTAAACGATATTTACTATAAAACACAACCCCCTAAATCCACCTTTTGCTGATAATTCAAGCAATAACCAATGGAGTATCCTACCTTTACATCCATTCAATGGTATCTTAACTTTATAGTCCAGGAAAAATAAGTTTTGATATCCAACAAATTTCAACAAATTTGTTTTCACCACAATGCATTTCTAAAAGGTCTCCACAATGACATATGTGACCCACCATGGCAAAACCAGTCACATGTTCAAAATTTGACAATTGAAGTTTTTAGTATGAGGCAAATCTGCACAAAATTCCTTTCAATGTGATGCATATTTCATTGAATTCGGATAAAAATTGACCGAGTTAGAGCAAATTGTAGATGCTCAATCGCAAATACGCAGTTTTGAGAAAATCGCGATTAAAGTTTGTTGTTCATTTTCAGAGGTTTTCCACTTAAAACTGCATAGCAACCATGGTATAATTTGTCAAGAAGGAAGGTAGGGTTCCCATGTACCGTGTGTCTAGTCAATTAATTTTTATGTTCCCAATATTAAATAATGTCCCATGGGGTTCCTTTGGCGGCCATTTTGGCGGCCATATTGATAAAATATGAAAATACTCAAATCTTTATAAAACACATCAAACTGTTATTATTAGTTTTTTTATGATAACTCAAAATCGACCAGATAGAGGTTTCTAACACATTTTTGCATTGTACTGTGTACATGTAATTAGGTCATGTGACATGCGACTGGTTTTGCCGTGGCGGGTCACATATTAGAAGTCTTTAAAAATTCAATTGGTGGGAATATGACTAATTTACATAAATCGTTAATCCCTGCCACGTAATATATTTATTCCTATATTTAGGTATATATATATTTTTTTGTGTGAAAAGTTTATTTTGGTGATTCTACATGTACTTACATATCCCTACTTTAATAACATTTTCTAAAGCATATAAGTGACTGAATAATTATTAGAACATAGTAATTATCCAAAATGACAACTTCGTGACCCCATAAATGTGCGCACGTTACACTGTCTCCAGATATCATCAAGTAGTCAGTATTGGTGAGCTTCAAATTCATCAAGTTGCTTACTGGCACAGTTATCATATTAAAACCTTATGAAAAATAATATAAACAATGATAACATTGCGTGATATTTAGCCCAGCAAACAAAAACTTGGGAAAAATGGTGTATCTATAAATTGGGCTAAAAAGTAGTTAAAAGGTTGCCCAACATATGGGATACTTGAACAAGTTCAAGGAAATCCAAAAAATACATTTTAACGTAGATATGATTATTGTAAGCAACACAAACTTGTTCAAGTCTCTCCCCTTAGGAAACCCTTCACCTACTTTTTAGCCGTACGCACCTGAATTTCCGCATATCTCAGAGGAAAGAGTAGAGGATATTTTGTACATAAAATTACACCAGTATTCAACTCAAATTGCTTTTAACAAACTTTTGTCCAACTTTTTGTATAAAAAATAAGTCTTAAATAACCTAACTGCAAATGCCTTTTATCTTTCCACATGGAAATGCCAAAGCCAACACTATTGTATACGTACACTCAATGCATAAATCCATCATTTATATGTCGGATTGTGTCTGTTGGAGATATTGACACTTTTTTTTATAATATAGTAAAATCTTGATAAGTCAAATCTCAAAAGAATGAATCCCAAATTCGAGATATCCAGAGTTTCGAGTTACGCAAAGATCATAATTTTTCCAAAATCATGAATAATGTACATGATATGAATCGCATCGAACACGTTCAAGTACTTTTAACTCGATGCAAAATACGTTATTTAGCTCACCCTTCTTAAAATTGAATGTAATTGTGTATTGTTTCAATCACAAATCATAGTTTCGCTAAGATTATATATTGTTCTTACCTAAAAGTGTCTGCTCTTTGGATAAATGTAATCCAATAAATCACTCAAACTGTGTACCTGTGTGTAACAAATCTATATTTCATGTCATTTGTCGATGTCTAACGTAACGTTTGTAGATCGAGCAACAGTATTTGTTTATATTTATTTATTGTAAATGTAGTAACTCGTGTATATTTATGAGCCGTTTCCTCACCCCGTCCCATTTTTTCCTCTGTTTAACGCTGCATCCGAATCACTGCTGTCTAGAGCCGGGTCTAGGTCTGCGCTAATTAAAAATACGCGGGCACACAGTAGACTAAATCACATTTCAGACACGGCCTGATTGGCGATGTGATTTGTTTTGACGACACTGCTCAATTCATCTTAAATTCACTGGTAAAAGAAGGTAGTCTAAACTGTATCTTATCATCATCTAGTTTACAAAGGAGTACTGGGTACATGTACAATGTATGTACATGATAGTTTTATGATTTTTTGATATTATTTTATCTTCAAATAGGGAACTATCATGTACATGTACATGATAGTTTTATGATTTGATAACTTAAAGGAATCATGCAGTCTAACATTTTCATTGCGCAATTTTTGTTTTAAATAAATAGATGTACGTGTATTAAATGTAAATAAAAAGCAAAACTGGTTCCAGTGTACGTTTAGTGTGCCGTAATTTGCCGTCCAAAAATTGACCCCCCCCCCCCTCTTTTTTAAATTTCGCGGCTACTAAAAAGGAGTGACATAAACCAAGGCAGAACCCGGACATTTAAATTTTCGATAGTCGGTACGCGACGTCTAGGTACGAGACGGGTTCGCGTGGCCACGTACGCACACATTGTTGGGTGTGTATGTACCCACAGTGTACGAATCGCGTACGCTTTGTGCACAGTAATCGAAATTTACAAAGTTTTTGGTGAATCCGACGAAAACAGTACTGATTCGTCAGATTCGAATCACAGTATTTCTTATTCAGACACTGACTCGAGCAAGGATAAAGATGGGGTCCCTCTAGGCGCTCTAGGTCGAAGCACGACCGCTCAAAATGTTCTCTGCAGAGGGCCGAAAATCATTAGGCCCGCCCGGACCACTTCGCTCTGGTAAGCTTTACTTTGGGTGTCCAAATCTTCTGATCTTTAGCCGGAAACAAATAAAGGCTTACTCCATCCTTAGTAGTTTTGCTACACCTAGCAGCTACACACCTAGTCGGCATGACCCACAAATTTGTATTTTTACCCTGATTTAGAATGAAAAGCCATGTAAAGACGGACACTTGTTGCAATGCGCGCAGTCAGTATACGATACGCCGGGTAGCTGCGCGTCGAGTCTCTGCCTCGATTTTCGTCATACCCCTCGCGAAGTTTACGGTATGTTGAGGCTTCCCTTCAAGGGGCGGAGTGGTTTGACCAAAATTTTCAAAAATTATTTTCCCCCATTTATCACAGAAAATAAGCACAACCACACACACATAATGTTGTTGTTAACATTATACTTTATTGATTTAAGCAAAACAAATCCTTATTACATGTTTTCTTTAAGTCACTTCACTTCACTTTAACCACGTGTAGCGTGCACATAATCACTAGGTGTGGTGCGCGTACAATACAATCGCACCTGAATCAGTAGTGCGCTGTGCTGTGGGCGATTTCTGTACCTTTATTGTTGACCTTTGACCTTGTCTGTGGACATTGACCGCATGTAATACATGCAGTGTACATGTATGTAGTGTATGTATAGTGTTATTGACACTAGACAATTTTAAATTGTATTACAGGAAACACATATCCCACTTTTCGACCCTTTGGTTGATTAGAGTCCCTTGGTGATGAGGTGCTGGGTAAGTCTCATAAATTAAACTCCTATAAATTGTTAAGACATGGGTGTTTCTTGTTATGTGGGTGCCAATGAGGAATTAACGTGATGAGTTTGAATAACCATGTTTCAACATGTTTGATAAAATTTACAAACATAAACCGTATTGTTATCATTAATCAATAAACAGTGAAAAACGAAATGTTGATAAAAATGTGCATTTTGACCAACAAATGTTGTGATGTCTCTATTTTTTAGGTAAACCGTGTGACATTAAAACTGACCTTTACGAGTCTTTAACTCCACCTATTAAACAGATGTGAGGCCAATTAAAAAAACACTGCATTTGAGAGTTCTTGTTCATTCTGTTGGTATCAAATAAATTGTATATTTGTATATTTCTTATAAAATACATAATTACAGTTTTAATCTTGTTACAAACAAATGGGCCTACATGTACTTGGTGGTAGTCAAAGTTATAAATGACAGAAACCCCCCCTCCCCCAAGAATGGCATTAAAATTGTTGTATCCTCTCACCAGAAAAGTCTATAAAATGAATGTTTGCATCACTGTAATCCTCAGGTTATAGGCTTTCCAATGATGCTAAACTTGTCTGTGAAATCTAAAACAAAGGCAAAAAGTGCATTTCTCCCTACCGCTAGCTGTGTGGAGCTCTATGGTCTTTGGGCTGCGTTACGCAGCACATCACACGCCACTAACAGCAGATCAGATACCACAATCGCTTTTCATTCTCACAGACTTGAGTGCACAATACACACATTTTGTGAATAAATTCAAGAATGAGTTTGAATTTTCTCCCCCAAACCAACAGAACAGGGCCTCTTCTACATCTTCATAAGCAGCGTTACTGAATCTCTTCCGGGTGGTTGAAACTTTGAAGTTTCAAGCTTCGCTACGATTTCCGCCATGTTTCCCTTCGTTTGGTTAATATTTTTTTAAATCTCTAGAGGCTTAAGCAGGCTGCAATCAAACCTGTGTAGCGACACTATAGTGTAACATTCACCATTCGTCTTTTGTAAATCCCATAGAACAGTGAAGCTAAGTTGTTGGATAGCAAAAACTGTAATCTGATTATTCCCCTGAGTAGTATTTAGTTCAATGCACAAAAACACAGCTGTGTATCTTTGTGCTGCTGACCAACTGACCCAAATAGTGACTTCTGCATAGGAGGGTTAATAATGATACCTCTAAAAGACGAGCTGAGGGTTTTTGTAGACAGATATTTGTAATTTGGTGTTCGGGGAAGTTCTACACAAACAGTGTGACACTTCACATTTCACATTTCAAGTGCAAACACAAGTTTTGAACAAACTCTTGTTACAGGTCTACTACTATTTAAACAAACTTTAAATACAACAAAAGAAATAAATCAAAGTCCTACAATAAAAATTACAATAATATTATTAAGCATCAATAGCAAAAAGGACAAATGTTTTACTCGTTCATGAATTGCTAAAATGTAACTGCGTGTAAAGGCCCTTAGAGGAAACAAAATCAACATCAATTAGCTAGGAAATATGCAATCTTATCTCATATTTGTAAACTGTCTATAAGATGTGAACGATACCCTAAAGATTGGAAACATGCTTTAGTAACACCAATTCACAAGGGAGGCGATAAATGTAGTACAGGTAACTATCGGCCTATTTCTGTACTGCCAATTATCTCTAAGATTTTAGAAAGATGGATGTAGTCATCGGTATATAGATACCTTGATGAAAACAATCTGATTCCTAGTTGCCAGTCAGGATTCAGACCCCTGCACTTAACTGAAAGCACCCTACACGATTTAACAAACAAGTGTTTTGCGGCCATGGAGAATGGACAAGTTACAGGCAGTGTGTTTATAGATCTCAGTAAAGCATTTGATTGTGTTGATCATAAAAACCTTACTAAAGAAACTAGAAAGGATGAACATGTCATCTTCTGTAATAAATTGGTTTAAGTCGTACCTAAGTGATCGTAGTCAGTCTGTGAATATTGGCGGCACCATATCAAAGGTCCTGTCCGTAAACACTGGTGTTCCGCAGGGGTCGATTTTAGGTCCAATTTTATTCATTGTTTATACTAATGATCTTCCATTTTGTATTGCCCCAAACTGCAACTTATTTATGTACGCTGATGACTCCACATTAATGTGTAGCTCATCCAACATTAATATAGTAGAAAGTAGCTTAAATACAGCTCTTACTAGTTTTCACAACTGGTGCGTAAGAAACAAGCTTGCATTAAATGCCACCAAAACCAAATGCATGCTCATTGGTACAAGGCAGAAAATATGTAACGTTGATTTCAATGTATGCATTGCTGGTAGTCGTATATTGAAAACGTGAAGTCTTATAAATGTTTGGGTGTAGTTATTGATGAAGAATTAAGTTGGGGCCCACATGTCGAATACGTAAGAAAAACTGTTGTATCTAAATTAGGTAAGAACTAAGAAGAATCCGTGATTGTGTTCCTCAACACAGCCTACACACACTATTTGTAAGTTTAGTTATGCCAACGTTAGAGTATCGTTGTACGGTGTGGGGAGGAAGGTACATATCTCACGATAATATGTTAAACAAATTCCTCAAGAGAGCCGCGCGGATAATCCTCAAATTCACCTTCCTCGCCCCTTCAGAGGATATGTTTGCTCGTCTTAATTGGGCTCCTTTTTCAAAAAGAGTCAAGTCAAAAAAGGCTATTCTTGTCTTTAAAAGTCTCAACAATATGACTCCTTTGTACATGACAAATATTTTCACACCACTTACAGTTATTCGCGAAACAAGGCAATCAACCCACACGGCACTGAAAGTTCCTTTCGCTAAAAAAAAATGCTACGCTACAAGTTTCGCTGTGAGTGGTGCAAATATTTGGAATAATCTGCCCGAACAATTGCGAGCATTAGACTCATTAAGCACATTTAAATCGGAGCTCCGACATGTCATCCGTTAGATATTATGCCAATTGCGCTGATCTACGGAGTTATAACTTGGTTGCCACTAATGTGGAGCCAGATGGGAATTTCCCCTTCTCCTTTTCCCCCAGATGTTTTTTTTTGGCGGGTTTTTGCCCATCTCGTAAATCAGAATTGATATCAATGTTTTGGATTCCTGTAAATATCAGTGTACGTCTGAAAATATTATGTTTGTAACTTTCTGTAAATGTTGAATTTATATGCACTGTTATTTTATTTAACGATGTATGCAGGGCCCCAATGAAAACCAGTTTTAAACTGTTTGGGCACACCCTGGGTAAAGAAATGGAATAAAATAAAAATAAAATCTGACCTTCCATAGTCGTGACAACCAGGCACGATCGATATGCTCCATTTGCAAGTTATTATATTCAGTTGGCATCCATTGGCGTCCGTTGACATAGCAACTAATTTGACGAACTCCGATTTTATTTTACTGCTTAAATACACGGCAATCACTCTGCATTGTAGCTCACTGTACATAAAAGCAAGGGTTGAAGAAACACAGCCTGCAGTTGACCACACTGGGAACCAATCTGGTGTGCAGCTAGCTACACCATAAAACGATGTTGCTGAAACGTTTCATTTTTGGCTTGATAATCCTTTGTCTTATGACCAGATGCAGCGATTGCGCCGGAAGTTGTAGCGGCAGTTTTATGAGAGGGGTCTACCCCTGTCCTCCTGCTTGGGAATTGTGGGGTGAGAAATGCTACCAAAAATTGGGTATGGATCTACCGTGGGCCGAGGCAAAACAAGAGTGCCTTAAGACGGGAGGCCACTTAGTCATGCCACGGTCTCAGCAGGAAACCGAGTTCTTCTTGAAGAATGTGTACGGCAGGTTTTGGATCGACTGCAATGATCTGGAAGTTGAAGGTTTGTCAACGTTTTTTTGCTTAGCTCAGTTCAGGTACTAGGCCTGTTTTCTAAACCCCGTTCCGGCTCCATCAGCCTTGCCAAACTGCATGAACGAAGCCAAACACGGAGACGAAACTGGGGTTTAGTAAACGGCCTAGGTAAATGTGCGACTAGGGAATTTAAAAAGTAAAACTGTCAACTGAATGGTAGATCATTGACCAAGTGTCACTGAATTATTCGTTTATAATGCAAAAACAGAAGTTCTCTTCAATGATATTTTTTATTGCCGAGTCGCCCCATTGATCGTGTACCATTGACCACTCCAGATGACGAATAAAACAATTTAATGAATGTTCGTGCACTGGAAGAAATAATTTTATTTGGTGACAAATGGAATGGTCCACCCAACAAAAAAACACTTAGGATCCAAGTCAAAGTACTTCTTGGAATTAACAAGTTTTGTTTTTAAAGGTAGGATACACCATTTGTAGTTATCAAACAAAATTACTACCGCCGGACGACGATTGCGAAAAAACACAAATAACATAAGAATAACTGCTCGACAACGGTTGAAAACAAACGCTGTTTTTCGTGCTTTTCTCGGCATCCATAATTGTAAAACTTCGGACAGGTCTGTTAAACGATATTTACTATAAAATACAACCCCCAACTCCACCGATTCATTATAATTCAAGCAATTACCAATGGTGTATCCTACCTTTAATGTATCTTTTGTATGTTTGTCAAACAGGCGCGTGGGTGTGTCGGGACGGCACTGGTGACGTGGAGTACAGAAACTGGGCTGAGAAGCAGCCGGATAACTGGGGAGGTGTAGAGCATTGTGCAAATGCAGGAACGGCTGGCTGGAATGATAATCTGTGCCATATCAAACGCCCCGTTATCTGCCAACATTACAATATTAGAAGCGACAAGCTTCACCATTGGCAATACAAAAAGATTAGGCTTTTTTCGTAAGATTGTAAATTAAGATGTTATTTTTCAAGTATGGCATTGACATTCCTATTTGTTTGTTGACTTAAAACAGTGTTGTTACATCTCAAGTTCACCCGAGAAACCAAACTATCGGGCACATCAAATAGGAACTATTTAAAGTGAGTTGTTTTCTTGTAATAGTTTGTTTATTTGTAATAGGATGCTGTTCTTTTTACTGAACGGTAAAGAAAAGAAAAGAAAAGCGAAACCATATACAGGGTGTATCAAAAAAAGGAAACCCAACTTAAAATAGTCACTGTGGCAAAACTATACATTTTACAACAGAAACCATGGTATCATCTAAAAGTAGACGACAAATGCTTTCCGACGATACTTTATTCGTGAATTTTCGGTTACGCATCGCTAAGCAGCAGTGTGTTGGAATTTGGGTCAATTTTTGGAGGTGGCTCACTCTGATGTGCAACAAAATTAACACTGACTCGTGTTTTTTGTCTCTGAAATTTTATTCAAGAACTTTCCAAACACATTTCACTTTTTTCGCTGTCCAATGCTCTCCACATGCCCCCTCCTCTCTCAAGACACAGTTGGCATCGACGTCTCATGTCGTTCACGGCTCGTTGGATGGTACCTGGGTTCTGTCGCAAAACTTCAACCTCGTGCTCAATTCTCTGTTGCAAGTCCTGCAGGTTGCGTGGAGAAGTTACAAACACTTTATCCTTCAAATATCCCCACAGAAAAAAGTCACAAGGCGTCAGGTCGGGAGACCTGGGGGGCCATTCCACTGGGTGATAGAGTGCAATAACGCGCTCATTGAAGAGCTTTCTGAGGCGTTCGCGAACTGCAATGAGGCGATGAGCTGGGGCATCATCTTGAGCCCACCACACGTAACGGAACATTCCATTTTCATTTTGTCTGTCAAAGTGTAGTTCCATCTGGGGTACAACCTCTTCGGCAATCATTCGGATGTAGGCCTGGCCATTGACGTTCCGCTGAAAGAAAAATGGACCCATGATCCTGCCATTTCCACACAGTCCGAGCCAGACCGTCAGTTTCTCTCTGCTCATCCTTGTTTCAAAGTTGAAAGCAGGTGGCTGTCTTGCAGGGGCATATCGGGCGCGGACGGTGTTGTGGGCATTCACCTCATTATTCATCGCAAAGCCTGCTTCATCTCCTATCACGAAGTAGCGAAAAAATCTGGGGTTCCTGGCACACCGTTCAAGAAACCATTCTCAAAAAGCTCGTCTTCGCTCAAGGTCCGCTGGCAGCAGCTCATGACGGATGTGGATGTGGTAGGGATGATGATGAAGGTCGAGGCGGGTAATTCGATTAAAGGTCGCAGGGGCCAGTCCAACTCCATTCCGTCTGGCACTTGTTTGCGCGGGATGTTCGGACAATTGCTGTCGTACGGCTGCAATGTTTTCTTCAGTTCTTGCGGTCCTCCGCCTCCCTGCGTGCTCCCTTACGGTTAAGGCTCGTTAACGCGTTCCGTGGTCTTGATACTTTTTTACGTTTGACCAGATGTTTTCTTTGTGGGTGGTTCTCGATCAGGAAAGGTTTCTGCGAACGCATTCTGAGTGGCCTGAAAACTTCTGGTTTCGTGGTAAGTCTTCACCACAAAGATTCTCTGTTCTGGTGTAAGCTGAACCATTGTGATCTCAGGTACACACACTGTCTGAATGCCTGTCAAGCATAATCAACAAAGACACTTCCAGTTACACCCAAATCATTAAGGAAAGGAGCCACGTTGATTTCATTGACTTGGAAAGTGAGCCACCTCCAAAAATTGACCCAAATTCCAACACACTGCTGCTCAGCGATGCGTAACCGAAAATTCATGAATGAAGTATCGTCGGAAAGCATTTGTCGTCTTCTTTTAGATGATACCATGGTTTCTGCTGTAAAATGTATAGTTTTGCCACAGTGACTATTTTAAGTTGGGTTTCCTTTTTGTTGATACACCCTGTATACATGTACAGTATAAAGCAGTCGTTCTATACTTCGTGTACATGTTGACGTTTGCACACGTCAGCGCCATAGCATGCAGTACAGATATTTTAAGACAATGAGCCAAACATGTTGCAACCTGGGGCCAATTTCATAAAGCATGTAGGCACAAACATTTGCTTGGCACAAAAAAAGTATTGCTCAGTTAAAACAGGCTATTAGCCAAAACTTCGAATGCGTTTCATTCAAAGCAAAAACCAGCTGAATACCAGTCACAAACAATAAACACAAAATGACATTTTGGTTTGTAATCCTGTTTTTTTATAAGAAAGAATTTTCATGCTAAGCACATTTTTGTGCTTTTACGTTTTTAAAATTGGGCCTTTATGCTCATGCCAAAAATATTGTCCTACTGCATGTTTTTTATATATATAAAAAAATATTATCATCTAAATGTATGGCCATTTCATCGTAGAGATCTTCAAAAAATTAGGCCGGCGGCTTGTGCACACAGCTAGGGAAAAGCCTGAAAATTGTGTGATTTTGTTTTGGGCAATTGCATTTATATTGCATCTTGTAATCTGAAATGAGTGTTTATTCCACTACATATGTACTAACTTTGTTTACACTAAATATAATATTATGGGGCACTGTGGTCTATTCATTTGGTGCACTTGTATTTTTGGTGATGTATTTTTTCAATCACAAAATCATAATTTTGCTCAGATTACAAATTTTTCTTACCTAAAAGTGTCTGCTCTGTGAATAAATGTAACAATATGCAACTTTGTGCAAATGTGCAACTTTGTGTAGAAAATATTTATTTCATGTCGTTTGTTGATGTCTAATGTTAAAGATGGACTACAACGGAATAATGATAAAGGCTTTGTTGCCTTTTTTTGTTCGAGAAATGTATAATGATTACTAATATATCATTAGTATTCAATAAATCTTGTTCCTTCATGCAAAACAAACCCAAAATTGATCGGCGTTTTACGACCCAGAAAAACTCAGTTTCAGCAAAAGCCCTTAACTGATAAATAATTCATACTTTGTGTGTGACGTACTACCCATGACGATTTACTCGGGTCGATCGTGTGCGTGCATTTTTACCGTACAATGCAATGCGGAATAACAGCGGACAAGCTATAGGCTATATTTTGGTACAACTATTTTCGACCGAAAAACAGCGGAAAATGTCCGATAGCAGCGAGTATTGGGAAGACCACAGTATAGATGAGGAAGAGGCATTTCGTGGAGGTACTTCTGAGGACAGTGATGGCAGCTCTAGCGATGAGGGGAGCTCACCAGACTTCAAGAGCCCTTGCGACTCAGCACCTGCTGATGACTCTGCGGCCACAACAGACCCGGCGGTTGCTCGGCCGACGTAGAAGCAGTAGGCCTGGTGGTAGTACTAGTACGAATTCTCTCGATGTTTGGCGCTTTCAGTGTGGGGATCGATCTAGGCTTCAAACGAAACTTTGTTGTCAATCCCAGCGATGTTTTCAAAGCACTTGAAGGTTCAACACAGTCCTCTGAAAAATGTACTGAACAAATCAAAGGCCTACTTCTTGCCGAGAAGGTGAAATCCTTTCGTGTAATATTTACGAACTTCACCCATTCCTTTGATAACGCATGCAGGATCCCGCGGAAATTGCACAAAATGAATCTCTGGATTCTTCGAACAATTTCTCGTGCATCCACCAACAACACATGAAGTTGGCATTATTGTAGCTGATAGTGATACACTATAAAAAAAAAATTCGTAAAAACTTCATGCCTCTGCAAGAAAACGCATACATAATACACACGGAATAACATGGCGTCTTTTGTTTACTCTCGGTTGCTCATGGGTACTACGTCATCATTTTTCGCTGGTTTACAAGTCCGCTGGTACTATATCGTGGATTTCATTGTGGTTTTCAGTGGATCTTTGCCGGGAACCAGTACAGGGCGGGAAATTTCAAAATCGAAGAATCGAGGTCTAATTTTTTCGGTCAAATTGCAACAACATTATTTAGAGAAAAACATGACCGTAACAATAAAGTGTTACCTGAACACAACATAAACAAGGTCCGATAATAAATTTAATGTGTGAGTTTTCGTTGTAGTCCATCTTTAACGTTAGTGGAACGAGCGATCAATGGGTTTTAGAGTTAGCCGGGTTTTCCCGAGTTAGCCGGGTTTTCCCGAGTTAGCCGGGTTTTTCCGAGTTAGCCGGGTTTTTCCGAGTTAGCCGGGTTTTCCGAGTTAGCCGGGTTTTCTCGAGTTAGCCGGGTTTTTCCGAGTTAGCCGGGTTTTCCCGAGTTAGCCGGGTGCATGTATTAATAGAATTTGTGTATATATTTTTATCGTAAATCGTTGGAGTTTCTTTTATACATTTTTGACTTGTTTTGATTTTTAGACCAAAAGGGATTTATGAAATACAGACTCATTAGTAGTATTGCGCACGCTTATTTAAGTGATGATCACGATTATTAGAAAAGTGAGCGATCACGTGAGAGGGTTTAACCAATAATAGGAAAATTGTTTGTTTGAATCGAAATCATGGGTCGGAACACATCTGCTGACAATCGCCTTCGGCTCAGGCATTAACGCGTCCAGGCCCATGAGCCATGAGCCCCAACTCCCTAGGGTTTGTGCCAAAAAAAAACATATTGTTTTTGGAGGGTTTGGGAGGGTTAGGGTTAAAGATGGACTACAACGGAATAATGATAAAGGCTTTGTTGCCTTTTTGTGTTCGAGAAATGTATAATGATTACTAATATATCATTAGTATTCAATAAATCTTGTTCCTTCATGCAAAAAAAACCCAAAATTGATCGGCGTTCTACGACCCAGAAAAACTCAGTTTCAGCAAAAGCCCATAACTCATGAATAGACCCGTTTCGAATATCAGTTTCGTTGGTAAGATAATAGAAAAAAATTGCTTGTGCACGACTATCTGAACATATGAATCAACATAATCTAATGGACCCCTACCAGTCAGCTTATAAACCCAAACATAGTACTGAATCTGCCCTAATAAAAGTAAAAAATGATATCATGTTTTCCCTTAATTCAAATCAAGTTACCCTCCTAGTATTATTAGATCTTTCAGCTGCATTTGATACAATTTATCATAGTATATTACTTTCGCGTTTGTCATCCAGAATTGGCATAAAAGGGGTTGCACTTGACTGGTTCCATTCATATCTTAAGGGTTGGACCAGTCAGGTTGACATTGCTGGTGAATTGTCAGCTCCATCTATTGCTGATTATGGCTTACCACAGGGCTCTGTCTTTGGTCCACTAGGCTACACTGTTTACACCCTTCCTGTTGGTGATATAGCACGGCACCACCAAATTTCTTATCATATATATGCTGATGATACACAATTATATATATCATTCAACCCTAATGTACCTGGTGAGATGAATCGTGCAATCTCTAAACTTGAAAAATGCATCTCAGACATTAAAACCTGGATGACAGTTAATAAGCTTAAATTAAACGATGATAAAACAGAATTCTTTGTCGCTGCTTCCTCCCATAATCTTAAACTTATCCCCGATATTTCCATTGTTATTGGAAACTCTTCTATTCACCCATCTGAATCTGTTAGGAACCTAGGTGTATTATTTGACTCGGCTATGTCCATGTCTTCCCATATATCATATATATCACGAACTGTCAATTACTATCTTCGCAATATATCACGCGCCCGCAAGTTCATGGATGAATCTACATGTCACCACGCTGTTCGTTCATTGGTACTTTCACGGCTTGATTATTGTAATGGTTTGTTATCTTCTGTACCCAATGTACACATACAACGACTGCAGCGGTTACAAAACTGGGCCGCACGTTTAGTTTTTGCTGTCAACCGCAAGCATGATCCCATACCCTTGATGCATTCGCTACACTGGTTACCAATACAACAAAGAATAATGTTCAAGCATTTATTATTTGTCTACAAATCCTTTCATAACCTTGCTCCAGTCTATTTATCAGACTGCTTGTTAAAATATGTTCCAAGAAGAAATAACCTGAGATCTGGAGATGATATCCTACGACTTGAATATCCTAGAACAAGAGTACAGGCCGGTGATAGAACTTTCACTGTATGTGCCTCCCGTGCATGGAACAATCTCCCGATCTCAGTTAGATCTTCTACCTCTGTAAATAACTTCAAAAAATCTTTGAAAACGCATCTTTTTGTATAATTTTCCTACCTTTGTATTATTCTGCAATCATTGTTTCAATTGTTAGTTTTAATGTAACTATTTTATTGTAAGTATATCTAAGTAACATTTTATAATTGTACGCGCTTTGAGCCTTTTGGGAAAAGCGCATTATAAATATTAATGTAATGTAATGTAATGTAATGAGTGAGTGATGGCTGAAATGACCAGACATTCATTGCAATTGGTAAAAAAGACAATTAGGCCCAACTAGCAAAGTTGTCCCTTAACTACATGTAGCTGCATTACGGTCATCATTGATAGATTGATCTTGGTATAGAAACGGTCTCTTTTTTCATCAATCATAATTTGGCTATAGTGGTTTTTAAATGAAATTTTGTTGATCAAGAACAGATATTCTTCCGGCTGTAATTTTGCTGTAACAATATTTTGCGTGGTTTGTTTGCTTTTTGGAAGTAAGGAAAAGGGTTGGTCTTGCTCTTGATTTTATTTTAGTTTATTATTTATTTTATTTTTTTATGGGGGGGGGGGGGGGGAGGGGGTGTTAAAGATAGTATACACCATTTTCAAACATACAAAAACAAAACTCCTGAATTATTATGAAATACCTTTCTTGACTGTTGGTGAATAACTGTCTCAAGCATCCTGTGAAATTACGACACCTGATGTGTAGTTTTCAAGAAAAGTGGAATTTTGCCGGCCGGCAATCTTAAAAACAACTGCCCCCAATTAATATTTAATTTGTCTAAAGAGAGTCAAGGAATCAGACTGCAAGAACAGCACTTTTTGGTTTTGTTTCTAGCTTCTGTGAACACAAAACTTTACACAGGTCACTGTCACAATATTTACTGTAAAATATTAATCCCCTAACCCATCCATTTTTAAAAATTACAGCAAAACCAAGCGGGAAATTGAATGTACATGTAGTTTAGCTTGATTTTGAGTCAAAAACCCTTTTCCCCCCTAAAAACATGAATGTTGGTACTCATGCAAAACCTGAGTGTTATTGTGAGTTATTGTTTTTATGACATAGCAAAAGGTTCAAATTCTGTGCCAAAGGAGCTCTTGATTATGTTATTGATTATTAGTTTTTTATTTGTTTAAACTGGAACAAAAGATGGGCGGACAAACCGTAATGTAGCTAACCGTAACGTAACTAACTAACTAACTAACTAACTAACTGTTGGTCTTGCGTCAGAATAAAGAGACTGGTTGTATCTGCTAAAACATTTTCCATCAAGCAAGTAGTATATAAATATGACACTTTGTTTCAGATATATCCCATTTGAGGAAATTGTTTATTCAAAAACATTACATTTGTATTCGTGTCCTGTTTTTGTAACGTAACTGACCGACATTAAAAGTAACATCACAACTCCAGTGTATGTTGAAATATTTGTATTCTTTACTGTATAGTAGACCTAGGTAGGATGTACTTATTGTAACATAACTGGGACGTGAAACCCACACATCTTGATGTAAGAGTCAAATAAAATATTGTAACTTGCTAAAAATGTAACGTAACTAACCGTGGAATTGCCCAAATGATGTATTTGAGTAAATACTAATGAAATTTCCAAATCCTATCATAGTCTGAGTATCAGACATTATACCTACTATGTGATAATGTCTGATATATCTAGACAGATTGTCATGTAACAGGCAGATTGTAACACGTAACAGGTTTATGCTGCGTTCCAATCGCGTCGTGTTTATCGTGTTCACATGTTCACGAGTCGTATAATGGCCTTCTAATCGCCCGGTAACTCGTGTTCACGCGCATGCGCAACCAGAACTCACGCAAAAATAGCAAAAGTACATTTGTACGTAGTCACCTAAAAATAGCCATGGCCAAACTTTTACATTGCCAAGTGGTACATGTAAGCCTGTAATATCGTGTATGAAAGATTTCGTTGCAAAACTACATCGCTCCAGTCTCCCCTGAGAACAAATCTTGTCAATTTTCAGTTGTATTGAACCTTAGGAATTTTCTATAAGACTAAGAGATGCATTTATAGGTTGTACGGTAGGCCCTATTTTAATGTAGCCAAAACATGTTTGTCCTTGGGAATAGGCGAGTTCGTGCAAACAAAAACTAGTGCGACATAACCCCACTGAATGTTTCCCCTGTTGCGCCTTGTTGCATTTAGTAGGGTTAGGGTTAATGTTTTACATAACCTCTAACATTTGACATTTTGAAATGATTGTGAAGATTTTAATTAATAAAACACCACTATGTTTATTTACTAAAAGACCATTATGGCTATGGGAAGAAGGGACAATCTGTCCTGTTACTGACAATCTGCCCTGTTACGTCGCAATCTGTCCTGTTACGTGACAATCTGCCTGTTACATGACAATCTGCACTGTTACTTCGCAATCTGCACTGTTACTTCGCAATCTGCCCTGTTACTTCGCAATTTGCCCTGTTACTTCGCAATCTGCCCTGTTACGTCGCAATCTGCCTGTTACATGACAATCTGTCCTGATACGTGATTAGCAGAACTTTACATGTTACCATCTCCACTTTTTGTATTCCAATGTCATTACACAACAGCCAAACAATAAGCATTGTGTATTTTAAACCATAACAAAGTTTGACAGAGACTGTCATAATGAATATCATCCTGTGTCTTTCGATAAACACAAATATTGAAAACATGTCAATAATGCATTATAATGTGTAAATTATATTTTTCCAAACTTAAAATTTGGTTGATGCTCAGAGTGTGGTTAGTAATGAAATCGCTCTTAATCTAAAATAATTTAATTAAAATATGTTATAATTCACAAACCTGTTCAGTTTTAAATACTAAATGACATTAAGTTTAGTAATGACAGTGGTGCCTTTCATATACAACCACCCTGAGTCCATCAAAATCCATTTCCTGTTTTGGAGGATTTTAGAAGATTCAGGATACCTCCATATTGAACAAACTGGAGGAGTGTGATGGATTGAGGATTTTAAGCCTAGCGTTACTGCACGAGTTTGATGGATTCAGGATTCAGAAATTTAGGTGATGGACTGTGATGGACTCTATGGAGAAACACACTGCAATTGTTTGTATGCCACCTAGGTATCCTGAATCCGCCAGAGTCCATCAACTTTTGCTGGTGGATTATTGATGGATTATTGGTGGAGTCTGATGGACTCAGGACACCAGCAGTTTTTGCAAACCAAACTTGGTGGATTGTAGCGGATTCAGGATACTTTCTTGAAAAAGCAGTGAGGGGGTAAGGAGAGTTGCTGACTTCTGATTGGTCGAAACTTGATCACGTAGAGTGGATTATTACACAATGTATGTAGTAATAACCCGGCTTTCAAGAAGAAGCGAATAAATGTTCCCTGAACCAGCATTAATCAAGCATCATGTAAGCCCATGATTGGTCGAATGCAACAGCCCTACGGTAACTTGTAACAAGGACGCGTCAAATCTTGATACTGCGCGCTATAAATGTGCGCGTAGAAAGTTTGTATCTATACGCGCGGCATTTTTCAAAATGCGCGTGTCGTCTGTTAACGCTAGCACGTTGCTATGCACGGTGGCCGGGCAGCAGTGGTCAGCTAGTCTGGTCTTAAAGTTTGGGGTATGATAACAACACATTAAAGAGACAGGGTATCATGCATAAGCTAAAACATGGCAACATGAACACAAAAAGCTGGAAATATCGCCGAAGGGAAATTCACGAAATTTGGAGCATTTTCACAATTTTTCTTGTTAAAAAGATAATAATAAAAGTAATCATTTATCAGTGCGAGGACCCGGTTATAACTGCGTGATAATGTCATGGTTGGGGGATGACCGCTGGTAATGGACCTTGCCTTCGGCTCGATCCATTACCAGCGGTCATCCCCCAACCCGTTCATTATCACGCAGTAATAACCGGGTCCTCGCACTGTCATTACCTAAGCATATCTGTCCTGTTACGTAACTTTCAGCATGGGTAAGAATGATGCTTGATTTTCTGAAGCCCTTTTATTAAACTACCTGTACATGTATCTTCCCATTGCTGTAAATTTATAACTTACGGTATATCCAAAAACTTTAACTTTAGATCTTAGTTGATGTTCCATGTTTGAGTGTATATGTCCCACAAAGGGGGGCACTATAGCAAATAAACAGCCATATATTATCGTTCAGCTTATATTAACGTTCAGACCCTCAAATACGAGAGTATAAAAATCAAGTCTTAAAAGGGTCTAATGCTAGGGATATAAAAGACCCCAGGACTCACTTGGCATGTGAGAGGCACAAGGGATCTCGGAAGTCAGCGGGAACCACTGGTACTCTGAAGAATTGCAGGCATGACCGACTGCAATAAAAGACCATTCAAGCCGAACACAATGAAATGCTCAACAAGTATTCTTTTGTGTCTGCAGACGCATTTAACATTTATTACAAACAAAATACACAGCCGCTACATATTATGAATGGAACTTACACAACGTCTAGGTGAATTCCTTTCTCCACTCTCGTGCACATTTCATTAATTATTACATTATAAATCATTCTACACTTCCTTGTAAAATCAGGAAGTTAAAGCATTAGGTAATTACATAAATCAGCAGTATATAGTCGCACGTATGACTAGCGTGAGTTAGAGCGGTCTAAAAGTTCACATCATAGCGCCAGGGCGTGAGAGCATTGCAAAACGTAGAACAACACCTTGCAAGCTCTTATATAACATAAATAATCATATTGCGCATGTGCGGCAATGGTCCAATAGTGTTACTCAGACTCGGCGATTTCTCAACAGGTGAGGGAAGTCATATGCAAATTATTAAATGAAAGAATCGGCATAACATACGCCTCCTCTGAAACAAATTGACACCTGTCAATTTATTTTACCTACTTCTTAAAGTAAAAAGATCAAATACTTAATTCAACTACGAAGCCTCCAAGACAGGAACCGGTGCAGAATCTTTCAAGTTCATGAACTCAAACTCCAACAAAATGCAGCACAGGTTCACCCTCCTGGACGTCCCAAGTTTTTCAAAATCCTTATTCATACAGTAAAACATTTTAATACAAATAATTATAATTGTGTTAACATAAGTTGAAAATTGATGATTGTAGACATTATCCACACAAAATCAACTCCAATGTTCTCGATGTGAACGTTGCTCTGCGTAGCTTCCAAGTTCTTCTAGTGTAGAGGCTAGTCGCTACTTTTCTCGTGCTCGTAGCGTTTCCAGTAATCCACCTCCGCAGAGACGATGGGCTATCCCGACTTTAACGAAAACTTGGAATGAAGGTGCCAATTTCCGGAATTATTCCGACCTTACGTCCAAGATATCGAAAGTGCCTATTTCCAGGATTATGCCCCTTGCTGTGACCATTGTGCGACTATAAACTCTCTCGTACATAATATATACACAACTTAGTTACAATACATACATAACCAGTCGAACATATAAATATATTTATTTAAACAAACCCATAACATACGCACTCGCCCTTAAATATTAATAGGCGTCAGAAGTTTTCTTTTAGACAATGTTAAAAACTCTTATACACTGTAGTATCAAAACTACAAAATGTTAAACAAAACAATACACAATAAATGTGGTTGTTAAAGTTAACAGACGGGAAGCGATACACAACTCTCGCTCATGGATAGAAAGGCACTCGTCAGTGACTCGCAATTCAAAACGTGAAGCAATGCGTCACTTCATAACCTACACGTGATCAGTTACCGTCTATTAAATACAACAAGTAATCAATTTGATATGGCCTAATTTGTATATCCTCTTCATACAACTCGTACACAAGACCCGGCCGTGTCATAGTGTAGAATTGTGCATGTTGACGGAATACAAAGTCTTTATAGGTCCATTATCTGATTTATCACTTGTTTTAACCAATGATCACAGAGATTTGTTAATTTTTATATTATTTTATTTTTTTGTACCCGAGATTTTAACTGGGTTACCTTCTAGGTATTTTAAGGCTGCTTTGTTCAGATTTGACTGTGGTTCCCACGTATTTCTTGATTTCGGGTAACCTTTCCACTTTACCAGGTATTCTAAATGTGCATTTCTATATCGACCCCTGAGGATTTTTTCAATTTCGAATTCTTCCACAGGGTCTTGAATTAAAGGAAGACCTGGTACAATTGGAATGAGTGCTTGTTCTGTTTTCTGGGTAGCCAAAAGTGATGCAAACGAGTCCTGAGGACAATCACTCATCACTAGACCTGGTATTTCTTTAGTTTGATCAGAGTCAATAGGATGATTACTGCTACTTTTTATGATCTAAATCTTGAGACATTTGATAATAATAATACAGGCCTACCCCACAATTATCATTAAAACCTTTAATCTCAACATATTAATTCGGGTCATTGTCACCTGAATCGTATGCACACTGTGTACAACTTCAATCACCTGACGTGGTATAAAAAACAGATATTTGACATATACATGTACTATTCCGCGCACAACACGAGCCTGCAGTACAATGCAATCCAACTTAGCAAATTCAACTATGGCAATGGTTATTTGTATACAAATATAAAAGGTAATTTATATCGAAACGGACAAAACATATCATCACTAAATAATAATAACGGACTGGTTATGCAACTAATTAAACATACTTACGTGTGAAACTTCACACGGGTTTTGCAATAGCTCACACACCCAGACGAAATGGCGTGCACCATGCCAGTTCTAAACATAACAGCAGCGACTGTTGACTACCAGTGAATTCCACAATGACTTCCGTAGAATATTCTTCCACCATATATTATCGTTCAGCTTATATTAACGTTCAGACCCTCGAATACGAGAGTATAAAAATCAAGTCTTAAAAGGGTCTAATGCTAGGGATATAAAAGACCCCAGGACTCACTTGGCATGTGAGAGGCACAAGGGATCTCGGAAGTCAGCGGGAACCACTGGTACTCCTAATACCTGAAGAATTGCAGGCATGACCGACTGCAATAAAAGACCATTCAAGCCGAACACAATGAAATGCTCAACAAGTATTCTTTTGTGTCTGCAGACGCATTTAACATTTATTACAAACAAAATACACAGCCGCTACATATTATGAATGGAACTTACACAACGTCTAGGTGAATTCCTTTCTCCACTCTCGTGCACATTTCATTAATTATTACATTATAAATCATTCTACACTTCCTTGTAAAATCAGGAAGTTAAAGCATTAGGTAATTACATAAATCAGCAGTATATAGTCGCACATGCACATGTATGACTAGCGTGAGTTAGAGCGGTCTAAAAGTTCACATCATAGCGCCAGGGCGTGAGAGCATTGCAAAACGTAGAACCACACCTTGCAAGCTCTTATATAACATAAATAATCATATTGCGCATGTGCGGCAATGGTCCAATAGTGTTACTCAGACTCGGCGATTTCTCAACAGGTGAGGGAAGTCATATGCAAATTATTAAATAAAAGAATCGGCATAACACACATACTAAAATATAACACGATTTTTATTCAATAATTTAGCTTTTTTGTTTTTGTTAGGTTTTAAACTGATCAAGTAAACAAAAAATACTTTCCCCAAAAAAATTCTTTGACAAGCTAACACCACTGATACAGGAAGATACATAAATAGTACACTTAAGTTTCTTAAGATTTCTTAAAGCAAACTGCATTTTGCGGAACATTTTGAAAAGAAAACTATTTTTCTAATCTACCCAGCTATTTATTTACAGTTACTGAGTACTGCTCTTTTGAAATTTAATTTGTAGAGACAAAACCGGTCCTTTACATTTATAGTGTGGCGCCATCCCGATGTCAACTCTGTTATTACTCTGGTTTTTGAAACAGCAGCATAAAGCGGTTATAAAACCCTGCCTGAATTTCTTGTATTTAAACCCATAAATGATTGGGTTAATCACAGAATTGAAAATAAACATTATACTGCACATAGCGTCGAAATACTGGTAATCCTCAGAAGCACAGAAATTAGAAAGATCATTTTCTGTAATGTGCAAGCAGAGAAGATATGTTTGTGCTGGTGTCCACAGAATAATGAGAGCTCCCAAGACAATTGTTAGCATGCTGAGGAGACGCTGTCTAGCAGTAACAAGATCGTAGGCTGCTGCCCTTGCATGTTGCAGCTTCAGGGCTTTCACTTGTCTTTTAAGCGTGACTTGCATCTTGTAGTAAGCAATACTCATCAATGTTACGGGCAATAGGTACGCCAACAAAAATGTAAGTACACCGATCAGAATGCGAAAGACCTGGTAGTTGGTCTTTGAGCAAGCCTGATCAGGATAATCACTCGGTTCCATTGTAAAAATCAAAGGTACCGTTAAAAGAAACGACGTGATCCAGATCATAGCAATCAGAGTTTTCATCCGCGTTGCTGTGAGTTTTCTCGCGTACTGTAGAGGATGCACTATAGCGACATATCTCTCTAATGTTATTGCACAGAGATTGTAAGCTGATGCATACGACAAAGCCCAGGATAAATATTCACTTTGCAGGAAATGGCAGGTAATAATTCTTTCACCAAAGCTTTTGGGCACATAGTCAATTAGTTTACAGTCTCCATTTATAAAACGCGAGAAGATCAACTCCAGACACAGCAGCATATCGGCGACAGCCAAGTTCACCAACAGATAGTTGGTCATGCTGTGTAGGGATTTGACGCGTAGAATGACGAAGCACACCAAGAGATTCCCTAAGACCCCGACGAGTCCCTCCGCTATGAAGAGCTGGCAGACCCACTGGCTCTCAGGAGGGTCCTCACTGTCGACAGATTGCTGGGTTGAATTCATGGCGGATATTTTCGGCAAGGATTGTTGAGAGGAATTCATTGCGGGTTAAAGCTGGCATAAAAAAATGAAAGATTATTTAAACCATAATGCACATGGCCCTAAATGATACCTGATTACAATCCGTTTAAAGCGATGGGAGTTTTTGACACAAAAATCAGTGTTCCCTTTAAACATCCAGTTACTTGTTGCTTTTGTAGTCTTTCACTGAAGATAGTTCCACTACAACTGCCATCAAAAGTACATATAGACCTGTCTTCTATAATACACACCATGTAATCAGCAATAAATTCTCACTTGTAGTAGGAAATGCTTTGCTGATTATATACATGTACCGGTACCCAGTATTATGCTCACTGTAGGCAAATGAGTCAAATGACACTTGGTGTGATAATAACCTGACGCTAAAGTCAGCGTCGTTTTTTTTATTATTCAGAATCGGATGATTTTGGTTGAATGAAAGCCACAATACAAAGTTAATGAGAAAGGCAAATAACTTGCCTGTCTTGCTGTCATTTACGGAGCTGCCATCTTTAATTAACCCTTTAACTCCCTAGGTTGTGTGGAAAATCATATTAACATTGAAGGATTCAGAACTGTCAGGGTTAACCCAAATGTATCAATTTCCATTAGCGAGTATATATGATAATTATGTGCTGCCGAAAATGAGGGATTATAATTTTGGTATAGACGATGTGACCTCTGACAACACGTGTTTACATCTGTATTCAAATGTGCCCGTCAATATGCGCACACATCGTATTTTGCATAAAAGTTGGTTGAGGAGTGACGCCTTTGAATTCTGTGACCTCCTATGTCGCCTCTTAACTAAATGTAAAACACGATGCATGCGCATATTGACGGGCACATTTGATTATAGATGTAAACAGAGGGCACATCGTCTATAGAAAGTTAGAAACGGTCTCTTTTTTCATCAATCATAATTTTGCTATAGTGGTTTTTAAATGAAATGTTGTTGATCAAGAACAGATTTTCTTCCGCTGTAATTTTGCTGTAACAATAGTGTGCGTGGTTTGTTTGCTTTTTGGAAGTGGGGAGAAGGCTTGGTCTTGGTTTGATTTTATTTTAGATTATAATGTATTTTATTTTTTTATTTCTTTTGGGGGGAAGGGGGTGTTAAAGGTAGTATACACCATTTGCAATCATAAACAAACAAAAGTACTGAATTATTATGAAATACCTTACTTGACTGTTAGTGAATAACAGTCTGAAGCATCTTGTGAAATTACAACACCTGATGTGAAGTGGTTTTCAAGAAAAGTGGAATCTTGTATCAAATTTTAATGATTGCCGGCCGGCAATCTTAAAAACAACTGCCCCCAATTAATATTTAATTTGTCTGAAGAAAGTCAAAGAATCAGACTGCAAGATCAGAACAGCCTTTTTTTCTTGGTTTTTCTAGTTTCTGTGAACACAAAACTGTACCGTCACAATATTTACTGTATCCCCTAACCCATCAATTTTTGAAAATTACAGCAAAAGCAAATCGGCAATTCCACGATGAAGTGGACAAATAAAACAAATACAAATTTGCAACTATCTTTAGACAATTGTTAGCATGCTGAGGAGACGCTGTCTAGCAGTAACAAGATCGTAGGCTGCTGCCCTTGCATGTTGCAGCTTCAGGGCTTTCACTTGTCTTTTAAGCGTGACTTGCATCTGGTAGTAAGCAATACTCATCAATGTTACGGGCAATAGGTACGCCAACAAAAATGTAAGTACACCGATCAGAATGCGAAAGACCTGGTAGTTGGTCTTTGAGCAAGCCTGATCAGGATCTTCGCTCGGTTCCATTGTAAAAATCAAAGGTACCGTTAAAAGAAACGACGTGATCCAGATTATAGCAATCAGAGTTTTCATCCGCGTTGCTTTGAGTTTTCTCGGGTACTGTAGCGGATGCACTATAGCGACATATCTCTCTAATGTTATTGCACAGAGATTGTAAGCTGATGCATACGACAAAGAATAGGGTAAATATCCACTATGCAGGAAATGGCAGGTAATAATTCTTTCACCAAAGCTTTTGGGCTCAATTAGTTTACAGTCTCTATTTATAAGACCAAAGGAGATAAACTCCAGACACAGCAGCATATCGGCGACAGCCAAGTTCACCAGCAGATAGTTGGTCATGCTGTCTAGGGATTCGACGTGTAGAATGACGAAACACACCAATAGATTCCCTGAGACACCGACGAGTCCCTCCGCTATGAAGAGCTGGCAGACCCACTGGCTCTCAGGAGGATCCTCACTGTCAACGAATTGCTGAGTTGAATTCATGGCGGATACTTTTGGCAATGATTGTTGAGAGGAATTCATTGCGGGTTAAAGCTGGCAAAAAAAATCAAAGATTCTTTAAACTGTAATACACATGGCCCTAAATGATACACGATTACAATCCGTTCAAAGCGATGGGAGTTTTTGACACAAAAGTCTGGTTTTTTTTTTAACATCCAGTTACTTGTTGCTTTTGTAGTCTTGCACTAAAGAGAGTTTCACTGTACTGCAACTGTCATCAAAAGTAGACATACATGTAAACCTGTCTTCCCTAATGTACACCATGTAATCAGCTTTAAATTCTCACTTGCACTAGTAGAAAATGCTTTGCTGATTATATTGATGTACAGTACCAGTACCCAGTAGTATGCTCACTGTAGGCAAACGAATCAAATGACACTCGGTGTGATAATAACCTACATGTATAAAGTTAGCGTCTTTTTTTACTCAGAACTGGATAATTTTGTTTGAATGAAAGCCATAAAAAGAAGTTGATGAGCAAGGCAAATAACTTGCCTGTCTGGCTGTCATTTATGGAGCTGCCATCTTTAATTAACCCTTTAACTCCCTAGGGTGTGTGGAAAATGTGTGGAATATTAAAATTGGAAAATTCAGGACTGTCCGGGTTAACCCAAATGTATTGATTATACCCCTGTCACACCGGAGCTACGCTGCCGTTGCGCTCCCACGGCGACTAAATTTTTTGTAAAACGCAGTAGAAGCGCAGTAGGATTGCCAAGAGCGTAGTGGGAACGTAGTGGAGTCTACCTAGGTCGTGGAAGGGTCTCCATGATCGCCTAACCTCGGCGATTGTTTTGAGTCTGCTCAAAACAATCGCAGAGGGTCGGCGACCTGGTCCAAAACGCAGTGAGAGCGTAGTGGGATCTCTCAAAGAACGTACTACGGACGTAGTGAAGTCTACCTGAGCGTGTCATGATCGTAGCAAGAGCGAGTTGGTATCGCCGTCTGCCCAATCTGCGACTGATACACCTGTCAGACCGGTGTGCAATCCCACAGCGACCTTACTGCGATGCAGTTTTCATCAAAAACGCAGTGGGGTTGCCCCAAAATCCTGAAATCTATGAGGTAGGTAGCTCACAATACGCACTTGACTCGCTCACTGTGCTCTCACTGCGCTCTCACTACACTCTCACTGCGACCTATGCGTTCCCAGTTTGATCATCGCCGCGCTCTCACTGCGCTCCCACTACGCTATATGCGATCTCGCTGCGACCAAGGCGACCTCGCTACGACCTCGCTACGACCTTACTACGCTCTCACTACGTCCCCACTACGTTCTGTGCGTTTGTACCGCGTTCGCGCGGCGAATATAAATACAGCGAGCTCGATGTTGCTGGATATTTGCTATCTGTTATTATGTTCTGCCTCTCTACATCCATGGTGAAGAGGAGATGCAAATTAGTATGTTGTGTGGAGGATATGTGCTGCATTTATACCATTTGTGGCCATTACGCCTGTCAAAGTCAGAACGTACTATACACGCAGTATAATCGCAGTATAATCGCACTGTGAACGTACAGGAAGCTCCGTAACATCGCCATGGACGCATTAGGGGCGCCATAGTCGTACTGGCAGCCCCGCGTGGACGCAGTATGAGCGTGAAGAAGCCCTATACGACGTAGTAAAAGCGCAGTAGGAGCGCGGTAAGAGCGTAGTAAGAGCGTGACAAGCGTACAGTGGTCGTACTTCAGACGTACTTCAGTCGCAAATTGGGCAGACGGCAATATCAACTCGCTCTTGCTACGATCATGACACGCTCAGAAAAACTTCACTACGTCCCAAGTACGTTCTTTGAGATCCCACTACGCTCTCACTGCGCTCGCACTGCGTTTTGGACCAGGTCGCCGATTCTCTGCGATTGTTTTGAGCAGGCTCAAAACAATCGCCGAGGTTTGGCGACCATGGAAACCCTCCCACGACCTAGGTAGACTCCACTGCGTTCCCACTACCCCTCTTGGCGATCCTACTGCGCTTCTACTGCGTTTTGCAACTTTTTTTAGTTGCCGTGGGAGCGCAACGGCAGCGCAGCTCCGGTGTGACAGGGGTATTACCAAGGCTGTAGAGACGCAGAACATAATAATTGTACAACAGATAGCAAATATCCAGCAACATCGAGCTCGCTGTATTTATAGTCGCCGCGCAAACGCGGTACAAACACACAGAACGTAGTGGGGACGTAGTGAGTGCGTAGTAAGGTCGTAGCGAGGTCGTAGCGAGGTCATCTTGGTCGCAGCGAGATCGCGTAGAGCGTAGTGGGAGCGCAGTGAGAGCGCGGCGATGATCAAACTGGGAACATATAGGTCGCAGTGAGAGTGTAGTGAGAGCGCAGTGAGCGAGTCAAGAGCGTACTGTGAGCTGGCTACCTCATAGATTTCAGGTTTTGTTGCCAGTTTTCGGCGGCCCACTGTGTTTTTGATGAAAACTGCATCGCAGTAAGGTTGCCGTGAGATCGCACTCCGGTCTGACAGGGGTATTATGGAGTAAATATGACAATTAGGTGCTGCCGAAGCTGATGGTATTATCCGTCCTCCCCCCAACTGTTCTTTCTCACCCCCTTGTTCCCCCCCCCCCCCCCCCCCCCCCCCAGCGTCTGAACACAACTCTCACCCCCACCGCTGTTGTATTTGGACGATTCCGTGCCACTTTTAGTGGCCTATGAACCTGATCATCCTTTTTTTAGATTGCGGAAAGACGTGAAAAATACACTGACTTCAAAATGTTCTAATATGGCGACCACCGTGGCGGAGAACGACGAAGAGATAAAGTAGCTGAGTTTTCTCATAAAAAAAACGGGCAGGCGCTCTTTGCATTGTTTACGTGCGCGCGCAGATATGCACGCATATCGCATTGTGATCACATTCGCCTTCATGAGTCATTATAATGACAGCTCGGCTATTTCTCCCGCGGTCTCGTTGCAATTTTCCTGTGTCGAAAGTCCAAGTGCGAAAAGTGGTAACATTTGACCAATTTTTATTTTACCATTGTCTCCGTAAAACCTTCCCCCCGAAAAAGTCCAGTGCGAACACGGCTTTATTCATACCGGAATTACCGGTATCTACCGGTATCTACCGGTACTTGTAATTAATTGCATATAAATTAGGCTCATTTGCGAAATAAGGTCTGGAACCCCATGTTTCTTATTTTAAAATAAACGTGTATACACATATATTATTTGTGCCAAGTTTCAACATATCTTTCCCGCCAGGATCTAATTACTGTGTCATTTGTAAGTCCAACTCGGCGTTATAATTTACGAGTAACCCAAAATGCTTTCAGGAATATAGCAAAGGGTTTACTGTTCAGTCTAACAGGGAACAACATAAATGCCAAATATGGATCCTATTGGATTTAGCAGGGTTAGAGGGTTAAGAAATGATTATACACATAAAGGCACCAAGCACTAAGGTCTGTCCATGTAGCAACTTTTTTCCAAACATCTACCGACGTACAGTATCCTCTGGTCACTTCAGGGCTGTTTATAATATATCGTGAATATGAGTGCTGGGCGAGTAACTCGAGTACTCACCTACTCGTGATTAGTTTTCGTTATTCGTAGCACTACTCGCGGTGTTTTTAACTATTCAATTACTCGTGCCAGCCCGAGTAGCAATAAATACTCGCGAGTAATGATTGTTAGCAAGCGATGATTGTTTACAAGTACTGATTAAGTTGTGGTCGTAGGCTGGAACGACACGAAATGAATTGACTTGCCGCTCCCCACAATTTCACGCCTACAATGGCACGTCTTATTCCAAAATAAATAAAGTTAAACAAACTTTTAAATCCTGTAAGTGAGCCGACACAAAATGTAGCAAAAATTGCTGACTGTAGATGTCCCTAGCCTGCAGAGTTTATACAATGGAAGCCATTCTTCTCGTGATCGGAAATTAATTCAGCAATAAATTCAATCATGTGAAATAGTTTATTTTTGTTTATCGAGGCGTGACAGCAAAGACAACGTAATCATTCAAAGAGATTTTTATCTTGCATAATTATAATTAAATAACCTATTTTTTGTTTCCGAATATTTGAGTAATTGGTGATAACACAGTTTTTTTAATATCAAATACCAAATTGTTCGAAAATGAACAGCCGTAGGTCACTTGATGTATTTGCATGTTGATGCAAAATGTGATATCCTGGACTACATTAGTGCTGTTTATTCAGAGTAAATTCAGAGTTAATTTTGCGAGTGAGTGATGGCTGAAATTACCGGACATTCATTGCAAATGGTAAAAAAGACAATTAGGCCCAACTACATGTACCGGTACAGTTGCCTCTTCTACACGTAGTTGCATTACATCATTGATAGATTGATCTTGCTATAGAAACAGTCTCCTTCTTCATCAATCATAATTTTGCTATAGTGGTTTTTAAATGAAATGTTGTTGATCAAGAACAGATATTCTTCCGGCTGTGGTTTGTTTGCTTTTTGGAAGTAAGGAAAAGGGTTGGTCTTGCTCTTGATTTTATTTTAGTTTATTATTTATTTATTTTTTTTTATGGGGGGAAGGGGGTGTTAAAGATAGTATACACCATTTGCAAACATACAAAAACAAAACTCCTGAATTATTATGAAATACCTTTCTTGACTGTTGGTGAATAACTCTCTCAAGCATCCTGTGAAATTACGGCACATTTGAGGAAATTGTTTATGCAAAAACATTACATTTGTATTCATGTCCTGTTTTTGTAATGTAACTAACCGACATTAAAAGTAACATCACAACTCCAGTGTATGTTGAAATATTTGTATTCTTTACTGTATAGTGAGTGAGTGAGTGAGTTTTTAGGGTTTAACGCCGTACCAGCATCAATGGCCATATTCACGGCGGGAACAAATTTCATTCAACAATTTGTTTTATTTCATTCAACAATTAATGTGAAGAAGTTACAGTTTTAGAGGTGGGAGGAAAACCCCAGAAGAATATCCTGGGGAAAAACCCACGGAGTCAGGCAGGGACTGAAAACCCAATCCACATATTGGCCCAGGCCGGATTCGAACCCGGGTCATAGTGGTGGAAGGCGAGGAAAGAACCGCTACACCAACCTGACTCCCCCTTTACTGTATAGTAGACCTAGGTAGGATGTACTTATTGTAACATATAACTGGGACGTGAAACCCACACATCTTGATGTAAGAGTCAAATAAAATATTGTAACTTGCTAAAAATGTAACGTAACTAACCGTGGAATTGCCCAAGTGGTGTATTTGAGTAAATACATGTAGGGGCGATGCGGGAGAGTTGAGCCACCGGGAGAGTTGAGCCACCCCCTATAACTCGAAAAGTAGTAACTCACTAAAATTTATGTTTGCATATATTGTTTATAGCATCAATACGACATTCTTAGTGTTAAACTCTACTGTCATGTGTACTCAGTATCAAAGATACCTAAACAAATTTTTGTTTTTCACTTTTGAGTGAAAAATAGAAAAATAAATGTTTTGTCTTATTTCCCATAGCAAGACTTAGACTATAATGGCGGTAATTTGTTTATTGAAGGGGGTATATATGACCATTATTTTAGAGAACTATTGTAAACTACCAAAAGTTCTACACCAGACAGGATTGGGTTATTTACAAAATGGTCGCAATGAGGAGAGTTGAGCCATTGGTCATGGGGAGAGTTGAGCATAGGGAAAACATGTAGTAACATTTAGATTTTTGGACTAAAGGTGAAAAATGTATAATAAATGAGAGAAAATGTTATTTTGTGCCATGATAATAACAATTGAGCACCATATTTACTTTAATAATTAATAAATCAAAAGTTGAAAAAATATGATTTTGTTTTTTCACCAGCCATTGACTTATCATGCTGGCTCAACTCTCCTGTAATAGTGGCCCAACTCTCCCATATTGTAGGGAGAGTTGAGCCACTTTACCAATTTTTTTCAAACCTTTTATATAAATAAGCCTTAACTGCTATCCCAACTGTTATTGTTTCAAAACGAAAACAACACTCTAAAGTTTATCTTACACTAATTTTTTACAGGTTTGTACTTTTCTTCCGCATATGGTGACACAAAATATAAAAATTGGCTCAACTCTCCCGCATCTCCCCTACTAATGAAATTTCCAAATCCTATCATAGTCTGAGTATCAGACATTATACCTACTACGTGATAATGTCTGATATATCTAGACAGATTGTCATGTAACATGCAGATTGTCACGTAACAGGCTTATGCTGCGTTCCAATCGCGTCGTGTTTATCGTGTTCACGAGTTTACGAGCTGTATTGGCCTAATCGCCTGGTAACTCTTGTTCACGCGCATGCGCAACCAGAACTCACCTAAAAATAGCAAAAGTACATGTACGTAGGTTTACTGTCATCTAAAAATAGCCATGGCCAAACTTTTACATTGCCAAGTGGTACATGTAGGCCTGTACTATCGTGTATGAAAGATTTCGTTGCAAAACTACATCGCTCTAGTCTCCCCTGAAAACAAATCTTGTAAATTTTCAGTTGTATTGAACCATAGGAATTTTCTATAAGACTAAGACATGCATCAGGTTGTACGGTAGGCCCTATTTTAATGTAGCCAAAACATGTTTTTCCTCGGAAATAGGCCAAGGCTTTTTTTCTGCTGCCGATCAGGATCTCCCCTTCGGGTGAGACTACTTTTTTTCAAATAACTTTTCTTAAGTTGTTTTGGTTGAACTTGAAGCTTTCTTTGTCGAGCAAGTCAAGGAAAGAATTTCGAATCTGGACATCGAGTTCGTGCAAACAAAAACTAGTGCGACAGAACCCCACTGGATTTTCCCCCCGTTGCACCTTGTTGCATTTAGTAGGGTTAGGGTTAATGTTTTACATAACCTCAGCTCTAACATTTGACATTTTTAAATGATTGTGAAGCTTTTAATTAATAAAACACCATTATGTTTATTTACTAAAAAAACATTATGACTGTGGGGAAGAAGTGACAATCTGTCCTGTTACGTGACAATCTGCCTGTTACGTGACAATCTGTCCTGTTACGTGATTAGCAGTTACATGTTACAATCTCTACTTTTTTATTCCAATGTCATTAAACAACAGGCAAACAATAAGCATTGTGTATTTTAAACCATCATAACGAAGTTTGACAGAGACTGTCATAATGATCATCCTGTGTTATTCGACAAACACAAATATTGAAAACATGTCAATAATGCATTATAATGTGTAAATTATATTTCTCCAAACTTAAAATTTGGTTGATGCTCAGAGTGTGGTTAGTAATGAAATCGCTCTTAATCTAAAATAATTTCATTAAAATATGTTATAATTCACAAACCTGTTCAGTTTTAAATACTAAATGACATTAAGTTTAGTAATGACAGTGATGCCTTTCTGTTATACCCTAACCACCCTGAGTCCATCAAAATCCATTTCCTGTTTTGGAGGATTTTAGCAGATTCAGGATACCTCCATATTGAACAAACTGGAGGAGTGTGATGGATTGAGGATTTTAAGCCAAGCGTTACTGCAGGAGTTTGATGGATTCAGGAGTCAGAAATTTAGGTGATGGACTGTGATGGACTCTATGGAGAAACACACTGCAATTGTTTGTATGCCACCATGGTATCCTGAATCCGCCAGAGTCCATCAACTTTTTCATGGTGGATTATTGATGGATTATTGGTGGAGTCTGATGGACTCAGGACACCAGCAGTTTTTGCAAACCAAACTTGGTGGATTGTAGCGGATTCATGATACTTTCTTGAAAAAGTTGTGAGGGGGTTAGGAGAGTTGCTGGCTTCTGATTGGTCGAAACTCGATCACGTAGAGTGGATTATTATGTAGTAATAACCCGGCTTTCAAGAAGAAGCGAATAAATGTTCCCTGAACCAGCATTAATCAAGCATCATGTAAGCCAATGATTGGCCGAATGCAACAGTTCTACTGTAACTTGTATCAAGGATGCGTCAAATCTTGGTACTGCACGCTATAAATGTGCGCGTAAAAAGTTTGTATCTATACGCGCGGCATTTTTCAAAATGCGCGTGTCGTCTGTTAACGCTAGCACGTTGCTATGCACGGTGGCCGGGCAGCAGTGGTCAGCTAATCTGGTCTTAAAGTTTGGGATATGATAACAACACATATTGAAGAGACAGGGTATCATACATGAGCTAAAACATGGCAACATGAATACAAAAAGCTGGAAATATCGCCGAAAGGAAAGTCACGAAATTTGGAGCATTTTTACCATTTTTCTTGTTAAAAAAATATTTATTAAAGGTAATAATTTATCAGTGCGAGGACCTGGTTATAACTGCGTGATAATGACCGGGTTGGGGTATGACCGCTGGTAATGGACCTTGCCTTCGCGGCTCCAGCGGTCATCCCCCAACCCGTTCATTATCACGCAGTAATAACCGGGTCCTCGCACTGTCATTACCTAAGTATATCTGTCCTGTTACGTAACTTTCAGCATGGGTAGGAATGATGCTTGATTTTCTGAGGCCCTTTTAACTACCTGTACATGTATCTTCCCATTGCTGTAATTTTATAACTTACGGTATATCCAACAACTTTAAGTTTAGATCTTAGTTGATGTTCCCATTTTTGAGTGTATATGTACCACAAAGGGGGCACTACATGTATAGCAAATAAACAGCCACATACTAAAATATAACAAGATTTCTATTCAATAATTTAGCTTTTTTGTTTTTGTTAGGTTTTAAACTTATCAAGTAAACAAAAAATACTTTAGGTACGCCAACAGAAATGTAAGTACACCGATCAGAATGCGAAAGACCTGGTAGTTGGTCTCCGAGCAAGCCTGATCAGGATCATCGCTCGGTTCCATTGTAAAAATCAAAGGTACCGTTAAAACAAACGACGTGATCCAGATCATAGCAATCAGAGTTTTCATCCGCGTTGCTGTGAGTTTTCTCGGGTACTGTAGCGGATGCACTATAGCAACATATCTCTCTAATGTTATTGCACAGAGATTGTAACCTGATGCAAACGCCAAAGCCCAGTGTAAATAGTCACTTTGTAAGAAATGGCATATAATAATTCTTTCACCAAAGCTTTTGGGCACAATTAGTTTACAATCTCTGTTTATAAGACCAAAGGAGATAAACTCCAGACACAGCAGCATATCGGTGACAGCCAAGTTCACCAGCAGATAGTTGGTCATGCTGTGTAGGGATTGGACGCGTATAATGACGAAACACACCAAGAGATTCCCTAAGACACCGACGAGTCCCTCCGCTATGAAGAGCTGGCAGACCCACTGGCTCTCAGGAGGGTTCTCACTGTCAATGGATTGCTGAGTTGAATTCATGGCGGATATTTCCGGCAATGATTGTTGAGAGAAATTCATTGTGGGTTAAAGCTGGCAATTTTTTTTAAAGATTCTTTAAACTATAATACACATGGCCCTAAATGATGCACGATTACAATTTGTTCAAAGCGATGGGAGTTTTTGACACAAACGTTTTTGGTTTTTTTGAACATCCAGTTACTTGTTGCTTTTGTAGTCTTGCACTGAAGAGAGTTTCACTGCAACTGTCATCAAAAGTACACATAGACCTGTCTTCTCTATTATGCACACCATGTATTCAGCTATAAATTCTCACCTGTACTACAGTGTAGTAGGAAATGCTTTGCTGATTATATTGATCATATACAGTACCGGTACCCGGTAGTATGCTCACTGTAGGCAAACGAGTCAAATGACACTCGGTGTGATAATAACCTACATGTACATGTATGTACTAAAGTCAGCGTCTTTTTTTTACTCAGAACTGGATAATTTTGGTTGAATGAAAGCCACAATACGAGTTAATGAGAAAGGCAAATAACTTGCCTGTCTTGCTGTCATTTATGGAGCTGCCATCTTTAATGAACCTTTAATCCCCAGGTTGTGTGGAAAATCATATTAAAATTGAAGGATTCAGAACTGTCAGGGTTAACCCAAATGTATCAATTTTCATTAGCGAGTAATATGATAATTATGTGCTGCTGAAGGTGAGGGATTATAATTTCAAAAGAGACTAAGGAACAAAAGTAGGAAAATTTGAATGTTACAAAATTACTGGACGCAGCTGATAATCCTCGGCTGTATAAATTCAATAGAGACATTGGAACTAGGGTTTTGAATAGGCCTAATTACTGAAACGTGATACCACAATATAGCGTATATACATGCTTGGCAACGTCGACGTATATTCACGTGTGTATGCCATACAGTCATGCCAGTCGTGTATAACCGTCCTCCGCTGCGCTAGCGGGTAACTTTTGGCGTAAATACTTGTAAACCGCAACAACCAAGGAAACTTTGGCAGCGTATATATATACACGTCCTACGCGGACTTAAACTGCTGTGCCTGACGGATTAACACGTAATCCGTGTATTGTAAATTAAGTAAATTATTTATTTGGGCCTTGCTTGGGACGTGTTTATTCGTCTCTGATTTGTTTCCGATTGTGTGTACGTTGATGGCTAATAAGTCCAATTCTTTTTATGTGCGATCGCACACTGGACACACTAGATTGTCGGTGGGGGAAAGGGGTTGGTGGTTGGGAACGTAGCTGGGAAACAACTGGCTGACGAGATTTCCGTTGCTGTCGTTTCAGCTCAGCCTGTCTGATGCGACGGGCTTCGAAGCTTGATACATCTTCATGGGAAGATCTTCGCCATGCCGTCCGATCCTGGGCATGTTCTTCCCAGCTACTCACATTGATGTTGCATTGCTTCATGGCTGCTTTAAGACAATCCTTGTATCTTTTTATTTGTCCACCATAGAGTTAGTTCACCATAGAGTATTTTCTTGGGTATTCGATCATCAGGCATTCGTAGTACATGACCTGACCAGCGAAGCTGAGCTCTCATGATCAAAGCACCTACATGTACACTGGGCAATTCCGCTCGCTTGAGGACATCAGTGTCAGGGACCTTGGATTTGCCATATGATGCGTACAATCTTGCGCAAACAGGAAAGGTTGATGATTCAGCTTTCTGATGTTGCGGCTGTAGGTTGTCCAAGTTTCACAGGCATAAAACAATAATAATACAATATAATGCGTTAATAATACAGCCATAAGGGCACCAATGCAATGCCAACATTGTCCTTGACAGAATTTCAGTTATTTTTGTACGTAAACTCCTAGATGAATGGTATTAATGACCGAGTTGAAACTAAACAAACAATAAGTAATTATTCTGAAGTACTCGTAGCCTTTTGAACCACAGAAGGGAAATGGACCTTCATCTGTCCGATTCAAACAGAGAAGAACCCACATCACTTGGTGCCCATGGGATGATAATTGTAGGCATTATGGCCAGACGCTGTCTAGCAATCAGAAGACTGTGCTGCCCTTCCGTGCCACTTTTAGTCGCCTAAGTATGAACCTGATAATGCTATTTTTAGATTGGGAAAAGACGTAAGAAATACGCTGTGACTTCGAAATGTTCCAAAATGGCGACCAGCGTGGCGAAGAACGACGAAGTGATAAAGTAGCTGAGTTTTCTCCAAAAATACGTTAAATAAGGAAATGCCGATATACGATTATAAATAAATAAATACACTTTCATGATTAATTTGGTAGTAAGAATGTTAAATTCCCACAACAGATATGCTCCGAGATTTAGCGTTAAATTCGACCTTTCCTTGCTTTTCGACTCGTGTCTTGTTTAATTGCTGTACGTGGTTATGGGATGCCCCATGAGAACCTTATTCATACCAGGATTACCGGTATCTACATGTAATTAATTGCATATGAATTAGGCTCATTTGCATAATAAGGTCTGGAACCCCCATGTTTCTTATTTTAAAATAAAGGTCTATACACATATTATTTGTGCCAAGTTTCATGTGGATTAGCTGGATGTGATCGTAAAATAATTCAGCAATCAATTCAATCATGTGAAATAGTTTTTGTTTTGTTATTGAGGCGTGACAGCAAAGACAACCTAATAAAGGGATTTTTATCTTGCATAATTATAATTAAATAATGAATATTGAATACCAAATTATTTGAAAATGAACAGCCGTAGGTCATTTGCTTGTTGATGCAAAATGTGATATCTTGTACTGAATTAGTGCTGTTTATTCAGAGTAAATTCAGATACATGTACAGTAGCATCGTATTTATGACATTATTTGGCCAAAGTTACACGTTCTACCCCCAGCACAGCCCGTTTTACGATTTGTTTTAGGACGGGGCAGGACGTTTTGAGAACTAGTTTGGTGTGACGGAAGCATAAGGGACAACTTTGCTAGTTGGACCTTAATTGCCTTTTTTACAAATTTTTACAAATTGCAATGAATGTCCGGTCATTTCAGCCGTCAATCACTCGAAAAATTTACTTCGTTTAGAAACAATATGTCCATCTCGTCTTTAACCAGTCCGCAGATCCGGTAAAATTGCCTGTTCACCTCGTGCGGACAACGTTTCCAAGCAGTCCAAGCCCGTCCGTAGTCAGTTTAAACCCGTTCTGAACTTGTTCTACCTCGTTCCTAATACGTTCTAACCCATGCTAACTATTTCTTAACAAGACCACTTCGTTCCCAGACAGTTCACCTCGTTCTCGCCACGTCCTCATGTCGTCCCTAGTGCGTTCTGAACGTAATTGCAATCGCTTCCTGGCCCGACGGCTATAAATAACCAGCGCGTTTTTGCCAGTCCTCATTCGCGTTTGCCGCTTCAACCTGTGCAGATCAACACTTCAAAGATTTTCGACATCAACATTTACGAGCATCATGCCTCCAAAGAGGAGTAGATCGGGAAGACGGGCCGTGGGAAAGCAGCTAGTATATACTACTATACCCGAAGATCCTGAAGCCCCGTCCCTATTGTAGGATCGAAGTACGGCAATTCTGATTGTACAGTAGTACGTCCATCTCGTTTTAAGTACGTTGTCACTCCGTCTAATTGCGGGATGGCCGCCCGAAAATTTTAAGTAGGCTCAAAGTTCTGGAGCACCCTTCCCGTCTGAGCCCGTCCATGAAGTTCGTAAACAGTTGCTACTACATGTACGTCCACTCCATTCGCACACAGTTTGAGCCCGTTTGTCAACATTTTCAAGAACGTAGTGAGGTGTGATGGGGGCATTATAGTTGCATTACAGTCATCATTGATAGATTGATCTTGGTATAGAAACTGTCTCTTTTTTCATCAATCATAATTTTGCTATAATGGTTTTTAAATGAAATTCTTCTGCCTGTAATTTTGCTGTTACATTATTGTGCGTGGTTTGTTTGCTTTTTGGAAGTAAGGAGAAGGGTTGGTCTTGCTCTTGATTTTATTTTAGTTTATAATTTAATTTGGTGGTTTTTTTTTTTTTATTTGTTTTTTTTGAGGGGGGAGGAGGAGGGTTGTTAAGGGTAGTATACACCATTTGCAAACGTAAAAAAAACAAACTACTGAATTATTATGAAAAACCTCACTTGACTGTTAGTGAATAACTGTCTCAAGCAACCTGTAAAATTACGGAACCTGATGTGATGTGGTTTTCAAGAAAAGTGGAATTCTGCCGGCCGGTAATCTTAAAAACAACTGCCTCCAATTAATGTTTAATTTGTCTGAAGAAAGTTAAAGAATCAGACTGCAAGAACAGCCCTTTTTTCTTGGTTTTTCTAGCCCCTGTGAACACAAAACTTTACACAGGTCACCGTCACAATATTTACTGTAAAATATAAATCCCCTAACCCATCCATTTTAGAAAATTACAGCAAAAGCAAATGGGCAATTCCACGATGAAGTGGACCAATAAAATAAAAAAAATTGTACTATCTTTAGAACTACAAGCATCACAACAACAAGTGTGGAATCAAATTAAAGAGTACAACAAGATCTTCATTTGAGTATAAAAAAGTCTACTTAAGTTTCTTAATATTCTTCAAGCAAACTGCATTTTGCAGAACATTTTACAAAGAAAACTAGTTTTCCAATCTACCCTGCACCCGATTTCACTAAACTCTTCGTAACTTACGAGGCATCGCAGCCCTGCGATGCGTCGTATCTCTACGACGCGTCGCAGCTGCGACTCGTCGTAAAATCCATTTCACGAAACGCGTCGTACGTGCGACGCGTCGTAGGTGTATTTATAGCATAACACAGTGACTGTCAACGCACAGTAAATAGCCGTCTGGTATTCAGCAAAGAGTCGTCGATTCTCTTCTCGGAAAGCTTCAAAAATGTAAATCAAAATGGCTGACGTATGGTGCATTTTTAACGAAAAACAAGCTTGCTGTGGACCTCTAGCAAATTTGAAATTTCAAGTACATTATTCAAGGTTTATTCATATGACTACGAATGAATGTTTCATTTACAACTTCCAACACATTGTCCGAGTATTCTAATCTCGTTTATTTCATTTCTGTGGCGTAAAACTGGCTAATAAAAGACGCATCTTATTTTACGACGACCCAAATACACTTCGTAACTAATGGCTCTGTCACACCAGAACATTTTAGGCCAACGCATGAGTAACGTGTTGTAAATTTGGCAACACGCTGGCAAACGCTGACCAACGCTAGGCCAGCGTTAGCAACACGCTGAGCGCGTTACTCACGCGCTGGGACATGCTTTCACACGCTGAGGAAAACATATTTTTTTCAACATACATACAATTTCCAGCGTTTGCCAGCGTGTGACTGCACACGCTGGTGGAGCGTTGGAGGTTTGTTACTCACGCGTCGAACACGCTAGACGATCGTTATCAACCCGCTACTCACACGCTGGTGCACGCTGGCGTACTCTGGCGACACGCTGTTTATGGCCCTGTCACCCCAGAACGTTTTAGGCCAATGCATGAGTAGCGCGTTAATAATATTGATACGCTGGCAATCGCTGAACTTTCACAGAAAAAGTCAAGTGGAACCGTGATTTCAGCGTATCCATACATGTTGATAACGGGTTCATAGCGTATGCCAGCGCGTAAATATCGTGTGAGGAACGCGCTCAGCGTGTGAGGAACGTATCACTGATTTATAGTAAAAATACGACAGCGGGTCGCCAGCGTGTGAGTAGTGGGTTGTTAACGATCGTCTAGCGCGTTCGACGCGTGAGTAACAACCATCCTGCGCGCCGCCAGCGTGTGCAGTCACACGCTGGCAAACGCTGACAATTTTAGGTATGTTGAAAAATGTATTTTTGCCTCTGCGTCTGACAGCGTGTTCCAGCGTGTGGGTAACGCGCTTAGCGTGTTGCGAACGCTGGCCTAGCGTTGGTCAACGTTTACCCGCGTGTTACCGAAATTCCAACACGTTGGCCTAAAACGTTCTGGTGTGACAGGGCCATTAGTGTAGTAGCGCGTCGGTTTTTTATACAACTAATCATGTGGTCGTTGCAGTACGCTGGCGCGTGTTGGAACGCGCTACTCACGCGCTGGGCAGTCGTTCATCAGTCGTCGAGCACGTTACTAACGCGTTACTAACGCGCTGGCAAACGCTGTGAACCCGTTAACAACGCGTTATGGACACGCTGGAATCATGGTTCCACTTGACTTTTTTCTGCGGAAGTTCAGCGTTTGCCAGCGTATCAACTATTTTTAACACGCTACTCACGCGTTGGCCTAAAACGTTCTGGTGTGACAGGGCCTATACGACGTGTTACTTGCCGTTGTCAAGGTATTTGCGACACATTGAACGCATCGTAACTTTAGTGAAATGGATCGTACGACGCGTCAAGAGATGCGACGCGTTACTTTTTGTAACTCTAGTTGCGACGCGTCGCAAAGTTTAGTTAAATCGGGTGCAGTACATCTATGTATTTACTGTTACTGAGTACTGCTCTTTGAACATTTAATTTGTAGACGAAACCGGTCCTTTACACTGTTATTGTTGCGCCATCCCGATGTCAACTCTGTTATTTATCTGGTTGTTGAAACAGCAGCATAAAGCTATCTTAAAACCCTGCCTAAATGATTAGGTTAATAACAGAATTGAAAATAAACATAATATTGCAGATAGCGTTGAAATACTGGTAATCCTAGAAGCACAGAAATTAGAACGATCATTTTCTGTAACGTGCAAGCAGAGAAGATATGTTTGTGTTGGTGTCCACAGAATGATGAGAGCTCCTGGGACAATTGTTAGCATGCTGAGGAGACGTTGTCTAGCAGTAACAAGATCGTAGGCTGCTGCCCTTGCATGTTGCAGCTTCAGGGCTTTCACTTGTCTTTTGAGCGTGACTTGCATCTTGTAGTAAGCAATACTCATCAATGTTACGGGCAATAGGTACGCCAACAGAAATGTAAGTGCACCGATCAGAATGCGAAAGACCTGGTAGTTGGTCTTCGAGCAAGCCTGATTCGGATCATCACTCAGTTCCATTGTAAACATCAAAGGTACCGTTAAAAGAAACGACGTGATCCAGATCATAGCAATCAGAATTTCCATCCGCGTTACTGTGAGTTTTCTCGGGTACTGTAGCGGATGCACTATAGCGACATATCTTATTATTAATATCTTATATCTTATTATCATATCTTATTAGCGACATAATGTTATTGCACAGAGATTGTAAGCTGATGCAAACGTCAAAGCCCAGTGTAAATAGTCACTTAGCAGGAAATGGCAGATAACAATTCTTTCACCAAAGCTTTTGGGCTCAATTAGTTTACAGTCTCTATTTATAAGACCAAAGGAGATAAATTCCACACACAGCAGCATATCGGCGACAGCCAAATTCACCAGCAGATAGTTGGTCATGCTGTGTAGGGATTCGACGTGTAGAATGACAAAACACACCAATAGATTCCCTGAGACACCGACGAGTCCCTCCGCTATGAAGAGCTGGCAGACCCACTGGCTCTCAGGAGGATCCTCACTGTCAACGAATTGCTGAGTTGAATTCATGGCGGATACTTTTGGCAATGATTGTTGAGAGGAATTCATTGCGGGTTAAAGCTGGCAAAAAAAATGAAAAATTCTTTAAACTATAATACACATGGCCCTAAATGATACACGATTACAATCCGTTCAAAGCGATAGGAGTTTTTGACACAAAAGTCTTGGTTTTTTTTTTACATCCAGTTACTTGTTGCTTTTGTAGTCTTGCACTAAAGAGAGTTTCACTGTACTGCAACTGTCATCAAAAGTAGACATACATGTAGACCTGTCTTTCCTAATGTACACCATGTAATCAGCTTTAAATTCTCACTTGCACTAGTAGAAAATGCTTTGCTGATTATATTGATGTACAGTACCAGTACCCAGTAGTATGCTCACTGTAGGCAAACGAATCAAAAGACACTCGGTGTGATAATAACCTACATGTATAAAGTTAGCGTCTTTTTTTACTCAGAACTGGATAATTTTGTTTGAATGAAAGCCATAAAAAGAAGTTGATGAGCAAGGCAAATAACTTGCCTGTCTTGCTGTCATTTATGGAGCTGCCATCTTCAATTAACCCTTTAACTCCCTAGGGTGTGTGGAAAATGTGTGGAATATTAAAATTGGAAAATTCAGGACTGTCCGGGTTAACCCAAATGTATTGATTATACCCCTGTCACACCGGAGCTACGCTGCCGTTGCGCTCCCACGGCGACTAAATTTTTTGTAAAACGCAGTAGAAGCGCAGTAGGATTGCCAAGAGCGTAGTGGGAACGTAGTGGAGTCTACCTAGGTCGTGGAAGGGTCTCCATGATCGCCTAACCTCGGCGATTGTTTTGAGTCTGCTCAAAACAATCGCAGAGGGTCGGCGACCTGGTCCAAAACGCAGTGAGAGCGTAGTGGGATCTCAAAGAACGTACTACGGACGTAGTGAAGTCTACCTGAGCGTGTCATGATCGTAGCAAGAGCGAGTTGGTATCGCCGTCTGCCCAATCTGCGACTGATACACCTGTCAGACCGGTGTGCAATCCCACAGCGACCTTACTGCGATGCAGTTTTCATCCAAAACGCAGTGGGGTTGCCCCAAAATCCTGAAATCTATGAGGTAGGTAGCTCACAATACGCACTTGACTCGCTCACTGTGCTCCCACTGCGCTCTCACTACACTCTCACTGCGACCTATGCGTTCCCAGTTTGATCATCGCCGCGCTCTCACTGCGCTCCCACTACGCTATATGCGATCTCGCTGCGACCAAGGCGACCTCGCTACGACCTCGCTACGACCTTACTACGCTCTCACTACGTCCCCACTACGTTCTGTGCGTTTGTACCGCGTTCGCGCGGCGACTATAAAAACAGCGAGCTCGATGTTGCTGGATATTTGCTATCTGTTATTATGTTCTGCCTCTCTACATCCATGGTGAAGAGGAGATGCACATTAGTATGTTGTGTGGAGGATATGTGCTGCATTTATACCATTTGTGGCCATTACGCCTGTCAAAGTCAGAACGTACTATACACGCAGTATAATCGCAGTATAATCGCACTGTGAACGTACAGGAAGCTCCGTAACATCGCCATGGACGCATTAGGGGCGCCATAGTCGTACTGGCAGCCCCGCGTGGACGCAGTATGAGCGTGAAGAAGCCCTATACGACTTAGTAAAAGCGCAGTAGGAGCGCGGTAAGAGCGTAGTAAGAGCGTGACAAGCGTACAGTGGTCGTACTTCAGACGTACTTCAGTCGCAAATTGGGCAGACGGCAATATCAACTCGCTCTTGCTACGATCATGACACGCTCAGAAAAACTTCACTACGTCCCAAGTACGTTCTTTGAGATCCCACTACACTCTCACTGCGCTCGCACTGCGTTTTGGACCAGGTCGCCGACCCTCTGCGATTGTTTTGAGCAGGCTCAAAACAATCGCCGAGGTTTGGCGACCATGGAAACCCTCCCACGACCTAGGTAGACTCCACTGCGTTCCCACTACGCTCTTGGCGATCCTACTGCGCTTCTACTGCGTTTTGCAACTTTTTTTAGTTGCCGTGGGAGCGCAACAGCAGCGCAGCTCCGGTGTGACAGGGGTATTACCAAGGCTGTAGGGACGCAGAACATAATAATTGTACAACAGATAGCAAATATCCAGCAACATCGAGCTCGCTGTATTTATAGTCGCCGCGCAAACGCGGTACAAACACACAGAACGTAGTGGGGACGTAGTGAGTGCGTAGTAAGGTCGTAGCGAGGTCGTAGCGAGGTCGTCTTGGTCGCAGCGAGATCGCGTAGAGCGTAGTGGGAGCGCAGTGAGAGCGCGGCGATGATCAAACTGGGAACGCATAGGTCGCAGTGAGAGTGTAGTGAGAGCGCAGTGAGCGAGTCAAGAGCGTACTGTGAGCTGGCTACCTCATAGATTTCAGGTTTTGTTGCCAGTTTTCGGCGGCCCACTGCGTTTTTGATGAAAACTGCATCGCAGTAAGGTTGCCGTGAGATCGCACTCCGGTCTGACAGGGGTATTATGGAGTAAATATGACAATTAGGTGCTGCCGAAGCTGAGGGTATTATCCGTCCTCCCCCCAACTGTTCTTTCTCACCCCCCTGTTCCCCCCCCCCCCCCCCCCCCCCCCCCCCCCCCCCCCCAGCGTCTGAACACAACTCTCACCCCCACCGCTGTTGTATTTGGACGATTCCGTGCCACTTTTAGTGGCCTATGAACCGGATCATCCTTTTTTTAGATTGCGGAAAGACGTGAAAAATACACTGACTTCAAAATGTTCTAATATGGCGACCACCGTGGCGGAGAACGACGAAGAGATAAAGTAGCTGAGTTTTCTCATAAAAAAAACGGGCAGGCGCTCTTTGCATTGTTTACGTGCGCGCGCAGATATGCACGCATATCGCATTGTGATCACATTCGCCTTCATGAGTCATTATAATGACAGCTCGGCTATTTCTCCCGCGGTCTCGTTGCAATTTTCCTGTGTCGAAAGTCCAAGTGCGAAAAGTGGTAACATTTGACCAATTTTTATTTTACCATTGTCTCCGTAAAACCTTCCCCCCGAAAAAGTCCAGTGCGAACACGGCTTTATTCATACCGGAATTACCGGTATCTACCGGTATCTACCGGTACTTGTAATTAATTGCATATAAATTAGGCTCATTTGCGAAATAAGGTCTGGAACCCCATGTTTCTTATTTTAAAATAAACGTGTATACACATATATTATTTGTGCCAAGTTTCAACATATCTTTCCCGCCAGGATCTAATTACTGTGTCATTTGTAAGTCCAACTCGGCGTTATAATTTACGAGTAACCCAAAATGCTTTCAGGAATATAGCAAAGGGTTTACTGTTCAGTCTAACAGGGACCTACATAAATGCCAAATATGGATCCTATTGGATTTAGCAGGGTTAGAGGGTTAAGAAATGATTATACACATAAAGGCACCAAGCACTAAGGTCTGTCCATGTAGCAACTTTTTTCCAAACATCTACCGACGTACAGTATCCTCTGGTCACTTCAGGGCTGTTTATAATATATCGTGAATATGAGTGCTGGGCGAGTAACTCGAGTACTCACCTACTCGTGATTAGTTTTCGTTATTCGTAGCACTACTCGCGGTGTTTTTAACTATTCAATTACTCGTGCCAGCCCGAGTAGCAATAAATACTCGCGAGTAATGATTGTTAGCAAGCGATGATTGTTTACAAGTACTGATTAAGTTGTGGTCGTAGGCTGGAACGACACGCAATGAATTGACTTGCCGCTCCCCACAATTTCACGCCTACAATGGCACGTCTTATTCCAAAATAAATAAAGTTAAACAAACTTTTAAATCCTGTAAGTGAGCCGACACAAAATGTAGCAAAAATTGCTGACTGTAGATGTCCCTAGCCTGCAGAGTTTATACAATGGAAGCCATTCTTCTCGTGATCGGAAATTAATTCAGCAATAAATTCAATCATGTGAAATAGTTTGTTTTTTTTTATCGAGGCGTGACAGCAAAGACAACGTAATCATTCAAAGAGATTTTTATCTTGCATAATTATAATTAAATAACCTATTTTTTGTTTCCGAATATTTGAGTAATTGGTGATAACACAGTTTTTTTAATATCAAATACCAAATTGTTCGAAAATGAACAGCCGTAGGTCACTTGATGTATTTGCATGTTGATGCAAAATGTGATATCCTGGACTACATTAGTGCTGTTTATTCAGAGTAAATTCAGAGTTAATTTTGCGAGTGAGTGATGGCTGAAATTACCGGACATTCATTGCAAATGGTAAAAAAGACAATTAGGCCCAACTACATGTACCGGTACAGTTGCCTCTTCTACACGTAGTTGCATTACATCATTGATAGATTGATCTTGCTATAGAAACAGTCTCCTTCTTCATCAATCATAATTTTGCTATAGTGGTTTTTAAATGAAATGTTGTTGATCAAGAACAGATATTCTTCCGGCTGTGGTTTGTTTGCTTTTTGGAAGTAAGGAAAAGGGTTGGTCTTGCTCTTGATTTTATTTTAGTTTATTATTTATTTATTTTTTTTTATGGGGGGAAGGGGGTGTTAAAGATAGTATACACCATTTGCAAACATACAAAAACAAAACTCCTGAATTATTATGAAATACCTTTCTTGACTGTTGGTGAATAACTCTCTCAAGCATCCTGTGAAATTACGGCACCTGATGTGATGTAATTTTCAAGAAAAGTGGAATTTTGCCGCCCGGCAATCTTAAAAACAACTGCCCCCAATTAATATTTAATTTGAATAAAGAGAGTCCAGGAATCAGACTGCAAGAACAGCACTTTTTGGTTTTTTTTCTAGCTTCTGTGAACACAAAACTTTACACAGGTCACCGTCACAATATTTACTGTAAAATATTAATCCCCTAACCCATCCATTTTTAAAAATTACAGCAAAACCAAGCGGGCAATTTAATGTAGTTTAGCATGATTTTGAGTCAAAAACCCTTTTTTTGTGCTAAAAACATGAATGTTGGTACTCATGCAAAACCTGAGTGTTATTGTGAGTTATTGTTTTTAAGACATAGCAAAAGGTTCAAATTCTGTGCCAAAGGAGCTCTTGATTATTTTATTGATTATTAGTTTCTTATTTGTTTAAACTGGAACAAAAGATGGGCGGACAAACCGTAATGTAACTAACCGTAACGTAACTAACTAACTAACTAACTAACTAACTGTTGGTCTTGCGTCAGAATAAAGAGACTGGTTGTATCTGCTAAAACATTTCCCATCAAGCAAGTAGTATATAAATATGACACTTTGTTTCAGATACAGTATATCCCATTTGAGGAAATTGTTTATTCAAAAACATTACATTTGTATTCATGTCCTTTTTTTGTAACGTAACTAACCGACATTAAAAGTAACATCACAACTCCAGTGTATGTTGAAATATTTTTATTCTTTACTGTATAGTAGACCTAGGTAGGATGTATTTATTGTAACATAACTGGGACGTGAAACCCACACATCTTGATGTAAGAGTCAAATAAAATATTGTAAGGCCGTGTCCGAAACGGGCTTCTAGAGCTACGGCTACGTCTATTGTCAGCCTGCTCACGTGTATTTGTAACGGGCGAATACCTAGACAATAGCCGTAGACAAGAGTTTCGGACGCGGCCTAACTTGCAAAAAATGTAACGTAACTAACCGTGGAATTGCCTAAATGGTGTATTTGAGTAATACTAATGAAATTTCCAAATCCTATCATAGTCTGAGTATCAGACATTATACCTACTACGTGATAATGTCTGATATATCTAGACAGATTGTCATGTAACAGGCAGATTGTCACGTAACAGGTTTATGCTGCGTTCCAATCGCGTCGTGTTTATCGTGTTTATCGTGTTCACGAGTTTACAAGTCGTATAATGGCAACCAGAACTCACGCAAAAATAGCAAAAGTACATTTGTAGGTACAGTCACCTAAAAATAGCCATGGCCAAACTTTTACATTGCCAAGTGGTACATGTAGGCCTGTAATATCGTGTATGAAAGATTTCGTTGCATAACTACATCGCTCCAGTCTCCCCTGAAAACAAATCTTGTCAATTTTTAGTTGTATTGAACCTTAGGAATTTTCTATAAAACTAAGAGATGCATTAGGTTGTACGGTAGGCCCTATTTGAATGTAGCCAAAACATGTTTGTCCTCAGTTGGAAATAGTTTTTTTTTTCTGCTGCCGATCAGGATCCCCTCTTCAGGTGAGACTAATATTTTTTCAAATAACTTTTCTTAAGTTGTTTTGATTGAACTTGAAGCTTTCTTTGTCGAGCAAGTCAAGGAAAGAATTTCGAATCTGGACATCGAGTTCGTGCAAACAAAAACTAGTGCGACAGAACCCCACTGGATTTTCCCCCCGTTGCACCTTGTTGCATTTAGTAGGGTTAGGGTTAATGTTTTACATAACCTCTAACATTTGACATTTTGAAATGATTGTGAAGCTTTTAATTAATACAAATTTACTAAAAGACCATTATGACTATAGGGAAGAAGGGACAATCTGCCCTGTTACGTCGCAATCTGCCCTGTTACGTGACAATCTGCCCTGTTACGTGACAATCTGCCCTGTTAATTACGTCGCAATCTGCCTGTTACATGACAATCTGCCCTGTTACGTCGCAATCTGCCCTGTTAATTACGTCGCAATCTGCCTGTTACATGACAATCTGTCCTGTTGCGTGATTAGCAGTTACATGTTACCATCCCCACTTTTTTATTCCAATGTCATTAAACAACAGCCAAACAATAAGCATTGTGTATTTTAAACCATCATAACGAAGTTTGACAGAGACTGTCATAATGAATATCATCCTGTGTCTTTCGATAAACACAAATATTGAAAACATGTCAATAATGCATTATAATGTGTAAATTATATTTCTCCAAACTTACAATTTGGTTGATGCTCAGAGTGTGGTTAGTAATGAAATCGCTCTTAATCTAAAATAATTTAATTAAAATATGTTATAATTCACAAACCTGTTCAGTTTTAAATACTAAATGACATTAAGTTTAGTAATGACAGTGATGCCTTTCATATACAACCACCCTGAGTCCATCAAAATCCATTTCCTGTTTTGGAGGATTTTAGAAGATTCAGGATACCTCCATATTGAACAAACTGGAGGAGTGTGATGGATTGAGGATTTTAAGCCTAGCGTTACTGCAGGAGTTTGATGGATTCAGGATTCAAAAATGTAGGTGATGGACTGTGATGGACTCTATGGAGAAACACACTGCAATTTTTTGTATGCCACCTAGGTATCCTGAATCCGCCAGAGTCCATCAACTTTTGCTGGTGGATTATTGATGGATTATTGGTGGAGTCTGATGGACTCAGGACACCAGCAGTTTTTGCAAACCAAACTTGGTGGATTGTAGCGGATTCAGGATACTTTCTTGAAAAAGCAGTGAGGGGGTAAGGAGAGTTGCTGGCTTCTGATGGGTCAAAACTTGATCACGTAGAGTGGATTATTATGTATTCATAAATACCTGGGACAGTTTAGGCATTCCTATTGGTCGAGAGCCCGTCACGTGGCCGGTTTTAAACGGACGATAAAGACATGGCTAGAAGTGTTTAAAACCAGTTGGCAACAAAAGTAGCCCCTGCACATGGACAACTCAATGGACATCCTTCTCCGGGCACTTCACTGCTGCGCAGACCATTGTTCTTATCTATTTTGAACCATTCGGGTGCAAAATCCTGTTTTCCTCCAAATATGACGAATTTAAGAAAAAAAGTCTTCCACTTTTTAAAAAAATTCCATAAGTCGTGCACAAACGCGGTCGCGTCACGTTCGTTCTTTTCCTTTTGAAAAAAACACGCGCGGGTACGCCATTTAGACGCGGAGGCCTATCCAGTCTATATAATGGAGATCAATGGTAAATACGCTTTATTGCATGTATTGTGACGTAGAGCGACAGAGGCGGAAACATGTCATTTGACAGTGGCCCGTGAACATGGATAGGGGAAAACACACAGAATGACGAAACACCAAAAGTTACTTGCGACAATTTGCCGTGATTTTCGGGGCTTTTTTGGCTGAATTTTACAAAAAAGGTATTTATGAATGGAAATAAATGTGTGTTCGGTCGGTATTAATCACTCTGTTTAATACCGCTTGGAGTCTGGGTGCTGATAATTACCCTCGCCTTCGGCTCGGGTAATTATCAGCACCCAGACTCCAAGCGGTATTAAACAGAGTGGTTAAAACCTCCCGAACACACATTTATTCCCTTAGTAATAACCCGGCTTTCAAGAAGAAGCGAATAAATGTTCCCTGAACCAGCATTAATCAAGCATCATGTAAGCCCATGATTGGCCGAATGCAACAGCCCTACGGTAACTTGTAACAAGGACGCGTCAAATCTTGATACTGCGCGCTATAAATGTGCGCGTAGAAAGTTTGTATCTATACGCGCGGCATTTTAAAAAATGCGCGTGTCGTCTGTTATGGCCCTGTCACACTAGAACGTTTTAGGCCAACGCGTGAGTAGCGCGTTAACAATAGTTGATACGCTGGCAAACGCTGAACTTCCACAGAAAAAGTCAAGTGGAACCGTGATTTCAGCGTGTCCATAACGCGTTGTTAACGGGTTCAATGCGTTCGCCAGCGCGTGAGAAACGCGTTAGTAACGCGCTCGACGACTGATGAACGACTGCTCAGCGCGTGAGTAGCGCGTTCCAACGCGCGCCAGCGTACTGCAACGACCACATGGTTAGTTGTATAAAAAGCCGACGCGCTACTACACTAATGACCCTGTCACACCAGAACGTTTTAGACCAACGTGTTGGAATTTCGGTAACACGCGGGTAAACGTTGACCAACGCTAGGCCAGCGTTCGCAACACGCTAAGCGCGTTACCCACACGCTGGAACACGCTGTCACACGCTGAGGCAAAAATACATTTTTCAACATACCTAAAATTTTCAGCGTTTGCCAGCGTGTGCCTGGACACGCTGGCGGCGCGCAGGGTGGTCGTTAATCATGCGTCGAACGCGCTAGACGATCGTTACTAACCCACTACTCACACGCTGGCGACCCGCTGTCGTATTTTTACTATAAATAAGTGATACGTTCCTCACACGCTGAGCGCGTTCCTCACACGATACTCACGCGCTGGCATACGCTATGAACCCGTTATCAACCTGTATAGACACGCTGAAATCATGGTTCCACTTGACTTTTTCTGTGAAAGTTCAGCGATTGCCAGCGTATCAACTATTTTTAACGCGCTACTCATGCATTGGCCTAAAACGTTCTGGGGTGACAGGGCCATAATGGCCCTGTCACACCAGAACATTTTAGGCCAACGCGTGAGTAGCGTGTTGTAATTTTGGCAACACGCTGGCAAACGCTGGCAAACGCTAGGCCAGCGTTAGCAACACGATGAGCGCGTTACTCACACGCTGGGACACGCTGTCATACGCTGAGGAAAAAAGATTTTTTTCAACATAGCTACAATTTCCAGCGTTTGCCAGCGTGTGACTGCACACGCTGGCGGCGCGTTTTAGAATCGTTACTCACGCGTTGAACACGCTAGGCGATCGTTATCAACCCGCTACTCACACGATGGCGTACGCCGGCGTACGCTTGCGACACGCTGGTTATGGCCCTGCCACACCAGGACGTTTTAGGCCAATGCATGAGTAGCGCGTTAAAAATAGTTGATACGCTGGCAATTGCTGAACTTTCACAGAAAAAGTCAAGTGGAACCGTGATTTCAGCGTGTCCATACAGGTTGATAACGGGTTCATAGCGTATGCCAGCGCGTAAGTAGCGTGTGAGGAACGCGCTCAGCGTGTAATTAACGCATCACTGATTTATAGTAAAAATACGACAGCGGGTCGCCAACGTGAGAGTAGTGGGTTGGTAAAGATCGTCTAGCGCGTTCGACGCGTGAGTAACGGCCTTCTTGCGCGCCGCCAGCGTGTGCAGTCACACGCTGGCAAACGCTGAATTGTTTTAGGTATGTTGAAAAACGTATTTTTGTCTCAGCGTGTGACAGCGTGTTCCAGCGTGTGGGTAACGCGCTCAGCGCGTTGCGAACGCTGGCCTAGCGTTGGTCAACGTTTACCCGCGTGTTGCCGAAATTTCAACACGTTGGCCTAAAACGTTCTGGTGTGACAGGGCCATTACTGTAGTAGCGCGTCATCGTTTTGTACAACTAATCATGTGGTCGTTGCCGTACGCTGGCGCGCGTTGGACCGCGCTACTCACGCGCTGGGCAGTCGTTCATCAGTCGTCGAGCGCGTTACTAACGCGTTATTCACGCGCTGGCGAACGGTATGAACCCGTTATTAACGCGTTATGGACACGCTGAAATCACGGTTCCACTTGACTTTTTCTGTGGAAGTTCAGCGTTTGCCAGCGTATCAACTATTATTAACGCGCTACTCACGCGTTGGCCTAAAACGTTCTAGTGTGACAGGGCCATAACCAGCGTGTCGCCAGAGTACGCCAGCGTGTCGCCAGAGTACGCCAGCGTGCGCCAGCGTGTGAGTAGCGGGTTGATAACGATTGTCTAGCGTGTTCGACGCGTGAGTAACAAACCTCCAACGCTCCGCCAGCGTGTACAGTCACACGCTGGCAAACGCTGGAAATTGTATGTATGTTGAACAAAATATGTTTTCCTCAGCGTGTGACAGCATGTCTCAGAGCGTGAGTAACGCGCTCAGCGTGTTGCTAACGCTGGCCTAGCGTTGGTCAGCGTTTGCCAGCGTGTTGCCAAAATTACAACACGTTACTCACGCGCTGGCCTAAAATGGTCTGGTGTGACAGGGCCATCAACGCTAGCACGTTGCTATGCACGGTGGCCAGGCAGCAGTGGTCAGCTAGTCTGGTCTTAAAGTTTGGGGAATGATAACAACACATTGAAGAGACAGGGTATCATGCATAAGCTAAAACATGGCAACATGAACACAAAAAGCTGGAAATATCGCCGAAGGGAAAGTCACGAAATTTTGAGCATTTTCACAATTTTTCTTGTTAAAAAGATAATAATAAAGGTAATAATTTATCAGTGCGAGGACCCGGTTATAACTGCGTGATAATGACATGGTTGGGGGATGACCGCTGGTAATGGACCTTGCCTTCGGCTCGATCCATTACCAGCGGTCATCCCCCAACCCGTTCATTATCACGCAGTAATAACCGGGTCCTCGCACTGTCATTACCTAAGTATATCTGTCCTGTTACGTAACTTTCAGCATGGGTAGGAATGATGCTTGATTTTCTGAGGCCCTTTTATTAAACTACCTGTACATGTATTTTCCCATTGCTGTAATTTTATAACTTACGGTATATCCAAAAACTTTAACTTTAGATCTTAGTTGATGTTCCCATGTTTGAGTGTATATGTCCCACAAAGGGGGGGGGGGGGACTATAGCAAATAAACAGCCACATACTAAAATATAACACGATTGGTATTCAATAATTTAGCTTTTTTGTTTTTGTTAGGTTTTAAACTGATCAAGTAAACAAAAAATACTTTCCCCAAAAAATTCGTTGAGAAGCTAACACCACTGATACAGGAAGATACATAAATAGTACACTTAAGTTTCTTAAGATTATTAAAGCAAACTGCATTTTGCGGAACATTTTGAAAAGAAAACTATTTTTCTAATCTACCCAGCTATTTATTTACAGTTACTGAGTACTGCTCTTTTGAAATTTAATTTGTAGAGACAAAACCGGTCCTTTACATTTTTAGTGTGGCGCCATCCCGATGTCAACTCTGTTATTACTCTGGTTTTTGAAACAGCAGCATAAAGCGGTTATAAAACCCTGCCTGAATTTCTTGTATTTAAACCCATAAATGATTGGGTTAATCACAGAATTGAAAATAAACATTATACTGCAGATAGCGTCGAAATACTGGTAATCCTCAGAAGCACAGAAATTAGAAAGATCATTTTCTGTAATGTGCAAGCAGAGAAGATATGTTTGTGCTGGTGTCCACAGAATGATGAGAGCTCCTAAGACAATTGTTAGCATGCTGAGGAGACGCTGTCTAGCAGTAACAAGATCGTAGGCTGCTGCCCTTGCATGTTGCAGCTTCAGGGCTTTCACTTGTCTTTTAAGCGTGACTTGCATCTTGTAGTAAGCAATACTCATCAATGTTACGGGCAATAGGTACGCCAACAAAAATGTAAGTACACCGATCAGAATGCGAAAGACCTGGTAGTTGGTCTTTGAGCAAGCCTGATCAGGATAATCACTCGGTTCCATTGTAAAAATCAAAGGTACCGTTAAAAGAAACGACGTGATCCAGATCATAGCAATCAGAGTTTTCATCCGCGTTGCTGTGAGTTTTCTCGCGTACTGTAGAGGATGCACTATAGCGACATATCTCTCTAATGTTATTGCACAGAGATTGTAAGCTGATGCATACGACAAAGCCCAGGATAAATATTCACTTTGCAGGAAATGGCAGGTAATAATTCTTTCACCAAAGCTTTTGGGCACATAGTCAATTAGTTTACAGTCTCCATTTATAAAACGCGAGAAGATCAACTCCAGACACAGCAGCATATCGGCGACAGCCAAGTTCACCAACAGATAGTTGGTCATGCTGTGTAGGGATTTGACGCGTAGAATGACGAAGCACACCAAGAGATTCCCTAAGACCCCGACGAGTCCCTCCGCTATGAAGAGCTGGCAGACCCACTGGCTCTCAGGAGGGTCCTCACTGTCGACAGATTGCTGGGTTGAATTCATGGCGGATATTTTCGGCAAGGATTGTTGAGAGGAATTCATTGCGGGTTAAAGCTGGCATAAAAAAATGAAAGATTATTTAAACCATAATGCACATGGCCCTAAATGATACCTGATTACAATCCGTTTAAAGCGATGGGAGTTTTTGACACAAAAATCAGTGTTCCCTTTAAACATCCAGTTACTTGTTGCTTTTGTAGTCTTTCACTGAAGATAGTTCCACTACAACTGCCATCAAAAGTACATATAGACCTGTCTTCTATAATACACACCATGTAATCAGCAATAAATTCTCACTTGTAGTAGGAAATGCTTTGCTGATTATATACATGTACCGGTACCCAGTATTATGCTCACTGTAGGCAAATGAGTCAAATGACACTTGGTGTGATAATAACCTGACGCTAAAGTCAGCGTCGTTTTTTTTATTATTCAGAATCGGATGATTTTGGTTGAATGAAAGCCACAATACAAAGTTAATGAGAAAGGCAAATAACTTGCCTGTCTTGCTGTCATTTACGGAGCTGCCATCTTTAATTAACCCTTTAACTCCCTAGGTTGTGTGGAAAATCATATTAACATTGAAGGATTCAGAACTGTCAGGGTTAACCCAAATGTATCAATTTCCATTAGCGAGTATATATGATAATTATGTGCTGCCGAAAATGAGGGATTATAATTTTGGTATAGACGATGTGACCTCTGACAACACGTGTTTACATCTGTATTCAAATGTGCCCGTCAATATGCGCACACATCGTATTTTGCATAAAAGTTGGTTGAGGAGTGACGCCTTTGAATTATGTGACCTCCTATGTCGCCTCTTAACTAAATGTAAAACACGATGCATGCGCATATTGACGGGCACATTTGATTATAGATGTAAACAGAGGGCACATCGTCTATAGAAAGTTAGAAACGGTCTCTTTTTTCATCAATCATAATTTTGCTATAGTGGTTTTTAAATGAAATGTTGTTGATCAAGAACAGATTTTCTTCCGGCTGTAATTTTGCTGTAACAATAGTGTGCGTGGTTTGTTTGCTTTTTGGAAGTGGGGAGAAGGCTTGGTCTTGGTTTGATTTTATTTTAGATTATAATGTATTTTATTTTTTAATTTCTTTTGGGGGGAAGGGGGTGTTAAAGGTAGTATACACCATTTGCAATCATAAACAAACAAAAGTACTGAATTATTATGAAATACATGTACATGTACATGTACCTTACTTGACTGTTAGTGAATAACAGTCTGAAGCATCTTGTGAAATTACAACACCTGATGTGAAGTGGTTTTCAAGAAAAGTGGAATCTTGTATCAAATTTTAATGATTGCCGGCCGGCAATCTTAAAAACAACTGCCCCCAATTAATATTTAATTTGTCTGAAGAAAGTCAAAGAATCAGACTGCAAGATCAGAACAGCCCTTTTTTCTTGGTTTTTCTAGTTTCTGTGAACACAAAACTGTACCGTCACAATATTTACTGTATCCCCTAACCCATCAATTTTTGAAAATTACAGCAAAAGCAAATCGGCAATTCCACGATGAAGTGGACAAATAAAACAAATACAAATTTGCAACTATCTTTAGAACTACAAGCATCACAACAACAAGTGTGGAATCAAATGAAAGATGACAACAAGATCTTCATTTGAGTGGTGTGAGAGTGAGATTGAATGTACAGTTTAGCATAATTTCTTCTACAAGATCTTCGAGACAATATTCAATATTCTTCATTATCCTAATTTCATTATTTACATTTTGTGTGCTATCAATTAAACGTTTTTTCCAAATGATCTTCGAGACAACAGTCACTATTGTTTGCTATCATAATTTTATGAGTTAACCTTAAGCACACTGTAATTTATTTGATCTCTTGTTTATCGGTTCTTTTTCTTAGATTGTTCTACTTTAGAGACTGAATTTAGTCTTTAAATTAATTTAACTTGATTTAATTTATTATAAATAATTAAAAAACTCAGAATTATATTTTTGAAAGTACAATTTTATATTTTTAATTTTTTCTTTTTCAAATCGGTTTCAAGTTGGAAAAAAAGGCTTGTGTTTTTAATAGATGCCAAGGTTCTTTCTAACCAACAAATTGTACTCGTCTAGTTGAAAATACATGTTCCTGGCGCTCTCAGTTTTCCACCTGCCCTGTTTGGATATCAAAAATGGGGGACATTGGCATTGCAGGCGGCAGATACACCGCCTGACCTCAAGCTGTGAAGACCGTAAACGTCAGGGACGATCGGTCGGAGAGCGTCCAACACTATCTCCCGTATGCGTGTATAGCTGAGTGGTTTGATGGACGATATAAGGCCTTTCTTGGTGGCGACGAGCCTGCGAAGCACCGGTAAAGGTGAGGTGATTGGATCGCCTAAGGTCGCAAAGTACCTCTCGACCACAAGCACTGGGCAAGTCGCTGTATATGGTTTAGGCGGTCTGAGGCAATTGTACAATCCTTTCTGCTAATTTTTGTTATGTCGTCAAAGCGGGGTAATTCGGCATATGAAATAAAACAAACAAGATGCGCAGATCTGCAAGTGTTTCGAAAGAGTGTCCATGTCTGATGTGCAGCATAGTTAGAATGCCCGGTGAAATTGGGACTTTTCTGATTGTCGGTGAAGAGTTTAGCCTTTTTAATCCTTGCAGAGCCATAACCATGCTGCTATCTGTCAGTGAAGGCAGGCCTGTCAAACTGTGCACCCATTTGACTGCTGCTGCAGCGAGGTCGGCGGTGAACTTGGTTCCGGTGGAAGAAACAGATGCGAAATGTAGAGTGAGAATTGGAATGGGTTGACCGGGAATGTGGTTATCTCTGGTTTTTATGAAGCCCATTCTCCCACTTCGTCCAAGAAGCCTTGTACTTGGTCGTAGTAGATTTGGCCTTTGCTGACATCAAGAGAGACTGCAGTGTGCTAGTGCTAGCTCAATTTGCCTCAAATCAGCAAGTATCGGCAAAAAATAGCCGGGTCATAAATATTTAAAATAAAAGTCAAGTTTCATCATGTTGAAGCTAAGATAGGGATTTATTGACTGATGGATTATTATCTATTTGAACAAAATGCGGTTTAGTATTGGTTCTATGCTGAGTGCCGGCGCAGCAAGTTTTGGCTTGCTACTCGGTGGCAATAGTTATGGGGCCCCCATTCTATCGAGCGCGAAAGTTTTCTGGTCAATGGACCAATCGTCGTAATCAGTAACCCTACTGAGGCTGTCTGCGATAGTGTTAATATTTCGTGGGTTCCACTACGCCATTAAAAGACGTATGTTGTGTTTCAAGCACAGGATGGAAATGGCTAGTAATTGCAGGTCGGGCTTTGTGCTTCCGTGTGATTTGATGCGGAGAACATTGGTGTTGTCCGTAAATCACCAGATTTGTGTGTGTGTGTGTGCAATTACTGCTAGATTCGAACAATATTCTGAATACGGCTGCTAATTCTCGCCATGTTGAACTGCGCGATATCTCAGATTCGGACCACATTCTGTTGGAATTCATTAGGGGGGCATCTTGGACGTATCCACCTCAGCTAGTGTCGCTCGCGTCCAAGTAAAATACGCGGGTTGGTGTGTGTTGGAGTTTAATAGAAAAACCTGTTGTACACGTCAAGGTTTTATTTCCAGAATTTCAACTCTGTGATTGTGTGATCCGATAGGAAAATGCAGTCGGACCATTCCACGAGGACCTAGATTCGGTAGCTCGATATGTGGCGCGTGTCATGAGGCGCATTACTTGGCCTAGTGTTACTGACATGGAAATGATCTGACCGGTGATGCTAGCGAGAGATTTTACATGGGTGGGGATGGATAACGCGTGATCTGACAGAATTTTGTCGATTGATACTTTGAGTTTGGTAATTTTGGTGAAGGGCATGGAAAAAGTCATGTGCGCAAATCTATGATCAGACCGAGGAACGTGATGCTGGTCTGAGGGTGCCAAATGCACTTCGTTTGACTTTTAATTAGCTTTTAACTAGGGTTTGTTTTACGGTGCAAGTGTTAAGATCTGTGGAAACTATGATACCGTCGTTGATGTAGGCAAACAAAGTGATTTCTTGTGCGCGCCAATGATAGATAAGCGGTCAAGTCATCAGGTAACATGCACTGGAGAGACCAAAATGGTAGGACGCGAAACAGGTAGAACTTAGTGGTGGAATTCTTAGACTTTCACAAAAACCCGAGGTATTTTTTGTGGGAAACAAAAACGTCAATGTGATGGTAGCCGGAATCGAGATCGTAACAAAAATAGTACTGATTGTGGGATAGATCTTCATATTTGAACATATTTGAACGACTTTGAGGGGGTTACAACAGTGGGGCGGACTATCGCGTTCGAGGAGGCATCGCTTTTGTAAAAGCTCGGAAATGGCTTGTTCAACAAACTCGGGGTGATCTAGAAAAGACGCATTGTTTTTTGCTATAAATGGGGTTGGATTGTTAGGAACGGGATCTTATAACCTGAATCCAAAACATCTATGACAAAACTACTGGCATTCAAAACATCTCTCCAAAAGGAAATGCGTTGTTTCAATCTACCTTGCACTCCTTCCGGTGTTTTACCGTCGACTTGATACTCCCTTGTCTCTACTGCTTATTGGTTGTTCTGGATCCTTGCAGTCTTGGCTGTTGAAGTGCTCGAAGGGATGGGCATGTTGTGCGCACGTGGCCTTGGATCCTGCATTGAAAGCAGATGCGTTTGTCTTGATGGTACGTACGCACGAAAATACTGCTGACGAAAAGGAGTAGCAGTACGCATGATGGCCGCGGTCGTCTTGCTTTGATAGGGTCTGCTGCTGGTGGCTCGCTTCTTGAGGGCCGGTTTCTTGTCAGCGGCTGCCTTTTCGGCTTTTTTGATTCTCTTTTCATCTCCGGAGTCCTCAGCGAGGGTATCAGCCACGTACTCTTTGATGACACCCCAGCCGAGTTCCGATCTGTCGTCGAGTCGGATTAGCTTCTGTCGCTCTTTGGTGGCGTGTATTGCTTCCTTGAGGTTGCTCTTTGATACATCTAGGTCAAGCGTTTCAATGCTTTGAAGAGAGGTTTCAATTAAAGGTCAGCACTTTCTCGCAATGAACAAATTGCTGTTGGTTGCCTTCCCTCTTGAAGGTAAAAGTGTCAGTGAGTTTTTGATTCTTGCAAGCAATTTGACTTTTTAGTCTATAGAGTTTGTCAAATCTTGGATAGCCTTGGTCAAGGCGTTCATCGTTACCCGTCCGTACGTACGTACAGCGCAGCGGTAATCTGAGCTCAAACAACGACCTCACGCGGCCACTATTATATGCAAACTAACTGAGGCTACTTGAACGCCTTGGATCATTAGGTTTTGGAGGCGGTGCTCATTATGCTAATAGATTAAGCTGACCTTTATAGTCGTTTTCTTATTGGTCGATCGTTGCGTAGAAACTGCATAATTTGAGCTAGCGGTGAAAGGTCATAGCTTGCTCGCAAGTGTTTACGAACACCGCCATCGTTGACATATTTTATCGGAGAAAGTTGATTGATTTTTACGAAGGCTTGTAGGAATTACACATGAAGATTTGAACTGTCTTGCATTGTTGGTGAGGGTCGCAGTTATTTTGCTCGTTTTGCTGGGTATTTTCTTGAATGTTGACAATGTTATGGTCACAACTAGTTGTGTTTAGCTGCTTAGTTTTCAGTTTTCAACCGCGGTGACTGGAGAAGACCGCGACTCAATTGAAACGTGTCGAACTCGGCCCTACATTATATCACACGCATCTAATCCAGCTGATCTGAAAACCGTGGCTCGGTAAAACGCGGAACTCTGATAATTAAATGCCTTGCCGGCTGAATTTTGCCAAGAAAATAATCTGAGAAGTTATTGAGGATATAAGACACTTGTCCCTGTTTAAATTACGATATTGCGATCACTTTGAAGGTTGGTCCTGCAGCCGTAAACATGCCCCCTCCCCACAGCGTTGGACCATGCTTGGACCATACAATGTGGCGTTAACGCACAGACCAGCATGCCTGGGTTAATGCCGATTATGCGGCGATAAGAAACTGACCGAACACTGAGTACCTGGCCGTATGTGCGAGCTCCGAGCAAAATGGGGCTCCGGCTGCCTGAAAAATGACGGATTTCCCATAACCTGTCGGCAAATCCACAAAAAACACCGTGACCACGAAGAAAGGATTCTAATGGCCTTTCGCTGCTCGGGCCTAAAATCTTCGAGGGATAATATTTTCGCTGCAAAATTCAAATAACATGACAGATCTTCGGACGACAGACGACGCTGAATATCTGCCATTTTGTCTTAAATGTCATGCTGCATCAAATTTGATGACGTCGGGATTCAACCGCGTTGTGATTGGACACTTCACATCTTAGCCCCGCCTATACTTATCTGTATTCGCATACGAGGTCATGCGCCACAAATGTGGCGCAAAATATAGGAAAAACATAAGATTTCAAAAACCCAATGATCCAAGGCGAAAAAGTAGCCTCAGTTGATTTGCATAAATAGTGGCCGTATGAGGTCGCTGTTCGCGCTGTATCTTTGGACGGGGCGCAAGCTAGCATGCAGCATATGCGGGGCGCGCGTACAGTGTATTTCTGGACGGATAACGACGGACGGATAACGACGAACTCGCCTTGACCAAGGCTAAATCTTGGATGGCTTGTAATATTTCTTGAATGCCGCCAACTAAGACACCAACAAGTCCCTCTATTATGTAGATCTGGCAGACCCACTGGCTCTCGGGAGGGTCCTCACTGTCGACGAATTGCTGGGTTGAATTCATGGGGGATATTGTTGGCAATAATTGTTGAGTGAAATTCATTGCGGGTTAAAGCTGCAAGATAGTTTGTCACACAAGCAGATAGTTTGCCACACAGGCAGATAGTTTGTCACACAAGCAGATAGTTTGCCGCACCGTCAGATAGTTTGTCACACAGGCAGATAGTTTGCCGCACCGGCAGATAGTTTGTCGCACCGGCAGATAGTTTGTCGCACCGGAAGATAGTTTGTCACACCGGCAGATAGTTTGTCACACAGGCAGATACTTTGTCACACAGGCAGATACATGTAGTTTGTCACACAGGCAGATACATGGAGTTTGCCGCACCGGCAGATAGTTTGTCACACCGGCAGATAGTTTGTCACACCGGCAGATGGTTTGTCACACAGGCAGATACATGTACAGTAGTTTGCCACACAGGCAGATAGTTTGTCGCACAGGCAGATATAGTTTGTCATATCCTTGCACATATGTGCCTGGTCATTTTTTACACTGCGTAACGCGTACTTGAATTGCGTATAATGCGCAGTTGCAGGTCTCTTACGAAGATGACCGTCTGTAAGAGAGATCTATTTTCATGTGCAGTCATCGTCTGGATACCTAAAGCATGGAGCTGTTAAAGGGAGTACCTAGATGTGGTGGTAGATCTTTGCGTGTGATATAACTCACATTTTTTTAGCTTAAATACCGTCAAGCAGCTCTGTACGTATTGTCCTCGATTCCCATTAAGGTAATGAGTGTGTGGCAACATGTCCCCATTACAGGTTTTTCAAGTAAATTATTGTGAAAGTGCTTCAATCCCGTCTGTGTTTTCACCAAGCAGTTTTTCCTTCCATTGTTTGTTTTACTGCTACAATTTATGGTTTCTTTGATAAAACCAAACTAAGTGTACGTGTTTGTCCATATGTAATTGATTGCGGTTTACTTTGCCAAACCATTACCGAGATCACTGTAGACTGTAGTTAACAGAAGTAAGATGAGACTTTGCCAGCTGCTGACTGGTAAATTTGGCTGCCGTGTTTTTGTAACATAACAACGGGTATAAACACAAGATGCGTTATCACGATAGAAAGTGCCTGCTGATTGGATAGAATCTTAAGGTCAAGATGAAGTCTTGTTTTGAGTAATTAATCCCCGCAGCTTGTGTAACAAAAGGATATCCCACAGGGGCGGTTCATACTTCACGCGAAAGCGAATGTGATACAAATTTGACGTCACAAAGCATTTTTCTGCGAAAATTCTGTGATGTCACAAATTCGCATTCGCATTTGCTTTCGCACCGAGTATGATGCAGGCTTTAATCGCATGAGCAAATATCATAAATTGAGATGCACAGGCAAAGTCCTGTCATCTGTTAAAAGCTAGATAAATGTACGAGGAATTATTTTAATTCTTTTTGTTTTCATTTGCAAAGCAACTAACCTTTTGAAATTTCAGCTCCGTGAGTACTGTACATTTTGTTGTTTAAATTTACTGGAAAAAACATAATATCCACCACTCCCTATAAAAAGATGTTAGGAGGCATACATGTAGATGCATACAAAATGATGTATGTTGTAAGTTATGGTTCAATCATAACATAGATACTAAAATCTAACAAGATTTCTATTCAACAATTTTTCTTTTTTGTTTTTGTTAGGTTTTTAAACTAATCAAGTATAAAAATAATAAATTGTGCAAAGAAAATGTCCCTGACATTTTGTTAATACAGGCTAACATCACTGATACCTACAAAAGATACATAAACAGTACACTTAAGTTTCTTAAGATTCTTAAAGGAAACTGTATTTTGCAGAACATTTTACAAAAAAAACCTATTTTTTCAATCTACCCAGTACATCTATTTATTTACAGTTACTGAGTACTCCTCTTTTAAAATTTACTTTTTAGAGACAAAACCAGTCCTTTACACTTTCATTGTTGCGCCATCCCGATGTCAACTCTGTTATTACTCTGGCTGTTGAAACAGCAGCATAAAGCGGTCTTAAAACCCTGCCTGAATTTCTTGTATTTAAACCCATAAATGATTGGGTTAATAACAGAATTGAAAATAAACATAATATTGTAGATAGCGTTGAAATACTGCCAATCCTTAGAAGCACAGAAATTAGAAAGATTATTTTCTGTAACGTGCAAGCAGAGAAGAAATAGTTGTGCTGGTGTCCACAGAATGATGAGAGCTCCCAAGACAATTGTTAGCATGCTGAGGAGACGCTGTCTAGCAGTAACAAGATCGTAGGCTGCTGCCCTTGCATGTTGCAGCTTCAGGGCTTTCACTTGTCTTTTAAGCGTGACTTGCATCTGGTAGTAAGCAATACTCATCAATGTTACGGGCAATAGGTACGCCAACAAAAATGTAAGTACACCAATCAGAATGCGAAAGACCTGGTAGTTGGTCTTTGAGCAAGCCTGATCAGGATCTTCGCTCGGTTCCATTGTAAAAATCAAAGGTACCGTTAAAAGAAACGACGTGATCCAGATTATAGCAATCAGAGTTTTCATCCGCGTTGCTTTGAGTTTTCTCGGGTACTGTAGCGGATACACTATAGCGACATATCTCTCTAATGTTATTGCACAGAGATTGTAAGCTGATGCATACGACAAAGAATAGGGTAAATATCCACTATGCAGGTAATAATTCTTTCACCAAAGCTTTTGGGCACATACATGTAGTCAATTAGTTTACAGTCTCCAATTATAAAACCCGAGAAGATAAACTCCAGACACAGCAGCATATCGACGACAGCCAAGTTCACCAGCAGATAGTTGGTCATGCTGTGTAGGGATTTGACGCGTAGAATGACGAAGCACACCAAGAGATTCCCTAAGACCCCGACGAGTCCCACTATTATGTAGATCTGGCAGACCCACTGACTTTCAACGAATTGCCGGGTTGAATTCATGAGGGATATTGTTGGCAATGATTGTTGAGAAGAATTCATTGCGGGTTAAAGCTGGCAAAAAAAATCAAAGATTCTTTAAACTATAATACACATGGCCCTAAATGATACACGATTACAATCCGTTCAAAGCGATGGGAGTTTTTGACACAAAAGTCTTTTTTTTTTTTTAACATCCAGTTACTTGTTGCTTTTGTAGTCTGCACTGAAGAGAATTTCACTGCAACTGTCATCAAAAGTAGACATAGACCTGTCTTCTCTATTATGCACACCATGTATTCAGCTATAAATTCTCACTTGTACTCCAGTGTAGTAGGAAATGCTTTGCTGATTATATTGATGTACAGTACCGGTACCCAGTAGTATGCTCACTGTAGGCAAACGAGTCAAATGACACTCGGTGTGATAATAACCTACATGTATGTACTAAAGTCAGCGTCTTTTCTTACTCAGAACTGGATAATTTTGGTTGAATGAAAGCCACAATACGAGTTAATGAGAAAGGCAAATAACTTGCCTGTCTTGCTGTCATTTATGGAGCTGCCATCTTGAATGCACCGTTAATCCCTAGGTCGTGTGGAAAATTATATTACAATTGAAGGATTCAGAACTGTCAGGGTTAACCCAAATGTATCAATTTTCATTAGCGAGTAATATGATAATTATGTGCTGCTGAAGGTGAGGGATTATAATTTCAAAAGAGACTAAGGAACAAAAGTAGGAAAATTTGAATGTTACAAAATTACTGGACGCAGCTGATAATCCTCGGCTGTATAAATTCAATAGAGACATTGGAACTAGGGTTTTGAATAGGCCTAATTACTGAAACGTGATACCTCAATATATCGTATATACGGTACATGCTTGGCAACGTCGACGTATATTCACTTGTGTATGCCATACATGTCAGTCATGTATAACCGTCCTCCGCAGCGCTAGCGGGTAACTTTTGGCGTAAATACTTGTAAACCGCAACAACCAAGGAAACTTTGGCAGCGTATATACATACACGTCCTACGCGGACTTAAACTGCTGTGTCTGACGGATTAACACGTAATCCGTGTATTGTAAATTAAGTAAATTATTTATTTGGGCCTTGCTTGGGACGTGTTTATTCGTCTCTGATTTGTTTCCGATTGTGTGTACGTTGATGGCTAATAACTCCAATTCTTTTTATGTGCGATCGCACACTGGACACACTAGATTGTCGGCGGGGGGGGGGGGGGGGGGGGGGGGGGGTGGTGGTGATGGTGGGGGGGGGGGGGGGGGTGGTGGTGATGGTGGTGGTGGGGGGGGGGGGGGGGTGGTGATGGTGGTGGTGGTGGTGGTGGGGGGGAACGTAGCTGGGAAACAACTGGCTGACGAGATTTCCGTTGCTGTTGTTTCAGCTCAGCCTCCCTGATGCGTCGGTCTTCGTAGCTTGATGCACCTTCATGGGAAGATCTTCGCCATGCCGTCCGATCCTGGGCATGTTCTTTCCAGCTACTCACATTGATGTTGCATTGCTTCATGGCTGCTTTAAGACAATCCTTGTATCTTTTGAATTGTCCACCAGCAGATCTTTTGCCTAATGTTAGTTCACCATAGAGTATTTTCTTGGGTATTCGATCATCAGGCATTCGTAGTACATGACCTGACCAGCGAAGCTGAGCTCTCATGATCAGAGCACCTACACTGGGCAATTCCGCTCGCTCAAGGACATCAGTGTCAGGGACCTTGGATTTGCCATATGATGCGTAAAATCTTGCGCAAACAGGAAAGGTTGATGATTCAGCTTTCTGATGTTGCGGCTGTAGGTTGTCCAAGTTTAACAGGCATAAAACAATAATAATACAATATAATGCGTTAATAATACAGCCATAAGGGCACCAATGCAATGCCAACATTGTCCTTGACAGAATCTCAGGTATTTTTGTACGTAAACTCCTAGATGAATGGGATTAATGACCGAGTTGAAACTAAACAAACAATAAGTAATTATTCTGAAGTACTCGTAGCCTTTTGAACCACAGAAGGGAAATGGACCTTCATCTGTCCGATTTAAACAGAGAAGAACCCACATCACTTGGTGCCCATGGGATGATAATTGTAGGCATTATGGCCAGACGCTGTCTAGCAATCAGAAGACTGTGCTGCCCTTCCGTGCCACTTTTAGTCGCCTAAGTATGAACCTGATAATGCTATTTTTAGATTGGGGAAAGACGTGAGAAATACGCTGTGACTTCGAAATGTTCCAATATGGCGACCAGCGTGGCGAAGAACGACGAAGTGATAAAGTAGCTGAGTTTTCTCCAAAAATACGTTAAATAAGGAAATGCCGATATACGATTATAAATAAATAAATACACTTTCATGATTAATTTGGTAGTAAGAATATTAAATTCCCACAGCAGAAACGCTCTGAGATTTAGCATTAAATTCGACCTTTCCTTGCTTTTCGACTAGTGTCTTGTTTAATTGCTGTACGTGGTTATGGGATGCCCCATGAGAACCTTATTCATACCGGGATTACCAGTATCTACTTGTAATTAATTGCATATGAATTATGCTCATTTGCATAATAAGGTCTGGAACCCCCATGTTTCTTATTTTCAAAGAAAAGGTCTATACACATATTATTTGTGCCAAGTTTCATGTGGATTACCTGGATGTGATCGTAAATTAATTCAGCAATAAATTCAATCATGTGAAATAGTTTCTTTTTTTTAATGAGGCGTGACAGCAAAGACAACCTAATCAGACAAAGGGATTTTTATCTTGCATAATTATATTTAAATAATCTAATTTTTTTCCTCCAACTATTTTAGGTTAAATAATTTAGTTTTTTTAATATTGAATACCAAATTATTTGAAAATGAACAGCCGTAGGTCATTTGCATGTTGATGCAAAATATGATATCTTGTACTGAATTAGTGCTGTTTATTCAGAGTAAATTCAGATACATGTACAGTAGCATCGTATTTATGACATTATTTGGCCAAAGTTACACGTTCTACCCCCAACCACAGCCCGTTTTACGATTTTTTTTAGGACGGGGCAGGACGTTTTGAGAACTAGTTTGGTGTGATGGAAGCATAATGGACAACTTTGCTAGTTGGGCCTTAATTGCTTTTTTTACAGATTTTTACAAATTGCAATGAATGTCCGGTCATTTCTGCCGTCAATGTCCATCTCGTCTTTAACCCGTCCGCAGATCCGGTAAAATTGCCGGTTCACCTCGTGCGAACAACGTTTCCAAGCAGTCCAAGCCCATCCGTAGTCTGTTTAAACCCGTTCTGAACTTGTTCTACCTCGTTCCTAATACGTTCTAACCCATGCTAACTATTTCTTAACAAGACCACTTCGTTCCCAGACAGTTCACCTCGTTCTCGCCACGTCCTCATCTTGTCCTTAGTGCGTCCTGGCCCGATGGCTATAAATACCCAGCGCGTTTTTGCCAGTCCTCATTCGCGTTTGCCGCTTCAACCTGTGCAGATCAACACAATCGACATTTACGAGCATCATGCCTCCAAAGAGGAGTAGATCGGGAAGACGGGCCGTGGGAAAGCAGCTAGTATATACTACTACCCGAAGATCCCGAAGCCCCGTCCCTAGTAGGATCAAAGTACGGCAATTCCGTTTCTAGTACGTCCCTCTCGTTTTAAGTACGTTGTCACTCCATCTAATTGCAGAACGGGATGGCCGCCCGAAAATTTTAAGTAGGCTCAAAGTTCTGGAGCACCCTTCCCGTCTGAGCCCGTCTGAGCCCGTCCATGAAGTTCGTAAACAGTTGCTACTACATGTACGTCTACTCCATTCGCACACAGTTTGAGCCCGTTTGGCAACATTTTCAAGAATGTAGTGAGGTGCGATGGGGGCATTATAGTTGCATTACAGTCATCATTGATAGATTGATCTTGGTATAGAAACGGTATCTTTCTTCATCAATCATAATTTTGCTATAGTGGTTTTTAAATGAAATTGTGTTGATAAAGAACAGATTTTCTTCTGCCTGTAATTTTGCTGTAACATTATTGTGCGTGGTTTGTTTGCTTTTTGGAATTAGGGAGAAGGGTTGGTCTTGCTCTTGATTTTATTTTAGTTTATAATTTAATTAGGTGTTTGTTGGTTTTTTTTTGTTTTTTTTTTTGGGGGGGAGGGTTGTTAAGGTAGTATACACCATTTGCAAACATAAACAAAAACAACTACTGAATTATTATGAAATACCTCACTTGACTGTTAGTGAATAACTGTCTCAAGCATCATGTGAAATTACGGAACATGATGTGATGGGGTTTTCAAGAAAAGTGGAATTCTGCCGGCCGGTAATCTTAAAAACAACTGCCTCCAATTAATGTTTAATTTGTCTGAAGAAAGTCAAAGAATCAGACTGCAAGAACAGCCCTTTTTTTCTTGGTTTTTCTAGCTTCTGTGAACACAAAACTTTACACAGGTCACCGTCACAATATTTAATGTAAAATATAAATCCCCTAACCCATCCATTTTTGAAAATTACAGCAAAAGCAAATGGGCAATTCCACGATAAAGTGGACCAATTAAAAAACAAAACAACTGTACTATCTTTAGAACTACAAGCATGCATCACAACAACAAGTGTGGAATCAAATTAAAGAGGACAACAAGATCTTCATTTGAGTATAAAAAGTCTACTTAAGTTTCTTAATATTCTTCAAGCAAACTGCATTTTGCAGAACATTTTACAATGAAAATAAGTTTTCCAATCTACCCAGTACATCTATTTATTTACTGTTACTGAGTACTGCTCTTTAAATTTAATTTGTAGACGAAACCGGTCCTTTACACTGTTATTGTTGCGCCATCCCGATGTCAACTCTGTTATTTCTCTGGTTGTTGAAACAGCAGCATAAAGCTATCTTAAAACCCTGCCTGAATTTCTTGTATTTAAACCTATAAATGATTGGGTTAATAACAGAATTGAAAATAAACATAATATTGCAGATAGCGTTGAAATACTAGTAATCCTTAGAAGCACAGAAATTAGAAAGATCATTTTCTGTAATGTGCAAGCAGAGAAGATATGTTTGTGCTGGTGTCCACAGAATGATGAGAGCTCCCAAGACAATTGTTAGCATGCTGAGGAGACGTTGTCTAGCAGTAAAAAGATCGTAGGCTGCTGCCCTTGCATGTTGCAGCTTCAGGGCTTTCACTTGTCTTTTAAGCGTGACTTGCATCTTGTAGTAAGCAAGACTCATCAATGTTACGGGCAATAGGTACGCCAACAAAAATGTAAGTACATCGATCAGAATGCGAAAGACCTGGTAGTTGGTCTTCGAGCAAGCCTGATCAGGATCTTCGCTCGGTTCCATTGTAAAAATCAAAGGTACCGTTAAAACAAACGACGTGATCAAGATCATAGCAATCAGAGTTTTCATCCGCGTTGCTGCGAGTTTTCTCGGGTACTGTAGAGGATGCACTATAGCGACATATCTCTCTAATGTTATTGCACAGAGATTGTAAGCTGATGCATACGACAAAGCATAGGATAAATATCCACTTTGCAGGAAATGGCAGGTAATAATCCTTTCACCAAAGCTTTTGGGCACATAGTCAATTAGTTTACAGTCTCCATTTATAAGACCAAAGGATATCAAAATCAGACACAGCAGCATATCGGCGACAGCCAAGTTCACCAGTAGATAGTTGGTCATGCTGTGTAGGGATTTGACGCGAAGAATGACGAAGCACACCAAGAGATTCCCTGAGACACCAACGAGTCCCTCCGCTATGAAGAGCTGGCAGACCCACTGACTCCCAGGAGGGTCCTTACTGTCAACGAATTGCTAGGTTGAATTCATGAGGGATATTTGTGGCAATGATTGTTGAGAGAAATTCATTGTGGGTTAAAGCCGCAAGAAAGTTTGTCACACCGGTAGATAGTTTGGCGCACCGGCAGATAGTTTAGCGCACCGGCAGATAGTTTGGCGCACCGGCAGATAGTTTGTCATATCCTGGCAGATAATTGTCACAAAATCCTGTGCCTGGGTCCGTTAATTTTTCACACTGCGTAACGCGTACTTGATTGTGTATAATGCGCAGTTGCAGTTCTCTTACGAAGATGACCGTCTGTATAAGAGAGATCTATTTCCATGTGCAGTCATCGTCTGGATACCTAATGTATGGAGCTGTTAAAGCGAGAGTGTCCAAAATTACTGCATTGTATCGTTCTTGCACAGCATTGCATTGAGGATGATAAGCTGAGGTATTCAATTTGTTTGTTTGCATAATACGGCAAACTTCTAGAACGATCTTACTCAGGAAATTTGTTCCTCTATCACTCAGCAATGTATTTGGACACCCATGTTCACACACAATATAGTCAAAGAAAGCCCTGGCAACGGTAGGTGCATCTATTGTTTTTAGAGGTACCAATATGGGCCATCTTGTGCAGTGGTCAGTAAAACATAGGACATATCTGTTACCATAAGTTGTAATAGGTAAAGGGCCTAATATATCAACACTGACCCTCTCAAACGGTCCTGGAACTTTCATGTTCACCAAAGGGGCTAATACTTTGTGCCTATGTGTCTTTCTCTGTGAGCAAGAAATGCAAGATCTAACCCAATTGTCAACATCTTTGTACATCCCTTTCCAGAAATATCGCTGTCTGATTCTACTGTAAGTTCTTTGGAACCCAAAGTGTGCTGCCAATACATGGTCATGGCAACTGTTCAATACAATATTTATATAAGACAATGGTACATACAACCTAGTGACATTTCTTTCAGGTACACTGCGTTTGGCTGGAGTATGCCAAATATGATACAATAAATCATTATGAGAATAATATTGACTTGACTGGAGGAGCAAATTTCGAGCTTTAGTGGTATCTTGCGGTAATTCATCTTTTTGTAAATACTTTAACATTGGACCTGCAAATGTATCCACTTTCAAAGCATCTTTGAAATTGTCTAAGTTGATTTCCTCCAGAAAAGTAAAATTCTCATGTCTAACTGAACCATTGTCATTCTTTACACGTTTACCATATTGGTAACGTAAATTCTTGATTTCATTCACATTAGTAGAGGATGCTTGTGTGTCTATCACATCTACCGATTGCTCTATGACATCATCGGCTATGTTATCTAGATCCGTATTCTGCCAAACAGGATTCAATGTTACAGAAGTGGCAATTTCAGAATGACATTGATTGCAATCAGTACAAGTCTCAATTGGTACATAATTAAGTCGGCTAAGGGCATCTGCATTAGCATTATTACGTCCTCGGACGTGTACAACAGCAAACGTATAGGATTGTAGTTTTAATGCCCATCTAGCTAAACGACCTGTAGTATGTCTATTATTGAATATCCATTTTAATGCACAATGGTCCGTAACTACAATAAATTTGACACTGTGTTGCAAGTACGGGGCGTATTTCTTTACACCTTCAACTACTTCCAATGCCTCCAATTCCGTGATGGTATAGTTACGTTCGGCGTTATGTAGGGCTCTACCTCCATAAGAGATAACTTTTTCGATGCCATTTTGTTTTTGAGCTAGGATAAATCCTAAACCCTTGCAACTCGCATCTGTTTGCAGGATGAATTCTGAGCCGTCATAAAATGGATAGGCCAACATTGGTGGCTTTAATAATTTCCGTTTCAGGGTTTCAAAAGCATTTTGACAACTGCTGTTCCAAACAAACGGTACATTCTTGCGGGGAAGATTAGTGAGGGGTTCCGCAATTCTACAGAAATCCTTGATAAACTTGCGGTAATAGCCTACAAAGCCTAAAAATGAACGTACTTCGGCTACCTTGGCAGGAATTGGGTAATTTCTCACTACGTCAAGTTTAGCTGGATCTGTTGCTATTCCATCTTCACTCACTACATGCCCCAAGTATTTTACTTTCTTTTGACAAAATGTACATTTCTTGGATTTCAATTTGAGACCAGATTCTCTTAATCTGTTAAAAACTTGTTTAACATGTTGCAGGTGTTCCGAGAATGTATTGCTAAAAATTATTAGATCGTCTAGGTACACAAGAACAAATTTCCAATTTAAACCTCTTAGAACTTCTTGCATGGCTCTTTGGAACGTAGAGGGTGCATTGTGCAAACCAAAAGGCATACAATTGAATTCATAAAGGCCATCTTGTGTGATGAAAGAAGTCTTGGACTTAGAATTTTCTTCAACATCAATTTGCCAATATCCAGAAGCTAAATCCAAGGTGGTAAAATATTTTGGTTTTGCAGAGCCTAGACAGTCCAAAGTGTCATTAATATTTGGCAAAGGAAAATTGTCTCTTGCCGTAATTGGATTTAATTTCCGAAAATCGATTGCAAATCGATATTCATTAGTGCCTGCTTTTGGAACAATGCAAACTGGAAAACTCCAGCAGCTGGTTGACTCTGATAACACCTTGTTGCAACATATCTTGTACATGTCTTCTAATTTCTGCCTGCATATGCGGAGAATTTCTGTATGGTCGTGATCTAATCGGAAGGTGATTACCAGTATGTATTTCAGGTTTAATACCTGAATACCGACCACGTGGACTATTACTAGTCTAAAAAATATCTTTATATTCAGCAATCAATTGCTTAATTTCCACGATTTCTGATGGGTTCATGTGGTCTGTATTCAAATTAACTTGAGACAATATTTCTTTCACTACTGTATCGTTATTATTCAACTCGTCAACCTGCTTTGAAGTAGTATTTACATTATTTATAACTTCACTTTCCAGTGTTGTGAAAGGTTGAATACTGTTGTCATCAAATAATGTAAATATACCAAGCTTAGTACGAGAATACAGTACAATTGGTTCATCAGTTACATTCATAACTAACACATTGATATTTCCTTTGTTATCAATTACTTCAGAGGCAGTGTTTGCGACTAAGATACCTAATGCTGTTACACGTCGACCACCTTGACAAAGACCAACCGTTAGATACGGAAGTAGATTGGATAACCTAGCACGGACTACAGATTGTGATTTAGGTGGAATCTCCCGTTTCTCTATTACTCTTATTTGACTTTTTATTTTTAATCCAAGTCTACGAGATCCACAATCAATATTAGCACGGTTATCGTTCAGAAATTTAGAACCTAGAATAATATTTGTACTAAGGTACTGCGCAACGTACAATGGTGTCAAAAAGATAGTTCCTACAATACATATAGGCAAGGCAATAAAACCTGTTATGGTCATATCAGAACCATTTGCCGTACGAACAGCTTTTAAACAAGACGAGGTATCTTAGAGCATTCATTTGGCAAATTAATACATAGCCAATCATGATCGATTAGATTAATTTGTTTTGCTCCTGAATCAACTAGACATTCTACTGATACATTGTTAATAGTAGCTTCAATAGTATAATCGTGACTCAAATCTGTTTCAATATATTCAGATCAAATAAGTTAAGAGAGCCTAATATTTCGATCTTAACAAGATCTTCTTCAGAGACTAAATGACTGTGTACAAGAAACAAACATATATAGGGCAATATACAGCATGATGCACATCATGGACGCTGAAAAAACACAAAAGAAACAAAGCACAGAGTTCAATGGAACAAACAACAAAAGGAGGATTAGGCTGAATATATATATATATATATATTCTCAATATATTCAGAATAGTTAGTTTCTCCTGACATGACGTTTTGGCTAAATTTGCGAGAACTACTTTTGGTCGGTGTCGCATATTTCCCTGATGGGGAATTACGGTTAAAATGTTCATTCTTTCTTTTTACCCCATCTATATGTTTTTGAACATATTTCTTTACATACTGCTTGTGAGAGACATAAGATGGGTCAACTAGTTTAAAGGAGTACCATCTTCATGAATTCTAGCATAGCACTTTCGCCATCTATGTCCAATTCTATTGCACCTATGACAACGAAATGATGGTCTCTGATTTACACGAGAATACTGAGGCGTGTACGGTTGTCTGTAGGACATAGGCATATCATTTGGAAGATATGATCTTTGCTGATTTTTCTCCAATTTATCTAGTCTGTCAACAGTATTAACCATAAGTTCAGACAGCTGATTAACCGAAGTTTGCAAAGCATTGTTTTGCATCGCATTGATAACTACCGCTTTAATTGGCCGTTTATTGGCCGTTTCATTAACAGCTACAGCAAGTCTAGCCGCATCAAGTGCATCGTTGAACGTTTTTGGTTGTTTTGCAAATACGAAAGCTCTTATTGAAGGCTTTAATCCCCTAACAAATAAGGACAACCGTTCAGTGTCAGTCTTCTTCAATTGATTACACCACCGTATTATGTCAGTCACATAACTATCCAACAATTCTTCTGAATTCTGTTTTTTAGCTAATAATTTTGTTTCAATATTCCATTTCCATGCATCACCTTCAAAATTATGCTTGAGTAATTCTATAATTTTATCCACGGAATCTTTTTGATCAACTGAAACTGAATCCAAGAATACCCGAGCATTTCCATGAAGTCTAGTCTTAAATGCTAGAATCAATTTGGCATCAGTATAATCTCGTAATTTAGCATAATCCATGAATGTCGAATGAAAAGTTTCTATATTTTCATCAGGATTTCCTGAATAGCTAATTGTATATGACGACATATCATATTTAGAAGCCATGATTAATTTTGAATCGGAGGAATTTGTATCTACTGATGAAGAGTCCTCATTTGGAGGGATCTTTTCCGAGTTTTCCTCTTTAATCATCAATTGATACAAATTCACAAATTCAAAGCTACAGCTAGCAATACTAGACAAAATACAATAAACAAATTATATATAATAGAAAACACGTGCGCAATTTTTTTGTTGTTTTCCTTTACGAGGAAACAGTTGTGTTCTCTTAATCGAACAAACTAATTTGTATCCGTCTGAATCAACATGGACAAAACATCACATTGACAGAATCACCATTGACATACACATGACAGTTTAAAGGCTTACCTAACAAAAAATGAAAATAAAAAGAGGTAAGGGCACTCCCTATACATCATCAAAGCATCCATTTTAGAAAATGAATAAAACGGATCTTCCACCATGTGTTATACCGACCCTTATTGTTTAATTGGAACTTTGTATTTGACCGGGCGTTAGGGAATTAGCAGATAGAGCAGTACCGGTTTCCTGAGTTCTGAATGTCAATTGAACAACTGAAATAACACGAATTGAAAAGGAATGGTTTCTATACTACAACTTCGGCTTTTATTTTAAAGTTATATTCTAACGGAAAATGTACAATTATTTACTTACTGCGTGTCAGGAAACGTCCCTAATTGCCATATCTAATATCTTACCCTTCTTGTCCCTATACTGTAATGTACAACAGTCCCTACATAATGTGGATGAACCCAGTTCCCTGTGTGATGTGAACCCGCTTGAGACCCGTCACGGAGTGCGACGTGTTCACATCCGATCTCCTTTTTAAAGGATCCTGAATAGAGGAGACGCCTCATGATCAGGCCATATCGAACCATAGGGAAGCTCTATAGAAACGACAAGCTGAGATCACAAAGCGTTCCCATTCCCGATTAAAATTCCTTAAATTAGTTACTATACAACCAACAACATGTAAGAAAACAGGAGTATAAATTCATTTCATTCATAGATTAAAATTCCCTAAATTGTTGGGTTGCTGTTAATACAACCCACAACAGGTGAAACCCAGTGACAATAAATCGCCACAACAATACCAACTGGTAGACTTTCAAGGTTATCTACGATGTGATTTTTCACGGCGAAACCAACACCAGCTTCGTGATGTTCATCGCTGGGACGACCAATCCAGAAAAAGGTGTAACCAGCACCAAGTTCTTTAAGATGACCTTTCTCAGCAAAACGCGTTTCACTAAGTGCTGCTATATCAATGTTGTATCTGGCAAGCTCTCTGCCGACGAGTGCAGTTCTTCGTATTAGTATATTGGGGGCATCACGAAGAGTTCGCACATTCCATGCTGTATCATACTAAAGTTATAGCACACAATATTGTTTTAACCTTTACATGATAGGCCTAGTCTTTAGCTGTAACAAACCAAGCTATGAATAGTTTTTTGGACATCGGGGATTTCTCAGATTTATTTCCGCAAACGATACCTCTGAGACGGGGTTCTGGTTTACCCATAAAGATGGCTCAATAGCCAACTTTTCCGAAATTTTCGAAACGAAAGTTAAACAACCAGCAGAAGTTATGGGAAAAGGGACTTTGAAGTGTAAAGGTAAAAACAAAATGTCAAAAACTGTATTACAGGGCGTTGCCACTACGTCCACGCCCAATGAACCATGGCAAGGGTTAAAACAACACCTTAATACAAGCAATGAAAATGGGCTTTGCCCAATTCACAAGGGAATTCATTCAGGCGACTAATAACAAAGGAAAAGAATGCAAGCGTATCTCCTCGAGCACCAATGTGCCCGAGCAGAAAGCCCAACGGCTGAAATCGGTCGTGATGGTTGTTCCAAACCAAGCAGATTCTGATGACACAGAAGCTGAACTAAGACGCCTGTTCTCTGAGGATGAACAAAATGGCTCGTCAAGTGACGATCTTTTGGGCGATGTCCAACAGAAGTATGAAGCAGATGATAAGATTGGACCCAACGTTGTATGATGATAAACTGTCTGAAAACAGCAGACCCCAAAAGTGTACCAATCTAATAAAAACGAAAGTGAACCCAGAAATATGGGCGCTTCTCAAGCCTAGTACACGGACCCGGGACTTAAAGTTCTTGAGAGTTCAGAAATTGCTTGTTTCAGCATTGGTTCCTCTACTGCAACTAACAGAGAAGTTGCTAGCAAAGCAAGGTGTCAAAGTAGAGGTAAAACTAGCTACGGACACTATAACTTTAATGACTAATTCCAATATTGAGCTAAAATTGAGACGTATAGGGAACTAATGCGTCCCGATCTCAATACACAGTACCAGCGCCTCTCCTTCGGTCCCAATTACCAAACTTCTTTTTGGGGACAAATTGACCAAAGCAGTTCAGGACATAAAAATAACCAACAAAGTTGGAAATAAACTTGTTCATCAGGCTGATGGACATAATAACAACTTTGGGTATAGACATTACTCAGGTCGTTTAATGTCGGCAAAAAAGTACAACCAACTCACTCCCATCCCTACCAAGGAAACCGACCGGCAAAAAGCAGCCACAGCCGGGGACGAGGATACAGGCGGGGCCAAAGCACAGTGACACGCCCGTAAATGCGCCAAGTTCTTCCAGCATAGCACAGGTTAGCACATTTATTGAGGAAATCAGTGCAGCTAAAGCAAGTTCATTCATTGCAGGAAGAATACACAATTATTCTTCATCATGGAGTAGTATTACTTCAGACCAATCTTTTTTGAGCATAGTAAAAGGACTCAAAATTGAGTTCGAATCCACACCGAGACAAATGTTCATACAAACGCAATATGCCTTGAATGACTTTGAACAACAAATTGTTCACAAGGAAGTTGATAAGCTCCTTGCAAAAGGAGTTATTGAGAAAACTTCACATGAACCAGAAGAATTCAAATATATTTTTGCGGCCAAAGAAAGACGGTACATACCGAACGATATTGAATTTAAAGTCGTTAAATAAAAATGTGAAATACCATCATTTTAAGATGGAGACTTTACAGTCTGCCACACATTTAATGACAAAAGGTTGTTTCATATCATCTATTGACCTAAGAGACGCCTATATTATTCAGTGTCGATTGCAAATGAACATAAAAAGTATCTGAAATTCCAGTTTGGTGATACCCTTTATCAGTACACCTGCCTCCCAAATTGGCTTGCTTCCGCTCCACGTTTATTCACAAAATTTAAGAAACTATCATACTTGGCTCTAAGAAGCCAAGGGTTTCAATCAGTTGCATACATTGATGATTCCCTATTGTTTGGAAAAACTTACGAGGAATGTTACAATAATACGGTGGCGACAAAACAACTTATGGCCCAAGCAGGCTTCATAATTCACGACACAAAGTCGGTTTCTATTCCAGTACAGGAAATAACTTTCCTTGGCTTCATTAAGCCTCCGTTGTGGTTTGCGCCATATTCACGGATCTCCGCATAGCGCTAAAATGAAATGGCTGCAGTGTTTGTGGTTCTGCTGGAGGTGGAAAACAGGCGTACTCTTCGCCGCCAGCGAGTATTTCGTGATAGGTTACAGCCACTGGACATTTACGACGATGTGGAACTGTTTTACCGACAAGTCGAAGGAGACAAAATAAGAGCACTGCAACAAAATGACGAAGACTTTGATTCTCAAATGAATTTGTCAGCAGAGGCGTTAAATGACCTCAAATGATGGATTAAAAATATTAAATTCACTGAAATTCACAAGTATAATACACTCAAAGCCAAGTGTTGTTATTACTTCAGATGCATCCCCTACAGAATGGGGTGCTGTTTGCAATGACAACCGCACAGGGGGTCATTGGACACATCAAGAAGCACATGCTCACATAAATATTCTTGAAATTCTTGCCTCTTTCTTTGCATTGAAGTCCTTTTCGAAGGAATGCATGAACTCACATATGCGATTGTATATTGATAATACAACAGCGATTGCATACATCAATAATATGGGCGGAATACAATCGATAGAGTGTGACAAAGTCACACGCCGGGTGATAACGCCAACAATATTTGGCTTAGTGCAGCTCACACTCCAGGCAAACAAAACGCAGACATTGAATCAAGAAGTAAGAATGTAGATGGGAATGGATGCTTAAGCCACACACTTTTGGCCAAATAAGTGCTAGGTTTATATAACCAAATATTGATCTATTTGCCTCTAGATTAAACTATACAAGGTCAAGCTGTATGTGTCGTGGAAACATGACCCAGAGGCTATTGAGATAGATGCATTCACGTTGTCTTGGAACAATTACAGTTTTTATGCTTTCCCACCTTTTAGCCTTATCGGCAGAGTTCTTCAAAAGATACACAACGACAAGGCAGAGGGACTTCTGGTTGTTCCAAACTGGCCAACCCAGTTCTGGTATCTGAAATTGATACATATGCTGAAAGCAGAGCCAATACTCATCTCTGCACCCATTACAGCTACCGCAGAATATAACAGCGGTGTACCCACTTCAATCGAAGCTGTCACTACTGGCATGCCATGTATCCGGGAGCGACTTGCAAGAACAGGTATTTCAGTTCGGACAAGTGGGACAACTGAAATAATTGTGGCTTCGTGGAGAAACTCCACACAAAAACAGTATGCTTCGTATATCAGAAGATGGGAATCGTTTTGCTGCAGACACAGCATAAATCCTATCAAGCCAAATATAGGCATTGCGTTACAATTTTTAACATAATTATTTGACGAAGGACTCAGTTATAGTTCCATTAACTGTGCCAGGTCGGCAATTTCGTCAATTACTTTGCCTATAGATGGTGTTACTTTTGGTAGTCATGTTCTAACCACAAGATTTAGGAAAGGATTGTTTAATTCTAGACCATCGTTCCCAAGATATAAAGCTATATGGGATGTTGGTATTTGTTGGATGTTGGATGTTGGTATTTCCTGAAGTCGTTAGGTAATACAAATGAACTTTCTTTGAAGGTGCTCAGTAAGAAAGTAGTTACGTTGTTGGCTCTAGTTACAGCCCAACGAACCCAAACATTTCATCTAATATGCATTGATGATGTATCAATATCTGACACAGAGTGTCGTATTACAGCAGAAAATTTATTAAAACAAAGTAGACAAGGAGTACAACAAGCCGATTTTGTTTTACCCATTCTATCAGAAAATCCTGATCTTTGCGTTGTTACCAATTTATCAGAATATTTAAAACGAACACAGAATGTTCGTGGTGATGAGAAACATTTGTTTGTAAGTTTTCAAAAGCCGTTTAAGGCTTTATCTACAGACAGTATAAGCAGATGAATTGGAGATATGCTAAAGGCGGCAGGAATTGACACAAGTGTATTTACAACACACGGTGTACGAGCAGCCTTCTACTTCAGCGGCTGTAACTGCAGGAGTTCCAATACAGGTTATCTTGAAGACTGTAGGATGGTCCGGCAAAAAGACTTTCGCAAAGTTTTACAATAAACCTATAGTTCAAAACTCTGCATTTTCTACTTCAATTATAAACAAGAAGTGAAAACTGTCATTTAGCCTATGTTCACTACTTATTTTAGTAAGGAAGTGTATTTTTCTATGAATTACATTAAAATAGTTGAACCAAACGTAAGTATTGTTCTCTTGGTACTCCTTTTTTGTGAGTCCTTACTTTATGTTTAACAAGTCAAAATGTTCTTGCTCTAAACATCTCACATGGTCTATGGAGTGACGTCATAATGGTGAGGTAGAATCCTAAAATTAAACGAGTCTAATTCATTAGGCGAAGTTTGATTGAGATTCTACCGATCCATTACGATGAACGAAAGAGATTTCGTGCTCACCCATTCTTCTTAAAGTTATAATGACCTCCCTTTTTGTCATTGTCGAACCTTTTGACTTGTGCTTTAAAAATTGATTGTAGCTGGCTGGTAAGCGCTATCTCACGTAATCTCCTTTGTTCGTCATAATGGATCGGTAGAATCTCAATCAAACTTCGCCTAATAAATTAGACTCGTTTAATTTCAGGACTTATCAGCTTTGCCGTACAACAATGTGCAAGTCCGCACATATAATGGCACCAGTTTACTGTACAGCTTTATGTAGCAGCATAAACGGAAAATCAAGTGATAGTCAGGTTTCTGATGTGTGAATTTGCTAAACTATACATTTTTGGAAACGTTAGGATATACTTAACATGAAAACCAATGTGTACATTTGCTCTTAGGTTCTTTATGGCGGCCATCTTAGATTTTTTGAATAGCATTTTGATGACGTCATGATAATGTCACACATTTTTCACAATTGTGTGCATATGTCTATGACCCAATAAACATATTAAAAAAAAAATTGAATTTATTATGTTCTGTTGATGAGATATGGCTTAAAAGTCCAAAATGAAACAAAATCATAAACAATCACACGATGACGTCATCATGATGTCACTTCAATTTATATCTATAACATACCTGCATACCAAGTTTGAACCCAATCGACAAATTGACCTTTAATGTGACACCCAATGACTTTTCATGTGTCACGTCACATTAAAGAACCATTTTTTTCTCAAAAGAACCTACAAACAAATGTAAACATTGGTTTTCCTGTTGAGTATATCCCAACGTTTCCAAAAATGTATAGTTTAGCAAATCTACACAAAAAGTGAACGAAACTTTCATTATGTACATTATGAACCTGACTATGACGGCCGTCCACAGAAATCGAAACAGCTTACAAATCAGGACAGGAGAGTACGCGCGAGGACCGTCGGGTTCGGTTGACTCTCCGTCCTGTATGCTCTACCGTCCCGAATCGAAAGGTCGCTAGTAATCGAAAACATGTCTGGGTGCGTATAGGCTCAAAGGTAATGTCTATATTTATTTAATGTAGAACCAACCACTCAGAATGTGGTCCCCTCCTCCAGCTCCCACTTAAGGGGAGGAGGAACGTTCATCAATGGTCGTGGGCGGGAAACCCGAAGGGTAACACCCAAGACCCGCTTCGCGCTCAGAGGGGATCACTGTAACTCGTCATCGTGGTTGGCGAGGCACCGTACAAGTGTACGATTGCGAAAGGAGATCCGTACTATAGAAATGATCCCTAAAAGTATGATCTTAATGTGAACATTAAAAGTCGGCACCCGTTTTGCTCACTACTACATAGCAATCACAGTTGGGCAAATTGGTTGAATTTTCAAAGCAGTTTTGCGGACACTTCTTTGTTACTTCTTTGTTACTTCTTTGTATTCAGTAAAACTTTATAGCTGAAAATGTATGTGCGACTATAACTTTGCTTTACAAATTGCAATCACGGGAGATAAAACGATGACATTTTGAAAATGTCCTTGCTACTCTGTTCCGGGAGGTCAAAGGAGTACTAGTAATGCATAATTCAAATTATGGCGTTTGTTGCACGCATGAGCATAAACGAGTATAGCAGTATAAAAAAACGAAAGCAGTTCGTTGGAAATGTACAGGAAAACAAATTGTCTCGTCATTTTTTCTCAAGTTTGTTCATGACTTGTTATGTAATATGTTGAACTAGTAACTACAATGCAGTGGCATTCCCAGCAGAACAACTGAATAAGTATTATGAATGTGCATATTAGCCTTTGGTTGGGTGACATTTCTGGTCGAATGGCAATTTGGGTCTATACTTTATATGAAATGAGCTGGTGGGACTCTTACCGTGCCAACCAAAGTATAGTCCAGGGGCCAATTTCACGGAGCTGCTAAGCACACAAATTTGCTTAGCACAAAAACGTCTTGCTCATTAAAAACAAGCTATCAGCCAACATTCTACGTGTTTTTGATACTAAGCAAAAAAACAGCTGATTATCAATCAAAAACAATAAAGATCACGTGAAAATTTGGTCTGTAACCTTGTTTTTACCAAATTTTCATGCTAAGCTAATTTTTGTGCTCAGCAGCTCCGTTAAATTGGCCCCAGTCAATTGACGAAGACCTTTACTGTTGTAATACAACAGTCGTGTACTGCGCGTGTACTACGTTCATGGAGATGTTACAACGCTTGTCTCACGACCTTCGCGACCGCGTTCTCAACGCGTTCCAGGTCAGATCGCAGAACCTTGGCGTTTGTTTTTAACATGCTCAAAACAAACGCCGTAACTCGGCGATCATTGGCGATCATGGCGATCACAGCACGATGTCTGGCGTTTCCAATACGCTTATACCACGCTTAAGACGACCTTGACGCGCTCTGGGCCTATTTTCCGTCGCCGTAGAAGCGCAGTATGGACGCCACCTTGGTCTGACAATGTGTACACCCTCTCTTAAACAAATAGCTTTAGAGGGGAAAAAAGAAGCGTAGTGCTTCTAACCCCCCCCCCCCCCCCCCCCTCCCTCCTCAAAGACGGGCAGAGCATACTGTCCGAAACGCTGAGTTCCCTCCGGTTCTTTTCAGAACCACACATTTCACTAAATAGTATTACCGTGGTGTTACCACAAACTAATATCTTATTGCCTTTTCGCCTTCCTAACCTTTAAATCTAAAAAAAAATTACGTGATTTGATCTTGGTTTTACTTCCTTAAATATGAAAAACAACATTATGTATTATGTAACAAATTTCACTAGCCAGGCTATTTTGGTCAAAACACTTCCCGACTTGCACCCCAAGAGAAAAAGCACTCAAAGGTATAATATTGCTAACACTGGGCTTGATTCGAGGGGTGACTGATAAGTTTGTGGCCTAAGGTAGAAGGAGATGAGCTATACAGTTTTTACGAATTTTCTATGATAACACAGAGTTTGAAAAGGGTCGTACTATCACCGGGGCCTACTATAAAGCGATCTCCTCAAACAGCTAAGGTAACAAAACGAAAAACAGATTTGGGTGACAAGGGAGGTGCTCTTCCACCGCGGGCCTACTATAAAGCGATCTCGTGAAACAGCTAAGGTAACAAAAATACCACAGATTTGGGTGACAAGAGAGGTGCTCTTCCACCAGGACTGCTCAGGCCCGGGCCTCCATATTTGCACACTTTATTTCAGAGTTGTAATCGAGTCGCCTCGCCAGCCGCCTCGCCAGCCGCCTCGCCAGCCGCCTCGCCAGCCGCCTCGCCAGCCGCCTCGCCAGCCGCCTCGCCAGCCGCCTCGCCAGCCGCCTCGCCAGCCGCCTCGCCAGCCGCCTCGCCAGCCGCCTCGCCAGCCGCCTCGCCAGCCGCCTCGCCAGCCGCCTCGCCAGCCGCCTCGCCAGCCGCCTCGCCAGCCGCCTCGCCAGCCGCCTCGCCAGCCGCCTCGCCAGCCGCCTCGCCAGCCGCCTCGCCAGCCGCCTCGCCAGCCGCCTCGCCAGCCGCCTCGCCAGCCGCCTCGCCAGCCGCCTCGCCAGCCGCCTCGCCAGCCGCCTCGCCAGCCGCCTCGCCAGCCGCCTCGCCAGCCGCCTCGCCAGCCGCCTCGCCAGCCGCCTCGCCAGCCGCCTCGCCAGCCGCCTCGCCAGCCGCCTCGCCAGCCGCCTCGCCAGCCGCCTCGCCAGCCGCCTCGCCAGCCGCCTCGCCAGCCGCCTCGCCAGCCGCCTCGCCAGCCGCCTCGCCAGCCGCCTCGCCAGCCGCCTCGCCAGCCGCCTCGCCAGCCGCCTCGCCAGCCGCCTCGCCAGCCGCCTCGCCAGCCGCCTCGCCAGCCGCTTCGCGATAACAAAGGAACAATAACAGAGGAACAATAACAAAGAAAAAATAACAAAGGAACAATAACAAAGGAACAATAACAAAGGAACAATAACAAAATAATGCTTTTGTCAAAGTTTATTTAAAAAGCTTGTGAGTTGACTCAAGACTTAATGACTTGTGATTGACTTGTAGTGATTTGTTACTGACTCGATTAAAACTTGAATTTTTAGTGCGATTTTCTTTATTATTATGGTTTCCAGATTTGTATTTATTAAACCGAAACTATTAATTGCAGCGACTTACCGGACCCATTTAAAGACAGTCGGCGGCAAGTCTGTTGATATAACAGACGTGATGTACAGCTTGTTGGCCGTACAATTGGCACCTTGTAGTTTGAGCCCTGCACAGAATCAAACAAAGACATTCAAGTCAAATCTGCAAATGGCCTTTGTGCAAAGGATTATAGTTATAGTAGATCATTGTCAGTTGTGCTTTTTATAGTTTGAAGCAGCAAAAGTACTCAGAAGCTGCTTGACAACTAACTTGATGAAGTTTAAGCTCTGTAAATGCTGTATATTCCGATAAATAATAGTCTAAGATTTCGTTTTTGAACCAACTATTAATTGAAATTTCAAACAAATGCGTCTCTGAGGTAAATTTTTGGACTACTTTTGTTATTATTTTCTTCAAAATGACAGTATATCAGCATTAATAATTTCACAGGGAGTTTAGAGTGATTAATATCTGTACATGCGGACTTACGTCCGAATGGGGATTAAAGAGATTACAAAGTAAATATCTTTTATATTAAAGGAAACATGTAATAAGTTTTTTTTTTGCTTAAATCAATAAAGTATCATATTGACAACAACATTATGTGTGAGGTTGTGTTTATTTTCTGTGATAAATGGGAGAAAATAATTTTTGAAAATGTTTAGTCATACCACTCCGCCCCTCAAAGGGAAGCCTCATTAACATAAAACTTCGCGTGGGGTATGACAAAAATCGAGGCAGAGAATTGCCTCGCTGCGGGGGTGCGCTACCCGGGCCTGGCTTGCATTATGCGCGCATTGCATGCAACAAGTCTTTGTCTACGAGTTTACCATGCCGGTTTTTTATTCTAAATCAGGGTAAAAATACAACTGTTTTCAGTCATGCCGACTAGATGTGTAGCTGCTGGGTGTAGCAAAACTACCAAGGATAGAGTAAGCCTTCATTTGTTTCCGGCTGATCCTAAATATCGGAGGATTTGGAAAGCCAAAGTAAAGATTACCAGAGCGAAGTGGTCCCGCCGGGCCTAGTGATTTTTCGGCCCGATCTGCAGCGACCATTTTGAGCGGTCGTGCTTCGACACTGGTCTGTACAGCAACTTTGGCATGCCCTTAAAAAACATGCTGAAGTCAGATGCTGTCCCAACGATATTCCAATCAGACGAATCTGTACTGTTTTCGTCAGATTCACTATCGTCCATGTTTAGTCCGCGCCGATTACTGTACATGTACATGTACTTTGTACGGTATCCTTTGCTTTGGACAGCGTGCGTGTGGGTGATCGCGTTTACATGTACATGTACACGCATACATGTAGACACTACCACACTGAGGGCATACTTGTCATTCTATCCAATGGAGGACACTTGAGTGTGTGTGAATTACACCTATCAAAGTGAGGACACGACACTAAAATGCTGGTTGTCCATTGGTTTCATATTGATGTGCATTCTAAAGTCATCATTGCGATTGCAAATTCTAAATAGTCAAGTACTCTGACGCATCCGTACATGTATGTGAACTGACGAAACACCCTGCTTAGCTTTGATGAAGCTTCATTTTGTTCCGACAAAAGTCTTTGATGTTCCTCCAGCTTCGTGTCTGCAGTGCCACAAGACAGGATGTTTCGATGTCTCGTTTGCCAGGAAGCTTCTTCAGCAGAAAGAATTTCTGCAAACCCTTCGTAACGTCTCCCTTCTCCTCGGCAGTCCAGGGACGACGTTTCACTCGTCTCGAGTTGTTCAGAGATGCCAGACTTCCAGATGGAACACTGATAGGAGTCTGTCGAGTACCTAATGTCAAATAGGAAACAAGTCGATATAAAACACAGATATTTAGGCACTTGTAATTCAGACAGCCCGATAGCCAGATGAACAAACAAATGGACAGACAGACAATTGTTTTTTTAAAGACAGCCCGACTTAACCAGTTTGCGCCGGGATTATTTTAACATCGCCGAGCCCACGGGCGGGATTATTTTTAACGAAAGTCGATCCGAAGCGGGTTCAGGCTGATAGTGCCGGGAAGCACACCCACGCATTTCCGGCCTTGCGCGCTGCTGACATACATTTCCGAACTTGAACTTGGCGTGTTTATGCGTCATCCGTTTTGAATTTTTGGAATTTTTTTGCGTTTATATACGTCATCCGGCGCGAACTGGTTAAAATACAGACACATAAAAGCCTAAACTTACTGTTTCATTGGGCACATCAGAGGAATTGTCACTGCTGTTATCGCTGTCCTCGTCACTAGTGAAGCCTTCTGCAAGTCACAAAGAGCAGTTTTTGTTAGATTAATGCACACATACCTGACAGTTGGTTGTTGTCCTGCATGTAAATTCAGAAAAGGGGACTCAACTCTTGTCAAATTTCTGTGGTCTGTTTCTTTCTATTTTTCTTTATTTCTCTTTCTTGTTCTGTAATGCAGGAGCAATAGCAAAAGAAATGCACAAAAACACGTATACCATTTGTTATCATATATTGTGAACTGATAACAAAATGTTATTTCTTGCATTTCTTTCGCTGTTGAAGATGTATTAGTGAATAGTAATTACTGATCAAGTATTTTTCAACAAAAGCAATAATTAATGTCTTTCTTTTGCTGTTGAGTAAATAATTTAAAACAACTGTGTCCTTACCACCAGTGACATGCAGTTCATCCAGGGATTTTCCCTGCTGGGAAGGCAAGTTTCCCCTCTCCAAGCTGAGAAAAAGCCTAGAAAGTTTGGTGACCCTCTGCACAGTATCTGGCAACTGGTAGTATTCACGATGGACACGCAAATCATGACCCATGAAGTTTGCAAGTGTTTCAAGTTGATGTTCCTTCAAGGCAAGAATTTGCGATGCGGTTGCCACGTGCTTACGAAGTTTTGTAGAACGGATGCTGGCAGCATTGTCAAGGCCTGCCATGTCTGCATACAGTCTTATACAGTCACATCCTCTTATATGACCTGTACCTCCATAAGAACATCGTGCAAACAAGTAGGTGTTGTCGTGGGCGACTCCAGCTTCATTTCTCTTCGCAATCAGAGCACTCAACCACGCCACCACCTCATTGCTGAGAAGCACAGGAACAGTTCGACCCCTCTTGCCAACTATTTCGACAACTCTGAACATCTTGCACAGATGCCGTTCAAGATCAGTCAGCAGGCATTCCCCGTTGACACTAGCTGTTGTGTGCTTCTGAAAGTCTTCTAGTTTCATCTTTGATACTTCCCCTTGCCTTCTGCGGTTGAACATAATAAGGTGGCACAGTGCGACTTCATTCAATCTCTTCCAAGCTGGTCCAATTTGTTCGCCCCGAGCATCCTGGACAAGTTCCACTTCCCTGTTGCCAGCTTCATGGAGGAACGCCGACATTTTCACAACATCAGCATTTGTCGGCAGAATTTTAGGTTTGTTGCGCTTTTCTTGATACAGTGTTCTGTGTGCATGGGTGGATACACGGTCTCGCCAGGTCAGTTCGCACAACTGCAGAAATTCTTCAGCGTGTTGCGCTTTTTGCTTTTGGCCAGACTCTAGAGCATTTCCTTTAAGTATGAGTGCACACTTCTTGATGGAATGTCCAATCTTTAAAGCTAGAGACGGAACATCATACAACTGCTTGTCTTCATTAAAGCCAGCAATACCGTAAACAGCCTTGATGATATCATTCAGGTAGTGGGGGTGGACAAATAATTCAAGTGATGCATTTGGCTGGTGTGTATTCTTGCGGAGTTGTATGACAAGACGACCCAATTCCCGTATCTTGTTTCGGATGTAGCCATGTTGATCTACATCGTGCCCGAGTTTCGCGTATTCCCGCTTGGCTACTTCCACAATCAAAGTGTCATTCTTGGCCAGCAGAGTCACCTCATCTCTCTTCATTGGACTAAGAACCTGGTTCAACTGGAAAGACACACCGACAGGTGGAGGCTTTAACAAATCACTCTTGTGAGCAACACGTCTACGCAGAGGAGTTGTGGTAGTGCTACCATGCGAGTGTGCAGGGAGTGCAGGTTTCAGTGGGCACTGGTGACGCCAGAGATCACTTCGCACATAATAGCCATAACAATATATGCACGGTCCGTATGCATGTGGAGCTACCTTACGATTAGGCCTATATCCTACAATAAGTGCACCCCGGCCTTTCCGAAGGACTTGGCAATTGTGCCTATGATTACCAACATTGCGGATTTTCCACAGAAGTATCTTACGGGCACTTGGGTTGGTCTCAGACGCAATCTCTACAACTTCGCTCTCTTCTTTGTGACATGACTGGAGATGACGGGGCAACTTAGATTGAGGTACTTCACAGAAAAAGCAAAAGTGTTTCTTGTCCCATTTCCTGTGCCCACTTTCATTGCTGGTCTCCATGACCGTTATGTGACCGGTCTCAATAGCCTCGGTTGATGATCTCTGTGACTCGGAACTTGAGGCTTCATATGGAGCAGGACAAACGGCAGGTCCTGTACCAGAATCAGCCTGTGGGCCATCATCCCAACTGGAACTGCTTTGTAGACTGTCTGAACCATTTAAGTGCAGACTTGAGAAAATCGGATGGGCCACCTGGCATAGAAATCAAATCAAAATCACATTTAATTTTAAACAAATAACAATTTCTTTGGGGAGGGGTGGGAGGGCGAGGGGAGGGGTGGGTGTGGGGGGGGGGGGAGGGGTGGGTGTGGGGGGGGGGGGGGTGGTGCTTGCAAAAAACACTTTATTTACAAATTTGTTTCTGGCTTCTGGGCACCCAGAGTGAATATTTGATAGGGTTCAGAAAACAAGTTCACTAATGAATCAAAATATTACTACTTTCTATGTTGCCGGATGCAGAAAACGTTTATGATTTAGAACGAGTGGAAAAAAAACCAAACACCACTGTTATTTTCTTTAGGGGTAGACGCATATGCCTAATTGCCTCGGACTAGTTGCCCCTCTGAAGGAGAGGGAGTGGGGAGGAGGGGGAGTGGGGAGGGGTGGGAGGGGTGGGTGTGGGGGGGGGGGGGTGAAGGGGGGGGGGGGTGCTTGCAAAAAAACACTTGATTTATAAATTTGATTCTGGCTTCTGGGCACCCAGAGTGAATATTTGGGTTCTGAAAACAAGTTGAGTGTGTGTGAATTACCTCATATGGAGCAGGACGAACGGCAGGTCCTGTACCAGAATCAGCCTGTGGGCCATCATCCCAACTGGAACTGCTTTGTAGACTGTCTGAACCATTTAAGTGCAGACTTGAGAAAATCGGATGGGCCACCTGGCATAGAAATCAAATCAAAATCACATTTAATTTTAAACAAATAACAATTTCGTTGGGTTATCTCTAAAATATACTATCCATTTTAACACCATCACAAGCAACAACATCCGCCCTTGATGTGCAACTTAACTGACGACATACCGGTATTTATCCTCTTCATAAAAAGATATGTAATTCAAATGAGAATTTGTGTCATGTGCATTCATTATATGACTTCTAAGACTTCTAAGGCACTTAGGGAGACACTAAAATGTATCCCTAAGTGCCACTGTCTCCTTATTACCTAAAAACTTACGCTAGTTTGTCTCCCCAAGTGCCTATTTGGAAGAATTACGCATTTCATTTGTATTCTTCCTAACCTGTCTGTTGTTAATTAATGCATTCTATGGTAATTTTCTCACCTGGTGCTCAAATAGGCAGCGTGTCACACCATCAGTGTACCGGACGCAGTACTTTCCTGATAAGAAAGCCACAAATTCAACTAATTAAACTTTAAAGGGATTACATGCAATTGGGAGTGGAATGTTGAAAAGTATTTGTTGTTTACAGATCATATATATTTTTGGTTCTGAAGGGGGGGGGGGGGGAGGAATCAAGTTTAGGAAAAATGGCATTGTTTATTTACATGTGGTACATGTCATGGGGGGATGTAAGAGGGTATACAGCTGTCTTAATTTATGTGTGACAAATGGGATTCTACATTATGGATTACATTTCTTACCTACGGAACCCCTAATGGGACATATGACGAATAGTAATCACCGTGACAAAATAAATTTAGTTTTGTATTTCTTGCCCACGAAATCATTTCGTGCCCATGAAATCATTTCCCGTGCGCTCGAAAAAAATAATTTCATGAGCTCGAAATAATTTGTGTGCTCGAAATCATTTATTTTTTGTGCGCTTGAAATAATTTCCTGCGCTCGAAATCATTTTGTGCAATTGTTAGAAATCGGTTAAGTAAATATGTTTTACAGCACGGTCTTGACGCAAGGTTAACGTGAACCCACAAATTACGAGGGCATTCCATTTGTTTTCGTCATATGTCCTTTTAGAGGCTCCGCACTTACCTTTGGTGAAGGAGATTATTACGGCAGGATACCATGATGAATCTGGAGGCCACAGTGCGATTACGTTCTCCCCTTCATGATGCTGGTGATTTGTCAAGGTTCCATCAAGACGACTACTTCGTTTCATGTTTGTTATGGTAGTTCTGTCAGCCACACCTAGACTACACAACAATACAACAACAATATACCATTAAACTGATAATACAATTAAATATTAATAATTGTGGCTACTTATTTGTTTTATTATTTATACAATAACTACAATTAACTATTTCTTGTTCGCACGGTGCTCAACAACTCATGCTTGCGTTGGAAAAATAAAGCAGTTAAATTTGGTTATAACTTCTATATTATTCTGAAATTAGGCATATTCACTTCCCATATCATCCTATAGACTAGATTAAGAGATCGAGGCCATGTCTGATTACAAATTACATTACAACGTAAATTAGCACGTCATATATGTCATACTCTGCTACATTCATTCATAGCGAGTAACATGCAAGCTTCCAAATACAATTGCTCTACTTACCATTTATTCCAGCTCCATGGTACACCTAGCTAGCTGCAAATGAACACGTCTTCGCATAAACTACAATATGCACTTAGGCCAAAACAACGTTATAATAGTTAAGACATGTCTGGGCTGGTTTAATTAGAGACATGTTGTCATGCATGTAATGTACACATGTAATGTACATCATGTTTACATTTACGTCATTGTCACACGCGCAACCAACGGAGGGCGCTATGCCATTCAGAGTAATCCCTTTTGCGTTATTTTTGACGGGGTAAAAAATGTGCATACTGCCTCACGTCAGGTCTTATGCGTCAACCGAGGACTCCTCCCAAACGCTTTGATATTTAACCAACAGTGAAAAACGGCCACGAAAGTGCCATTTTTCACCATATTTCATACCGAGGACGCGCTCGGTTTGCAAGGTGTCCTCAGTATGTGAGTGTGTACTTACATGAAAGCCCTCCCTTTGCGGTATTGACATGTACACGCACCCAGACGGGCCGTACTACACCGACTGACTAAACTTTTCAATCATGCTTTTATATAGCGCTGGCTAGCTAAGCCACTGCATTGATTTTGAGTAGAGATAATAAGAATTACGTAACGACGCATCCATTAACCCTTTCCGAGTCTAACAATATTTCCGACACAAATTTGGACCAATATTCCTCGTGATGACCCACATATTGAAAATGATAAAAATGTGTCTAGGCCGCCAGCATTTTGTTCCTGTTTAGAGTGTCTCCTATTAATTTCAAAGGCCTTACACACGCTGATCATATAGGTAAATTATATTTTGCGGTTAGGAAGGGGTGGGTGGAGTTTCTAACGGTCGACACGATAGACCAAAGATGAGGCACCACGATTTACCATGACTAATTCAAGATAACCGGACGCCTCCAAACGAATGTCTGTTTTTTAACAGTGACTTTGCAGCGTCAAAAAACAATATAATGTTACTTTCGGTATATTGACTTACGAGAATCCGTGAAATCATTGTTTTATTCAACGGTAAACCATAAGTCTGTGTTTAAAGTAATAATAATTCTTATCTTACTTTACCAGTAGGGGTTAACCGTTCACGTTTACTCAAGCTTCCCAGCGAATTAAGACACATTGCAACCACAAAACCATCTATTGGTCAGACGGCACATTTGAAACTCTCATGACAAGACAAATAAGAAAAAGATTCATACAATCACATTTAAAACCATTTTTTGCCGACTGTCAACCGTGAAGGGTTGACCGTGACGGTCTACGACGTTGGCAGGGTGCCAACTTGACAGGTGTACATAATATGACGTCATTAAGAGTTAAGTAACATTTGTCCAACGAGACACGTGTAGTTTTGAATGTACATTGTAGTTGATTGTTCTAGCATGGAGAAAATTTGGTGCTGGGTAATTGCAAGGCTATATAAGCCGCCGGTCGTGTAGTGTCATTGGGGCAATTGCAGAATTGGCATCATCGACATCTATCCGGGCACTTGGTCTACATTTTGGCCGCACTCGAACCACCATGGACAACAACGTGGAATTAATGCCACTGGCGGACCGTCAAGTGCGACAAGTCTACTTGATTACCTACAGCCAGGCAGACGATAGGGTCATACCAGATCGAGCGACATTTGCGGGAAAAGTCGTGCAAGCTTTTAGTCCGGTGCATGTCGTGTGCTGGTCTTGCTGCAAGGAACCTCACATAAACGGGGGTTTTCACTATCACATGGCGGTTAAACTTCAAGCTGCCATGCGCTGGCTACAAGTGCGAAATCGTTTAGCTGATGTGAACGGTATCAGAGTGAACTTTTCGTCCAATCACACCAATTATTTCAGCGCATGGCAGTATGTTATGAAGGAAGACGAACTTGTAATACAGTCACCCGGCCATCCCGATTTGACAAACGCGGACCCGCCTAGGACAGCCCAGGCCTCTAAAGTGCGTCATGACGCGGTCGTGAAGCGGTCTGCAGAAGATACGGAACAACCGTCCAAGAAAAAGCGTCGATCCCGGTTGTCGGCCTACGACGTCGGCCAAATCATGGTCTCCAAAGGCATCAAGTCACGCTTGGAGTTGTTGGCCTTTGCCAACAAACAGAAAACGATGGGGAAAACCGACCTGGCCGAGTTTATAATCAACAGGGGCGAGAGAGTTGTCAACCAAGTACTAAAGGTAACACATAGCCTATAGGCTGCATTAAAATGAACATCAAATAATTTGAGGTACACACCATCTTTGCTAACAAATTAGTGTTTTAATAAACTCAGATTTCCACCAATTTTTCATTACACTTTAGCTGTGTACATATTGATGAGGGTCGCAGAATCCCACAATAGAAACAACAACAACAACAATTATTATTTATACGACTCTTTGAAAATTCGTTAATAAGCCCTAATAGTATATATCTCTCATGCTTATTTATTTTGTCTGGAAAAAGTAGAACTCCTTCGCCTGACTGTTCGAAGCCTGTTGTAAATTCATCCAGTAATGTTATTGTGTGGTTTTTTTTCTCTCTCCCTCCCTCCCCCTTCCCCCTTCCCATTTTTTTTAAAGGACGCCTGGGACATGGCGGAAGCTGAACCACTACTAGAGCGATCGAGACTGACTCGACTTCAAATACTGGAGAAGTGTCATAAAGTCGATAAATGTGTCTGTCATGGCGACTGGCTGAGATGTGCTAAAGACGTTCTGCATAACAATGGTGTGTTCGAACAGACTTTTACAGAAGCAGTTGCCACGCTTCTGGACAAAGGCAGGGGAAAATATCGTAACATAATGATTACTGGCCCAGCAAATTGCGGAAAAACATTTTTATTAAATCCACTCAACAAAATCTATAAAACATTTACCAACCCAGCAACAACCACGTTTGCGTGGATTGGTGCTGAGCAGGCAGAAGTCCTCTTTCTCAATGACTTTCGTTGGACTCAACAAATGATACCCTGGCAAGACCTTCTTTTATTACTAGAAGGTCAACTTGTCCACCTTCCGGCCCCTAAATCCTACTTTGCACGAGATCTAGTTTTAGAAAATGACACCCCAATTTTTTGTACTGGGAAACATCAACTTGTGCTTGTCCAGGGTGGGGCTGTAGATGAGAGAGAAACTGAAATGATGGCTGTCCGTTGGAAGGTTTTTCCATTCCACTACCAAATTCCTGAAGACCAACAAAAGCGCGTTCCACTTTGTACGCGCTGCTTTGCGTCGCTGATATTGGGTAAAGATTGATTATTATATGTATTTTTAGAATGAGAGGTTAAATAAGACAATAAGACAAATGGTACAAATGTGGGTTTTTTGAATTCCCCCCCCCCCCCCCCCCCCCCCCCGCCCAAATGTTTTTTTACTAAATATATTATTTGCTTTACAAATATTCTCTCAACTAAACAAGTTTTACTCAAGGTCACGGTGTATTTAGATAAATTATAGGGTCTACCCTGGTGAAATAAGGAATTTAGTACATCATTACTTAAAGATAGGATACACCATTGGTAATAGCTTGAATTATCATGAATGGGTGGATTTTGGGGGGTGTAGTTTAAAGTAAATTATGTCCGAAGTTTGACAATTGTGCATGCCGAGAAAAGCACAAACAGCGTTTATTTTTAACCGGCGTCGAGCAGTTGATCTTATGTTAATTGTGTTTTTTCGCGATCGCAATTTTTTTTAAATAAAATTATATTTTTCAGAATAATTAAAGGACATCTAGCGCACTCAATTTGCTGGATGCCTCCAATCATTATTAATTATTAACTTTCAGATGATAAGATATCTTTTAATAATTAGGTAGTAAATTCTTTCGATATCTGCAAATGGTGTATTCTACCTTAACACAAAATCAAGACCAAGAAACATGAATTAGTTTTCCGCAATTAAGAACTGATTGTTTTTATTGCCAGATAAAATGTACATGTACTATGCTACACAACTGGTACTGATTTTTAGATATCGCTTGTTTGTTTGTAACACTTGAAGGAAAACTCTATGTTAAACAGGTTTTTTTTCTTTCTAATTACGGCAATCTTTGTCATACAATGTGAAAAGGTGGTTTTCAGCACGATTGCAAACATCTACAATTTAACTGTAGACTTCCATGTTTATGTCTATACTGTCATGTCACAAACATAGTACAATTAACAACAATCATAATTTTTTTAGATGAGCATTAGGCATTAGAGTGTTTACAAAAACAATTATATTATTAAAAATAAGGTCCTAAGTTTGTTCAGAGGTAGTATTCCTTTATAGAACTGTCCATGGTGGTTTGAAAAAGCAAATAAAAATGATGATGCCAATTCTGCAATTGCCCGCCCCCTCCAAAAGTAATATAATAAAATTAAACAAAAGCAAACTTTAAAACATAATGAAATTGAAATTCTAAAACCAAACGAAAAAAACTGAATATATAATGTACATTTAAAAAAAAATGCACTTGAACAATAAAATGTACATTAATTTAAATGAATACTGGTGACTGTGTACATTTTTTTATACTTCCACTTTGTAAAATGGTTGTTGTGCTGCCCAAAAGCATCAGCCGAAATGCCAAGCAAACACTTTGGAATTTGTTGTGCGGAAACCAAGATTTATCGATTTCTGTACACGCTGTTCACTAATTTTGGTCAGGGGTTAAGCGTAACCCCCGCGCCCCCTGTTCAGTGTTGTTCATTTTGGGCGGTTCCACTTTGTGCGCACGGACCGGCAAACATCTCCAACATTGGAAAAGGGGGAAGGAGGGAAGGGGAAGGGGAAGGGGGGGGGGGGGAAGGGGAAGGGGGAAGGGGAAGGGGGGGAAGGGGAAGGGGGGAGGGGGAGGGAGGGGGGAGATGGTGCTTGCAAAAAACACTTGATTTACACATTTGTTTCTGGCTTCTGGGCACCCAGAGTGAATATTTGATAGGGTTCTGAAAAAAAGTTTTAAAAAAATGTTATTTTATATGTTTCCGGATGCAGACATCTTTTATGATTTGGAGCAAGTGAACAAAACAAAATACCACTGTTATTTTACTTTAGGGGTAGAGGCGTATGCCTTGCCTCAGACTAGTTACCCCTTCAAGCTCTATTCGCATTGTGAAAGAAATCTGGGGAAGCATGGATCTTTTTTCAGTGTGAAGAGCTGGTTCCTCTGTTCCATCTTCCCTTAGTAGTAGCCCCCACCTTGCGTGGCCTCGACCTTGTGTGATATGGCGAATTGCATTAACCCCAACAGTCATCAACCCTTCACCTGTTGGAGGATTGAGGACTTTTAGGGTTACAAAAAATAACCCAAAAGAATTAATAAAAGTTACACCTACATGTACACACATACATGTAGACACTACCACACTGAGGGCATACTTGCCATTCTATCCAATGGAGGACACTTGAGTGTGTGTGAATTACACCTATCAAAGTGAGGACACGACACTAAAATGCTGGTTGTCCATTGGTTTCATATTGATGTGCATTCTAAAGTCATCATTGCGATTGCAAATTCTAAATAGTCAAGTACTCTGACGCATCCGTACATGTATGTGAACTGACGAAACACCCTGCTTAGCTTTGATGAAGCTTCATTTTGTTCCGACAAAAGTCTTTGATGTTCCTCCAGCTTCGTGTCTGCAGTGCCACAAGACAGGATTTTTCAATGTCTCGTTTGCCAGGAAGCTTCTTCAGCAGAAAGAATTTCTGCAAACCCTTCGTAACGTCTCCCTTCTCCTCGGCAGTCCAGGGACGACGTTTCACTCGTCTCGAGTTGTTCAGAGATGCCAGACTTCCAGATGGAACACTGATAGGAGTCTGTCGAGTACCTAATGTCAAATAGGAAACAAGTCGATATAAAACACAGATATTTAGGCACTTGTAATTCAGACAGCCCGATAGCCAGATGAACAAACAAATGGACAGACAGACAATTGTTTTTTTAAAGACAGCCCGACTTAACCAGTTTGCGCCGGGATTATTTTAACATCGCCGAGCCCACGGGCGGGATTATTTTTAACGAAAGTCGATCCGAAGCGGGTTCAGGCTGATAGTGCCGGGAAGCACACCCACGCATTTCCGGCCTTGCGCGCTGCTGACATACATTTCCGAACTTGAACTTGGCGTGTTTATGCGTCATCCGTTTTGAATTTTTGGAATTTTTTTGCGTTTATATACGTCATCCGGCGCGAACTGGTTAAAATACAGACACATAAAAGCCTAAACTTACTGTTTCACTGGGCACATCAGAGGAATTGTCACTGCTGTTATCGCTGTCCTCGTCACTAGTGAGAAGTCGAAAATCAAAATTCTGTCCCAATAGAACTCATGCCCTTGATCTCCTGATCATTTTCGTTATTGGGTTCTTTTCGATTCCGTGGAGCGATCGCGAGTTATTCCAGTCGGACTGAAGAAGAAAGAAAGAAGAATAAAATTAACGCAAAATCGGTTCACTGGCAAAGTAAGGGTGCCGCGGCGCTGCCACTCCCAGCCGGGCGAACCCGTTGGATGTGACGCTCCCGCGTCACCCTCACATGTCAGATGGTCAGATTCGTATGACAACCCCCTCTGTCGTCGAACTGAGGAAATTCATTCACATGTCAGATGGTCAGATTCGTATGACAACCCCCTCTGTCGTCGAACTGAGGAAATTCATTCACATTGTTTTTTTTGTCATTGTCAGATGGTCAGATTCGTATGACAACCCCCTCTGAGAAGTCGAAAATCAAAATTCTGTCCAAATAGAACTCATGCCCTTGATCTCCTGATCATTTTCGTTATTGGGTTCTTTTCGATTCCGTTGAGCGATCGCGAGTTATTCCAGTCGGACTGAAGAAGAAAGAATTCAGATTCGTATGACAACCCCCTCTGTCGTCGAACTGAGGAAATTCATTCACATTGTTTTTTTTGTCATTGTCAGATGGTCAGATTCGTATGACAACCCCCTCTGAGAAGTCGAAAATCAAAATTCTGTCCAAATAGAACTCATGCCCTTGATCTCCTGATCATTTTCGTTATTGGGTTCTTTTCGATTCCGTTGAGCGATCGCGAGTTATTCCAGTCGGACTGAAGAAGAAAGAAAGAAGAATAAAATTAACGCAAAATCGGTGCACTGGCAAAGTAAGGGTGCCGCGGCGCTGCCACTCCCAGCCGGGCGAACCCGTTGGGTGTGACGCTCCCGCGTCACCCTAGAAATGTATCCGAAAAGGAACAGTTTGATACTGGACGATAATTCTTTAACCGATTTTTATCAATGGACAAACAATATTGCCTCCTTACCATAATCAGGAAAAATACCAGAATCAAAGGAAGTAATCACTTATGAATTATGAACCAAGATAGGAACTAAAATATCAAGACAATCTTTGACTAACCTAGTTGGCATTGGATCTAGTGAACATTTCTTTGAATGCATTTTACGAAACAATTGTGAAACATCATCCACATTTAAACGCTCAAAAAGTGCAACTCACATGAAGAGTCAGCTTTGATTTCAGAAAACACATACGCATTTTCAGAATCATCATGTAAATCTGATCGAATTTGGACTACTTTCTTAAAGAAAAAGTCAGCAAAAATGTCCGGCAAGTCAGATGACACTAAATCAGGTAAAATCCGTCTAGACGACTTCCTATCTACAATAGAAATGAGTTCTTTAGTGTCCGCTGCCTGAATCCGATTGCGATGAAATTCAGCCTTTGCTTCGACCAGTTTTCGGTTATACGATGACCGCATTGCCTTATAAATCTGTTCGTAAACTTCAAGGTGTAAATTCAGCCATTTCCGTTCAACACTCCTTAAAAGTCCCCGCTCAGCCATTAAATCCATGGAAAACCATTCGGCCCGATGTTTTTTAGTTAATGTTTTCATGCGACGTGGCGCTTGTACGTCGATAGCAAAGAGCAAAGTCGTAATTCTGGAAGAGTGCATTTACCTCGTTATTATACTAATAATACTAATAATAATAACTAGATTTATAAAGCGCCAAATTGCCTGAGGATTCGAGGCGCTGAAACAAAAAGAAGGAAGAAAATGAATAACAAACAAAAGAGGGACAACCAGATATGCTTTAGGGAAAAGACGGGTCCTCAGAGCAATTTTGAAGGCTGAAACACTGTCAGAATTTCTGATAGAGATAGGAAGGCTGTTCCATAACCGGGGGCAGCAATGGAAAAGGCCTTGTCACCAGCTTGTTTGCGTGTCTTGTGGATGGAAAGGGATTTACCATCTGAAGAACGGAGAGAGTAAGAGCTTGTCTTGATTGTAAGTAGAGAAGAAAGATAATCAGGGGCAGAGTGATTGAGCGAGTTGTAGGTGTGGACGAGTGTACGAAACTGAATACGTTGAGCAACCGGTAGCCAGTGTAACTGTTTGAGGAGAGTCAATGTGCGAGTGTGTTTGGGCGTCTGGAAGATAAGCCTGGCACATCTATTTTGGAGTTTTTGAAGGCGGGATAGGTCTTTCACAGAGACGCCGTTCAGCAGGCAGCAGCCATAGTCAAGTTTGGAAAGGATCATTGCGCGAACTGCATTGTGGCATTGCGAATCCGACTAAGGTTGCGAATATGCCAATTTGGTCATTTTGTTTTTTGTTGTTGGTAAATGTTGTATATTCCCTTTAAAAACAATAGATTTTTTTTCTGAAACTTTAAACCGTTTCAAAATATAAAAAATATTACTATATAATTACTATGAGATTACAGCACAAACTAATGGTGTATACTACCTTTAAGAAACAAATTACAATTTATAATTCTTTTTTACATTAATAATTGAAAGGATTCTGAAAATACAAACCAATTATTTACTCGGGTATGACGAACAAAAGATAATTGATGTTGTTTCATTACATTGTCTGCACAATGGGAGAAAGCGTCATTAGGTGGGTTTAGAGTCTTTAGTTTGTTTTATTTTCTTAAAATATTTTCACATAATTTTAAAATTAATCATATTTATGGCCGTTTCATGGTTCAGATCTTAAAAAAAAGTATTATAGAAAACAAAATCAAACCACATGTAAAAGTCATGTACCCGTTGGTGCCCGGAAAATTCAATCTTTATCTTAATGCACGAGGCGTGGGGTGAGAAATGCTACCGACAACTCAGCGAATAGGTAACCTGGCATGACGCAAAACAAAAGTGCCTCAAGATGGGAGGCGACTCAAATGTTTTGAGTTTTATTATAAAGTTCATGTATCACTCTTTCCAACAAAGTACCAGTTTATTTATGTTGTTTGGTAAAGTTATCAATTACTTTCCGTGTATCGGTTGACAAAAGGCAGCACACAACATTTACAATCAAGGGGGCGGGGGGGGGGGGGGGCACGGTAGTAAGTACGCATTAGCAGGCACAGTGATCCTGCAATATTAATGTAGCACATTAATTTCCGAATTATTTTAGGTTTTCAGTTTATTTCGGGTTTTTCCGAAGACGGCTAAACTGACCAGAAACGACCAAAATAATGCAAGTGCAAAACCAAAACCGACCCGACCCAAAGTCAGTCTCGAGTCGGGTGAGTTGTTTCAGGTAGAATACACCATTTGCAGGTATCTAAAATTGTACTACAGGATTATTAAGAAATATCTTACTTATTTTAAAGTAAATAATGATTGTAGGCATCCAGCAAAATTATTGCACTAGATATCCTGTAATTGTTCTAAACAATTGAATCATTTAAAATGAAATTGCGATCGCGGCTATCGTGAACTATTTAGGGAATAAATCAGTGCGAGGACCCGGTCATTACTGCGTTATAATAATTGACCGAGTTGGGAGATGACCGCTGGTAATGGAAAATTCTGGTTGAAAGGAAACCAACCTAATATCTTAATGTTCCCGAACAAAAAAATGATAAAATGATTGTTTACATCGGACACGACGGAGTATGCATACGTATTTCCTGGCATTGTTATTTATTGTAAAAAACACATGGGTTGCGTGTGTCACATAAATAACACACAGCACCAATGCACAATGTGGTTTCTTACACGTCCGCAAAATGTGAACATTTCATAGCTGAAATCACGACTACACCCGAACAGCTCAAGTTATTTAAATCGCACATTTGGGCGATTCTAGGACATAACTTCTCTTTAACCAGTTCGCCCTGGAGAACGTTTATACACGCAAAATTTTGCGAAGATCAAAATGGATAACTATAAACAGGCCACAAGCAACTTGGATCGAGGCCGGAAATATCTGTCAGCAACCGGCTCGCAACTGGCATGTGTGGGTGTGCTGCCCACGAACTGTTGGCCTGGGCCCGCTGAGGTCGATATTTGTGAAAAATAATCCGGCGCCTGGGTCTAGTAAAGAGCTGTTGTACGAAGAGGTTCCTTCAGTCATCATTTTTCTATTTCCTTTCTTGCCGTTATTTTAGCAAGAAAATATGCCACTTACGTTTGCTTTGACGGATTTGTTCTTCATGCCTCCGTAGCCATGGCTACCAGCAGCTACCAGCTAGGATCAATTTATGCGGTCATTTATAGAATCAAATGGATGATGCACCTTTTTGTGTCCACTGGGACAGCTCTATTTGGCAGTTAGCTAGCGTCACCGAGTTAAATTAAGGACTGTACATCGGAACGGAGTACCCGAGTACCCGAACGTTGTCAGAAACCGATTCCAGATTATGTAATCAAGTTACTTGTAACTAACAAATTACATTCTCAGGCAATGAAAAGGGCAGATTTGTTGAAGAATAACAACCGTCTGTTGCCACGATCACCTCAACAACCACTAATAGCTAGCTTGTTTAACCATTGATCACTAATAAGAGCCCCATGTAGTGTTTGCAAGGCAAATATCCTACCCTTATGGGTCCCCGGGACTACCCTGCTAAATCCAACAGAGTCCAACTGTGACTCATCGACTTTACTGCTCAATCGAACACAGTCAAACATGCCAAGTTGTTTGGGTACTTCAACATATCAAATGACTTGCCCGCCAGGATCCACTTACTGTCATATTTTTCTGTTTGTTGTTGGATCCACAAAGTTCAACTTGGCGTTATTTATGAGAAACCCAACATAATGCGATTCTGAATGCTTTCAGGAATATAACAAGGGGTTTACTGTTCAGTCCAACAGAAACCAACAGAAATGTCAAATATGAATCCTATTGGATTTAACAGGGTTAAGAAATGATTATACACATACAGGCACCAAGCACTAAGTTCTGTCCATGCAACTTTTTGTTCCAAACATCCACCGACTTACAGTACCTTCTGTCACTTTAGGACGTTTTCGAATATACCGTGAATAGATTGTTATACCCTGACAAAGATGTCGCAGGCTGCTACTATACATCACACAATGCCTTGTGCTTTTAGATGAGAGCTATTTTGATTCAGACCTTGACAAATCCTGGGCCTGGACCACTGACCTCTACACCTGGACGGATCATTGTCCATATTCTGCTGTGCTAACACTTGAAGTCGGCGCGAACTGGAAGTGCAACATGGCGGACCCGAGACGTCACTGCTGTGAGCCAATGAAATGTCCAGGTGTAGAGGTCAGTGGATTTATTCTGTACATTTTGTATTTTTAAACATTACGTAATACGTATCGTACCAACACCTGGACATTTCATTGGCTCACAGAGTCACGTCGTGGGTCCGCCATGTTGCACTTCTCCGCATGCCGACTTCAAAATGAAACAATGATGATCTGTCCATGTATAGAGGTCAGTGGCCTGGACGGGCAACCAGAATTTTCAGTGCAATAACAACTGTATTGCACATGATTTTTAGAGAGTCAAACTGATTAATTATGTACCAGAAAGTTACACAGATCAGCAGGTACAAGCAACAATATTCACCCACAAATAAAGTTTAATATCGTCGCCATTCCGTAAATTCGTATTCTGAAAAGAAAAATATTTAAATAAAAAAAATAAAAAAACAGTTTTGAATAAATATTTAAGTATTTGGTGATAACACAGTTTCAAATATCGAATACCTAATTATTCGAAAATGAGCAGCCGTATACTTAATGTATTTGCATGTTGATGCAAAATGTTACATCATGTACTGAATTAGTGCTGTTTATTCAGAGTGCTTTCAGAGTTCATTTGGCGAGTGATTGATGGCTGAAATGACATTCATTGCAATTGGTAAAAAATACAATTAGGCCCAACTAGCAAAGTTGTCCCTTAACTACGTGTAGTTGCATTACGGTCATCATTGATAGATTGATCTTGGTATAGAAACGGTCTCTTTCTTCATCAATCATAATTTGGCTATAGTGGTTTCTAAATGAAATTTTGTTAATCAAGAACAGATTTTTTCCGGCTGTTTTTTTGCTGTAACAATAGTGTGCGTGGTTTGTTTGCTTTTTGGAAGTATGAAGGAGAAGGGGTGGTCTTAGTCTTGTTTATTATTATTATTATTATTTAAAAAAAATTTGTTTTTGGGGGGAGGGGTGTTAAAGGTAGTATATACATCATTTGCAAATATAAACAAACAAAACTACTGATTATTATGAAATACCTTACTTAACTGTTAGTGAATAACTGTCTCAAGCATCCTGTTAAATTACGGCGCCTGATGTGATGTGGCTTTTAAGAAAAGTGAAATTTTGTATTAATTTTAAATGAATGCCGGCTGGCAATCGTACTGTTTACAAACAATGCCCCCAATTAATATTAAATAAAACAATTTCACGATTGCCAGACGGCAATTGCGAAGAAAAAACCAAGAACAACATAAGAATCACTGCCCGACGCCGGTTGTAAACTCGGTGGGTACTATACATTTAGAGAAAAAATTGACAGGGAAAACCTAGAATATCCACCACTCTCTACAAAACATAGATACTTAAATCTAACAAGATTTCTATTCAACAATTTAACTTTTTAGTTTTTGTTAGGTTTTGAACTGATAAAGTTTAAAAAAATAAATAAAATGTAATTTTGTTCATACAAGCTAACACCACTGATGCCTACAAAAGATACATAAACAGTACACTTAAGTTTCTTACTAATCTCAAAGCAAACTGCATTTTGCTAAACATTTTGCAAAGAAAACTATTTGTTCAATCAACCCAGTACATCTATACATCTATTCATTTACAGTTAGGCCTACTAGAAAACAATTTGGAAATTTAATTTGTAGAGACAAAACCGGTCCTTTACCTTGTTATTGTTGCGCCATCCCGATGTCAACTCTGTTATTACTCTGGCTGTTGAAACAGCAGCATAAAGCGATCTTAAAACCCTGCCTGAGTTTCTTGTATTTAAACCCATAGATGATTGGGTTTATAACAGAATGGAAAATAAACATAATATCGCTGATAGCATAGAAATACTGGTAATCCTTAGAAGCACAGAAATTAGAAAGATCATTTTCTGTAGCGTGCAAGCAGAGAAGGTAAATTTGTGATGGTGTCCACAGAACGATGAGAGCTCCCAAGACAATTGTTAGCATGCTGAGGAGACGCTGTCTGACAGTAACAAGATCGTAGGCTGCTGCCCTTGCATGTTGCAGCTTCAGGGCATTCACTTGTCTTTTAAGCGTGACTTGCATCTTGTAGTAAGCAAGACTCATCAATGTTACGGGCAATAGGTACGCCAACAGAAACGTAAGTACACCGATCAGAATGCGAAAGACCTGGTAGTTGGTCTTTGAGCAAGCCTGATCAGGATAATCACTCGGTTCCATTGTAAAAATCAAAGGTACCGTTAAAAGAAACGACGTGATCCAGATCATAGCAATCAGAGTTTTCATTCGCGTTGCTGTGAGTTGTGTCACGTAATGTAGCGGATGCACTATAGCGACATATCTCTCTAATGTTATTGCACAGAGATTGTAAGCTGATGCATACGTCAAAGCCCAGGGTAAATATTCACTTTGCAGGAAATGGCAGGTAATAATTCTTTCACCAAAGCTTTTGGGCACATAGTCAATTAGTTTACAGTCTCCATGTATAAAACCCAAGCAGATAAACTCCAGACACAGCAGCATATCGGCGACAGCCAAGTTCACCAGCAGATAGTTGGTCATGTTGTGTAGGGATTTGACGCGTAGAATGACGAAGCACACCAAGTTATTCCCTAAGACACCGACGAGTCCTTCCGCTATGAATAGCTGGCAGACCCACTGGCTCTTAGGAGGGTTCTCATTGCCAACAAATTGCTGGGTTGAATTCATCATTTCGGCAATGATTGTTGAGAGTGGTTCATTGCGGGTTAAAGCTAGAAAAACAAAATGAAAGATTCTTTAAACTATAATAAATGCACATGGCCCTAAAGGATACACGATTACAATCCGTTTAAAGAGATTGGAGTTTTTGGCACAAAAGGGTGTGTTTCCTTTTAACATTCAGTTACTTGTTGCTTTTGTAGTCTTGCACTGAAGAGAGTTTCACTACAACTGTCATCAAAAGTACATGTAGACCTGTCTTCTATAATGCACACCATGTATTCAGCAATAGATTCTCACTTGTACAAGAAGGAAATGCTTTGCTAATTATACATGTACCGGTACCCAATAGTATATGCTCACTGTGGGCAAACGAGTCAAATGACACTCTGTGTGATAATAACTATGGTGGCCCTGAAGGGACTACGCAGATTGACGTCAATATTCACGACAAATTTCACGACTTTCCTCAAAGTCGCGAATATTGACGTCAAATTTGACGTCAATATTCACGACTTTCCCAAAAAGTCGCGAATATTGACGTCAAATTTGACGTCGATATTCGCGTCAAATTTCACGACTTTCCCCAAAAGTTAATTAATCTAGCATCATGTAAGCCAATGATTGGCCGCAGGGGGGGGCGGAGGGGGGGCCCTTCGAGGCTGTGATTGCGAAACGCTGGGGTACCGTCCATTCTCAAAATAGGGGGAACAATTTTCTCACGCGAAAAATTAAGAGTTTTTGGCATCCAATCTTAACATCTTGTCTTTTGTAGTTGTACAACGTTGTTATTTACCTTAATTTTTATCATCCAATGACAACATTTGTATTGAAAATGAAAAAAAGCAGTCGAAAATTTTTTACGTTGACGTACCGTTGATGCACGTAGAGATTGTGCACAAATACTCAAACGACGTTGACAAATACCTCCCCTAAAAAGGGCAATAATAATCGATAAATTGTGAAAAATCGTGCTTCGAACCCACTCATTTTTTTCCATTGATACGTTAAAAAAGGATGTAGCAGTGATATACTGAATTTTAAAAAAAATCTGCCTGTGAACCCCTTGCGTTTTATCGTGTTGTTTTCGAACGAAAATGGCAGAAAATGACATCGCCCCAACAACAATTCGTGTAGATCGTGCCTGTGTACCTGGCTTTGCGGACGTTGCATGAATCACTAAAATCGGGGAGCGAGCGCGGAGAAAATTTGTACGTGTTTCAATGGTGCGCTTCGAGGAAGCGATCTATACGTATTTACTGTGTGAGATGTGTGGCTCATGAGCGTGGAAGAATGAATGAGATACATTTCAACGTTGGTGGCGCACTTTGTTGGGCCCCCCCTCCGCCCCCCCCTGATTGGCCGAATGCAACTTGTAACAAGGGCGCTTCAAATCTTGATACTGCGCGCTATAAATGTACGCGTAGAACGTTTCTATCTATACGCGCGGCATTTTTCAAAATGCGCGTGTCGTCTGTTAACGCTAGCGTGTTGCTATACACGGTGGGCATCAGTGGTCAGCTAGTCTGGGGCCGTATTCACAAAACCTAAACTTAGGAGAATACTTAAGTCATACCTAAATCTAAGCACCCTGCTAACTTAAGTGCCCCGCTTAATTTGGTATTCACAAAAGATCTAAGCAACCCACTTATCTTAGTGCTCCACTTAACTTAAGTGTTTAAAGCAGTCACTGTTGCTCATGCGCAAAACATTTGTCATAAACGTTCCTACGCAACGAAAATTGTATCTATCTGCGCGGTTTACCATGCGCGCGTGCACACGCACGCACGCAGCCAGCGACGCAGTTTTCAAGCCCAAGTTAGTGCACCAAAATAGTCTGCGTCACGCGCGCGTTAAACGAGTTCGTCATGCACGTTTTAGATGTTTTAACACAGAATCGTAGTGAAATGTTCATTTTATTTACTCTCGAGTGTGAAACAAATTGTGATGGTGATTTATCCGCATTCTTTCAAACATGCTGGAAGGTAAGATAGTTATTTTGCATTTTATAGTCGGCAGTCACGTGTATTGCATGTCATTGGTTAACGTTAACGTAACATGTCACCAATCGCAATCATTCCGCCCGCCTAAAATTTAACAAATCGATCGAAAAAAATCGTTAGAATGTCAACGAACTACAATTCTAGAGCTGTCGCACATTAACTTTAAATTGGCTTCCTTTTACAATAATTCGATACTGTCAAGATTTCCCATAGCCCTATAGAATATCAAATTTTGTGCCCAAAATGCACAAACCGAAGGACAGAAAAAAGCCGCCATGACACCTAAGCGCCCCGCTTAAACGAGTTAAGACTAGTCAGACCACACTTAGATTTAAGACTCAAAAATAAGTGGGGTACTTAGCAAAAATATTTTGTGAATACCACTAAGTCATTCAGATTTGTCTAAGTCGGGTATTTAAGTGGGGTGCTTATTTTTTTTGGACTTAAGTCGTTTTGTGAATACGGCCCCAGGTCTCAAAGTATGGGTTATAAAAACACAATTTTCTCGTTTTTCACCATTTTTCTCGTTAAAAAGGTATTTATTAAAGGTTATAAATCAGTGCGAGGACCCGGTTATTACTGCGTATTAAACTACTCTTGTGACGTCACTCTATTCAGAAAAGTGTCGATTATTTTAAAGAATGTACAGTTAACTGTACATTCTTTTAAGAATTAACAGAAAAAGAACGACTCAGTGGACACAGAAATTGCTATTGTTATATTTATTACAACTTAGTGAGAGCTATGTTGACAGTTTCTTTAGAGCTTTCAACAGTTAATTGTCTTGGAGGTCTCTTTGCCGTGTCGACGCGCTTATGCGGTTTCAGCCCGGCTGACTGCTCTCCTATGATCCTCACTGGTTCTGGCCACCGAAGCCCTTGTTGTAGAGACGAGATGCTGCCATGCTCGATCGTATGGAGTGGTTCGTCCAAAAGCCTTGTTGCACAGATTTGCCACAACCTGGAATATCAACAATAACAAAAATAAAATAAGATGGATGCGCCAAACCGCATGTAACAAATTGCATAAAGGTTTGTCTAAAACATTCGAAAATGAAAATGGCCCAAGAACTTATTACCACTAAGAAAACAAATGGAGGGTAAACCTTTTTATTAGCAAGGTCGAAGCGATGGTTTGCAATTTAAAATATGTACATTTCTTGTAAATGGGAATAATTTTCGACGGAGATAGGTCATAGTTATGTCATACGTTCGAAGGTCCTAAAAAGTACTACTAATGCACAACTGTAAAAGGGCTGGTATACGTATAACACGTACATGTACTTTACATTCGCTAACTCGCCCATGTTGTCCTGTCCTGTCGTATACCTGTGTAGCAAAAACGGCAGAAAAACCAACAGAAATTAGTTTTGTTCCGAGTCTGGTTTGACGTGTGATAATGAAACCGTTCAGGGTTTAACGAAAGGCTGGTATACTTTCGACACGGAATAATGACTACTGACGATATTGTTACACCATAAAAAGGGCTAAAATTGGTAAAAATATTAAGCCAAAATGAGCTGCTGATGAGAGCTAAGCCAAATGTTGGGAATAACAAGTTCTTGTTTCCTTTTGTTGCTTATTTTCCATCATTACCTGATCCGTTAGGGGTCCAAATCAGCCACGAGTAGTAGGAAGTTTCTTCACCTCTGAATTTGCCGCTTTAGTATAAATCCTCATTGGAGTATAAAATCCTCAGCGAATATGTCCCAAAATACTGGTGTAAATCACCATCAAAATAAATTGGCGAGTCAGTTCTTGAAGTGACACAACATATCTCCCAACGTATTCCTACTCAAAAATATGTACGGATCCTCACTGGAAGACATATTAGCGGAGTTAGCAGAGACACACCCGACGCACAACAATGTATGGCATCAAATGACTTCGAAGTCGAATGTACTGGGCATTTTAAACACCCTCATTTTACCCAACCTTTATTCACTTGTTTGGTTACGCAACACGGAGACTAGACAGGACAAAGCTTTCACATTCCTTAGTAGCTTGCACCACTGAACAATGGAATTAAATCGTCTCATACTTTAAAGCATTAGTAAGAATTGACACTTGTTGTTCCTTTTAAATATTGACAATGGGTGTAAAAGGGACGTAGTTTAAGTCGGAGAAACGACTCAAAAGGTGGACATTCTTTGACCGGGTTGGGGGAGGACCGCTGGTAATGGACCTCGCCTTCGGCTCGATCCATTACCAGCGGTCATCTTCCAACCCGGTCATTACCACGCAGTAATAACCGGGTCCTCGCACTGTTATTACCTAATTAATAAATACCTAGGAGAGTGGAGGGCATTATTTTGTATTCATAAATACCTGGGACAGTTTAGGCATTCCTATTGGTCGAGAGCCCGTCACGTGGCCGGTATTAAACGGACGATAAAGACATGGCTGGAAGTGTTTAAACATAGCTGGAATCACCATTCCGTCCCCAGGCTAACTTTATTTCCAATCCTGAACCGTACCTCGTCTCCAATAATAAGAGCGGGTAGTGTTGAGCGCGTACAGCTCGACACCTTGGGAACGAGGTTGCCAATGGCAGTAATAGTCTGGTTCACATTAAATACGCTTTATTGCATGTATTGTGTAGAGAGCGACAGAGGCGGAAACATGTCATTTGACACAGACAGAATGGCGAAACACCGAAATTTACTTGCGACAATTTTCCGGAATTTTCGGGGCTTTTGGGGCTGAATTTTACAAAAAAGTATTTATGAATGGGAATAAATGTGTGTTCGGTCGGTATTAATCACTCTGTTTAATACCGATTGGAGTCTGGGTGCTGATTCGGCTCGGGTAATTATCAGCACCCAGACTCCAATCGGTATTAAACAGAGTGATTAAAACCTCTCGAACACACATTTATTCCCTTAGTAATTGACCGGCTTTCAAATAAAAGCGAATAAATGTCCCCTGAACTAGCATTATTCAAGCATCATGCAAGCCAATCATTGGCCGGATGCAACAGTCCTACGGTAGCTTGTAACAAGGACGCGTCAAATCTTGATACTGCACGCTATAAATGTACGCGTAGAACGTTTGTATCTCTACGCGCGGCATTTTTCAGAATGCGCGTGTCGTCTTTTAACGCTAGCGTGTTGCTATGCACGATGGGCATCTGGGCCCAATTTCTTGGCTCTGCTTACCGTTAGCGAAAAATCCCTGCTTACTATAGCAGAAAATTCGGTAAACGTATTTCACGCGTTAGATTTTTTAATTCGGATGCTTTTCTAGTTCGGATGCTTTTTGTAATCTCGAATGCTTTTTTACTTCGAACGCTTTTCTAGTTCGAATGCTTTTTATAAACTCGGATGCTTTTTTAATTCGGATGCTTTTTAATTCGGATGCTTTTTATAAACTCGGATGCTTTTTTAATTCGAATGCTTTTCTAGTTTGAATGTTTTTTGTAAACTCGGATGCTTTTTGCAAACCGAACATATTCGCAAAACGGATGCTTTCCCAATCCGGCACTAGGGTGGCCCTGAAAGGACATTACACATCGCAGATTCTGCGATTTCGCGCATTCTGCGCAAATTTGAACGATGACAAACATGTTATCGTATATATCTAAGCATATATCTGAGATGTGGAAGAGTTTATTGTAGATTTCTGCACATATTTATGTGATGGTGAATATTTTCTGGGCAGATTTTTGAAAAGTCGCATATTTTTATTTTATATTTCAAGTTCTGCGCAGATTTCTTATAGTACGCAAATTTGTGCGATGTCGCACGGATGGGCATTACATGTACATTTTCATTGCACATTTAATTCTGCGCAGCTAGCTATGTCTCACTCACGTACAGCAGATAAATGCAGATTTATGTGCACATTTCTGCCGCGATGTCAGCACATACGACGTTATGAAAGTTGAACCACGACGTTTTGAAAGTTGAAGTACGACGTTTTGAAAGTTGTCAATGTTATGGTGTTCTAAAACGGACGGGCAACGTCGTGGTTCAACTTTCAAAACGTCGTGGTTCAACTTTCAAAACGTCGTACTTCAACTTTCAAAACGTCGTGCGCTTTTACCTGGCTCAAGGTAGCCGCGTATTCGGCCGGATCTCTCCGCGCGGATTCAGTCCGCATTCACCAAAAGGCGACAAATATTTAATACATGCTTGAACCACGACGTTTGGAAAGTTGAACCACGACGTTTGAAAGTCGAAGTACGACGTTTTGAAAGTTGAACCACGACGTTTTAAAAGTTGAAGTACGACGTTTTGAAAGTTGAACCACGACGTTTGAAAGTTGAACCACGACGTTTGCCTGTCCGTTTTAGAAAACATGTAGGTGCATGCCCATCCGTGCGACATCGAAATATCATGCGTACTATATGAGAAATCTTCGCAGAACTTGAAATCTAATATAAAAAAGGGGCCTTTTCAAAAATCTGCGCAGAAAATATTCGCCTTCACATAAATCTGTGCAGAAATCTACAATAAAATCTTCCACATCTCAGATATATACATGTACTTAGCAAGGCCGTGTCCGAAACGGGTGTCTAGAGCTACAGCTACGGCTATTGTCTGCGTCGGCCATTCTGTAGCGCTGTCCGAAATGCCATCTAGAGCTACAGCTACGGCTACAACGTCACAAAAATCTAGCTGTAAAAGAAGTTGTCTAGCTCAGGCCAAAAAAAATGGCGGCAGCACTAACGTTAATTTTGAAGCAAATTTTCGTTTATTTTTCAATAATAGTGCATTGAATTGAAACTAACAGACCGACAAATACGTCAATATCATCAGGTATTTCGACCGGCTGTAAACAAACATTGCGTAACATCTAACAGACGATAATTGTTGTAAATTCTTACATCGTAATTTTGCAAACGCTAAATCAAGCATCGCTTGGGGGCGCAATAACTAGCCGTATGCTCTACCGGCCGTAGCCGCGTCCGAATTCCATTTGCCCTAGCGCCTAGTACGTAGGCGTAGCTGTAGCTGTAGACCGTAGCTTTAGACACTCGTTTCGGACACGGCCATATATGCGATAACATGTTTGTCATCGTTCAAATTCGCGCAGAATGCGCGATATCGCAGAATCTGCGATGTGTGATGTCCTTTCAGGGCCACCCTAGTGGCGGATTGGGAAAGCATCCGATTTGCGAATATGTTCGGTTTGCAAAAAGCATCCGAGTTTACAAAAAACATTCAAACTAGAAAAGCATCCGAATTAAAAAAGCATTCGAGATTACAAAAAGCATCCGAACTAGAAAAGCATCCGAATTAAAAAAGCATCCGAATTAAAAAAGCATCCGAGTTTACAAAAAGCATCCGAATTACGAATTCATCCGAATTAAAAAAGCATCCGAGTTTGCAAAAGGCATCCGAATTAGGAATACATCCGAATTAGGAAAGCATCCGAGTTGTAAAAACACGTCCGATCTTTTTGACACTGATTCTGCTTCATAAGTAGTCAGCTAGTCTGGTCTCAAAGTATGGGTAATAATAACAACACATAATGAAGAGACCCGACTTAAATGATCTAAAAATCAACCAGACCCGACCCAAAGTCGGTTTTGAGTCGGGACAGTTTTTAAGTCGGTTTTGCACATCATTACTGCACAGGACTGGCCTGATTTCAAGTATTTCCCCAAATTTTAGGTGAAAATCTGTCGGTATTCGCGTTCATTATGAACTACATTTTACGCCTTATATTTGTCTAATTATATACTCAGTAATTTGCACGATATTTAGAATTACTAAAGTATGCTTGTGGCCCCATTAGATTACACAAAAACAAAAACAAAACAGAACAAATATTCACTAAAGCAGTGCAGTGTGGTAACATTGGGGCAGCATGTAAAATGGTCTTGTTAAACCAACCTAATGTCTTAATGAGACTGGAAAAAAAAGGGGGGAGATATTGTTTACATCGGACACAACTGAGTATGCATACGTTTTTCCTGTCATTTTCATTCTGTGTCTGTACACATGGGTCGTGTGTGTCACATAAATTACACACAGCACCAATGCACAATGTAAGTGGTTTCTTACACATCTGCAAAAGGCAAACATTACAAGGCTGGAATCACGACTATACCCAAACAGCTCAAGTTCTTGGGGTTGCAAAACTGGACCCCGAAACTCATTCTACACAAGAACAACACAAAAACATTCAGTTTTTAATGGATGGTTGTGTAAATGTTAAATGCTCTTTCCAATTAATATAATTTCATTCAAAATGCATTTTGTAGCCCGATTGGGCGATTCTAGGATTATAGTATCCCTTTAACCAGTTCGCGCCAGAGGACGTATATACATGCAAAATGTTTGCGAAAACCCAAATTATAAAATAACTGATACAATAATCCCGCGCCTGGGTCTGGCAAAGAGCTGTTGGGCGAAGATGTTTCTTTATAGTCATTATTTTTATGTTTTCTTTCTTGCCATCATTTTGGCGAGAAAATATGCCGCTTCCGTTTGCTTTGATGATATTTTCATCTGCCTCCGTAGTCATGGCTACCAGCAGCTACCAGCTACGATCACTGTCCTATGTAGTCATTTATAGAATTAAATGAACCATGCAACCTTGTTGTGTACACTGGGGCAGCTCATTTGGCAGTTAGCTAGCGTCACAAAATGTAATTACCTACAAGAGGTCTCAACTACAGTTCCCTGAACAAGTGAAGGTTAGAAAGGAAAACAGCATTTGATTGTTATTATTGGGATCCAGTCCGGAGACACCAGACACGATTTTGCTGAAACGCTTTATATTTGACTTGATAAGTCTTTGTCTTATGACCTGGGCCAAATGTCGTGGCTCTGCTTACCGTTACCGAAAAATCCCTGCTTACTGTAGCAGAACATTCCGTGCTTACGGTGAGCGTATTTCACGCGTTCGCATGCGTACTTCCTATAACTAAGGATTCTGTACTTACAGGGTTAGCAGAGAAAATTTTGATTGTAAGCGCAGAATTCTGTGCCTTGGTGAAATGTGCCTTGGTGTGTAAGTAACAAGACTAGGGGTGATAAAATAGTATAAAATGACATTGATTGGGGTAATCAGCGTAATAGTAATTGGCCCCACATAACAGATTGAAATACTGACAAGTGGTGGCGCTGTTCTGACGTACATTCGGTTACCCCCAAAAGAATGCTGCACGTCCCGGTCGCGATATTTTGTTCCGTACCACTAACGATCTATGGTCGTATACTAAAGCATATCGTCACCTTCCTAAAATAATGGCCCAAGTCACATTTTGAAGAAAATGATATTTCGGCCCAAGTCATCTCTTCATGAAGCTAACCACCTTTGTTAAATGGCACATGTGCTGAATTGAACATATTCATGCTGCTTATACCCAGTTAGTATAATGGCCTAGGTCAAGCGTGTGACTTAGGTCGTTTTATCACTAAACCTTTCTGTTTAAAATGAGCAAAAATATCATTTATTCTATGTTTGGTTCAGTTTTCTCTGTTTTTCTCAAAACTTGAAAATATGACTTAGGCCATTATTTTAAGAAGGTGACGATATGCGAGTTGCGAGTCAGGTTCTCGGACTTTATTTCCCTTTCAACATTTTTTTCTCCAAACCACAAATTAGTAAAATGAAAATGTTGCAAATTACTAACAAACCTATAAAAAGGTAATAAATAAACAAAACAAAAATTTAATAGGTTTTTATGGAATTCGATCTCGCGCCTTCTGGTTAATAACCCTGTGCATTATCCACTACAGTACAGCAATGTCTCGTTCAGTTGCGTGGTTTTAATAATAATATCATTTCGTATAAAGTGCCCTACTGGACAATTCTATATGTAATAGCTCGTTAGTGCTACGCTTAAAAAAGTCGCGGCCCGGTCGGCTGGTCGAGGGGTCCCCAAATATACGTAACGATTATGCAAAGTTTACATGATAATAAGCTACCATTCTAGGGGCGGGGCCGTTTCCCCCAAACCCTCTTTGTTCATATGTATTACTTAAAACAAAAACTGGAAATAACTCTAACTCCCCAGGGTGTGTGCAAAATCATATTTATTTTGGAGGAGTTTGGAGGGTGAGGGTTACCTTTTATTTAAACAAAAACAAATTACATTCAATGGGCCATTTTAACTACAAATTGTAGTTGGCACGGTACCAAGTACACATTAGCAGGCACAGTGATCCTGCAATATTAATGTAGCACATTAATTCCTAATCGTTTCGAGTTTTCAGTTTATTTCGGGTTTTTCACAAGACGGCTAAACTGACCCGAAACGACCCAAATATTGCAAGTGCAAAACCAAAACCGACCCGACCCAAAGTCGGTTTCGATTCGGGTCAGTTGTTTCAGGTAGGGTACACCATTTGCAGATATCTAAAATTGTAGTAGGCCTAAATAAAGATTGTAGACATCAAGAGAAATGATTGCACTAGATATCCTGTAATTGTTCGAAAAAATTGAATCATTTAAACAATAAATTGCGATCGCGGCGATCGTGAAATATTTAGGGATAATAGTGCGAGGACCTGGTCATTACTGCGTTATAATTGACCGAGTTGGGGATGACCGCTGGTAATAGACCGAGCCGAAGGCGACACGCGCATTTAAAAAAATGCAGCGCGTATAGATACAAACGTTCTACTCGTACATTTATAGCGCCCAGTATCAAGATTTGACGCGTCCTTGTTACAAGGACTGTTGTATTCGGCCAACCATTAGCTTACATGATGCTTGAATAAAAAAAACCTAGGAGAGTTGATAGCTTCTGATTGGTCGAGACTCGATCACGTGCAGGGCATTATTTTGTAGTAATTGACCGGCTTTTAATAATTGTCCCTAATACCAGCATTATTCAAGCATCATGTAAGCCAATGATTGGCCGAATGCAACAGTCCTACGGTAGGTAACTTGTAACAAGGACGATTCAAATCTTGATATGATACTGCGCGCTATAAATGTACGCGTATAACGTTTGCTTCGTCTTTTAACGCTAGCGCGTTGCTATGCACGGTGGGCATCAGTAGTCGGCTAGTTTGGTCTCAAACTATGGGTAATAATAACAACACATATTGAAGAGTCAATGTACCACGCATAAGCTGAAATGTGGCCCCTAAACATAAAAACAAAACACTGAAAATATCGCAGAAAGGAAAGTCACTAAATTTGAAGCATTTTCAAAAGTTTTCTCGTTAAAAAGGTATTTATTAAAGGGAATAACAGGACGAGGACATTCGGCTCGGTCCATTACAAGCGGTCATCCCCCAACCCGGTCATTATCACGCAGTGATGACCGGGTCCTTGCACTGTTATTCCCTAATTAATGCTGATTCAGGGGACATTTTATTCGGTTCTTTTTAAAAGCCGTGGACATTACTGTAAAATAATGCCCTCCAAGTGATCGAGTCTGGACCAATCAGAAGCTATCAACTCTCCTAGGTATTTATTAAATATAACTCAATTGTTGCCGTTAATTTAGCGAGAAATTATGCCACTTATGTTTGCTCTGATGATATTTATATCTGCCTCTGTAGTCATGGCTACCAGCACGATCTTTTATGTAAAAAAACCAAAAAGCACGCACCCTTTTGTGTCCAGTGAGGCCGCTCTATTTGGCAGTTAGCTAGCGTCACAAAATAAAATTACCTACAAGTGGTCTCAACTGCAGCTCCCTGTCCAAGTGAAGGTTAGAAAGGAAAACAACATTCGAGTACGTACTACTGGGATCAAGTCTGACGACACCAGACACGATGTTGCCGAAACGCTTCATATTTGGCTTAATAAGCCTTTGTCTTATGACCAGATGCAGCGATGGCGCCGGAAGTTGTAGCGGCAGTTTTATGAGAGGGGTGTACCCCTGTCCTCCTGCTTGGAAAATGTGGGGTGAGAAATGCTACAAAAAAATGAATATGGAACTACCGTGGGTCGAGGCGAAACAAGAGTGCCTTAAGACGGGAGGCCACTTGGTCATGCCACGGTCTCAGCAGGAAACCGAGTTCTTCTTGAAGAATGTGCACCCCAGGTTTTGGATCAACTGCAATGATTTGGAAGTCGAAGGTTTGTCAACATTTTGCTCAGTTCTAGATACTGATTCCGTGTATGAACAAAAGATGACGCAAAATGTGTCGTGTGCCAGTTAAAAATACATTAGAATACCAGGCATGCAAACATCACTTTTGAAGATATTCGAGTTTGACGGTTTTTGTGCTGCCATTTCTAAAGTATTTCTAACGACTTTTAGCCAGGAATTCCTCAAGTCATTATTGTAACAATCCTAACGACCTTTTGCCAGGAACAAAGGTTCCACTGAAGTGGGGTGGTGAATAAACTTGTAGCAAGTTTGGTTACTTTTGTATTACCTGCTTACGTCTTTATGCCGGCTTAACAAACAAATCATTAATTAAATCGGAATGACTGATACCAAATGAAAGGTATTTCAATATCACAATTTACCCATAAAATACCAATTCGAACTTTTGACCCGTTTTCACCCTAACTTATTAATCGTGTGCGACTAGGAATTAAACAAGTTGACTAGTGTGCAAGAAAGTGGTGAATTGAAAGAGCGGGTGGGGGGGGGGGGGGGGGGGGGGGGGGTGAACCCCAGGTTAAATAAAAAATCAATTAATTTAACATACCCGGCTATTCATTAATTTGCAGAAATATATAGAGATGTTAGGATTGGTGGTGGGGTCGCCATGTATATCCACTGATTTACAATATATTCCAAGATCCGAATTGAATGATAGGTGATGATTCTTTTTTGCATATATTTGCAGAGATTATTACTTCACACAACACCAAGAACATGTTTTTAACATGTTCTCAAACATTATTCCACTAAATTAATAATGCAAATAAACACTGTTTTATTACCAGTGACTTTAATTAAATGTACTAAGTTCTGACAATAGTAGACAGCCGCAAGAATTATTTGATATAATTTACTCGTATTTAACCTTTAATTCACAAACACATTTGGGTAACAAACACATCTGCCACTCTCATTCACATTTCCAAATATTTTACCTCCTCCTAAATCTGGAATTATCATCACTGGTTTGTCTGATCACTTCTTTCCCATTTCAAAAGTAGGATAAACCATTGGTAATTGCTTGAATTATCATGAATGGGTGAATTAGAGGGGTTGTATTTTATAGTAAATATCATTTAACTGACATGCAAAAGTTTTACAACCATAAATGCTGGGAAAAGTAAGAACAAATCCTATCGTTTCCAACCGAACGGGCAGTGGTTCTTATGTTGTTCTTAGTTTTTTTGCGATCGCCGTCTGGCAATAATAAAGTGAAGTGAAGTGAAGTTGAAATTTCAAAAATGAATATTTTACCTCACTTTCAATTAAATATGGCCGACTCATGAATAAAGCCCATTGGCTACAAGTCAAAGTACCTCTTGGAATTTCTATTGAGCAGAATTTCCTGCAAGTTTGTTGAAAGTCTCTTGTTGTGTTTGTCTAACAGGCACGTGGGTGTGTCAGGACGGCACTAGTGATGTGGAGTACAGAAACTGGGATGAGGGGGAGCCAAATAACGGTGGAGGTAGAGAGCATTGTGCAATTGCATAAACGGCTGGCTGGAATGATATTCCGTGCCAGGAAAAACGCCCCGTTATCTGCCAACAACCAAAGCTACAATATTAAATGTGACAGGGCTCACCACTTCCTATAATGAAGAGAAGATGTTTAAGATTGTATAAAAACTAACGATTTTTGTTACGTCAGCAAGCGTGTTAATATTAACCAGTTCGCGTCAGATGCTGTGTATACACGCAAAGTTTTTTCGGGAATTCAAAACGGATGACATATAAACACGTCACGAGCAAGGCCAGAAATATCTGTCAGCGATCAACTCACAGCGAGCAAGGGAGCAAAGGATGAAACATCCGACTTATTTCCAGACAGTATATGGTGTCCTAAAATAGTTCACGGTTTCATGTGTAAAAGGGACACCAAGGTTGTGACATTTTTTGAAACTGCTGTTAAATGCATTGTTTGGTTCTAATATTTAATCAAATACTACCATATGCACATATGTGTATGAAAATTTCCCTTCATTATGTTAAAGCATGTTAACAAAGCTTAAGAATGGCACTATATTTAAATGATTTAATAACTAGTTCAGCGAGTTTTATAGAGCGTTTAGTCGAAACGTTCCACGTGTAAACAAGACCTTTTTTTGTTTTCCTTTCACACGGTGTAATGTTTCTGAGATATAAACCGATAATTGGGTTCAATGGCAAATCCAAATGTATCATCATAAATTACATGTCCCACTCGATAGGTGTGAAATCATAACAACGATTACATGCTTTGAACATTTTTATTTGGGGTCATAGGTTTCACATTTTGGGGCACCAAATGGTGTATGTCCCCAATACGCAACCATGCACCGAGTTGTTATTTGTATCTAATCAGGTTATTTTCACAATAAACCTTGACGTGGTATCCTGGGTAAGACCCCCAACAATATATTTTAAAATAAACACACTACATTGAGTATGAATTATTGCAAAAATAGCAAGAAAACTAATTGATGTCCCGTTACACCTGAAACCGTTAATGGGTTTTGACATAATATGTTGGCATTTCTGGGAAAAACAATGTTGGATTTTGGCTACAATTAATGGGGAATGACAATATCTTTAGGTTAAATATAATCTTTAAATATCTTTAAGTCATTTGTTTCCATTTTGGCTCATAATATCACACGTTGGCGCCCTAATTTATGGAATAACCCATACAGCTTGATATCAAATTACCAGAGATGTAACTTTACTTAGAGCAATGTAATCTGCTGTTCGTGTATCACTCTTTTCACCAAGGTACATGTACCAGTTTATTTATGTTGGTAAAGTTATGTCATTTTTTCTCGTCGAGTTGAAGTGTTACGCGACAAAAGGCAGCACACACTGATCTAAATTTTGAAAGTGCAAAACCAAAACCGACCCGACTGAAATGATATAAAAATCCACCAGACCCGACCAAAAGTCGGTTTCGAGTCGGGTCAGTTTTTAAGTCGGTTTTGCGCATCATTACTGCACAGGACTGGCCTGATTTCAAGTATTTTACCAGATTTTAAGTGACAATTTGTTGGTATTTGCGTTAATTTTGAACTACATTTTAGTCCTTATATTTGTCTATTTATATACTAAGTAATTCTGCACGATATTTATAATAAATGAAGTATGCTTGTGGCACCATTAGATTAAATAATAAAAAAAAAAACAGTAGACATTTTTACTAAAGCAGTGTGGTAAAATTTTCCTTATTCTGAAAAATGTGTTATTTTGTTGGGGGGCCGCATGTAAAATGGTGTTGTTAAACAAAACGATGGTCTTACTACAAGAATTTTTGTTTTTATTTGAAACTAGAGGTTTCACTTAGGTAATGAAACAACATATTGAGAGTGGGTCCACGTAAATCCCCCAAACTCTTTTCACTAGATATGGAAAGACCAATGTTGGCTCTAATTAAATCCAACTTTTTGAGGGACAATAATAGGGTAAAAATTACTATTTTACAGGTTTTAAAAACATGCTTTAATGCATGTATTAAAAATAGCCTAAGGATAATATTAAAACATTTAATTATTTTCTCAAGTCAGGGCAAGGATGATACTTTGTAATGATAGGCCTATAGTGGATTTTGTGATATAATCTTGCATCTTGGTTGGGTGATTTTTAAGCTAAAAAAATAGTGTTGGCGGCCCCAAAACTTGCTAAAAATTCCCAAAACACAAAATGGCCTGTTACCATGGCTACGGGCCATAGAAACAATATATATTTTTTTGGTTACTTGCTCACCAAGTCCTTTCATATTAACATAAAATATAAAAAAATGCCGAGAACACTTATATGAAATATTTACGTGTACCGTGAAGAGTGGGTCCACGTAAATAATTCATATAAGTGTCCTCGGCATTTTGTGTTGAATTTTTAATATGAAATAACTTGGTAAGCAAGTAACCAACATTGAATTTTAGAAATAATGCTTTAGTTGGGTTCTGTAGAAATAATGTTTTAGTTCACAACAAGAATTGTTTCCTTTTTTATATGCCATTCATCAATACCTGGGTCGGTTTGGGCATTTCTATTGGTCGAGAGCCCGTCGCGTGGCCGGTATTAAATGGACGATAAAAACATGGCTGGAAGTGTTTAAACCAGCTGGCAACAAAGGTGCAATGAAGTCGATGCCGTCTTTGCTAACTGCTCATTCGATGGCAACGTCGTCCTGAATATGGCCCCACGAGCATCACCATCGTCAACTGAAAACACTGACACATGCCACTTAGCAATAATTGTTCGAATTTATCGATGATTTGGTCTAAAAATGAGTGTAATTTAACAATCAGTCGTAAGTAAGTGTCTGTGCGTCGCGCGATCGCGCATTATACCCGTTCTCATGACTCATTTTATTTCTAACCGTACCTCGTCTCAAATAGTAAGAGCGAGTAGTGGTGGGCGCGTACAGCTTGACACCCTGGGAACGAGGTTGCCAATGGAAGTAATAGTCTGGTTCATAGTAAATACGCCTTATTGCTTATATTGAGCGACAGAGGCGGAAACATGTCATTTGACACACACAGAATGGCGAAACATCGACATTTTATTGCGACAATTTTCCGGGATTTTCGGGGCTTTTGGGGCTGAATTTTACAAAAAAAGTATTTATGAATGGGAATAAATGTGTGTTCGGTCGGTATTAATCACTCTGTTTAATACCGCTTGGAGTCTGGGTGCTGATAATTACCCTTGCCTTCGGCTCGGGTAATTATTAGCACCCAGACTCTAAGAGGTATCAAACAGAGTGATTAAAACCTCTCGAACAAACATGTATTCCCTTATTAATAAAATGTTATCAGAAATGGTATGTAAGAAATGTTGTAGAGGGGGTTAGTCCAGACTGAAATGATCTAAAAATCCACCAGACCCGACCCAAAGTCAGTTTCGAGTCGGGTCAGTTTTTTAAGTCGGTTTTGCACATCATTACTGCACGGGACTAGCCTGATTTCAAGTATTTTACCAGATTTTAAGTGACAATCTGTTGGTAATTGCGTTCAATTTGAACTACATTTTAGGCCTTATATTTGTCTATTTATATACTCGGTAATTTTTCACGATATTTAGAATGAATGAAGTATGCTTGTGGCACCATTAGATTAAACAAAAACAAAACAGTAGAAATATTAACTAAAGCAGTGTGGTAAAAATAATCCTGCGCCTTCGCAAAGAGCTGTTGTGCGAAGATGTTTCTTTATAGTCATCATTTTTATCTTTCATTTCTTGCCGTTATTTTGGCGAGAAAATATGCCGCTTCCGTTTGCTTTGATGATATTTTCATCTGCCTCCGTAGTCATGGCTACCAGCAGCTACCAGCTACATTCATTTTATGGGCTCATTTATATAATTAAATGAACCATGCAACCTAGTTGTGTACACTGGGCAGCTCTATTTGGCAGTTAGCCAGCGTCACAACATTTAATTACCTACAAGTGGTCTCAACTGCAGCTTCCTGTACAAGTGAAGGTTAGAAAGGAAAACAGCATTCGAGTATGTACTACTGGGATCCAGTCTGATGACACCAGAAAACGATGTTGCTGAAAAGCTTCATAAACTGGCTTGATAAGTCTTTGTCTTATGAGCTGGGCCCAATTTCTTGGCTCTGCTTACCGTTACCGAAAAATCCCTGCTTACTGTAGCAGAACATTCCGTGCTTACGGTAAGCGTATTTTACGCGTAAGCGAAGAATGTTGGCTTCTGCGCAGGCGTACATCCCGTAACCAAGATTCTGTGCTTACAGGGTTAGCACAGAATTTGTCTGCTTTCACGGTTAGAACAAAAATGATGATGTAAGCGCAGAATTCTGTGGTTAGCAGAGCAAAGAAAATTGGCCCAGATGCAGCGACGGAACCGGAAGTTGCAGCAGTTTTATGAGAGAGGTGTACCCCTGTCCTCCTGCTTGGCAACTATGGGGTGGGAAATGTTACCAAAAATTGGGTATGGAACCACCGTGGGCCGAGGCGAAACCAGAGTGCCTTAAGACGGGAGGCCACTTAGTTCCTTCTTGAAAAGTGCTCCACTAGTTTTTGATAAACTGCAATGATTTGGGATTCGAAGATTTGTCAACATTTTTCTCAGTTGAGGTACTGATTTCGTGTATGAACAGAATATGACGCAAAATTTGTCGTGTGCCAAGAAAAAGGACATTAGCATCCCAAGCATGCAACAATCACTTTTGAGATATTTGAATTGAATGTTTTTGTTCTGCCATTATACACTACATAAGGCTAACATTTTGACTTGTGAATCTTGTGAATAGTTTGAATAGTACTGCACACTTTTTATTTTGAACTGTTACTTAATTTTATTTCGAAATATTAATTATAAGGTTATTTCCATATTTATGCTAACGACCTTTTACCAGGAATTCCTTCAGTCAAGGATGTAACAATCCTACCGACCTTTTGCCAGGAACAAAGGTCCCACTGAAGTGAGGAGGTGTATGAACTTTTAGCAAGTTTTGTTACTTTTGATATCCCTACTTACGTCCTTATGCTGGCTTAAAAAAAATCATGAATTATGTCAAAATCACAGATACCAAATGAAAGATATTTACCCATAAAACACAAACTCGAACTTTTCACCCATTTTTCATTCTAACATTTTAATTGCCCCAGTGTCTGGTAGGCGTGTGCGATTAGGAATTAAACAAATTGACTAGTGTGAAAGAAAGTTGTGAATTGGGGGTGGGGAGGGGGAATAAAAATAAAACCTGCACGGACCCCCCAACAAATATTATAACAATGATACAAATAACCAAAAATGTGTGCCATTCTATAAAATGCCTTGTATGTGGTCTATGTATGTAGGTGTAAATATCAATGACCCAACAAACCTATTACCAAAAAAATCTTTAGTTTACAAATGTTATGTTGGTAAAATATGGTTTAAATGTCCAAAACCACAAACAAATTTATATTAAAATTTCACATTGAAGTTTAGTTTTACATCCCAGAGATACTAACTCAGCATTTGACAATAATTGTATAGATATTTGTTAAGTTAGTTTAGATAAACATAATCCTATAAAGCAGTACAAACAAAATTTATTGAAATTAACTCCTGGGTTCGATCACTGTTAGTTTACATAAATCAATTTGCCACGGGATTAAGTTTTATCATAGATACGTGTACATTGCCATTGTCCAACATTGTCCAGCAGGCGCGTGGGTGTGTCAGGACTGCACTAGTAACGTGGAGTACATAAATTTGGGGGAGTAATGGTAGAGGTTTAGAGCATTGTGCCTAATATGCAACTATAAAGGCCTAGTTGGCTGCTAAGTAAATAGCAGGCTTTTATTGGCCCTGACCCTGAGGTAAAACGTGAAGATTCCTCTGACACTAAACTGAACTTACTCAGCGCAAACGCAACAAGCATTCACATCGCGTATTTACTAAGAGAACTTTCTAATATCACGTCGGTAAAAACCATGGAACCATCAAAATTATTTCCGAATAAATAGCGAACAAATATCGAATGACCGACGAGGCGAAGCTGAGACTCCGGGGCGCGTCAGACTTTACAACGCGCAGTGACTCGTGACTTGAGGAACTGCGCATGCACGTTGCAGAGCTGGTGTCGACCTACCTGTGTGTACCCATCCTGAGCCATGCAGAGTTTAACGGGCTCTTGAATTGTCGCCCTCGAACCCTGCGGACATTCGCAGCAATCATTAAACAAGTTGGCCAATACATGATATGAACGTCTACCCCTGGTAAAATGACAATTTCTACCACTATATTTAATTTTATTGGCGTGTACGTAGCTTTTCAGTCTTTTATGTTTCTTATTATGTATAATATATAAGGCTTTATTTCACGTTCTGTACGTTAATTTCTACAATTTTTCCGATAAATTTTAATGTTTACGTGGGAGGATGAACTTTTGTGAGAACACCTCAGATGTCCAATCGAATGGACCAATAGAAATGCGCGTTGGTTCGCATGCCTTTGGCTGTTTTTCGAACCCAGCTTTGTTTTCGTCGGAGGCTTCATTCATACAGTTTAGAAATATGCTATAGCTGGAACGGATCCAAAGCCAGGGTTTGGGAAATGGCCTTGGTCTGTTTGTAACGGAGGCTCTGATTGGGCGAATGATTTTTTTGCGCTAATAACCACGGATCTGGCCAAATTTCCGCAGGGGTTTGAGCGATATTAGTAGAAAGCGCGTTTAAGCGCTGCGTGGCTCAGGATGGTGGGAAAGGCGAAACTTGCAATTTGCAGATCAGTTTGTTTCAAGATACAAGACAATCAACATAATAAGCCCTCAGAAAAATATCGACTTGCTTTTATACTATTCTAATTTCCTTTTATTGATCACCACAGACATTCCAATACTCTCAAACAACATATTTAATTCATAATTTCATGTTAATTTGTTTTGTTCATAACATCTTAGGCCTACACTACTAGTATAATAGATGACTACATGCGTCATTTATCGCATATTAAAAGCTCGTTTAAAATCAAATGAAAAACTTCCCGACAAAACTGTTTTAATTAATTGTATAATCATCTTCATGATTCAACTGATAAATTTCAAACATACTAAATTTCCTGTGAAACTTTGTTGATAAGATAAATTCATCAAATAAAACAATTAGAAGTAACAGTAAAAATTAACCAAAAAAAAGTGTTCCTATTCAGTTTTGACAAACTACTTTAAGAATTGTTCAAGTGCCACATCTTTTTCTTTCTTTCAAATTAGTTAAGGTAAATCAAAATGTCTTTGTAGATTTTTTTCAAAGTAAAGTTACATTTCAACACCAGACAATTACAACTCACAAATTTGATACTATTACTTGACCTTATATTTAAGCCATTTTTTTTCCTTTCTGCTTTTGGATTACATGTAAGATACACCATTTGCAGATATCGAACATTTTTACTACCGAATTATTAGAAATCATCTAACTTATCATCTGGCAAATAGATTGCGCTAGATAATTGTTCCGAAAAACATTATTTTATTGAAAAATATCCCGAAAAGAACAAGAACAACATAAGAACAACTGCCTGACGACGGCTTTGGCGGAAGACACTTAAACATATATTTAACCGGTGTAGCGGTTCGGGTTATTTTTGTTCAGGAGCTGGGTGGTGCGTGAATGTATATTCATGAGAAAGAGCAATGGCAACTCATATACGTTAAAAGAACTATAAAGAATTATAAAGAACGGCTTCCTCAACCAACTCGCCAAAAGCATAGTTGGTAACGAGGAGAGTTATAGATTAAAAGGTATGTGGTTCGAATCCGACTGTCATTAACGTTTGTCTTTTTCTTCTACAAATGTTCTTATGTGTTATTTTAATCATAAAACAAGGCTAAACCGCTAAACTGGTTAGTTTTAGTGACTTCCGGTTTTCACAGCCTCCACAATTGTAAAACTTCGGACAGGTCAGTTAAACGATATTTACTATTATACCATTATTTACTACAACCCCCCAATCCACTCATTCATGATAATCCAAACAATTACCAATGGTGTATCCTACATTCAAATTTTGCTTTCGGTCATGCATTTATATTCTAAGCACATTCACTACAAAACAATGAAGCAAAATTAACCTCTTCTCAATTCAAACATGCATCAAAAACATGTAAAATACAAAGAATAACTTATTCTCAATCATCTGAAAATGAGTATGACCCCCCAAAAACAACCAATACAACAATTTGTTTACATTAAACATTTATTCCAGTGTTCATTTTGAGCCAAGATATATTTTTTTCATTTAATTCTACATCTGCATTAGTTTATATACTTTTGAATGAAATATAATTATGCCAGATCATACAAAATTCTCTACACGGCTTAAAAAGAACAAATTCAAGCTCCACTTGCTGAACTTTCCTTCTTCATTTAAGATTACTGCCAAATTGCAATAAAGTATCAAGCTTAAGAGAAACGTTTATATTATGCTTAAAAATTACCCAAGCTAAACTTTGATGCAACACATTACAAAGTGAACAATGAAATTGCCAACACAGTTACAGTAGATAATTGCTACGATCAGAGGATTAAACAGACATTAATATGATGTTAATCTTAAATCCATCTACCGTACTACATGTTAATGATCATATCCCATAAATACCTTTCATACAACATTACAAATAACTCCTAAACACTTTAATTAATTACCCACCACAATGGTTTTGAAATTCAACCCCAATCAAACTACATCATTAAAGAAAGTAAAAAGTGCTTCAAAATAGAACCGAAATGGAACCCCCCCCCAACCCCTTCTCAAAAAAAGGACACTATTAAACTGATCACATGATAGGAAGTTGACATAATCGTTTAATAACGCAGTCCACAATGTGAAGGTATCAGGTTTGTCTTTTATGCAGACAGCCCATTGCACAGCAACGCTACACCTCTCTCATAGAAGCTATGTCCATTGCTGGTACCTTCACCATCCCCACTCTCAATGTTGACTGTAAACAGGAGCTCAGCTCTGGTCTGGTTCAGGTAGACCGGCAACAACACCTTGAGAAAAAAAGCAAAGAGAAATAAAAACAAATCAAGAATGTGACATTTGACAATTGATGTACGAGTGTTGCATTCACTGTGTGGATTTCTGAATAAGAGATTTCTACAAACAATACACAAGTTTGATAGGTGAAGGGCACAACCCCTCCGAATGAAAAGCTAGATCCGTCCCTGTCATACATTTAGCGTACACTTTAACATCAGAGGACAACACTCAACAAAAGACGAACGCCCGAGGACTGAATGGATCTATTGTTCGCCTATTGTTTTCTGTCTTCCAGAGTTATGTAGTACATGAACAGCATTAAATCATCTCTGAAAAAAGGCTTTAAAGGGAAAAATAGCTTATTGCTTTCACCCCCCCCCCCCCCCAAAACAAAAAAAGAAGAAGGAAAAAGTCTCTTGATGATGGGCAGAGCTTACTGTCCAGAATGTAAGTTCCCTCCGGTTCTTTTCAGAACCACACATCTCACTAACAAGTATTACCGTGGTGTTACCACAAACTACTTATCGTATTGCCTCTTCGCCATGCAAACCTTCAAATCTCAAAAAGAAATCTGATCAAAGAATTGGTTTTACCTTGGTTTTACTTGCTTGGGAAGTTCCTCTGAAAGAAAGAAATATGGAGAAAGAAACTTGTATTACAACAAATCACACCAGCCAGGCCATTATGGGAAAAACACTCCTCGACTTGTACCCCACAGGAAAGAGCACTCAAAAGTATAATATTGCTAACGCTTGATACAAGGGGTGATTCTCCCAAATCTGCAGGGATTTAATACTCACCTCCGATACCTACAAATGCATTTTTAGTGTGCATGCGCAAACAATTCTGCTGACAATAACGAAAGAAGTTTGCGCCACCACGCACGCCCACACAGTACGTCCCAGAATCCCAATAGACAATTCGTCTGATTTTACTTAACGTATAAGGGTTGGAATGGTATCGGGGGTGAGTATTTTCTTAATAGAATTGAAAATCTCTGCAGATTTGGAAGATTCTATTACAGAAAATACATCACCTCCGATACCTACAAATGTAGAGTAGTGCTCACTGGAATGCCCTGTTATTAGGGTGGGGACATGCAGCGTGGAGCCCAGCAGTTAAGTGTCTTAGCCTAGCAGTAAGAAATACCAGAAAACTAAAGCTGTTAAGATATACCCATAAGCTGAAAGCCTTGTGCTCCTAATAGGATGAGTCAGTAGCTTTAAAATATCTCTGGGCTGCGGTTTGAGCACATACTTGTAGAACCCGTCTGCCCATACAGCCTTTCATCTGGATAACATCTCAGGTAGCATGATGTAAACGTAGATGGGTTTTTCCAAGATGCTGCCTGCATAATCTCTGATATGGCCACACCCGGGAAGAGAGCCCATGATGTTGACATGCTTCGTGTTTGATGAGCTTGAGGTGGAACCGGTCTTGGTTCAGCCTGCATCTCAGGTGGCTTGTAATGAGCCCGAGTTAGGAAAAGCAGCGTGAGCGGCTCTCTTGGTACCTGTGCCTGTAGGACCGGTTGTGCTTCAGCCTAGGAAGATGTGATACACACCTAGCTGTGACAGCTGGAAATGAGCCTGAGTTATGAAACGCAACATAAGCGGCTCTCTTGGTACCTGAGCTTGTAGGACCGGTTGTGCTTCAGCCTGGGAAGATGTGATACATACCTGTGACAGCTGGAAATGAGCCCGAGTTGCAATGCGCAACGTAAGCAGCTCGTCTGGATTTCAGAGAGCTAGTTGATCGGATGTACTACCTGTAGGTTGTGACCCACCAGGACTATTTGATGTTAGAATGGCTTCCACAATCCATCTTTCAATAGTGGTAATGGTTGCTGCATGGTGTGGGCGAACTGTAATAAATAACTGTGTAGCCTTACCCCGTAGCTCCTTGGTTCGAGCAATGTAGAATTTCAATATTCTGACAGGGCACCATAATTTGACCTCCTTGATACTCGAAGATATTCGCAGAAGAACAATTTGGAGATCGGTTCTTGGTTAGAAAGCCTATTTCTGAAATAGGGCGTACGTTTCCTGGTTCCCAGCGCAAGTGGTCTGCAGCCACGGAATGGGCATGGAGATCACTTCTTCTACGTGATGTAGAGGCTGCCATCAGAAAGGTTGTTTTGACTCTCAGTTTATGAAGAGCAGAGGACGCGGCAGGTTCAAAGGGGGCTTTATCCAGCTTGTGAAGAACATCACAAAGGTCACCATCACTATCACCATGGGGGTCTCTCGACGAACATCCCCTTAATGATATGGGAAATCGAGGTATTGTTGGAAATATTTAAACCGTCCTGAAAGCCACTATGAATGACCCCAATAGCCGATCTGTAGCCTTGGATTGTTGCAATCTGAAGACCAGAATTATACAAATGGACAACAAAATCACCAATGCTCTTTAAAGATGCAGAATTGGAATTGATAGCTTCTTTGGAATACCATTTGACATAATGCTGTAAACGATCGTAAGTTCTTCTTGTTTAAAGCCTGTCTACTCCTTGCTGCCAAGGCTGCAGCAACTTCTGAAAAGCCTGCTGTTCAGAAGGACAGCTAGATTTCATTGTTCCAGAAAGAGAAATGGAGACTGTCTGGATCTTGATTAAGTGCCTTAAAGACTGGTTGAGACAGTTGTGACGTTTCGGCAACGCAAGAGGTGGTTGGATTAGGAAGTCCAGGTGTCAGGGAAACGAAGCCAGTCTGGGCCAAAATGGAGCAATCAGAATCTTGCATCTCTCCTGACTGATCTTCTCTAGGACACAAGGTAGCAGGGAGATTGGAGGGAAGGCATAACCCAGGATTCTCGACCAGCTGATGCTAAGTGCATCTGTCGCCCAAGACTGAGGGTGGGCATGGCGGGAGCAGAAGGTTGGTAACTGGTTGTTGAGATGAGATGCAAAGTGGTCTACTGTATGTGTGGATTGTCAAGAGTATTGAACACTTGTTGAACTGTTAGACGATGGAGAAACCACTCTGTGGGAATCGCTCGGCCCCAGGATAGTGCATCTGCAATGATGTTGTCTTTGCCAGACAAGTGGCTTGTTTGAAGCGAAATCTGGTGAAGGATGCACCAACTCAGAAGTTTCCACGTCAGCATGCACAGGGACGGAGAATGAGTGCCTCCTTGACCATAAGTGGGACACTACTATTGAGCAAAGACTGAAGGGCCTTGAAAATTGCTAAAAGCTCCATATGATTAATGTGTAGGAGTTGCTCTGATGGGGACCAAGTTCCCGACAGGGAGGCATCGCCCAGGTGTGCGCCCCAGCCCGAGTTTGATGCATCTGTGGTCAGAGCTAGTGCTGGGAAGGGTCATGGAAATGGTGAACTGCAAAGAAGATTCTGACGTGAGAGCCAGCATATGAGATGGGACTAAATCAACAGATTCATTTGAAACACGTTTGGTAATGGCATCCCTCCGTGGTCGATAATGGTAAAGTAGAAGTGGGCGTAGAAGTGGGCGTTGAAGTGGACGCATGTGCATGCTGCACCAAGGCACAAGGTCCACTAAGCTTGCCATGAAGCCCAGGAAACGAAGCCAGGCTCGAGCTAGAAGTGTCACTAATGACACACTCCTCCAGAGATGTACAACGTTCGATGAAAGGTGTGGCTCAGCCCGCACTCATGTCGAGAAAGGCACCAAGGAACATTGGATTTAGTGAAGGGACAAAGAAAGATTTGTCGGTGTTGTTTAAGAATCCCAGATCCAGTGTGAGTTGGATAGTCTTGGGGCTTGAAGGGACGCTTTTCGAGACGGGCCTGCGATGAGCCAATCGTCTAGGTAGATGTGAAGACGTATATGTTGATGACGCAGGGTTGCCACTAATACCTTAGTGATTCTGGTAAATACACGGGGTGCCGTGGAGAGACAAAAGGGGAGACACTGGAACTGGTAGGTTATGATCTGGTAGATGAATTGTAGAAACCTTTGATGGTCGGCATGAATGAGTACATGGAGATACGCATCTTTAAAATCCAGGGATGCTGCCCACCAACCACGAGAGAGGGATTGTAAGACAGTGGCCAAAGTTTCCATCCGAAAGTGCTTTGGTCGTATAAAGGTGTTGAGGGGCCAAAGGTTGATGATTGGCCGCCAATCACTAGATTTCTTTGGAGCCAGGAAGAATGTTGAGGTGAATTCCCTGGTTGAATTTCGAGGAAAAGGCACTATGGCTTTCTTTTCTTTCAGCGATAAAATTTAATTTTTCTAGGGAAGTCCGGCGAGCGCTGTCGAGGGGGACCGGTGTGGGTCAGTGAGACAAAAAGTGAGGGTGAGGGGCGAAGTGGTAAATTCTAGGCAATAGCCCAGAGAGACTGTCTGAAGAAACTAACGGTCTGTGGAAATGCAAGTCCATTTGTGGGAGAATTCCAAAAGACGACCCCCACCGGTTCCCAAGCCGGTGTAATGTGAATTGGACGGACCCTGCAGTCACTGTCCTTTGAATCCTTTTGATCCTTGTGACTTGAAGGAGCATGTTGGTTTGGCTGGTGCTGTCTTGGTAGAGGCGAAGGCTTGACGCCGGAAGCTGGAATTAGTGGAACCCCGGCTGAAAGAGACATAGGGGCGACGAAAACGTATGAGCGACAAAAGGAACCGCGATTGTTCCTATTGTCTTTCCCAGCTGTCTGTGTTGGCCAGGGTGATGGCTTACGTGAGGAATGGCGACAAAGGTCTATTCCGTCATCAGCTTTTGGCTTCTTCCATTATGACCCCATTAAATTTATCTAATAGGTCGTTGCCAATAAGGAGTAGACCTTCAACACGCTCTCTAGATCCATGCGAAGGCCAGAACAAGTTGTCAAATACCAGTGATCGGCGCAGTGAAGAAGTCGTGGCTGCCCCAGCAGCAAACTCTTGTAGGCATGAGCCTAGACAGTAATCCATGAAATTCTCCTCAACTTCTGGGGCCTGCATTCTATAGTTAAGCCTTACAAGGTTCCCTTCGGTGTGACATGGAAGAGTCCAGGTCTGTAAAATCTTGGTCCGAATCACTGGAGATCGGAGAGTAGGATCCAGACGGGAACGGGAGCGTGAAGAATCGTGGGATGAACGGAATGTTCAGCATTCGCGGCCCTGTAATGGTCGTAATGCATCGAAGAACAGTAAAAATGGCCGCCCATGGCTTTACGGTAGACAGGGTTAGGTGGTTACATGTACGCAATCTTCTTTTGTTATTGTCAGCGGAATTGCTTGCGCTTTGAAAATGCATTTGTAGGTATCAGAGGTGATGTATTTTCTGTAATAGAATGATAAGATTGTGGCCCAAGGTAGAAGGAGATGAGCTATACTGTTTTCACTGAATCTGCCTGCAGTTCAACTTGTTAAATGATTACAGCTAAGGGAACAAAAATACAACATATTTGGCTGACTTCCACCAAGTCAATGTTTCAGAAGCAACAAGAATAACAAAGGAATGCATTTGTCAAAGTTGATTTATATAGCTTGTGAGTTGACTAATAAAGACTGAATGACTTGTGGTGACTTGTGGTGACTTGTGACTTACTTGATTAAAACTCTTATTGATTTTTGTGTGTGAGATTTCCTTTAGTATTCTGGTTTCCAGAGTTTGCGAAATCATATCCGGTTTTATTAAACCGAAACTATTAATTACAGCTACTTACCGGACCCATTTGAAGACAGTCGGCGGCAAGTCTGTTGAGATAACAGACGTGATGTACAGCTTGTTGGCCTTACAATTGGCACCTTGTAGTTTAAGCCCTGCACAGAATCAAACAAAGACATTCACGTCAAATCTGCAAGGGGCCTTTGTGTAAAGGATTCAAGTTATAGTAGATCATTTGTCAGTTGTGCATTTTTATAGTTTGAAGCAGCAAACCACCAAATACACTTTCTAATCGTAATTGAGGAAATATGAACATTTTAGTGATCATCCCATGGTCTAAATGCCCTACCTGTAATAACAAAGCTGCAGTCGTCCATCTTGTGCTGTTGGCCAGGATCTGAAACGGTCACCTAAAAATAAAAACCAGCAAGGAAGCAAGAAATGGTATTGGTGAGTGATAACAGCGAAGAAAATCCCCAATTCGGCCTAGAATAAGGACAACTTTAGGGTATGAAAAACCCCACATCTTTAAAAAAAAAATTAGACATAGATCGCAAAGGTAGTTATTTACCCCCATTTCTGGGTACGAGGAATTCAATGGAAATAGTTGTTTGTTTGTTGGGTTTGTTTGTTTGCCAATCAGTTTCACATTTCTCGTTTCCTCTCAGTTTTCCCCTTCAGGGTGCACCCCAACTGGTATCATTTTGAACAAGTCATCATACCATCCAATAGCTAACCTCAGTATATTCACTAGTCTACGGTGGCAGCTCAACCACAACCCTGTTTAAGCTAAAATGTTACTTTTCTCGGGTAGTTATTAAAGTTATTAGCTTCAAAACTGCTATTTACGGATTCTTTGAGAGACTTTCTTCAAGAAGGAAGTTTTGATCTTCTGGAGGACGGCGGATTTTCTTACCTGCAGGTAGAGTTCTTCAAGAGACCAGTTGTTGACTTGAGCTACAAACTGCCTGGTAGCTGTGATGTAAGCCTCTGGCGTAAATAGATCACCTAGCCATACATCCTGAGTCTGAGAAAGAAATGTATACCATCAATCAAAGAAGCCTAAATAATGAACAGCGTCAGAATCTCTTGTCTATGGCTATTGTCTAGGTGTTCACCCATCACAACTATGCGTGAGCAGGCTGTTAATAGACGTAGCCAGAGCTCTAAAAGTCCGTTTCGGACACAGCCTTACTCCTGGATAACTGATGAGGCTGGGATGAGGCTGGGTCGACCCCACTGGCTATCAGAAGTAAAGTCACTTTACTCTGCCATTCTATCACTCCAAAAACAAAAATGTGTTATTTGCTTTTGCTGTAATTTTTAGTAATGGGTTAAATTTGTTGTTCAATATCTACTTGTATTGTAATTTCACAATCAAAGATCCTTGCTGGGGGTTGGAATTTGTAAACAAAATATCTAGGTATGTTTTAAACATTTGTGCCCCGGTATGAATTTATCATAACAAAATATGTTTACAGAATTGTTATCATAATTATGGACTAATTGCTGTAACCGGTTTTAGTTTAATATTTAAAGCTTTGTCTTGTGGGTTTACAATAGGGGATGCCAGATTACATTCGTGCCATTTTCTAGGTAATTCAGATACGTAGCTAAAGACATTAAAATAAAAGGGCAGTTACTTTTGCCACTGAATAATTTCAAAAATGACTTTTAAGAGATGTTTTTTTCATGTGGCACTCTGGCTTCAGTTTGTAATTTGTCGCAAAGTTGCCATTGGGGGCGGCTGACAAAAGAGCCATCAATCTGACGTCATACTTGGAAATTGCATAGTTCCGGCGGGTTTTTCATAATCACTCCGCGCACCATGTACCATACGTTCGCCGCATCCGCGTCGTCTCTGTGTACATGTACAATAAATTGCTCCACTACAACAATAACGTTTGAGGAGGGGGTCCAAAACTTGAGCTTTTCTTCAAGAAAACCTGGTTGAAACAGTGTGAAATGGGGTTAAGCGAGCTGGTAAGATTGGTTTTAGGGAACTTTGGAGTTTTCCAAAGACAATGGAATTTTTAAAATAATAAATTATCCCACACTCCCACTGCAAAAGAATTAGGAAATGAGTCTAATTTGATTGTAGCTGACCGAATCCCTAGATATGAGTCTTAAGGACCGGTTTTCAGATACTAATAGGATTTTATATGCTGTAGAAAGCACATCTTTTGCTCTTCTCATTAGTGTATCACACAGATTGGCATTTAAACATATACAGATGTTATTTAGATGAAAACCTTGATTGCTTCCATTGATTTCTATAATACTCAAAAAGTAGTTCTGGCGACATATGTGCTCATTTTGTTGGGTTGTGCCACAAGCATTCTGGGCAATGTACACTGTGTGCATGCTGTGTGCAACCCGGCAATTCAGCCAGCTTGAAAAACCTCCCTATAACATTTGGTTGATCTTGTATTAAGCCTTTAACTCCACCTATAAACAGATGTGAGGCTAATTTAAAAAGCACTGTATTTTGGAGTTCTTGTCCAGTCTGTTGGTATCAAATATATTGTATATTTCTTTCAAAATACATAAGTAATCTCGTTACAAACAAATGGGTCTACATTTACTTGGTAGTCAAAGTGATAAAATGACAGAACCCCCCCCCCCCCCCCCCCGCCATTCCCCACGCCACTCCCCCCGCCACTCCCCCCCGCCACTCCCCCCCGCCACTCCCCCCGCCACTCCCCCCCCGCCACCCCCCCCGCCACTCCCCCCGCCACTTCCCCCCGCCACTCCCCACCCCCCCCCCAACGAATGGCATTAAAATTGGTGTATCCCTCACCAGAAAAAGCCATGAAATTAATGTTTCCACCACTGTAATCCTCAGGTTGTAGGCTTACCAATGATGCTAAATTTGTCTGTCAAATCTAAAACAAAGGCAAAACGTGCCGTTCTCCCTACCGCTAGCTGTGTAGAGCTCTGTGGTCTTTGGGCTGCGTTACACAGCACAGACTTGAGTGCACAACACACATTTTGTGAATAAATTCAAGAATGAGTTTGAATTTTCTCCCCAAAACCCACAGAACCGGGCCTCTTCTACATCTTCATGAGCAGCGTAACTGAATCTTTTTCCGGGTGGTCGAAATTTTGAAGTTTCGAGCTTCGCTACGATTTCCGCCATGTTATCCATTGTTTGGTTTAAATTTAAAAAAAATCATAGAGGCCCAAGCAGGCTGCAATATAACTTGTGTAGCGGCACTATAGTGTAACATTTACCATTCGTCTTTTATAAATCCCATAGAACAGTGAAGCAAAGTTGTTGGATAGCAACAACTGTAATGAATGGAAATGAACGCCAAGTTGGACAAAATCCTCCTTTCAATCGACACCATGGGAACAAGGATAACTGACCTGGAATCATCTGTTCGACAGACTAACACCCGTGTCGCTGGCAATACCAAGGATATAGATGACCTAAAGACATCGGTGGAAATGGTCGACAACAAATGTAAGTCACTAAAAGAGTTTGTTGACAACAGACTCCATGGTAACCACCTGGAAATCAACAAACTCGATGACCAGATCGACGATCTGCAGAATGGGAACCGCAGGAACAACATCGTAATCCATGGTATTCCTGAGGGTTCCGAGAAAGACCAGTCCTGCGAGGAATTCTTCGCCGATCTTTTGACTGGCCACATGAAGCTAGAAGGAGGGTCTGATATTGAAATCGAGCGAGCCCACCGTACCCCTGGACGCCGACCACCTAGCACCGAGACCGGTAACCAACGCCCGCGGCTCATACACTGCAAACTACTCAGGTATACGGACAGGAGATTCATACTAAAGAATGCTGCTCGCTCCCTCAAGAACAGCCCGTACAAAGGATCGAACATCTACATCTCAGACGATGTCACATCAAGGGTTCGACAAGAAAGGAAACGTCTGAGGGAACACCATCTACAGTCAATCCGGCAAGACTCCCGAGTCCATTTTGCCTACATCCCAATGTTTGTCCCGGCCCTCATCAACTACAAACTCAACAGCGGTGCATTCAAGACCTTCAGACTTGGGGATGCAAATCCGATCGCCTAGCTTCCAGGTATACATTGTTTTAATAGTTATAGAAAATTAAAACTTACTGTACCAAATTGTAAATACCAAGTTACACACTATTAAAGTTATAACCAAGTAACAACATTAATACTGGAATGCAGTCTACTAAATTTGTATGTTATATTTCTGGAAAACAAATGCCCATCAACTCATTATGCATGTATACATCTGCGTACATTATTATTTTGTACCTGTACCATTTTATGCCTCAAATTAATCCACTTAAACTTAAGCCAAAGATTAAGCACGCGACACGGGTCTATTTACCACCATTGGGATTTTTCTGCATTTTAAAACATCTTTGTTCTATTTTAGTTTACCATGTCATGAATCCAGTTCGACAGCGTTCGACATACAGTGAATGACAACGATACTTCAAGTGATGACAATAGCATTGACGCAGTGAATGACAGCACTTTTCGCTTCACTGACTGTGTCAATAATACAAATACTTTCGATCTAACAGACCCCACTGGCTCTTTATATAAAACATGTGGAACCAAGTACCTGTCGGAAATGCAATTAAGAACAAAATCTGAAGGAATGGAGAAGGAATCTTTTTCAGTATTTCATAGCAACATCAGAAGCATTCAAAAAAACTTTGACGACCTAATACATGTACTAAGTTTAGAAGTTATACAGCACAAGTTTCATATCATTGGTTTAACTGAAACGTGGTTAAAAACCAGCCCTGACCCAATGCTTTGTATCCCAGGTTATTCATATGAGTACAACAATAGACAAGAACAAACCGGTGGAGGCGTATTGTTATATGTGAAAGAATCTTTGTCGTATATTGTAAGACTAGACTTAGGTAGTGTTTCACAATGTTTTGAATCTATTTTTATCGAAATAGACATAATTGTAAAACATAATTGTAGACTTGATCTACAGACCTCCTGGCCTTAATGTTTCTACATTTACGGAAGATATGGATGAAATTCTTTGTAAAATAACTTCTGAAAACAAAACATGTATGTTATATTATCGGTTTATTTCAACATCAATTTGTTAAAATGCGGCACACATAATCCAACAGGAGTTTTTAAATATCATTCCGCCCCACTATCAATAAACCCACTCGAATATTTTTACCAATATTAAGGAACAACTCCAGACAGACATAGTTGTATCTAGAATAAGTGATCATCTACCTATTGTTTTGTTAGGACCAAGCTTTGTACAAACCCCAAAAGTAAAGAGCTACCATTGGAAACGAGATAACAGTGGACATAATATAACTGCTTTAAAACATGAATTAGACAGTGTTAACTGGAATGATATATTTAACGCGCAAAATGTGAATGAATGTTACGCCCAGTTTAACACAAAATTAACTATGTTTTTTTATTAATTTGTTCCGTACAAAAGGTTTAAATATAAAAAAACGATTTGCAATCCCTGGCTTATGAAGGGTCTTTTAAAATCAGTCAGACGAAAAAAAAAAGGTTATATAAGCGCTATCTTATTAACCCGAACGAATGTAATAAAACAAAATATGATAAGTATATCTAAACAAGTTAACAAGTCTTATACGAGCTGCAAAACAACATTACTTCTCTGCTGCTTTTGAGAAGGAAAGAAGCAACATAAAAATACATGGGAAATAATAAATGTTGTCCTAAATAAAAATATTTAAAAAAACACCTGGACCGCATTCATTCAAAGTAAATAACAAAATCTTAGATAATCCACAGCTCATTGCTGACAACTTTAACGACTTCTTTACAAATATTGGTCCGGATCTTGCATCTAAGATCCCACAAGTCCACTCCAACCCTTCAGATTATATAGTTGGTGATTTTAATCATTCATTTTTTATGAATCCGATATCTGAAAATGAACTTCTGAAATGTATTGATAAATTACCCTGTAGAAAAAGCCCAGGCCATGACCATTTATGCGCATTCCTTGTTAAGAAAATTGGACCTGTAATCATAGGTCCCCTGTTAAATATTTTTAACCTTTGGTTGTCATCTGGAATGGTGCCATGGGACTTCAAGATCGCTAAAGTAATTCCTGTATTTAAAAACGGTGATACACAACTTACATGTAACTATCGTCCCATTTATATATATCCATGTCTTTCTAAAGTCCTAGAACGATTGGTAGCAAATCGTCTTAATTCGTTTTTAAAGAAGTATGATACATGTATCTTATCCAACTTTCAATATGGATTTCGAGAGAATTACTCGACCCAAATGGCTCTAGTCGACCTTATTGATAAAATTAGTTCATGTCTTGATAAATCTTATCATACCATTGCGTTGTTCCTGGACCTTTCCAAGGCCTTAGATATAATTGACCATGACATCTTGCTTTTAAACTGAACAAGTATGGCATTAGAGGAGTGGCCTTGGATTGGTTCAGGAATTATCTCTCTGATCGAAAACAGTTTGTCCAATGGAAACAATGCACATCAACCCTTAAACCTATAAAACGTGGTGTTCCGCAAGGCTCCATTTTAGGTCCTATACTTGTTCTTATTTATATTAATGATATTTTTAACTCTTCAAGTTTACTATCTTTCATTTTATTTTCGGATGATACCAATATCTTATACAGTCACGATAATTTAAAAGAGGCAGTCGATACGGTCAAACAAGAATTACGTCACATATCGTCTTGGTTCCAATGTAATCGGCTTTCTATAAATGAACATGTTTCATGCTGTTCTCAAACACGGAGAGGAATAGTAATATTAACGTATACATAAATAATTCAAAAATAAATCAAATAAGTTCATTTAAATGTCTTGGTGTTAATATTGATAAAGGTCTTACCTGGAAATTACATTGCCAGCAGGTCCATACATCTGTCTCACGTATTTTAGGAATTTTGTGCAGGCTAAGATGTATAATGCCAACAAATATTTTATTTTCTATCTACAATACTCTGGCTCTGCCCCATCTTCAGTATGGATTGTTAGTCTGGGGTAATTCTCAGATAACTTCTCAATAATTCTCAGATTCTCAGATTACTAATACTGCGAAACAAATCGCTACGAGTTATCATGAAGTCCGGCTCTAGAGATCACTCCGGACCCCTCTTTAAAAACTCAATACGCTCTCGATTTCTAATTTTATAAATATCATCTGGGTATTCTTATGTATAAATTTGAGCATAATCTTCTGCCCCGTGAAATCAAATCATTGTTTCAGAGGAATACCGATGTCCACCTACAGGATACTAGATCAGCAGATAAGCTCCACATTGGGAAGGCAAAAACTACTTTATTTATTAAAACAGTTAGACATCAAGGCCCACTGCTCTGGAATAAAATCACCCCAGTACCTTACTTTAGAAATATAAACGGTTATAAAAAGTTCCTTAAGAATATTCTTATTTCCTGTGAAATATAATTTATTTATCCCGTAGCAAGTAGTAAATATATTTCATGTCTATTATATTTGTACGTATTGCATTGAGTTTTAAACATTCTTGGTTTTTTTTAATCTGGACTTCAGCTGTACTTTCAGCCAGTTATTTGTTTCATATATTTCTTTTCTTTCTTGTAACAATAGTTGTAGATGTACATGTATATTAATGCGTTAACTACAATGTAAGGAACCAGGCCACGTACAAGCATTTGCTTTTTTGCCTGGTTTCCCCCATTCATCACCCTTTGTGCATTGTATAAATAACTGTGTGACATTATTTATTGTGATGAATGGAAATAAAACAATGCCAATACCAATACCAATCTGATTATTCCTCTGAGGAGTACTTATAGTTCAATGCACAAAAACACAGCTGTGTATCTTTGTGCTGCTGACCAACTGACCCAAATAGTGACTTCTACATAGGAGGGTTAATAATGATACCTCCACCTCCAAAGGACGAGCGGAGGGTTTCTGTAGACATATATTTGTAATTTGATGTTCGGGGCAGTTCTACAAAAACAGTGTGACATTTCACATTTCAAGTGCAAACACAAGTTTTGAACAAACTCTTAAAATAAATCAAAGTCCTTTTAAAACATTAATATTATTAAGCACAAATGTTTTACTTGTTCTTGAATTGCTAAAATGTACTGCGTGTAAATGCCCTTAAGTAAACAAAATCAACATCAATTGGCTAGAAAATATGCAATCTTCTTATCTGCCCTTCCATAGTCATGACAACCAGGCACGATCGATATTCTCCCATTTGAAAGTTATTATATTCAGTTGGCATCCATTGGCATCCGTTGGCATAGCAACTAATTGGATTAGCTCCGATTTCATTTTACTAATTAAATAAACGACAATCACTCTGCATGTAGCTCACTGTACATAGAAGCAAGGGTTCGAGAAACACAGTCTGCAGTATAACACATTGGGATCCAGTCTGGTGTGCAGCAACACCAGAAAACGATGTTGCCGAAACGCTTTATATTTGGCTTGATAAGCCTTTGTCTTATGACCAGATGCAGCGATGGCACCGGAATTTGTAGCGACAGTTTTATGAGAAGGGTGTACCCCTGTCCTCCTGCTTGGCAACCGTGGGGTGAGAAATGCTACAAAAAAATGGGTATGGAACTACCGTGGGCCGAGGCAAAACAAGAGTGCCTTAAGACGGGAGGCCACTTGGTCATGCCACGGTCTCAGCAGGAAACCGAGTTCTTCTTGAAGTATGTGTACCCCTGGTTTTGGATCAACTGCAATGATCTGAAAGTCAAAGGTTTGTCAACGTTTCTTTGCTTTGCTCAGTTGTAGGTACTACGGTTTTTTTCCAAACCCCGTTCCGGCTCCATCAGCATTGCCAAACTGCATGAACGAAGCCAAACACGAAGACGAAGCTGGGGTTTGGAAAACGGCCTAGGAAAATGTGCGATTAGTGAATTTCAAAAGTAAACTGTCATCTGAATGATAGATCATTGACCACGTGTCACTGAATTATTGGTCTATAATGCAAAAATAGAAATTCTCTTCTATTATATAAAGCAAAGTTGTCTTTGTGTCTGTGGTCAGAAAAGTGTTTGTACGCTCATAACTTGAGAAATACGCACCCCATAATAATAATAATAATAATAATGAAGCATTTATATAGCGCCTTTAACAATGATCAAAGCGCTGTACAACTATAGCATATAAATAACACAAATAATAAGTACATAACAAAATACGGAAATCAAGGGGCAGTGAACAGTACATGATGAGCTAAAATGATTTAAGGAACAGATGGGTCTTGAGCAGTTTCTTGAAAACAGACAAAGAAGGTGAAATACGGATGAGATGAGGAATTTTGTTCCACTCCCTGGGGCCAGCAACAGAGAAGGCTTTGTCACCAGTGGATTTTGTGTTTATAGCTATGTGTAGGCGATATGTGTCTGTTGAAGACCTAAGCCCCGCCCTACCTGACTGATACAAAGAGAGCAAGTCAGTCAGGTAATGAGGAGCCATGTCATGCTGTGATTTGTAAACACAAAGAAGTAATTTGAACGGAATACGAGGTTCCATCGGTAGCCAATGTAGTTGCTGAAAGAGGACTGATGCGTCAGCAGAGCGACTAGCACTGAAAATGAGTCTGGCTGCGCGGTTCTGGAGTTTTTGTAACCGGTTTCTCTCGCCCTGACTTATACCGTATAAGAGAGAATTGCAGTAGTCTAGGCGAGATGTGATAAGACAGCGCACTGCATGGTCCCAGGTGTTCTGGTCTATAAATTTACGAATGCGGTGTATATTGCAAAGGTGAAAGTTGACGGATCTGCATATTGATGTGACATGCTTTGACATAGACATAGTGGAGTCAAATACCACACCAAGGTTTCTAATGAAAGGTGAGGGTTTTATTGTGGAGGAACCTACTTTAAGTGTCAGGTCAGATAACGCAGTAATGCTACGAGGAGAAGCGGCTATAAAAAATTCAGTTTTGTCGTCATTCAACTGTAGTTTGTTAGCACACATCCAGGATTTGATGTCAGTGATACAAGCAGATAATTTGTCAAGTGCTATTTGGGAATCACCAGGAACCGAAGGGTTGAAACAAGTATAAATCTGTGTATCATCAGCGTATATGTGGTGGTTAAGATGATGCTGATCAATGATGTCCGAGACCGGTTTGGTAAAGAAAATAAAGAGTGTAGGCCCAACGACTGACCCCTGGGGAACGCCGAAATCGACAGGCTGTTCATCTGAATATTCACCAGCAACACATACACGATTTCGGCGTCCTCCAAGGTAGCTGTTGAACCAATTCAAAGCTGGGCCATGAAGACCGAAAGATGTTTCAAGTCTCGCTATCAAGAGATCGTGGTCAATGGTATCAAATGCGGACGAAAGATCTAACATGACAAGTAAAACAGCCATCTTGTTGTCGATGGCACGCAAAATGTCATTTTTCAACCGCAGCAAAGCAGTCTCAGTACTGTGGTTGCTTTTATATGCAGATTGGAAAGGTTGATGTAAGCAGTTGTCATTGACATGAACTTTGACACGATTTAAAGCAATTTTCTCCATGAGCTTGGATAAGAAAGGAATATTGGAGACAGGGCGATAATTCTTCAGCTCATCTATATCTAAATTAGGTTTTTTGAGTACAGGGGTGACAACTGCCTGAGACAAGTCGTGTGGAAAGGTACCAGTAGAAAAGGACGAGTTGATCATATGTTTAATGAATGGTGCAATAACATGGACATTTGCTTTGAGCAACCAAGTAGGCATGGAATCAAGAGAACAAGATTTGTTAGGAGAACCAGTGATGAATTTGATGATCTCTTGTTCATCAACATGATCAAACTCACTGAGTGGGTGGGTGATAACATTAGACACATTGTCAGGAATAACTGGCATGGGAACTGCATGTAAATTAATATCAAGGCCACATCTAATATTAACAACTTTGTCACTGAAAAACAGGGCAAAACGATCACACAAATTCTTTATAGAATTACAAGTAGGAAACTTATTAGTATTTTTGTTCAGGAGTTTTTGAAGAGTCCGGTGAATATCTTTGACATTGCAAGTGGCCAGTTTGTCCTTGAAGTATGATGCCTTGGCAGACTGGATAAGATGAGTGAGCAGTGACAGTTGCGCCAGGTACGCACCACGGTCTCTGTCAAGTTTGGTTTTCCGCCATCTTCGTTCCAGTCGACGACGAGCGCATCTTGCTTTGTGGATGTCACAGTTGTACCAGGGAGATCTCGGCCGTACAACGCGGCTGAGTTGTCTAAGGGGGCAATGGTCATCCAGGATCTGTCGAATAGTTTCATTATAAAAATGAGCAAAGGTCCGAGTCTCTCATTGAAGTCGCGGGATAGTGCGTCGGTGTCCACAGACTGAAAGTCACGCATTTCCGAGTGTGTTACCATTGCATCCGGTTTGGTGCGATTAAGTTGAAAGTGAACTGCAAAATGATCGGACATCAAGTTCTCATGTACAAAACAGTTTTGGACCAAATTTTCATCCAAGCGACCAATAACCAGATCTAGAGTGTGGCCATATTTATGTGTGGGGCCCGACACAAACTGGTGAAAGTCTACACTAGAGAGTGTAGCGAGGAATTTAGAAGATTCCGATTTAGTGGGCTCATCTATGTGGACGTTGAAATCACCAAGCATGAGCATCTTGCCAGGCATAATGGAAAGTTCATTAACAAAGTTGTCAAATTCAGTCAAAAAGTCAGAAGATTTAAACTTGTTAGACTTGTGATGGTGGAGGTCTGTATATGACGACAAACAGTAATGAAATTGTTTGATCAGTCAGCAAGACATACTCAAACGTTTTACATGTAGCAGCAATAGGTCCGGGAACAGTCGTGAGATGTAGATGAGTTTTATGAATCACACCAATGCCGCCATGTGAGTCGTTCCCACCCCGAGGGTTGTTGATGAAGGAATAACCCGGAGGTGAACATTCACCAGTAATAACATTGTCATCATGATAAAGCCAGGTTTCAGTCAGAAACATAACATCAATATCTCGTTCCATGATGTAGTCACATAAAATGGCCGTCTTATTTATGATGGAGTGGGCATTCCAAACACAGACACAAGTTAATGTCATTGAAGTTGGAAACACATCCGACTGTGCGGAGATTGTTATGATTTGGGCCCATAATTATGTGCCTAGGCATGCATTGCATAGGTGCTCTTGGACGGATAATTACAGTTATGGGATGCACAGTAGCCCTTCTACCATGACGTTGTTTTCGAGTACCGGCTCTGCATCCTCTATGGGTTAGAAGGCTTTGAGAGAATGTTCAGCGATTTTATTGAATGCCAGACATCAAGGGAAATGCATACATCTGTTCTGTGCAATTGTCGAAGTTCATCCCCCGAGTAGAGTAACTTGGGAGTGGGCTCGCTGTAAGCTGTCACCCTTGTAGAAATGTCATGGTGGTAAGCGAACTGTGGGGTCCCATTCCATTATCAGTGGAAAACGCTGTCAAACCAACGAATGCTAGAATTTTGTCATCTATTTGGAGTATCAAACTTGCGTGACTTTGCGTGCAAAGCGCGTTGCACAATTAATCTGGTTCGTAGTGCTACGTCATAATCGCGCATGGTTTAAATTGTTGCATTCTACTCTGCGTGAAGTGAGCGTTTGTGACGTAGTCAATTACAAACCAGATAGGCGCGTTGAACTCGCAAAACCGGTTAGGGGGAGGGGTGAGGGGGAGAGGAGGGGGGGGGGGGGAAAGTGCGCCACCAACGTTGATTTGTATCTTATTCGTTCTTCCACGCTCGCAAGGCACACATCCATACCATTAGCCTCTGTCATGAACCTTCTAAAAGATCAACGCACGGAAAATTGTCAAAATGGCGGCGCTAATGGCCCTGTCACACCAGAACGTTTTAGGCCAACGCGAGCGTTACGTGTTGTGATTTTTGGTTGTGTTGTGTTGTGATTTTATCAACTATTTTTTAACGCGCTGCTCACGCGTTGGCCTAAAACGTTCTGGTGTGACAGGGCCATTAACAACAGCAACACGTGTGTCTTCAATGTCAGAACTTTATGGCTTACGACGGAGCTCTAAAGGCTGTGGCTATTTCGGAAGAATAAACCGTAGGCATAAGGCTGAATGTCATCCAAAACCGTAACATTAGAAAAGAAAAAGAAACAGTGACTGAAAAAAAAATTGTTTGAAAGTGTGCTGCGCTATACGTACGTGCGTAGTAGCTAGCTGTACTTTGACGTTTACATTGTAAATGTATGCAGTTAATGTTGGGCCGACGTTCCTCATGCAACGTTGCCAAACTTCTTTGTTGACAAACTGTTAATATTTGTTAATGTTATGAATGCTTGCTATTTACCCTCTGTTAACAATTTAGGTGTAAATTTAGTCCGAAAAAAACCCAAAACGGTGGCGTCCAGAAATTTGGCACACAATTAACCGAGTGTTCCCTCGGTTAATTGTGTGCCAAATTTCTGGCGCAATTAGTAAACAATTCTTGGAAAATCCAAGTTTAATATTTACGATATTCTTTTAATAGTAAATGTCATTTATGACCTATGTGACGTTTCAGTCAATAAAGGGTGAAAGATACTAGATTTCACAGGCGTCTACATTTATTATGACACTATAAAAAGTGTTTAAAACTGGTTGGTTTTCAAATTAACATTGCAGGATTCAGGAATGATGAGGTTTAACGCCCATAATAGTAATTATGTGAACAAAGTGCTTGTGTGTAAAGGCCCAAATTTACATTTGATGTCCACACAAAAAATACAAAATGCAAAAAGAATATTGCTTGTATGAATTGGCCCCAGAAAATATTTACTATATGGCATTCAAATATATGGCATTCAAATAAAGCTTTAGTTCAGTGTCACTGACCAAAACAATTGTAGGCACTAATTAGTTAAAATGTTGGGCCTAACCGGTTTTCTAAGGAGCATAAATACACTTCAAGTGCAGGAAAGCAAATCTAGTTTCATGATTGGCTATCTTTTTAATAAGTATTTCCCCGCACTTCACTAACCGTCTGTTTTCCTTCCTCCGTGGTACGGCATAACGTTAGTCTTACGGGTGAGCTCGGAAGCCATATTGACAAATTTCCGCAAAACGCCCTCTTCGGTTGATTTTCGTCCATTCATGACAGAGGCTAATTGTGTCCGCATAGCCCGCACGTACGTGGACGTGTCACGGCACAATACATGTACTTTCCCTGCTTACGGGCGAGGCACGCTGATCGCGCGGTCGCGTTGTAAGCCCCGTCTTTGTGGATGATACACCGGCGGTCGCGTGGTGTTGTGATCAGCCAACTATTTACAGCATAGAAATCAAATACGATTTTCTGCCATTTTCTGCCATTGCCACGAAGTCCGTCCCCCACACGATCACGTCGTCCAGATAAACTACCGCACTTGCCACGGCAGTCCATTCAGCACCTGTTCAATCGGGCGCTCGAACGTCGCTGGCGCGTTACACAGCCCGAACGACATCAATATGAACTGGTACAGCCCGTTATGCATTATGAAGGCCTTCTCCTCCCGGCCCTCCTTCTCCATCCCGACCTGCCAGTAACCGCTGGCCAGGTAGAGGGTGATGAACCACTTTGCTCCGCTTAACACGTCGAGGTCGTCCTCGATCCCGGGGATGGGATATGCGTCCTTGGTGGTCACCTCGTTGACCCTCTGGTAGTCCACGCAAAAACGGACGGTCCCGTCCTTCTTCCGAACCGACACAACTGGCGACAACTAGGGGCTACCGGAGGTTCCACCACGCCATCCCGCGGCATCTGCTGTACCTGTTGATCGGCCTCTTGCCTCTTATGGAGCGGCAACCTCCTTGGTGGTTGGCAAATAGGCGCCGCGTCTTCCGTGTTAATGGCGTGTCTGACCAGTTCCGTGTGCCCCAGGCGACCGTCAGGGCCGGTGAACGCTCCGGCGAACTCTGTCAGTAACCCCGCCGGTCGGGAACGTTGGGTCCGGTTGAGGTCCGCCGCTCCCAGTTCCAGGAGGTCTTGTAGGAGGAACCTCCGGCTGTGCGTTCGTTGAAGCATGGCCGGCGGCAGACCCTCGCCGCCCCTCTTTCAGCTCTATCACGCCTAACTTCTCCACCGGCGAGAAGAGAGCCAAACGGCTGCCCTGTTAGATCGTCTCTAGGTCGGCTGTCGGGTTGAAGACCCTCAGCGGCACGGTTTCATATTTGTGTCAACCAGCCCGGTGGCGATGCAACCCGGCAGTCGTCCGTAGCCTCCAAGTTGAGGTAGACCATCCCGACTCCCGCTCGCGACCCCCTACTTAGTTCGCCGGCGAGGATTGCTTCGTGGCCGGCCGGAACCACCATGTTCTCCGTGTGATCGTCCCAATGCCACTTGCAGTGGTACTTCGACAGAAAGTCAATCCCCAGAATTACGTCCGACTCGATCTCAGCTCCTGGGAAGACCGACTCAGGCCGTTTGTTTTATCTCGAAGGATTGATAAATGCATTTTACATGGAGGATTTTGTAAAAAATGATAGGCAGTTGGAGAACTTTGTAAGATCGAGAGTGCATCTCAGCAAAAAATGCCTTTGGAATACATGAAAACAAATGGTAGGCAGTTGGAGGATTTTGTAAGATCGAGAGTGCATCCCAGCAAAAATGCCCTTTGGAGTACATGAATATGAGATAAATGCGTCCTAACGGACGGGAGAGCCGCAGCACTCCAAGGACAAACGTCCTGCCACAAACTCGATCAAAAGAGGGAAGCGACCATCGCTCGCTCCGGAATGTCACAAAGTTTCAAAGTTTAAGGACACAGACCAACGATCAAAGCTGTGAGTTGGCAGAAATTAGCTTTGTAAATTAATCATATCGCTTGATAACAAATTTCCAGGGGATACCACGTGGAGGTTTTCTGCCATTTCCCCCGAACGTCGCTTGCGCGCTACACAGCCCGAACGGCATCAATGTGAACTGGTACAGACCGTTATGCATTCCGAAGGCCTTATTCTCCCGGTCCTCCTTCTCCATCCCGACCTGCCAGTAGCCGCTGGCCAGGTCCAGGGTGCTGAACCACTTCACTCCGCTTAACACGTCGAGGTTGTCCTCGATCCCGGGGATGGGATATGTGTCCTTGATGGTCACCTCGTTGACCCTCCGGTAGTTCACGCAAAAACGGACGGTCCCGTCCTTCTTCCGGACCAACACCACTGGCGACGACCAGGGGCTACCGGAGGGTTTCATCACGCCATCCCGCGGCATCTGCTGTACCTGTTGGTCGGCCTCTTGCCTCTTATGGAGCGGCAACCTCCTGAGTGGTTGGCGAATAGGCGCCGCGTCTACCGTTTTAATGGCGTGTCTGGTCAGTTCCGTGTGCCCCAGACGACCGTCGGGGCCGGTGAACGCTCCGGCGAACTTTGTCAGTAACCCCGCCATTCGGGAATGTTGGGTCCGGTTGAGGTCCGTCGCTCCTCGTTCCAGGAGGTCTTGTAGGAGGAACCTCCGGCTGTGCGTTAGTTGGAGCATGGCCGGCGGCAGACCCTCGCCGCCCCTCTTTCAGCTCTATCACGCATAACTCCTCAACCGGCGAGAAGAGAGCCAAACGGCTGCCCTGTTAGATTGTCACTGGGTCGGCTGTCGGATTGAAGACCCTCACCGGCACGGTTCCATTTTTGGTGTCAACCAGCCCGGTGGCGATGCAACCCGGCAGTCGTCCGTAGCCTCCAAGTTGAGGTAGACCATCCCGACTCCCGCTCGCGACCCCCTACTTAGTTCGCCGGCGAGGATTGCTTCGTGGCCGGCCGGAACCACCATGTTCTCCGTGTGGTCGTCCCAATGCCACTTGCAGTGGTACTTCGACAGAAAGTCAATCCCCAGAATCACGTCCGGCTCGAGTCTCGACCATGGTAAAGGTGTGGTTCACGTGGAGGTCTCCCACTCCTAACTCGAAGTTCCCCCTTCTCCTCGCCAGCATAGGACTGCCGTCCACCATCATCAGGCCTGCAGGGCGAGGAACGGAGGCTCCGTCACTCGGCGCTGAGCCAGGCATTGTGGAAACGTTCTGCGATCAGGCTCACCGTCGCCTGGTGTCGAGGAGGCAACACACTGGCCTGGTGTGCGGAGCAGCGTTGACGGTTCTGCTCCATTGGCTTGCGTGAGGAGCAACTGCAGTTTCTCCGCTTTTGTTGTCCTGTGTGCAGCTCCTCTCCGTGGACTCCCGTGCGGAGCAGCACCGACGGCTCCGCTTCGTTGGCTTTTGTGCGGAGCAGTGCCGACGGCTCAGCTCAATTGGATCGTGTGCGGAGCAGCTCCATTGGCTCCGCTCCGCTCAAGACATTGCCGATGCTAACAGGGAAAGGCCTATGTAATAAGTAACTATTAGTTCTCTGTTGGCGGGACAGACGTATCCCCATACTTTTGTTTGGGCACTGGATAAACTGGCTCAAGGTCAAACGTTCAATGCAATCGGTGTTGACCTTTCCGTCCCGTGCTTCTCTCACGGCCAGCTGTATGTATAGCTGCCTCTCGGACCGGCAACGCCTTGAAACTCAGCATCCTAGCACCCAACAGTCAAACACGCAACGTGGTCTATCCCGAAGCACTGCAGCACTCACTTACGACGACACAATTACATTCAGTAATTACCACAATTGACCACTTATTTCTTTCCTTTTTCCGGCCAACACCGGGTACAAAATGCTTCCTGACCCACATCACATTTAATTGTACACATACGCAGTTAACTTATACACTCTACCCATCTAGCGGGTGCCGAAAGTACAAGTCTGATCGGGTTTACTCTTGGTATGCAATTATTGCGTAATGCCTAATATATATAGATTGAGGTGACATCATGATGCCCGTGTTCATAATACCAACTAATAAATACCTCAGAGAGTTAATAACTTCTACTTGGTCCAGACGCTATCATGTGAGGGTGTATTAAGAGGTGATATAAACCCCACCCATCTAGCAGGTGCCGCGCAAAGCGCGGCACGCGCGGCACCCTGCTAGTCAATGATATTTACATTGCCAAGTTGATCGTGTACCATTGACCAATCCAGATGGTAATAACAAAACAAATTAATACATATTTGACATTCGTGTACTGGAAGGAATAATTTCATTGGGTGGCAGATGGAATGGTCCACTCCACAAAAAACACTTAGGATCTAAGTCAAAGTACTTCTTGGAATTAACATGGGGCAGAATTTCCAGCAAGTGTGTTGTTATTGTTAATGTCTTGGTTGTTAATGTCTTTGTTGTATGTTTGTCCAATAGGCGTGTGGGTGTGTCAGGACGGCACTAGTGATGTGGAGTACAGAAACTGGAATGTAGGAGAGCCAAATAACAGTGGAGGTATAGAGCATTGTGCATACGCAGGAACGGCTGGCTGGAATGATAATCCGTGTCAGAACAAAATTCCAGTTATCTGCCAACAACCAAAGCTACAATATTGGAAGCGACTAGCTTTTCACCATTGACAACAACAAAAAAACATAGGCTTTTCTCTTAAGATTGTAAAGTAAGATGCTATTTTTGAATTAAGGCAGCATGTTTAAATCAGGCCAATTATCCTGACATTCATATTTTTGTGTAGACTTATAGTAGTGTTGTTACTTCTCAAAATTATAGCGGATTGGTGGTTCTTGTAAAACAATATAATGTGTAAGTTCACCCGAGAACGTACCAGAGTTTACGAGAAACCAAACTTCCGGGCACATCAAATAGGAGCTTCAACGTGTAAAGTGAGTTGCTTTCTTGTAATACTTTGTTTGGATGCTGTTCTTTTCACTTAACGGTACAATTGTAGATACAAACTTTTTAACAAACATTTTTCATTTCAATTACAAAATGTGAGCGATATATCAAATTTGTGAAAAGAAAGGTGAAACCATACATGTACAGTATAAGGCAGTCGTTGCATATAATCCGTGTACACGTTTGCACACGTCAGCGTCAGAGCATGCAGTACAACGATTTTGAGAGACGAGCTTTCTCTTCCCGACAATAAGCCAAACATGTAGTTACCTGGGGCCAATTTCATAAAACATGTAAGCACAAACATTTGCTTAGCACGCAAAAAGTCTTGCTCAGTAAAAACAGGTTATCGACCAAAACTCCAAATGCTTTTCGCTCAAAGCAAAAAACAGCTGAATAGCAGTCGCAAACAATAAACACCAACTGAAATGTTGGTTTGTAACCCTGCTTTTTAATAAGAACTTGTTTTCAGGCTAAGCACATTGTTATGCTTACACGTTTTTTGAAATTGGGCCCTGTTGTTCAGGTCAAAAAAGTGTCCCTACTTTTTTTCAATAATTGATATAGTCACGCATGTCTTTATATTTTAAACAACATTTTTTCATCTATATTTATGGTCATTTTATTATAGAGATCTTCTTAAAATTAGCAACAGGTAAAAGTCCTATAGCCGGCGGTTCGAGGTGTTCAGAAGTTCAATTGTAACCAATAGGCGCGAGACTTTTATAGACTATTCAAAGGAAATCTACAGTTTGATGTCAAATTACCAGAGAGGTAACTTTAATACTGAAAACAATGTAGCCTGGTGGGCGCACCCCTCTGTGCACAAAGATAGGGAAAAGCCTGAAAATTGTGTGATTTTGTGTTGGGCAATTGCATTTATATTGCATCTTGTATACCGAACCAATTCAGGAATGAAGTTAATAAGACCAAAACTGAAAGCCACAATCTGAAATGAGTGTTTATTCCACTAAGTATGTACTAACTTTGTTTACACTAAATATAATATTATGGGGCACTGTGGTCTATTAGTTTGGTGCACTTGAATTTTTTACCAAATTCGAGATATCCAGAGTTTCGAGTTACGCAAAGTTCATAATTTTTCCAAAATCATAAAAATGTACATGATATGAGTCGCATTGAAAACGTTCAAGTACTTTTAACTCGATGCAAAATACGTTATTTAGCTCACTCTCCTTTAACATTGAATTAATTGTGTATTTTTTCAATCACAAATCATATTTTCGCTCAGATTATATATTGTTCTTACCTAAAAGTGTCTGCTCTGTGAATAAATGTAACAATAAACCACTCAAACTGTGTAACTTTGCGTAGCAAATATTTATTTCATGTCGTTTGTTGATGGCTAATGTTAACGTTTGTGGAACGAGCGATCAATAGGTTTTCGAGTTAGCCGGGTTTTCTCGAGTTAGCCGGATTTTCTCGAGTTAGCCGGGTTTTCTCAAGGATTTTCGACTTGTTTTGATTTTTAGACCAAAAGAGATTTATAAAATACAGACTCATTAGTAGTATTGCGCACGCTTAATCATGATCATGATGATCACGTGAGAGGGTTTAACTAATAACAGGAAAATGTGTTCGATTTTCACAGGAGTCTGATTTTCATACGACACTGGCTCATGGGCCGGAACACATCTACTGACAATCGCCTTCGGCTCAGGCATTAACGCGTCCAGGCCCATGAGCCAGTTTTAAAACCGGCCCTAACTCCCTAGGGTGTGTGCAAACAAGCATATTGATTTTTGAGGGGTTGGGAGGGTTAGGGTTAATGATCATTATATTGCTCACGGTCGTGGTTGGTCTGCTTCTTACGACCTTCGCAAATCAGGACAACGTTCTGCAGGTGGCGCCGTGGTTGATTTCTCGCTCAAAGAAGCAAAAGAGCGGGTCAATTTGAACTGATCTTGCTTGATTGGTAAGGGTCGCAGTTATTTTCGCTACTGCTGGTTATTTTTTTTTGAATGTTGACACTAATGGTTAAAACTAGTTGTGTTTAGCTGCTTAGTTTTGCGTTTTCAACCGCGGCGACTGGAGAAGGCCGCGATTTTATTAAAACGTGTCGAACTCGATCGGCCCTACATTATATTGCACGCATCTAATCCAGCTGATCTAAAAAACGTGCCTCGGGATCGGTAAAACGCGGAACTCTGACAATTAAATGCCTTTCCGGCGGAATTTTGCCAAGAAAATAATTAGAGCAGTTATTGAGGATATAGGACTCTTGTCTCTGTTCATATTACGATATTGCGATCATTATGAAGGTTGGTTCTGCAGCCGTAAACATGCCCCCTCCCCATAACGTTGGACCATGCTTGGACAATGTGGCGATAACGCACAGACCAGCATGTATGGTGGCCCTGAAGGGACAACGCAGATCGTGAATATTGACGTCAATATTCACGACAAATTTCACGACTTTCCTTAAAGTCGCGAATATTGACGTCAAATTTGACGTCGATATTCGTGTCAAATTTCACGACTTTCCCCGAAAGTCGCGAATATTGACGTCAATATTCGCGACAAAATTCACGACTTTCCTCAAAGTCGCGAATATTGACGTCAAATTTGACGTCAATTTTCGCGACTTTCCAAAAAAGTCGCGAATATTGACGTCAAATTTGACGTCAATATTCGCGACTTGCCCCCAAAGTCGCAAATATTTTGACGCGAATTTTTGCTACAGCAAGCTAGGTTTTGGCTAGTCTTGTTCCGGGGCGCGCACCGTCCGTCTAGTCTAGTACAGTATGCATGCAGTTCATCAATCATCAATACTCCGAAAACGGACCTATTGAGGGCGCCCTCGATTGTCACGAGAGATCAGTGGATTTGTTTCAAAGTTAAAGGTAGGATACACCATTGGTAATTGCTTGAATTATCATGAATGGGTGGATTTGGGGGGGTTGTATTTTATAGTAAATCTCGTTTAACTGACCTGTCCGACGTTTTACAATAATTTATGGAAGGCGAGAAAATCACGAAAAAACAGCCGTCAGGCAGTTGAATATTCTTAGGTTATTAGGTGTTTTTGGCGATATTCTTAATGTTATTATGTGTTTTGGGCGATCCGGCGATCGCGAATTTATTTTTATAAAATTATATTTTGCGGAATAATTACAGGATATCTAGCGCGATCAATTTGCTGGATGCCTAAAATCATAATTTACCTTCAAATGAGTAAGATATTTCTTAATAATTCGGTAGTAAATATTGTTGATGTCTGCAAATGGTGTATCCTACCTTTAAGTTCAGTTCAGTTCATGTAGCCTGGTGGGCGCACCCCTCTGTGCACAAAGCTAGGGAAAAGCCTGAAAATTGTGTGATTTTGTGTTGGGCAATTGCATTTATATTGCATCTTGTATACCGAACCAATTCAGGAATGAAGTTAATAAGACCAAAACTGAAAGCCACAATCTGAAATGAGTGTTTATTCCACTAAGTATGTACTAACTTTGTTTACACTAAATATAATATTATGGGGCACTGTGGTCTATTAGTTTGGTGCACTTGAATTTTTTACCAAATTCGAGATATCCAGAGTTTCGAGTTACGCAAAGTTCATAATTTTTCCAAAATCATAAAAATGTACATGATATGAGTCGCATTGAAAACGTTCAAGTACTTTTAACTCGATGCAAAATACGTTATTTAGCTCACTCTCCTTTAACATTGAATTAATTGTGTATTTTTTCAATCACAAATCATATTTTCGCTCAGATTATATATTGTTCTTACCTAAAAGTGTCTGCTCTGTGAATAAATGTAACAATAAACCACTCAAACTGTGTAACTTTGCGTAGCAAATATTTATTTCATGTCGTTTGTTGATGGCTAATGTTAACGTTTGTGGAACGAGCGATCAATAGGTTTTCGAGTTAGCCGGGTTTTCTCGAGTTAGCCGGATTTTCTCGAGTTAGCCGGGTTTTCTCAAGGATTTTCGACTTGTTTTGATTTTTAGACCAAAAGAGATTTATAAAATACAGACTCATTAGTAGTATTGCGCACGCTTAATCATGATCATGATGATCACGTGAGAGGGTTTAACTAATAACAGGAAAATGTGTTCGATTTTCACAGGAGTCTGATTTTCATACGACACTGGCTCATGGGCCGGAACACATCTACTGACAATCGCCTTCGGCTCAGGCATTAACGCGTCCAGGCCCATGAGCCAGTTTTAAAACCGGCCCTAACTCCCTAGGGTGTGTGCAAACAAGCATATTGATTTTTGAGGGGTTGGGAGGGTTAGGGTTAATGATCATTATATTGCTCACGGTCGTGGTTGGTCTGCTTCTTACGACCTTCGCAAATCAGGACAACGTTCTGCAGGTGGCGCCGTGGTTGATTTCTCGCTCAAAGAAGCAAAAGAGCGGGTCAATTTGAACTGATCTTGCTTGATTGGTAAGGGTCGCAGTTATTTTCGCTACTGCTGGTTATTTTTTTTTGAATGTTGACACTAATGGTTAAAACTAGTTGTGTTTAGCTGCTTAGTTTTGCGTTTTCAACCGCGGCGACTGGAGAAGGCCGCGATTTTATTAAAACGTGTCGAACTCGATCGGCCCTACATTATATTGCACGCATCTAATCCAGCTGATCTAAAAAACGTGCCTCGGGATCGGTAAAACGCGGAACTCTGACAATTAAATGCCTTTCCGGCGGAATTTTGCCAAGAAAATAATTAGAGCAGTTATTGAGGATATAGGACTCTTGTCTCTGTTCATATTACGATATTGCGATCATTATGAAGGTTGGTTCTGCAGCCGTAAACATGCCCCCTCCCCATAACGTTGGACCATGCTTGGACAATGTGGCGATAACGCACAGACCAGCATGTATGGTGGCCCTGAAGGGACAACGCAGATCGTGAATATTGACGTCAATATTCACGACAAATTTCACGACTTTCCTTAAAGTCGCGAATATTGACGTCAAATTTGACGTCGATATTCGTGTCAAATTTCACGACTTTCCCCGAAAGTCGCGAATATTGACGTCAATATTCGCGACAAAATTCACGACTTTCCTCAAAGTCGCGAATATTGACGTCAAATTTGACGTCAATTTTCACGACTTTCCAAAAAAGTCGCGAATATTGACGTCAAATTTGACGTCAATATTCGCGACTTGCCCCCAAAGTCGCAAATATTTTGACGCGAATTTTTGCTACAGCAAGCTAGGTTTTGGCTAGTCTTGTTCCGGGGCGCGCACCGTCCGTCTAGTCTAGTACAGTATGCATGCAGTTCATCAATCATCAATACTCCGAAAACGGACCTATTGAGGGCGCCCTCGATTGTCACGAGAGATCAGTGGATTTGTTTCAAAGTTAAAGGTAGGATACACCATTGGTAATTGCTTGAATTATCATGAATGGGTGGATTTGGGGGGGTTGTATTTTATAGTAAATCTCGTTTAACTGACCTGTCCGACGTTTTACAATAATTTATGGAAGGCGAGAAAATCACGAAAAAACAGCCGTCAGGCAGTTGAATATTCTTAGGTTATTAGGTGTTTTTGGCGATATTCTTAATGTTATTATGTGTTTTGGGCGATCCGGCGATCGCGAATTTATTTTTATAAAATTATATTTTGCGGAATAATTACAGGATATCTAGCGCGATCAATTTGCTGGATGCCTAAAATCATAATTTACCTTCAAATGAGTAAGATATTTCTTAATAATTCGGTAGTAAATATTGTTGATGTCTGCAAATGGTGTATCCTACCTTTAAGTTCAGTTCACGAAATTTGTTTCTAAACTGTTTCTAAGCCCGTTTTCTGAGTATGGATGATCGACGAACAACTGCATAGACGGACGGCTCGCCCCGGACAAATAGAAAAACTCGGTCTTGGAGCAAGACTAGCCAAAACCTAGCTTGTGGAAGAAAATTCGCGTCAAAATATTTGCGACTTTCGGGGCAAGTCGCGAATATTGATGTCAAATTTGACGTCAATATTCGCGACTTTTTTGGAAAGTCGTGAATATTGACGTCAAATTTGACGTCAATATTCGCGACTTTGAGGAAAGTCGTGGATTTTGTCGCGAATATTAACGTCAATATTCGCGACTTTCGGGGAAAGTCGTGAAATTTGACGCGAATATCGACGTCAAATTTGACGTCAATATTCGCGACTTTGGGGGAAAGTCTTGAATATTGACGTTAAATTTGACGTCAATATTCACGACTTTCCCCAAAAGTCGTGAAATTTGTCGTGAATACTGACGTCAATATTCACGATCTGCGTAGTCCCTTCAGGGCCACCATAAGCATGCCTGGGTATAATGCCGATTATGCGGCGATAAGAAACTGACCAAACACGCTGAAAAACTGTAAGTACCTGGCCGTACGTGCGAGCTCTGAGCACAAGGGGGCTGCCTGAAAAATGACGAATTTCCCATAACCTGTCGGCAAATTCACAAAAACATCGTGACTACGAAGAAAGGATTCTAAGGCTTTTCGCTGCTCGGGTCTAAAATCTTCGAGGGATAATATTTTCGCTGCATAATTCAAACAACACGACAGATCTACGGACGACATACGACGCTGAATATCCGCCATTTTGTCTTAAATGTCATGCTTTAACTGCATCAAATTTGATGACGTCGGGATTCAACCGCGTTGTGATTAGACACTCCACATCTTTGCCCTGCCTATACTTATCTGTATTCGCATACGAGGTCATGCGCTAGAAATGTGGCGCAAAATATAGGACAAACATAAGATTTCAAAAACCGTTGATCCAAGGCGAAAAAGTAGCTCCAGTCAATTTGCATAAATAGTGGCCGTATGAGGTCGCTGTTCGCGCTGTGTGATCTTTGCACGGGGAGCGCGAGCGTATTATGCGGGGGCGCGCGTGGCGTGTGGGTGGATAAAGACAGACGGATAACGACGAACGCGCCTTGACAAAGGCTAGTCAGGTACGGAATAGGACTATTTTGAAATATGTTAGTAGAACCTTGATACCTTTCAAATACTCGGGTTGATCGTAAAGCCATTGCATGACATCTGTTTGATTTGGGGAACCAATCCATGAATTTGTTTGATATGTAAGTTTTTAAAACAAAATACAACACAGCTTTTTCCTATGCTCAATCAAAGTTTCCAAATCCAAAAATCGCAAGGCATGTTCATAATAACGATAATTACTACCGAGCAGGATGCGACAGATTAGTTTTTGAATTAATTCCAAGTGGTTAGACTGTGCTAATGTCAATGACGAATGCCAAACCTGACGGTAGCATATTCCGTTACTGGTTGAATATAACCCTTATACCCAATAACCAACTCATTCATAGTTAATCCACCTGTCTTGAGTTTACGAAGCATGAACAATTTTCGATTAGTCTTATTTATGATGTCAGTCATGTGACCGTCCCATTTTAGGTTGCTCTGAAGAGTGACCCCTAAAAGTTTAACTCTGGAAACAATGGGTAATTGTGTATCAGAAATAGAGTATGAGATTTCCGGGATGTTCTTTCTGCCAAAATAAACCTGTAAAGTTTGACATTTAGCAGGAATCAAGAAAAAAACATTATTATTCGACCAATCATTCAAATTATTAAGATCGAGTTGAATTTTACTCTCCTTGTTAAATAATCGAGTTTCTCCCAAAGTCATGTCATCAATCTATTTCCAACATCTATTATAACTCGTGTCAAGAGCACTGTTTATGCTAGAAATATTACTGGACCAAGTTTGGTGCCTTGAGGAACCCCCCCCCCCCCCCCCTCCGCCCCCAGATAGGGTTTGTCAGTCAGGTAATAAGTGCTTATATCGGAACCTTTGCTATCGCTCTGTAAGAAAACTTACAACCCACATAACAACTGAAGGAAAAAAAAAAACTCAAGGAGTCTGTATACGGCAACCTTGTGATCATTGGTGTCAAATGCCTTGCTAAAATCGGTGAGTATTAGGGTACTGATATTGTTAGGTTTGTTTGCACCAGATATAAGGTGATGACATCAACAATGCAGTGGGTGCTAGAAATACCTTTGCGATTTCCAAATTGTCAAATATATGTTTTAGAATTAATGGAATTCATTATGCATTTACATATGAAGCTTTCAGCGACTTTGGCTAACAGGGGAGTGAGAGAGATTGGCCTAAGTTTCTGCAAAGTGGGTGGTTTCACTTTGGGAACAGGCACCACATTAGCTTGCTTCCATTGAAATGGAACAACACCTTGACTGAACGATGAGTTAAGAATATTAGTTACAGGCGTGCTAAATTCATATTCAAATTCTTTGAGAATCTTTGGTCCCCAGCTTTACTCGCTGAAATCTTCCTCAGTTCTTTATAAGTTTCCCATGGTTGGATTTCTGGAGGAATTGATGGAGCAGGCAGGTAAGCTGGAAAATCATGCAAACTGATTGGAACTTGGGTTTGAGAGAAACCGGCAAGGTAATTATTAATCTCGTTAGCAATCAATTTACTATTACTGGGATCAATACCCTCAACATGAATGGTTAAAGCGCCATTGTTTAGGTTTGCCAAGTTACGGATTTGTCGGTGCCACCTTCCTGGGTCAGTTTTTTGCAACTTACGTACCCTTCCAGCATAGACTGTTTAGCAGGTATTATTTGCCGAGTACCTTGTCTGGACATTCCTTTGAATTTGTGTTGATTCTTGTCGGCTTAAATACTGTGGTGAGTTTTACCGTCGTGAGAGACGCGAAAGTACACACGACTCGGAATATCGGTACAGAACACAGGTTTAATATTCCCGGCGATCGGACACAAAGTCAGAACAGCAACTCTCTCATTCGCATCTTGTACAATGTACTCATTCAATACGGTATTTACAAATGGAATAAAAGAACCAAACATTCTAACCATATTATTTATAACAGAATTCTATAGATACATAAAATAAGGTAGCGTGTAGCGTGGCAAAACAATAAAACGCACTCCGCCAAAAGAGGGCGCTAGCGCGACTAAACAAGTTCGCGCTGTTTACACGAGGTTCTAAATCACGCACAGCATGCAATGCATGCAATGTACATACATCGTCAATGCAAGCAGGCGCTCGGCGCCCACAGCGCAAACGCGTACAGACCATTGCAATTCGTATTATCAGGTAATCTCTTACAGATAATCAATAATCAATAACTAATAATCAATACCCAATAAATGTCATGTAATTTCACAACACTCTCCCTCACTTCGTTAGGAGGTTACTTATACCTCGAAAGTCATATCCAATATAAATCTAATTAGGTCCACTGTACATTTAAAGCAATCAAATGTGTATCAATCAACTTTTGTACAAAGATGCACCATTCACTGAAAATTACAAACATTTCCTGAATTGAATTGTTGCTTTCGTCTTATTTCTTTTACAGAGATGACGGTCACGAATTCAGCTAGACAAACTGTGTGACTGACGAATAATTACAGTCTGAAAATGTTCCTCAAATTTTCTAACTGAACTGTTTACAACTGTTTTTAGGGCCTATTTCTCAACTGGGATACATTGGTTGCTGAAAACTGAACAAACTGTCTAATGACTGTCTTTCCGCATTGTGAACTGCAAAACTCAAAGTTTAATCCATGCTCAATAAAGCAAATAACAATTGCCATAAGCTCATTCTATGTACAATGGTAGGTAAGTAAGTAAAGATTAATGCTAGAATTTAACAAACATTTCGGTTTGAAAGACGTTTCAAATGTTGTTCTCATTCAATCTATATAGACAACTTCTATATTTAGTGACTATACAGTGTATACAACTTTATAAGACGGAGCAATCTGAGGCTACCATAAAACAGCCATAGCTGAGCCAATTCTGGAAAAAACCTCTTGGATCTGACAACCATTGATATGCAATCTTAAATGAGTAAACCGGTTGCCAAATAGCATGGTCATTCAGTTTAGCAATGTCACAAGACAATCTAAATCAGTTTAACAAGACTATAGCCTACATTAAATGATTCATTAGCGCCATACATTACAGTTCATCGGTACCTTAAGAGATTCTACAGGCATCGTCATCAACAACACAATTGTATAGCGATCGTCGACGGTAAGCTAATTCAATAACGATCGTCAAAAACAAGCGAATTCAATAATGATTGTCGACAAAGCAAATTGAATAACAAGCGAATATAACGATCGTCAACAATTACTACAATTTTCAACTTTCCTCCCCTTCTCAAAACAAAAGAGAATCTATGCATTCAATTATCAATATTCATTCAATATATTCAAAGGAATTATCAGTAATCATTTCATAAATAAGCCATCTACAATCAACATGTATATTTACAAGGAACTCAACAGTTCGTTGTTCACTTCGGATTCTTGGGGTGTCTGGTATTCTCGTAGTTGTTGGCAACGACTTGTTGCTGCTTCAAGTTCATGTGACCTGATGCCGGAGATGACAGCTGATGTAATGTCCACCAGGAGGGATCTACGCAGCTCAGCTACCTCTTCACGAACGATGACTGTAACCTCTCTGATCAGATCGGACTTGGTTGTGGCAAAGGCACGTCCGATGTTCGGTCCAAGGGCGTCAGTCCGTGCCCTCAGGACGTTCTGTGTCTTCGCCGCTACCGCTTCTATTTTTTTGTCTAGCGTCTCGAGCTTCTCTATAACTGCTGATGGGTAGACGGCAGCTCGTTTGGCGACTAGTTCGTCGGCTTCATCAAAATGAAATGTCCAAGCTGCTGACGACTGATGCCTTTTGGGGGGCTGCGACGTCGGGGTGGACTATTCTCCAAGGGGCTGGGTGATATGGGCTCCGTCACTGGTCGGTAGGGACTTGGTTCATCACGCACCGGGGTGGATTCATGAAGGGGAGTGGGCATGGTGAGCTCATGATGGTGAGCTGCAGTCGTCTCAGTCGTCTTCTCCATCGTAGCTGGTTCTTCAGAAAGGGATAGGAACTTTGCTAGTATTCCCCAATAACTGTCTTGGTTGCCGCATAGAATCAGTGTCCTTTCATGTAGTTGGTGCCACTCTGTTCCCTCTAGAATGATGTCTATCCCTGGTATCTCATCGTTAAGCTCGCACAGTTTTGCACTCCAGTTTCCGGCCCGTGCGATGTAGTCCAAAACAGCGACTATCTTCTCTGGCTTGTCGCGGAGGAGTTCTGCTGGTCTCTCTCCTTTCTCTAAAGCTATTCCGGTCGCTGCCGATAACAGTTCTTCCTTTGTTAAAAGGAAAGAGGCGTTCACGGCACGGCTCAGCCACCTCTCCAACAGTTGTGTCTGGGTTGCCGGTCTCAGCAATCGGGCAACACCTGGGATGTCCCTAAACAATCCGTTGTTGTGATGCTTCTGGATGTGCTCTCTTGTTTCCCGCCGGGATCCAAACAGTGTCCAGTGATCCAAGCAGATCCACGACCGATGGCTAAACCATGGTATATGTCCCTCGCAGTAGTAGTGCCGGACCCGTTCGCTACGTCTTAGTCTGACGTCTCCAGAGCAAATCTTGCAGAGTCTAGTGGGTAATGTCAACCGTTTTCTTAATTTTCCATCGAGAATAACACTGGTAGTCTGGGACATATCCTCCGTCTCCAAGATCCAAATGGTAACTGTTGAATTCGTCATGTTCCAAATTTTAAATCATAGGCGCGTCAATGTGTACATTCTAAACGCACAACGCAGGGCGCGTCATTCTGGCGCAGTCGCAGGTCCGTAGATGATCAACCCATTGTTCTAGGTCAATTGATTCAGTGCCACTTGCGCACGAGTCCGCGAACGAGTAACCGGTCCTACACCTTTATCCCTTATAGAAACAAGGTTGCTGCGTCACATACAGCATTATTCTCAGAGTCACTTTTTACACGGGGGTTCCTGATTAAGTTCTGTTGCCGCGTAGCCAACTTGGGGACCTCACTTGCAACATATGGCTGAAGTCTGTCATGGTGCAGCACTTTGTCTCCTTTTTTACATCTTATCTTGTAGATGCAGTCATTCATACGCGATATCACAACACAGGGTCCTTTCCACGGGGTTTGTAGTTTTGGACTCTATCCTTTGTGTCTGCTTGTGTCCAGATAGTAAACAAGGTCTGCGGGGTTGTACTTCCTCTCAACAATGTGTGTATCGTAGCTATGTTTTTGCCGTTCAGCACTGCGGCCTAGATGTTCTCTGGCTAGGGCATGACAGTTTTCCATTTGGTTCCTCATTTCAGTCACATATTCCACTGTGGTTACGTGGCTTCCCTCGTTCAATGGCTTTGGGTACAGATCATCAATCGGTAGATTCACCTCCCTCCCAAACATTAGCATATTTGGTGTAAATCCAGTAGCAGGATGTACAGTGCTCCGGTACGCTGCAGTCAATAAAGGAATATGTTCATCCCAGTTCCTCTGGTTTTTATCCACGTAACTCCTTATCATAGTCACGAGTGTCGCATTGAAGCGCTTGATAATTCCATTTGAAGAGGGGTGATACGGGGAAGTTCTTGTTTTAGCAACATCTAACAAACGGCACGTCTCTTTGAAGAGTTCGCTTTCAAAGTTACGACCTTGATCAGTATGTATTTCCAGGGGATATCCATAACGACTAATAAAGTCATGCACTAGTTGCTTTTCTATTGTTTCCGCCTGCTGATTAGGGATTGGGTACGCTTCAATCCATCTTGTGAAATTGTCACCAATCACCAGCACATACTGATTGTCTCGTTCTGAACACGGAAATGGTCCCATAACGTCCAATGAAACGCGGTCGAGGGGAACTCGATAATCCTGAAGAGGTGCTCTTGGCTTCCTGTGAGGTTTTTTCTAGCACCACATACACTACAACTGCGAATATGTTCCTTCACATCCACTGCCATCCTGTACCAATAGTACCGTTGTTTTACCTTTGCCGTCGTCTTCGCGACTCCCATGCTGGTGGCTGTGATGGAATCGTGACATTCAGCGAGAACCTCTTTACGAAGTGCTCTTGGGATCAACAACTGCAATTTATCCGGTTCACCTTTTCGTGAAATCCAGCGCTTATACAGTACACCCTGATGTTGTTCCAACAGCTCCCAGTTCAGCCAATATCTCCTTATTTCTGGAGAAAACGCTGCTGCAGTATTCTTTCCCGGGCGTTCACCGTGATCCATCCAACGGTGCAAACTCCCCAGTACTGCGTCGCTCATTTGTAACTTGGCAAATTCACTTGGCAGGTAATTCCTAATCCACGCTGTAGAAGCTACTCTTCTATTCCACACCGACACGGCGTTTTCATTAGTTTGGCACCCAAATTTAGTTTTCATAGATTTACACCGGCTCACAATGAATTCGAATATCATCATCACCATCAGCAACAAACTTGAACACAGGTCATTTCCTCTCTTCGATGGATTACTCGTTTGAGTTACATCATTTCCCGTCAATACATTGGCAGGTTTCACAACTCGTCTCATTGATAGTGGAATGACGTCGTCAGTCTCCGTATGAAACTCACTCCACGCTTTGTGTTGTCTTTGGCAATATATGCAACCACCGCACGGTAATGCTTGCACTTGGCATTCACCGACGAAACAATCACATTGTTGAGGGTTGCAATACTTCCTTGATAGCGTGTCAGCATTTCGATGTTTTACGCCTGCTCGGTGAAGTATTTGGAACCGATATTGAGCTAGCACCTCCAGCCATCGGGCTAGCTGATCCTGGGGTTCCTTAAAACTGAACAGCCATCTCAGTGAATTATGGTCCGTGCGAAAGTTAAACTCCCGTCCAAGGAGGTAGTGACGAAACTGTTGTATGAAAGTTATGCCAGCCAGCAACTCGCGTCGTGTCACACAGTAACGCCTTTGCCGTTTATCCAGTCGTTTACTGGCGTACGCTATAACTCGTTCCTCACCATCCTGCTCCTGGGATAACACGGCACCAAATTCCAAGCATCCGTGTCAAGGATGTATTTTCCGTCTGGTCGAGGGTAGGCAAGCATCGGCAAATGAGTTAGTGACACTTTCAACTGTTTGAATGCCGCTTCACATTCATCTGTCCACTCGAATCGCACTCCTTTCTCCGTCAGCTGATAGAGCGGGTGGGCAATATCACCAAAGTGAGGCACAAATCGTCGGTAGTAGTTGCACAATCCAAGGAACTGTTGCACTTGACGGGGATCTGTCGGTGTTTTCCAGTTTGACACAGACTGCACAAGTTTTGGATTGGTCCGTACGCCCTCCTGACCTACTACGTGTCCAAGAAACAGGACTTCACTCTGCAGTAGGTGGCATTTACTTGGTTTAAGTCTCAGTCCAGCTTTTTTGAGTCGCGACAGCACCTCCCCTAGTTTCTCTATGTGATCCTCAAACGTTGCACTGTGAACAATCACATCGTCCAGGTAAATGAGGAAAGTTTTCCATTGCAAACCAGACAGTATCAGTTCCATACATCGTTGAAAGGTACTTGGCGCATTGCACATTCCGAACGGCATCTTAGTGTATTCGAACAGTCCATATCGCGTGATGAATGCGGTTTTCGCCTGATCTTTTTCATCCATCGCTATCTGCCAATATCCGCTCTGTAAGTCAAGTGTTGAGAACAGTTTTGCACCGGCGAGGCAATCCAAGCATGTATCGATCCGCGGAAGTGGATATGCATCCTTAACAGTTACATCGTTGAGTTTTCTGTAATCAATGCACCAACGCACAGTACCATCTTTTTTGCGAACAAGTACGACTGGCGATGCCCACTCCGAAGATGATGGTTTCACTACTCCTGCATTCAGCTGATCCTGCAAATACTTCTCCTCCTCTCCTTCGAATCCTTGCGGAGTTCTTCGCACTGGCTGACGAATAGGGGCCGCCCCCGATGTATTGATTTTGTGTTTCACTGTAGTGCAATTTCCTAAATCGTCTTTGTTGTTTGCAAACGCCTCCTATTACGTTTCCAGCAGCCTAGCAAGCTGAAGCTGGTGTTCAGGTTGTGGTATATTCCGACAAGCCTTGCGTGAAGTTCCTATAAGTAGCTGGGTATCATTGATGAACCAGTGTGAGATTTATTTGCTGTCTCTTTATCACTTACGTCTTCGATACTGTTTGTTGAACACTCATTTTCATCACCGTGCACACTTGTTTTGTTAAAAGCACCACCGGCACCATTCTTGTGTACTCTGCATACGCCACGCATCTGCGTCACCGCATCAATTTCATCCAACGCACTCGCGGCAACTTCTTGCACGAGGTCCACAGGGTGCAATTTTCCAACGTTGGTATGTTTCCTGAGTTCAATCGGCGAATTCGATGAGTTCACTACGCGAACGGGTATCATGTCATTGCTTGGGTCGACTAATGATCTAGCACATATGATAGGCACACAATCCGAGAATTCCGCAGGTTCAACAACACTAAAACTCGCGTCTTTATAATTTCTCCCGTTGATTTTACACGGCAAGGTAAATTCACTTCGGGCAGGTCTGACGACATTTTCCACAAGTTGAACTCTTGCTACGCATTTATCTCCTTCAACTAGTTCACACGAGATCCATTCTCCTTCCACTTGAATGCCATGACGAGTACGTATTCCAATATCATTAGCGTGTATGAAATCACATCCAAGCAAAATGTCATCCCGTATTGGTGCGACATATACTGGCCACTCAAAATCGTAATCCGCGATACTCAAACACACATTTGCAACGCCGACCACCTTCATCTTTTTGCCAGCTTCTGCTATTTCCAACGCAATCGGACTTTCTTGCAAAACAGGACGAAGTTCCTTAGGCAATTCACGGTAAATCCTTTCTGATACAATTGTCACTTCAGCTCCTGTGTCCACAACAGCTTGAAATTGTTTTCCGAATATTTCCAAAGGGGCAAGCATGGTATATCCACCATAACCAGCGCGTCTGATATCTATTGTACATTGTTGCTTTACATTTTGCCCGGCCGAACCCTGGCTGGTAGGCTCGGCCCTGCTTAGTTTCCCTCCTGATTGTCGGACGGCAGATTCGCACGTGGTTTCACTTGCTGTTGATCACTCGTTTTACCGTCTGGGCAATATCTCTTGTAGTGACCGACCTTCCCGCAATTATAGCACGTGACATTCTGCCGGTTGTAACTGTGGTGTTGCTTTCCAGTCTGATGAGCGCAATCTCTGGGATTCAGCATCAATTTTATTTCCTTCAGCTCGGGAGCAATTGCAGCAGTGACTTTGTTAGTCACCTCCACGGTGATGGTTTGCTTCAGTTCACATCCAAACACCTGTAAGCGCTCTTCCGTCACAAGGCGTTTGTCACTCACTCGACGTACTTCGGCTGTCGGTTCCGGATCCTCACTAACAGAACTTACGGCGGGCACAGATTTCCTTGCAAAGTTTGTCTTGAAACTTTCGTGAACGGCAACCATATGGTCGGCTTCATTCAAATCGCGAGGTTGTTTGACCATCACATCATATCCCGTTTGCGCATCTGGTAATCCTTTCAAGAAGTGCTCAATTGATAATTTCTCCTGTAGCTCTTCTGGTGCGGCGGGGTAAGCTTTCACGAGGTTGGCGCGTATCTTGGCAGCAAACTCGGCTGTCGATTCTCTTGCATTCTGCTTCAGTGTGTGCAACTGTGCCCTATACGTCTCCGACAATGCTCTGTCTCCGAACCGTCGCTTCAGTGCTGCCATCATCATGATGTAGTCGTCCTGCACTATGCTCGTCAATCCGCTCACAAATTTCATCGCATCTCCACGCAAACACTGGTACAACTGCTCCAGGCACTCTCCATCGGACCATCCAGCTCGCGATACAACCCCCTTGAAAGGAATTTCAAAGTTCACCCATTCTTCCTTTCCGTCAAACGTAACCATCTTCGGTCGTGGTATCGTATCTGCCCGTCTCCTTTCTAAATCCACAGCGTTACGCTCGCGACCATTCACATGTCTAGGTTGTGCACTATAGTCCGCGATGTCATGCTCAAACTAATGTTCATGATAGTTGTTCCGGGAATTGATCACATCGATAACTGGATTGTACACACCTCTTTCCTGCGTACCGGTGTCCCTCCTGTCCGATTCAAGACGGGCAAGTCGTGTTTCCAAAAGCTGTGCTCGCTTCTCCGATTCTAGAAGTCGATTTTTCAACACTTGTGTCTCGTTGGTTTCAATATCGCCTATATCCATTTTGTCCACGTCGGTGTCTGTCTCGCTAGCGTCTCCCACGCAACTGACGTCTTTAGATTTATTCCTGCGGGTCATCAATTTATATCCAAAGGGTATATCCAAGTAGGTGGAACAGTTCACAGTATAATCCACAGAACAATCCACAGAACAATCCACAGAATACAAATCGCAGTATAAATCCAAATCGTCCCACCGCTGCCACCAATTTGTGGTGAGTTTTACCGTCGTGAGAGACGCGAAAGTACACACGACTCGGAATATCGGTTTGAGTTGGTTTAACACAGGTTTAATATTCCCGGCGATCGGGCACAGGTCCGACCGGTTCAAAGTCAGAACAGCAACTCTCTCATTCGCATCTTGTACAATGTACTCATTCAATACGGTATTTACAAATGGAATAAAAGAACCAAACATTCTAATCATAATATGTATAACAGAATTCTATAGATACATAAAATAAGGTAGCGTGTAGCGTGGCAAAACAATAATACGCACTCCGCCAAAAGAGGGCGCTAGCGCGACTAAACAAGTTCGTACTGTTTACACGAGGTTCTAAATCACGCACAGCATGCAATGCATGCAATGTACATACATTGTCAATGCAAGCAGGCGCTCGGCGCCCACAGCGCAAACGCGTACAGACCATCGCAATTCGTATTATCAGGTAATCTCTTACAGATAATCAATAATCAATAACTAATAATCAATACCCAATAAATGTCATGTAATTTCACAACAATACTATTTTTCTCTCACACAGATAATTATTTCACCCCCATTCTGTCTCCCTTAAATCGTCACCGACACCACGAACTGACACCCAGTGGTCGCCGTTACAGAAATACAATTCAGAGAAAAACGCGTTTAAAGGTTTGACACGAGTTTACTCTGTCATCAAATCCGTCTACTCGAGGGGTTTTGGTATCATTAAACGTAACAATTCGTTAACCGCTAAAACACAATTTTTATATTGTCAAAATATGGTTAGTTAATTAATAATAAAATGTTTAAGACGGGTGTCAGTTCGTGAAAACGAAAACTGTCGCGTTTTCAGAGAGTGCGCGCATACATTGCAGTGAGTGAGTGTCAGTTCGTGAAAACGAAAATTGACGCGTTTTCGGGGAGTGCGCGCACACTGTGCTGGGTGTCAGTTCGTGAAAACGAAAACTGTCGCGTTTTCGGGGAGTGCTATAGTTCGTGAATTGCCATTACGACCGAGGATCCCCTTTTGTGTTTTCTTTTATTCCTGTTCTGTAACCTAACCCCATTGCCTAGCGCTTACCGGAGCGATCGAGGACAAAGAAACCGTCCTTCGAGGATCTTGTGTTCCCTTTGTTTTCTTTTGTGTTTCGATCCTCGATCGCAAAAGGAAACAAGAGCGCGCACACAGTGCTTGGGTGCCGCCGTGTTGACAACATCGAGTTATATTTATTTCGTAGACAAACGCGATACGTATACACGGCGTAAAACAGCATTGCCCTCGGTACGTTGTGCCAGTTCGTGAAATCTTTTTCACAGCGCGCGCCCGCAATTTCGTTTTCATTTCTTTGCCTCGCTGTTTAAACTATATATATTATATATATAACGACCAATCCGGGGATAGAAACGTACGGTAAAATTTACTTTTTTATTTGTAACCTAACCCGTTTTTACCTGGAGCTTTTGCCACAAAATTAAAAATCTATAGGGTAATGTACCGAAATCTATCGACATACTCAATCAAATTAAAATAAATGAAATTTTATCGAGTACTTGGGTGTTCGGTCGACCACCAAACGGTCATCCTAACGTCGGTGGTCATCCCAATGTCGTAAACTTACTGCAAACGGTCATCCCATCCGCGAAAAGGTAAGCATATACATATACATATACAGGGTGGCCCATAAAAAGGGACGATTTTTACTTCCACTACCCTGGGGCCAAAGCTATCTATACCAACGGATAGAGAATCTTTCTTGGCGAAAAATGGTAACGAGATATCTGGATTTGTGCTCTAGACCCTATTTTGTGAAGTACAGTCAGGGGTCGATCATTTCGCACAGAAAAACCGCACATGGGACAGCTTATTTTTTTCTCGGTGCGAAAGGACCACTGATCTGAACTTTACAAAATAAGGTCTGGAGCTAAAACTACAGCCCTAATCAAGATTTATTGGTATCATATTTCTTTTAGAACGATTTCCATTAATTGGTATATGTAGTTTGGGTCTCGGGGTAGTGTGAGTGTGCTTGTTTGTCCAGATAAGTTCGTCCAATTGTTTTAAGGGGTGGGGGGCACTCTGTATAATTGAAGAGAAAAAGGAAGCCAATTGAATTGGCACGAACAACAATCCTTAAGTAAATCAAAGAATGGTTCTGGGCTGCCTCGGTGAAATATCGTTAAAGATCGTGAAAGCGCCCCGACATATTTGGACATGTTCACAATTGTTTGGGTGATTCAAGAACAAATTTCTATTCTTGTTGTTTTCTTCAACATTCGCAACTACAGCTTTATATATTCTTACAGCATTCTTACAAGTTTTGTAGAGTTATTATTGTAGTTAATAGTTCATAATCTGCTGACCCATTAAGAATGTAATGTACGAATATTATAAGAATAACTTATACGAATACTCCAATATTTTGTTGAGAATAAATAAACATAATATAAGAATTTACCAAGAATGAATCACGCATAATGACAAATTATCCAGATTTTCCTAAGAATTTATTAAGAATAACCAAAAATCAAGCAGAATTTAGTACGAATTAATCCAGAATAGTCCAGAAGTAACCGAATAAACCAGAACTGTTAAAGAATTGATGTGAAGATCTACTCTGCTCGGCAAACTGGAACTGACTGACGATGAGCTCTTGTCTGGATCGTTGTATATACCTGGATCGTCTGGATTCGGCGTCGTTCTTATGATTCTTGCTTGTTAACATTAAAATAGGCTTAGCTCGGGGTTGTTCGGGAATGTTCGCATTAAATTCGGCTTATTCGGTTTTTGTTCTTATTAAATTCGTAATGAAATTGGCATAATCCTGGTTCATTCTGGATGATTTCCGTATATTATTCTTGACCAAATTGCTACAATTCGGTTTTATTCCGCACTCAATCGCAGTCATTTGGTCTGATTCGGCTTCTAATTCATAAAGTTCTTGATTATTCTTGTTTCATTCTTAAGTTATCATATTTATTATACAAACAGCGAATCGAAGCTAATTTCTGCGTAGGGGTAGCATAGGGGCATCGTGTTGGCATCTTGCCGGTGTCGTAACTGTATCATGCCTGACCAATTCGTGGCACGCTCTTGACACTCACCTTCAAATTTGTCAAAGTAGGAAAGGGGCTTACCCCTGCGACTACAGTCAAACACCTTTATAACCAGGTTCCTTGGGACATTACAATTACCTTGTTATAAAATGTACCTCAACCCTTGTATTATCAGTACTAGCGGGATGCCGTGCTTCGCGCGGCACCCGCTAGCTGGGTGGAATCATAACTTATAGAGACACCTTGTTGACGTCCTAAAAACATAATGGATTGTATGACAAACAAACCGAGAAAATTTCGAGCTCACGAAATAACTTATTTCGTGAGCTCGAAATGATTTCGTGCGCTCGAAAAAAAATAATCAAATTATTTCGTCACGGTGATTTGTATTCGTCATACAATTTCGCGACATTTTTGCACGATCAAAGTTAAAATTGAGGCAATAGCGATATGTTTCGGAGTGTTTTTAGAGAGATAATGTTGTAATATTTAAGTGTTGACAATGTGAAAGGAAGAAATTTTCCCAGAAGGCAACACGAAGGGAATAAATCATTGTTTTTACGTTCCAAAACTGTGACTGAAAATGGTCGACGCGCAAAAAATTGGGAGGCAAAGCCGAAGCCCAAACGCAGTCACGTTTCTAAATTGCATTATATCCACGATTGCCATACAATTTCGCGACATTTTTGCACGATCAAAGGTAACATTGAGGCAATAGCGATGACAAACAAACCGCGAAACTTAGCGAGTAGAGTAGCAGATAGAAATTATTTCGAGCTCACGAACAGATTTTTTTCGAGCGCACGAAGTCATTTCGTGGCCACGAAAACCTTTAAAGCTCACGAAATAAGTTATTTTGAGTGCACGAAAAAAAACTCAAATATTTTGTAACAGTGATTTTTATTCGTCATATGTCCCTTTAGGGGCTCCGCAGAATACCATTGACTCTGAATAAAAACAATCTTTGTAAAAATACTTCCCGACTTCCGAACTAATAATACTCAATAGGCAGTCTATCTTCGCTTGCATGCTGCCTGCGTCTCGTGATTTTTAACAGGAATCGTACGGGAAACAATACGAACCACTTCTGATTTACATCAGCGTGAAAATCATGATTAAAAAAACCAACAGGCCGGCCGTCTAACAGTGCGCCCCCAACTGACGTAATGCAGTCACGTTTCTAAATTGTATATTCATATCCACGATCGACATACAATTTCGCGACATTTTTGCCCGATGAACGTTACATTTTGCGCAGTAGCGATAGGTTTCGGAGTGTTTTTAGAGAGATATTGTTGTAATATTTAAGTATCGACAATGTGAAGCAAAGACATTTTCCCAAAAGGCAACACGAAAGGAATAAATAATTTTGTTAACGTTCCGAACCTGTGACTGCAAAGTGGTCGGCGCGCACGGAAATCGAAGCCGAAAAAGAAGCTGGCGCTCAACTGGTACTATATGTTTCCAGGAAACTCCGCAATAGCCAATGGAGTATAAAGCGGGGCACCAACTCAAATAACACGGAATGCGCCGCCCAATCGCGAACAACAAACTCGGCAACAACTCGGCCACCGAGCGAGCAAGGCGGATACAATTAATTTGCGAAGGCTTCGTGTAACGCAGTAGCTGCCGCTTAATCGCGAACAGCCAACAATTCGGCAACCGAGTTACGGTATACGATTTCGGGAAGGCTTCGGCCCGAACTCCGGCAAGGACAATGCAAAAATAATGAAATAGTTTAAGCAAAAAGGCCCACACACATCAACAGGCAATCGAAAAGCGACTGCACGATTATCGGTAACGTCTGTTTCTCTTAAATCTCACCACCGACGAATACGAGTTTGTTTTTTAAAATCTTATTCCCCGGGTGATTATACGTACCCAGCACGATATGTGGCAGAGGGGTACCCCCTTCTTATCCCTATACTTTATACGCACTCAACACTATTGTAACTTAACCCATCCCCCCTTGAAACCTAAAAGAAATTCCTGAGATTCCGGGAACACAATAGTCAACACAAAAGAGGGGGGGGGGGGGTTCTCTGCTTTCGTAGTCATGGCTACCAGCACGATCATTTATGTAAACAAATGAAGCGCGCAACCTTTTGTGTCCACTGGGGCAGCTCAATTTGGCAATTAACTAGCAAAATAGAATTAACTACAAGTGGCCTCAACTGCAGCTCCCTGTACAAGGAAGGTTACAAACAGAAACAACATTCGAGTATGTACTACTGGGATCAAGTTTGATGACACCAGACACGATGTTGCTGAAACGTTCCATATTTGGCTTGATAAGCCTTTGTCTTATGACCAGATGCAGCGATGGCGCCGGAAGTTGTAGCGGCAGTTTTATGAGAGGGGTGTACCCCTGTCCTCCTGCTTGGAAAATGTGGGGTGAGAAATGCTACCGAAAATTAGGTATGGATCTACCGTGGGCCAAGGCAAAACAAGAGTGCCTTGAGACGGGAGGCCACTTGGTCATGCCACGGTCTCAACAGGAAACCGAGTTCCTCTTGAAGAATGTGCACCACTGGTTTTGGATCAGCTGCAATAATTTGGAAATCGAAGGTTTGTCAACATTTTGCTCAGTTTTTGGGGGCGTATGAATAAAAACTAGCAAATGCTATGGAGCACAAGCAAAAAGAAAAAGTATTTACTTGGAAGTAAAAGCATTAAGGAAAAGCAAAGGCTTCAATTCGTATGAATAAAATAATGTTTTACTGTTTAGCATTTACTGGCTGAAATAGTAGTAAATGCTTTTTACTTGCAATTGATTGCACATCCGAATGGTTTATAACAATACAGTCTCTATTGTGTGTACGTACGAACACACGCGACCACACGGCTTTACCTTACATACGCACTGTGGACATTCCTTTGTATTCGTGTAGTTAACAAACTTTGACTAAATACTCATTTTTCTCGCTTCCCCAAAACAAATTTACCCTCAAATTAGGATTATGGGCCTCTCAGCTGTCCCTTCTATCTTTTCTATATATAACCCTAACCCGTTTTTCCTCTAGCGCTCTTTTTCGGAAACTGAAAAACGGATTGTGGACGTGTGCAAGTCCACACACCGTAACCTCTTCCCGCATCGTGTGGACCTATATTGTTCGGAGGTCCACAGTGCGTATGCAAGACTAACTCACGCTGACGGGGGTGTTTGAATAAAATCAGAACCTCAAGTTGCTGCTTCGCAGTCATGATGCCCTTCTCTGTCTAAGTAATATTGCAAGAAATTTTCGGCCATCTACGTCTCATTTCCTTCCCCAAATTTAGTACAACTGCTTGTATTTCAAATCTCCTATTTTTCATATTAGTATTTGCTTCTCTTTTTTCAAGGTAGCTCCGAACCAACCTTGAAAAATTTACTGCAAATACTGCAAATCTGAAGCATTTACTCATTTTTATTCATACCAAATGGAGCAAATACTAAAATTCTAGCAAATCCTGGAAATTAAAAAGTAAATACTTTAGGTCTTTATCAAATATTTTACAGTAAAACCTTTTGCCTTATTTTTATTCATACATATGCTAGTAAAAGCTTGAAAATTGGTAGTAAAATCAAATGCTAGTTTTTATTCATACGACCCTAGGTACTGATTCAGTTTATGAACAGAAAATGACACAAAATGTGTCGAGTGCCAAGGGAATAGACATTAGCATCCCATGGCATGCAAACATCACTTTAGAGGATATTCGAGTTTAGCCGTTTTTGTGCTGCCTTTTCTAAATTATACACTACATAAGGCTGAATCTTATCGAATAGTAGGTTGCACATGGTTTATTTTGGACTGTTTCTTAATTTTATTTAAAAATATTACCTAATTATAAGGTTATTTACATATTTATGCTAAGGACTTTTTGCAAAAATCGTAAGGCAAAAACGAATGGTGGATACACCATTGGTAATTACCTGAATTATCATGAATGGGTGATTTAGGGGGTTGTATTTTATAGTAAATATCGTTTAACTGGTATGTCCAATGAGAAAAGCAAACAAAAACAGCGTTCGTTTTCAACCGGCGTCGGGCAGTGGTTGTTTATGTTGTTCTTAGTTTTTTTTTGCGATTGCCGTCTGGCAATAATAAAGTGAAGTGAAGTTGAAGTTGAAATTCCAAAAATGAATATTTACCTCACTTTCAATTAAATATGGCCGACTGGTGATTAAAGCCCATTGGCTCCAAGTCAAAGTACCTCTTGGAATTTCCATTGAGCAGAATTTCCTGCAAGTTTGTTGAAAGTCTCTTTTTGTGTTTGTCTAACAGGCACGTGGGTGTGTCAGGACGGCACTAGTGATGTGGAGTACAGAAACTGGGATGAGGGGGAGCCAAATAACAGTAAAGATGTAGAGCATTGTGCAATTGCAGTACCGGCTGGCTGGAATGATATTTTGTGCCAGGAAAATTGCCCCGTTATCTGCCAACAACCAAAGCTACAATATTAAATGTGACAGGGCTCACCAATGTCTATAACGAAGAGAAGATGTTTAAGATTGTATACAAACTAAAGATTTATTTTTTACATAAGCAAGCGTGTTAATTAACCAGTTCGCGTCAGATGCTGTGTATACACGCAAAGTTTTTTTCGGGAATTCAAAACGGATGACATATAAACACGTCACGAGCAAGGCCAGAAATATCTGTCAGCGATCAACTCACAGCGAGCAAGAGAGCAAAGGATGAAACATCCGACTTATTTTCTGACAGTATGGTGTCCTAAAATAGTTCACGGTTTTATGTGTAAAAGGGACACCAAAGTTGTGATATTTTTCGAAACTGCTGTTAAATGCATTGTTTGGTTCTAATATTCAATCAAATACTACCATATGCACATATGTTTATGAACATTGCCCTTTATTATGTTAAAGCAAGTTAATACTGCTTAAGAATGGCACTATATTTAAATGATTTAATAACTAGTTCAGCGAGATTTATAGTGCGTTTAGTCGAAACGTTCCACATCTAAACAAGACTTTTTTGTGTTCTTTTTACAAATCCAAATGTATCATCATAAATTACATGTCCCTCTTGATAAGCGTGAAATCATAACAAAGATTACATGCTTGGAAAATTGTAATTTGAGGTCGGAGGTTCACATTTAAATGGGGCACCAAATCGTGTATGTCCCAAATACGCAATCATGCACCAAAGTGTTATTTGTAGACTAAAGTTATTTTCACAATAAACCTTGATGTAAGACCCCAAAATTACATTTTAAAATAAACACACCACATTGAGCATGAATTGTCACAAAAATAGCAAGAAAACTAATTGATGTCCCGTTACACCTAAAACCGTTAATGGGTTTTGACAATATCTTTATTAAAGTTATCCCTGTTAATAATTGTTTTCCATTTTGGCTCACAATATCACACGTTGGCGCCCTAATTTATGGAATAACCTATACAGCTTGATATAATATTACCAGAGATGTAACTTCACTTAAAGCAATGTAATCTGCTGTTCGTGTATCACTCTTTTCATCAAGGTACATGTACCAGTTTATTTATGTTGGTAAAGTTATGTATTTTGTTCTCGTCGAGTTGAAGTGTTACGCGACAAAAGGCAGCACACACTGATCTAAATTTTGAAAGTGCAAAACCAAAACCGACCTGACTGAAATGATCTAAAAATCCACAGACGTAGACCCGACCCAAAGTCAGTTTCGAGTCGGGTCAGTTTTTAAGTCGGTTTTGCACATCATTACTGCACAGGACTAGCCTGATTTCAAGTATTTTACCAGATTTTAAGTGATAATCTGTTGTTATTTGCGTTCATTTTGAACTACATTTTAGTCCTTATATTTGTCTATTTATATACTCAGTAATTCTGCACGATATTTATAATAAATGAAGTATGCTTGTGGCACCATTAGATTAAACAAAAACAAAACGTAGAAATATTCACTAAAAGCAGTGTGGTAAAATTGTCCTTATTCTGAAAAATTTGTTATTTGTTTATTTGGGCCGCATGTAAAATGGTGTTGTTAAACAAAACGATGGTCTTACTACAAGAATTTAAGTTTTTATTTGAAAGGCAAACTAGATGTTTCACTTAGGTAATGAAACAACATATTGAGAGTGGGTCCACGTAAATCCCCCAAACTTTTCTCACTAGATATGGAAAGACCAATGTTGGCTCTAATTAAATCCAAAAAGAAGATATTCTGAGACCCCTGGCAAGTTGACTTTTTGAGAGACAAAAATAGGGTTTTAAAAACATGTTTTAATGCGTGTATTAAAAATAGCATAAGGACAACATTTAAAACATTTAATTATTTTCTCAAGTAAGGGCAAGGATGATACTTTGTAATGATAGGCCTATAGTTGATTTTGTGATATAATTTTGCATCTTGGTTGGGTGATTTTTTTTAAGCTAAAAAAAACAGTGTTGGCGGCCCCAAAACTGGCTAAAAATTCCAAAAACACAAAATGGCCTGTTACCATGGCTACGGGCCATAGAAACAATTGTTTTTCTATTTTGGTTACTTGCTTACCAAGTCCTTTCATATTAACATAAAATTAAAAAAAATTCCGAGGACACTTATATGAAATATTTACGTGGACCCACTCTGAAGAGTGGGTCCACGTAAATAATTCATATAAGTGTCCTCGGCATTTTGTTTTTATTTTTGTAATATGAAAGAACTTGGTAAGCAAGTAACCAACATTGAATTTTAGAAATAATGCTTTTGTTGGGTTCTGTAGAAATAATGTTTTAGTTCACAACAAGTATTGTTTCCTCTTATTCTTGTTTATGTGTATTGTTACTTCAAACTGAAGAAAAAGTTCAAATTATATTAATCTTTAGTTTTGGTGGAAAATGACAATATTTGATGCAATACTGCCTTAAGAGGATACAACCCCCCAAACCTTTCTCACCAGATATGCAAAGACCAATGTTGGCTCTAATCAAATCCAAAAGGAAAATATTCTGAGACCCCTGGCAAATTGACTTTTTGAGGGACAAAAATAGGTTAGAAATTACAATTTACAAGTTCTGAAAACATGCTTTAATGCATGTTCTAAAAATAGCATAAGGGTGACATTTAAATGTTTTTTTTTGTTCAAGTAAGGGCAAGAATGATATACTTTGTAATGATATAGTTGATTTTGTGATAGAATTTGAATTTTGGCTTGGTGATTTTTTTTTTTTATAAGAAAACATTCCTGAGGTGCTAAAGTTATAATCCTAACTTGCATCCTTCTTTCGTCCCTTGTAAGCGTTTTATCGTAAAACTATACGTCCGTCTTCTTGCGTGCCGAACGAGGTCAGTGCTTGCTACAACGCTCTCACACTTCAATGCACCCGAGTCTTTCCTGCAAAACATTCTTATTAAAATCGGTTAGCTCAGCTAATAATTGAAAATATATTTATTCCCCTATTCGCGTTCTCAACCATGAACAAAGTATTTTCAATTCCGCATTCCCTATCATGTTGCACAATCTGCAAGAAAAACATAATATACAACAATGAACTTGGGGAGCACCAAGCTTCGACGGCAAGACAGAGCGGACGAAATGAGTCTTAGATTAACTTACCAGCCTCACGGGACCGCTAGGCAGCATCTCCGTGTGACTTTGTCCACATAAATACTGGACAAAAAATAGAGGGTGGGGGGGGGGGGGGGGGGGGTGGGGGTGGGGGGGGGGGGGCATTTCCTGGCCACTTTCCCGGCCACTTTCCCCTGACTTTTCGAGCCGAAATTGCGTGCACGGGAAACATTTCTGACGCTGCCACTATGGTAGTTAATGGGTACTCACGGCCAAACACGAGACAATTTTAATGCAGCGAATAAAAAATTGATGATCGCCGGACGGCGGTCGCGCAAAAAACACAAATAACATAAGAGTAACTCCTCGACGCCAGTTGAAAACAAACGCTGTTTTTCATGCTTTTCTCGGCATCCATGATTGTAAAACTTCGAACAGGTCAGTTAAACGATATTTTACTCTAAAATACCACCCCAAAAAATCCACCCATTCATGATAATTCAAGCAATTACCAATGGTGTATCCTACCTTTAAATGCAATTATTTATGGGAATATTAATTTTATTTCTGGATTACCATACAATTTCACTCAATTTAATAGGATTGTTGTAAAGGGGGTCCACATAAATACTTGACAACAATTAGAGGAGGGGGGGGGGGGGGGGGTTCAGACACTGCGAGCGCTGAGCGCGAAGCCCTTACGGCGTGGGATCCGGGGCCCGCTAATATGTACGCGCGCACAACCAGCACTGCCTGTTTTTATGAATGAGAAATGCATCAAATTGCAAGTAAATGCATACACAAATTAACAATGTAAAAAGACTGACGTTGGCTGCACAATTATACAAAGACGTTAGCTGTATGCATGTGCGGCGTGTTTTGTCTACCAAAGTACCAATGTTTATAATGCTTTCATTGGCCAAAAATGTATCCACAGAACCGATGATTCACTCCCTATCTTCAACCAATCTTCAACTTGTGGTAAATTATTATTTGTTTTTGTTTGTTTTCCTTTTTTTTTTACTCAAGAAAAAGGGGGGGGGCGGACCCTTTAGACCCCCCCCCCCTTCCCCTGTATCCGCCCATGGTTATGTCATGTCAAACTATGATGTTGAATTAATAATTTCACAATCTGTTAATGTATATCTCTAGCTTACTATATACCCAAGTTCAATGATAGTGAGAGTCTGGTCTTTAAGTTAACGTACCCATCTTTCACTGTTTCTGATCTCCATTTGCCATGCTTTTTGAGTAGTCTATCCAGTACACCAATATTAGCTGAAGCTGATGCTCTACCCCTGCGGAGGCTGTGCATCCTAAACTTCTTGGGATTCATCCCCACTGATGCCAATGCTTCTCGAAGAATTTCTAAACATCTAATGTATGATAATTGACCGTCTCTTAACTTGTACTCTTAGCAGTAGACATGCTACCTTCCCCAGTACTGGCTGGCACAGTAGATCTCGCTTGTTGGTCAAACTGACCCATGTCGTTCTTGGAAATGTTTGTACCCGACTGCACCTGGAATGAATGTCGCGCTGTCAATGTCTACCAACGTTGCTGGGCGCCGCCAACTTTGAAACTTGACCCGATTTGTTTGTTAGTGGCCACTGGGCAATTCTTTCTCCAGTGCCCCTGTTTACCACAGGCAAAGCAGAGATCGGTTGCTTTTGGACCGCCGCCGGTACTACGCCATCTATTTTTGTTGGAAATAGCCCCAAACGCGAATCTATTCCGTGGTTCAAAGCCACGAAAAAAGTCGTCAGAATTAGAAGCCCCTTGACCATGATGCCCGTCTGCTTTTGCCTGTTTACGCTACGATAATGATGTACGGGCCTTGGTCTTGCGTTTCCTAGACGCTCTGGCTTGGGCAGATCTGATTCTTTTCTCATCATTAGAATCGCTCGCCATGCTCTTCGCTTAATTACTCGTCTACAGCAGACCAGCCTAAAAAGGTAAATGTAAAAGTGATTATGCCCTCTTTGATCTTCCAGGCAAATTTACACAAAAGTAATTGTATGCTTATGAAATCAAGTCATAATACACCAACCTGCATATGACTTGTCTGCCAATCTGATTATTTTTTTTTCTTCTTTTCTTGATTTCTTTAATGCCCTCCTTCAATTGCGCAAGTACAGGGACTTGATTCCCGTCCTCTATAGCGAAGCGACAGCCTTATCTAGCTTTTCTTGAAGGTTAGCGTTGAACTCGAACTGCGCTTTATTGCCTTTAAAGCGAAATGTGAGCTCCGCTGCTCTCTTTAATTGCTGAAGTTCGGATGACGCTGCCGATAACTTTGTATCGCTATCTGATTTCTTCACTTTCGCAATAGAGGAATCGAAATACTCTCTGAAGGACCCAAAAGCTTCTGTTATGGCTTGACCAACATACTGGGGTGTAAGATTTTCGCTGGGCCGGGCTTCTTTGGGCCCGTGAGCGTTCTCTGGAGCTATGTTGTATATGGGTATAGAAACACCCGGCTTGTTGTCCGCCATTGTGCAGCTAACGCCCCGGAAACAAATCCAAGCCCAACGTGCGCAAAAACAGTTCTAGAATGACGAGCACAACAACTATACGTCCGTCTTCTTGCGTGCCAAACGAGGTCAATGCTTGCTGCAAAACTCTCACACTTTAATGCACCGTAGTTTTTCCTGCAAAACATTCTTATGAAAATCGGTTAGCTCAGCTCACAACTACAGAGGTACATATACCGTGCCCAAAATAACCATGAGCATTTAATTATTTTCTACATTTTGATACTGACCAACTCCCCAAACCAATGGCCTATCCATCTTTTTGAGAGTGAGCTTTTTAATCTTTTACATGTAGAGAGTAAATACAACCTTTAATTCAAATTATTATGTCGTTAGCCATGAACATAATTAGACTGGCGTGGCTGCTAATGCTGTTTACCCAACAATAGTTGTCGCCTTTGCCGTTGACACGTGTAGAAAAATTCCGAGGCTATCACACCGATCGCATGGGCGTCAATCGGTGCGGGACGAGGGACATGTTCTCCCCACCTTTTAAAGTGCGAAGGGGGGGGGGGGGGGGGGGGGGTATCATATCTTTTGGACCCCAAATAAAAAAAAATGTATCCCTACATTTAATTCTATACCTCAGAACTTCCACCATGCTCAGAATAAAGAGCAAGATTTCTTTTAAATGAACAAAAAAATTGCAAAAGAATTTGCCAACAAAATTGGATGAAGTGATAAGATATTGCCTCAGATCGCACCACAAAGCGTCTAGAATCTAAAACGCCCACGCCGTTAGGGCTTCGCGCTCGCATCACTTCTGATCAATCTATGTCCCCCTACTTTTCATAAGCGATTGACGCCCTTGACCGATCGGCCCCGTGGGTGGAACGGCGCGATTTGCCCACGCAGACTGTCGTTGCTGCTGATGCTGTTCACCTAACCCGTATAAATGTCTCCTTCGCCATTAAAACGTGTACAAAAAAATCGAGGCAATAGGCACCGATCAGCTCCGTGGGCGGAACTGCACGATTTCCCCACGCAGACTGCTGGCGTGGCTGCTGCTGTTCACCCAATTTGTACATACAGTGGCGCTAAAACATCGTACGCACACCGGCAAAACAATTATTTCAACACGATATTACCGTTAATGTACCATAATTAATAGTGATTACGTAGTTTAGGGTATCTTCACATAACCACCGTGGTTTTTTTTCTTCGTACAATGGTGACAAAATTGACAGAATTACAAAATAACGTGGATAAAATATGCCATTTTGTACGGCGAAGTTTCGTTGTCTGCCATTTTTTTTAATAGTCGGGAACCCGCTATGCACTCTGCTATGATGAAAAGGTTGCTATCGATTACCAGCGTGACCAACCTAACCCTGGGTAGGTTGGTCGCAAAGAGTCGACTAGTAGTCCAACTATCGTCGACTAGTGTGAACGGTTCGTTTAGACTTCAGATAAGTCGATATTTGGTAACGCATCTCTTACATTGTATTGAACAAAGGTGTGCAAGCGCCGTGCAAAAACCGTACACAATTTTGAGTTTTCCATAGGTTTGTGCACACAATGAATGCGGCTAGCAGGCATCACATTGTACATCGAGCCAGCGCTTTAATAATTTAATATAGCTCTATGTGTAGAACCTAATAACCACGCGCCATCTATAAATATTTAATTGGTTAATATTTGCCTTAATAGCGGATATCTTAAATAATATATGTCATGTTGATAGTTACCGATAATAGTCGCGTCGTGGTTGAGCGGATGAGAGTGGTTAATCTAATTATTTAGTTTCTTCCTTTCAAGGTTCGATTACTGACAAGTCTCGCGAATGTTCAAAGACACTTTCTTCACAGCAAAGGCAAGGGCAATGTGTTACAACTGATAATGTCAAACAAATCAATACTATCACACAAAGTCAGTAATGTCACACAAAGTCAATAATGTTACACAAATCGACCGATACCGGTTTTAAAGGGGTACTAGGCTCTAACATTCCTGGAAATGTCATGTTTTGGATTGTTTACTTATCACATTTCAAAAATCTGGTTGAAAGGAAGCCAAACTAATGTCTCACCGTTCCCGAGAAAAAGCGGGGGAAAAAAAACCAACGAAATTATCCCAGTTAATCGTACAATACGGATTATATACGCATACGTTTTCCCCTGTCTTTCAATGTAAGATACACGTTGTGTGCGTCACGTGAATTACACACAGCACCAATGCACAAAATATGGTTTGTACACGTCCGCAGAAGGCGAACATTTTACGGCCGGAATTACGACTAGCGCTTAACAGCTCGAGTTTTGAGAGTCTCTTTTGTGACCCCCGAAACTCGTTCTACACTAAGGCACAACAATAACACAAAGTCCCTTTTTTTCAAGGATGGTTATGTGGATGTTTATATCCTACTTAGTTTTAAATTAACATCATTTCGTTCAAAACGCGTTTTGTAGCCCAATTCACCAGGACGTAAAATCGCTCTAATGCCAGTTCATACTTCACGCGAACGTCATTGCGAAGCGAATTCGTTAAGGCCGGCAACGGAGAACGTCACAGTGAAACTCTATTTGTTTACATCATAAAAAGCGCTTCGCATTTGCTTTCGCGTGAAGTATTGAACCGGCCTTTAAACGCATAGACGAGATTAAATTAAATGTACAGGGGCCTACACGCATTTTACCGTAGTTACCTCTGATGGCAATAATAATAACAGAGACATGCAACCATTAACAAGGCATGAATAGACAGACTCGACAAGACGACAATTATACTGAGACCAGTATATGTAATAATCAAGCGGACTAATTAAAGTAGCGCGAAAAGAGCTAACATGTAACGGTAAATTAACCCCACTTTGAAAATATTTATTACTCACACTTCCATTGTACAGATGCCCACGCGTATATCGAGAACAGCGCGTTGAGTCCATTCAGGGGGAGGGGTGTTTTAACGACTCGGGATAGTAGGTGGGATTTACTTTCCCATAGTTTGCAAAAGAGGGGGGAAAAGTTCATTTTCGAAACATCATTGCCACCGTGTTTTACAATCACCCCCATAATTTGCGACAGTAGAATCTAACAATGTTCATATTTCTACTTATTGGCGTCGAACCGGAACCCTCATATTTGTTCTGAATCTAAAACCTCGGTGGTTCCTATTTTATTGTTCCTATTCATATTGGTATCAAATCGAATGAAACCCTAATTACTGTGAAGGCCGGCGTTTAATGATCTGTGTCTTTAGGTATGGTGGCCCTGAAGGGACTACCCAGATCGTGAATATTGACGTCAATATTCACGACAAATTTCACGACTTTACTCAAAGTCGCGAAAATTGACGTCAATATTGACGTCAATATTCACGACTTTCGCCAAAAGTCGCGAATATTGACGAATATTGACGTCGATATTCGCGTCAAATTTCACGACTTTCCTCAAAGTCGCGAATATTGACGTCAATATTGACGTCAATAGTCACGACTTTCCCCCAAAGTCGCGAACATTGACGTCAAATTTGACGTCAAATTTCGTGACTTGCCCCCAAAGTCGCAAATATTTTGACGCGAATTTTTTCCGAGCAAGCTAGGTTTTGGCTAGTCTTGTCCGGGGCGCGCCTTCCGTCTATGCAGTTCATCGATCATCCATACACCGAAAACGGACTTATTGAGGGCGCCCTCGATTGTCACGAGAGATCAGTGGATTTTGCTGCGTTCCAATCGCGTCGTGTTTATCGTGTTCACGAGTTCACAAGTCGTACAATGGCGTTCTAATCGCCTGGTAACTCGTGTTCACCAGTGGTGAACTCGAGGTGGATTTCTTTTCGCCATGTTCACGACTTCATAACGAATGAAATACTCGCGCATGCGTGTTGGTTCACGTACAAGTTCTCGCACGGGAATATCCTTACCGCACGACTAACTCGACTGTGCGCGTGCGCCTTGGTGAGTAGCGTTTGGAATGCAACCTACTCGTGAATATAGAGAAATTCACGGTGAACACGATAAATACGACGCGATTGGAACGCAGCATTTGTTTCAAGTTCAGAAACAAATCTCGTGAACTGAACTTAAAGGTAGGATACACCTTTGCAGATATCAAAAAAAATTCTACCGAATTATTAAAACATATCTTCCTTATTTGAAGGTAAATTATGATTCTAGGCATCCAGCCAAATGATCGCGCTAGATATCCTGTAATTATTCCGGACGGCGATCGCCAAAACAAATTAATAACATTATTCAACTGCCCGACGGCGGTTAAAAACAAACGCATTTTCTCGTGATTTTCTCGCCATCCATAAATTATTGTAAAACGTCGGACAGGTCAGTTAAACGAGATTTACTATAAAATACAACCCCCAAATCCACCCATTCATGATAATTCAAGCAATTACCAATGGTGTATCCTACTTTACCTTTAAAACAAATCCACTGATCTCTCGTGACAATCGAGGGCGCCCTCAATAAGCCCGCTTTCGGAGTATTGATGATTGATGAACTGCATGAATACGGACGGCGCTCCGGAACAAATGAAAAACTCGGTCTTGGAGCAAGACTAGCCAAAACCTAGCTAGCTGGAAACAAAATTCGCGTCAAAATATTTGCGACTTTGGGAGCAAGTCGCGAAATTTGACGTCAATATTGACGTCAAATTTGACGTCAATATTTGCGACTTTTGGGGAAAGTCGCGAATATTGACGTCAATATTGACGTCAATATTCGCGACTTTGAGGAAAGTCGTGAGTTTTGTCGCGAATATTGACGTCAATATTCGCGACTTTCGGGGAAAGTCGTGAAATTTGACGTGAATATCGACGTCAAATTTGACGTCAATATTCGCGACTTTTGGGGAAGTCGTGAATATTGACGTCAATATTCGCGACTTTGAGGAAAGTCGTGAAATTTGTCGTGAATATTGACGTCAATATTCACGATCTGGGTAGTCCCTTCAGGGCCACCATATTTTAGGCCTAAGTGAGTCTAGTTTACACTCTTGCAAACTCACGATGGCGGTTTAGCTATTTTGGGCTGTCGCGCTTACCGCGGATTTGGTTGATTCTACTCAAGCCGAATTTATTGTGTTCACTTAAGCTCTAACCAGCTGTACGTGCCCGCCCGGCCGTTTCCGGGTGAAAATCCGCGTAAAATTCACCCTTTATCTGACGTTTTGAGTCGTAGTTTGATAGTCATGAGGTATTTTAACCGGGTGAACGGTTCTGTATGGTTTAATTCTTTGTCGTTCTTAGCCGGCAGAATCGCGACTGACATAGAAACATCAGTCGCCCTCTACGGCCACAGCGCTGCGGATAGTGAAATCGGGTGCAGGTATCCGGCACTTCGGCTCCGGGCTCAAGCTTTCGACGATCCTGTTCGAAGGTGACTTCCGCATCAAACACACGCACGCACCACCTAAATTACTGGCGCCCATTGGTTAAACAAGCTAGTAGCGCGTTAACTTTTAGTTCGAATGTTTCCGTTCGCGTATTTTATTCTTTACACCACAGCGAAGGCTTTCTTAGTAAACAGGGTGGCAAGTATACAAATGGATGGAGAATCTTGTTTAAAAAAAATATCATAGGCCTATCAAGATATATCGATTCGGGCCAGTAGTTTTAGCTCTAGGCTCTATTTTGTGAAGCACGGGTTTTTTTGCACTGAGAAATAACTAAACTGCGGCCATGAATTTACCATGACGTAGACCGTTTGTTATTTCCGCCATTAGACATGTACGTTTTTATATATGTTTTTGGGACGCAGATATTAATATGCAAGTTGCCACAGTAGTCTCGAACTCAAGTAGGTTTTAAATTAAAGCCACTGGTATACCTAATATTTATAATTCACCATAAAGCTATTAATAATCGTGCTTCCTGAATAATATTAACACATATCCGATGTTGTCGAGCGATGATGCCGCACAAATCAATACACACACTGATCTCGCAATTGTTTGTCGACATTTTCACAAGTTTAATATCAAATGATTCAACAGTAGGCCCTAATTTAAAATATATTTCACATTCTTAATATTGTTGTTTAAAAAGTTTCAACGCTAATAATGATGGTCGGGCTGGTGCACCGTCCTACGGATGGGTAAATTGCTTATCGATGGGCGAGAAGTAACGAGGTATTCTTAAGAAAATCTTAGGCACATAAATTAATGCAGGCGAGTTAGTTGGTTTTATTGTTATGCAGATTGTAATTGGCACGGATCGTAAGCAGGTATGCACTAAATCTTTGTTGTAATTGTAAAGGCGCGGTCCACACGCGCACGCACGACTACTGGCCGTGATTTACACGCCAGCGGGCTGGATTCACCAGTGGCTTGAGTACGTGTGTCAGTCTCTTGCTTTGGGAAAGTCCACGAAAGCCGGTTTGAGCGCCAAGCCGCCACGGCCAACACTAGTATACAGGTTAGTTTATTGCCTTGGCGAATAAAATCCTAGCTCCGCATGTTTTATAGGACTCTAGACCTAATTTTTGACCATGTAATGGCTGTCAGTCATTTCCAATTAGGTATGCAAAAATAGGCCCATACGCGTAGCTGATCACTGTCATGTTCTTCTGCTCTAGATGTATAATTATTACATCATTACGCCCTTTGCTTTGTGGCACGTGTTCACATGTTGTGAAGTTAGTGACGCAGTTGGGATTGGAAATATCACTTATCACTTTGTCAAGGGGCATGCTATTTTCCAAATTAATCTGCATAATTATGCGAAGTATGTGTGTAGTTTGCCTTCTGATCTGAGTTTAGTGGAGCAGAACTCGTACACTTGTGCTGGGGCAAACTCTAAAATCGTTAATTTATTTCCTATGCACAGGCCACAACAGAGAGCGTGCTTTTAATGTATTTCTCATATTTTAACCAAGCGATACGAAACCCTGGCCGGGTAGCATTACTAGGACCATCTCCATATTTATTCGAAGTAACAGGGTGAGGTTGGGTAATGCGTGTACATGTATAAAACAATTTTTTAAGATAAAAAGGACAGGGCCCAGTCTTCGAGACCATCTCGCTCAAACTGTTTAAACATCACCATCGTCCTAACCACCCTTATCATGAATCGATCTCAGCATTTCTTCAACGACAACTTTGACGCAACTATGGAGTGGGCTTTACTTGACGCCCTTGTCGCGGACGAAGGTGTTATGTGGTCGCCAAAGTCTCCCGTGCCTCACCCTAGCGGTAAGTTACCATATTAGTTTGTTTCGTGGCTACCGCGCAGTCCGCAGCCCACGACTGTACCGATTGCATAAAACTATATCACAAAACTCATTCACGCATCACCTACGCCTATTCGTTTTCTTCAGTATTTGTATGTTTTTTATGTTTTTTTTGTTTTTTTAAATACGTAGATTCCGCCCCGTGTCACCGCGTGTGTTATGGAGGCCGAAATCCTCGACCTGACGGTATCGGAATAGACCACAGGGCATGGCTGCAAAATGTGCTCAGAAATCAATTTCCTTGGCGCACCTCTTGAATCTAAGTGGAATCACTGCAGTCTGTTAGCTGGGATCATGTGGATCACGAAAAACCAAAATCCCCAATCGCAAGTTCACCAGTTAATTAAATATTTGCATTTTAATCACCTGTGTATAACGGGCGCCCTCCAGGATTGGAAAGCTGTGTACATTTTCAATGGGAAAAGATTGCTTATTGCAGTTGGGGTCAAAATGGGTTAGGATGTGCTGGGGTGATATGGAGAATTGAGCAGCTCCATCTCCACTGAAATACTCCATCTTATAGCACTGCGTCTCAACATTAGCCTCTCCTAATCAAATCCTACTGTCTGGCTTCCCGTGCCGGCCCTGTTTCCACAAAATGACAGAGGATGGTAGCGATCCCCTGGCGCTATAACCAGGCTGCTTCGGGTGGGTGTAGCTCGTTAGGCTTGGCTACCAGTACACCTAGGAGAAGGTAAACTCTGATCACAAACCCGGGTGGGTAGAACTCGTAAGCCTTGGTCGGCAGTCTACCTAGGAGAAGGACCACTCTGATTCTAAATCCGGGTAGGTAGAGCTCGTTAGTCTTGGTCGGCAGTCTACCAACGTACAGCCTAGTGCGGTCAAGGGCGAATGAGGGGCTATGCCTCCAACGGCCAGGGTAGTCCTGAGAGGAGTGGCGCCCCCAGGTCTTAATAGCCTTGAAAGGAAACCTATGGCGAATACAAATCTTACAAATCCTATACTTCCAGTCCCGGGAGTGGACAGGAGCGATGCTGCGGACAGAGGCGCTGGACAGGTCTTGGCCTGGCAGTATGACGGTGGCCCCCCAAACCCCCCGGGGAGGAGGTCGTCTGACAACAGCACAAAGTCCAACGCGATTCTGCGATGCAGGAGGCCGTTCGTTATGGCCACCTTCAACGCAAACACAGTGAGGGAGGATGCGAGGGTCAGGGAGATGGCCCACTGTGCAGTGAAGTGTGGTGTGGAGATTTTGGGTGTGCAGGAACACAGGAGAGTTCACTCGGACCAGCTTGTGTTTGAGAGAGTGGAGGGCAGCTACCTCGTCACGTCGTCGGCATGGAGGAATGCGGCACAGGCAGCTACTGGAGGGGTGGGAATGATGCTTAGTCCTCGAGCTAGAAGGGCTCTTCGGGAAGTTCATAATCATTCGGAGAGGATCCTGATTGCCGAGTTCGACAGTAATCCAGTCACAACCGTCCTCGTTGTTTACTCCCCAACCAATGTATCACAAGTAGAGGACGTGGAGTTGTTCTACGAGCAACTCACAGCAGCTGTCAGGGGTGTGCCAGCTCATAACTTCCTGGCCATCTTGGGTGATTTCAATGCTAGACTAGGGCCTGAAGATGCATTGTACATGTATCATGACAGCACCAACAGAAACGGCATGCATATGTCCGAGTTTATGAGTGAGCACCAGCTCTTTGCTGCCAACACCCAATTCCGGAAAAAGCGCGGAAAGAGGTGGACATTCAGAGACCGTGGCACCGGGATTACGAGGCAACTCGACTACATTCTAGTGCGGAGGAAGTGGAGGAACAGCATCTTGAACGCTGAGGCCTACAGCACGTTCGCTTCTGTGGGCTCTGACCACAGAGTCGTCTCCATGAAGGTGAGACTGAGTCTGAGAGTACCAAAACCAAAGCCCAGACTCAGATACGACTGGAGGTTGTTCGCGGCAAGACCAGACCTACAAGAGAAGTACACCATAGAGGTCCATAACCGCTTTCAGATTCTGGAGGTAGCAGAGAACCCAAGTGATCGGTACGAACGTTTTGTAAGAGCAAACACTGAGGCAATGGCGGAGTGTGTTCCAGAGATAGAGCGAGTCAAGATCAGTGCTCGATCGAAGCAACCTGACGTAATGATAGCAAGAGGAAAAGTGGAATCGGCCCACCGGGAGTTTATTCAAAACCAGACTTTAGAGAACCGTGACCGGGTGAAAGAGGCAAAGGAGCTGCTGTTCAGCACATATGACAGGCTCAGGAGTGAGGAGTTGACAAAGAAAGTCAGGCGCATTGAGACAGCTCATGGTGAACGCAGGTACAATGAATCCTGGAAGGTTATCAATGAGATGACAGGGCGCAAGAAGGCGAAGGAGGGTCAGGTGGCGGGTGCCACTGCAGAGGAGAGAGTTGATACGTGGCTCGCCCACTTCAGCAGCCTGCTAGGAAGTGCACCAGATATTGAAGATGCTGAGGAGGACATCCCAGACATCCTCACTGACCTAGACATCAACGATGGTCTATTCACTGCCGCTGAGCTGGCTAAGGCCAAGTCGACACTACAAAAAGGAAAGAGTGCAGGTCCAGATGGCATACCTCCAGAAGTCTTCAAGAATTGTGAGATTGACATCATAATTCTCGAAATCTGCAACCTTGCCTTGATTAACAACGAAGTCCCCAGTCAATGGTCGTTGTCGAACATTATACCCGTGCCAAAATCTAGTGATCTTAGTAAAACCGACAACTACCGTGGCATTAGCCTGACATGTATCATTGCAAAGATGTTCAACCGAATGATACTAAATCGGCTACGCAGTGCGATCGACCCTCACCTGAGAGATAACCAGAACGGGTTCAGAGAGAGGAGATCAACAACAGCGCAGATCCTGGCTCTGAGGCGAATAATCGAGGAGGTTAAGAGCAATAACCTGACAGCAATCCTGACATTCATTGACTTCAGAAAAGCGTTTGATTCCATCCACAGAGGGAAGATGGTGAAAATTCTTAAGGCATACGGAGTCCCAACAAATCTGCTTCGAGCCATTCAGTCAATGTACTCAGGAACCCGAGCCAAAGTGGTCACTCCCGATGGAAACACAGACGAATTCAACATCTTGGCAGGAGTCATGCAGGGGGATACCCTCGCCCCATTCATATTCATCGTTGTTCTTGACTTTGCCCTCAGACGAGCTATCAGCGGACGCGAGGTAGATCTTGGATTCACACTGACACCAAGGAGATCGAGCCGCTATCCCGCAGTTGCCCTGACTAATCTCGACTTTGCGGATGACATCAGCCTCCTCTCTAACTCCATTCCCCAGGCACAGGAGCTTCTGACACGTGTGGAGATGGAATGTAGCCGGGTGGGTCTCTCACTTAATGCCAAAAAGACAAAGGTGGTCGCTTACAACGTCCCAGACCATGTATCCCTTACTACCCTAGAGGGCCGCCCTCTCAAGGAGGTCAGCGACTTCAAGTATCTGGGGTCATGGGTCGACTCCTCTGAGCATGACATTCGCATTAGGAAAGCCCTTGCCTGGAAGGCTCTTCATGGGATGAAAACCATATGGAGCTCTAACATGTCAAGGGATGTTAAGATCAGTTTCTTCCAGGCCACAGTGGAGTCCATCCTGCTATATGGATGTGAGTGCTGGACCTTAACCACGACCCTTCAGAAGTCCCTCGACGGTTGTTACACCAGAATGTTGAGGATGGTGCTCAACATCGACTGGAGAGACCACATGCCTAATAATACCCTTTACGGCATGCTACCTCGGATCTCACAGAAGATCGCATACAGGCGAATGGGCATGGCAGGGCACTGCTGCAGACACTCTGAGCTACCTGCAAGCCGTCTGGTGCTGTGGGAAAAACCGACTCATGGGGTAAAGCGGAGGGGAAGACAGAGGATGAGCTATGTCGGTGTTTTGAGGAGAGATACCGGGACGGAGACCACAACAGAGTTGGCTGCCTGTATAAAGGATAGAGAAGATTGGAAGCGCCGTAGGGGGTCCCGTCTGCGGGCGACATGATTGATTGCAGTTGCTTGCTCAAAAGGGAATCTACACAGACAGAATTCGCTTAAAGAGGAATTAGGGTGTGTTTTAATGTCTTAATACAAATTTTCATTTTGTTCATTGCCATAATTTGAACTTTTTAATAGAGTGTCATTTTTGTATTGTTATTGTTTAATTTTTGTATTATAATCTTTTTTTTTTTTTTGGGGGGGGGGGGGGCGGGGTTAAAAATCTAAATGTAAATTGTATGAAACAAATATATACACGACCAGATTTTTTTTTAGCTTTAGTCTTTGATACATGTTGTCCATGTCTTTAACAATGTACATGTGAGTGGGTGAACAACAACTCGTACCGATTTACATTTAATACACAATTCTGTTATAACAAACATTTTGCCCATTTCCAGCTGAATTTATATTAGGGAGAGTCAGATGGAAAGCAGACTGTGTGATACAATGTTTCTGTGGTGACAAGATCCTTCCCCTCGATCTGTGAGAGCAGCCACTGATCTTCTTTTTTCCTCGCTGCTTCCAGAAGCTTTCCTGCAGTTAGCGTCTGGCATTGTGAAAGTTTGTCAAGGACAGTTGTTCGGTTTTTTTTGTCCAAACTCCACCTCTGTTTTATTTTTTTAACGGCATATACTCAACTACATCACGTACTGTTGACAATGCGGATTCCTGCGGTACATCAACCAGTGCGTGTACGATTGGAATGCCGATATGATCATCTCCGCTTTTTCGGCGATTTTTGCTTGTGTACATTTTTCCACCTACCGGCACAAGCGTGGAATTTTTTTAAACTCTTTTCAGAGAACAACAAAACCCTGGAATCTGCATCTGAACCGTGCATAATACACTTGTTTTTGTTCAAATCGCTATCATCTGAGCAGCTCGTGTCAACAGCGCCTACGCTCGCTCTATTTCACAACGCCCGCTATTGGTCCATTTTCCCACTATTCGCACAAACGTGCCGCACCACGACAGAAGGGCCTCGTTGATTGGTCGTTGGAAAAACATGAATTTTAAATTGAGATTTTATCGAGTACTGGTTCGCAGACCGTTTGGGGATTTTATTTGTGAGTTTCCCAACAACTTCCTAGGTAGTTTAAAGTAAAATGTATATAGATTCACGATATGCGTCAAGAAGGTGCAAGATAATCGGCCATGCCCTGTGGTCTAGAATACGGTAGGTTATTTCTCGTCTTTATTTGATTCCACGTCTACGTAATGTACGCGTTTAGAGTCTGAGAGCGATCTAAAATGGTTCGTAAGATTGTTCTTCGTTGCGTGTGAAAAGTATAAATGACTTTTCTTTCAAATACACAGATGCGGTATGTTGTTGTTTTCTTATCATCAATTTTGTTTTTCGTTGAGGAACTCGAAACAAACGAACACTCCCAAACCAACCAACCTAAATGTCGGTTCACAATAAATATTTTTTTATTTTATTTATTTCGTTGGATCAGACCAAGAACTAAAAGACGACGTCTTTGAAGCACTCAGTCCACCTCCCCCAAGCCCCGCGTTATCAAGCCCGCTCGCGTGGAGCCTTCCGGCAACGCCGAGCCCAGCCCCGCCCCAAGTCCTCAACTCCCTGCATGGAACCCACAGCCTGCCGTACCGCCCGCCCCGGAACCGTACCAGCCGGACGACAGCGGTTACATTTCTCTAGACCCCATAGCGAATATGAGGGCCCATCTCATGTGCCATTTTGGGGTCGTAATTAGACTCATGTTGGGTATAGCTATACATTCCCGCTGCTATGGGTGCGTCGTCGACCACCCATCACAAATACAGCATTCATGTATTATGGCAAGTACAGAGTATATGTATGATTTATATTTCGATGATATTTTACATGATCTTCGTAGAGATACCGAGACGAGTCTGCGCCAATGGCTGGACCGAGTGAAAGCTATTGTTTTTTTACGATCTCAGTATCTCTACGAAGATCTTGCCATAGTCGACTACTACGATTTTCTATGGGTAGAGTTGGCGAATAGTAGCTCCCTCAACGATTTGAGGGAGTATGTTTTGGCGGATTAATAACGCACCCGTTACAGCGGGACTATGTGGTTGAGTGCGAGTTATATATTTTATCATGTTTTCTTAATTGTGTCTCTCTCTCTCTCTCTCTTAACATTTTGTATTATTGGTTTTTGTATATATTTGTATTTTTTGCTGATTTATTGTTTTCTAAAGTGTGTGCATTTACTTAAACTATATTGTAAGTTTTTGTTTTGTCTTTGTAAATATTTGTCATTTTGTATTTTTTATTTTAAACCTAAATATTTTAATGCGTTCACTTTTAAAGATGGACTACAACGGAATAATGATAAAGGCTTTGTTGCCTTTTTTTGTTCGAGAAATGTATAATGATTACTAATATATCATTAGTATTCAATAAATCTTGTTCCTTCATGCAAAAAAACCCCAAAATTGATCGGCGTTCTACGACCCAGAAAAACTCAGTTTCAGCAAAAGCCCTTAACTCATGAATAATTCATACGTTGTGTGTGACGTACTACCCATGACGATTTACTCGGGTCGATCGTGTGAGTGCATTTTTACCGTACAATGCAATGCGGAATAACAGCGGACAAGCTAGGCTATATTTTGGTACAACTATTTTCGACCGAAAAACAGCGAAAAATGTCCGATAGCAGCGAGTATTGGGAAGACCACAGTATAGATGAGGAAGAGGCATTTCGTGGAGGTACTTCTGAGGACAGTGATGGCAGCTCTAGCGATGAGGGGAGCTCACCAGACGAGAGAGAAGGCGATGACTCTGCGGCCACGGCAGACCCGGCGGTTGCCGATGACTCGGCCGACGTAGAAGCAGTAGGCCTGGTGGTAGTAGTACGAATTCTCTCGATGTTTGGCGCTTTCAATGTGGGGATCGATCCAGGCTTTAAACGAAACTTTGTTGTCAATCCCAGTGAATTTTTCAAAGCACTTGAAGGTTCAACACAGTCCTCTGAAAAATGTGCTGAACAAATCAAAGGCCTACTTCTTGCCGAGAAGGTCAGAAGGTGAAATCCTTTCGTGTAATATTTACGAACTTCACCCATTCCTTTGATAACGCAGGATCCCGCGGAAATTGCACAAAATGAATCTCTGGATTCTTTGAACAATTTCTCGTGCATCCAGTCCACCAACAACACATGAAGTTGGCATTATTGTAGCTGATAGTGATACACTATAAAAAAAAGATTCGTAAAAACTTCATGCCTCTGCATGAAAACGCATACATAATACACACGGAATAACATGGCGTTTTTTGTTTACTCTCGGTTGCTCATGGGTAGTACGTCATCACTTTTCGCTGGTTTACAAGTCCGCTGGTACTATATCGTGGATTTCATTGTGGTTTTCAGTGGATCTTTGCCGGGAACCAGTACAGGGCGGGAAATTTCAAAATCGAAGAATCGAGGTCTAATTTTTTCGGTCAAATTGCAACAAAATTATTTAGAGAAAAACATGACCGTAACAATAAAGTGTTACCTGAACACAACATAAACAAGGTCCGATAATAAATTTAATGTGTGAGTTTTCGTTGTAGTCCATCTTTAAATAAAATAATAAAACAAACTAAAAAGTGAAAACAATGTTTCAAATGTCTTCATATTTATGGAAAAAAAATTGTTGTTGTATTTTTAACTTAAACTAATACAATTAAAAAAAAAAAAAATTAAAATAAAAAAAACAAAAAAACCAAACCAAACAAACAACCAATCAAATCAAAGAAGGTGTATGAAAAGATAACACCGTTGATATTAAAGGGTTAGGAAATATATATAGAACGGTCATTTTAAACTTTGGCTCCGATGAGATAAGATGGGTGATCGCGACAGTTATTTAAAGACGTTATATTACGACATAGGTCTCGAAAGCGGGCCGAGTAGTATTGACAAGTTGTGTCGTGCAGCGAGATGGGAGGGGAAATACGAAATAACGCGAAAGCAAGTCCAAGACTTTCTTCGCGGTCAGGATGTTTACGCGCTACATAAGCCCGCAAAAAAAAATATCCTCGAAATAAAATTGTGGCCGTGGGACGGGACGAGATTCATCAGTTAGATTTAGTAGATGTTTCTAACTTATCAAAGTACAACAACGGATACAGATTTTTAATAACTTGGATCGATGTTTTTGTTTAAGTACGCCTGGGTAATTCCGTTAAAAAACAAAACTGGGAAGGTTTTAGTTAAAGCTTTTAAAAATAATGTCGAGTCCGGCGACATACCTCTTGTTATGATTCACACCGATAAAGGCAGCGAATTTACAAATCCGATCGTTTCAAGATTTGCTCAAGAATGAAGGAATACATTTTTATACAACAAACAGCGAGATGAAAGCACCCATTGTAGAAAGGTTTAACCGCACTCTCAAATCTCGGATGTGGCGATATTTCACGTGGAAGAACGATATTTCACGTGGAAGAACACTCTGAAGTACGTCGACGTTTTGCCGAAATTGGTGACTGCCTAAACCATTCCTATCACCGTTCCATTAAAATAAAACACGCGGAAGTCAACGACGAGAATGGAAGCATGGTCTGGAAACATCTGTACTCGCCGTCTGAAGAGTCCTTACAATTTAAATTTAAAGTCGGGGATCAGGCTCGAATTAGTAAACAACGGTTAACTTTGAAAAGTCGTATCTCCCATTCCGGTCTGAGAAAATATTATCGGTGTTTGAACGCAGCGGACTACAAAGGAGAGCCGTGTATAAACGAGAAGATTATTCGGGGAAAAAAAATTCGCAGAATGTTTTACAAACCGGAATTACAAAGGGTTCGCCAAACTGACGATGTATTTCGTTAAATGGTTAGGGTATCCTTCGTCATTCAACAGTTGGGTGACGGACCTGCAGTGAGTAAGGATCCAATCCTTCGATTCGGGACGGTAGAGCATAAAGGACGGTAAGCCAAGTGAAAACATCGATCTGCGCATGCGCGAAACCGAACATGTCTCTGCCCGTCGAGTTTGGGAACGGTTTTCGCGTGAAATAGCGTCCGGTCTGTAAGCACTACGGCGTGGTATATTTTGTACACGTTGTCGTGGTTGCAATTGGGAACGGAAGACAAAGAGAACAGTAAGCCGAGCGAAAAAAATGATCTGCGCATGCGCGAAACCAAACATGTCTCTGTCCTGTTGTATTTAGATGGGCTTGGGTAACCACCTTTGTAAGTGTTTTAAGCCAACTGGTCACTGTCCAACGTAATATAAATATGTTCGGTTGAACGACCAGGTGTGAATTAGAACATATTTGTTTTCTTCACGATGTATGGGCACGCTATTCGCTGTCAACAGCGTGGTGGCGAGGGGCCCTTATTGATATGCAAATAGGAATTCCAGCTACAGGGTGGAATTCCTGGTACAGGGTGTGGTAGGAGAGACACTTCAGGTTGGTTCGGCACAAGCAGCGCATCGTCAAAAAAAAAAAAAAAAAAAAAAAATGAATGATTGTAATTTTCTTTTGTACAGAGAGGTTAGAGAGTTGATTCAAACGGCCAAAGAAGAGTTAGCGGATCCCTCCGCTACGACGGACGTAGAGATACAAGCTACCCTGACGAAAGCACTGGAGGCAATCGACAAGCGTTAGAAGTTGATTCGACTGGCGGATTCCAGTACGTATGGGTGGGCCACAGTGACGGAGTACGAGGCACACCAGCTAGCAGACGACCAAGATGACGACAACAAGATTACAAGAGCAGAGAATCGGGCAGCAAAGAAGGTCAAGCAGAAGCGAGCTGCGTCGGCCATGGCCACTCAGCAGGCTAAGCGTTCTAGATGGGAAGACCTGGATCCTTCTGGCTCTAGTAATTTTCGTCGCTTCACCCAGAACCACACAGCCAACGCCAGTTACAGCCGACCCAAGAGCGGAGGAGCCTGCTTCATATGCGGCAGTTTCGCGCATTGGAAAGCATCATGCCCAAGAAGATTTACCTTCAGCAGGCCAGCAACCTCGGTCGCAGCAACAACAAGCCAATAAAGTTAAGTGTAACCTAAATCAGGGAATTAAAGCTAAAGATGCTTCGTTGGCCTATGTTGCTGAAGATTACTACGAATACGAACAAAATGAGGGTATACCAAATATCAAGGTTGCTGGTAGATTAAGAAGTCATAGTGCTTTTTGGCGGACTCTTTCCCCGCCTAGTCATGTTTTGAACAGCGTGGAACATGGTTATGTCTTACCGTTTGTTTCAGAACCCCCGACGATGTTTAATAAAAATAACAAATCTGCCTTAAATAACAGTGATTTTGTCAATACAGCTATTAATGAGTTAATGCAGCTGGGTACAATAGAGAAAACAACGTTTCAACCCAAGGTGGTGAGCCCTTTGACTGTCTCTGTTCAAAGTAATAGTAAGAAGCGTCTGATTCTGGACTTGAGACTACTTAACGAATATTTGGAAAAACTATCCGTAAAATATGAAGATATGCGCACTGCGCTTCTATTTTTGAATAAGGGTGGGTATGTTTATAAGTTCGACCTTAAGTCAGGTTACCACCATGTGGATATATGCTCTGAACATGTAAAATACCTGGGATTCGCTTGGATAGAGCAGGGCGTGCAGTCATTTTACATGTTTAAGCAGCTGCCGTTTGGCCTATCTACGGCTCCATTTATATTCACAAAAATTGTAAGACCCCTTGTAAAAAAGTGGCGAGGTGAAGGTAAATCTATTGTAGTCTACCTAGATGATGGTTTGGGGTTTGCACCCACATTTGGAGAAGCACTGGCAGCTAGTGAAGCGGTAAAAGGGGATATTATTAGTGCAGGATTTATTCCGCATGTCCAGAAGAGTGTTTGGATACCAACAAGATGTATTGAATGGTTGGGATATGAAATAAATGTAGACAGAGGTACATTTTGTGTACCACAGAGACGCATCAAGGGAATAAAGCAAGCCCTTCAAAGTATGAGAATGGACCGAATAAGAGCAAGGTTAGTGGCGAAGTTAATTGGACAAGTAATGTCAGCTAATTTGGTTATAGGGAATGTGGCCAATGTCATGACTAAATACTTGCACTTATGTGTCGAAATTAGGTCAGGATGGGATTCATTGGTTGTGATTACACCAGAGGCCAGAGCAGAGCTGCAGTTCTGGGAAAGTAGTATAGATAACATGAATGTAGGTATGATAGGAGCTAGAAAGGAATGTTCAAAAATAGTCTATTCGGACGCAAGCTCCTCGGGTTATGGAGGCTATGTAGTGGATACAGGTGAACAGGTGGTACATGGAATGTGGGACACTAGGGATTGTAGTAAGAGTTCCACTTGGAGAGAGCTTATGGCAGTTGATATAGTACTTAAGTCATTGGTGACTAAGCTGTCCTGCCGAAGGACAAAGTGGTTTACAGATAACCAGGCAGTTGCAAGTATAGCGGTGAGAGGGAGCATGAAAAGGGAATTGCAACATATTGCCTTTAGTATTTGTAAGACGTGTCTTTCACATAATATTCATATTGAGATGGAATGGGTCCCTCGGTCAAATAATGAGAAAGCTGATAGCCTTAGTCGGATCATAGATCGAGATGACTGGGCAGTGACAGATGAAGTATTCCAATTGCTTGATAGCATGTGGGGTCCACATTCAGTGGACAGGTTTGCCACTTATTACAACAAAAAGATCTGTAGGTTTAATTCCAGGAATTGGAATCCAGGCTGTGAAGCTATAGATGCTTTAACAGTTAATTGGGAACTCGACAACAATTGGGTTGTCCCTCCGATCCCACTGATACCCAGAGTTATCAGACATATGGAAAACACAAAGGTGGTGGGGACACTAGTTTGTCCGTGTTGGTTTTCAGCGCCTTATTGGCCTATGCTCTTCCCAGATGGTTATAACCCAATAAGAGCAGTGTTGGAAGTTTATGAACTTCCAAGAGATAAGGAGATATTTATCCCGGGCAGGGGAGGAAATGTTGAATTTATTGACAATATTGTCAGGAGTAAAGTATTGGCAGTAAGGTTGGATTTCAGAGCCAGCTGAATAGTTCATAGATAATTGGTTTTCTCCCTTTGATTGTAGGTAATATTCAACAGCGGGATATGGGCTTCTAAACCAGAGGACATGACCCAGGATCTCAAGGAACTTGCAAGAGAGTTACCGCAAGTCGTTCTCAAGTCAAGAGCAGATTCAACAGTGAAACAGTATTCGGCTGCATTCAATAATTGGGCAAAATGGGCAAGTTCCCACGATATTAAAGGTCTTGAACCAGACCCTTATTATATTCCCCTGTATTTGGTTCATCTAAGTCATTCTTGTCGTTCACCAGCTCCCTTAGTCAAAGCATTGTCGGCCATATCTTGGGCACATAAGATGGCTGGGGTGAACGATCCTGCACAGGTGCAGCTAGTGAAATATACACTAGAAGGTCTTAAAAGAACATACTCAAAGCCAGTAGTAAAAAAGGAGCCCGTAACACCTTTGATGCTAAGAGACATGATAGATCTGCACATAAAAGAGACTGTAGAACTAGTAAAAGTAGATCTTATGAAGTTAAGGACAATAACAATGTGTCTTTTAGCCTATACCGGTTTTCTCAGGTTCAATGAGCTATCCAATATCCGATTGGAGCATCTACACTTCAATATAGATAGTTTAAACATTTCCATCCCATCGAGCAAAACAGATATCTATCACGAAGGGAAGTCAGTTGTTATAAGTAAGGCAGGAACAAAATACTGCCCTGTCCAGATCCTTCAGACTTATGTAAATGTAGCACAGATACAAAGTCCAGATTCATATATTTTCCGTAGTCTATCTAAAGTTAAAGGAGGCTACAAGCTAAGGGACCTAAATCAACCCATGAGTTATAGCCGTGTCAGGGAAGTAATATTGGATGCCCTTCGTCCAGTCGTGGATGATGTGTCTAAGTTTGGAGTGCATAGTCTCCGTGCAGGTGGAGCAACCGCGGCTGCCCAAGCTGGTGTCCCAGATAGATTGTTTAAGAGGCATGGCAGGTGGAAGGGAGAGAATGTCAAAGATGGTTATGTTAAGGACAATGTTGACAGTCTCTTGTCGGTTTCAAGATCACTTGGCCTGTGAATGAAACAGGCGGGGTAGTCAGGAATAAAGGCTAGTCTGGTCTGGGATGAGGCTGTGACGCTTGGGGCAGACCTACGTTTCTCATCCTAAGGGGTGAGTTTTTCGTAGCCGGCTCATCAGCACTGCCTTTAATTTCTGGTCTCCCATGCGCAATGGCTGAAAGATTGAAGATTACAGGTTGTTTTATATCAAGTTGTTAGCGTAATATATGTTATGTAAAGGTGTAAGCGTAATGTGTTAAGTAAATTGTGAATTCAGTAGGCATAGCCTTTGTAGGCAGCCGTCCTACGGGCCGAAATACACCAACCAAATCCCAAACTGGCGTGCAGTTTGTCCTTTATTATGTGAATTTGTGCATCTTAGGGAAGAACCACTTGTATGTTGTTGCACCTGCGTCTGCCCTATAAAAAGCCGTATGGAGATTAGGGGTCATAACAAAGTTGTTGACGATGAACAGTTCATGCTTCTGTATGACATCAATGCACCGAGTAGTCATTCACTGTATGACAATGACAGCTATTGATTTGTAATTATCTTTCGCCCCCAGAATGGATGTTTTCTAACATGACATTTTAGAAACATGTAAATCCATATAAATAAAGCTTTTAAGATTCCAAAAACTGCTTCCATATCACTTCTGAGACTGTTGTTTGAGATAGGCTCAAGTAAAAACCTTGGAAACCCTTAAAAGGGGCGTGGCCTTCTTTTTTTAGAAGCACAGTTTCAAACATACAACATGATTAATCACTGTTACAAAATCTTGTGATTTTTGGTTCCATATTTGCATAACCACCAAGTTTAGATAATTCATCCATGGACATAATTATGATGTTTTTTCAGGGCCGCAAAAATCCCCCCCCCCCATGTTTTGTTGTTGAAACATATACATGTTTAAAAAGCCCTAAGCATTTAAAATTTATTTTCAGCTCCCTTTTAGGTCCTAGAAAACAACTGACGACATAAGGAACGCCTACTAATGTACACAATATACCGCTCCGTCGTGCTTACAGACCGGACACCATTTCACCCAAAAAATCGTTCCAAAACTCAACAGGACGGAGACACTTTCGGTTTCGCGCATGCGCAGATCGATGTTTTTGCTCGGCTTATCGTCCTTGTTGTCTCCCGTCCCGAATCGAAAGCTCTCTTTTAGCGAGGTTTCGATTTCAGCGAGATGCTTGACAAATCTTTCAAGATTGATCTGAAAAAGCCACAAATCTTGAACGATTTCCCAAAAAGTGCAAAAATCTTATTTCATGCAGAATTTGTTAACATTTTCAAATAAGTTGGACTTTGTTATGGTTGTGTAATTTTTATTTTAAAAGTAGTATTTTAATTTAGAGATGTTGCGCCATACTTACGGTCAGACTCCGTCTGAATGTACATGCACGTGTGCAAGCTCATAGGATAGCACTGCATGCATGACTAGCGTCTTGTTTCTAGCCATGTGCTTAGTGGTCGCTAGGCTATGTGTATAGTACCCAATTCTACCTCACCATTATGACGTCACTCCAGAGAACACGTGAGATAGCGCTTACCAGCCAGCTACAATCATTGTGCGATCTAGCCAGCTGATGAACGGACGCTTCTACTCTGTTCTCTCCAACACCTTGTTATGTGCATAGGCCAATGCTTATGTATCATACTGTGGCGGAACCGACGTCGGCGGGATGACCTTCCGGGACTGATCTTATTGATCCCAGGACTCCAACCAACGCCTATTATCCCACAAAACTATTTATAACCTTACGAGGGGATGAGCGGCTATCCAGACGCAAGGGGGACAATATTACGAACGGCGGACTTAGCCTAGGGGAATATACTAGGCTAGTTCGTTGGGTGGAAATATACCACCGTTCTGTGATTGAGTAATTACTGGAATGTAACAGAGCACCAATTGATCATAAATAACTTCGCAATGACAAGTATTTCCAAAGGCGATAAAGAACTGGTCTTATTAATTACTCTCAATCATTACATTATAATCTTTATGTACAATAACCCTCACCGGTGACAACCCTCACCGGTGACAACCCTCACCGGTGACAACCCTCACCGGTGACAACCGGTGACAACCCTCACCGGTGACAACCGGTGACAACCCTCACCGGTGACAACCGGTGACAACCCTCACCGGTGACAACCCTCACCGGTGACAACCCTCACCGGTGACAACCCTCACCGGTGACAACCCTCACCGGTGACAACCCTCACCGGTGACAACCCTCACCGGTGACAACCCTCACCGGTGACAACCCTCACCGGTGACAACCCTCACCGGTGACAACCCTCACCGGTGACAACCCTCACCGGTGACAACCCTCACCGGTGACAACCCTCACCGGTGACAACCCTCACCGGTGACAACCCTCACCGGTGACAACCCTCACCGGTGACAACCCTCACCGGTGACAACCCTCACCGGTGACAACCCTCACCGGTGACAACCCTCACCGGTGACAACCCTCACCGGTGACAACCCTCACCGGTGACAACCCTCACCGGTGACAACCCTCACCGGTGACAACCCTCACCGGTGACAACCCTCACCGGTGACAACCCTCACTGGTGATACTAAAATACAGACTGATCTTATACAATGTAATCTGTTCACAAGCTCTTTCTATACGGCGTGAGCCTCACACAGCTTATACAATTATATCTTTCATAGTAATATAAAGAAACACAAGGTAAATCAGGATAATGCAACACTTAACAGGCAACCTAATTAAATATGCACAGAGTAACCCTCACACAAACTAAGTGAGCCTAGAATGAAGCAGGGCTTTTAACAGGGCGATTGTAGTAACCCTCACAGGACTCTAGAACGATCCACCTGGTAAACCTCACTGGGGACAGCTTGCTCAATGACCAGGACTGCACCCGACCGAAGCCACGCCAACAGGCATGGAACATACACCCGGGATGCAAGTCCTCTGATCAATCTAAGCCTCGCTAATTCTCCGATACTGGTTCACCTAGCTTCGCTCACTCGTGTCCTACCACAATCAATCCAACCTTAGATATCGGCGACAGTGTCGCTCCAATTTATACACTTATAAAAGATCTTTCCCCACACTGCTAATCTACTATCAAGGTATGCCTCGCTTATTGTAATCAGCCGTGGTAGCCCTCGCACAAACTAAGTGAAGTGCTACGAATTCAGAATCAAGTGCACCAGGGGGTGGTAACCCTCGCTTGAACTAATGAGTGCTATACAATGGTCAATCTATTCTACGCTAAATCAGACTCAATTTATTCAGTTCTGCTATAGCTATCACCTACCGATCGCCGTCGGCTCCACGGACGCCTTTCCTTGCAACGAAACCTTTAAATTATATAACTGTACACTGTACGTTTAGCTTAGTCTACTCACATCGCTGTCTAAACTCGAACTGCCAAAAAGGACGCGGAAATCGCCCACACCTAGATAAATGCGCTACTATGATTGGTCGCCGCCAGGCCACTGCATTATTCATGTACACACACGCACAATAGGAACCAGAAGTGCATTTCCAACACGCCGTATTACGCGCTGGTAATTGGTTGCTGCATCCTGGGCCCAATTTCTTGGCTCTGTTAACCACAGAATTCCTCGCTTACGGTCACCATTTTCCGCTAACCGCACTAGCAGAAAAATTATTTGCTCACCCGGTAAGCACAGAATCCTTAGTTGCGGGATGTACGCATGCTCAGAGACCAAAATTCCTTGCTAACGCGTGAAATACGTTTACCGTAAGCACCGAATTTTCTGCTATAGTAAGCAGGGATTTTTCGCTAACGGTAAGCAGAGCCAAGAAATTGGGCCCTGGTCATGCTGCCGTGTGCAGCTGATTGGTCGTTGCACATGCCCGATACTGTAACCGCGTAAATCTACGCAAGCTTATATTTTTAGATCAACTAGACTCGAATAAGAGTCGGCATATACCCTGTTCCGTTACAATACTGAAGTTATAGCCCACAATATTGTTTTAACCTTTACATGATAGGCCTATTCTTTAGTCTTTAGGCCTAGTCTTTATCTCCGCAAACGACACCTCTGAGACGGGGTTCTGGTTTACCCATGGAAGATGGCTCAATAGCCAACCTTTCCGAAATTTCCGAAATGGAAGTTAAACAAAAAGCAGAAGTTATATAAAAATGGACTTTGAAGTGTAAAGGTAATACAAAATTGTCAAAAACTTTATACACATTATCCCGAATACAGTCAGTACGCCATTCCAGGGCGTTGCTACTACGTCCACGCCCAATGAACCGTGTCAAGGGTTAAAACAACACCTTAATGCAAGCAATGAAAAAGAGCTTTGCCCAATTCACAAGTGAATTCATTGAGGCGACTAATAACAAAGGAAAGGAATGCAAGCGTATCTCCTCGAGCACCAATGTGCCCAAGCAGAAAGCCAAACGGCTGAAATCAGTCGTGGTTGTTCCAAACCAAGCAGATTCTGATGACACAGAAGCTGAACTAAGACGCCTGTTCTCTGAGGATGAACAAAATGGCTCGTCAAGTGACGATCTTTTGGGCGATGTCCAACAGAAGTATGGAGCAGATGATAAGATTGGACCCAAAGTTGTCTGAAAACTGTCTGAAAACTGTCTGAAAACAGTACCAATCTAATAAAAACGAAAGTGAACCCAGAAATATGGGCGCTTCTCAAGCCTAGTATCCGGACCCGGGACTTAAAGTTCTTGAGAGTTCAAAAATTGCTTGTTTCAGCATTTGTTCCTCTACTGCAACTAACAGAGAAGTTGCTAGCAAAGCAAGGTGTCAAAGTAGAGGTAAAACTAGCTACGGACACTATAACTTTAATGACTAATTCCAACATTGAGCTAAACTTGAGACGTATAGGGAACTAATGCGTCCCGATCTCAATACACAGTACCAGCGCCTCTGCGCTCCTTCGGTCCCAATTACCAAACTTCTTTTGGGGGACAAATTGACCAAAGCAGTTCAGGACATAAAAAAACACCCAACAAAGTTGGAAATAAACTTGTTCATCAGGCTGATGGACGTAATAAAAACTTTGGGTATAAACATTACTCAGGCCGTTATGCTAGAGATATGATAAAGGCGGCAGGAATTGACACAAGTGTATTTATAGCTCACAGTGTACGAGCAGCCTCCACTTCAGCAGCTGTAACTGCAGGAGTTCCAATACAGGTTATCTTGAAGACTGCAGGATGGTCCGGCGAAAAGACTTTCGCAAAGTTTTATAATAAACATATAGTTTAAAACTCTGCATTTTCTACTTCAATTATAAACAAGAAGTGAAAACTGTCATGTAGCCTATGTTCACTACTTATTTTAGTAAGGAAGTGTATTTTTCTATGAATTACATTAAATAGTTGAACCAGACGTAAGTATTGTTCTCTTGGTACTCCTTTTTTGTGAGTCCTTACTTTATGTTTAACAAGTCAAAATGTTCTTGCTCTAAACATCTCACGTGGTCTCTGGAGTGACGTCATAATGGTGAGGTAGAATCCTAAAATTAAACGAGTCTAATTTATTAGGCTAAGTTTGATTGAGATTCTACCGATCCATTATGACGAACGAAAGAGATTACGTGCCCACCCATTCTTCTTGAAGGTATAATGACCTCCCTTTTTCGTCATTGTCGAACCTTTTGATTTGTGCTTTAAAGATTGATTGTAGCTGACTGGTAAGCGATATCTCATGTAATTTCTTTTGTTCGTCATAATGGATCGGTAGAATTCCAATCAAACTTCGCCTAATAAATTAGACTCGTTTAATTTTAGGACTTATCAGCTTTGCCGTACAACAATGTGCAAGTCCGCACATATAATGGCACCAGTTTACTGTACAGCTTTATGTAGCAGCATAAACGGAAAATCCAGTGATAGTCAGGTTTCTTATGTATTTTCGTAAAATTTGTGTGTAGATTTGCTAAACTATACATTTTTGGAAACGTTAGGATATAACATGAAAACCAATGTTTACATTTGCTCTTAGGTTCTTTATGGCGGCCATCTTTGATTTGTTGAATAGCATTTTGATGACGTCATGATAATGTCACACATTTTTCACATTGTGTGCATATGTCTATGACCCAATAAACATATTAAAAAACGAATTTTGAATTTATTATGTTCTGTTGATGAGATATGGCTTAAAGGTCAAAAAATGAAACAAAATCATAAAAAATCACACGATGACGTCATCATGATGTCACTTCAATTTATATATGATGATGATCATGCATTTGTAAAGCGCCATCTATCTAGTTGCCTATTCCGAGGCGCTGCCAGGAACACCGGGGCGAACCCCTTCTCTTAGCGAAGAGTGTTACTGGGTTCTTTTACGTGCATTACACAACGCACGGGACCTACAGCTTTACGTCCCATCCGAAGGACGAAGCAATAGTGGTTTAATTGCCTTGCTTAAGGACACACGTGTCGACACCGGGACTCGAACCCACGCTCTGCGGAACAGAAAACCGAGTTCTTAACCGCCCGACCACGACACTCCACATCTATAACATACCTGCATACCAAGTTTGAACCCAATCGGAATTATACTTCCAGAGATATAGGGCATTGAAAACAAATTGACCTTTAATGTGACACCCAATGACTTTTCATGTGTCACGTCACATTAAATAACAATTTTTTCTCTCAAAAGAACGTAAAAACAAATGTAAACATTGGTTTTCCTGTTAAGTATATCCCAACGTTTCCAAAAATGTATAGTTTAGCAAATCTACACAAAAAGTAAACGAAAGTTTCATTATGTACATTATGAATCTGACTATGACGGCCGTCCACAGAATCGAAACAGCTTACAAATCAGGACGGGAGAGTACGCGAGAGGACCGTCGGGTTCGGTTGATTCTCCGTCCTGTATGCTCTACCGTCCCGAATCGAAAGGTCGCTAGTAATCGAAAACATGTCTGGGTGCGTATAGGCTCAAAGGTAATGTCTATATTTATTTAATGTAGAACCAACCACTCAGAATGTGGTCCCCTCCTCCAGCTCCCACTTAAGGGGAGGAAGAACGTTCATCAATGGTCGTGGGCGGGAAACCCGAAGGGTAACACCCAAGACCCGCTTCGCGCTCAAAGGGGAGCACTGTAACTCGTCATCGTGGTTGGCGAGGCACCGTACAAGTGTACGATTGCGAAAGGAGATCAGTACTATAGAAATGACCCCTAAAAGTATGATCTTAATGTGAACATTAAAAGTCGGCAACCGTTTTGCTCACTACTACATAGCAATCACAGTTGGGCAAATTGGTTGAATTTTCAAAGCAGTTTGCGGACACTTCTTTGTTACTTCTTTGTTACTTCTTTGTATTCAGTAAAACTTTATAGCTGAAAATGTATGTGCGACTATAACTTTGCTTTACAAATTGCAATCACGGGAGATGAAACGATGACATTTTGAAAATGTCTTTTCTACTCTGTTCCAGGAGGTCAAAAGAGTACTAGTAATGCATAATTCAAATGCACTGGCGTTTGTTGCACGCATGAGCATAAACGAGTATAGCAGTATAAACAAAACAAAAGCAGTTCGTTGGAAATGTACAGAAAAACAAATTGTCTCGACATTTTTTCTCAAGTTTGTTCATGACTTGTTATGTAATATGTTGAATTAGTAACTACAATGCAGTGGCATTCCCACCAGAACAACTGAATAAGTATTATGAATGTGCATATTAGCCTTTGGTTAGGTAACATTTCTGGTCGAATGACAATTTTGGTCTATACTTCATATGAAATGAGCTGGTGGGACTCATACCGTGCCAACCAAAGTATAGTTCAGTCAATTGACAAAGACCTTTACTGTTGTAATACAACAGTCGTGTACTGCGCGTGTACTACGTTCATGGAGATGTTACAACGCTTGTCTCACGACCTTCGCGACCGCGTTCTCAACGCGTTCCAGGTCAGATCGCAGAAGCTTGGCGTTTGTTTTTAATATGCTCAAAACAAACGCCGTAACTCGGCGATCATTGGCGATCATGGCGACCACAGCACGATGTTTGGCGTTTCCAATACGCTTATACCACGCTTAAGGCGACCTTGACGCGCTCTGGGCCTATTTTCCTACGCCGTAGAAGCGCAGTAAGGACGCCATCCCGGTCTGACAAATGTGTACACCCTCTCTTAAACAAATAGCTTTAGAAGCGTAGTGCTTCTACCCCTCCCCCCCCTCAAAGACGGGCAGAGCATACTGTCCGAAACGCTGAGTTCTCTCCGGTTCTTTTCAGAACCACATATTTCACTAAATAGTATTACCGTGGTGTTACCACAAACTAATATCTTATTGCCTTTTCACCTTGCTAACCTTTAAATCAAAAAAAAAAATTATGTGATTTTACCTTGTATTTACTTGCTTGGGAAGTACTACTGAAAGAGGTAAATATGAAAAACAACATTATGTATTACAACAAATTTCACTAGCCAGGCTATTTTGGTCAAAACACTTCCCGACTTGCACCCCAAGAGAAAAAGCACTCAAAAGTATAATATTGCTAACACTGGGCTTGATTCGAGGGGTGACTGATAAGTCACCTCCCAAATCTGTAAATACAACAGATTTGGGTGACAAGAGAGGTGCTCTTCCACCGGGGGCCTACTGAAAAAAAGCGACCACGTTAAACAGCTAAGGTAACAAAAATACAACAGATTTGGGTGACAAGAGAGGTGCTCTTCCACCAGGACTGCTCAGGCCCAGGCCTCCATTATTTGCACACTTTATTTCAGAGTTGTAATCGAGTCGCTTCGCCAGCCGCTTCGCCAGCCGCTTCGCCAGCCGCTTCGCCAGCCGCTTCGCCAGCCGCTTCGCCAGCCGCTTCGCCAGCCGCTTCGCCAGCCGCTTCGCCAGCCGCTTCGCCAGCCGCTTCGCCAGCCGCTTCGCCAGCCGCTTCGCCAGCCGCTTCGCCAGCCGCTTCGCCAGCCGCTTCGCCAGCCGCTTCGCCAGCCGCTTCGCCAGCCGCTTCGCCAGCCGCTTCGCCAGCCGCTTCGCCAGCCGCTTCGCCAGCCGCTTCGCCAGCCGCTTCGCCAGCCGCTTCGCCAGCCGCTTCGCCAGCCGCTTCGCCAGCCGCTTCGCCAGCCGCTTCGCCAGCCGCTTCGCCAGCCGCTTCGCCAGCCGCTTCGCCAGCCGCTTCGCCAGCCGCTTCGCCAGCCGCTTCGCCAGCCGCTTCGCCAGCCGCTTCGCCAGCCGCTTCGCCAGCCGCTTCGCCAGCCGCTTCGCCAGCCGCTTCGCCAGCCGCTTCGCCAGCCGCTTCGCCAGCCGCTTCGCCAGCCGCTTCGCCAGCCGCTTCGCCAGCCGCTTCGCCAGCCGCTTCGCCAGCCGCTTCGCCAGCCGCTTCGCCAGCCGCTTCGCCAGCCGCTTCGCCAGCCGCTTCGCCAGCCGCTTCGCCAGCCGCTTCGCCAGCCGCTTCGCCAGCCGCTTCGCCAGCCGCTTCGCCAGCCGCTTCGCCAGCCGCTTCGCCAGCCGCTTCGCCAGCCGCTTCGCCAGCCGCTTCGCCAGCCGCTTCGCCAGCCGCTTCGCCAGCCGCTTCGCCAGCCGCTTCGCCAGCCGCTTCGCCAGCCGCTTCGCCAGCCGCTTCGCCAGCCGCTTCGCCAGCCGCTTCGCCAGCCGCTTCGCCAGCCGCTTCGCCAGCCGCTTCGCCAGCCGCTTCGCCAGCCGCTTCGCCAGCCGCTTCGCCAGCCGCTTCGCCAGCCGCTTCGCCAGCCGCTTCGCCAGCCGCTTCGCCAGCCGCTTCGCCAGCCGCTTCGCCAGCCGCTTCGCCAGCCGCTTCGCCAGCCGCTTCGCCAGCCGCTTCGCCAGCCGCTTCGCCAGCCGCTTCGCCAGCCGCTTCGCCAGCCGCTTCGCCAGCCGCTTCGCCAGCCGCTTCGCCAGCCGCTTCGCCAGCCGCTTCGCCAGCCGCTTCGCCAGCCGCTTCGCCAGCCGCTTCGCCAGCCGCTTCGCCAGCCGCTTCGCCAGCCGCTTCGCCAGCCGCTTCGCCAGCCGCTTCGCCAGCCGCTTCGCCAGCCGCTTCGCCAGCCGCTTCGCCAGCCGCTTCGCCAGCCGCTTCGCCAGCCGCTTCGCCAGCCGCTTCGCCAGCCGCTTCGCCAGCCGCTTCGCCAGCCGCTTCGCCAGCCGCTTCGCCAGCCGCTTCGCCAGCCGCTTCGCCAGCCGCTTCGCCAGCCGCTTCGCCACCCATTTGAAGACAGTCAAATCTGTTGATATAACAGACGTGATGTACAGCTTGTTGGCCGTACAATTGGCACCTTGTAGTTTGAGCACTGCACAGAATCAAACAAAGACATTCAAGTCAAATCTGCAAATGGCCTTTGTGCAAAGGATTATAGTTATAGTAGATCATTGTCAGTTGTGCTTTTTATAGTTTGAAGCAGCAAAAGTACTCAGAAGCTGCTTGACAACTAACTTGATGAAGTTTTAAGCTGTAAAAGCTGTATATTCCGATAAATAATAGTCTAAGATTTCGTTTTTGAACCAACTATTAATTGAAATTTCAAACAAATGCGTCTCTGAGGTAATTTTTTGGACTACTTTTGTTATTATTTTCTTCAAAATGACAGTATATCAGCATTAATAATTTCACAGGGAGTTTAGAGTGATTAATATCTGTACATGCGGACTTACGTCCGAATGGGGATTAAAGAGATTACAAAGTAAATATCTTTTATATTAAGTAAGATACTGAACAATAAAAATGTATACTACCCCTTTAAAGAGAGAGCGACAAAACTCAATATTTAGACTGGTTTTGATTGTATGTCTTGATCTGGGGTTTGTGACAAGATGCTTAATTCCAGCATTGGCAATTCTGTAACTCAAGAATAGGGCATTACGTCACGTGTTTTCACTGGTTGCTGAGCGTTTTATCAAAATGGGTCTGGGAATGAAATAATGAGACTTGAGAAGTTGCTGAATGTCTGCGCTCGCCTACATCACAACATACCTCTGAAAAGAGTTGTTCCGTAACTAGCCACTGAATACACTCTCTAAACGGAATTGAGAAAATAGGAAAATTGTTGCGATCATCCCATGGTCTAAATGCCCTACTTGTGATAGCCGTCCATCTTGTGCTTTTGGCCAGGATCTGAAACCGTCACCTACAAAAAAAAATTGTGATGGCACGCGATAACAGTGAGAAAAATCCCACTAAGGGCAACTTTAGGGTGAGCAAAACTCCACACATACATTTTAATGATTTTCACAACCAAGATCAAGTTTTTGCTGCTTTACAAGATGGTAAAGAATAGTTAAATAATTCAATTTATTTATTTATTTGTGTGGGGGCGCACACGGTACTAAGTACGCATTATCTGGCACAGTGATCCTGCAATATTATTGTAGCACATTATTTCCTAATTGTTTCGGGTTTTCAGTTTATTTGGGTTTTTTCACAAGATGGCTAAACTGACCCGAACCGACCCAAATACGGTGCAAAACCAAAACCGAACCGACCTAAATATTGTGCAAAACCAAAACCGACCTGACCCAAAGTTGGTTTCGAGTCGGGTCAGTGTTAGGTAGGATACACCATTTGCAGATATCTAAATATTGTACTACCAAATTATTTGAAAGTACATAATGACTATATGCATCCAGCAAAATGATTGCGCTAGATATCCTGTAACCGTTCTGAAAAATTTAATTATACCAATTTTTTTTTTTATATAATTCAATCGATGCCATTAACTTGGTGAGAAATTATGCCACTCCCGTTTGCTTTGATGATATTTTCATGACTGCCTCCGTAGCCATGGATACAGCAGCGACCAGCTACGATCAAATATTGAGACAAATGAAGCATGCACCCTTTTTGTGTCCAGTGGGGCCGCTCTATTTGGCAATTAACTAGCAATTAAATTACCTACAAGTGGCCTCAACTGCAGCTCCCTGTAAGGACAACAGCATTCGAGTATGTACTACTGAGATTCAGTCTGATGACACCAGAAAACGATGTTGCTCAAACGCTTTATATTTGGCTTGATAAGCCTTTGTCTTATGACCAGATGCAGCGATGGCGCCGGAAGTTGTAGCGGCAGTTTTATGAGAGGGGTGTACCCCTGTCCTCCTGCTTGGCAAATGTGGGGTGAGAAATGCTACCAAATATTGGGTATGGATCTACCGTGGGCCGAGGCAAAACAAGAGTGCCTTAAGACGGGAGGCCATTTGGTCATGCCACGGTCTCAGCAGGAAACCGAGTTTCTCTTGAAGAACGTGTTCCAGCACCAGTTTTGGATCAACTGCAATGATCTGGAAGTCGAAGGTTTGTCAAAAAAATGCTCAGTTCTAGGTACTGATTCTGTGTATGAACAAAAGATGACGCAAAATTTGTCGTGTGCAAAGGAAAAGGGCATTAGCATCCCAGGCAAGCAAAAATCTCTTTTGAAGATATTCGAGTTTAACGGTTTTTTTGCTGCTATTTCTAAATTATACACTACATAAGGCTAATATTTTGACTGGTGAATAATTTGAATAGTACTGCTCACTTTTTATTTCGAACCGTTACCTAATTATAAGGTCGTTTACATATTTATGCTAACGACCTTTTTGCCAGGAATTCCTTTAGTCATTTAATGTAACAATCCTAACGAGGTACAAAAAGTCCCACTGAAGTGAGGAGGTGAATGAACTTGTAGCAAGTTTTGTTACTTTTGTGTTATCTGCTTACGTCCTTATGCCGGCTTAAAAAAAATTAGCATTAATTATGTCAGATGACAGATACCAAATGGCAGATATTTTGAAACTATCATTTAACCTATAAAATACTAATTCGAACGTTTGACCAATGTTTTACCCTTACTTATTAATCGTGTGGGAAATAGGAACTTAACAAATTGACTAGGGTGCAAGAAAGTTGTGATTTTTTTTTGATTTTTTTTTTTTTGGGAGGGGGGGTTCAAACCAACCCTGCCCGGACCAATTTTTGTTATATAACAACACAAAATAACCAAAACGAAAGGTGTGTCACGTTAACAAACACAGCTGTTTTGGCCGTTATAAAATGTCTTTTTTCAATCTATGTATGTCTAAATATCTATGACCCAATAAACCTAGTACAAAAAGAATCCTTAATTTACCATGTTCTGTTGATGAAATATGGTTTGAATGTCCAAAACAACACACACACAATTCATTAAAAAAACTTTCACAATGACTCACCATAACGTCACCTCAATTAATACCTGCAACACATGTCGGTAAATACATTCTTACATTGCAGGGTCACACCACTGATCACACACTGACCAATCAGATGACAAGCATTTGTTTCGCATTCGTGCATTGGAAGAAAGAAAATCAAGGACTTTATTAACGAGGAAGCCATCTTGGTCGTGTTCCCTGACTATTTTTGCATTCTAGCCTCACTTTCAATTTTTTGTTTGTTATGTGGCTTAAAACATAAAGGTATGTTTAATCACAAATGTACAATTATTTCTCAGAGAAGACTGGTATTTATTGGTAATTAACTTTATACCATTGCTTTCATTTCTATTCTCAAATTGACCAACCTAAGACTTTTCTCCATCCCCTAAATCATAATTTTTCTGTTATGGGATTGACAAACCCGGGTAAATACAAAATATGTATGAATCAATTTAACATATCTGGCTATTCATTATAATGTGCAAAATATTACTTAATTATAAGGTTATTTACATATTTATGCTAACGACTTTTTGCCAGGAATTTCTCAAGTCATTAATGTAACAATCCTATAACGACCTTTTGCCAGGAACAAAGGTCCCACTGAAGTGGGGAGGTGAATGAACTTGTAGCAAGTTTGGTTACTTTTGTATTACCTGCTTACGTCCTTATGCCGGCTTAACAAAACAAATCATTAATTGCATCAGAATGACAGATACCAAATGAAAGATATTTTGATACCATCAATTACCTATAAAATACCAATTCGAACGGTTGACCCATTTTTCACCCTAACTTATTAATCGTGTGCGACTAGGAATTAAACAAGCTGACTAGTGTGCAAGAAAGTTGTGAATTAAAGGGGAGGGGAAGGTGGGAGGGGAGGGGGGGGGGGGGTGTTTGGGGGTAAATCCCTGGTTAAATGAAAAATCATGTATGAATTAATTTAACATACCCTGATATTAATTAATGTGCAGAAATAGAGATGTTAGGATTGGTGGTGGGGTCGCCATGTATTTATCCACTGATTTACAATAATATTCCCAGGTCCGATTTGAATGATATAGGTGATGATTCTTTTAATATATATTTGCAGAGATTATTACTTCACGCAATATCAATAACATGTTTTTAACATGTTCTCAAACATTATTCCACCAACTTACTAATGCCAATAAACACTGTTTTATTACCGGTGACTTTAATATAAATTTACTAAGTTCTGAGAATAGTAGACAGCCGCAAGAATTCTACTAATCTTCTAATCTACTAATCAATAATTTACTAATCTTCTTGTTTACCATTAATTCACAAACCATCAAATAGTTTACCCCCTCCAAAATATAGAATTAATATTACTGATTTGTCTGATCACTTTCCAAGATTTAATTCTTTCCCATTTACACTAAATCTCCTGTGATTGAAGTTTAGTTTTAAATGCCAGATATGCTAACTCAGCCTTTGACAATTTCATCGATATTTTTAAAATTATTTTAGATAAATATATTCCTATGAAGCAGTACAAACCAAAATCCTCTAAATTAACTCCCAAGTGCACTTAGATCACAAGATGTTAGTTTTATCAAAGATACATTGCCAGTCCTACAAACTGTAACCGTTCTAGGTACGTACGTTATAAGAATATACTTACCAATGTCCTTCGTAATTCTAAGCGTAATTATTATCCTAAATAGTTTGAAAAGGTTAAAGGTTATATTAAAAACACATGGAAAAGACATATTCGATCGTTGTTATGTGGAAAATATAGTGAAGTCAAGTTGAAGTTGAAGTTCCAAAAATGAATATTTTATATTTGACATATAAGTCGTACGTACGAGTTAGCTGAAGTGAGATAAAATAATTATTTTCACCATGTCCCTAATACAGCTTCGTAATTGTGTATGTTTGTCCAACAGGCGTATGGGTGTGTCAGGACGGCACTAGTGACGTACACTCTAAAAACAGATTGGTTAAAAGACCAACCAATCTAATTGGTTGACCCAATATTGGTTGTTTTTAACCAATGTGTTGGTTAAAGCGTAACCAATGCGTTGGTTGTCCGTCAACCAGTCATATTGGTTGAAGGTATCAACCAATCTATTGGTCATTTATAACCAATTTATTGGTTGTCCGTCAACCAGTCATATTGGTTGAGCTTGCAACCAAGGTACCAACCAATATATTGGTCATTCATAACCAATATATTGGTTGTCCTTCAACCAGTCATATTGGTTGAGCTTGTAACCAAGGTATTAACCAATCCATTGGTCATTCATAACCAATATGTTGGTTGGCCTTCAACCAGTCATATTGGTTGAGTTTGTAACCAAGGTATCAACCAATATATTGGTCATTCATAACCAATATGATGTTGACCCCAAGTAGACGTGGTAACACTTGGTGAAACAATTTTGTCACTTTTTTCAACATGAACGTTATGTTTCGCGTAATAGCGACATGTTTTAGGGTGTTTCCATAGAGATAATTGTGTAATATTTAATTACTCCAAGTCTCGAAGGAAACAAATGCCAAAAAAGGAAAACAAAACAATTACAAACACAAGTTAATTGCAAACTGTGATTACAGACGGCGGCGATACTGGGTACATATATACCATTTACGTACCGCTTATATTGTAGGAGTGGCAAGCTCATAAGAGTAGTATTGTAGTGTTGTAGTATGTATTAGTAGTAATAAGTAGTAATAATAATGTATTAAATAAATGCATATAATTACTTGAGCAGTATTTCTAACATAATATCGCTACACTAATTGCATAAACGATTACCCACTAAATTTAGGAAACGCTGTTTTTAACATTTTAAAAATATGTCTAATAACCAATATGAATTGGTTGCAGCCCTACCATTATGTATTGGTTAGTGCTATAACCAATATGGATTGGTTACGTGGTAACCAATACAAATTGGTTGGAGTCCTACCATTGTGGATTGGTTAAATTAACCAACATTGCATTGGTTGGTGTTATAACCAATGTGGATGGGTTAAAAAGGTAACCAATATCAGATTGGTTATTTTAACCAATATTTTGGTTATCCACATATCTACCAACTGGATTGGTTGAAATCGACCAATATATTGGTTATTTTCAACCAATCTGTTTTTAGAGTGTAGAGTACAGAAACTGGGCTGAGAAGCAGCCGGATAACCGTGGACGTGGAGAGCATTGTACATATGCAGGAACTACTGGCTGGCATGATCTTTATTGCCAGAATAAAAGGCCTGTTATCTGCCAACTACCAAAGCTATAATATTGGATGTGACAGGGCTCACCATTGTCTATAATAAAAAGAAGATTTTTAAGATTGTATAAGAACTAAAGATTGTTGTTGTTGTAAGTCAGCAAGCATGTTTATTAACAAGTTCGCGTTGGATGCCGTGTATACACGCAAAGTTTTACCAGACTTCAAAACATATGACATATACACACGTATAACGAACAAGGCCGGAAATATCTGTCAGCGATTGGCTTGTACATCGATCCTGCAATATTATTGTAGCACATTTATTTTCTGTTTCGATGTTCACTTTATTTGGGTGTTTTCACAAGATGGCTTAACCGACCTGATCTGAATATTGCAATTGCAAGTGCAAAACCAAAACCGAAACCGACCCGACTGAAATGATCTAAAAATCCACCGGACCCGACCCAAAGTCGGTTTCAAGTCGGGTTTGTTTTTACGTAGGGTTTGCACATCATTACTGCACAGGACTGGTCTGATTTCAAGTATTTTACCAGATTTTAAGTGACAATCTTTTGGTAATTGCGTTCATTTTGAACTACATTGTAGGCCTTATATTTGTCTATTTATATACTCAGTAATTTTGCACGATATTTATAATGAATGAAGTATGCTTGTGGCACCATTAAATAAATAAATAAAAAATAAAAAAACAGTAGAAATATTCACTAAAGAAGTGTGGTAAAGTTTACCTCAATCAGAAACAAATGTAAATACAGTGGTTAATTTTAAATTAAGACAGCATGTAAAATGGTGTTGTTAAACTAATTATGGCCTAGTTACTAGGATTTCTGTTTTCATTTGAAAAGAACACTAGATGTTTCACTTGGGTAATGAAACAACATATTAGGTACCGGTATGTTTTATGACGTTGTCTGTATTTCAGCTCACAATCAATGTTTTTTGTTAATAATTTAAACAAAAATATCAATTTTTAAACCCACAACTACATATGGGAGAGGAATGCTGATCATAAGTCCACTGATTAAAGGGGCACTAGACCATGTTTTGGATTGTTTACTTATCCTATTTGAAAAATCTGGTTGAAAAGATACAAACCTAATGTCTCAATTTTCCCAACAAATATTAAAATGATTGTTTACACCGGACACGACGGAGTTTGCATATGTTTTTCCTGTCATTTTTATTAATTGTACAAAACGCATGAGTTGTGTGTGTCACATAAATTACACACAGCACCAATGCCCAATGTGGTTCTTTATACACATCTGCAAAAGGCAACAATTAAATGGCTGGAATCAGGACTATACCCAAACAGCTCAAGATCTTAGGGTTGCAAAAGTGGACCCCGAAACTCGTTCTTCACAAGAACAACACAAAAACGCACAGTTTTTTAAGGATGGTTGTCTGAATGTTTATATCCTATGTTTAAATGCTATTTCCAATTAACATTATTTTATTTAGAATGCATTTTGTAGCCCATTTGGGCAATTCTAGGGCATAGTATCCCTTTAACCAGTTAGCGGCAGAGGACGTATATACACGCAAAATGTTTGCAAAAATCAAAATGGATGACTGATAAACACGCCACGAGCAACTTAGAGCGAGGCCCGAAATATTTGTCAGCAACTGGCTCGCAGCTGGCATGTATGGGTCTGCTGACCAAAGCCTGGTAAAGAACTGTTTTAATTAATTGTATATCATCTTTATAATTCAACTGATAAATTTCAAAAATACCATATTCCCTGTAAAACTTGTTTGATAATTCATCACATTAAGCAATTCAAAGTAACTTCAAAGATTTAACAAATAAAGTGTTCCTATTCAGTTTTGACAACCTACTTTAGGCATTCTTCAAATGCCAAATCTGTTTCTTTATTTCAAATAAGTCAGAGAAAAATGAATGACAACCAAAAAAAACACAAGTTAAATCAAAATGTCTTTGTAGATTTTTTTTAAAGTAAAGTTACATTTCAACACCAGCCAATTACAACTAACACAAATTTGGTACTAATATTATATTAAAGGTAGGATACACCCTTGGTAATTGGTTGAATTATCAGGAATGGGTGGATATAAAGGTAGGATACACCATTGGTAATTGGTTCAATTATCAGGAATGGGTGGATGTAAAGGTAGGATACGCCATTGGTAATTGGTTGAATTATTAGGAATGAGTGGATGTAAAGGTAGAATACACCATTGGTAATTAGTTCAATTATCAGGAATGGGTGGATGTAAAGGTAGAATACACCATTGGTAATTGGTTGAATTATCAGGAATGGGTGTATGTAAAGGTAGAATACACCATTGGTAATGGACCGATCCGGATTTGACCATAAGCCCCGCCCACCTTAGCAACGGCATGGCGACGCCATTACCCTGGTCAAGTTCCACACACGTGAACGTGTACGTACATACAGGTCGTGTGTGTCATATAAATGACACACAGCACCAATGCACAATGTAAGTGGTTTCTTACACATTCTGCAAAAGGCAAACATTACATGGCTTGAATGCGTGGTTTTAATAATAATATCATTTCGTATAAAGTGCCCTACTGGACAATTCTATATGTAATAGCTCGTTAGTGCTACGCTTAAAAAAGTCGCTGCCCGGTCGGCTGGTCGAGGGGTCCCCGAATATACGTCACGATTATGCAAAGTTTACATGGTAATAAGCTACCATTCTAGGGGCGGGGCCGTTTCCCCCAAACCCCCTTTGTTCATATTTATTACTTAAAACAAAAACGTTGATACACTCGAAATAACTCTAACTCCCCAGGGTGTGTGCAAAATCATATTTACTTTGGAGGAGTTTGGAGGGTGAGGGTTACCTTTTATTTAAACAAAAACAAATTACATTAAATGGGCCATTTTAACTACAAGTTGTAGTTGGCACGGTACCAAGTACGCATTAGCAGGCACAGTGATCCTGCAATATTAATGTAGCACATTAATTCCTATAATCGTTTCGGGTTTTCAGTTTATTTCGGGTTTTTCACAAGACGGCTAAACTGAACCGAAACGACCCAAATATTGCAAGTGCAAAACCCAAACCGACCCGACCCAAAGTCGGTTTCGAGTGGGGTCAGTTGTTTCAGGTAGGATACACCATTTGCAGATATCTAAAATTGTACTACCGAATTATTAAGAAATATCTATACTTATTTTAAAGTAAATAATGATTGTAGGCATCAAGCAAAATGATTGCACTAGATATCCTGTAATTGTTCGAAAAAATTGAATCATTTAAACAATAAATTGCGATCGCGGCGATCGTGAAATATTTATAGGATAATAGTGCGAGGACCTGGTCATTACTGCGTTATAATTGACCGAGTTGGGGATGACCGCTGGTAATAGACCGAGCCGAAGGCGACACGCGCATTTTGAAAAATATAGATACAAACGTTCTACTCGTACATTTATAGCGCCCAGTATCAAGATTGGACGCGTCCTTGTTACAAGTCACCGTAGGACTGTTGCATTCGGCCAACCATTAGCTTACATGATGCTTGAATAATAAAAACCTAGGAGAGTTGATGGCTTCTGATTGGTCGAGACTCGATCACGTAGTGGGCATTATTTTGTAGTAATTGACCGGCTTTTAAGAAGAAGCGAATAAATGTCCCCTGGACCAGCATTATTCAAGCATCATGTAAGCCAATGATTGGCCGAATGCATCAGTCATACGGTAGGTAACTTGTAACAAGGACGATTCAAATCTTGATATGATACTGCGCGCTATAAATGTACGCGTATAACGTTTGCATCGTCTTTTAACGCTAGCGCGTTGCTATGCACGGTGGGCATCAGTAGTAGTATGGTCTCAAAGTATGGGTAATATTAACAACACATATTGAAGAGACAAGGTACCACGCATAAGCTAAAATGTGGCCCCTAAACATAAAAACAAAACACTGGAAGTATCGCAGAAAGAAAAGGCACGAAATTTGAAGGATTTTCACAATTTTTCTCGTTAAAAAGGTATTTATTTAAGGGAATAACAGGACGAGGACATTCGGCTCGGTTCATTACCAGCGGTCATCCCACAACCCGGTCATTATCACGCAGTGATGACCGGGTCCTCGCACTGATATTATTCCCTAATTAATGCTGGTTCAGGGGGCATTTTATTCGGTTCTTCTTAAAAGCCGGGGACATTACTGTAAAATAATGCCCTCCACGTGACCGAGTCTCGACCAATCAGAAGCTATCAACTCTCCTAGGTATTTATTAAATATAACTCAAATGTTGCCGTTAATTCAGCGAGAAATTATGCCACTTCTGTTGCTCTGATGATATTTTCATCTGCTTTCGTAATCATGGCTACCAGCATGATCAATTATGTAAAGAAATGAAGCACGCAACCTTTTGTGTCCACTGGGGCAGCTCTATTTGGCAATTAACTAGCAAATATATAATTAACTACAAGTGGCCTCAACTGCAGCTCTCTGTACAAGTGAAGGTTACAAAGGGAAACAACATTCGAGTATGTACTACTGGAATCAAGTCTGATGACACCCGACACGATGTTGCTAAAACGTTCCACATTTGGCTTGATAAGCCTTTGTCTTATGACCAGATGCAGCGATGGCGCCGGAAGTTGTAGCGGCAGCTTTATGAGAGGGGTGTACCCCTGTCCTCCTGCTTGGAAAATGTGGGGTGAGAAATGCTACCGAAAATTAGGTATGGATCTACCGTGGGCCGAGGCGAAACAAGAGTGCCTTAAGACGGGAGGCCACTTGGTCATGCCACGGTCTCAACAGGAAACCGAGTTCCTCTGGAAGAATGTGCACCACTGGTTTTGGATCAGCTGCAATGATTTGGAAATCGAAGGTTTGTCAACATTTTGCTGAGTTTTAGGGGTCGTATGAATAAACACTAGCAAATGCTATGAAGCACAAGCAAAAAGAAAAAGTATTTACTTGGAAGTAAAAGCATTAAGGAAAAGCAAATGCTTCAATTCGTATGAATAAAATAATGTTTTACTGGCTGAAATAGTAGTACATGTAAATGCTTTTTACATTTACTTGCAATTGATTGCACATCCGAATGGCTTATAACAATACAGTCTCTATTGTGTGTACGTACGAACACACGCGACCACGCTGACGGGGGTGTTTGAATAAAATTAGAACCTCAAGTTGCTGCTTCGCAGTCATGATGCCCTTCTCTGTCTAAGTAATATTGCAAGAAATTATCGGCCATCTACGTCTCATTTCCTTCCCCAAATTCAGTACAACTGCTTGTATTTTAAATCTCCTATTTTTCATATTAGTATTTGCTTCTCTTTTTTCAAGGTAGCTCCGAACAACCTTGAAAAATTCCGAGTAAATACTGCAAATCTGAAGCATTTTCTCATTTTTATTCATACCAAATGGAGCAAATATTAAAATTCTAGCAAATCCTGGAAATTAAAAAGTAAATACTTTAGGTCTTTATCAAATACTTTACAGTAAAACATTTTGCCTTATTTTTATTCATACATATGCTAGTAAAAGCTTGAAAATTGGTAGTAAAATCAAATGCTAGTTTTTATTCATACGACCCTAGGTACTAATTCAGTGTATGAACAGAAGATGACACAAAATGTGTCGTGTGCCAAGGGAATATACATTAGCATCCCATGGTATGCAAACATCACTTTAGAAGATATTCGAGTTTAGCCGTTTTTGTGCTGCCTTTTCTAAATTATACACTACATAAGGCTGAATCTTATCGAATAGTAGGTTGCACATGATTTATTTTGGACTGTTTCTTAATTTTATTTTAAAATATTACCTAATTATAAGGTTTTTCAAAAATCGTAAGGCAAAAACGAATGGTGTATACACAATTGGTAATTGCTTGAATTATCATGAATGGGTAATTTAGGGGGTTCTATTTTATAGTACATATCGTTTGACTGATATGTCCAATAAGAAAAGCAAACAAAAACGGCGTTCGTTTTCAACCGGCGTCGGGCAGTGGTTTTTATGTTGTTCTTGGTTTGTTTTGCGATCGCCGTCCGGCAATAATAAAGTGAAGTGAAGTTGAAGTTGAAATTTCCAAAATGAATATTTTACGTCACTTTCAATTTAATATGGCCGACTCGTCGAGAATAAAGCCCAATGGGCTCCAAGTCAAATTACCTCTTGGAATTTTCATTGAGCAGAATTTCCAGCAAGTTTTGTGTTAATGTCTTTGTTGTATGTTTGCCTAACAGGCCTGTGGGTGTGTCAGGACGGCAATAGTGATGTGGAGTACAGAAACTGGAATAGAGGGGAGCCAACTAACACTGGAGGTAGAGAGCATTGTGCCTATTCAGGAAAGGCTGGCTGGAATGATAGTCCGTGCCAGAGCAAATGCCCCGTTATCTGCCAACAACCAAAGCTACAATATTAGATGTGACATGGCTCACTACTGTCTATAATGAAGAGAAGATGTTTAAGATTGTATAAAAACTAACGATTTTAATCTTTTTTTTTTTGAAAGTCAGCAAGCATATTAATTCAACTAGTTCACGTCAGATGCTGTGTATACACGCAAAGTTTTTTTCGGGAATTCAAAACGGATGACAGATAAACACGTCACGAGCAAGGCCAGAAATATCTGTCAGCGATCGGCTCACAGCGAGCAAGAGAGCAAAGGATGAAACATCCGACTAATTTTCTGACAGTATGATGTCCTAAAATAGGTTTCGGTTTCATGTGTAAAAGGGACACCAAGGTTGTGACATTTTTGGAAACTGCTGTTAAAATGCATTGTTTGGTTCTAATATTCAATCAAATACTACCATATGCACATATGTTTATGAGAATTGCCCTTCATTATGTTAAAGCAAGTTAAAACTGCTTAAGAATGGCACCATATTTAAATGATTTAATAACTAGTTCAGCGAGTTTCATAGAGCGTTTAGTCGAAACGTTCCACGTGTAAACAAGACCTTTTTTGTTTTCCTTACACACGGTGTAATGTTTCTGAGAAATAAACCGATAATTGGGTTCAATGGCAAATCCAAATGTATCATCATAAATTACATGTCCCACTCGATAGGTGTGAAATCATAACAACGATTACATGCTTTGAACATTTTTATTTGGGGTCATAGGTTTCACATTTTGGGGCACCAAATGGTGTATGTCCCCAATACGCAACCATGCACCGAGTTGTTATTTGTATCTAATCAGGTTATTTTCACAATAAACCTTGACGTGGTATCCTGGGTAAGACCCCCAACAATATATTTTAAAATAAACACACTACATTGAGTATGAATTATTGCAAAAATAGCAAGAAAACTAATTGATGTCCCGTTACACCTGAAACCGTTAATGGGTTTTGACATAATATGTTGGCATTTCTGGGAAAAACAATGTTGGATTTTGGCTACAATTAATGGGGAATGACAATATCTTTAGGTTAAATATAATCTTTAAATATCTTTAAGTCATTTGTTTCCATTTTGGCTCATAATATCACACGTTGGCGCCCTAATTTATGGAATAACCTATACAGCTTGATATAATATTACCAGAGATTTAACTTTACTTAAAGCAATGTAATCTGCTGTTCGTGTATCACTCTTTTCATCAAGGTACATGTACCAGTTTATTTATGTTGGTAAAGTTATGTCATTTTTTCTCGTCGAGTTGAAGTGTTACGCGACAAAAGGCAGCACACACTGATCTAAATTTTGAAAGTGCAAAACCAAAACCGACCCGACTGAAATGATATAAAAATCAACCAGACCCGACCAAAAGTCGGTTTCGAGTCGGGTCAGTTTTTAAGTCGGTTTTGCGCATCATTACTGCACAGGACTGGCCTGATTTCAAGTATTTTACCAGATTTAAGTGACAATCTGTTGGTATTTGCGTTCATTTTGAACTACATTTTAGTCCTTATATTTGTCTATTTATATACTCAGTAATTCTGCACGATATTTATAATAAATGAAGTATGCTTGTGGCACCATTAGATTAAATAATATAAAAAAAAACAGTAGACATTTTTACTAAAGCAGTGTGGTAAAATTTTCCTTATTCTGAAAAATGTGTTATTTTGTTGGGGGGCCGCATGTAAAATGGTGTTGTTAAACAAAACGATGGTCTTACTACAAGAATGTTTGTTTTTATTTGAAACTAGAGGTTTCACTTAGGTAATGAAACAACATATTGAGAGTGGGTCCACGTAAATCCCCCAAACTCTTTTCACTAGATATGGAAAGACCAATGTTGGCTCTAATTAAATCCAACTTTTTGAGGGACAATAATAGGGTAAAAATTACTATTTTACAGGTTTTAAAAACATGCTTTAATGCATGTATTAAAAATAGCCTAAGGATAATATTAAAACATTTAATTATTTTCTCAAGTCAGGGCAAGGATGATACTTTGTAATGATAGGCCTATAGTGGATTTTGTGATATAATCTTGCATCTTGGTTGGGTGATTTTTAAGCTAAAAAAATAGTGTTGGCGGCCCCAAAACTTGCTAAAAATTCCCAAAACACAAAATGGCCTGTTACCATGGCTACGGGCCATAGAAACAATATATATTTTTTTGGTTACTTGCTCACCAAGTCCTTTCATATTAACATAAAATATAAAAAAATGCCGAGAACACTTATATGAAATATTTACGTGTACCGTGAAGAGTGGGTCCACGTAAATAATTCATATAAATGTCCTCGGCATTTTGTGTTGAATTTTTAATATGAAATAACTTGGTGAGCAAGTAACCAACATTGAATTTTAGAAATAATGCTTTAGTTGGGTTCTGTAGAAATAATGTTTTAGTTCACAACAAGAATTGTTTCCTTTTTTATATGCCATTCATCAATACCTGGGTCGGTTTGGGCATTTCTATTGGTCGAGAGCCCGTCGCGTGGCCGGTATTAAATGGACGATAAAGACATGGCTGGAAGTGTTTAAACCAGCTGGCAACAAAGGTGCAATGAAGTCAATGCCCTCTTTGCTAACTGCTCATTCGATGGCAACGTCGTCCTGAATATGGCCCTACGAGCATCACCATCGTCAACTGAAAACACTGACACATGCCACTTAGCAATAATTGTTCGAATTTATCGATGATTTGGTCTAAAAATGAGTGTAATTTAACAATCAGTCGTAAGTAAGTGTCTGTGCGTCGCGCGATCGCGCATTATACCCGTTCTCATGACTCATTTTATTTCTAACCGTACCTCGTCTCAAATAGTAAGAGCGAGTAGTGGTGGGCGCGTACAGCTTGACACCCTGGGAACGAGGTTGCCAATGGAAGTAATAGTCTGGTTCATAGTAAATACGCCTTATTGCTTATATTGAGCGACAGAGGCGGAAACATGTCATTTGACACACACAGAATGGCGAAACATCGACATTTTATTGCGACAATTTTCCGGGATTTTCGGGGCTTTTGGGGCTGAATTTTACAAAAAAAGTATTTATGAATGGGAATAAATGTGTGTTCGGTCGGTATTAATCACTCTGTTTAATACCGCTTGGAGTCTGGGTGCTGATAATTACCCTTGCCTTCGGCTCGGGTAATTATTAGCACCCAGACTCTAAGAGGTATCAAACAGAGTGATTAAAACCTCTCGAACAAACATGTATTCCCTTATTAATAAAATGTTATCAGAAATGGTATGTAAGAAATGTTGTAGAGGGGGTTAGTCCAGACTGAAATGATCTAAAAATCCACCAGACCCGACCCAAAGTCAGTTTCGAGTCGGGTCAGTTTTTTAAGTCGGTTTTGCACATCATTACTGCACGGGACTAGCCTGATTTCAAGTATTTTACCAGATTTTAAGTGACAATCTGTTGGTAATTGCGTTCAATTTGAACTACATTTTAGGCCTTATATTTGTCTATTTATATACTCGGTAATTTTTCACGATATTTAGAAAGAATGAAGTATGCTTGTGGCACCATTAGATTAAACAAAAACAAAACAGTAGAAATATTAACTAAAGCAGTGTGGTAAAAATAATCCTGCGCCTTCGCAAAGAGCTGTTGTGCGAAGATGTTTCTTTATAGTCATCATTTTTATCTTTCATTTCTTGCCGTTATTTTGGCGAGAAAATATGCCGCTTCCGTTTGCTTTGATGATATTTTCATCTGCCTCCGTAGTCATGGCTACCAGCAGCTACCAGCTACATTCATTTTATGGGCTCATTTATATAATTAAATGAACCATGCAACCTAGTTGTGTACACTGGGCAGCTCTATTTGGCAGTTAGCCAGCGTCACAACATTTAATTACCTACAAGTGGTCTCAACTGCAGCTTCCTGTACAAGTGAAGGTTAGAAAGGAAAACAGCATTCGAGTATGTACTACTGGGATCCAGTCTGATGACACCAGAAAACGATGTTGCTGAAAAGCTTCATAAACTGGCTTGATAAGTCTTTGTCTTATGAGCTGGGCCCAATTTCTTGGCTCTGCTTACCGTTACCGAAAAATCCCTGCTTACTGTAGCAGAACATTCCGTGCTTACGGTAAGCGTATTTTACGCGTAAGCGAAGAATGTTGGCTTCTGCGCAGGCGTACATCCCGTAACCAAGATTCTGTGCTTACAGGGTTAGCACAGAATTTGTCTGCTTTCACGGTTAGAACAAAAATGATGATTGTAAGCGCAGAATTCTGTGGTTAGCAGAGCAAAGAAAATTGGCCCAGATGCAGCGACGGAACCGGAAGTTGCAGCAGTTTTATGAGAGAGGTGTACCCCTGTCCTCCTGCTTGGCAACTATGGGGTGGGAAATGTTACCAAAAATTGGGTATGGAACCACCGTGGGCCGAGGCGAAACCAGAGTGCCTTAAGACGGGAGGCCACTTAGTTCCTTCTTGAAAAGTGCTCCACTAGTTTTTGATAAACTGCAATGATTTGGGATTCGAAGATTTGTCAACATTTTTCTCAGTTGAGGTACTGATTTCGTGTATGAACAGAATATGACGCAAAATTTGTCGTGTGCCAAGAAAAAGGACATTAGCATCCCAAGCATGCAACAATCACTTTTGAGATATTTGAATTGAATGTTTTTGTTCTGCCATTATACACTACATAAGGCTAACATTTTGACTTGTGAATCTTGTGAATAGTTTGAATAGTACTGCACACTTTTTATTTTGAACTGTTACTTAATTTTATTTCGAAATATTAATTATAAGGTTATTTCCATATTTATGCTAACGACCTTTTACCAGGAATTCCTTCAGTCAAGGATGTAACAATCCTACCGACCTTTTGCCAGGAACAAAGGTCCCACTGAAGTGAGGAGGTGTATGAACTTTTAGCAAGTTTTGTTACTTTTGATATCCCTACTTACGTCCTTATGCTGGCTTAAAAAAAATCATGAATTATGTCAAAATCACAGATACCAAATGAAAGATATTTACCCATAAAACACAAACTCGAACTTTTCACCCATTTTTCATTCTAACATTTTAATTGCCCCAGTGTCTGGTAGGCGTGTGCGATTAGGAATTAAACAAATTGACTAGTGTGAAAGAAAGTTGTGAATTGGGGGTGGGGAGGGGGAATAAAAATAAAACCTGCACGGACCCCCCAACAAATATTATAACAATGATACAAATAACCAAAAATGTGTGCCATTCTATAAAATGCCTTGTATGTGGTCTATGTATGTAGGTGTAAATATCAATGACCCAACAAACCTATTACCAAAAAAATCTTTAGTTTACAAATGTTATGTTGGTAAAATATGGTTTAAATGTCCAAAACCACAAACAAATTTATATTAAAATTTCACATTGAAGTTTAGTTTTACATCCCAGAGATACTAACTCTATAATTGTATAGATATTTGTTAAGTTAGTTTAGATAAACATAATCCTATAAAGCAGTACAAACAAAATTTATTGAAATTAACTCCTGGGTTCGATCACTGTTAGTTTACATAAATCAATTTGCCACGGGATTAAGTTTTATCATAGATACGTGTACATTGCCATTGTCCAACATTGTCCAGCAGGCGCGTGGGTGTGTCAGGACTGCACTAGTAACGTGGAGTACATAAATTTGGGGGAGTAATGGTAGAGGTTTAGAGCATTGTGCCTAATATGCAACTATAAAGGCCTAGTTGGCTGCTAAGTAAATAGCAGGCTTTTATTGGCCCTGACCCTGAGGTAAAACGTGAAGATTCCTCTGACACTAAACTGAACTTACTCAGCGCAAACGCAACAAGCATTCACATCGCGTATTTACTAAGAGAACTTTCTAATATCACGTCGGTAAAAACCATGGAACCATCAAAATTATTTCCGAATAAATAGCGAACAAATATCGAATGACCGACGAGGCGAAGCTGAGACTCCGGGGCGCGTCAGACTTTACAACGCGCAGTGACTCGTGACTTGAGGAACTGCGCATGCACGTTGCAGAGCTGGTGTCGACCTACCTGTGTGTACCCATCCTGAGCCATGCAGAGTTTAACGGGCTCTTGAATTGTCGCCCTCGAACCCTGCGGACATTCGCAGCAATCATTAAACAAGTTGGCCAATACATGATATGAACGTCTACCCCTGGTAAAATGACAATTTCTACCACTATATTTAATTTTATTGGCGTGTACGTAGCTTTTCAGTCTTTTATGTTTCTTATTATGTATAATATATAAGGCTTTATTTCACGTTCTGTACGTTAATTTCTACAATTTTTCCGATAAATTTTAATGTTTACGTGGGAGGATGAACTTTTGTGAGAACACCTCAGATGTCCAATCGAATGGACCAATAGAAATGCGCGTTGGTTCGCATGCCTTTGGCTGTTTTTCGAACCCAGCTTTGTTTTCGTCGGAGGCTTCATTCATACAGTTTAGAAATATGCTATAGCTGGAACGGATCCAAAGCCAGGGTTTGGGAAATGGCCTTGGTCTGTTTGTAACGGAGGCTCTGATTGGGCGAATGATTTTTTTGCGCTAATAACCACGGATCTGGCCAAATTTCCGCAGGGGTTTGAGCGCTATTAGTAGAAAGCGCGTTTAAGCGCTGCGTGGCTCAGGATGGTGGGAAAGGCGAAACTTGCAATTTGCAGATCAGTTTGTTTCAAGATACAAGACAATCAACAGAATAAGCCCTCAGAAAAATATCGACTTGCTTTTATACTATTCTAATTTCCTTTTATTGATCACCACAGACATTCCAATACTCTCAAACAACATATTTAATTCATAATTTCATGTTAATTTGTTTTGTTCATAACATCTTAGGCCTACACTACTAGTATAATAGATGACTACATGCGTCATTTATCGCATATTAAAAGCTCGTTTAAAATCAAATGAAAAACTTCCCGACAAAACTGTTTTAATTAATTGTATAATCATCTTCATGATTCAACTGATAAATTTCAAACATACTAAATTTCCTGTGAAACTTTGTTGATAAGATAAATTCATCAAATAAAACAATTAGAAGTAACAGTAAAAATTAACCAAAAAAAAGTGTTCCTATTCAGTTTTGACAAACTACTTTAAGAATTGTTCAAGTGCCACATCTTTTTCTTTCTTTCAAATTAGTTAAGGTAAATCAAAATGTCTTTGTAGATTTTTTTCAAAGTAAAGTTACATTTCAACACCAGACAATTACAACTCACAAATTTGATACTATTACTTGACCTTATATTTAAGCCATTTTTTTTCCTTTCTGCTTTTGGATTACATGTAAGATACACCATTTGCAGATATCGAACATTTTTACTACCGAATTATTAGAAATCATCTAACTTATCATCTGGCAAATAGATTGCGCTAGATAATTGTTCCGAAAAACATTATTTTATTGAAAAATATCCCGAAAAGAACAAGAACAACATAAGAACAACTGCCTGACGACGGCTTTGGCGGAAGACACTTAAACATATATTTAACCGGTGTAGCGGTTCGGGTTATTTTTGTTCAGGAGCTGGGTGGTGCGTGAATGTATATTCATGAGAAAGAGCAATGGCAACTCATATACGTTAAAAGAACTATAAAGAATTATAAAGAACGGCTTCCTCAACCAACTCGCCAAAAGCATAGTTGGTAACGAGGAGAGTTATAGATTAAAAGGTATGTGGTTGGAATCCGACTGTCATTAACGTTTGTCTTTTTCTTCTACAAATGTTCTTATGTGTTATTTTAATCATAAAACAAGGCTAAACCGCTAAACTGGTTAGTTTTAGTGACTTCCGGTTTTCACAGCCTCCACAATTGTAAAACTTCGGACAGGTCAGTTAAACGATATTTACTATTATACCATTATTTACTACAAACCCCCAATCCACTCATTCATGATAATCCAAACAATTACCAATGGTGTATCCTACATTCAAATTTAGCTTTGGGTCATGCATTTATATTCTAAGCACATTCACTACAAAACAATGAAGCAAAATTAACCTCTTCTCAATTCAAACATGCATCCAAAACATGTAAAATACAAAGAATAACTTATCCTCAATCATCTGAAAAATGAGTACGACCCCCGAAAAAACAACCAATACAACAATTTGTTTGCATTAAACATTTATTCCAGTCTACATTTTGAGCCAAGATTTATTTATGTCATTTAATTCTACATCTGCATTTGTTTATATACTTTTGAATGAAATGTAATTATGCCAGATCATACAAAATTATGTGCACGGCTTAAAAAGAAAAAAAATCAAGCTCAACTTGCTAAACTTTCTTCATTAATTTAGATTACTGCCAAATTGCAATAAGGTATCACGCTTAACAGAAACGTTTATATTATGCTTACAAATTACCCAAGCTAAACTTTGATGCCACACATTACAAAGTGAACAATGAAACTGCCAACACAGTTACAGTAGATAATTGTTACGATCAGAGGATTAAACAGACATTAATATGATGTTAATCTTAAATCCATCTACCGTAGGCCTACTACATGTTAATGATCATATCCCATAAATACCTTTCATACAACTACAGAAAAATAACTCCTAAACACTGTAATTAATTAACCACCACAATGTTTTTGAAATTCAACCCCAATCAGACTACATCATTAAAGAAAGTAAAACGTGCTTCAAATTCGAACTGAAATAGAACACCCCCCACCCCTCGCAAAAAAAAAAGTCCAGTTTGAAATCCGGACACTATTAAAATGATCACATGATAGGAAGTTGACCTAATCGTTCAATAACGCAGTCCACAACGTGAAGGTATCAGGCTTGTCTTTTATGCAGACAGCCCATTGCACAGCAATGCTACACCTCTCTCATAGAAGCTATGTCCCTTGCTGGTACCTTCACCATCCCCACTCTCAATGTTGACTGTAAACAGGAGCTCAGCTCTGGTCTGGTTCAGGTAGACCGGCAACAACACCTTGAGAAAAAAAGCCAAAAGAAATAAAAAGGAAAGAAGATTGTGACATTTTACAATTATTGTACGAGTGTTACTATTTTAAGATGTCTACAAACAATACACAAGTTTGGTAGGTGAAGGGCACAACCTCATCCCAATGAAAAGCTAGATCCGTCCCTGCCATACATTTAGCGTACACTTTAACACCAGAGGACAACACTCAACAAAAGACGAACGCCCGAGGACTGAAAGGATCTATTGTTCGCCTATTGTGCTCTGTCCTCCGGAGTTATGTAGTACATGAACAGCATTAAACCCTCTCTGAAAAAAGGCTTTAGAGAGAAAAATAGCTCAGTGCTTTCACCCCCCCCCCCCCCCCCCCCCAGAAAAAATAAAAAATAAATAAAAATAAATAAATAAAAACAAATAACAATAAAAAACTCAAACCCCCAACAAATTTATTTTTAAAAAAGGCTCCTGATGATGGGCAGGGCATACTGTCCGAAACGTTTAGTTCCCTCCGGTTGTTTTCGGAAACAAACATCTCACTAAAAAATATTACCGTGGTGTTACCACAAACTACTTATCTTATTGCCTTTTCACCATGCAAACCTTCAAATCTCAAAAGAAATCCTAACAAAAAATTGATTTTACCTTGGTTTTACTTGCTTGGGAAGTTCCTCTGAAAGAAAGAAATATGGAGAAAGAAACTTGTATTACAACAAATCACACCAGCCAGGCCATTATGGGCAAAACACTCCTCGACTTGTACCCCACAAGAAAAAGCACATAATGCTAACACTGGGCTTGATACGAGGGGGGATTCTCCGAAATCTGCAGGGATTTTCTGTTCTATTAAGAAAATACTCACCTCCGATACCTACAAATGCATTTTCAATGCGCATGCGCAAGCAATTCCGCTGACAATAACGAAAGAAGATTCCGTCATCACGCACGCCCACACTGCATGTTCAAGAATCCCAATAGACACTTCGCCCCTTTTTCGTCTTATTTTATTTAATTTATAAGGGTTGGGATGGTATCAAAGGTGAGTATTTTCTTAATAGAATAGAAAAACCCTGCAGATTTGGGAGATTCTATTACAGAAAACACATCACCTCCGATACCTACAAATGTAGAGTAGCACTGGAATGCCCTGTTATTAGGGTGGGGACATGCAGCGTGGAGCCCAGCAGTTAAGTGTCTTGAATAAGCTGTAAGAAATACCAGCAAACTAAAGCTGTTAAGACATACCCGTAAGCTGAAAGCTTTGGCAGCGGTTCGAGTACATGCTTATAGCACCTGTCTGCCCATCCGGCCTTCCGCCTAGAGAACATCTCTCAGGTAGCATGATGTAAACATTTTTTCTAAGATGCTGCCTGTATAATCTCTGATATGGCCACACCCTGGAATGATGAGCTTGAGGTGGAACCGGTCTTGGTTCAGCCTGTGAAGATGGGAGACGCATCCGAGGCGGCTGGTTATGAGCCTGAGTTGGGAACACAAGATACGCGGCTCTCCTGGTACCTGTGGTGCTTGTAGGACCGGTTGTGCTTCAGCCTGGGAAGATGTGATACAAATCTGTGGCGACTGGAAATGAGCCCGAGTTGGAAAACGCAAAGTACGCGGTTCTCCTGGTATACCTGTGGTGCTTGTAGAACCGGTTGTGTTTCAGCCTTGGAAGATGTGATACACATCTGTGGCGGTTGGAAATGAGCCCGAGTTGGGAAACGCAAGGTACCCAGTTCTCCTGGTACCTGTGGTGCTTGTAGAACCAGTTGTGCTTCAGCCTGGGACGATGTGATACACATCTGTGGCGGCTGGTAATGAGCCTGGGTTGCGATGCGCAACGTAAGCGGCTCGCCTGGACTTCAGAGGGCTGGTTGTTCTGATGTTCTAGGTTGTGACTTACCAGGACTATTTGATGTTAGAATGGCTTCAACAATCTATCTTGCAATAGTTGTAATGGTTGCTGGATGGTGTGGGCGAACTGTGTAGCCCCACCTCGTAGCTCCTTAGTTTGAGCAATTTCAACATTCTGACAGGGCACCATAATTTGACCTCCTTGATACTTGAAAAGGAAGTCAAACTAGGAAAACAATATCTGAAGAAGAACAATTTAGAGATTGGCCCTTGGTTAGAAAGCCTATTTCTGAAATAAGGTGTACGCCTCCTGGTTCCCAGCACAAGTGGTCTGCCGCTATGGAATGGGCATGAAGATCACTTCTTCTACGTGCTGTAGAGGCTGCCAGCAGTAAGGCTGTTTTGACTGTCAGTTTATGAAGAGCAGAGGACCCAACAGGTTCAAAGGGGGCTTTATTCAGCTTGTGAAGAACATCACCAAAGTCACCGTCACCATCACCATCACCATGGGGGTCTCTCGACGAACATACCCTTAATGAGATGTGAAATCGATATATTGTTGGACAGGTTAAAACCATCCTGAAAGCCCCTATGCATGACCCCAATAGCCGATCTGTACCCTTGGATTGTTGCAATCTTAAGACCAGAATTATACAGGACAAAGAAATCCCCAATGCTCTTTAAAGATGCAGAATTGGGATTGATAGCTTCCTTGGAATACCATTTGACATAATGCTGTAAACGATTGTCGTAAGATCTTCTTGTTGAAGCCTGTCTACTCTTTGCTGCCAAGGCTGCATCAACTTCTAAAAAGCCTGCTGTTCGGAGGGACAGCTAGATAGCATCCAGGCAGAGAGATGAAGACTGTCTGGATCTGGATTAAATGCCTTGAAGACTGGTTGTGACAAGATGTGTGGACGTTTCGGCAACGTAAGATGTGGTTGGATTAGGAGGTTCAGGTTTCGGGAAACCAAGCCTGTCTGGGCCAAAATAGAGCGATCAGAATCTTGCATTTTTCCTGACTGATCTTCTCTAGGACACGAGGTAGCAGGGAGAATGGAGGGGAAGGCATAACACAGGATTCCCGACCAGCAAATACTGAGTGCATCTGTTGCCCAAGACTGATTGTGGGCATGGCGGGAGCAGAACAATCTGTAACTGGTTGTTGAGATGAGATGCGATTCATCGAAACGGGTTTGGTAATGGCCTCCCTCCGTGGACGACAATGGTAAAGTAGAAGTGGGCATTGAAGTGGGCGCATGTGCATTCTGCACAAAGGCACAAGGTCCGCTAAGCTGAAGCTCAGGGGACGAAGCTAGGCCCGAGCTGGAAGTGTCACTAATAACAGGAATTGATGGACACACTCCTCCAGAGCTACACAACTTTCAATGGAGGGGGTGGCTCTGCCCGCAATCATTTCGAGAGACGCACCGAGGAACATTGGATTCAGTGAAGGAACCAGGGAAGATGTGTCGGTATTGATTAAGAATCCCAGCTCCAGTGTGAGTTAGATAGTCTTTGATAAGGCTTGAAGAGCCGCTTCCCGAGACGGGCCTACGATGAGCCAATCGTCTAGGTAGATGCAAAGACGTATATGTTGATGACGCAGGGTTGCCGCTAAATACCATGGTGATTCTGGTAAATACACGGGGTGCCGTGGAGAGACCAAAGGGAAGACATCGCAACTGGTAGGTTATGATCTGGTAGATGAATTGTAGAAACGTTTGATGGTCGGCATGAATGGGTACATTCATGCTGCCCGCCAACCACGAGAGACAGTGGCCAAAGTTTCCATCCGAAGGTGCTTTGGTCGTATGAAGGTGTTGAGGGGCCAAAGGTTGATGAGTGGCCGCCAATCGCTAGATTTCTTTGGAGCAAGGAAGAATGTTGAGGTGAATCCCCTGGTTGATTTTCGAGGAAGAGGTACTACTCTTTTTCTTCAGCGATGAAATTCATTTTTCTAGGGAAGTCCGGCGAGTACTGTCGATGGGGACCGGTGTGGGACAGGGAGGAAAAAAGTGCGGTTGAGGGGGCGAAGTGTTAAATTCTAAGCTTTATTCTAATAGTTAAGGGGGGGGGGGGGGTGGTAACGCAATCTTCTTTTGTTATTGTCAGCGGAATTGCTTGCGCATTGAAAATGCATTTGTAGGTATCAGAGGTGATGTATTTTTTGTAATAGAATGATAAGATTGTGGCCCAAGGTAGAAGGAGTTGAGCTATACTGTTTTCACTGAATCTGCCTGCAGTTCAACTTGTTGAATGATTACACACCTGAAACAGCTAAGGGAACAAAAATATTAAAAAATTGGGCTGACAAGAGGGGTGCTCTTCCACCAAGTCAATGTTTTAGAAGCAACAAGAGGAACAATAACAAAGGAATGCTTTTGTCAAAGTTGATTTATATAGCTTGTGAGTTGACTAATAAAGACTGAATGACTTGTGATTGACTTGTGGTGACTTGTGACTAACTCGATTAAAACTCTTTTAGATTTTGTGTGCGAGATTTTCTTAATTATTCTGGTTTCCAGAGTTTGCGAAATCATATCCGGTTTTATTTAACTAAAACTATTAATTACAGCGGCTTACCGGACCCATTTGAAGACAGTCGGTGGCAAGTCTGTTGAGATAACAGACGTGATGTACAGCTTGTTGGCCTTACAATTGGCACCTTGTAGTTTGAGCCCTGCACAGAATCAAACAAAGACATTCACGTCAAATCTGCAAGTGGCCTTTGTGAAAAGGATTCAAGTTATAGTAGATCATTGTCAGTTGTGCATTTTTATAGTTTGAAGCAGCAAACCACCAAATACACTTTCTAAACGTAATTAAAGAAATAGCAACATTTTAGAGATCATCCCACGGTCTAAATTCCCTACCTGTGATAGCAAAGCTGCAGTCGTCCATCTTGTGCTGTTGGCCAGGATCCGAAACGGTCACCTAAAAAAAAACCAGCAAGTAAGCAAGATATGGTATTGGTGAGTGATAACAGCGAAGAAAATCCCCAATTCTACCTAAAATAAGGGCAACTTTGGGGTAGAAAAAACTCCACACATACATTTTTTGTTTTTGGACAAAGATGGTTATTTCGCAAAGGTGGTTATTTACCTCCTTTTCTGGGTATGAAGAATTCAATGGAAATAGTTGTTCTTTTGGTTGGTTTGTTTGTATGTTTGCCAATCAGTTTGTCATTTCTCGTTTCCTCTCAGTTTTCCAGTTTTCCCGCCAGGGTGCACCCTAACTGGTATCATTTTGAACAAGTCATCCAATAGCTAACCTCACTATCCAATAGCTAACATCTGAACTACCGGTAGTCTACGGTGGCAGCTCAACCACAACCCTGTTTAAGCTAGAATGTTACTTTTCTCGGGTAGAGGCATAACTTTAGCATAAATAAACTGCTGATAGTGATTGCGGATGTTTTAAGAGACCTTCTTTAAGAAGGAAGTTTTGATCTTCTGGAGGACGGTGGATTTTCTTACCTGCAGGTAGAGTTCTTCAAGAGACCAGTTGTTGACTTGAGCTACAAACTGCCTGGTAGCTGTGATGTAAGCCTCTGGCGTAAATAGACCACCTAGCCATACATCCTGAGTCTGAAGAAAGAAATGTATACCGTCAATCAAACGAGCCTAAATAATGAACAGCGTCAGAATCTCTTGTCTATGGCTATTGTCTAGGTGTTTACCCATCACAACTACGTGTGAGCAGGCTGTTAATAGACGTAGCCGTAGCTCTGAAAGTCCGTTTCGGACAGAGCCTTACTCTTGGATAACTGATGAGGCTGGGTGGACCCCACTGGCTATCAGAAGTAAAGTCACTTTACTCTGCCATTCTATCACTCCAAAAACGAAGATTTGTTATTTGCTTTTGCTGTAATTTTTAGTAATATGTTAAATTTGTTGTTTAATATCTACTTGTATTGTAATTTAACAATCAAAGATCCTTGCTGGGGGTTGGAATTTGTAAACAAAATATCTAGGTATGTTTTAAACATTTGTGCCCCGGTATGAATTAATCATTAAAAAATATGTTTACAGAATTGTTATCATAATTATGGACTAATTGCTGTAACCAGTTTTAGTTTAATATTTAAAGCTTTGTCTTGTGGGTTTACAATCGGGCTTCGCTTACTGTGATGGTGCAGACACTATGTAGCAATATCCTGGATGTACCGATAAACCAGAACAAAATGGCGGCTCGCGTGACGGTAAGCACAGCGCGAAAAAATCTGTTTTATATGATTACCAAAACCGATAAAAATAAAAATCAAGTCACAATGGCAACACTCTTTAACATTATTCCATTATAAACTATGGTTGAAGTTTCCCTTTAAAATTTGGTTGATCTTGTATTAAGCCTTTAACTCCACCTATGAAACAGATGCGAGCACTGGTATTTGGGAGTTCTTGTTCAGTCTGTTGGTATCAAATATATTGTATATTTCTTGTATAATCCATAAGTAATCTTGTTACAAACAAATGGGTCTACATGTACTTGGTAGTCAAAGTGATAAAATGACAGAAAATTACCCCCCAAAAAAAATATTTAAAAAATTAAAAATGGCATTAAAATATCTTCTCACCAGAAAAATCTATGAAATAAATGTTTGCACCACTGTAATCCTCAGGTTTTAGGCTTTCTAATGATGCTAAACTTGTCTGTGAAATCTAAAACATAGGCAAAATTTTATGTTCTCCCTACCGCTAGCTGTGTGGAGCTCTATGGTCATTGGGCTGCGTTACACAGCACAGCACATCGCACGCAACTATCAGATACCACAATCGCTTTTCATTCTCACAGACTTGAGTGCACAATACACACATTTTGTGAATAAATTCAGGAATGAGTTTGAATTGTCTTCCCCAAACCAACAGAACAGGGCCTCTTCTGCATCTTCATAAGCAGCGTTACTGAATCTCTTCCGGGTGGTTGAAACTTTGAAGTTTCGAGCTTCGCTACGATTTCGGTCATGTTTCCCATTGTTTAGTTGAAATAAAATAATCTCTAGAGGCTTAAGCAGGCTACAATAGAATTGGTGTAGCGACACTATAGTGTAATATTCACCATTCGTCTTTTATAAATCCCATAGAACAGTGAATATTAATATATTGTAATATTATATTACTGATTTAATTATTACAATTAATTAACTTTATGGATAATATTGTTAACTCCATAAATTATCACTTGCATTGTATATCAATATGAAACATGTGCGTTTGTTTTTGATTGAAATAGGGGACGTATGACAAAGGGAACAATGGGGTCCCCTATTCCGCAAAGGTCCCCGATTCAGACTCGTGTGCAAATCCTATGGAGATCATCCGAAAACGTTAGAGTACAAACAAAAGAGGGAAGACGGTCGGACAATGCCCCGTCCCCTATTGACGGCATTTACCCACTTGTGTGTGTGTGTGTATACACACGATGAATAATAAGCAAAGTTGTTGGATAGCAAAAAGTGTAATCCAAAGTGCAAACATGTATTTTGAACAAACTCTTGTTACAGGTCTACTACTAATTTAACAAACTTTAAATACAACAAAAGAAATAAATCAAAGTCCTTTTAAAACATTAATATTAATAAGCATTAACAGCAAAAAGGACAAAAGTTTTACTCGTTCATGAATTGCTAAAATGTACTGCGTGTAAATGTCCTTAAGTAAACAAAATCAACATCAATTGGCTAGAAAATATGCAATCTTCTTATCTGCCCTTCCATAGTCATGACAACCAGGCACGATCGATATTCTCCCATTTGAAAGTTATTATATTCAGTTGGCACCCATTGGCGTCCGTTGGCATAGCAACTAAGTCAATTAGCTTCGATTTCATTTTACTAATTAAATAATCGACAATAACTCTGCATTGTAGCTCACTGTACATAGAAGCAAGGGTTGGAGAAACACAGCCTGCAGTATAACACACTGGGATCCCGTCTGGTGTGCAGCAACACCAGAAAACAATGTTGCCGAAACACTTCATATTTGGCTTGATAAGCCTTTGTCTTATGACCAGATGCAGCGATGGCGCCAGAAGTTGTAGCGGCAGTTTTATGAGAGGGGTGTACCCCTGTCCTCCTGCTTGGAAAATGTGGGGTGAGAAATGCTACAAAAAAATGGATATGGATCTACCGTGGGCCGAGGCGAAACAAGAGTGCCTTAAGACGGGAGGCCACTTGGTCATGCCACGATCTCAGCAGGAAACCGAGTTCCTCTTGAAGAATGTGCACCACTGGTTTTGGATCAACTGCAATGATCTGGAAGTCGAAGGTTTGTCAACGTTTCTTTGCTTAGCTCAGTTTGGGTACTAGGCCTGTTTTCTAAACCCCGTTCCGGCTCCATCAGCATTGCCAAACTATATAAACGAAGCCAAACACGGAGACGAAACTGGGGTTTTGGAAACGGCCTAGGTAAATGTGCGATTAGGAAATTTAAAAAGTAAACTGTCAACTGAATGGTAGAACACTGACCACGTTTCACTGAATTATTCGTCTATAATGCAAAAACAGAAGTTCTCTTCAATGATATTTTCATTGCCGAGTCACCCTGTACCATTGACCACTCCAAATGACGAATAAAACAATTTAATGAATGTTTGACATTTGTGCACTGGAAGGAATAATTTTATTGGGTGACAAATGAAATGGTCCACCCAACAAAAAAACACTTAGGATCTAAGTCAAAGTACTTCTTGGAATTAACATGGGGCAGAATTTCCTGCAAGTTTTGTTTTTAAAGGTAGGATACACCATTTGCAGATATCGAAACAAATGTACTACCGATCGCGAAAAAACACAAGTAACATAAGAATAACTGCTCGACGCCAGTTGAAAACAAACGTTGTTTGTGCTTTTCTCGGCATCAATGATTGTAAAACTTCGGACAGGTCAGTTAAACGATATTTACTATAAAATACAACCCCCAACTCCACCGATTCATTATAATTCAAGCAATTACCAATGGTGTATCCTACCTTTAACGTCACTTTTGTATGTTTGTCAAACAGACGCCTGGGTGTGTCAGGACGGCACTAGTGACGTGGAGTACAGAAACTGGGGTAAAATGCAGCCGGATAACTGGGAAGGTATAGAGCATTGTGCAATTGCAGGAACGGCTGGCTGGAATGATATTCCGTGCCAGAGCAAATGCCCCGTTATCTGCCAACAACCAAAGCTACAATATTAGAAGTGACTTCACCATTGGCAATACAAAAAGATTAGGCTTATTTCTTAAGATTGTAATTTAAGATGTTATTTTTGAAGTATGGCAGCATATTCAAATCAAGCTAATTATCCCGACATTCCTATTTGTTTGTAGACTCAAAACAGTGTTGATACTTCTCAAAGATATGGCGGATTGGTGTTTTTTTGTAAAACAATAGGATGTGTAAGTTTACACAAGAAACTAAACTTCCGGGCACATCAAATAGGAACTTTAACGTGTAAAGTGAGTTGTTTTCTTGTAATAGTTTGTTTGGATGCTGTTCTTTATACTGAACGGTAGATACAAACTTTTTAACAAATATTTTTCGGTTTAATTACAAAATGTGAACGATATATCAAATTCGTGAAAGGAAAAACGAAACCATATATACATGTACAGTATAAGGCAGTCGTCGCATATACTTCGTGTACATGTTGACGTTTGCACACGTCAGCGCCAGAGCATGCAGTACAGGGATTTTAAGACAATGAGCCAAACATGTTGCAACCTGGGGCCAATTTCATAAAACATGTAGGCACAAACATTTGCTTGGCACAAAACTTCAAATGCGTTTCATTCAAAGAAAAAAAACCCAGCTGAATGAATACCAGTTACAAACAATAAACACAAACTGACATTTTGGTTTGTAATCCTGTTTTTTTATAAGAAAAATTGTTCATGCTAAGCACATTTTTGTGCTTGCACGCTTTTTAAAATTGGGCCTTGATGCTCATGTCAAAAATATTGTCCTACTTTTCTTCAATAATTGATATAGTCAGGCATGTTTTTTATATATTAAAACAAATATTATCATCTATATTTATGGCCATTTCATCATAGAGATCTTCTTAAAATTAACAACAGGTAAAAGTCCTATAGCCGACGGCTCGGAGGTGCCTGGAGGTTCAATTGTGACCAACATGCGCGAGACTTTTATAGTCCATTTAAAAAAAAAATACAGTTAAAATTACCAGAGAGGTTAATTTAATACTGAAGAAAAATGTAGCCTGGTGGGCGCATCCCTTTGTGCACAAAGCTAGGGAAAAGCCTGAAAATTTTGTGATTTTGTTTTGGGCAATTGCATTTATATTGCATCCTGTATACCGAACCAATTCAGGAATGAAGTTAATAAGACCAAAACTGAAAGCCACAGTCTGAAATGAGTGTTTATTCCACTACGTATGTACTAACTTTGTTTACACTGAATAGAATATTATGGGGCACTGTGGTCTATTCATTTGGTGCACTTGTATTTTTGGTGATGAATTTTTTCAATCACAAAATTATAATTTTGCTTAGATTATAAATTGTTCTTACCTAAAAGTGTCTGCTCTGTGAATACATGTAACAATAAACCATTCAAACTGTGTAACAATATTGTGCGTGGTTTGTTTGCTTTTTGGAAGTATAAAGAAGAAGTGGTCTTAGTCTTGTTTATTCTTATGTTTTTGTGAACACAAAACTTGCAAAAGCAGATGGTATATTTAAAGGTAGGATACACCATTTGAAGATTTCAAAATTGTTTACTACCGAATTATTGAGAAATATCCTACCCTTTTCAAAGTAAATATTGATTCTAGGCATTCTGTGAAATACTTGCTCTAGATTTGACCGGCTAATTGACCGGCTTTCAAATAAAAGCGAATAAATGTCCCCTGAACCAGCATTATTCAAGCATCATTAATTGGGTACTATATTGTACAGATTTGCTCAATTTTAGGCCATTTGGTTGACCAATTGCTGGTGTTTGCGGTACGCCTAAAGAAGGGATAGCTTGAAATGAGGCTTCTTTTTGTATATTTTATTGCAAACTTCATTATCAATCTGTAAAAATAAAACGTTTAAAAGCTGTTTACTTTAAAAGGTAAAAACAAAATTGGAACTTCTTTTAAACTTTGAAAATCACTCTTTCAAAACACTAATATTGCAAGAACCCAATAAAACATTGAAAGGACAAGTCTCATACAAACACAGCAATGAAAAATGTCGTCTATAAAGCAAATTTACCCCATTTAATTTCGCAATCAACACGTTTTGGGGTTCTATAGAGTTAAGACAGGTTATCTTCAAGCGTCTTACAAATAGAAAATAGAAGTAAACATCATGTTTCATTCCAAAGTACATTTTGCAATCTACCTCTCTTTAGAACCAACTGCAATGTTATTTGTGGCTGCCTCAGGGTCGACATGTTTTGTACCATTAACGTGGGCAACCAAAGGTTCTTAGAAGCAGCAGGTTATTTGTTGCAAACATACGTTTGTAAGAAGGTCCAACCCCCTGGAATTAGTTGTTGTTGATACTCGCAGTCGAGAAAAAAGTCGGGTTTTCAGCAGACATCTATGTCTTTTTTGACAGACATACGGTTGTGGATGGGCCTCTCGATGAAAACGAAGACATTTCGTGAGTCAAGACGCTTGTGAAACAAGTAGTTGGGTATCTTCTGTATCAAAAATAAACAATACAAAAATCTTTTAGTATACAAGAACGTTTTTTTTTTGTTTTTTTTTATTTTTTTTTAATTTTTTTATTTTTTTTATTACAATAGTTCACCACCAATTCTTGGGAAGAAAGTAACATGTATTCCAAACTCTTTGAGCACATGTCCCTATGTATTACTAAGAAAGAAAAAATGGGAGCTCATGTACTCATAAGCCTTTGAGAGAACAGGAACAAATTGTTGGGCACACGAGAGCATTTTAACCAACATTTTGGAAGAGCAGAATACTCACTGTCTGAGGAACATGTGAGATTATACCCAATCTTGGGAGACATTAGGAGCACATGTTCCCAATACATGTATTTAGAAGGGAAAGGCCCAAACCATGTCATTGTCAGTTCTACGTGTTTTTTATGTTAATATTTATGTCCCAAAATATGGGGGGTGGGTTATTCCTCACAAGTAATGATTTATGCGTTGCCAACTGGAGGAATAAGACTTTGGGACACCATAACACTGAGTTAATATGGAATAGTCCTATAGCATTTCAATGCGGTTTTGTGTGGTACGCACGTCACAACATTTAGCTGAACTCACTGGGCAACATTCAGTGCTGGTCCATGTACATTCAAACAGGCACACTCGTTCCTGTATTATAATTTCTCTCTATAAACTATAAGATAATTTACTCTTAAATTATGACACATGCACAATTCTCACTGAGGCGTTAATGTCCCGTTCTTCTATAACTTCGGCTTTTGATAAATCGCCATTACCACTCAGTTGTTTGTTCATGGCCGGCTACTGCTGCAGGATATAGGCTGCATTATGTCTGGCCGACAAAATGGCGTGTGCACCATGATAACATTTCGAATAATTTGATAACGTCATACCGTAATGCCCATCTGTTGAGATTGTTACTTCACTTTCTACCCAACAATTCGTGGTTGGATCAAGAAAAATAATAATACAACATAGTTGGGCAATGTTTGCCCAGCTAACATGACTAATTACGTTGTCGATGTTTGTGCTTACCCAACTACCAAATGTACTCAATAGTTGAACAAAATTTCACCAACAATTGGCTGATGGAGTTTACCCAGTACTATTTTGTCCAGTTTTTTGTCTAATTATATACTCAGTAATTTTGCACGATATTTAGAATGAATAAAGTATGCTTGTGGCACCATTAGATTAAACAAAAACAAAAAAACAAAAGAAATATTCACTAAAGCAGTGCAGTGTGGTAACATTGGGGCAGCATGTAAAATGGTCTTGTTAAACCAACCTAATGGCTTATGGGCCAGTCACAAATCAGTTGCGATGCGTCGGCGATGGGTAAAACCGGGAAATTTGAACAAAATCTTGAGACAGATCTCACGATTTTGCACCCGTCGGAGGCGCTCTCCGGACGCCTGCGGCTTGTCGCAGATTTTTTAGGCATCGCCACACCCGTCGCGGTCCCCAACTTTGAACTTAAAATTTTAAGATTGCTCGCAAGATTTTTCACCCATTTTGGGCATCCCAGACACAATCTCCGATGACCTACGATGCCCTCCGATTAATCGGAGGCGTCCTCCGAATAATCTGAGACTAGTCGCAAGATTCTGTGTGGGATTGGAAATTCAGGTTGAGATTCAATGTCTGCGAGTGGTCTCCGGCGCCCTCCGACTGAATCGGAGGCGCCCTGCGACGATTCGTACGCTTTCTGTGATCGTCTCCGACGAATCGTACGGTGGAATCGTAGTAAATCGCCGTGTATATAAGGGCGCCTCCGATCGGATCGCTAAAAGTTTGAGACGCTCTTGCTGCAGATATCGTCTCCGATGCAATCGGAGGCGATCGGAGGCTAATCCCACCATTAATGAGACCGGAAAACGTTTTTCATACGTTTTTCCTGTCATTTCCATTCAGTGTACAGACACATGGGTTGTATGTGTCACATAAATTACACACAGCACCAATGCACAATGTAAATGGTTTCTTACACATCTGCAAAAGTCAAACATTACATGGCTGGCATCACGACTATACCCAAACAGCTCATGTTCCGGGGTCGCAAAACTGGACCCCGAATCAAGAACAACACAAAAACATTTAGTTTTTAATGGATGGTTGTGTAAATGTTAAATACTTTTTCCAATTAATATAATTTCATTCATAATGCATTTTGTATCCCGATTGGGCGATTCTAGGACATTATAGTATCCCTTTAACCAGTTTGCGCCAGAGGACCTATATACATGCAAAATGTTTGCGAAAACCAAAATTATAAAATACTGATAAGACTGATAAAATAACTGATAAAATAATCCCGCGCCTGGGTCTGGCAAAGAGCTGTTGGGCGAAGATGTTTCTTTATAGTCATTATTTTTATCTTTCATTTCTTGCCGTTATTTTGGTGAGTAAATATGCCGCTTCCGTTTGCTTTGATGATATTTTCATCTGCCTCTGTAGTCATGGCTACCAGCAGCTACCAGCTACGATCACTGTCCTATGTAGTCATTTATAGAATTAAATGAACCATGCAACCTTGTTGTGTAAACTGGGGCAGCTCTATTTGGCAGTTAGCTAGCGTCACAAAATGTAATTACCTACAAGAGGTCTCAACTACAGTTCCCTGAACAAGTGAAGGTTAGAAAGGAAAACAGTATTTGATTGTTATTATTGGGATCCAGTCTGGAGACACCAGACACGATTTTGCTGAAACGCTTTATATTTGACTTGATAAGTCTTTGTCTTATGACCTGGGCCAAATGTCGTGGCTCTGCTTACCGTTACCGAAAAATCCCTGCTTACTGTAGCAGAACATTCCGTGCGTACGGTGAGCGTATTTTACGCGTTCGCATGCGTACATCCTAAACTAAGGATTCTGTACTTACAGGGTTTATAGCAGAGAAAATGTTGATTGTAAGCGCAGAATTCTGTGCCTTGGTGAAAATGTGCCTTGGTGTGTAAGTAACAAGACCAGGGGTGATAACATAGTATAAAATGACATTGATTGGGGTAATCAGCGTAAATGTAATTGGCCCCCACATAACAGATTGAAATACTGACAAGTGGTGGCGCTGTTCTGACGTACATTCGGGTGGCGACAAGCCTGCGAAGCACCGGTAAAGGTGAGGTGATTGGATCGCCTAAGGTCGCAAGGTACCTCTCGACCACAAGCACTGGGCAAGTCGCTGTATGGTTTAGGCGGTCTGAGGTAATTGTACAATCCTTTCTGCTAATTTTTGTTATGTCGTCAAAGCGGGGTAATTCGGCATATGAAATAAAACAAACAAGATGCGCAGAACTGCAAGTGTTTCGAAAAAGTGTCCATGTCTGATGTGCAGCTTAGTTAGAATGCCCGGTGCAATTAAAACTTTTCTGATTGTCGGTGAAGAGTTTAGCCTTTTTAATCCTTGCAGAGCCATAACCATGCTGCTATCTGTCAGTGAAGGCAGGCATGTCAAACTGTGCACCCATTTAACTGCTGCTGCAGCGAGGTCGGCGGTGGACTTGGTTCCGGTGGAAGAAACAGATGCGAAATGTAGAGTGAGAATTGGAATGGGTTGACCGGGAATGTGGTTATCTCTGGTTTTTATGAAGCCCATTCTCCCACTTCGTCCAAGAAGCCTTGTACTTGGTCGTAGTAGATTTGGCCTTTGCTGACATCAAGAGAGACTGCAGTGTGCTAGTGCTAGCTCAATTTGCCTCAAATCAGCAAGTATCGGCAAAAAATAGCTGGGTCATAAATATTTAAAATAAAAGTCAAGTTTCATCATATTGAAGCTAAGATAGGGATTTATTGACTTATGGATTATTATCTATTTGAACAAAATGCGGTTTAGTATTGGTTCTATGCTAAGTGCCGGCGCAGCAAGTTTTGGCTTGCTACTCGGTGGCAATAGTTATGGGGCCCCCATTCTATCGAGCGCGAAAGTTTTCTGGTCAATGGACCAATCGTCGTAATCAATAACCCTACTGAGGCTGTCTGCGATAGTGTTAATATTTCGTGGGATCCACTACGCCATTAAAAGACTATGTTGTGTTTCAAGCACAGGACGGAAATGGCTAGTAATTGCAGGTCGGGCTTTGTGCTTCCGTGTGATTTGATGAGGAGAACATTGGTGTTGTCCGTAAATCACCAGATTTGTGTGTGTGTGTGCAATTACTGCTAGATTCGAACAATATTCTGAATACGGCTGCTAATTCTCGCCATGTTGAACTGCGCAATATCTCAGATTCGGACCACATTCTGTTCGAATTCATTTGGGGGGCATCTTGGACGTATCCACCTCAGCTAGTGTCGCTCGCGTCCAAGTAAAATACGCGGGTTGGTGTGTGTTGGAGTTTAATAGAAAAACCTGTTGTACACGTCAAGGTTTTATTTCCAGAATTTCAACTCTGTGATTGTGTGATCCGATAGGAAAAGGCAGTCGGACCATTCCACGAGGACCTAGATTCGGTAGCTCGATATGTGGCGCGTGTCATGAGGCGCATTACTTGGCCTAGTGTTACTGACATGGAAATGATCTGACCGGTGATGCTAGCGAGAGATTTTACATGGGTGGGGATGGATAACGCGTGATCTGACAGAATTTTGTCGATTGATACTTTGAGTTTGGTAATTTTGGTGAAGGGCATGGAAAAAGTCATGTGCGCAAATCTATGATCAGACCGAGGAACGTGATGCTGGTCTGAGGGTGCCAAATGCACTTCGTTTGACTTTTAATTAGCTTTTAACTAGGGTTTGTTTTACGGTGCAAGTGTTAAGATCTGTGGAAACTATGATACCGTCGTTGATGTAGGCAAACAAAGTGATTTCTTGTGCGCGCCAATGATAGATAAGCGGTCAAGTCATCAGGTAACATGCACTGGAGAGACCAAAATGGTAGGACGCGAAACAGGTAGAACTTAGTGGTGGAATTCTTAGACTTTCACAAAAACCCGAGGTATTTTTTGTGGGAAACAAAAACGTCAATGTGATGGTAGCCGGAATCGAGATCGTAACAAAAATAGTACTGATTGTGGGATAGATCTTCATATTTGAACATATTTGAACGACTGTGAGGGGGTTACAACAGTGGGGCGGACTATCGCGTTCGAGGAGGCATCGCTTTTGTAAAAGCTCGGAAATGGCTTGTTCAACAAACTCGGGGTGATCTAGAAAAGACGCATTGTTTTTTGCTATAAATGGGGTTGGATTGTTAGGAACGGGATCTTATAACCTGAATCCAAAACATCTATGACAAAACTACTGGCATTCAAAACATCTCTCCAAAAGGAAATGCGTTGTTTCAATCTACCTTGCACTCCTTCCGGTGTTTTACCGTCGACTTGATACTCCCAGTCTCTACTGCTTATTGGTTGTTCTGGATCCTTGCAGTCTTGGCTGTTGAAGTGCTCGAAGGGATGGGCATGTTGTGCGCACGTGGCCTTGGATCCTGCATTGAAAGCAGATGCGTTTGTCTTGATGGTACGTACGCACGAAAATACTGCTGACGAAAAGGAGTAGCAGTACGCATGATGGCCGCGGTCGTCTTGCTTTGATAGGGTCTGCTGCTGGTGGCTCGCTTCTTGAGGGCCGGTTTCTTGTCAGCGGCTGCCTTTTCGGCTTTTTTGATTCTCTTTTCATCTCCGGAGTCCTCAGCGAGGGTATCAGCCACGTACTCTTTGATGACACCCCAGCCGAGTTCCGATCTGTCGTCGAGTCGGATTAGCTTCTGTCGCTCTTTGGTGGCGTGTATTGCTTCCTTGAGGTTGCTCTTTGATACATCTAGGTCAAGCGTTTCAATGCTTTGAAGAGAGGTTTCAATTAAAGGTCAGCACTTTCTCGCAATGAACAAATTGCTGTTGGTTGCCTTCCCTCTTGAAGGTAAAAGTGTCAGTGAGTTTCTGATTCTTGCAAGCAATTTGACTTTTTAGTCTATAGAGTTTGTCAAATCTTGGATGGCTTGTAATATTTCTTGAATGCCGCCAACTAAGACACCAACAAGTCCCTCTATTATGTAGATCTGGCAGACCCACTGGCTCTCGGGAGGGTCCTCACTGTCGACGAATTGCTGGGTTGAATTCATGGGGGATATTGTTGGCAATAATTGTTGAGTGAAATTCATTGCGGGTTAAAGCTGCAAGATAGTTTGTCACACAAGCAGATAGTTTGCCACACAGGCAGATAGTTTGTCACACAAGCAGATAGTTTGCCGCACCGTCAGATAGTTTGTCACACAGGCAGATAGTTTGCCGCACCGGCAGATAGTTTGTCACACCGGCAGATAGTTTGTCACACAGGCAGATACTTTGTCACACAGGCAGATACATGGAGTTTGTCACACAGGCAGATACATGGAGTTTGCCGCACCGGCAGATAGTTTGTCACACCGGCAGATAGTTTGTCACACCGGCAGATGGTTTGTCACACAGGCAGATACATGTACAGTAGTTTGCCACACAGGCAGATAGTTTGTCGCACAGGCAGATATAGTTTGTCATATCCTTGCACATATGTGCCTGGTCATTTTTTACACTGCGTAACGCGTACTTGAATTGCGTATAATGCGCAGTTGCAGGTCTCTTACGAAGATGACCGTCTGTAAGAGAGATCTATTTTCATGTGCAGTCATCGTCTGGATACCTAAAGCATGGAGCTGTTAAAGGGAGTACCTAGATGTGGTGGTAGATCTTTGCGTGTGATATAACTCACATTTTTTTAGCTTAAATACCGTCAAGCAGCTCTGTACGTATTGTCCTCGATTCCCATTAAGGTAATGAGTGTGTGGCAACATGTCCCCATTACAGGTTTTTCAAGTAAATTATTGTGAAAGTGCTTCAATCCCGTCCGTGTTTTCACCAAGCAGTTTTTCCTTCCATTGTTTGTTTTACTGCTACAATTTATGGTTTCTTTGATAAAACCAAACTAAGTGTACGTGTTTGTCCATATGTAATTGATTGCGGTTTACTTTGCCAAACCATTACCGAGATCACTGTAGACTGTAGTTAACAGAGGTAAGATGATACTTTGCCAGCTGTTGATGAAGTGTGCCTTCTTTATAGTCTGGTCGTTGAAGATGAAATATTGGTGCTACCCGGACAAAAATGGTATAAAGCTGGTTTGGGTGTCAAACGAAGCAGACTTCTGAGTAGAACAACATATCCAAAATCCGCAAAAATCTTCTTTGGGGAAACCTTTGTATAGGTATTTGAATATTTTCAATTTTTTTGCATCAATATTTTGCGTTCGAGTTTGCGCTATCTATTATCGATTAAATCACAGAACAGGGGGGGGGGGGGGGTGTTTCATAAAGAATCTAAAACAATTATCTATCAACCTATTCAAATACGAAAAAGAAAAAAATATCCCTCACAATCCCTCAATTGTGAGCTACACGAGATATAGGCACGATGTTCTTATAAATTTTTACGGAAACGAAAAGCGGACCTCGTGCAAACACTTAATAACATTCATTTAACGCTGAAGTCCACGTCTGAGATCTCGCATCGCCAAGTCACTTTTCTCGACCTCATTATCTACAAAATTAAAAGTAATATCACATCTCCAGTGTACATGTACTGTATGCTGAAATATGTTTAATCTTTACTGTATAGTAATTAGTAGGCCTAGGTACATGTACATGTAGGATGCACTTTTGGTAACATAATTGAGACGTGAAACCCACACATCTTGATGTAAGATTCAAATAAAATATTGTAACTTGCTAAAAATGTAACGTAACTAACCGTGGAATTGCCTAAATGGTGTATTTGATTAATACTAATTTTCCAAATCCTATCATAGTAGTCTGAGTATCAGACATTATACCAACTACGTGATAATGTCTGATATATCTAGACATATCAATTTTTGCAACCCTGTGTGCCAGCCAATCAGAGTTGACTATTGAAATGTGGACTAAGCTGCTGACTGGTAAATTTGGCTGCCGTGTTTTTGTAACATAACAACGGGTATAAACACAAGATGCGTTATCACGATAGAAAGCGCCTGCTGATTGGATAGAATCTTAAGGTCAAGATGAAGTCTTGTTTTGAGTAATTAATCCCCGCAGCTTGTGTAACAAAAGGATATCCCACAGGGGCGGTTCATACTTCACGCGAAAGCGAATGTGATACAAATTTGACGTCACAAAGCATTTTTCTGCGAAAATTCTGTGATGTCACAAATTCGCATTCGCATTTGCTTTCGCACCGAGTATGATGCAGGCTTTAATCGCATGAGCAAATATCATAAATTGAGATGCACAGGCAAAGTCCTGTCATCTGTTAAAAGCTAGATAAATGTACGAGGAATTATTTTAATTCTTTTTGTTTTCATTTGCAAAGCAACTAACCTTTTGAAATTTCAGCTCCGTGAGTACTGTACATTTTGTTGTTTAAATTTACCGGAAAAAACATAATATCCACCACTCCCTATAAAAAGATGTTAGGAGGCATACATGTAGATGCATACAAAATGATGTATGTTGTAAGTTATGGTTCAATCATAACATAGATACTAAAATCTAACAAGATTTCTATTCAACAATTTTTCTTTTTTGTTTTTGTTAGGTTTTTAAACTAATCAAGTATAAAAATAATAAATTGTGCAAAGAAAATGTCCCTGACATTTTGTTAATACAGGCTAACATCACTGATACCTACAAAAGATACATAAACAGTACACTTAAGTTTCTTAAGATTCTTAAAGGAAACTGCATTTTGCAGAACATTTTACAAAAAAACCTATTTTTTCAATCTACCCAGTACATCTATTTATTTACAGTTACTGAGTACTCCTCTTTTAAAATTTACTTTTTAGAGACAAAACCAGTCCTTTACACTTTCATTGTTGCGCCATCCCGATGTCAACTCTGTTATTACTCTGGCTGTTGAAACAGCAGCATAAAGCGGTCTTAAAACCCTGCCTGAATTTCTTGTATTTAAACCCATAAATGATTGGGTTAATAACAGAATTGAAAATAAACATAATATTGTAGATAGCGTTGAAATACTGCCAATCCTTAGAAGCACAGAAATTAGAAAGATTATTTTCTGTAACGTGCAAGCAGAGAAGATATAGTTGTGCTGGTGTCCACAGAATGATGAGAGCTCCCAAGACAATTGTTAGCATGCTGAGGAGACGCTGTCTAGCAGTAACAAGATCGTAGGCTGCTGCCCTTGCATGTTGCAGCTTCAGGGCTTTCACTTGTCTTTTGAGTGTGACTTGCATCTTGTAGTAAGCAATACTCATCAATGTTACGGGCAATAGGTACGCCAACAGAAATGTAAGTACACCGATCAGAATGCGAAAGACCTGGTAGTTGGTCTCCGAGCAAGCCTGATCAGGATCTTCGCTCGGTTCCATTGTAAAAATCAAAGGTACCGTTAAAAGAAACGACGTGATCCAGATTATAGCAATCAGAGTTTTCATTCGCGTTGCTTTGAGTTTTCTCGGGTACTGTAGCGGATGCACTATAGCGACATATCTCTCTAATGTTATTGCACAGAGATTGTAAGCTGATGCATACGACAAAGAATAGGGTAAATATCCACTATGCAGGAAATGGCAGGTAATAATTCTTTCACCAAAGCTTTTGGGCACATACATGTAGTCAATTAGTTTACAGTCTCCAATTATAAAACCCGAGAAGATAAACTCCAGAGACAGCAGCATATCGACGACAGCCAAGTTCACCAGCAGATAGTTGGTCATGCTGTGTAGGGATTTGACGCGTAGAATGACGAAGCACACCAAGAGATTCCCTAAGACCCCGACGAGTCCCACTATTATGTAGATCTGGCAGACCCACTGACTTTCAACGAATTGCCGGGTTGAATTCATGAGGGATGTTGTTGGCAATGATTGTTGAGAAGAATTCATTGCGGGTTAAAGCTGGCAAAAAAAATCAAAGATTCTTTAAACTATAATACACATGGCCCTAAATGATACACGATTACAATCCGTTCAAAGCGATGGGAGTTTTTGACACAAAAGTCTGTTTGTTTTTTTAACATCCAGTTACTTGTTGCTTTTGTAGTCTGCACTGAAGAGAATTTCACTGCAACTGTCATCAAAAGTAGACATAGACCTGTCTTCTCTATTATGCACACCATGTATTCAGCTATAAATTCTCACTTGTACTCCAGTGTAGTAGGAAATGCTTTGCTGATTATATTGATGTACAGTACCGGTACCCAGTAGTATGCTCACTGTAGGCAAACGAGTCAAATGACACTCGGTGTGATAATAACCTACATGTATGTACTAAAGTCAGCGTCTTTTCTTACTCAGAACTGGATAATTTTGGTTGAATGAAAGCCACAATACGAGTTAATGAGAAAGGCAAATAACTTGCCTGTCTTGCTGTCATTTATGGAGCTGCCATCTTGAATGCACCGTTAATCCCTAGGTTGTGTGGAAAATTATATTACAATTGAAGGATTCAGAACTGTCAGGGTTAACCCAAATGCATCAATTTTCATTAGCGAGTCAATGTGATAATTATGTGCTGCTGAAGGTGAGGGATTATAATTTCAAAAGAGACTAAGGAACACAAATAGGAAAATTTGAATGTTAAAAAATTACTGGACGCAGCTGATAATCCTCGGCTGTATGAATTCAATGGAGACATTGGAACTAGGGTTTTGAATAGGCCTAATTACTGAAACGTGATACCTCAATATATCGTATATACATGCTTGGCAACGTCGACGTATATTCACTTGTGTATGCCATACATGTCAGTCATGTATAACCGTCCTCCGCAGCGCTAGCGGGTAACTTTTGGCGTAAATACTTGTAAACCGCAACAACCAAGGAAACTTTGGCAGCGTATATACACGTCCTACGCGGACTTAAACTGCTGTGTCTGACGGATTAACACGTAATCCGTGTAGGCCTATAGTAAATTAAGTAAATTATTTAGTTGGGCCTTGCTTGGGACGTGTTTATTCGTCTCTCATTTGTTTCCGATTGTGTGTACGTTGATGGCTAATAACTCCAATTCTTTTTATGTGCGATCGCACACTGGACACACTAGATTGTCGGGGGGGGGGGGGGTGGTGGTGGTGATGGTGGTGGTGGGGGTTGTGGTGATGGTGGTGGTGGTGGTGGTGGTTGGGAACGTAGCTGGGAAACAACTGGCTGACGAGATTTCCGTTGCTGTTGTTTCAGCTCAGCCTCCCTGATGCGTCGGGCTTCGTAGCTTGATGCACCTTCATGGGAAGATCTTCGCCATGCCGTCCGATCCTGGGCATGTTCTTTCCAGCTACTCACATTGATGTTGCATTGCTTCATGGCTGCTTTAAGACAATCCTTGTATCTTTTGAATTGTCCACCAGCAGATCTTTTGCCTAATGTTAGTTCACCATAGAGTATTTTCTTGGGTATTCGATCATCAGGCATTCGTAGTACATGACCTGACCAGCGAAGCTGAGCTCTCATGATCAGAGCACCTACACTGGGCAATTCCGCTCGCTCAAGGACATCAGTGTCAGGGACCTTGGATTTGCCATATGATGCGTAAAATCTTGCGCAAACAGGAAAGGTTGATGATTCAGCTTTCTGATGTTGCGGCTGTAGGTTGTCCAAGTTTCACAGGCATAAAACAATAATAATACAATATAATGCGTTAATAATACAGCCATAAGGGCACCAATGCAATGCCAACATTGTCCTTGACAGAATCTCAGGTATTTTTGTACGTAAACTCCTAGATGAATGGTATTAATGACCGAGTTGAAACTAAACAAACAATAAGTAATTATTCTGAAGTACTCGTAGCCTTTTGAACCACAGAAGGGAAATGAACCTTCATCTGTCCGATTCAAACAGAGAAGAACCCACATCACTTGGTGCCCATGGGATGATAATTGTAGGCATTATGGCCAGACGCTGTCTAGCAATCAAAAGACTGTGCTGCCCTTCCGTGCCACTTTTAGTCGCCTAAGTATGAACCTGATAATGCTATTTTGTAGATTGGGGAAAGACGTGAGAAATACGCTGTGACTTCGAAATGTTCCAATATGGCGACCAGCGTGGCGAAGAACGACGAAGTGATAAAGTAGCTGAGTTTTCTCCAAAAATACGTTAAATAAGGAAATGCCGATATACGATTATAAATAAATAAATACACTTTCATGATTAATTTGGTAGTAAGAATATTAAATTCCCACAGCAGAAACGCTCTGAGATTTAGCATTAAATTCGACCTTTCCTTGCTTTTCGACTAGTGTCTTGTTTAATTGCTGTACGTGGTTATGGGATGCCCCATGAGAACCTTATTCATACCGGGATTACCAGTATCTACTTGTAATTAATTGCATATGAATTAGGCTCATTTGCATAATAAGGTCTGGAACCCCCATGTTTCTTATTTTCAAAGAAAAGGTCTATACACATATTATTTGTGCCAAGTTTCATGTGGATTACCTGGATGTGATCGTAAATTAATTCAGCAATAAATTCAATCATGTGAAATAGTTTCTTTTTTTTAATGAGGCGTGACAGCAAAGACAACCTAATCAGACAAAGGGATTTTTATCTTGCATAATTATATTTAAATAATCTAATTTTTTTCCTCCAACTATTTTAGGTTAAATAATTTAGTTTTTTTAATATTGAATACCAAATTATTTGAAAATGAACAGCCGTAGGTCATTTGCATGTTGATGCAAAATGTGATATCTTGTACTGAATTAGTGCTGTTTATTCAGAGTAAATTCAGATACATGTACAGTAGCATCGTATTTATGACATTATTTGGCCAACGTTACACGTTCTACCCCCAACCACAGCCCGTTTTACGATTTTTTTTAGGACGGGGCAGGACGTTTTGAGAACTAGTTTGGTGTGATGGAAGCATAATGGACAACTTTGCTAGTTGGGCCTTAATTGCCTTTTTTACAGATTTTTACAAATTGCAATGAATGTCCGGTCATTTCTGCCGTCAATGTCCATCTCGTCTTTAACCCGTCCGCAGATCCGGTAAAATTGCCGGTTCACCTCGTGCGAACAACGTTTCCAAGCAGTCCAAGCCCATCCGTAGTCTGTTTAAACCCGTTCTGAACTTGTTCTACCTCGTTCCTAATACGTTCTAACCCATGCTAACTATTTCTTAACAAGACCACTTCGTTCCCAGACAGTTCACCTCGTTCTCGCCACGTCCTCATCTTGTCCTTAGTGCGTCCTGGCCCGATGGCTATAAATACCCAGCGCGTTTTTGCCAGTCCTCATTCGCGTTTGCCGCTTCAACCTGTGCAGATCAACACAATCGACATTTACGAGCATCATGCCTCCAAAGAGGAGTAGATCGGGAAGACGGGCCGTGGGAAAGCAGCTAGTATATACTACTACCCGAAGATCCCGAAGCCCCGTCCCTAGTAGGATCAAAGTACGGCAATTCCGTTTCTAGTACGTCCCTCTCGTTTTAAGTACGTTGTCACTCCATCTAATTGCAGAACGGGATGGCCGCCCGAAAATTTTAAGTAGGCTCAAAGTTCTGGAGCACCCTTCCCGTCTGAGCCCGTCTGAGCCCGTCCATGAAGTTCGTAAACAGTTGCTACTACATGTACGTCTACTCCATTCGCACACAGTTTGAGCCCGTTTGGCAACATTTTCAAGAACGTAGTGAGGTGCGATGGGGGCATTATAGTTGCATTACAGTCATCATTGATAGATTGATCTTGGTATAGAAACGGTATCTTTCTTCATCAATCATAATTTTGCTATAGTGGTTTTTAAATGAAATTGTGTTGATAAAGAACAGATTTTCTTCTGCTTGTAATTTTGCTGTAACATTATTGTGCGTGGTTTGTTTGCTTTTTGGAATTAGGGAGAAGGGTTGGTCTTGCTCTTGATTTTATTTTAGTTTATAATTTAATTAGGTGTTTGTTGGTTTTTGGTGGTTTTTTTTGGGGGGGAGGGTTGTTAAGGTAGTATACACCATTTGCAAACATAAACAAAAACAACTACTGAATTATTATGAAATACCTCACTTGACTGTTAGTGAATAACTGTCTCAAGCATCATGTGAAATTACGGAACCTGATGTGATGTGGTTTTCAAGAAAAGTGGAATTCTGCCGGCCGGTAATCTTAAAAACAACTGCCTCCAATTAATGTTTAATTTGTCTGAAGAAAGTCAAAGAATCAGACTGCAAGAACAGCCCTTTTTTTCTTGGTTTTTCTAGCTTCTGTGAACACAAAACTTTACACAGGTCACCGTCACAATATTTAATGTAAAATATAAATCCCCTAACCCATCCATTTTTGAAAATTACAGCAAAAGCAAATGGGCAATTCCACGATAAAGTGGACCAATTAAAAAACAAAAAAACTGTACTATCTTTAGAACTACAAGCATCACAACAACAAGTGTGGAATCAAATTAAAGAGGACAACAAGATCTTCATTTGAGTAAAAAAAGTCTACTTAAGTTTCTTAATATTCTTCAAGCAAACTGCATTTTGCAGAACATTTTACAATGAAAATAAGTTTTCCAATCTACCCAGTACATCTATTTATTTACTGTTACTGAGTACTGCTCTTTAAATTTAATTTGTAGACGAAACCGGTCCTTTACACTGTTATTGTTGCGCCATCCCGATGTCAACTCTGTTATTTCTCTGGTTGTTGAAACAGCAGCATAAAGCTATCTTAAAACCCTGCCTGAATTTCTTGTATTTAAACCTATAAATGATTGGGTTAATAACAGAATTGAAAATAAACATAATATTGCAGATAGCGTTGAAATACTAGTAATCCTTAGAAGCACAGAAATTAGAAAGATCATTTTCTGTAATGTGCAAGCAGAGAAGATATGTTTGTGCTGGTGTCCACAGAATGATGAGAGCTCCCAAGACAATTGTTAGCATGCTGAGGAGACGTTGTCTAGCAGTAAAAAGATCGTAGGCTGCTGCCCTTGCATGTTGCAGCTTCAGGGCTTTCACTTGTCTTTTAAGCGCGACTTGCATCTTGTAGTAAGCAAGACTCATCAATGTTACGGGCAATAGGTACGCCAACAAAAATGTAAGTACATCGATCAGAATGCGAAAGACCTGGTAGTTGGTCTTCGAGCAAGCCTGATCAGGATCTTCGCTCGGTTCCATTGTAAAAATCAAAGGTACCGTTAAAACAAACGACGTGATCCAGATCATAGCAATCAGAGTTTTCATCCGCGTTGCTGTGAGTTTTCTCGGGTACTGTAGAGGATGCACTATAGCGACATATCTCTGTAATGTTATTGCACAGAGATTGTAAGCTGATGCATACGACAAAGCATAGGATAAATATCCACTTTGCAGGAAATGGCAGGTAATAATCCTTTCACCAAAGCTTTTGGGCACATAGTCAATTAGTTTACAGTCTCCATTTATAAGACCAAAGGATATCAAAATCAGACACAGCAGCATATCGGCGACAGCCAAGTTCACCAGTAGATAGTTGGTCATGCTGTGTAGGGATTTGACGCGAAGAATGACGAAGCACACCAAGAGATTCCCTGAGACACCGACGAGTCCCTCCGCTATGAAGAGCTGGCAGACCCACTGACTCCCAGGAGGGTCCTTACTGTCAACGAATTGCTGGGTTGAATTCATGAGGGATATTTGTGGCAATGATTGTTGAGAGAAATTCATTGTGGGTTAAAGCCGCAAGAAAGTTTGTCACACCGGTAGATAGTTTGGCGCACCGGCAGATAGTTTGTCACACCTGCAGATAGTTTGGCGCACGGGCAGATAGTTTAGCGCACGGGCAGATAGTTTAGCGCACCGGCAGATAGTTTGTCATATCCTGGCAGATAATTGTCACAAAATCCTGTGCCTGGGTCCGTTAATTTTTCACACTGCGTAACGCGTACTTGATTGTGTATAATGCGCAGTTGCAGTTCTCTTACGAAGATGACCGTCTGTATAAGAGAGATCTATTTCCATGTGCAGTCATCGTCTGGATACCTAAAGTATGGAGCTGTTAAAGCGAGAGTGTCCAAAATTACTGCATTGTATCGTTCTTGCACAGCATTGCATTGAGGATGATAAGCTGAGGTATTCAATTTGTTTGTTTGCATAATACGGCAAACTTCTAGAACGATCTTACTCAGGAAATTTGTTCCTCTATCACTCAGCAATGTATTTGGACACCCATGTTCACACACAATATAGTCAAAGAAAGCCCTGGCAACGGTAGGTGCGTCTATTGTTTTTAGAGGTACCAATATGGGCCATCTTGTGCAGTGGTCAGTAAAACATAGGACATATCTGTTACCATAAGTTGTAATAGGTAAAGGGCCTAATATATCAACACTGACCCTCTCAAACGGTCCTGGAACTTTCATGTTCACCAAAGGGGCTAATACTTTGTGCCTATGTGTCTTTCTCTGTGAGCAAGAAATGCAAGATCTAACCCAATTGTCAACATCTTTGTACATCCCTTTCCAGAAATATCGCTGTCTGATTCTACTGTAAGTTCTTTGGAACCCAAAGTGTGCTGCCAATACATGGTCATGGCAACTGTTCAATACAATATTTATATAAGACAATGGTACATACAACCTAGTGACATTTCTTTCCGGTACACTGCGTTTGGCTGGAGTATGCCAAATATGATACAATAAATCATTATGAGAATAATATTGACTTGACTGGAGGAGCAAATTTCGAGCTTTAGTGGTATCTTGCGGTAATTCATCTTTTTGTAAATACTTTAACATTGGACCTGCAAATGTATCCACTTTCAAAGCATCTTTGAAATTGTCTAAGTTGATTTCCTCCAGAAAAGTAAAATTCTCATGTCTAACTGAACCATTGTCATTCTTTACACGTTTACCATATTGGTAACGTAAATTCTTGATTTCATTCACATTAGTAGAGGATGCTTGTGTGTCTATCACATCTACCGATTGCTCTATGACATCATCGGCTATGTTATCTAGATCCGTATTCTGCCAAACAGGATTCAATGTTACAGAAGTGGCAATTTCAGAATGACATTGATTGCAATCAGTACAAGTCTCAATCGGTACATAATTAAGTCGGCTAAGGGCATCTGCATTAGCATTATTACGTCCTCGGACGTGTACAACATCAAACGTATAGGATTGTAGTTTTAATGCCTATCTAGCTAAACGACCTGTAGTATGTCTATTATTGAATATCCATTTTAATGCACAATGGTCCGTAACTACAATAAATTTGACACTGTGTTGCAAGTACGGGGCGTATTTCTTTACACCTTCAACTACTTCCAATGCCTCCAATTCCGTGATGGTATAGTTACGTTCGGCGTTATGTAGGGCTCTACCTCCATAAGAGATAACTTTTTCGATGCCATTTTGTTTTTGAGCTAGGATAAATCCTAAACCCTTGCAACTCGCATCTGTTTGCAGGATGAATTCTGAGCCGTCATAAAATGGATAGGCCAACATTGGTGGCTCTAATAATTTCCGTTTCAGGGTTTCAAAAGCATTTTGACAACTGCTGTTCCAAACAAACGGTACATTCTTGCGGGTAAGATTAGTGAGGGGTTCCGCAATTCTACAGAAATCCTTGATAAACTTGCGGTAATAGCCTACAAAGCCTAAAAATGAACGTACTTCGGCTACCTTGGCAGGAATTGGGTAATTTCTCACTACGTCAAGTTTAGCTGGATCTGTTGCTATTCCATTTTCACTCACTACATGCCCCAAGTATTTTACTTTCTTTTGACAAAATGTACATTTCTTGGATTTCAATTTGAGACCAGATTCTCTTAATCTGTTAAAAACTTGTTTAACATGTTGCAGGTGTTCCGAGAATGTATTGCTAAAAATTATTAGATCGTCTAGGTACACAAGAACAAATTTCCAATTTAAACCTCTTAGAACTTCTTGCATGGCTCTTTGGAACGTAGAGGGTGCATTGTGCAAACCAAAAGGCATACAATTGAATTCATAAAGGCCATCTTGTGTGATGAAAGAAGTCTTGGACTTAGAATTTTCTTCAACATCAATTTGCCAATATCCAGAAGCTAAATCCAAGGTGGTAAAATATTTTGGTTTTGCAGAGCCTAGACAGTCCAAAGTGTCATTAATATTTGGCAAAGGAAAATTGTCTCTTGCCGTAATTTGATTTAATTTCCGAAAATCGATTGCAAATCGATATTCATTAGTGCCTGCTTTTGGAACAATGCAAACTGGAAAACTCCAGCAGCTGGTTGACTCTGATAACACCTTGTTGCAACATATCTTGTACATGTCTTCTAATTTCTGCCTGCATATGCGGAGAATTTCTGTATGGTCGTGATCTAATCGGAAGGTGATTACCAGTATGTATTTCATGTTTAATACCTGAATACCGACCACGTGGACTATTACTAGTCTGAAAAATATCTTTATATTCAGCAATCAATTGCTTAATTTCCACGATTTCTGATGGGTTCATGTGGTCTGTATTCAAATTAACTTGAGACAATATTTCTTTCACTACTGTATCGTTATTATTTAACTCGTCAACCTGCTTTGAAGTAGTATTTACATTATTTATAACTTCACTTTCCAGTGTTGTGAAAGGTTGAATAATGTTGTCATCAAATAATGTAAATATACCAAGCTTAGTACGAGAATACAGTACAATTGGTTCATCAGTTACATTCATAACTAACACATTGATATTTCCTTTGTTATCAATTACTTCAGAGGCAGTGTTTGCGACTAAGATACCTAATGCTGTTACACGTCGACCACCTTGACAAAGACCAACCGTTAGATACGGAAGTAGATTGGATAACCTAGCACGGACTACAGATTGTGATTTAGGTGGAATCTCCCGTTTCTCTATTACTCTTATTTGACTTTTTATTTTTAATCCAAGTCTACGAGATCCACAATCAATATTAGCACGGTTATCGTTCAGAAATTTAGAACCTAGAATAATATTTGTACTAAGGTTCTGCGCAACGTACAATGGTGTCAAAAAGATAGTTCCTACAATACACATAGGCAAGGCAATAAAACCTGTTATGGTCATATCAGAACCATTTGCCGCACGAACAGCTTTTAAACAAGACGAGGTATCTTAGAGCATTCATTTGGCAAATTAATACATAGCCAATCATGATCGATTAGATTAATTTGTTTTGCTCCTGAATCAACTAGACATTTTACTGATACATTGTTAATAGTAGCTTCAATAGTATAATCGTGACTCAAATCTGTTTCAATATATTCAGAATAGTTAGTTTCTCCTGACATGACGTTTTGTCTAAATTTGCGAGAACTACTTTTGGTCGGTGTCGCATATTTCCCTGATGGGGAATTACGGTTAAAATGTTCATTCTTTCTTTTTACCCCATCTATATGTTTTTGAACATATTTCTTTACATACTGCTTGTGAGAGACATAAGATGGGTCAACTAGTTTAAAGGAGTACCATCTTCATGAATTCTAGCATAGCACTTTCGCCATCTATGTCCAATTCTATTGCACCTATGACAACGAAATGATGGTCTCTGATTTACACGAGAATACTGAGGCGTGTACGGTTGTCTGTAGGACATAGGCCTATCATTTGGAAGATATGATCTTTGCTGATTTTTCTCCAATTTATCTAGTCTGTCAACAGTATTAACCATAAGTTCAGACAGCTGATTAACCGAAGTTTGCAAAGCATTGTTTTGCATCGCATTGATAACTACCGGTTTAACACTAGTATTAGTGGGCAAATTATTATTGGCCGTTTCATTAACAGCTACAGCAAGTCTGGCCGCATCAAGTGCATCATTGAACGTTTATGGTTGTTTTGCAAATACGAAAGCTCTTATTGAAGGCTTTAATCCCCTAACAAATAAGGACAACCGTTCAGTGTCAGTCTTCTTCAATTGATTACACCACCGTATTATGTCAGTCACATAACTATCCAACAATTCTTCTGAATTCTGTTTTTTAGCTAATAATTTTGTTTCAATATTCCATTTCCATGCATCACCTTCAAAATTATGCTTGAGTAATTCTATAATTTTATCCACGGAATCTTTTTGATCAACTGAAACTGAATCCAAGAATACCCGAGCATTTCCATGAAGTCTAGTCTTAAATGCTAGAATCAATTTGGCATCAGTATAATCTCGTAATTTAGCATAATCCATGAATGTGGAATGAAAAGTTTCTATATCGTCATCAGGATTTCCTGAATAGCTAATTGTACATGACGACATATCATATTTAGAAGCCATGATTAATTTTGAATCGGAGGAATTTGTATCTACTGATGAAGAGTCCTCATTTGGAGGGATCTTTTCCGAGTTTTCCTCTTTAATCATCAATTGATACAAATTCACAAATTCAAAGCTTCAGCTAGCAATACTAGACAAAATACAATAAACAAATTATATATAATAGAAAACACGTGCGCAATTTTTTTTTTCCTTTACGAGGAAACAGTTGTGTTCTCTTAATCGAACAAACTAATTTGTATCCGTCTGAATCACCATAGACAAAACATCACATTGACAGAATCACCATTGACATACACATGACAGTTTAAAGGCTTACCTAACAAAAAATGAAAATAAAAAGAGGTAAGGGCACTCCCTATACATTATCAAAGCATCCATTTTAGAAAATGAATAAAACGGATCTTCCACCATGTGTTATACCGACCCTTATTGTTTAATTGGAACTTTGTATTTGACCGGGCGTTAGGGAATTAGCAGATAGAGCAGTACCGGTTTCCTGAGTTCTGAATGTCAATTGAACAACTGAAATAACACGAATTGAAAAGGAATGGTTTCTATACTACAACTTCGGCTTTTATTTTAAAGTTATATTCTAACGGAAAATGTACAATTATTTACTTACTGCGTGTCAGGAAACGTCCCTAATTGCCATATCTAATATCTTACCCTTCTTGTCCCTATACTGTAATGTACAACAGTCCCTACATAATGTGGATGAACCCAGTTCCCTGTGTGATGTGAACCCGCTTGAGACCCGTCACGGAGTGCGACGTGTTCACATCCGATCTCCTTTTTAAAGGATCCTGAATAGAGGAGACGCCTCATGATCAGGCCATATCGAACCATAGGGCAGCTCTATAGAAACGACAAGCTGAGATCACAAAGCGTTCCCATTCCCGATTAAAATTCCTTAAATTAGTTACTATACAACCAACAACATGTAAGAAAACAGGAGTATAAATTCATTTCATTCATAGATTAAAATTCCCTAAATTGTTGGGTTGCTGTTAATACAACCCACAACAGGTGAAACCCAGTGACAATAAATCGCCACAACAATACCAACTGGTAGACTTTCAAGGTTATCTACGATGTGATTTTTCACGGCGAAACCAACACCAGCTTCGTGATGTTCATCGCTGGGACGACCAATCCAGAAAAAGGTGTAACCAGCACCAAGTTCTTTAAGATGACCTTTCTCAGCAAAACGCGTTTCACTAAGTGCTGCTATATCAATGTTGTATCTGGCAAGCTCTCTGCCGACGAGTGCAGTTATTCGTATTAGTATATTGGGGGCATCACAAAGAGTTCGCACATTCCATGCTGTATCATACTAAAGTTATAGCACACAATATTGTTTTAACCTTTACATGATAGGCCTAGTCTTTAGTTGTAACAAACCAAGCTATGAATAGTTTTTTGGACATCGGGGATTTCTCAGATTTATTTCCGCAAACGATACCTCTGAGACGGGGTTCTGGTTTACCCATAAAGATGGCTCAATAGCCAACTTTTCCGAAATTTTCGAAACGAAAGTTAAACAACCAGCAGAAGTTATGGGAAAAGGGACTTTGAAGTGTAAAGGTAAAAACAAAATGTCAAAAACTGTATACAGGGCGTTGCCACTACGTCCACGCCCAATGAACCATGGCAAGGGTTAAAACAACACCTTAATACAAGCAATGAAAATGGGCTTTGCCCAATTCACAAGGGAATTCATTCAGGCGACTAATAACAAAGGAAAAGAATGCAAGCGTATCTCCTCGAGCACCAATGTGCCCGAGCAGAAAGCCAAACGGCTGAAATCAGTCGTGGTTGTTCCAAACCAAGCAGATTCTGATGAAACAGAAGCTGAACTGAGACGCCTGTTCTCTGAGGATGAACAAAATGGCTCGTCAAGTGACGATCTTTTGGGTGATGTCCAACAGAAGTATGAAGCAGATGATAAGATTGGACCCAAAGTTGTCTGATGATAAACTGTCTGAAAACAGTACCAATCTAATAAAAACGAAAGTGAACCCAGAAATATGGGTGCTTCTCAAGCCTAGTATCCGGACCCGGGACTTAAAGTTCTTGAGAGTTCAAAAATTGCTTGTTTCAGCATTTGTTCCTCTACTGCAACTAACAAATTAGTTGCTAACAAAGCAAGGTGTCAAAGTAGAGGTAAAACTAGCTACGGACACTATAACTTTAATGACTAATTCCAACATTGAGCTAAACTTGAGACGTATAGGGAACTAATGCGTCCCGATCTCAATACACAGTACCAGCGCCTCTGCGCTCCTTCGGTCCCAATTACCAAACTTCTTTTGGAGGCCAAACTGACCAAAGCAGTTCAGGACATAAAAATAACCAACAAAGTTGGAAATAAACTTGTTCATCAGGCTGATGGACGTAATAAAAACTTTGGGTATAGACATTACTCAGGCCGTTTAATGTCGGCAAAAAAGTACAACCAACTCACTCCCATCCCTACCAAGGGAACCGACCGGCAAAAAGCAGCCACAGCCGGGGACGAGGATACAGGCTGGGCCAAAGCACAGTGACACGCCCGTAAATGCGCCAAGTTCTTCCAGCATAGCACAGATTAGCACATTAATGCTGAAATCAGTGCAGCTAAAGCAAGCTCATTCATTGCAGGAAGAATACACAATTATTCTTCATCATGGAGTAAAATTACTGCTCTATTTTGAGCATAGTAAAAGGACTCAAAATTGAGTTCGAATCCACATCGAGACAAATGTTCATACCAAAGCAATATGACTTGAATGACTTTGAACAACAAATTGTTCAAGGAAGTTGATAAGCTCCTTGCAAAAGTTATTGAGAACAATTCACATGAACCAGAATAATTCTTGTCAAATATATTTTTGCGGCCGAAGAAAGACGGTACATAATGAACGATATTGAATTTAAAGTCGTTAAATACAAATGTGAAATACCATCATTTTAAGATGGAGACTTTACAGTCTGCCATATATTTAATGACAAAAAGGTTGTTTTATGTCATCAATTGACCTAGGAGACGCCTATTATTCAGTGCCGATTGCAAATGAACATAAAAAGTATCTGAAATTCCAATTTGGTGATACCCTTTATCAGTACACCTGTCTCCCAAATGGGCTTGCTTCTGCTCCACGTTTATTCACAAAATTAAAGAAATGATTATACTCGGTTCTCAGAAGCCAAGGGCTTCAATCAGTTGCATACATTGATGATTCCTTATTGTTTGGAAAAACTTACGAGGAATGTTACAATAATACGGTGGCGACAAAACAACTTATGGCCCAAGCAGGCTTCATAATTCACGACACAAAGTCAGTTTCTATTCCAGTACAGGAAATGACTTTCCTTTATTTATTCCATTTCTTTACCCAGGGTGTGCCCAAACAGTTTAAAACTGGTTTTCATTGGGGCCCTGCATACATCATCAAATAAAATAACAGTACATATTATAAATACAAGGATATTACAGGAATTCTAAACATTAATACTAATTCTGATTTACGAGATAGGCGAAAACCCGCCAAATAAAAAAAACTTTTAGGTGAAAAATAAGAAGGGGAAATTCCTATCCGGCTCCACATTATAGTGGCAACCAAGTTCTAACTCCGTAGATCAGCGCAATTGGCATAATATCTAACACTCAGATGGCATGTCGGAGCTCTGATTTAAATGTGCTTAATGAGTCCAATGTTCGCAATTGTTCGGGCAGATTATTCCAAATATTTGCACCACTCACAGCGAAACTTGTGGCGTAGCATTCTTTTTTGGCGAAAGGAACTTTCAGTGCCGTGTGGGTTGATTGCCTTGTTTTGCGAATTACTGTAAGTGGTTTGAAAATATTTGTCATGTACAAAGGAGTCATTTTGTTGATACTTTTGAAGACAAGAATAGCCTTTTTTGACTTGACTCTTTTTGAAAGGGGCCCAATTAAGACGAGCAAACATATCCTCTGAAGGGGTGAGGAAGGTACATTTAAGGATTATACGCGCGGCTCTTTTGAGACATTTGTTTAACATATTATCGTGAGATATGTACCTTCCTCCCCACACAGTACAACAATACTCTAATGTTGGCATAACTAGACTTACAAATAGTGTGTGCAAGCTGTTCTGAGGAATACAATCACGGATTCTTCTTAGTATACCTAATTTAGACACCACATTTTTTCTTACGTATTCGACATGTGGGCCCCAACTTAATGCTTCATCAATAATTACACCCAAACATTTATAAGACTTCACATTTTCAATACGACTACCAGCAATGCATACATTTAAATTAACATTAGATATTTTCTGCCTAGTACCAATAAGCATGCATTTGGTTTTGGTGGCATTTAAAGCTAGCTTGTTTCTTCCGCACCAGTTGTGAAAACTAGTAAGAGCTGTATTTAAGCTACTTTCCATTATATTAATGTTGGAGGAGCTACACGTTAATGTGGAGTCATCTGCATACATAAATAAGTTGCAGTTTGGGGCAATACAAAATGGAAGGTCACTAGTATAAACAATGAATAAAAGTGGACCTAGGCTTTGTGCTTAACTCGAATGATATGTCAATTTCCCCGACATCACAGGAAGCTGAAAAGCTAAAAGAAAAATGTCAAAACTTGTTTATAAAAGAATCTGTGCTTATACGAGAAGTGGCTCAGATTATTGGCATACAGGGACCTATTCACAAAGCATCCGCACGCTTTAACGGATCCGTTAAGCCTCCGTTATGGTTTGCGCCAGATTCACGAAGTATCCGCATAATAGCGCATCCGCAAAACACGTCCGTAAAAGATCAATTGTTTTGCGGGAACTCCAGCGTTCCCGTAAAAGCTTACGGATCTCCGCATAGCGCTAACATGAAATGGCTGCAGTGTTCGTGGTTCTGCTGGAGGAGGAAAACAGGCGTACTTTTCGCCGCCAGCGAGTATTTCGTGATAGGTTACAGCCACTGGACATTTACGACGAGACAAAATAAGTATAATATTGTAACGTAGATTTTTCCTGGGGTCGACACAACACACAAGAAAGGATTTTGACACAAGTGTTCCGTGATTTCCGTTGAATCTCTGCCGTTTATTGTGTACTCTCGCCTCAAAACACTGACATGAAGCTCACACAATCACGCGGTCTCTAGAACTGGTCTGAACCGGTTCGGCGTATGCGCGATCCGGGGACGGGTTTCCGGAGCGCACCAGCAGGAGCCACCAGGGCGACCCCACCACCGTGGAATCGATCCAGCACCCCCTACCGGCCATCCGGCACGGACGCTACACAGCCCCCCACGAAGACCTTGTTTGCTCCCAAACAAAACGGTGGGCGCTGTTGCCGCACACCCGGCTAACCGCCCCGGAAAGCGCATAACGCCAACAATTAACACAACAAAAACTGGTTAAAGTTCCCGTCTAGGAGGTGGGAGGTGGCCGCCGGATGACACCGTCCGTGTCCAAACGCATCCACGTCCACTCCAGTAGAGCTCCACCCGACACCCGGCCGTCAAGACTCGGGGCTGCCCACGCCATTGGAGCGTCGACATCGGAGGAGGCGTCGGGGGCTCCGTCTGCGTCCCTCCTTCCGCCCGAGCTGGCGGGGAGGGGGCTGGCGGTGCTGCTTCCTTCTGGGTGGCGAGAGCGGTGTCCGTGTTCCTGTTGTCCTGACCAACGGCCCGGGGGCGCCGAGGTAGCCTCTCCTGGTCCTGGCTTGGCTGGCTGGCCGGCTCGTCCCGTTCCGTGCAAGGAGGCCGGGAGGGCCGCTCCGAGTGGAGGTGGTCCCCCGGCTCCCCCGCTGGAACTGGGTCCCGTCGTCTCTTGGCCGGGGGCGGTGATGCGGGACTGGAAGCGGCTGGGTGATCCCGCCTGCCGTGGGAAAGGTTGGGGCTCCCCTGTCGGAAGAGGCGAGGCGGAGAAGGTCATCGGCCGGCGGGATTGCTGAGCTCTATCTCGTCGACGCTAGGATGAATCTCTAGGGCGTCCATCTCTGCCATCACCCCGGCAACCAGCCCCTCCCGGCAGTACCGATGGTGACGTCCCCGGATGTCGTCTCTGTAGAACCGCAGTCCGCAGCCCAGTTCGCACGCGTACGGGCGCTCCTCGTGGAGCTTCTCGCACGCGGTGCGGATGTGCCTGCGGCGGTTGCTGCTGCGGGTGAAAGCCTTCCCACAGTGGGGGCACATCACGGGAGCCTCCGCAACGGGTGGAGACGCTTCCGCCTCCAGCACTTCCGACGGTAGTTCCTCCTCATCCGACTGGTCATCCCAGTCCCCTGGCGGCCCCGCCGAAGGAACCCAAGGCTCTGGGCTAGATGCTGATGATGGCTGCCCGCCTAGAGGCGGCTGTCCTTCCTCTGTGACTCGGCTGGGCTCCACCTGCAGCCCGTCTCCACCAGTCCACCTGGGCGTCACCTAAGTACGACTTTAGCCGGTTGAAATGGTCCACCTTGGCCTTGGCGCGAGGCGACCTCTGGATCCGGTAGGTGACGTCGTCGGTCCTCTTCAATACCACGAAAGGCCCGTCCCACCAGCACTGCAGCTTGGGCGTGCGACCCACATTCTTGGACAAAGTCAGTTTCTATTCCAGTACAGGAAATGACTTTCCTTGGCTTTGTGCTTAACTCGAATGATATGTCAATTTCCCCGACATCACAGGAAGCTGAAAAGCTAAAAGACAAATGTCAAAACTTGTTTATAAAAGAATCTGTGCTTATACGAGAAGTGGCTCAGATTATTGGCATACAGGGACCTATTCACAAAGCATCCGCACGCTTTAACGGATCCGTTAAGCTTCCGTAATGGTTTGCGCCAGATTCACGAAGTATCCGCATAATAGCGCATCCGCAAAACACGTCAGTAAAAGATCAATTGTTTTGCGGGAACTCCAGCGTTCCCGTAAAAGCTTACGGATCTCCGCATAGCGCTAAAATGAAATGGCTGCAGTGTTCGTGGTTCTGCAGCACCGGCGCCGTGGTCAACGCGTCCTTCAGATGTTCGAACGCTGACTGGCAAGCGACCGACCAAGAGAACATTCTCTGGCTCTTGGTGGTCAGGGCGGCGTGGAGGGGGCGGGCAATCTCGGCGAGGTTCACGATGAACCGCCTGTAGTAGGAGGCGAGGCCCAGAAAACTCCTGACTTGGGTCAGGTTCGCGGGTTGCGGCAAGCTCCTGATGACCGCGACCTTCTCCGGGTCGGTCCTGACTCCGTCGGCTGACACGAGTTGGCCCAGGAAGGACACCTCCTTCTTGAAGAGGCTACACTTCTTTGGCTTGAGTCTTAATCACTCGGCCCGGAACCGTTCCAGGACTACTGCCAACCTCCTCTGGTGCTCTTCGAAGTCCGTCCCCCACACGATCACGTCGTCCAGATAAACTACCGCCACTTGCCACTGCAGTCCCTTCAGCACCTGTTCCATCAGGCGCTCGAACGTCGCTGGGGCGTTACACAGCCCGAACGGCATAACGGTGAACTGGTACAGCCCGTTCTGCATGCCGAAGGCCATCTTCTCCCGGTCCGCTTTCTCCATCCCGACCTGCCAGTAGCCGCTGGCCAGGTCGAGGGTACTGAACCACTTTGCTCCGCTTAACGCGTCAAGGTTATCCTCGATCCTGGGGATGGGGTATGCGTCCTTGATTGTCACCTCGTTGACCCTCCGGTAGTCCACGCAGAAACGGACAGTCCCGTCCTTCTTCCGGACCAACACCACTGGCGACGACCAGGGGCTACAGGAGGGTTCCACCACGCCATCCTGCAGCAATCGATGTACCTGTTGGTCTTGTGGAGCGGCAACCTCCTGGGTAGTTGGCGAATAGGCATCGCGTCTCCCGTATTGATGGCGTGTCTGGTCAGTTCCGTGTGCCCAAGTACGGTTGAGGTCCGCCGCTCCTCGCTCCAGTAGGTCTTGTAGGTGAGGAGGAACCTCCGGCCGTGCGTCCACCGGAGCACGGCCGGCGACAGACCCTCGCCGTCCCTCCTCCAGCTCCATCACGTCCAACTCCTCCACTGGCGAGAAGAGAGCCAACCGGCTGCCCTGGTATATCGTCACCGGGTCGGCCGTCGGGTTGAAGACCCTCACCGGCACGGTTCCATTTTTGGTGTCCACCAGACCGGTGGCGACCGCAACCCGGCAGTTATCCGTGGCCTCCAAGTTGGGGTAGACCATCCCGACTCCCGCTCGCGACACACTTTTTATTTTTTTGGCGAGGATCGCTTCGTGTCCGGCCGGGACCACCATGTTCTCCGCTACCTGCACCCTCCACACTGAAAGGCTCGCGTGTGATACCCCCCAGGGGAAGAGGCCTCCCGTCGAGAGTGACCGTGTAGTCGTCCCAATGCCACTCGCAGTGGTACTTCGACAGAAAGTCAATCCCCAGAATCACGTCCGGCTCGATCTCGGCCACGGTAAGGTTCACGCGGAGGTCGCCCACTCGTAACTCGAAGTTTACCCTTCCCATCGCCGGCATAGGACTGCCGTCCACCATCATCAGGCCTGGGGGCGCGGGACGGAGGCTCCGTCCCTCGGCGCTGAGCCAGGCATTGTGGAAACGTTCTGCGATCAGGCTCACCGTCGCCCCGGTGTCGAGGAGGCAACGCACTGGCCTCCCCACGATTCTCCCCTCAATGTAGCTGGCTCCAGACATCCCCGTCGCGTCTGGCCTGGCTTGACCCGTCGCTCCGGGAACTGGCGGTCTCGGCACTCCCTTTGCCCCAGGCTGGGGCAGCGTGGGGCCGGCCCTTACCTTCCGGCGGGGGCAGTCTCTCCGAAAATGACCAAATCCGTGGCACCTGTAGCACTCCTTCCGAGCCCCCGCGTTAGGCCTGGGGCCGATTTCACGAAAGACTAAGATCAATCTTAGGAAGACTAACTCATCCTAACTTGCATTGGATCTGTTGCAAGTTAGGAGGAGTTACTCTTCCTAAGATTAATCTTAACATTGGTGAAATCGGTCGCTGTATCCCACCGGGAAGACCGACTCGGGCTCTACAGCAGGAACTAGAGGAAGCTGCCCTACTGACCTCATGTCTCTGGCTCCGGCCTTCCCTTTTTGGCTATACTCCTGGGACTTCATGAACGCCTCCATCTCGGTCGCCAGCGTGATGGCTTCGGTCAGGGTCTCCGCCTTCCGGGAGAACAGGTGACGCCTTTCGGAACGCCTCCACGCCCAAGTCCTCCCGGGCCTGCGCAGGTAGTCTTGGATAGCTTTTTATCACCAGCCGCCGAATAGAATGTCCCAGGCTTCTGAGCGACTCGTCGCGGCCCCTCGTCCGCATGGAAAACTGGGCCCGATGTAATGGGACCTGTGCCGTCACGCCGAACTGGATATCAAAGTTCTCCAAGATAGAGGAGAATTCCCCCCGTGCCTCCGGCTCCGCTCCATTGACTTGTGTGTGGAGCAGGGTTGACGGCTCCGCTCCATTGGTTTGTGTGCGGAGCAGCTCTGCTCCATTGACATGTGTGCGGAGCAGCATTGACGGCTCCGCTCCATCGGTTTGTGTGCGGAGCAGCCCCGCTCCATTGACATGTGTGCGGAGCAGCGTTGACGGCTCCGCTGCATTGGCTTGTGTGCGGAGCAGCTCCGCTCTATTGACTCGTGTGCGGAGCAGCATTGACGGCTCCGCTCCATTGCTTTGTGTGCCGACGGCTCCGCTCCATTGGCCTGTGTGCGGAACAGTGCCGACGGCTCCGCTCCATTGGATCGTGTGCGGAGCAGCTCCGCCCCGTTGACACCCACGAGGAGCAGCTCTGATGGCTCCGCCCCATTACCTTGTGTGCGGAGCGGCCTCGCCCCGTTGCTTCCCGTTAGGAGCAACTCCAGCGGCTCTGTTCCATTGCCCCGTGTGAGGAGCAACCTCGACGGCTCCGCTCCACTGCCTGGTGTGCGCAGCAACTCCGCTCCTTGGCTCGCTGGAAAAAACCTGCCCCGTCGCCTCGGGGCGGCCTCCCGTCTCCCTGCCGACCTCGAACAATGACTCCCTGTGTAGTCCATCGCTCTCTGAGAGGGCGCTGTTCTGTTGACCTGTCTCCAGACGACTCCCCGCCCCAGGCGCATCGACGAACACGACCCGCGAACGCTCCGAGCGGAGCGAACCGCCGGCCGCGCCGCCGTCCTCAGACTGAAAACCCACCGGGCTCGAATAGGGACTGTATTTGTCCCGGCGAGGCCCCGCCCACGCTGGGGTAGCGTAGTAAACCCTGGGAGTGTCCCGACGAGGCCCCGCCCCCGCCGCATCAACGGCCACAGCTTGGGATCGCCCCGTGCGGAACGAACCGTCTGCCGCGCCGCCGTCTACATCACGGGCCGGGGCCCCCACGGACTCGATATCATTTGTATAGAACAACTGAGGGATGTCCCGACGAGGCCCCGCCCCCGCCGCATCAACGGCCACAGCTTGGGATCGCCCCGTGCGGAACAAAACGTCTGCCGCGCCGCCGTCTACAGCACGGTCCGGGTCCCCCGGACTCGGTAGCGACCCCGGACAATTTATGGGGAAGGGCCCCCTCACTCCGAATCGGAGTGGACGCACCGTCTCCCCCCAACCATTGGGACATGTCCCGAAATTCCCCGCTATCATTTTCCAATTCCTCCCCCAGGAAACACCCTGACTCCCAGGACCCCACAGCCCCCCCCCCCCCCCCCCCCCCCCCACCCCCCCCCCCCCCCCCCCCCCCCCCCAGAGCTCTCTGGTAAATCCTTAAAGAAGGCCTCCAACTCCCTTGGCGTGAGGCACGGAGTGCCTGAAGTTTCTCTAGACTGGTCCCCGTTCCCTGATAATGCAACAGCGATTGCATACATCAATAACATGGGCGGAATACAATCGATAGAGTGTGACAAAGTCACACGCCAGGTGATAAAGCCAACAATATTTGGCTTGGTGCAGCTCACACTCCAGGCAAACAAAACGTAGTGGCAGACATTGAATCAAGAAGAAAGAATGTCGATGGGGAATGGATGCTTAAGCCACACATTTTTGGCCAAATAAGTGCTAGGTTTATAGAACCGAATATTGATCTATTTGCCTCTAGGTTAAACTACCAGGCCAAGCCGTATGTGTCGTGGAAACATGACCTAGTGGCTATTTAGATAGATGCATTCACGTTGTATTGGAACAATTACAGTTGTTATGCTTTCCCACCTTTTAGCCTTTTCGGCAGAGTTCTTCAAAAGATACACAACGACAAGGCAGAGGGACTTCTGGTTGTTCCAAACTGGCCAACCCAGTTCTGGTATCCGAAAATGATACATAATTATGCTGAAAGCAGAGCCAATACCCATCTCGGCATCTCTGCACCCATTACAGCTACCGCATAATATAACAGCGGTGCACCCACTTCAATCGAAGCTGTCACTACTGGCAGGTATCTCAGTTCGGACTACTGAAATAATTGTGGCTTCGTGGAGAAACTCCACACAAAAACAGTATGCTTCGTATATTAGAAGACGGGAATCGTTTTGCTGCAGACACAGCATAAACCATATCAAGCCAAATATAGGCATTGCGTTACAATTGTTAACATAATTATTTGACGAAGGTCTATTAAAAAGTTATAGTTCCATTAATTGTGCCAGGTCGGCAATTTCGTCAATTACTTTACCCATAGATAGTGTTACTTTTGGTAGTCATGTCCTAACCACAAGATTTATGAAAGGAGTGTTTAATTCTAGACCATCGTTCCCAAGATATAAAGCTATATGGGATGTTGGTATTTTGTTTAAATTCCTGAAGTCGTTAGGTAATACAAATGAACTTTCTTTGAAGGTGCTCAGTAAGAAAGTATAGTTACGTTGTTGGCTCTAGCTACAGCCCAACGAACCCAAACACTGCATATGCATTGATGATGTATCAATATCTGACACAGAGTGTCGTATTACAGCGAGAAAATTATTAAAACAAAGTAGACCAGGAGTACATCAAGCCGATTTTGTTTTACCCATTCGATCAGAAAATCCTGATCTTTGCGTTGTTACCAATTTATCAGAATATTTAAAACGAACAAAGAATGTTCGTGGCGATGAGAAACGTTTGTTTGTAAGTTTTCAAAAGCCGTTTAAGGCTTTATCTACAGACAGTATAAGCAGATGGATTAGATATATGCTAAAGGCGGCAGGAATTGACACAAGTGTATTTACAGCACACAGTGTACGAGCAGCCTCCACTTCAGCAGCTGTAACTTCAGGAGTTCTAATACAGGTTATCTTGAAGACTGCAGGATGGTCCGGCGAAAAGACTTTTGCAAAGTTTTATAATAAACATATATAGTTCAAAACTCTGCATTTTCTACTTCAATTATAAACAAGAAGTAAAACTGTCATGTAGCCTATGTTCTCTACTTATTTTAGTAAGGAAGTGTATTTGTCTATGAATTACATTAAAATAGTTGAACCAAACGTAAGTATTGTTTTCTTGGTACTCCTTTTTGTGAGTCCTTACTCTATGTTTAACAAGTAAAAATGTTCTTGCTCTAAACATCTCACGTGGTCTCTGGAGTGACGTCATAATGGTGAGGTAGAATCCTAAAATTAAACGAGTCTAATTCATTAGGCGAAGTTTGATTGAGATTCTACCGATCCATTATGATGAACGAAAGAGATTACGTGCCCACCCATTCTTCTTAAAGTTATAATGACCTCCCTTTTTTGTCATTGTCGAACCTTTTGACTTGTGCTTTAAAAATATTATTGATTGTAGCTGGATGGTAAGTGCTATCTCACGTAATCTCCTTTGTTCGTCATAATGGATCGGTAGAATCTCAAGAGAAAAAGCACTCAAAAGTATAACATTGCTAACACTGGGCTTGATACGAGGGGTGACTGATAAGTTTGTGGCCTAAGGTAGAAGGAGATGAGCTATACATATTTTACAAATTTTCTATGATAACACAGAGTTTGAAAAGGGTCGTGCTATCACCGGGGCCTACTATAAAGCGATCTCCTGAAACAGCTAAGGTAACAAAAATACAACAGATTTGGGTAACAAGAGAGGTGCTCTTTCACCAGGCCTCCATATTTGCACACTTTATTTCAGAGTTGTAATCGAGTCGCTTGGCCAGCCGCTTGGCCAGCCGCTTGGCCAGCCGCTTCGCCAGCCGCTTCGCCAGCCGCTTCGCCAGCCGCTTCGCCAGCCGCTTCGCCAGCCGCTTCGCCAGCCGCTTCGCCAGCCGCTTCGCCAGCCGCTTCGCCAGCCGCTTCGCCAGCCGCTTCGCCAGCCGCTTCGCCAGCCGCTTCGCCAGCCGCTTCGCCAGCCGCTTCGCCAGCCGCTTCGCCAGCCGCTTCGCCAGCCGCTTCGCCAGCCGCTTCGCCAGCCGCTTCGCCAGCCGCTTCGCCAGCCGCTTCGCCAGCCGCTTCGCCAGCCGCTTCGCCAGCCGCTTCGCCAGCCGCTTCGCCAGCCGCTTCGCCAGCCGCTTCGCCAGCCGCTTCGCCAGCCGCTTCGCCAGCCGCTTCGCCAGCCGCTTCGCCAGCCGCTTCGCCAGCCGCTTCGCCAGCCGCTTCGCCAGCCGCTTCGCCAGCCGCTTCGCCAGCCGCTTCGCCAGCCGCTTCGCCAGCCGCTTCGCCAGCCGCTTCGCCAGCCGCTTCGCCAGCCGCTTCGCCAGCCGCTTCGCCAGCCGCTTCGCCAGCCGCTTCGCCAGCCGCTTCGCCAGCCGCTTCGCCAGCCGCTTCGCCAGCCGCTTCGCCAGCCGCTTCGCCAGCCGCTTCGCCAGCCGCTTCGCCAGCCGCTTCGCCAGCCGCTTCGCCAGCCGCTTCGCCAGCCGCTTCGCCAGCCGCTTCGCGATAACAAAGGAACAATAACAGAGGAACAATAATAAAATAATGCTTTTGTCAAAGTTTATTTAAAAAGCTTGTGAGTTGACTCAAGACTTAATGACTTGTGATTGACTTGTAGTGATTTGTTACTGACTCGATTAAAACTTGAAGTTTTAGTGCGATTTTCTTTATTATTATGGTTTCCAAATTTGTATTTATTAAACCGAAACTATTAATTGCAGCGACTTACCGGACCCATTTGAAGACAGTCGGCGGCAAGTCTGTTGATATAACAGACGTGATGTACAGCTTGTTGGCCTTACAATTGGAGCCTTGTAGTTTGAGCCCTGCACAGAATCAAACAAAGACATTCAAGTCAAATGTGCAAAGGATTTTAGTTATAGTAGATCATTGTCAGTTGTGCTTTTTTATAGTTTGAAGCAGCAAAAGTACTCAGAAGCTGATTGACAACTAACTTGATGAAGTTTTAAGCTCTGTAAATGCTGTATATTCCGAGAAATAATAGTCTAAGATTTCGTTTTTAAACCAACTATTAATTGAAATTTCAAACAAATGCGTCTCTGAGGTACATTTTTGGACTACTTTTGTTATTATTTTCTTCAAAATTACAGTATATCAGCAGGAATAATTTCACAGGGAGTTTAGAGTGATTAATATCTGTACATGCGGACTTACGTCCGAATGGGGATTAAAGAGATTACATAAGTAAATATCTTTTACATCAAGTAAGATACTGAACAATACAAATGTATACTACCCCTTTAAAGAGAGAGGGACAAAACTCAACATTTTGACTGGTTTTGATTGTATGTCTTGATCTGGGGTTTGTGACAAGATGCTTAATTCCAGCATTGGCTTTTCTGTTACTCGAGAATAGAGCATTACGTCACGTGTTTTCACTGGTTGCTATGCGTTATCATTCAGCACTCCCTATTCTAGAACTGTTTAGTTTTATTAAAATGGGTCTGGGAATGAAATAATAAGACTTGAGAAGTTGCTGAATGTCGGCGCTCGCCTACATCACAACATACCTCTGAAAAGAGTTCCGTAACTAGCCACTAAATACACTCTCTAAACGAAATTAGAAAAATAGGAACATTTTTGCGATCATCCCATGGTCTAAATGCCCTACCTGTGATAGCCGTCCATCTTGTGCTTTTGGCCAGGATCTGAAACCGTCACCTAAAAAAATAAATTGTGATGGCACGCGATATAACAGTGAGAAAATTCCCACTAAGGGCAACTTTAGGGTGAGAAAAACTCCACACATACATTTTAATGATTTTCACAACCAAGATCAAGTTTTTGCTGCTTTACAAGATGGTAAAGAATAGTTAAATAATTAAATTTATTTATTTATTTGTTGTGGGGGCGCACACGGTACTAAGTACGCATTATCCGGCACAGTGATCCTGCAATATTATTGTAGCACATTATTTCCTAATTGTTTCGGGTTTTCAGTTTATTTGGGGGTTTTCACAAGATGGCTAAACTGACCCGAACCGACCCAAATACGGTTCAAAACCAAAACCGAACCGACCTAAATACTGTGCCAAACCAAAACCGACCTGACCCGAAGTTGGTTTCAAGTCGGGTCAGTGTTAGGTAGGATACACCATTTGCAGATATCTAAATATTGTACTACCGAATTATTAAGAAATATCTTACTTATTTGAAATTAAATAATGACTGTAGGCATCCAGCAAAATGATTTCGCTAGATATCCTGTAACCGTTCTGAAAAATTTAATTGCGATCGCGGCGATCGTGGATTTTATATAATTCAATCGATGCCATTAACTTGGTGAGAAATTATGCCACTCCCGTTTGCTTTGATGATATTTTCATGACTGCCTCCGTAGCCATGGATACAGCAGCGACCAGCTACGGTCAAATATTGAGACAAATGAAGCATGCACCCTTTTTGTGTCCAGTGGGGCCGCTCTATTTGGCAATTAACTAGCAATTAAATTACCTACAAGTGGCCTCAACTGCAGCTCCCTATAAGGACAACAGCATTCGAGTATGTACTACTGAGATTCAGTCTGATGACACCAGAAAACGATGTTGCTGAAACGCTTTATATTTGGCTTGATAAGCCTTTGTCTTATGACCAGATGCAGCGATGGCGCCGGAAGTTGTAGCGGCAGTTTTATGAGAGGGGTGTACCCCTGTCCTCCTGCTTGGCAAATGTGGGGTGAGAAATGCTACCAAATATTGGGTATGGATCTACCGTGGGCCGAGGCAAAACAAGAGTGCCTTAAGACGGGAGGCCATTTGGTCATGCCACGGTCTCAGCAGGAAACCGAGTTTATCTTGAAGAACGTGTTCCAGCACCAGTTTTGGATCAACTGCAATGATCTGGAAGTCGAAGGTTTGTCAAAAAAAATGCTCAGTTCTAGGTACTGATTCTGTGTATGAACAAAAGATGACGCAAAATTTGTCGTGTGCAAAAGAAAAGGACATTAGCATCCCAGGCATGCAAACATCTCTTTTGAAGATATTCGAGTTTAACTGTTTTTGTGATGCTATTTCTAAATTATACACTACATAAGGCTAACATTTTGACTGGTGAATAATTTGAATAGTACTGCTCACTTTTTATTTCGAACCGTTACCTAATTATAAGGTCGTTTACATATTTATGCTAACGACCTTTTTGCCAGGAATTCCTTTAGTCATTAATGTAACAATCCTAACGAGGTACAAAAAGTCCCACTGAAGTGAGGAGGTGAATGAACTTGTAGCAAGTTTTGTTACTTTTGTGTTATCTGCTTACGTCCTTATGCCGGCTTAAAAAAATTAAGCATTAATTATGTCAGATGACAGATACCAAATGACAGATATTTTGAAACTATCATTTAACCTATAAAATACTAATTCGAACGTTTGACCAATGTTTTACCCTTACTTATTAATCATGTAGGAAATAGGAACTTAACAAATTGACTAGGGTGCAAGAAAGTTGTGATTTTTTTTGGGGGGGGGGGTTCAAACCAACCCTGCCCGGACCAATTTTTGTTATATAACAACACAAAATAACCAAAACGAAAGGTGTGTCACGTTGACAAACACAGCTGTTTTGGCCGTTATAAAATGTCTTTTTTCAATCTATGTATGTCTAAATATCTATGACCCAATAAACCTAGTACAAAAAGAATCCTTAATTTACCATGTTCTGTTAATGAAATATGGTTTGAATGTCCAAAACCACACACACAAAATTCATTAAAAAAACTTTCACAATGACTCACCATAGCGTCACCTCAATTAATACCTGCAACACATGTCGGTAAATACATTCTTACATTGCAGGGTCACACCACTGATCACACACTGACCAATCAGATGACAAGCATTTGTTTCGCATTCGTGCATTGGAAGATAGAAAATCAAGGACTTTATTAACGAGGAAGCCATCTTGGTCGTGTTCCCTGACTATTTTTGCATTCTAGCCTCACTTTCAATTTTTTATTTGTTATGTGGCTTAAAACATAAATGTATGTTTAATCACAAATGTACAATTATTTATCAGAGAAGACTGGCATTTATTGGTAATTAACTTTATACCATTGCCTTCATTTCTATTCTCAAATTGACCAACCTAAGACTTTTCTCCATCCCCTAAATCATAATTTTTCTGTTATGGGATTGACAAACCCGGGTAAATACAAAATATGTATGAATCAATTTAACATATCTGGCTATTCATTATATAATGTGCAAAATATTACTTAATTATAAGGTTATTTACATATTTATGCTAACGACTTTTTGCCAGGAATTTCTCAAGTCATTAATGTAACAATCCTATAACGACCTTTTGCCAGGAACAAAGGTCCCACTGAAGTGGGGAGGTGAATGAACTTGTACCAAGTTTGGTTACTTTTGTATTACCTGCTTACGTCCTTATGCCGGCTTAACAAAACAAATCATTAATTGCATCAGAATGACAGATACCAAATGAAAGATATTTTGATACCATCAATTACCTATAAAATACCAATTCGAACGGTTGAACCATTTTTCACCCTAACTTATTAATCGTGTGCGACTAGAAATTAAACAAGCTGACTAGTGTGCAAGAAAGTTGTGAATTAAAGGGGAGGGGAAGGTGGGAGGGGGGGGGGGGGGGGGGTGGGGGTGTTTGGGGGTAAATCCCTGGTTAAATGAAAAATCATGTATGAATTAATTTAACATACCCGGATATTAATTAATGTGCAGAAATAGAGATGTTAGGATTGGTGGTGGGGTCGCCATGTATTTATCCACTGATTTACAATAATATTCCCAGGTCTGATTTGAATGATATAGGTGATGATTCTTTTAATATATATTTGCAGAGATTATTACTTCACGCAATATCAATAACATGTTTTTAACATGTTCTCAAACATTTTCCCACCAACTTACTAATGCCAATAAACACTGTTTTATTACCGGTGACTTTAATATAAATTTACTAAGTTCTGAGAATAGTAGACAGCCGCAAGAATTCTACTAATCTTCTAATCTACTAATCAATAATTTACTAATCTTCTTGTTTACCATTAATTCACAAACCATCAAATAGTTTACCCCCTCCAAAATATAGAATTAATGTTACTGATTTGTCTGATCACTTTCCAAGATTTACTTCTTTCCCATTTACACTAAATCTCCTGTGATTGAAGTTTAGTTTTAAATGCCAGATATGCTAACTCAGCCTTTGACAATTTCATCGATATTTTTAAAATAATTTTAGATAAATATATTCCTATGAAGCAGTACAAACCAAAATCCTCTAAATTAACTCCCAAGTGCACTTGGATCACAAGATGTTAGTTTTATCAAAGATACATTGCCAGTCCTACAAACTGTAACCGTTCTAGGTACGTACGTTATAAAAATATAGGCCTACTTACCAATGTCCTTCGTAATTCTAAGCGTAATTATTGTCCTAAATAGTTTGAAAAGGTTAAAGGTTATATTAAAAACACATGGAAAAGACATATTCGATCGTTGTTATGTGGAAAATATAGTGAAGTCAAGTTGAAGTTGAAGTTCCAAAAATGAATATTTTATATTTGACATATAAGTCGTACGTACGAGTTAGCTGAAGTGAGATAAAATAATTATTTTCACCATGTCCCTAATACAGCTTCGTAATTGTGTATGTTTGTCCAACAGGCGTTTGGGTGTGTCAGGACGGCACTAGTGACGTAGAGTACAGAAACTGGGCTGAGAAGCAGCCGGATAACCGTGGACGTGGAGAGCATTGTACATATGCAGGAACTACTGGCTGGCATGATCTTTATTGCCAGAATAAAAGGCCTGTTATCTGCCAACTACCAAAGCTATAATATTAGACGTGACAGGGCTCACCATTGTCTATAATAAAAAGAAGATTTTAAGATTGTATAAGAACTAAAGATTGTTGTTGTTGTAAGTCAGCAAGCATGTTTATTAACAAGTTCGCGTTGGATGCCGTGTATACACGCAAAGTTTTACCAGACTTCAAAACAGATGACATATACACACGTAAAAACAAGGCCGGAAATATCTGTCAGCGATTGGCTTGTACATCGATCCTGCAATATTATTGTAGCACATTTATTTTCTGTTTCGATGTTCACTTTATTTGGGTGTTTTCACAAGATGGCTTAACCGACCTGATCTGAATATTGCAATTGCAAGTGCAAAACCAAAACCGAAACCGACCCGACTGAAATGATCTAAAAATCCACCGGACCCGACCCAAAGTCGGTTTCAAGTCGGGTTTGTTTTTACGTAGGGTTTGCACATCATTACTGCACAGGACTGGTCTGATTTCAAGTATTTTACCAGATTTTAAGTGACAATCTTTTGGTAATTGCGTTCATTTTGAACTACATTGTAGGCCTTATATTTGTCTATTTATATACTCAGTAATTTTGCACGATATTTATAATGAATGAAGTATGCTTGTGGCACCATTAAATAAATAAATAAAAAATAAAAAAAACAGTAGAAATATTCACTAAAGAAGTGTGGTAAAGTTTACCTCAATCAGAAAAAAATGTAAATACAGTGGTTAATTTTAAATTAAGACAGCATGTAAAATGGTGTTGTTAAACTAATTATGGCCTAGTTACTAGGATTTCTGTTTTCATTTGAAAAGAACACTAGATGTTTCACTTGGGTAATGAAACAACATATTAGGTACCGGTATGTTTTATGACGTTGTCTGTATTTCAGCTCACAATCAATGTTTGTTGTTAATAATTAAAAAAAAATATCAATTTTTAAACCCACAACTACATATGGGAGAGGAATGCTGATCATAAGTCCACTGATTAAAGGGGCACTAGACCATGTTTTGGATTGTTTACTTATCCTATTTGAAAAATCTGGTTGAAAAGATACAAACCTAATGTCTTAATTTTCCCAACAAATATTAAAATGATTGTTTACACCGGACACGACGGAGTTTGCATATGTTTTTCCTGTCATTTTTATTAATTGTACAAAACGCATGAGTTGTGCGTGTCACATAAATTACACACAGCACCAATGCCCAATGTGGTTCTTTATACACATCTGCAAAAGGCAACAATTAAATGGCTGGAATCAGGACTATACCCAAACAGCTCAAGATCTTAGGGTTGCAAAAGTGGACCCCGAAACTCGTTCTACACAAGAACAACACAAAAACGCACATTTTTTTAAGGATGGTTGTCTGAATGTTTATATCCTATGTTTAAATGTTATTTCCAATTAACATTATTTTATTTAGAATGCATTTTGTAGCCCATTTGGGCAATTCTAGGGCATAGTATCCCTTTAACCAGTTAGCGGCAGAGGACGTATATACACGCAAAATGTTTGCAAAAATTAAAATTGATGACTGATAAACACGCCACGAGCAACTTGAAGCGAGGCCCGGAATGTTTGTCAGCAACTGGCTCGCAGCTGGCATGTATGGGTCTGCTGACCAAAGCCTGGTAAAGAACTGTTTTAATTAATTGTATATCATCTTTATAATTCAACTGATAAATTTCAAAAATACCATATTCCCTGTAAAACTTGTTTGATAATTCATCACATTAAGCAATTCAAAGTAACTTCAAAGATTTAACAAATAAAGTGTTCCTATTCAGTTTTGACAACCTACTTTAGGCATTCTTCAAATGCCAAATCTGTTTCTTTATTTCAAATAAGTCAGAGTAAAAATGAATGACAACCAACAAAACAACAAGTTAAATCAAAATGTCTTTGTAGATTTTTTTAGTAAAGTTACATTTCAACACCAGCCAATTACAACTAACACAAATTTGGTACTAATACTTATATTAAAGGTAGGGTACACCCTTGGTAATTGGTTGAATTATCAGGAATGGGTGGATATAAAGGTAGGATACACCATTGGTAATTGGTTCAATTATCACGAATGGGTGTATGTAAAGGTAGAATACACCATTGGTAATGGACCGATCCGGTTTTGACCATAAGCCCCGCCCACCTTAGCAACGGCATGGCGACGCCATTACCCTGGTCAAGTTCCACACACGTGAACGTGAGTTAGTCTTGCATACGCACTGTGGACCTCCGAACAATATAGGTCCACACGATGCGGGAAGAGGTTACGGTTTGTGGACTTGCACACGTCCACAATCCGTTTTTCAGTTTCCGAAAAAGAGCGATAGAGGAAAAACGGGTTAGGGTTATATATAGAAAAGATAGAAGGGACAGCTGAGAGGCCCATAATCAAAATTTGAGGGTAAATTTGTTTTGGGGAAGCGAGAAAAATGAGTATTTAGTCAAAGTTTGTTAACTACACGAAGACAAAGGAATGTCCACAGTGCGTATGTAAGGTAAAGCTGTATGTACGTACACGCACTCAAAGTGGGTAAATGCCGTCAATAGGGGACGGGGCATTGTCCGACCGTCTTCCCTCTTTTGTTTGTACTCTAACGTTTTCGGATGATCGCCATAGGATTTGCACACGAGTCTGAATCGGGGACCTTTGCGGAATAGGGGACCCCATTGTTCCCTTTGTCATACGTCCCCTATTTCAATCAAAAACAAACGCATGCGCACTAGGTCAAATTTAACACCAAAAGTACGTAACACCAGTACTTGATTTGAAACTGATACTTCAAGAATCATGTTAATTCATTTTAACACCAATTTTCATTCCAAAATATTAAAATAACATTGGTGTTAAAATTTTAACACAACAGTTTTTGTAGTGCAGCGTTTATTCTTTAAACACATGCGTATAATAAACACACTGACGTGTTTAACAATGGCGTTTATAATCTAAACACTTCTTGTTTGTGTGTGTGTTTATGTGTTTAAGGGTTACACATGTTGACGTGTATATGGCCTGTAACACTTTTTAAACACATAAACACGTTTATATTAACAGAAGTGTTTAAAAATGAACACTACTTTTAAATTGTCTAAACACGTGTTTATTGCGGGAAACATAAATGCATAACGTTTAAATTATAAACACTCTATGCGTTTATGCGTTTAACAATACTGTAATTGTAAACGCGTCATGTGTTCATTGGTTTTAGTATTTGATTGAATATTAGAACCAAACAATGCATTTAACAGCAGTTTCCAAAAATATCACAACCTTGGTGTCCCTTTTATACATGAAACCGTGAACTATTTTAGGACACCATGCTGTCAGGAAATAAGTCGGATGTTTCATCCTTTGCTTTCTTTCTCGTTGCAAGCCGATCGCTAACACATATTTCTGGCCTTGCTCGTAACGTGTTTTTCTGTCATCCGTTTTGAATTCCCGAAAAAACTTTGCGTGTATACACAGCATCTGACGCGAACTGGTTAATTAACACGCTTGCTGACGTAAACAACAAAATCTCTCTTCATTATATGAAGTGGTGAGCCCTGTCACATTTAATATTACAGCTTTGGTTGTTGGCAGATAACGGGGCGTTTGCTCTGGCACGGAATATCATTCCAGCCAGCCGTTTTTGCAATTGCACAATGCTCTACACCTCCACTGTTACCTGGCTCCCACTTATCCCAGTTTCTGTACTCCACGTCACTAGTGCCGTCCTGACACACCCACTCGCCTGTTAGACAAACACAAAAAGAGACTTTCAACAAACTTGCAGGAAATTCTGCTCAATGGAAATTCCCGAGGTAATTTGACTTGGAGCCCAAAAGACTTTATTCACGAGTCGGCCATATTTAATTGAAAGTGAGGTAAAATAATCATTTTTGAAATTTGAACTTAAACTTCACTTCACTTTATTATTGCCAGACGGCGATCGCAAAAAAAGAACAACATAAAAAACCACTGCCCGACGCCGGTTGAAAACGAACGCTGTTTTGGTTTGCTTTTCTCATTGGACATACCAGTAAAACGATATTTACTATAAAATACAACCCCCTAAATCACACATTCATGATAATTCAAGCAATTACCAATGGTGTATCCACCATTCGTTTTTGCATTACGATTTTTGCAAAAAGTCGTTAGCATAAATATGTAAATAACCTTATAATTAGGTAATATTTTAAAATAAAATTAAGAAACAGTCCGAAATTAAATATGTGCAGTACTATCCGAACTATTATTACGATTCAGCCTTATGTAGTGTATAATTTAGAAATGGCAGCACAAACACCGTTAAACTCGAATATCTTCAAAAGTGATGTTTGCATGCCTGGGATGCTAATGTCTTTTTCCTTGGCACACGACACATTTTGCGTCATCTTCTGGTCATACACGGAATCAGTACCTAGAACTAAGCAAAATGTTGACAAACCTTCGACTTTCAAATCATTGCAGTTAATCCAAAACCAGTGGTACACATTCTTCAAGAGGAACTCGGTTTCCTGCTGAGAGCGTGGCATGACCAAGTGGCCTCCCGTCTTAAGGCACTCTTGTTTCGCCTCGACCCACGGTAGATCCATACCCAATTTTTTGTAGCATTTCTCACCCCACATTTTCCAAGCAGGAGGACAGGGGTACACCCCTCTCATAAAACTGCCGCTACAACTTCCGGCGCCATCGCTGCATCTGGTCATAAGACAAAGGCTTATTAAGCCAAATATGAAGCGTTTCAGCAACATCGTTTTCTGGTGTCATCAGACTTGATCCCAGTAGTACATACTCGAATGTTGTTTTCTTTTCTAACCTTCACTTGTACAGGGAGCTGCAGTTGAGACCACTTGTAGGTAATTTTATTTTGTGACGCTAGCTAACTGCCAAATAGAGCTGCCCCAGTGGACACGAAAGGGTGCGTGCTTTTTTTTGTTTACATAAATGATCGTGCTGGTAGCCATGACTACGGAGGCAGATATAAATATCATCAGAGCAAACATAAGTGGCATAATTTCTCGCTAAATTAACGGCAACAATTGAGTTATATTTAATAAATACCTAGGAGAGTTGATAGCTTCTGATTGGTCGAGACTCGATTACGTGGAGGGCATTATTTTACAGTAATGTCCACGGCTTTTAAAAAGAACCGAATAAAATGTCCCCTGAATCAGCATTAATTAGGGAATAACAGTGCGAGGACCCGGTCATCACTGCGTGATAATGACCGGGTTGGGGGATGACCGCTGGTAATGAACCGAGCCGAATGTCCTCGTCCTGGTATTCCCTTTAATAAATACCTTTTTAACGAGAAAAATTGTGAAAATGCTTCAAATTTCGTGACGTTCCTTTCTGCGATATTTTCAGTGTTTTGTTTTTATGTTTAGGGGCCACATTTTAGCTTATGCGTGGTACCTTGTCTCTTCAATATGTGTTGTTATTATTACCCATAGTTTGAAACTAAACTAGCTGACTATTGATGCCCACCGTGCATAGCAACGCGCTAGCGTTAAAAGACGAAGCAAACGTTATACGCGTACATTTATAGCGCACAGTATCATATCAAGATTTCAATCGTCCTTGTTACAAGTTACCTACCGTAGGACTGTTGTATTTGGCCATTCATTGGCTTACATGATGCTTGAATAATGCTGGTCTAGGGGACATTTATTAAAAGCCGGTCAATTACTACAAAATAATGCCCACCACGTGATCGAGTAATCATGTAAGCTAATGGTTGGCCGAATGCAACAGTCCTATGGTGACTTGTAACAAGGACGCGTCAAATCTTGATACTGGGCGCTATAAATGTACGAGTAGAACGTTTGTATCTATACGCGCGGCATTTTTCAAAATGCGCGTGTCGCCTTCGGCTCGGTCCATTACCAGCGGTCATCCCCCAACTCGGTCAATTATTACGCAGTAATGACCGGGTCCTCGCACTGTTATTCTCTAAATATTTCACGATCGCCGCGATCGAAATTTATTGTTTAAATGATTCAATTTTTCCGGAACAATTACAGGATATCTAGTGCAATCATTTTGCTTGATGCCTACAATCCTTATTTACTTTAAAATAAGTATAGATATATCTGCAAATGGTGTATCCTACCTGAAACAACTGACCCCACTCGAGACTGACTTTGGGTCGGGTCGGTTTGGGTTTTGCACTTGCAATATTTGGGTCGTTTCGGGTCAGTTTAGCCGTCTTGTGAAAAACCCGAAATAAACTGAAAACCCGAAACGATTATAGGAATTAATGTGCTATACATTAACATTGCAGGATCACTGTGCCTGCTAATGCGTACTTGGTACCGTGCCAACTACAACTTGTAGTTGAAATGGCCCATTTAATGTAATTTGTTTTTGTTTAAATAAAAGGTAACCCTCACCCTCCAAACTCCTCCAAAATAAATATGATTTTGCACACACCCTGGGGAGTTAGAGTTATTTCCAGTGTATCAAAGTTGTTGTTTTAAGTAATAAATATGAACAAAGAGGGTTTGGGGGAAACGGCCCCGCCCCTAGAATGGTAGCTTATTACCATGTAAACTTTGCATAATCGTGACGTATATTCGGGGACCCCTCGACCAGCCGACCGGGCAGCGACTTTTTTAAGCGTAGCACTAACGAGCTATTACATATAGAATTGTCCAGTAGGGCACTTTATACGAAATGATATTATTATTAAAACCACGCATTCAAGCCATGTAATGTTTGCCTTTTGCAGAATGTGTAAGAAACCACTTACATTGTGCATTGGTGCTGTGTGTAATTTATATGACACACATGTGTGCGTGTGTGAAATAAAGCCCTCTGATTGGTCGATAAGGAATTATGGGATATGTTAACAATAGTCGATGTTAAATTGTTGTATTTAGTCCAAAAATTCATTTTTCAATTCAATTCGGGCGATTCACAATGCAGTGCGCCACCAAGCGTTTGACTCAAAAGAGCCACTTTTAAACTTTACGGTCGACTTCTTCCGTATATCATATTGTAGTGAAATATCTATTCTTCATTGTTCACGCGAGGTACAACACAAACATAAATATATCCCGAAGCGTCGTTGGTTAAAACATTGTTATTTGCAGAAAAAAATTGGAATTGTAATCGTGCGCGTCCAAAAAGACGTAAAAACTGATGAGTTTATGCAAAATCAATACCGTTTTTCAAACTGATGCCGACTTTTTCCCATGATGCACTGCGGGTATAGCAGGATTTGCGCCTCCAACGGCAGCTTCTAGGTATTGTGAATCGCTCGAATTACTACAAAATAATGCCCACCACGTGATCGAGTCTCGACCAATCAGAAGCCATCAACTCACCTAGGTATTTATTATTCAAGCATCATGTAAGCCAATGATTGGCCGAATACAACAGTCCTACGGTGACTTGTAACAAGGACGCGTCAAATCTTGATACTGGGCGCTATAAATGTACGAGTAGAACGTTTGTATCTATACGCCCGGCATTTTTCAAAATGCGCGTGTCGCTTTCGGCTCGGTCCATTACCAGCGGTCATCCCCCAACTCGGTCAATAACGCAGTATTGACCGGGTCCTCGCACTATTATTACCTAAATATTTCACGATCGCCGCGATCGCAATTTATTGTTTAAATGATTTAATTTTTTCGAACAATTACAGGATATCTAGTGCAATCATTTTGCTTGATGCCTACAATCAATTTACTTTAAAATAAGTAAAATATTTCTTAATAATTCGGTAGTACAATTTTAGATATCTGCAAATGGTGTATCCTACCTGAAACAAAAGACTGACACGAATCGAAACCGACTTTGGCTCGGGTCGGTTTTGCACTTGCAATATTTGGTTCGTTTCTGGTCAGTTTAGCCGTCTTGTGAAAAACCCGAAATAAACTTAAAACCCGAAACGATTAGGAATTAATGTGCTACATTAATATTGCAGGATCACTGTGCCTGCTAATGCGTACTCGGTACCGAGCCAACTACAACTTGTAGTTAAAATGGCCCATTTAATGTAATTTGTTTTTTGTTTAAATAAAAGGTAACCCTCACCCTCCAAACTCCTCCAAAATAAATATGATTTTGCACACACCCTGGGGAGTTAGAGTTATTTCCAGTTTTTGTTTTAAGTAATAAATATGAACAAAAAGGGGTTTGGGGGAAACGGCCCCGCCCCTAGAACGGTAGTTTATTATCATGTAAACTTTGCATAATCGTGACGTACATTCGGGGACACCTCGACCAGCCGATCGGGCAGCGACTTTTTTAAGCGTAGCACTAACGAGCTATTACATATAGAATTGTCCAGTATGGCACTTTATACGAAGTGATATTATTATTAAAACCACGCAACTGAATCAGAAGGCGCGTGATCGAATTCCATAAAAACCTATTTAATTTTTGTTTTGTTTATTTATTACCTTTGTATAGGTTTGTTAGTAATTTGCAACATTTTCATTTTACTAATATGTGGTTTGGAGAAAAAAAATTTGAAAGGGAAATAAAGTCCGAGAACCTGACTCGCGACTCGCATATTGTCACTTTCTTAAAATAATGGCCTAAGTCATATTTTCCAGTTTTGAGAAAAACAGAGAAAACTGAACAAAACATAGAATAAATGATATTTTTGCTCATTTTAAACAGAAAGGTTTAGTGATAAAACGAACTAAGTCACACGCTTGACCTAGGCCATTATACTAACTGGGTATAAGCAGCATGAATATGTCCAATTCAGCACATATGCCATTTAAGGTGGTTAGCCTCATGAAGAGATGACTTGTGCCGAAATATCATTTTCTTCAAAACGTGACTTGGGCCATTATTTTAGGAAGGTGACGATATGCTTTAGTATACAACCATAGGTCGTTAGTGGTACGGAACAAAATATCGCGACCGGGGCGTGCGGCATTCTTTTGGGGGTAACCGAATGTACGCCAGAACAGCGCCACCACTAATCAGTATTTCAATCTGTTATGTGGGGGCCAATTACTATTACGCTGATTACCCCAATCATTGTCATTTTATACTATTTTATCACCCCTGGTCTTGTTACTTACACACCAAGGCACATTTCACCAAGGCACAAAATTCTGCGCTTACAATCAACATTTTCTCTGCCGCCAAAGTTGTCAACATTTTTAAGGTCGTACAGAGCGTACTACTTTTCAAGACCCCCCTCCCTCCCCCCAAAGTAGTACTTTTCAACATTTAGTCCAAACACCGGTAGAGCGCGGTGGGGCATTGCGTACACGATGTCTATGCACAGCTGTGGGAACGAGTCGCAGTACAGTCGTGTCAAAGGTTATTCATTCACGCTTGGCACATTCGCGCGCTTATTCAGGGCTAGTATATTAGTATATAAATCCTGGGTATTCCCCAGACTAATCTTAAAGTCCTTAGAATGACGGAATCACTGAAAAAACTCTGACAGAAAAAAAGTATAAGCAGTATAAACCTGATTAGGGTAATTTTGGCAGCCATTTTAGATTTTGGCGGCCATCTTGGATTTGAGGCCAAATTTTGGGTGGCTCTGGAGCTAAATTCAATGGGTGTACCTTCGAAATGACAGAATCACACACAAAAACCGTTGATATTAAACGTAATTAGCAGTATATATGTATTTTATGTTATTTTGGCAGCCATTTTAGATTTTGGCGGCCATCTTGGATTTTAGGCCAAATTCTGGGTGGCTCTGGAGCTAAATTCAATGGGTGTACATTCAAGATGACAGAATCACACACAAAAAAACGTTTATATTAAACGTAATTAGAAGTATATTTTATGTAATTTTGGCAGCCATTTTAGATTTTGGCGGCCACCTTTGATTTGAGGCCAAATTCTGGGTGGCTCTGGAGCTAAATTCAAGGGATGTACATTAAAGATGACAGAATCACCAAAAAAATCGTTGATATTAAACGTAATTAGCAGTATATATTGTATTTTATGTAATTTTGGCAGCCATTTTAGATTTTGGCGGCCATCTTGGATTTGAGGCCAAATTCTGGGTGGCTCTGGAGCTAAATTCAATGGAGGTACATTCAAGATAACATAATCACTAAAAAAAACGTTGATATTAAACGTAATTAGCAGTATATATGTAATTAATGTAATTTTAGCGGCCATTTTGGATTTTGGCGGCCATTTTGAATTAGGGGAAAAAATCAGGGTGGCCCCCAAGCTAATATCAAATGGTTGAGGTTCAGGATGATGAAACCGTTGAGAAAACCTTGACAGGAAAAACCCTTAGTTTTTCCTGGTCTGGGCCCTGTCTATATAGGGCATCAATACATGTGTGTACGTACACCGCATGGTTAACGTTGCGCTATACGAAATCATTGCCAAATCGGTCGCCGCGGCGATAGGGCGGGCGGCGTCAAAAGTATCTCATCCTCGCAAGCTACGTATAGCTAGCCAGGGACGCATCGGATTGTTTTTTCTCGGAGTTGCACAATAGCTGTTAACAAGGTATAACCTGCCGAAGCAATCATTTTTGAACAGCGGACTTTGTATCGCTTCTGATTTAAACGTTGGAAATTCTTTCGAGATAAAAAAAGAAGGAAACAAAACCAATCATATAATTTTCCTTTGCTGATTGTACGGTACAAAATTAACATTTTATTTACAATTTAAAGTCGTACGCGGCCTCCGACCCCCCTCCCCCCTGTCGTACGCTTTGTACGACCATTAAAATGTTGAAAACTTTGGACGGCCCCTAAACCCTGTAAGTACAGAATCCTTAGTTATGGGATGTACGCATGCGAACGCGTGAAATACGCTCACCGTACGCACGGAATGTTCTGCTACAGTAAGCAGGGATTTTTCGGTAATGGTAAGCAGAGCCACGACATTTGGCCCAGGTCATAAGACAAAGACTTATCAAGTCAAATATAAAGCGTTTCAGCAAAACTGTGTCTGGTGTCTCTAAACTGGATCCCAATAATAACAATCAAATGCTGTTTTCCTTTCTAACCTTCACTTGTTCAGGGAACTGTAGTTGAGACCTCTTGTAGGTAATTACATTTTGTGACGCTAGCTAACTGCCAAATAGAGCTGCCCCAGTGTACACAACAAGGTTGCATGGTTCATTTAATTCTATAAATGACTACATACAGTGATCGTAGCTGGTAGCTGCTGGTAGCCATGACTACGGAGGCAGATGAAAATATCATCAAAGCAAACGGAAGCGGCATATTTACTCGCCAAAATAATGGCAAGAAAGGAAACATAAAAATAATAACTATAAAGAAACATCTTCGCCCAACAGCTCTTTGCCAGACCCAGGCGCGGGATTATTTTATCAGTTATTTTATCAGTCTTATCAGTATTTTATAATTTTGGTTTTCGCAAACATTTTGCATGTATATACGTCCTCTGGCGCAAACTGGTTAAAGGGATACTATAAGTCCTAGAATCGCCCAATCGGGCTACAAAATGCATTTTGAATGAAATTATATTAATTGGAAAGAGCATTTAACATTTACACTTGTTAGCTAGTTCCCATAGCATTTGTTATTAGTGCTACACCGGTGAACTGGAACAAATTCATGTTTAATTGGATTCAACGAGTGACCACTCAAAGTATTGTATTCCACCAGTGGGCACAATAGACTGCAAGTCTCGTGCATTAAGATCAAGATTGAATTTTCCAGGCACCTACGGGTACATGACTTTTACGTGTGGTTTGATTTTGTTTTCTATGATCCTTTTTTATGAAGATCTGAACCACGAAACGCCTATAAATATGATTAATTCAAAATTATGTGAAAACATTTAAAGAAAATAAAACAAACTAAAGACTCTAAACCCACCTGATGACGCTTTCTCCCATTGTGCAGACAATGTAATGAAACAACATCAAGTAGTTCCCCCCGTTATACCCAAGTAAATAATTGGTTTGTATTTTCAGAATCCTTTCAATTATTATTGTAAAAAAGAATTATAAATTGTAATTTGTTTCTCAAAGGTAGTATACACCATTAGCTTGAGCTGTAATCTCATAGTAATTATATAGTAATATTTTATATTCTGAAACGGTTTAAAGTTTTAGACAAATCAATTGTTTTTAAAGGGAATATACAACATTTACAAACAACACAAAACAGAATGACCAAATTATCCCAAAATACTTTACTGGACTGTTAGGGAATGGCAGTCTGAAGCATCATGTAAAATAATGGCTCCTGGTGTGTTAACATCTTAAGTAAAGTGGTATGTTTGTATCAATGTCCAATGCTGGTCGGCTGCCCAGTGTTGGAAAAAACGGCTTTGTTCAAACACTGCTCCTAATTATTTACATTTAGTTTTTCTGCATTTTTTGGCAATTGATTATGTGGGTACAAGCCATCTGCACTGATTATCTGACCTTACAATTCCCCAGCGTCTTTAAATTGCTCTGTTTCATCTAAAGTGGGGTCAGAGAGTCAGACTACAAGAAACTGATTGGTTTACTCGATATATTTTTTTTCCAGTATCTACGAACCCAAAACGTGAAACAAGTCAGTGTAATATTTGCAATAAAATATGTGGGTAATCTGCAGGTAAAGAAACCTTGATCCTGAAGAATCTTGATCTGGGATCATTGAAAGATTATATTTGTTCTTCACTCAAAGATGACTTACTCAGAATAATGCTTTGTACGGTAAATTCCAATCTGCTTATCGTGAGGGTCATAGCTTTGAAACTGCACGATAGGTTGACCTCTTTCTTGAGTATGATAACTCAAAAGGTATAAATTGAGTCAACGTTGTCAAAGCAGCAGGTTCCTCAGTTTGGGGTTCCACAGGGTTCCGTACTTGGACCCGTTGTATTCTCCTTGTATATGGATCCGCTCGAGGACATTATCACCCGCCATAAACTAAACTCTGTTATTTATGCAGATGACTGTCAGATTTACATTTCTTGTGGTTCCCGTGTTGACTATTCATTTGTAATACGTATTGAATCTTGTGTTGACGGAATTCGTTGTTGGATGCGAACAAATTAATATGCTTGCATTAAGCCACCCACTCCCTGCACAGCGGTCGAAGTAGCAAAGCCACAACTTAAATTAAAACCCTTGCTCTCTTACATGCCATAGACTTTACATGATATAATTTGCAATTATTGAAGTGTTTTAGAAAGTGTAGCAAAGCAAGGATTAAAAAAATTGTGTTTATTTTAACTTGACTCTTACAAGAACAAAAAGTAATTTACCTTCAGTCCATTGCAAGCATCAAAACTTCCAATAAAGATGATCTGATTGACCACACATAGTCTAAACGCAAAGAAGGCACACTTCATCAACAGTCGCAAAATATCATCTTACTTCTGTTAAACACAACTACAGTCTACAGTGATCTCGGTAATGGTTTGGCAAGGTAAACCGCAATCAATTACATATGGACAAACACGTACATTTAGTTTGGTTTTATCAAAAAAACAAAGAATTGTAGCAGCCTAAAGCTAACAATGATAGGAGAATCTGCTTGGTGAAAACACGGACGAGATTAAAGCACTTTCACAATAATTTACTGGATAAACCTGTAATGGGGACACGTTGCCACACCACTCATAACTTTTATAGGAATCGAGGACAATACGTACAGAGCTGCTTGACAGCTAAAAAGGTGTGTGTGTGCTATCACACACAAAGATCTACCACCACATCTAGGTACTCCCTTTAACAGCTCCATGCTTTAGGTATCCAGACGATGACCGCACATGGAAATAGATCTCTCTTACAGACGGTCATCTTCGTAAGAGAACTGCGACTGCGCATTATACACAATAAAGTACGCGTTACGCAGTGTAAAAAATGAACGGACCCAGGCACAGGATTGTGTGACAATTATCTGCCAGGATATGACAAACTATCTGCCTGTGTGGCAAACTATCTGCCGGTGCGCTAAACTATCTGCCGGTGCGCAAAACTATCTGTCGGTGTGACAAACTATCTTTCGGCTTTAACACACAATGAATTTCTCTCAACAATCATTGCCAAAAATATCCCTCATGAATTCAACCCAGCAATTCGTTGACAGTGAGGACCCTCCTGAGAGCCAGTGGGTCTGCCAGCTCTTCATAGCGGAGGGACTCATCGGTGTCTTAGGGAATCTCTTAGTGTGCTTCGTCATTCTAAGCGTCAAATCCCTACACAGCATGACCAACTATCTGCTGGTGAACTTGGCTGTCGCCGATATGCTGCTGTGTCTGGAGTTGATCTTCTTTGGTCTTATAAATGGAGACTGTAAACTAATTGACTATGTGCCCAAAAGCTTTGGTGAAAGAATTATAACCTGCTATTTTCATCAAAGTGAATATTTACTCTGGGCTTTGTCGTATGCATCAGCTTACAATCTCTGCGCAATAACATTAGAAAGATATGTCGCTATAGTGCATCCGCTACAGTACGCGAGAAAACTCACAGCAACGCGGATGAAAACTCTGATTGCTATGATCTGGATCACATCGTTTCTTTTAACGGTACCTTTGATTTTTACAATGGAACCGAGCGAAGATCCTGATCAGGCTTGTTCGGAGACCAACTACCAGGTCTTTCGCATTCTAATCGGTGTACTTACATTTCTGTTGGCGTACCTATTGCCTGTAACATTTATGAGTCTTGCTTACTACAAGATGCAAGTCACGCTTAAAAGACAAGTGAAAGCCCTGAAGCTGCAACATGCAAGGGCAGCAGCCTACGATCTTGTTACTGCTAGACAGCGTCTCCTCAGCATGCTAACAATTGTCTTGGGAGCTCTCATCATTCTGTGGACACCAACACAAATATATCTTCTCTGCTTGCACTCTATAGAAAATTATCTTTCTAATTTCTGTGTTTCTAAGGATTACCAGTATTTTGACGCTATCTGCCATATTATGTTTATTTTCAATTCTGTTATAAACCCAATCATCTATGGGTTTAAATACAAGAAATTCAGGCAGGGTCTTAAGACCGCTTTATGCTGCTGTTTCAACAACCAGAGTAATAACAGAGTTGACATCGGGATGGCGCAACAATAAAAATGTAAAGGACCGGTTTTGTCTCTACAAATTAAATTTCCAAAGAGGATAGTACTCAGTAGCCTAAATGTAAATAAATAGATATATACTGGGTAGATTGAACAAATAGTTTTCTTTGCAAAATGTTCTGCAGAATGCAGTTTTCTTTAAGAATATTAGGAAACTTAAGTGTACTGTTTATGTATCTTTTGTGGGTGTCAGTGGTGTTAGCTTGTATGAACTTATATTTTTTTTTACTTTAACAAAAACTAAAAAAGTTGTTGAATAGAAATCTTGTTAGATTTAGGTATCTATGTTATGATTAAACCATAACTTACAACATACATCATTGTGTATGTACATCTACATGTATGCCACCTATTATCTTTTTTATAAAGAGTGGTGGAAATTATAAGTTTTCCCTGTCATTTTTTTCTCTAAATGTATAGTACACTCTAATAAACAAAGTGCTAAAAAGTGAGTGCTACGCAATGACCTGCCCTTTACGTACATAAACCAGCACCACTGGAACAAAATGTGTCCGAAGTGCTAAAAATGAAGTGCTGAAAATGGGTGCTGGCAAGCAAAACTATTTTGATTGGTCTATTGCGTCATGTGACTGTTTCGACAAGTCTGTGCTTGTTTGCGTTTACATGTTGTTGTCATCGTACGTGTGGTGGTGATGGCATTCAAATAATAATAATAATAATAATAATAATCAATTCTTATAGAGCGCCCTCCATAAAAATTATCTCAGGGCGCTTTACAAATTGTTAAAATGTTGGGCCTAACCGGTTTTCTAAGGAGCATAAATACACGGCGGGCCTTTTCAAGTGCAGGAAAAAAAATCTAGTTTTATGATTGGCCATTTTGTATTAAGTATTTCCCCGCAATTCACTAACTATCTGTTGTCTTTCCTCCGTGGTATAGCTAATTACGTTAGTTTTACGCGAGAGCTCGGAAGCCATATTGACAAATTTCCGCAAAACGCCCTCTTCGGTTGATTTTTGTCATTTCATGACAGAGGCTAATGGTGCCAACCATGCGCCAAGATGGCGCGGCCCTGTGTTCCAAGATGGCGGCGCCCAGGGACAAGATGGCGCACTTTTCATCTTTTATAGTATAGACTAGCAGGATGCCGCGCTTCGCGCGGCACCTGCTAGCTGGGTGAAATCGTAACTTATAGATACACCTTGTTGACGTCTTAAAAACATAATGGATTGTATGACAAACAAATCGCGAAACTTAGCGAGTAGAGTACCAGCTAGAAAGTATAGCGAGCGCACGAAATTATTTCGAGCTCACGAACAGATATTCTTGGAGCGCAAGAAGTCATTTCGTGGCCACGACAACATTTCGAGCTCACGAAATAAGTTATTTTGAGTGCACGAAATAAAATACTCAAATTATTTCATAACGGTGATTTTTATTCGTCATATGTCCCTTTAGGGGCTCCGTAGAATACCATCGACTCTGAATAACAAACAATCTTTGTAAAAATACTTCCCGACTTTCGAACTAATAATACTCAATAGGCAGTCCATCTTCGCTTGCATGCTGCCTGCGTCTCGTGATTTTTTAACAGGAATCGTACGGGAAACAATACGAACCACTTCGGGATTTCTGAGTTTACATCATCGTGAAAATCCTGATTAAAAAACCCAACAGGCCGGCCATCTGACAGTGCGCCCTCAACTGACGTAATGCAGTCACGTTTCTAATTTGCATATTCATATCCACCATCGCCCTACAATTTCGCGACATTTTTGAACGATCAAAGTTGAAATTGAGGCAATAGCGATATGTTTCGTAGTGTTTTTAGACACATAATGTTGTAATATTTAAGTATCGACAATGTGAAGTAAAGAAATTTGCCTAAAAGGCAACACGAAAGGAATAAATCATTTTTTAACGTTCCCAAGCTGTGACTGAAACGTGGTAGACGCGCACGAATTCGAAGCCGGCGCTCAACTGGTACTATGTTTACTCCGCAATAACCAAGGAAGTATAAATCGGGGCACCAGCTCAAATAACACGTGACGGGGCAGCCCAATCGCGAAAAAACAAACTCGGCACCAACTCGGCCACCGCGCAAGCAAGGCGGATACAATCAATTTGCGAAGGCTTCGCGTAACGCATGTAGCCGCCGCTTAATCGCAAACAGCCAACAATTGGGCAACCGAGTTACGGTAGTACGATTTCGGGAAGGCTTCGGCCCGAACTCCGGGCAAGGACAATGCAAAAATAACGCAATAGTTCACGCAAAAAGGCCCACAGACATCGACAGGCAATCGAAAAGCGATTACGCGTTTATCGGTAACGTCCGTTTCTTTTAAATCTCACTTTCAAATCTTATTCCCCGGGGGATTCCCCGTCGCGAACGATCCGGCACCCCGCCGCACCGACGCCGGCCGCACACGCGCGCGGCGACGAGTCGCCCGACCAAAAGCCAAGATGGCGCCAACCACGCGCCAAGATGGCGCGGCCCTGTGTTTCCAAGATGGCGCGGCCCTGCGTTCCAAGATGGCGGCGCCCAGGGACAAGATGGCGCATTTGTCATCTTTTTTAGTATAGAAGATAGAAGATAGATAGATAGATAGAAGATACTTGAATCCCCATTGAGTAAATAGCCACCGTCTTCAATTTACCGCCCAAAGCATTAAAAATATGATGTCAGAATAAATATTAAGAAAAGACGGATGAATCAGAGCATTCCGCTTAATAAGACATTTGATATGAATCATGCAAAATTTTTACCAAATGGAATAAAGCTCTTTTTAATGGCAATACATTCACGTTCTATACTTCTTCATATACATGTATAGACAGGTGTGCTTTTGTATACATATTTCATATTCAAGGTCAATAGAAAATGTAGGATTTTTTAAAAGCCACGCCAACAATTAATTCTAACTAAAATGGTGTTTAATGTTGGCAAGGCATTGATCTACTGGTTTGCACCCACAACACAGCACAATAACGCATCGTTACCAACACAATAACTCATCGTTACCATACAATAACTCATCATTATCAATACAATGATATCAAACACAATTGCTGTTCATTATCAAGTAAACAAACAGTACTGTATCACTGTGCCAACTAAATGAACATAATGTGTGTCATAGAATGGATACTCTATAGTTCACACTGCGGCATTGTGCGGTGCCGTCAATAAGCCACATCGCAGGCCCGTACGCAGGGGGGGGGGGGGGGAGGGGGGGGGGGGTGCGACGGGTACGTACCCCCCAAAATTACCAAAAGGGCTACAATTTCCGGGGAAAATAATGGTATTTTGATGTAGAAATAACGGTATTGGCACACAAAAATGGACTTGGCTTAGGCGATAATGTCAACAACAAAAATCGCATCCCCATACAAAATCCTGCGTACGGGCCTATGTGATTGGCAGTGCACTTACATTGTAGCCTCATTGTACTCGGTCTTTGTTGTTCACATTCCCATTAACAATGGGAGTCTGGATTTTACATAGGCTAATAGCTTCGGAACGCGCCAATACCAGCGATATTCGGACTCGGCGCTGCGCGCCTCGCCCGATTATCCTGCTGGTATTGGCGCGTTCCTCAGCCATTACCCTTTATGTAATAACCGGGTCTTTGCACTGCTATTACCTAATTAATGCTGGTTCAGGGGGCAATTTTATTCGGTTCTTCTTGAAAGCCGGGTGCATTACTATAACATAATGCCCTCTACGTGATCGAGTCTCGACCAATCAGAATCTATGAACTCTCCTAGGTATTTATTAACTCCAACGGAATAATGATAAAGGCTGTGTTGCTGTTTTTGTTCGAGAAATGTATAATGATTACTAATATATCATTAGTATTCAATAAAACTTGTTCCTTCATGCAAAAAAACCCAAAATTGATCGGCGTTCTACGACCCAGAAAAACTCAGTTTTAGCAAAAGCCCTTAACTCATGAATAATTCATACTTTGTGTGTGATGTACTACCCATGACGATTTATTCGGGTCGATCGTGTGCATAATACACACGGAATAACATGGCGTCTTTTGTTTACTCTCGGTTGCTCATGGGTAGTACGTCATCACTTTTCGCTGGTTTACAAGTCCGCTGGTACTATATCGTGGATTTCATTGTGGTTTTCAGTGGATCTTTGCCGGGAACCAGTACAGGGCGGAAAATTTCAAAATCGAAGAATCGAGGTCTAATATTTTCGGTCAAATTGCAACAAAATAATTTAGAGAAAAACATGACCGTAACAATAAAGCGTTACCTGAACACAACATAAACAAGGTCCGATAATAAATTTAATGTGTGAGTTTTCGTTGTAGTCCATCTTTAAATATAACCCAATTGTTGCAGTTAATTTAGCGAGAAATTATGCCACTTCTGTTTGCTCTGATGATATTTTCATCTACCTCCGTAGTCATGGCTACCGGCACGATCACGTATGGAAACAAATGAAGCACACACCCTTTTGTGTCCACTGGGGCAGCTCTACTTGGCAATTAACTAGCGTCACAGAATACAATTAACTACAAGTAGCTTCAACTGCAGCTCCCTGTACAAGTGGAGGTTAGAAAGGAAAACAACATTTGAGTATGTACTACTGGGATCAAGTCTGATGATACCAGAAAACGATGTTGCTGAAACGCTTCATTGTTGGCTTGATAAGCCTTTGTCTTATGACCAGATGCAGCGATGGCGCCGGAAGTTGTAGCGGCAGTTTTATGAGAGGGATGTACCCCTGTCCTCCTACTTGGAAAATGTGGGGTGAGAAATGCTACCAATAATTGGGTATGGATCTACCGTGGGCCGAGGCGAAACAAGAGTGCCTTAAGGCGGGAGGCCACTTGGTCATGCCACGGTCTCAGCAGGAAACCGAGTTCCTCTTGAAGAATGTGCACCACTGGTTTTGGATCAACTGCAATGATTTGAAAGTCGAAGGTTTGTCAACATTTTGCTCAGTTCTAGGTACTGATTCCGTGTATGACCAGAAGATGACGCAAAATGTGTCGTGTGCCAAGGAAAAAGACATTAACATCCCAGGCATGCAAACATCACTTTTAAAGATATTCGAGTTTAACGGTGTTTGTGCTGCCATTCATTATACATAAGGCTGAATCGTATGGATAGTTCGGATAGTACTGCACATATTTATATCAGACTGTTTCTTAATTTTATTTTAAAATATTACCTAATTATAAGGTTATTTATATATTTATGCTAACGGCTTTTTGCAAAAATCGTAATGCAAAAACGAATGGTGGATACACCATTGGTGTTGCAGCTGCGCTGCCTGTCTTGCGAGAGGGCGCGCTTCATTTTCGTGCATTCGCTTGAGGGCGCACTTTCTGCCGCGAGCGCATGGCTGACTCCACCGCTACAAGTGGTTTTCAGGGTTCAAAAACCAGCATTTAAATACTCAAATAGGGTTCAGAGATACTCGGTTGGGTAAGTGATTATTCCGTAAATTGTTACTTGACTGAGGGATATAGATTTGGGGGCGTAAATGTACTTATTGGGAAAAACATGGGGACTTTTAGATGGGCTTTCCCGCATGTTTTGATACAGTTTGTTATTGAACAAGTTTATTGTAGGGACATCGACTCATCTGATCGCCACTATGACCTGGATCTCATTTGTGCATGTGTGTTTCATCTTGCTTATATGCTAATTAGTGGATGATAATTATGGCAATTACTCTTGATGACCTCATTGTTTATTCTCCCTATATGTTTCCCTTTCTATTTAAAGCTCACAGTAAAAGGGAGGGATAATCACCGGAACTGTTCAAGGTGTTATCGGGAGGGTGTTTGCAACCGTTTTCAAGTGTGTACAACTGTTCGTGTTTGCAACCGTTTTCAAGTGTGTACAACTGTTCGTGTTTGCAACCGTTTTCAAGTGTGTACAACTGTTCGTGTTTGCAATCGTTTACAAGTGTGTACAACTGTTTGTGCGTACAACTGTGCACAACTGTTCAGCTGTTTTACTACAACCTTTGTCTTCAAGTTCAACTACAAAGTTCCGTATTCAACTGTACAACTGTAACCAGACTCCGTTAGTGTAACTACTATCCAGTGTGTAACCAGATCAACCAGTAAACTGTATTCATCTTCATGCCCACTGGTGCCCATATACATGTACAGTGTTTGCACACTGAATTCTTGTGCTTGGAAATAAAACATTAAAAAGTGAGCAACCATACAAATTGGATTGAGTCTACAGAAAATTGGTCCTTCGAGCCGGATACAATCCAGCAATTTATCGACATGTCTGTCAACGCTGAACCCCAAGTAGTCAGGTAGCTTAGGGATGGAATCGTGACCGACTGGCCCAAAGCACCAAATTTGGTAGGTACCTTCTATAGGCCCCAGAAATAAATTTTAGAAGGGGTGACACCAAAAAATATTTTTGGAAGGTACCTAATTTGCATAATTTCAAAATGGCTGCAAAATCCTATTCTTAAGCACTAATTTCGGTACATTTTTATCATTTGAAAGCAAAAGTCATTTTGAAATATTTACTTCGGTGGTTTTGTTTACATATTCTGCACTTAAACAACATTAATTAGCTGATGATGTGCCTAGGTAATTATGTTTAGTCAGAAATCCAAGATGGCCACGATAATAATAAATTAAGTATCGTGTTTATTGGGAAGCAGCGTAATCATACATGTCACTCACCGTTTTTAAAATTTTTAGAACGATTCTCGGTCACCTGGGAAGGACATTAACGTGAAGGACGTGTAATACTAGATTTTGTGGATTTTTTTAAATTTTTTCTGTGAGGCTATTAGTTTTTTTTTATTCTAATGGAGTGCTTTTGCAAGAAGGTATAGCTCAGAGAAACCGGTGTATGCAGGCATACTTCAAGGAATGATCAGTCATTTTTTGTGTGTTTTTTTGATCAATCTAAAGTTAGCTGCAGTGAATCAGAACTCATTCTATGTGGGACGGGGACGGTGTTTATGGGAGTTGTCACAAGTCAGAACTTTTTCTCATCGTTTTCGTTATTTTTTGTGGAGATGCTGAAGCAGTTCTGCTGCGTGAAGTATCATTGGATTGTAGGTGTGTGGCTGGTCTGCAGAGATAGATCTGTATAATTTATGATGTGCTGGTATGCCAGCAGTGTGGTTGCGTAACTATCCCGCCCAGAGCGTAATTATTAATTTAAGGTTTTTTTTGCTAGTGATATACGCTTCATGGGAGGTCAGTTCAGGCCACATTTTTTTCGCGAGATTACAGTCCGTAGGAATGGGGGGGGGGGGGGGGGTTTCTTGTACAAGTTTCAAAAGAACCCCCTCCGTGCTTTTCGTTATTTATTTGAGACGCGGAAAAGGGTCTGCTGACAAGTATCATATGGATTGTATTTGTGACTGGTCTATACAGAGATAGATCTGTAATTGTACGTTAACTAGTGGGTATGCTAGAAAGTGGTGGTTTGACTGGTCTCTCCAGAGCGTAGTTCTTAACTCTTTTTTTTCTTTTTGTGTGTAAGATACGCATCTGGGGGTAAGTTCTAGCCACATTATCTCTGCTAGATGATAGTCCGTGGTTGGAGTTCGTGGACGGGCAAATACATCAAACGTCTGCAGGCCAATTGGGTTAGACATTCCCTAAAATCGGGAGTTTCAAACCCTGTCTCGGGTTTTGGCGACGCGATGACTGGTTTGTGTATTGCAACAGTGGTCCCTTTGTTTTTCGTTCACACAGTGATTGATTATTACCGGTGATAATATGCCGTCCCCTCTTTTTTCCCCTTTTTTGGAAGGGGAGCAGGGCATATTTTCTGTGCTATATCATGCACTTCATCAGTTATCTTCTTATCATTTTCCCTTCCTTGTTTTTATTTGTGTATCGGTTTATATGACGCGTGGCAAGGACAAGAGGGGGGGGGGGGGGGGTTTGACTTATTTTTTTTTTTTTAGTCTTGAGATCCATTTCTTTGATCATTGTTTTGTTCTTTCAATAGTTCCAATAGAATTTGCAGATTCTCCTCATCAAGATTTTGTTCCTCTTGGTTAGATTGTGGAGATGCTTTAGTCCTAGATCGAACAAGTTCATCTTTTATGTTTTTGTGCCGTTTGTATGCCAGGATGGGTTGGGTATCAAATATTCTACGTTTTCGCTAATCAGGGGCCAGTGTTTGAGGGTAGCCCGTTTGAGGGCTGGGTGCGCGACATGTGGGTAGTATGGTAGGACAAACACCAGTGGGATATTGTTTTTGTTTTTGTCACGCTTAGGGTCCGCGGGAGTCTTGCCCCTTTGAGAAAGGAGGGCTAGGTCTTCGTTTGTGTATCCGCGCTTTTGAAGTTTGTCTTTGAATAACTCAACCCTCTCCTCAAAGTCTTTTAAATGGGTACATATACGTTTGTATCTGGTCACTTCGCCCTTGATTAATCCGCCAAATACCGACTTAGGGTGTGCTGAATCTCGAGCTAGGTACTGAAATGTATCAGTTTGTTTGATAGCGACTCGAGTATCCAATATCCCTTCATGTATAAATCGTTCGCCTTTGTAGATAAGGTCGAGAAAAGTGACTTGGCGGTGCGAGATCTCAGACGTGAACTTCAGCGTGGGATGAATTTTATTAAGTGATTGCACTAGGTCAGCAGCCTGCTTTTCATTTCCGTTAAAGATTATAAGAACATCGTCTCTATATCTCATGTAGCTCACAATTGAGGGATTGTGATGGAGGATGTTGTCTAGTTCGTATTTGAATAGGGTTATGTCACAAATCTCCGGACTGCATTCGCTGCCCATGGCCACGCCAATATTTTGTCTGAAAAACTTGCCATTGAATTCAAACGTGTTAATTTCGACGCATAATGAGTTCAAGGAGACTTCGCGCGTGGTCTGTCCTGGGCTTGGGTATTGCGTATAGTCTGTCGTCGGCCATTGAAAGTGCGTCACAAACTGATTCAATTGCCTCATCTTGTGGGCAGTTAGTGTACATGGATACTATATCCAGTGTTATCAATAAGTTATCTTGCTCCAATGTCAGGTTATTTAGTTTTTCAAGCACATGCCCGGAATCGCGTGTGTATCTGCTTTGCTGTTTGACAATTGGGAGTAAGAAATAGTCTATGTATTTGGATAAGGATTGAGTCGGTCCTCCGCAACCACTAATGATTGGCCTCCCCACGAACCGTGTTCCTTCTGGTACTTTTTTGTGAACTTTCGGTAGGAGGTAAAGGCAAGGTGTTTTAATGTCGTGGTTGCGGGTGTTAAGAAACTCAGATATGTCTTTCGATATGAGTCCGTCCACGTAGAGTTGGCGTATGGCTTGAGAGACTAATTCCGCGGTTTCATCGGTCAGGTCCATGTTAATTTCTTCATAGTGGGGGCCTGTTAATTGTCGTGTCCCTTCACGTATGTAGTCTTGTTTGTTAAGGACGCACACACCGCGGCCTTTATCGAATTGATGAGTGTATGTTGTGTACACCCTATGGTATCCATAAGTGGGGCATATGACACATATTGTTTTCTTCGTTAGGTGATAGTCAATAGGTAAGAGATATAATTACAAGAACATGTGTCGTGGATTTCGAGCTCAAACTGGGGTTTTTTTTTGGGGGGGAATAGTGTCGTAATCAAAAAGAATGAAACACTAAAGCAATCTCTAAAAAAAAAAAATTATATAATAATTTGTTTTTAAGAGTAGTGGTAGAAACCGGTGTGTGCAGGCCGATATTAAGAGATATCCTTTGAAGAAGGATAAAAAAGGGGTTTGTGCACGTGTCGGTTGCACCACAATTAACCCCGTATTTCTTTTGTTTTTTGTTTGCTTTGTATTTAATGGGGGAGGTTCTGCTGAAAAGGGCGCCTTATTAGGATTCCTGATTAAACGTGTGCAACAAGAGTGCCTTCTTTTTAAGATATTTTTTGTTTTTAATTTTTACCAAAAAAAAGATTGTGTTAAGTAAAGCTGTTGAAAAATAAAACCTTGTTTTTATAATTAAGGTTATATTGTGTTTCGAGATGTGTGGAGTGGGGAATAGCTATATTCGTTTCTTGTGAGTTTAGGGAATATGGCTACACCAAATATTAATACTGTTTTGGTCAAGGAAGGGAAACTGAAAAGAAGGTAACATATTGGGTCGAGAGTAAAGAAAGATAATCTCCCCTAGCGATAAGAGAATAACTTTTCCAAACATACGACAGGAAGGATAAAAACAATTTTTGAATTGGCAAATTGAAGCCCACCTCCAAATTGTAGGTGCAAATAATAAAACAAATATATAAAATTGTACACTGAATCTTTCTAAATGAATTATTCATCAAATTACTAATAATTATGTTGTAATTAGTCTTAACCAGTTCGCGCCGGATGACGTATATAAACGCAAAAATTTCCCCAGATTCAAAACGGATGACGCATAAACACGCCAAGTTCAAGTTCGGAAATGTATGTCAGCATCGGGCAAGGCCGGTAATGCGTGGGTGTGCTTCCCGGCACTATCAGCCTGAACACGCTTCGGATTTAGTTTCGTTAAAAATAATCCTGCCCGTGGGCTCGGCGATGTAAAAATAATCCCGGCGCGAACTGGTTAATTAGTGATAATTAGTTATAAGCATCAGTCTACTTTGACTTTAAAGTAAAACATACATAACTCGAACCCTATCAATAATTAATATAGGGATGAATACAGCACTCAACTAACAAAAAATTTGCCACATAATTTTTAAAAAGATTGTATATGCAAATTAGGCACCAAATTAGATTTATGCAAATTAGGTACCCTTCCAAGATAATTTTCAGGTGTCACCCCTTCTAAATATCTTCTCTAGGACCAAAAGAATATATCTACCAAGTTTGGTGCTTTGGGCCAGTCGGTCACGGTCTCGTCAAAATTTGGACCTAAGCAACCTGACTAAAGCTGAAGAACCCCAAGCTGAAGAACCCCAAGCTGAAGAGTCACGACCTGCTCGTCATCGGCGTTACCCGCTACACCTAGCCCATGACCACCAGGTGACACTTCCGCCAAGTCTACAGCAGCACTCGGAATTATCTCAGCCCCAGCGACCCATGGATCCTGGCCGACCTCCCTCCATTCGCAGTGGGATCTCACGCAACTCCTCAGCTAGATCGTCCAAGTCGGAGATCGTGAAACGTCTTGCAGAACAGGAGTCACGCAGGAAACTCGAGGAGCTCAGGAGAAAAGCGGATGAGGAGCGAGGAAAAGTCCAATTCCAGGCCATGCAGAGGGAAATTCAGATTGACTCAGACTTTAGGCAGGGAGAGATTCAAGTAGAGACTGAGGGACTGCAACAAGAACTTGATGTTGTTGAACAAGAAGAACAAAATCAAATGGAGTCAGGTCATAACTTGCCGGGTCTGGATGAGTCAGTCAAAAATAGAACAAGTGCATGGGTAAACAATGGGGTAAGTATCTCTGAGCCCACCGTGTTTACGTCGGCTGGTACTAATGCCTCAGTGAATCCTTGCACATATATGCCAGTGTCAGCGCCATTGCTGCAGCCCAGCATTGCCACCCCCATGACAAGTTACGTTTCTCACGGGGCGGCGAGCGCGCAAGTAACAAGTTCCTTGCCACATTCCTTTAACCCAAATCTTCCCCCATTTTTTCCTAACACCAGGTTAGTTCAGTCTTTGCCCACAGTTCGTTTGTTCAATGGTGTACCAGTAGCACAGTTCCCGTCTGCCAGTGGTGCACCAACAACAGAAGGATTGGCTGGTCAGTGCTCAACGCAATGTGGTCCTACTAGTCAGCAGCCCGCAGGGAACGATAAGGGTCCGGAACCGCCAACCAGTAGAGCAGGCATTTCCAGTTGTGAAGAGCAGAGTGAACCAAGTTCCTCGGATGATGATGACCCATCAGACAGTGACAAAGGTAACAAGCATTCATGCTGTCCTAAGGGATCTTCCAAAGCGACGGACAAGCCCCTAACTCCTGTTGCCAATGCCAGTAACAGTCCTGTGACAGCTTTCACAGGACCATACGGCTGTGGCTTTGGAATTTGGGACAGTCTCCCTAAGCTGGACATCCCTAAGTTTGACAGTGAGCATGATGTTAGGCAGTACGTTACCTTTAGGACATTATGGGACAGCATCATGAAGGGCCCTATGTGCCACCTACCAGAGGCCACCAAGTTCACCTACCTGCGAAGTCACCTTGGAGGGCGTCCACTTGCTATTGCCGACCGCAACCTCATCTTGGGAGATGGAGCATATGCAGCCACAATGAAGCAGTTTCACAAGGCATATGGAGATCCAGCACGAATAATCCAAGGCCTACTCGATCAGCTAGAGTCTCGTCCTGTCCTGGCTCACAATGATTGGTCTGGACTCCGTGACTTCTCTGATGAGCTAGCTACTGCAGTAGAGACAGCGAAAAAATTCGACTTTGGCTATGAACTTAAGCATCATCGATATGCCACTGAACTGGTAAAGAAATTACCTGAAAGGCTGCATTCAGAATTCCTCTCCAAAATGTGGAATCAAGACCAAGGTATGAAATACACAGTACACCATCTCAGCGAGTGGTTAAAGAAGAGGACCGGTCCTGCTGGTTTGATCCTCCTAGAAAGGGCAAGCAAGTCGAAGTCCACCAGGGAGTCCTCACCGTGGAAGAGTCAAGGGCAGAAGAGGTTTTCTGGAAGCCCACCACAACCATCGAGGTCTTACATGGCCCAAGCTGGTCCTCAATCTGCAGCAACTACGCCAACAATCAAGAATAAGAAGGGCAACAGGGAGGCCAAGCCCCGAAGTCCAAGTAACGCATCTGCAATGCCTCCTGAGAGGATTACTTGTCTGTACTGCAAAGTACGAGAAACAGGCCATTACTTGGAGACTTGCGAAAAGTTCAAGGGACTGAAACGGGACCAGAAGCTCCAGTGGTTGACAACCAACCAGCGCTGCAGAAAATGTGCTAAGAAGCACGAAAAGGAATGTCTGTATCCTAAAAAGTGTGAAGAATGCCAAGCTGACCATCGCACCAGTCTCCACGAACTCCATGAGCCGACAGTTAAAGAAGCTGTATTGTGCTCAGGAGTTGGGCCCAGTCCTAGAGTTGACTACAACCGTGATGTGCTTATCAAAGTTGTACCTCTCACCGTCCATGGACCTGAAGGTAGCATCGACACCTTCGGTGTGCTGGACGAATGCGCCGAGAGGACCATGGTTCTCCAGTCAGTTGTCGACCAGTTGCATATTTCAGGCCGCGAAGAGAATCTTTGCATCACCACAGTGATGGGCGACACCAAATGGAAGGGAGAATGTGTCAACTTTCAGGTCTCGGCTCGTGGAGACAGTGAGAAGTATGCTATACAGTGTGCGTTCACTGCCCCAGATGTTCAACTGGTCGATTACAGTGTGTCGGCTGAACAGCTACAATACAAGTGGCCCCACTTAAGAGGGCTAGCCTTGTTTTCTGCCCATAGAGTTCGACCGTCCGTGCTAATCGGTGCAGACCATGTTGAACTCACGCTTTCATCTGAAGCCCGCTCTGGTCCAAAGTCTAGTTCACCTGTGGCGGTGAACACCTTATTTGGCTGGACTGTTCTTGGTCACCAAGGTCTGCAGATCCCTGGCAAAACTTTGGAGGGCCAAAGGGTTTTGTTCACTTCATGCGCCTCAGAGCAACCAGACCAGAAGCTGCACCAGATGATGGAGCAATTTATGACAGTTGACAAGTTACCGCAAGTTAATGAGAAACAAGCAACCCGCTCAAGGAATGACAAGTTGGCCATTAACATCTTGGAGGAGAACACCAAGGAAGTTGAAGTTGATGGTGTGAAACGACTAGAGACCCCACTTTTGTGGAAACCTAACCACAGGAGACCTTCCAATCTCCCACAAGCAGTAATGGCATTGGCCCGCTCAAACCAGAGGAAAATTGAACGGAACCCACATTTGTCTGATTATTGTCGCTCGTACATCCAGAAGCTCCAAGACCAGGGACAAGTGAGGAACCTTGGACCTGTGGATGATTTGTCGGCGGACCAGCAACAGGGTTGGTACATTCCATGTCATGTTGTGCACAGCAGTGGAAAAAACCGTCTCGTTTTCAATTGCTCGTTTGAGTATGATGGACAGAGCCTCAACCATGAATTGCTTGCTGGCCCAACTTTAGGTCCATCGCTCTTGGATGTTCTCTTGCATTTTCGTCAGGGTCGGGTGGCGGTGTTGGGCGATATTACCGCCATGTTTCACCAAGTTCTTCCTGAAGAACGGCGAATGTTCCGATTCCTTTGGAAAGATGACCAGCTTGACAAGTGGGTTGTCTTCGAGTGGATGGTGCTGCCATTCGGAGCTGCATGCAGTCCCTGCTGTGCCGCATTCGCCCTTCAGAAAGCTGCTGGGGACCGGGTGGAGCAGTATCCGCAGGTTCAGGATACGGTAGAGAAGGAGACGTATGTGGACAACCAGTTGGCCAGCAGAGACAGTGTACAAGAGGCAACCAAACTTGTTCTGGGCACCCGCAAATGCCTACAGGAAGTAGGATTTCAGATGGTGAAATATGCAAGCAGTCACCCCAAAACACTTCAGGATCTTCCGGTGGAGGCATGCTCAACTCGTCAGGTGCAGTCCTTGTCACTGGGCCTACAAGAAGGCGATCCAGAACCGGCTTTGGGATTATGTTGGGACTGGAAGAGTGATGAGTTGCATCACCCCGCTAAGGTTCCAGACAACAAGGTGCTGACTAAGCGCATAGCTCTCAGGGTTCTTGCCAGTCAATTTGAACCACTGGGGGATATTGCACCCTTCACTGCAAGAGCCAAGTTGTTGATTCGTGACTTGTGGTTGGAAAAGTTGGATTGGGATGAGAGGGTGACAGACACCGGTTTGACCCAGAGGTGGGAGGAGTGGTGCTCCGAGTTGGAACACATCCCACAGATGCGGTTGCCGCGATGTTACACACCGCCATCGGTCGACCCAGCCACAGCAAAGAGGTCTCTGCATATATTTTGTGATGCCTCAGAGAAGTTGTACGGAGCAGTTGCCTACCTGCGTACAGTTGACAGCCAAGAGGAGGTCCATATGAGCTTTGTGTTAGCCAAATGCCGGGTTGCACCGAAGCGCTTGCTATCTATGCCCCGTCTTGAGCTGATGGCAGCTCTCCTTGGTGCCCAACTTTGTCAAGTTGTTCTGGAAGCCCTGACAGTTGAGATCCAGTACACTCTGATGTGGAGTGACTCCACTACAGTGCTCAGCTGGATTCAGTCCGAGTCATGCCGTTTCAAGGTATTTGTTGGAACCCGCATAGCTGAGATACAAACCTTGACTGATGGCATTGAGTGGCGCTACGTCCGGAGTGAGGACAATCCTGCTGATGATATAAGCCGCGGCTTACCGGTTTGCAAGCTGGGAGAAGGCTCAAGGTGGACTGAGGGTCCAAAGTGGCTTCTGGATCCACAAGAGGAATGGCAGAAAGACAGTGCAAGTGTCTTGGCCCAAACTCGTGTCAACTCATCAGTAGAACAGAATGAAATAAGGAGTGTCTTCTGTGGACTCACAGTTCCTACTTCAGAGGTAGATGTTGATTTCAAAGCCTTTCCCAGTTGGGGAGAGTTAGTAAGTGCGGTTGGTAAGCAGCGCTACCCAGATGACCAGTTGCTAGATGGTACCCTAACTCCAGATCAACACCGTGAGATTGAGATCTTGCTTCTACGGCAGGCACAGAACGACACCTTCAAGGAGGAAGTCACTGCACTTTCATCCAATAAGGAGCTTTCTCGAAATAGTCGTCTGCTGGAATTGGCGCCTGAACTTGACCCCGCTGATAAATTGATCAGAGTTGGAGGTCGGCTCAGGAGGGCAGCCAAGACCGACTCAATTTCGATTGAGCCCCATCCAGTTGTACTTGACCAACATCATCCTGTGACAAAACTCCTGATAAAGGACGCTGATGCCTATTTCAGTCATCAAGCTGGCACTGAACAGGTGTTTGCCCATTTGCGACGCCCATTTTGGATCCTGAGGGGACGCAGTGTGGTCAAGGGAATCTTGCATGCTTGTCCCGGATGCCGTCGCTGGCGAGGAACACCCAAGGTCCCACGTATGGGTGATCTTCCAGAGTGCAAGTTGCGTTTTGGGAAACCACCTTTCTACTCTACAGGAATGGACTGTTTTGGGCCCATGAAAGTTAAAATTGGGCGAAGACAGGAAAAAAGGTGGGGGTTGCTTTTTAAGTGCATGACAACTCGTGCCGTGCATCTTGATCTTCTGGAGAGCCTGGATGTAGATCACTTCTTGATGGCCTACAGGCGCTTTGCCTCCCGTAGAGGAGTTCCGTCTGAACTTCTTAGTGACTGTGGAACCAATTTCAAGGGGGCCAATACAGAAGTCGAGCAGACCTTGAAGGCAATGGAACCAGATATTGTCCAGCGACTAGCCAAGTATCGAGTCAAGTTCAAATTCAATCCCCCCAACGCACCCCATTTTGGGGGTACCTGGGAGCGGGAGGTCAGGTCAGCCAAAGGGGCACTGAAGGCTGTACTTGGAGATAGAACAGTAACCGATGCTGTGTTACGCACCGTGCTAGTGGAGGCCGAAGGCATCCTAAATTCAAAACCTCTTGGATACGCTTCATCTGAGATTGCCGACGTGGATCCGGTTACTCCAAATATGCTCCTAATGGGACGACGGGATCCAGCGCTACCAATGGTAGTCTATGACGAGAGCGAACTGAGGGGTCGCAGGAGTTGGCGGCACAGCCAAGTGCTAGCCGATCAATTTTGGCGTCACTTCATAAGGTCCTATCTTCCTACCCTACAAACCCGCCAGAAGTGGCAAAGGGAAGAGGAGAACCTGTCAGAGGGAAATGTTGTTATGATAGCAGAACCTCAGCTTTCAAGGTCGCAGTGGCCAGTGGGTACTGTTACTCAAGTCTTTCCCAGTGACGACAAACGAGTAAGGGTGGTCAACGTTCAAGTGAACAACAGAGTCTACAAGCGTCCTGTTGCCCGGCTCATAAAACTGGCCAAGTATGACGAAGGTGATACTCCCGGTTTGACCAAGCTTTTACTCACCCAGATCCCCATTTCCTTTAGGCTCTGTGGCATTAGGAACTGAGTGTGTGCGTAAGAGTAGCAAACCTGTTGTTTCGTGTTGACTGCATTTTCCAGTGTTTGGAGTTAAACTAAAAGTTTTGAAGTTTTTGCAATTGCAATACCAGTTTGCAAATTTCTTGTTGAAATTTGGGGGCGGCTATGTTGCAGCTGCGCTGCCTGTCTTGCGAGAGGGCGCGCTTCATTTTCGTGCATTCGCTTGAGGGCGCACTTTCTGCCGCGAGCGCATGGCTGACTCCACCGCTACAAGTGGTTTTCAGGGTTCAAAAACCAGCATTTAAATACTCAAATAGGGTTCAGAGATACTCGGTTGGGTAAGTGATTATTCCGTAAATTGTTACTTGACTGAGGGATATAGATTTGGGGGCGTAAATGTACTTATTGGGAAAAACATGGGGACTTTTAGATGGGCTTTCCCGCATGTTTTGATACAGTTTGTTATTGAACAAGTTTATTGTAGGGACATCGACTCATCTGATCGCCACTATGACCTGGATCTCATTTGTGCATGTGTGTTTCATCTTGCTTATATGCTAATTAGTGGATGATAATTATGGCAATTACTCTTGATGACCTCATTGTTTATTCTCCCTATATGTTTCCCTTTCTATTTAAAGCTCACAGTAAAAGGGAGGGATAATCACCGGAACTGTTCAAGGTGTTATCGGGAGGGTGTTTGCAACCGTTTTCAAGTGTGTACAACTGTTCGTGTTTGCAACCGTTTTCAAGTGTGTACAACTGTTCGTGTTTGCAACCGTTTTCAAGTGTGTACAACTGGTGCGAAATACCGTACCCTCTGGAGACATGAACACAATGTGTACAATGGAGACAAAACGTCTCCAGAGGGTAAATTTCTATAGATGAATAGGTCTCCATTGGGAATTTCACGAATTAGATTTTTGGATTTTACTTAAATTACTCAAAAACTAGGATTAGGATGTGGGTTAGGGTTAGTGTTTGGGTTAGGGTATAATATAGGGTATATTGGGTCGAAATTTCAACCCAGGAAAAAAATTATGGTTAAAATGGGAGCATTTTGAAAAACGTGCTCGACTTTCTAACCATTTTGTACACGAGAACAAAGCCATGTCTCCACAGTGATACAAAAATGCGAATCTATGTTCGTGTTTGCAATCGTTTACAAGTGTGTACAACTGTTTGTGCGTACAACTGTGCACAACTGTTCAGCTGTTTTACTACAACCTTTGTCTTCAAGTTCAACTACAAAGTTCCGTATTCAACTGTACAACTGTAACCAGACTCCGTTAGTGTAACTACTATCCAGTGTGTAACCAGATCAACCAGTAAACTGTATTCATCTTCATGCCCACTGGTGCCCATATACATGTACAGTGTTTGCACACTGAATTCTTGTGCTTGGAAATAAAACATTAAAAAGTGAGCAACCATACAAATTGGATTGAGTCTACAATTGGTAATTACTTGAATTATCATGAATGTGTGATTTAGGGGGTTGGATTTTATAGTAAATATCGTTTAACTGGTATGTCCAATGAGAAAAGCAAACAAAAACAGCTTTCGTTTTCAACCGGCGTCGGGCAGTGTTTTTTATGTTGTTCTTAGGTTTTTTTGCGATCGCCGTCTGGCAATAATAAAGTGAAGTGAAGTTTAAGTTGAAATTTCAAAAATGAATATTTCACCTCACTTTCAATTAAATGTGGCCGACTCGTGAATAAAGCCCATTGGCTCCAAGTCAAAGTACCTCTTGGAATTTCCATTGAGCAGAATTTCCTGCAAGTTTGTTGAAAGTCTCTTTTGTGTTTGTCTAACAGACGCGTGGGTATGTCAGGACGGCACTAGTGACGTGGAGTACAGAAACTGGGCTGAGATGCAGCCAAGTAACGGTGGAGGTATAGAGCATTGTGCATATACAGGAAAGGCTGGCTGGAATGATATTCCGTGCCAGAGCAAATGCCCCGTTATCTGCCAACAACCAAAGCTACAATATTAAATGTGACAGGGCTCACCAATGTCTATAACGAAGAGAAGATGTTTAAGAATGTATACAAACTAAAGATTTATTTTCGTTACGTCAGCAACGTGTTAATTAACCAGTTCGCGTCAGATGCTGTGTATACACGCAAAGGTTTTTTTCGGGAATTCAAAACGGATGACAGAAAAACACGTCAAGAGCAAGGCCAGAAATATCTGTCAGCGATCGGCTTGCAGCGAGCAAGGAAGCAAAGGATGAAACATCCGACTAATTTCCAGACAGTATGGTGTCCTAAAATAGTTCACGGTTTCATGTGTAAAAGGGACACCAAGGTTGTGATATTTTTCGAAACTGCTGTTAAAATGCCTTGTTTGGTTCTAATATTCAATCAAATACTACCATATGCACATATGTTTATGAACATTGCCCTTTATTATGCAAGTTAATACTGCTTAAGAATGGCACTATATTTAAATGATTTAATAACTAGTTCAGCGAGATTTATAGTGCGTTTAGTCGAAACGTTCCACATCTAAACAAGACTTCTTTGTGTTATTTTTACAAATCCAAATGTATCATCATAAATTACATGTCCCACTTGATAAGTGTGAAATCATAACAAAGATTACATGCTTGGACAATTTTGAGCATGAATTATCACAACCATAGCAAGAAAACTAATTGATGTCTCGTTACACCTGAAACCGTTAATGGGTTTTGATAATATCTTTAAGTTATCCCTGTTAATAATTGTTTTCCATTTTGGCTCACAATATCACACGTTGGTGCCCTAATTTATGGAATAACCCATACAGCTTGATATCAAATTACCAGAGATGTAACTTCACTTAAAGCAATGTAATCTGCTGTTCGTGTATCACTCTTTTCATCAAGGTACATGTACCAGTTTATTTATGTTGGTAAAGTTATGTATTTTTTTCTCGTCGAGTTGAAGTGTTACGCGACAAAAGGCAGCACACACTGATCTAAATTTTGAAAGTGCAAAACCAAAACCGACCCGACTGAAATGATATAAAAATCAACCAGACCCGACCAAAAGTCGGTTTCGAGTCGGGTCAGTTTTTAAGTCGGTTTTGCACATCATTACTGCACAGGACTGGCCTGATTTCAAGTATTTTACCAGATTTTAAGTGACAATTTGTTGGTATTTGCGTTAATTTTGAACTACATTTTAGTCCTTATATTTGTCTATTTATATACTCAGTAATTCTGCACGATATTTATAATAAATGAAGTATGCTTGTGGCACCATTAGATTAAATAAAATATAAAAAAAACAGTAGAAATTTTTACTAAAGCAGTGTGGTAAAATTTTCCTTATTCTGAAAAATGTGTTATTTTGTTGGGGGGCCGCATGTAAAATGGTGTTGTTAAACAAAACGATGGTCTTACTACAAGAATTTTGGTTTTTATTTGAAACTAGAGGTTTCACTTAGGTAATGAAACAACATATTGAGAGTGGGTCCACGTAAATCCCCCAAACTCTTTTCACTAGATATGGAAAGACCAATGTTGGCTCTAATTAAATCCAAAAAGAAAATATTCTGAGACCCCTGGCAAGTTGACTTGTTGAGGGACAATAATAGGGTAAAAATTACTATTTTACAGGTTTTAAAAACATGCTTTAATGCATGTATTAAAAATAGCCTAAGGATAATATTAAAACATTTAATTATTTTCTCAAGTCAGGGCAAGGATGATACTTTGTAATGATAGGCCTATAGTGGATTTTGTGATATAATTTTGCATCTTGGTTGGGTGATTTTTAAGCTAAAAAAATAGTGTTGGCGGCCCCAAAACTTGCTAAAAATTCCCAAAACACAAAATGGCCTGTTACCATGGCTACGGGCCATAGAAACAATATATATTTTTTTGGTTACTTGCTCACCAAGTCCTTTCATATTAACATAAAATATAAAAAAATGCCGAGGACACTTATATGAAATATTTACGTGTACCGTGAAGAGTGGGTCCACGTAAATAATTCATATAAATGTCCTCGGCATTTTGTGTTGAATTTTTAATATGAAATAACTTGGTAAGCAAGTAACCAACATTGAATTTTAGAAATAATGCTTTAGTTGGGTTCTGTAGAAATAATGTTTTAGTTCACAACAAGTATTGTTTCCTTTTTTATATGCCATTCATCAATACCTGGGTCGGTTTGGGCATTTATATTGGTCGAGAGCCCGTCACGTGGCCGGTATTAAATGGACGATAAAGACATGGCTGGAAGTGTTTAAACCAGCTGGCAACAAAGGTGCAATGAAGTCGATGCCCTCTTTGCTAACTGCTCATTCGATGGCAACGTCGTCCTGAATATGGCCCCCGGCGAGCAACACCATCGTCAACTTAAAACACTGACACATGCCACTTAGCAATAATTTTCCGAACTTATCGATGATTTGGTCTAAAAATGAGTGTAATTTAAAAATCAGTCGTAAGTAAGTGTCTGTGCGTCGCGCGATCGCGCATTATACCCGTTCTCATGACTCATTTTATTTCTAACCGTACCTCGTCTCAAATAGTAAGAGCGAGTAGTGGTGGGCGCGTACAGCTTGACACCCTGGGAACGAGGTTGCTTATGGAAGTAATAGTCTGGTTCATAGTAAATACGCCTTATTGCTTATATTGAGCGACAGAGGCGGAAACATGTCATTTGACACACACAGAATGGCGAAACATCGACATTTTATTGCGACAATTTTCCGGGATTTTCGGGGCTTTTGGGGCTGAATTTTACAAAAAAAAGTATTTATGAATGGGAATAAATGTGTGTTCGGTCGGTATTAATCACTCTGTTTAATACCGCTTGGAGTCTGGGTGCTGATAATTACCCTTGCCTTCGGCTCGGGTAATTATTAGCACCCAGACTCTAAGAGGTATCAAACAGAGTGATTAAAACCTCTCGAACAAACATGTATTCCCTTATTAATAAAATGTTATCAGAAATGGTATGTAAGAAATGTTGTAGAGGGGGTTAGTCCAGACTGAAATGATCTAAAAATCCACCAGACCCGACCCAAAGTCAGTTTCGAGTCGGGTCAGTTTTTTTACTGCACGGGACTAGCCTGATTTCAAGTATTTTACCAGATTTTAAGTGACAATCTGTTGGTAATTGCGTTCAATTTGAACTACATTTTAGGCCTTATATTTGTCTATTTATATACTCGGTAATTTTTCACGATATTTAGAATGAATGAAGTATGCTTGTGGCACCATTAGATTAAACAAAAACAAAACAGTAGAAATATTAACTAAAGCAGTGTGGTAAAAATAATCCTGCGCCTTCGCAAAGAGCTGTTGTGCGAAGATGTTTCTTTATAGTCATCATTTTTATCTTTCATTTCTTGCCGTTATTTTGGCGAGAAAATATGCCGCTTCCGTTTGCTTTGATGATATTTTCATCTGCCTCCGTAGTCATGGCTACCAGCAGCTACCAGCTACATTCATTTTATGGGCTCATTTATATAATTAAATGAACCATGCAACCTAGTTGTGTACACTGGGCAGCTCTATTTGGCAGTTAGCCAGCGTCACAACATTTAATTACCTACAAGTGGTCTCAACTGCAGCTTCCTGTACAAGTGAAGGTTAGAAAGGAAAACAGCATTCGAGTATGTACTACTGGGATCCAGTCTGATGACACCAGAAAACGATGTTGCTGAAAAGCTTCATAAACTGGCTTGATAAGTCTTTGTCTTATGAGCTGGGCCCAATTTCTTGGCTCTGCTTACCGTTACCGAAAAATCCCTGCTTACTGTAGCAGAACATTCCGTGCTTACGGTAAGCGTATTTTACGCGTAAGCGAAGAATGTTGGCTTCTGCGCAGGCGTACATCCCGTAACCAAGATTCTGTGCTTACAGGGTTAGCACAGAATTTGTCTGCTTTCACGGTTAGAACAAAAATGATGATTGTAAGCGCAGAATTCTGTGGTTAGCAGAGCAAAGAAAATTGGCCCAGATGCAGCGACGGAACCGGAAGTTGCAGCAGTTTTATGAGAGAGGTGTACCCCTGTCCTCCTGCTTGGCAACTATGGGGTGGGAAATGTTACCAAAAATTGGGTATGGAACCACCGTGGGCCGAGGCGAAACCAGAGTGCCTTAAGACGGGAGGCTACTTAGTTCCTTCTTGAAAAGTGCTCCACTAGTTTTTGATAAACTGCAATGATTTGGGATTCGAAGATTTGTCAACATTTTTCTCAGTTGAGGTACTGATTTCGTGTATGAACAGAATATGACGCAAAATTTGTCGTGTGCCAAGAAAAAGGACATTAGCATCCCAAGCATGCAACAATCACTTTTGAGATATTTGAATTGAATGTTTTTGTTCTGCCATTATACACTACATAAGGCTAACATTTTGACTTGTGAATCTTGTGAATAGTTTGAATAGTACTGCACACTTTTTATTTTGAACTGTTACTTAATTTTATTTCGAAATATTAATTATAAGGTTATTTACATATTTATGCTAAAGACCTTTTACCAGGAATTCCTTCAGTCAAGGATGTAACAATCCTACCGACCTTTTGCCAGGAACAAAGGTCCCACTGAAGTGAGGAGGTGTATGAACTTTTAGCAAGTTTTGTTACTTTTGATATCCCTACTTACGTCCTTATGCTGGCTTAAAAAAAATCATGAATTATGTCAAAATCACAGATACCAAATGAAAGATATTTACCCATAAAACACAAACTCGAACTTTTCACCCATTTTTCATTCTAACCTTTTAATTGCCCCAGTGTCTGGTAGGCGTGTGCGATTAGGAATTAAACAAATTGACTAGTGTAAAAGAAAGTTGTGAATTGGGGGTGGGGAGGGGGAATAAAAATAAAACCTGCACGGACCCCCCAACAAATATTATAACAATGATACAAATAACAACAAATGTGTGCCATTCTATAAAATGCCTTGTATGTGGTCTATGTATGTAGGTGTAAATATCAATGACCCAATAAACATATTACAAACAGAATCTTTAGTTTACAAATGTTCTGTTGGTGAAATATGGTTGAAATGTCCAGAACCACAAACAAATTTATATTAATTTCACATTGAAGGTTAGTTTTACATCCCAGATATACTAACTCAGCCTTGGAGAATAATTGTATAGATATTTGTTAAGTTAGTTTAGATAAACATAATCCTATGAAGCAGTACACACACAAATCATCGAAATTAACGCCTGGGTTAGATCACTGTTAGTTTACGTAAATCAATTTGCCACTGGATTAGGTTTTATCATAGATACGTGTACATTGCCATTGTCCAACATTGTCCAGCAGGCGCGTGGGTGTGTCAGGACGGCACTAGTGACGTGGAGTACATAAACTAGGGGGGGGGGGGGGGAGTAACGGTAGAGGCTTAGAGCATTGTGCATATGCAACTATAAAGGCCTAGCTAGTTGGCTGCTAAGTAAATAGCAGGCTTTTATTGGCCCTGACCCTGAGGTAAAACGTGAAGATTCCTCTGACACTAAACTGAACTTACTCAGCGCAAACGCAACAAGCATTCACATCGCGTATTTACTAAGAGAACTTTCTAATATCACCTCGGTAAACACCATGGAACCTTCAAAATTCTTTCCGAATAAATAGCAAAAAAATATCGAATGACCGACGAGGCGAAGCTGAGACTCCGGGGCGCGTCAGACTTTACAACGCGCAGTGACTCGTGACTTGAGGAACTGGGCACGTTGCAGAGCTGGTGTCAACCTACGTGTGTGTACCCATCCTGAGCCACGCAGAATTAAGGCTCTTGAATTGTCGCCCTCAAACCCTGCGGACATTCGCAGCAATCATTAAACAAGTTGGCCAATACATGATATGAACGTCTACCCTGCTAAAATGACAATTTCTACCACTATAGGCCTATTTAATTTTATTGGCGTTTACGTAGTTTTTCAGTCTTTTATGTTTCTTATTCTATATAATATATAATAGCAAGGCTTTATTTCACGTTATGTATGTTAATTTATACAATTTTTCCGATACATTTTAATGTTTACGTGGGAGGATGAACTTTTGTGAGAACACCTCAGATGTCCAATCGAATGGACCAATAGAAATGCGCGTTGGTTCGCATGCCTTTGGCTGTTTTTCGAACCCAGCTTGGTCTTCGTCGGAGGCTTCATTCATACAGTTTAGAAATATGCTATAGCCGGAACGGATCCAAAGCCAGGGTATGGGAAATGGCCTTGGTCTGTTTGTAACGGAGGCTCTGATTGGGCGAATGATTTTTTGCGCTAATAACCACGGATCTGGCCAAATTTTCGCAGGGGTTTGAGCGTTATTAGTAGAAAGCGCGTTGAAGCGCTGCGTGGCTCAGGATGGTGGGAAAGGCGAAACTTGCAATTTGCAGATTAGTTTGTTTCAAGATACAAGACAATCAACAGAATAAGCCCTCAGGAAAATATCGACTTGCTTTTATACTATTCTAATTTCCTTTTATTGATCACCACAGACATTCCAATACTCTTAAACAACATATTTAATTCATAATTTCATGTTAATTTGTTTTGTTCATAACATCTTAGGCCTACACTACTAGTATAATAGATGACTACATGCGTCATTTATCGCATATTAAAAGCTCGTTTAAAATCAAATGGAAAACTTCCCGACAAAACTGTTTTAATTAATTGTATAATCATCTTCCTAATTCAACTGATAAATTCAAACATACTAAATTCCCTGTGAAACTTTGTTGATAAGATAAATTCATCAAATAAAACAATTAGAAGTAAAAGTATAAATTTACAAAAAAAAAGTGTCCCTATTCAGTTTTGACAAACTACTTTAAGAATTGTTCAAGTGCCACATCTTTTTCTTTCTTTCAAATTAGTTAAGGTAAATCAAAATGTCTTTGTAGATTTTTTTCAAAGTAAAGTTACATTTCAACACCAGACAATTACAACTCACAAATTTGATACTATTACTTGACCTTATATTTAAGCCATTTTTTTTCCTTTCTGCTTTTGGATTACATGTAAGATACACCATTTGCAGATATCGAACATTTTTACTACCGAATTATTAGAAATCATCTAACTTATCATCTGGCAAATAGATTGCGCTAGATAATTGTTCCGAAAAACATTATTTTATTGAAAAATATCCCGAAAAGAACAAGAACAACATAAGAACAACTGCCTGACGACGGCTTTGGCGGAAGACACTTAAACATATATTTAACCGGTGTAGCGTTTCGGGTTATTTTTGTTCAGGAGCTTGGTGGGGCGTGAATGTATATTCATGAGAAAGAGCAATGGCAACTCATATACGTTAAACTATAAAGAATTATAAAGAACGCTTCCTCAACCAACTCGCCAAAAGCATAGTTGGTAAAGAGGAGAGCTATAGATCGAAAGGTCTGTGGTTCAAATTCGACTGTCGTTAACGTTTGACTTTTTCTTCTACAAATTTTCTTATGGGTTATTTTAATCATAGAACAAGGCTGAAGGGGAAAACCGGGTTAGGGTACATCAGTTCTTTGAAAAACACAACAAGAACCACTACACTGATTAGTTTTAGTGACTTCGATATTTACTACTATACTATTATTTACTACAACCCCCAATCCACTCATTCATGATAATCCAAACAATTACCAATGGTGTATCCTACATTCAAATTTTGCTTTGGGTCATGCATTTATATTCTAAGCACATTCACTACAAAACAATGAAGCAAAATTAACCTCTTCTCAATTCAAACATGCATCCAAAACATGTAAAATACAAAGAATAACTTATCCTCAATCATCTGAAAAATGAGTACGACCCCCGAAAAAACAACCAATACAACAATTTGTTTGCATTAAACATTTATTCCATTCTACATTTTGAGCCAAGATTTATTCATGTCATTTAATTCTACATCTGCATTTGTTTATATACTTTTGAATGAAATGTAATTATGCCAGATCATACAAAATTATGTGCACGGCTTAAAAAGAACAAAATTCAAGCTCAACTTGCTAAACTTTCTTCATTAATTTAGATTACTGCCAAGTTGCAATAAGGTATCACGCTTAAGAGAAACGTTTATATTATGCTTACAAATTACCCAAGCTAAACTTTGATGCCACACATTACAAAGTGAACAATGAAACTGCCAACACAGTTACAGTAGATAATTGTTACGATCAGAGGATTAAACAGACATTAATATGATGTTAATCTTAAATCCATCTACCGTAGGCCTACTACATGTTAATGATCATATCCCATAAATACCTTTCATACAACTACAGAAAAATAACTCCTAAACACTGTAATTAATTAACCACCACAATGTTTTTGAAATTCAACCCCAATCAGACTACATCATTAAAGAAAGTAAAACGTGCTTCAAATTCGAACCGAAATAGAACACCCCCCACCCCTCGCAAAAAAAAAAGTCCAGTTTGAAATCCGGACACTATTAAAATGATCACATGATAGGAAGTTGACCTAATCGTTCAATAACGCAGTCCACAACGTGAAGGTATCAGGCTTGTCTTTTATGCAGACAGCCCATTGCACAGCAATGCTACACCTCTCTCATAGAAGCTATGTCCCTTGCTGGTACCTTCACCATCCCCACTCTCAATGTTGACTGTAAACAGGAGCTCAGCTCTGGTCTGGTTCAGGTAGACCGGCAACAACACCTTGAGAAAAAAAGCCAAAAGAAATAAAAAGGAAAGAAGATTGTGACATTTTACAATTATTGTACGAGTGTTACTATTTTAAGATGTCTACAAACAATACACAAGTTTGGTAGGTGAAGGGCACAACCTCATCCCAATGAAAAGCTAGATCCGTCCCTGCCATACATTTAGCGTACACTTTAACACCAGAGGACAACACTCAACAAAAGACGAACGCCCGAGGACTGAAAGGATCTATTGTTCGCCTATTGTGCTCTGTCCTCCGGAGTTATGTAGTACATGAACAGCATTAAACCCTCTCTGAAAAAAGGCTTTAGAGAGAAAAATAGCTCAGTGCTTTCACCCCCCCCCCCCCCCCCCAGAAAAAATAAAAAATAAATAAAAATAAATAAATAAAAACAAATAACAATAAAAAACTCAAACCCCCAACAAATTTATTTTTAAAAAAGGCTCCTGATGATGGGCAGGGCATACTGTCCGAAACGTTTAGTTCCCTCCGGTTGTTTTCGGAAACAAACATCTCACTAAAAAATATTACCGTGGTGTTACCACAAACTACTTATCTTATTGCCTTTTCACCATGCAAACCTTCAAATCTCAAAAGAAATCCTAACAAAAAATTGATTTTACCTTGGTTTTACTTGCTTGGGAAGTTCCTCTGAAAGAAAGAAATATGGAGAAAGAAACTTGTATTACAACAAATCACACCAGCCAGGCCATTATGGGCAAAACACTCCTCGACTTGTACCCCACAAGAAAAAGCACATAATGCTAACACTGGGCTTGATACGAGGGGGGATTCTCCGAAATCTGCAGGGATTTTCTGTTCTATTAAGAAAATACTCACCTCCGATACCTACAAATGCATTTTCAATGCGCATGCGCAAGCAATTCCGCTGACAATAACGAAAGAAGATTCCGTCATCACGAACGCCCACACTGCATGTTCAAGAATCCCAATAGACACTTCGCCCCTTTTTCGTCTTATTTTATTTAATTTATAAGGGTTGGGATGGTATCAAAGGTGAGTATTTTCTTAATAGAATAGAAAAACCCTGCAGATTTGGGAGATTCTATTACAGAAAACACATCACCTCCGATACCTACAAATGTAGAGTAGCACTGGAATGCCCTGTTATTAGGGTGGGGACATGCAGCGTGGAGCCCAGCAGTTAAGTGTCTTGAATAAGCTGTAAGAAATACCAGCAAACTAAAGCTGTTAAGACATACCCGTAAGCTGAAAGCTTTGGCAGCGGTTCGAGTACATGCTTATAGCACCTGTCTGCCCATCCGGCCTTCCGCCTAGAGAACATCTCTCAGGTAGCATGATGTAAACATTTTTTCTAAGATGCTGCCTGTATAATCTCTGATATGGCCACACCCTGGAATGATGAGCTTGAGGTGGAACCGGTCTTGGTTCAGCCTGTGAAGATGGGAGACGCATCCGAGGCGGCTGGTTATGAGCCTGAGTTGGGAACACAAGATACGCGGCTCTCCTGGTACCTGTGGTGCTTGTAGGACCGGTTGTGCTTCAGCCTGGGAAGATGTGATACAAATCTGTGGCGACTGGAAATGAGCCCGAGTTGGAAAACGCAAAGTACGCGGTTCTCCTGGTATACCTGTGGTGCTTGTAGAACCGGTTGTGTTTCAGCCTTGGAAGATGTGATACACATCTGTGGCGGTTGGAAATGAGCCCGAGTTGGGAAACGCAAGGTACCCAGTTCTCCTGGTACCTGTGGTGCTTGTAGAACCAGTTGTGCTTCAGCCTGGGACGATGTGATACACATCTGTGGCGGCTGGTAATGAGCCTGGGTTGCGATGCGCAACGTAAGCGGCTCGCCTGGACTTCAGAGGGCTGGTTGTTCTGATGTTCTAGGTTGTGACTTACCAGGACTATTTGATGTTAGAATGGCTTCAACAATCTATCTTGCAATAGTTGTAATGGTTGCTGGATGGTGTGGGCGAACTGTGTAGCCCCACCTCGTAGCTCCTTAGTTTGAGCAATTTCAACATTCTGACAGGGCACCATAATTTGACCTCCTTGATACTTGAAAAGGAAGTCAAACTAGGAAAACAATATCTGAAGAAGAACAATTTAGAGATTGGCCCTTGGTTAGAAAGCCTATTTCTGAAATAAGGTGTACGCCTCCTGGTTCCCAGCACAAGTGGTCTGCCGCTATGGAATGGGCATGAAGATCACTTCTTCTACGTGCTGTAGAGGCTGCCAGCAGTAAGGCTGTTTTGACTGTCAGTTTATGAAGAGCAGAGGACCCAACAGGTTCAAAGGGGGCTTTATTCAGCTTGTGAAGAACATCACCAAAGTCACCGTCACCATCACCATCACCATGGGGGTCTCTCGACGAACATACCCTTAATGAGATGTGAAATCGATATATTGTTGGACAGGTTAAAACCATCCTGAAAGCCCCTATGCATGACCCCAATAGCCGATCTGTACCCTTGGATTGTTGCAATCTTAAGACCAGAATTATACAGGACAAAGAAATCCCCAATGCTCTTTAAAGATGCAGAATTGGGATTGATAGCTTCCTTGGAATACCATTTGACATAATGCTGTAAACGATTGTCGTAAGATCTTCTTGTTGAAGCCTGTCTACTCTTTGCTGCCAAGGCTGCATCAACTTCTAAAAAGCCTGCTGTTCGGAGGGACAGCTAGATAGCATCCAGGCAGAGAGATGAAGACTGTCTGGATCTGGATTAAATGCCTTGAAGACTGGTTGTGACAAGATGTGTGGACGTTTCGGCAACGTAAGATGTGGTTGGATTAGGAGGTTCAGGTTTCGGGAAACCAAGCCTGTCTGGGCCAAAATAGAGCGATCAGAATCTTGCATTTTTCCTGACTGATCTTCTCTAGGACACGAGGTAGCAGGGAGAATGGAGGGGAAGGCATAACACAGGATTCCCGACCAGCAAATACTGAGTGCATCTGTTGCCCAAGACTGATTGTGGGCATGGCGGGAGCAGAACAATCTGTAACTGGTTGTTGAGATGAGATGCGATTCATCGAAACGGGTTTGGTAATGGCCTCCCTCCGTGGACGACAATGGTAAAGTAGAAGTGGGCATTGAAGTGGGCGCATGTGCATTCTGCACAAAGGCACAAGGTCCGCTAAGCTGAAGCTCAGGGGACGAAGCTAGGCCCGAGCTGGAAGTGTCACTAATAACAGGAATTGATGGACACACTCCTCCAGAGCTACACAACTTTCAATGGAGGGGGTGGCTCTGCCCGCAATCATTTCGAGAGACGCACCGAGGAACATTGGATTCAGTGAAGGAACCAGGGAAGATGTGTCGGTATTGATTAAGAATCCCAGCTCCAGTGTGAGTTAGATAGTCTTTGATAAGGCTTGAAGAGCCGCTTCCCGAGACGGGCCTACGATGAGCCAATCGTCTAGGTAGATGCAAAGACGTATATGTTGATGACGCAGGGTTGCCGCTAAATACCATGGTGATTCTGGTAAATACACGGGGTGCCGTGGAGAGACCAAAGGGAAGACATCGCAACTGGTAGGTTATGATCTGGTAGATGAATTGTAGAAACGTTTGATGGTCGGCATGAATGGGTACATTCATGCTGCCCGCCAACCACGAGAGACAGTGGCCAAAGTTTCCATCCGAAGGTGCTTTGGTCGTATGAAGGTGTTGAGGGGCCAAAGGTTGATGAGTGGCCGCCAATCGCTAGATTTCTTTGGAGCAAGGAAGAATGTTGAGGTGAATCCCCTGGTTGATTTTCGAGGAAGAGGTACTACTCTTTTTCTTCAGCGATGAAATTCATTTTTCTAGGGAAGTCCGGCGAGTACTGTCGATGGGGACCGGTGTGGGACAGGGAGGAAAAAAGTGCGGTTGAGGGGGCGAAGTGTTAAATTCTAAGCTTTATTCTAATAGTTAAGGGGGGGGGGGGGGGTGGTAACGCAATCTTCTTTTGTTATTGTCAGCGGAATTGCTTGCGCATTGAAAATGCATTTGTAGGTATCAGAGGTGATGTATTTTTTGTAATAGAATGATAAGATTGTGGCCCAAGGTAGAAGGAGTTGAGCTATACTGTTTTCACTGAATCTGCCTGCAGTTCAACTTGTTGAATGATTACACACCTGAAACAGCTAAGGGAACAAAAATATTAAAAAATTGGGCTGACAAGAGGGGTGCTCTTCCACCAAGTCAATGTTTTAGAAGCAACAAGAGGAACAATAACAAAGGAATGCTTTTGTCAAAGTTGATTTATATAGCTTGTGAGTTGACTAATAAAGACTGAATGACTTGTGATTGACTTGTGGTGACTTGTGACTAACTCGATTAAAACTCTTTTAGATTTTGTGTGCGAGATTTTCTTAATTATTCTGGTTTCCAGAGTTTGCGAAATCATATCCGGTTTTATTTAACTAAAACTATTAATTACAGCGGCTTACCGGACCCATTTGAAGACAGTCGGTGGCAAGTCTGTTGAGATAACAGACGTGATGTACAGCTTGTTGGCCTTACAATTGGCACCTTGTAGTTTGAGCCCTGCACAGAATCAAACAAAGACATTCACGTCAAATCTGCAAGTGGCCTTTGTGAAAAGGATTCAAGTTATAGTAGATCATTGTCAGTTGTGCATTTTTATAGTTTGAAGCAGCAAACCACCAAATACACTTTCTAAACGTAATTAAAGAAATAGCAACATTTTAGAGATCATCCCACGGTCTAAATTCCCTACCTGTGATAGCAAAGCTGCAGTCGTCCATCTTGTGCTGTTGGCCAGGATCCGAAACGGTCACCTAAAAAAAAAACAGCAAGTAAGCAAGATATGGTATTGGTGAGTGATAACAGCGAAGAAAATCCCCAATTCTACCTAAAATAAGGGCAACTTTGGGGTAGAAAAAACTCCACACATACATTTTTTGTTTTCGGACAAAGATGGTTATTTCGCAAAGGTGGTTATTTACCTCCTTTTCTGGGTATGAAGAATTCAATGGAAATAGTTGTTCTTTTGGTTGGTTTGTTTGTATGTTTGCCAATCAGTTTGTCATTTCTCGTTTCCTCTCAGTTTTCCAGTTTTCCCGCCAGGGTGCACCCTAACTGGTATCATTTTGAACAAGTCATCCAATAGCTAACCTCACTATCCAATAGCTAACATCTGAACTACCGGTAGTCTACGGTGGCAGCTCAACCACAACCCTGTTTAAGCTAGAATGTTACTTTTCTCGGGTAGAGGCATAACTTTAGCATAAATAAACTGCTGATAGTGATTGCGGATGTTTTAAGAGACCTTCTTTAAGAAGGAAGTTTTGATCTTCTGGAGGACGGTGGATTTTCTTACCTGCAGGTAGAGTTCTTCAAGAGACCAGTTGTTGACTTGAGCTACAAACTGCCTGGTAGCTGTGATGTAAGCCTCTGGCGTAAATAGACCACCTAGCCATACATCCTGAGTCTGAAGAAAGAAATGTATACCGTCAATCAAACGAGCCTAAATAATGAACAGCGTCAGAATCTCTTGTCTATGGCTATTGTCTAGGTGTTTACCCATCACAACTACGTGTGAGCAGGCTGTTAATAGACGTAGCCGTAGCTCTGAAAGTCCGTTTCGGACAGAGCCTTACTCTTGGATAACTGATGAGGCTGGGTGGACCCCACTGGCTATCAGAAGTAAAGTCACTTTACTCTGCCATTCTATCACTCCAAAAACGAAGATTTGTTATTTGCTTTTGCTGTAATTTTTAGTAATATGTTAAATTTGTTGTTTAATATCTACTTGTATTGTAATTTAACAATCAAAGATCCTTGCTGGGGGTTGGAATTTGTAAACAAAATATCTAGGTATGTTTTAAACATTTGTGCCCCGGTATGAATTAATCATTAAAAAATATGTTTACAGAATTGTTATCATAATTATGGACTAATTGCTGTAACCAGTTTTAGTTTAATATTTAAAGCTTTGTCTTGTGGGTTTACAATCGGGCTTCGCTTACTGTGATGGTGCAGACACTATGTAGCAATATCCTGGATGTACCGATAAACCAGAACAAAATGGCGGCTCGCGTGACGGTAAGCACAGCGCGAAAAAATATGTTTTATATGATTACCAAAACCGATAAAAATAAAAATCAAGTCACAATGGCAACACTCTTTAACATTATTCCATTATAAACTATGGTTGAAGTTTCCCTTTAAAATTTGGTTGATCTTGTATTAAGCCTTTAACTCCACCTATGAAACAGATGCGAGCACTGGTATTTGGGAGTTCTTGTTCAGTCTGTTGGTATCAAATATATTGTATATTTCTTGTATAATCCATAAGTAATCTTGTTACAAACAAATGGGTCTACATGTACTTGGTAGTCAAAGTGATAAAATGACAGAAAATTACCCCCCAAAAAAAATATTTAAAAAATTAAAAATGGCATTAAAATATCTTCTCACCAGAAAAATCTATGAAATAAATGTTTGCACCACTGTAATCCTCAGGTTTTAGGCTTTCTAATGATGCTAAACTTGTCTGTGAAATCTAAAACATAGGCAAAATTTTATGTTCTCCCTACCGCTAGCTGTGTGGAGCTCTATGGTCATTGGGCTGCGTTACACAGCACAGCACATCGCACGCAACTATCAGATACCACAATCGCTTTTCATTCTCACAGACTTGAGTGCACAATACACACATTTTGTGAATAAATTCAGGAATGAGTTTGAATTGTCTTCCCCAAACCAACAGAACAGGGCCTCTTCTGCATCTTCATAAGCAGCGTTACTGAATCTCTTCCGGGTGGTTGAAACTTTGAAGTTTCGAGCTTCGCTACGATTTCGGTCATGTTTCCCATTGTTTAGTTGAAATAAAATAATCTCTAGAGGCTTAAGCAGGCTACAATAGAATTGGTGTAGCGACACTATAGTGTAATATTCACCATTCGTCTTTTATAAATCCCATAGAACAGTGAATATTAATATATTGTAATATTATATTACTGATTTAATTATTACAATTAATTAACTTTATGGATAATATTGTTAACTCCATAAATTATCACTTGCATTGTATATCAATATGAAACATGTGCGTTTGTTTTTGATTGAAATAGGGGACGTATGACAAAGGGAACAATGGGGTCCCCTATTCCGCAAAGGTCCCCGATTCAGACTCGTGTGCAAATCCTATGGAGATCATCCGAAAACGTTAGAGTACAAACAAAAGAGGGAAGACGGTCGGACAATGCCCCGTCCCCTATTGACGGCATTTACCCACTTGTGTGTGTGTGTGTATACACACGATGAATAATAAGCAAAGTTGTTGGATAGCAAAAAGTGTAATCCAAAGTGCAAACATGTATTTTGAACAAACTCTTGTTACAGGTCTACTACTAATTTAACAAACTTTAAATACAACAAAAGAAATAAATCAAAGTCCTTTTAAAACATTAATATTAATAAGCGTTAACAGCAAAAAGGACAAAAGTTTTACTCGTTCATGAATTGCTAAAATGTACTGCGTGTAAATGTCCTTAAGTAAACAAAATCAACATCAATTGGCTAGAAAATATGCAATCTTCTTATCTGCCCTTCCATAGTCATGACAACCAGGCACGATCGATATTCTCCCATTTGAAAGTTATTATATTCAGTTGGCACCCATTGGCGTCCGTTGGCATAGCAACTAAGTCAATTAGCTTCGATTTCATTTTACTAATTAAATAATCGACAATAACTCTGCATTGTAGCTCACTGTACATAGAAGCAAGGGTTGGAGAAACACAGCCTGCAGTATAACACACTGGGATCCCGTCTGGTGTGCAGCAACACCAGAAAACAATGTTGCCGAAACACTTCATATTTGGCTTGATAAGCCTTTGTCTTATGACCAGATGCAGCGATGGCGCCAGAAGTTGTAGCGGCAGTTTTATGAGAGGGGTGTACCCCTGTCCTCCTGCTTGGAAAATGTGGGGTGAGAAATGCTACAAAAAAATGGATATGGATCTACCGTGGGCCGAGGCGAAACAAGAGTGCCTTAAGACGGGAGGCCACTTGGTCATGCCACGATCTCAGCAGGAAACCGAGTTCCTCTTGAAGAATGTGCACCACTGGTTTTGGATCAACTGCAATGATCTGGAAGTCGAAGGTTTGTCAACGTTTCTTTGCTTAGCTCAGTTTGGGTACTAGGCCTGTTTTCTAAACCCCGTTCCGGCTCCATCAGCATTGCCAAACTATATAAACGAAGCCAAACACGGAGACGAAACTGGGGTTTTGGAAACGGCCTAGGTAAATGTGCGATTAGGAAATTTAAAAAGTAAACTGTCAACTGAATGGTAGAACACTGACCACGTTTCACTGAATTATTCGTCTATAATGCAAAAACAGAAGTTCTCTTCAATGATATTTTCATTGCCGAGTCACCCTGTACCATTGACCACTCCAAATGACGAATAAAACAATTTAATGAATGTTTGACATTTGTGCACTGGAAGGAATAATTTTATTGGGTGACAAATGAAATGGTCCACCCAACAAAAAAACACTTAGGATCTAAGTCAAAGTACTTCTTGGAATTAACATGGGGCAGAATTTCCTGCAAGTTTTGTTTTTAAAGGTAGGATACACCATTTGCAGATATCGAAACAAATGTACTACCGATCGCGAAAAAACACAAGTAACATAAGAATAACTGCTCGACGCCAGTTGAAAACAAACGTTGTTTGTGCTTTTCTCGGCATCAATGATTGTAAAACTTCGGACAGGTCAGTTAAACGATATTTACTATAAAATACAACCCCCAACTCCACCGATTCATTATAATTCAAGCAATTACCAATGGTGTATCCTACCTTTAACGTCACTTTTGTATGTTTGTCAAACAGACGCCTGGGTGTGTCAGGACGGCACTAGTGACGTGGAGTACAGAAACTGGGGTAAAATGCAGCCGGATAACTGGGAAGGTATAGAGCATTGTGCAATTGCAGGAACGGCTGGCTGGAATGATATTCCGTGCCAGAGCAAATGCCCCGTTATCTGCCAACAACCAAAGCTACAATATTAGAAGTGACTTCACCATTGGCAATACAAAAAGATTAGGCTTATTTCTTAAGATTGTAATTTAAGATGTTATTTTTGAAGTATGGCAGCATATTCAAATCAAGCTAATTATCCCGACATTCCTATTTGTTTGTAGACTCAAAACAGTGTTGATACTTCTCAAAGATATGGCGGATTGGTGTTTTTTTGTAAAACAATAGGATGTGTAAGTTTACACAAGAAACTAAACTTCCGGGCACATCAAATAGGAACTTTAACGTGTAAAGTGAGTTGTTTTCTTGTAATAGTTTGTTTGGATGCTGTTCTTTATACTGAACGGTAGATACAAACTTTTTAACAAATATTTTTCGGTTTAATTACAAAATGTGAACGATATATCAAATTCGTGAAAGGAAAAACGAAACCATATATACATGTACAGTATAAGGCAGTCGTCGCATATACTTCGTGTACATGTTGACGTTTGCACACGTCAGCGCCAGAGCATGCAGTACAGGGATTTTAAGACAATGAGCCAAACATGTTGCAACCTGGGGCCAATTTCATAAAACATGTAGGCACAAACATTTGCTTGGCACAAAACTTCAAATGCGTTTCATTCAAAGAAAAAAAACCCAGCTGAATGAATACCAGTTACAAACAATAAACACAAACTGACATTTTGGTTTGTAATCCTGTTTTTTTATAAGAAAAATTGTTCATGCTAAGCACATTTTTGTGCTTGCACGCTTTTTAAAATTGGGCCTTGATGCTCATGTCAAAAATATTGTCCTACTTTTCTTCAATAATTGATATAGTCAGGCATGTTTTTTATATATTAAAACAAATATTATCATCTATATTTATGGCCATTTCATCATAGAGATCTTCTTAAAATTAACAACAGGTAAAAGTCCTATAGCCGACGGCTCGGAGGTGCCTGGAGGTTCAATTGTGACCAACATGCGCGAGACTTTTATAGTCCATTTAAAAAAAAAATACAGTTAAAATTACCAGAGAGGTTAATTTAATACTGAAGAAAAATGTAGCCTGGTGGGCGCATCCCTTTGTGCACAAAGCTAGGGAAAAGCCTGAAAATTTTGTGATTTTGTTTTGGGCAATTGCATTTATATTGCATCCTGTATACCGAACCAATTCAGGAATGAAGTTAATAAGACCAAAACTGAAAGCCACAGTCTGAAATGAGTGTTTATTCCACTACGTATGTACTAACTTTGTTTACACTGAATAGAATATTATGGGGCACTGTGGTCTATTCATTTGGTGCACTTGTATTTTTGGTGATGAATTTTTTCAATCACAAAATTATAATTTTGCTTAGATTATAAATTGTTCTTACCTAAAAGTGTCTGCTCTGTGAATACATGTAACAATAAACCATTCAAACTGTGTAACAATATTGTGCGTGGTTTGTTTGCTTTTTGGAAGTATAAAGAAGAAGTGGTCTTAGTCTTGTTTATTCTTATGTTTTTGTGAACACAAAACTTGCAAAAGCAGATGGTATATTTAAAGGTAGGATACACCATTTGAAGATTTCAAAATTGTTTACTACCGAATTATTGAGAAATATCCTACCCTTTTCAAAGTAAATATTGATTCTAGGCATTCTGTGAAATACTTGCTCTAGATTTGACCGGCTAATTGACCGGCTTTCAAATAAAAGCGAATAAATGTCCCCTGAACCAGCATTATTCAAGCATCATTAATTGGGTACTATATTGTACAGATTTGCTCAATTTTAGGCCATTTGGTTGACCAATTGCTGGTGTTTGCGGTACGCCTAAAGAAGGGATAGCTTGAAATGAGGCTTCTTTTTGTATATTTTATTGCAAACTTCATTATCAATCTGTAAAAATAAAACGTTTAAAAGCTGTTTACTTTAAAAGGTAAAAACAAAATTGGAACTTCTTTTAAACTTTGAAAATCACTCTTTCAAAACACTAATATTGCAAGAACCCAATAAAACATTGAAAGGACAAGTCTCATACAAACACAGCAATGAAAAATGTCGTCTATAAAGCAAATTTACCCCATTTAATTTCGCAATCAACACGTTTTGGGGTTCTATAGAGTTAAGACAGGTTATCTTCAAGCGTCTTACAAATAGAAAATAGAAGTAAACATCATGTTTCATTCCAAAGTACATTTTGCAATCTACCTCTCTTTAGAACCAACTGCAATGTTATTTGTGGCTGCCTCAGGGTCGACATGTTTTGTACCATTAACGTGGGCAACCAAAGGTTCTTAGAAGCAGCAGGTTATTTGTTGCAAACATACGTTTGTAAGAAGGTCCAACCCCCTGGAATTAGTTGTTGTTGATACTCGCAGTCGAGAAAAAAGTCGGGTTTTCAGCAGACATCTATGTCTTTTTTGACAGACATACGGTTGTGGATGGGCCTCTCGATGAAAACGAAGACATTTCGTGAGTCAAGACGCTTGTGAAACAAGTAGTTGGGTATCTTCTGTATCAAAAATAAACAATACAAAAATCTTTTAGTATACAAGAACGTTTTTTTTTTGGTTTTTTTGGTTTTTTTTATTTTTTTTATTACAATAGTTCACCACCAATTCTTGGGAAGAAAGTAACATGTATTCCAAACTCTTTGAGCACATGTCCCTATGTATTACTAAGAAAGAAAAAATGGGAGCTCATGTACTCATAAGCCTTTGAGAGAACAGGAACAAATTGTTGGGCACACGAGAGCATTTTAACCAACATTTTGGAAGAGCAGAATACTCACTGTCTGAGGAACATGTGAGATTATACCCAATCTTGGGAGACATTAGGAGCACATGTTCCCAATACATGTATTTAGAAGGGAAAGGCCCAAACCATGTCATTGTCAGTTCTACGTGTTTTTTATGTTAATATTTATGTCCCAAAATATGGGGGGTGGGTTATTCCTCACAAGTAATGATTTATGCGTTGCCAACTGGAGGAATAAGACTTTGGGACACCATAACACTGAGTTAATATGGAATAGTCCTATAGCATTTCAATGCGGTTTTGTGTGGTACGCACGTCACAACATTTAGCTGAACTCACTGGGCAACATTCAGTGCTGGTCCATGTACATTCAAACAGGCACACTCGTTCCTGTATTATAATTTCTCTCTATAAACTATAAGATAATTTACTCTTAAATTATGACACATGCACAATTCTCACTGAGGCGTTAATGTCCCGTTCTTCTATAACTTCGGCTTTTGATAAATCGCCATTACCACTCAGTTGTTTGTTCATGGCCGGCTACTGCTGCAGGATATAGGCTGCATTATGTCTGGCCGACAAAATGGCGTGTGCACCATGATAACATTTCGAATAATTTGATAACGTCATACCGTAATGCCCATCTGTTGAGATTGTTACTTCACTTTCTACCCAACAATTCGTGGTTGGATCAAGAAAAATAATAATACAACATAGTTGGGCAATGTTTGCCCAGCTAACATGACTAATTACGTTGTCGATGTTTGTGCTTACCCAACTACCAAATGTACTCAATAGTTGAACAAAATTTCACCAACAATTGGCTGATGGAGTTTACCCAGTACTATTTTGTCCAGTTTTTTGTCTAATTATATACTCAGTAATTTTGCACGATATTTAGAATGAATAAAGTATGCTTGTGGCACCATTAGATTAAACAAAAACAAAAAAACAAAAGAAATATTCACTAAAGCAGTGCAGTGTGGTAACATTGGGGCAGCATGTAAAATGGTCTTGTTAAACCAACCTAATGGCTTATGGGCCAGTCACAAATCAGTTGCGATGCGTCGGCGATGGGTAAAACCGGGAAATTTGAACAAAATCTTGAGACAGATCTCACGATTTTGCACCCGTCGGAGGCGCTCTCCGGACGCCTGCGGCTTGTCGCAGATTTTTTAGGCATCGCCACACCCGTCGCGGTCCCCAACTTTGAACTTAAAATTTTAAGATTGCTCGCAAGATTTTTCACCCATTTTGGGCATCCCAGACACAATCTCCGATGACCTACGATGCCCTCCGATTAATCGGAGGCGTCCTCCGAATAATCTGAGACTAGTCGCAAGATTCTGTGTGGGATTGGAAATTCAGGTTGAGATTCAATGTCTGCGAGTGGTCTCCGGCGCCCTCCGACTGAATCGGAGGCGCCCTGCGACGATTCGTACGCTTTCTGTGATCGTCTCCGACGAATCGTACGGTGGAATCGTAGTAAATCGCCGTGTATATAAGGGCGCCTCCGATCGGATCGCTAAAAGTTTGAGACGCTCTTGCTGCAGATATCGTCTCCGATGCAATCGGAGGCGATCGGAGGCTAATCCCACCATTAATGAGACCGGAAAACGTTTTTCATACGTTTTTCCTGTCATTTCCATTCAGTGTACAGACACATGGGTTGTATGTGTCACATAAATTACACACAGCACCAATGCACAATGTAAATGGTTTCTTACACATCTGCAAAAGTCAAACATTACATGGCTGGCATCACGACTATACCCAAACAGCTCATGTTCCGGGGTCGCAAAACTGGACCCCGAATCAAGAACAACACAAAAACATTTAGTTTTTAATGGATGGTTGTGTAAATGTTAAATACTTTTTCCAATTAATATAATTTCATTCATAATGCATTTTGTATCCCGATTGGGCGATTCTAGGACATTATAGTATCCCTTTAACCAGTTTGCGCCAGAGGACCTATATACATGCAAAATGTTTGCGAAAACCAAAATTATAAAATACTGATAAGACTGATAAAATAACTGATAAAATAATCCCGCGCCTGGGTCTGGCAAAGAGCTGTTGGGCGAAGATGTTTCTTTATAGTCATTATTTTTATCTTTCATTTCTTGCCGTTATTTTGGTGAGTAAATATGCCGCTTCCGTTTGCTTTGATGATATTTTCATCTGCCTCTGTAGTCATGGCTACCAGCAGCTACCAGCTACGATCACTGTCCTATGTAGTCATTTATAGAATTAAATGAACCATGCAACCTTGTTGTGTAAACTGGGGCAGCTCTATTTGGCAGTTAGCTAGCGTCACAAAATGTAATTACCTACAAGAGGTCTCAACTACAGTTCCCTGAACAAGTGAAGGTTAGAAAGGAAAACAGTATTTGATTGTTATTATTGGGATCCAGTCTGGAGACACCAGACACGATTTTGCTGAAACGCTTTATATTTGACTTGATAAGTCTTTGTCTTATGACCTGGGCCAAATGTCGTGGCTCTGCTTACCGTTACCAAAAAATCCCTGCTTACTGTAGCAGAACATTCCGTGCGTACGGTGAGCGTATTTTACGCGTTCGCATGCGTACATCCTAAACTAAGGATTCTGTACTTACAGGGTTTATAGCAGAGAAAATGTTGATTGTAAGCGCAGAATTCTGTGCCTTGGTGAAAATGTGCCTTGGTGTGTAAGTAACAAGACCAGGGGTGATAACATAGTATAAAATGACATTGATTGGGGTAATCAGCGTAAATGTAATTGGCCCCCACATAACAGATTGAAATACTGACAAGTGGTGGCGCTGTTCTGACGTACATTCGGGTGGCGACAAGCCTGCGAAGCACCGGTAAAGGTGAGGTGATTGGATCGCCTAAGGTCGCAAGGTACCTCTCGACCACAAGCACTGGGCAAGTCGCTGTATGGTTTAGGCGGTCTGAGGTAATTGTACAATCCTTTCTGCTAATTTTTGTTATGTCGTCAAAGCGGGGTAATTCGGCATATGAAATAAAACAAACAAGATGCGCAGAACTGCAAGTGTTTCGAAAAAGTGTCCATGTCTGATGTGCAGCTTAGTTAGAATGCCCGGTGCAATTAAAACTTTTCTGATTGTCGGTGAAGAGTTTAGCCTTTTTAATCCTTGCAGAGCCATAACCATGCTGCTATCTGTCAGTGAAGGCAGGCATGTCAAACTGTGCACCCATTTAACTGCTGCTGCAGCGAGGTCGGCGGTGGACTTGGTTCCGGTGGAAGAAACAGATGCGAAATGTAGAGTGAGAATTGGAATGGGTTGACCGGGAATGTGGTTATCTCTGGTTTTTATGAAGCCCATTCTCCCACTTCGTCCAAGAAGCCTTGTACTTGGTCGTAGTAGATTTGGCCTTTGCTGACATCAAGAGAGACTGCAGTGTGCTAGTGCTAGCTCAATTTGCCTCAAATCAGCAAGTATCGGCAAAAAATAGCTGGGTCATAAATATTTAAAATAAAAGTCAAGTTTCATCATATTGAAGCTAAGATAGGGATTTATTGACTTATGGATTATTATCTATTTGAACAAAATGCGGTTTAGTATTGGTTCTATGCTAAGTGCCGGCGCAGCAAGTTTTGGCTTGCTACTCGGTGGCAATAGTTATGGGGCCCCCATTCTATCGAGCGCGAAAGTTTTCTGGTCAATGGACCAATCGTCGTAATCAATAACCCTACTGAGGCTGTCTGCGATAGTGTTAATATTTCGTGGGATCCACTACGCCATTAAAAGACTATGTTGTGTTTCAAGCACAGGACGGAAATGGCTAGTAATTGCAGGTCGGGCTTTGTGCTTCCGTGTGATTTGATGAGGAGAACATTGGTGTTGTCCGTAAATCACCAGATTTGTGTGTGTGTGTGCAATTACTGCTAGATTCGAACAATATTCTGAATACGGCTGCTAATTCTCGCCATGTTGAACTGCGCAATATCTCAGATTCGGACCACATTCTGTTCGAATTCAATTTGGGGGGCATCTTGGACGTATCCACCTCAGCTAGTGTCGCTCGCGTCCAAGTAAAATACGCGGGTTGGTGTGTGTTGGAGTTTAATAGAAAAACCTGTTGTACACGTCAAGGTTTTATTTCCAGAATTTCAACTCTGTGATTGTGTGATCCGATAGGAAAAGGCAGTCGGACCATTCCACGAGGACCTAGATTCGGTAGCTCGATATGTGGCGCGTGTCATGAGGCGCATTACTTGGCCTAGTGTTACTGACATGGAAATGATCTGACCGGTGATGCTAGCGAGAGATTTTACATGGGTGGGGATGGATAACGCGTGATCTGACAGAATTTTGTCGATTGATACTTTGAGTTTGGTAATTTTGGTGAAGGGCATGGAAAAAGTCATGTGCGCAAATCTATGATCAGACCGAGGAACGTGATGCTGGTCTGAGGGTGCCAAATGCACTTCGTTTGACTTTTAATTAGCTTTTAACTAGGGTTTGTTTTACGGTGCAAGTGTTAAGATCTGTGGAAACTATGATACCGTCGTTGATGTAGGCAAACAAAGTGATTTCTTGTGCGCGCCAATGATAGATAAGCGGTCAAGTCATCAGGTAACATGCACTGGAGAGACCAAAATGGTAGGACGCGAAACAGGTAGAACTTAGTGGTGGAATTCTTAGACTTTCACAAAAACCCGAGGTATTTTTTGTGGGAAACAAAAACGTCAATGTGATGGTAGCCGGAATCGAGATCGTAACAAAAATAGTACTGATTGTGGGATAGATCTTCATATTTGAACATATTTGAACGACTGTGAGGGGGTTACAACAGTGGGGCGGACTATCGCGTTCGAGGAGGCATCGCTTTTGTAAAAGCTCGGAAATGGCTTGTTCAACAAACTCGGGGTGATCTAGAAAAGACGCATTGTTTTTTGCTATAAATGGGGTTGGATTGTTAGGAACGGGATCTTATAACCTGAATCCAAAACATCTATGACAAAACTACTGGCATTCAAAACATCTCTCCAAAAGGAAATGCGTTGTTTCAATCTACCTTGCACTCCTTCCGGTGTTTTACCGTCGACTTGATACTCCCAGTCTCTACTGCTTATTGGTTGTTCTGGATCCTTGCAGTCTTGGCTGTTGAAGTGCTCGAAGGGATGGGCATGTTGTGCGCACGTGGCCTTGGATCCTGCATTGAAAGCAGATGCGTTTGTCTTGATGGTACGTACGCACGAAAATACTGCTGACGAAAAGGAGTAGCAGTACGCATGATGGCCGCGGTCGTCTTGCTTTGATAGGGTCTGCTGCTGGTGGCTCGCTTCTTGAGGGCCGGTTTCTTGTCAGCGGCTGCCTTTTCGGCTTTTTTGATTCTCTTTTCATCTCCGGAGTCCTCAGCGAGGGTATCAGCCACGTACTCTTTGATGACACCCCAGCCGAGTTCCGATCTGTCGTCGAGTCGGATTAGCTTCTGTCGCTCTTTGGTGGCGTGTATTGCTTCCTTGAGGTTGCTCTTTGATACATCTAGGTCAAGCGTTTCAATGCTTTGAAGAGAGGTTTCAATTAAAGGTCAGCACTTTCTCGCAATGAACAAATTGCTGTTGGTTGCCTTCCCTCTTGAAGGTAAAAGTGTCAGTGAGTTTCTGATTCTTGCAAGCAATTTGACTTTTTAGTCTATAGAGTTTGTCAAATCTTGGATGGCTTGTAATATTTCTTGAATGCCGCCAACTAAGACACCAACAAGTCCCTCTATTATGTAGATCTGGCAGACCCACTGGCTCTCGGGAGGGTCCTCGCTGTCGACGAATTGCTGGGTTGAATTCATGGGGGATATTGTTGGCAATAATTGTTGAGTGAAATTCATTGCGGGTTAAAGCTGCAAGATAGTTTGTCACACAAGCAGATAGTTTGCCACACAGGCAGATAGTTTGTCACACAAGCAGATAGTTTGCCGCACCGTCAGATAGTTTGTCACACAGGCAGATAGTTTGCCGCACCGGCAGATAGTTTGTCACACCGGCAGATAGTTTGTCACACAGGCAGATACTTTGTCACACAGGCAGATACATGGAGTTTGTCACACAGGCAGATACATGGAGTTTGCCGCACCGGCAGATAGTTTGTCACACCGGCAGATAGTTTGTCACACCGGCAGATGGTTTGTCACACAGGCAGATACATGTACAGTAGTTTGCCACACAGGCAGATAGTTTGTCGCACAGGCAGATATAGTTTGTCATATCCTTGCACATATGTGCCTGGTCATTTTTTACACTGCGTAACGCGTACTTGAATTGCGTATAATGCGCAGTTGCAGGTCTCTTACGAAGATGACCGTCTGTAAGAGAGATCTATTTTCATGTGCAGTCATCGTCTGGATACCTAAAGCATGGAGCTGTTAAAGGGAGTACCTAGATGTGGTGGTAGATCTTTGCGTGTGATATAACTCACATTTTTTTAGCTTAAATACCGTCAAGCAGCTCTGTACGTATTGTCCTCGATTCCCATTAAGGTAATGAGTGTGTGGCAACATGTCCCCATTACAGGTTTTTCAAGTAAATTATTGTGAAAGTGCTTCAATCCCGTCCGTGTTTTCACCAAGCAGTTTTTCCTTCCATTGTTTGTTTTACTGCTACAATTTATGGTTTCTTTGATAAAACCAAACTAAGTGTACGTGTTTGTCCATATGTAATTGATTGCGGTTTACTTTGCCAAACCATTACCGAGATCACTGTAGACTGTAGTTAACAGAGGTAAGATGATACTTTGCCAGCTGTTGATGAAGTGTGCCTTCTTTATAGTCTGGTCGTTGAAGATGAAATATTGGTGCTACCCGGACAAAAATGGTATAAAGCTGGTTTGGGTGTCAAACGAAGCAGACTTCTGAGTAGAACAACATATCCAAAATCCGCAAAAATCTTCTTTGGGGAAACCTTTGTATAGGTATTTGAATATTTTCAATTTTTTTGCATCAATATTTTGCGTTCGAGTTTGCGCTATCTATTATCGATTAAATCACAGAACAGGGGGGGGGGGGGGGTGTTTCATAAAGAATCTAAAACAATTATCTATCAACCTATTCAAATACGAAAAAGAAAAAAATATCCCTCACAATCCCTCAATTGTGAGCTACACGAGATATAGGCACGATGTTCTTATAAATTTTTACGGAAACGAAAAGCGGACCTCGTGCAAACACTTAATAACATTCATTTAACGCTGAAGTCCACGTCTGAGATCTCGCATCGCCAAGTCACTTTTCTCGACCTCATTATCTACAAAATTAAAAGTAATATCACATCTCCAGTGTACATGTACTGTATGCTGAAATATGTTTAATCTTTACTGTATAGTAATTAGTAGGCCTAGGTACATGTACATGTAGGATGCACTTTTGGTAACATAATTGAGACGTGAAACCCACACATCTTGATGTAAGATTCAAATAAAATATTGTAACTTGCTAAAAATGTAACGTAACTAACCGTGGAATTGCCTAAATGGTGTATTTGATTAATACTAATTTTCCAAATCCTATCATAGTAGTCTGAGTATCAGACATTATACCAACTACGTGATAATGTCTGATATATCTAGACATATCAATTTTTGCAACCCTGTGTGCCAGCCAATCAGAGTTGACTATTGAAATGTGGACTAAGCTGCTGACTGGTAAATTTGGCTGCCGTGTTTTTGTAACATAACAACGGGTATAAACACAAGATGCGTTATCACGATAGAAAGCGCCTGCTGATTGGATAGAATCTTAAGGTCAAGATGAAGTCTTGTTTTGAGTAATTAATCCCCGCAGCTTGTGTAACAAAAGGATATCCCACAGGGGCGGTTCATACTTCACGCGAAAGCGAATGTGATACAAATTTGACGTCACAAAGCATTTTTCTGCGAAAATTCTGTGATGTCACAAATTCGCATTCGCATTTGCTTTCGCACCGAGTATGATGCAGGCTTTAATCGCATGAGCAAATATCATAAATTGAGATGCACAGGCAAAGTCCTGTCATCTGTTAAAAGCTAGATAAATGTACGAGGAATTATTTTAATTCTTTTTGTTTTCATTTGCAAAGCAACTAACCTTTTGAAATTTCAGCTCCGTGAGTACTGTACATTTTGTTGTTTAAATTTACCGGAAAAAACATAATATCCACCACTCCCTATAAAAAGATGTTAGGAGGCATACATGTAGATGCATACAAAATGATGTATGTTGTAAGTTATGGTTCAATCATAACATAGATACTAAAATCTAACAAGATTTCTATTCAACAATTTTTCTTTTTTGTTTTTGTTAGGTTTTTAAACTAATCAAGTATAAAAATAATAAATTGTGCAAAGAAAATGTCCCTGACATTTTGTTAATACAGGCTAACATCACTGATACCTACAAAAGATACATAAACAGTACACTTAAGTTTCTTAAGATTCTTAAAGGAAACTGCATTTTGCAGAACATTTTACAAAAAAACCTATTTTTTCAATCTACCCAGTACATCTATTTATTTACAGTTACTGAGTACTCCTCTTTTAAAATTTACTTTTTAGAGACAAAACCAGTCCTTTACACTTTCATTGTTGCGCCATCCCGATGTCAACTCTGTTATTACTCTGGCTGTTGAAACAGCAGCATAAAGCGGTCTTAAAACCCTGCCTGAATTTCTTGTATTTAAACCCATAAATGATTGGGTTAATAACAGAATTGAAAATAAACATAATATTGTAGATAGCGTTGAAATACTGCCAATCCTTAGAAGCACAGAAATTAGAAAGATTATTTTCTGTAACGTGCAAGCAGAGAAGATATAGTTGTGCTGGTGTCCACAGAATGATGAGAGCTCCCAAGACAATTGTTAGCATGCTGAGGAGACGCTGTCTAGCAGTAACAAGATCGTAGGCTGCTGCCCTTGCATGTTGCAGCTTCAGGGCTTTCACTTGTCTTTTGAGTGTGACTTGCATCTTGTAGTAAGCAATACTCATCAATGTTACGGGCAATAGGTACGCCAACAGAAATGTAAGTACACCGATCAGAATGCGAAAGACCTGGTAGTTGGTCTCCGAGCAAGCCTGATCAGGATCTTCGCTCGGTTCCATTGTAAAAATCAAAGGTACCGTTAAAAGAAACGACGTGATCCAGATTATAGCAATCAGAGTTTTCATTCGCGTTGCTTTGAGTTTTCTCGGGTACTGTAGCGGATGCACTATAGCGACATATCTCTCTAATGTTATTGCACAGAGATTGTAAGCTGATGCATACGACAAAGAATAGGGTAAATATCCACTATGCAGGAAATGGCAGGTAATAATTCTTTCACCAAAGCTTTTGGGCACATACATGTAGTCAATTAGTTTACAGTCTCCAATTATAAAACCCGAGAAGATAAACTCCAGAGACAGCAGCATATCGACGACAGCCAAGTTCACCAGCAGATAGTTGGTCATGCTGTGTAGGGATTTGACGCGTAGAATGACGAAGCACACCAAGAGATTCCCTAAGACCCCGACGAGTCCCACTATTATGTAGATCTGGCAGACCCACTGACTTTCAACGAATTGCCGGGTTGAATTCATGAGGGATGTTGTTGGCAATGATTGTTGAGAAGAATTCATTGCGGGTTAAAGCTGGCAAAAAAAATCAAAGATTCTTTAAACTATAATACACATGGCCCTAAATGATACACGATTACAATCCGTTCAAAGCGATGGGAGTTTTTGACACAAAAGTCTGTTTGTTTTTTTAACATCCAGTTACTTGTTGCTTTTGTAGTCTGCACTGAAGAGAATTTCACTGCAACTGTCATCAAAAGTAGACATAGACCTGTCTTCTCTATTATGCACACCATGTATTCAGCTATAAATTCTCACTTGTACTCCAGTGTAGTAGGAAATGCTTTGCTGATTATATTGATGTACAGTACCGGTACCCAGTAGTATGCTCACTGTAGGCAAACGAGTCAAATGACACTCGGTGTGATAATAACCTACATGTATGTACTAAAGTCAGCGTCTTTTCTTACTCAGAACTGGATAATTTTGGTTGAATGAAAGCCACAATACGAGTTAATGAGAAAGGCAAATAACTTGCCTGTCTTGCTGTCATTTATGGAGCTGCCATCTTGAATGCACCGTTAATCCCTAGGTTGTGTGGAAAATTATATTACAATTGAAGGATTCAGAACTGTCAGGGTTAACCCAAATGCATCAATTTTCATTAGCGAGTCAATGTGATAATTATGTGCTGCTGAAGGTGAGGGATTATAATTTCAAAAGAGACTAAGGAACACAAATAGGAAAATTTGAATGTTAAAAAATTACTGGACGCAGCTGATAATCCTCGGCTGTATGAATTCAATGGAGACATTGGAACTAGGGTTTTGAATAGGCCTAATTACTGAAACGTGATACCTCAATATATCGTATATACATGCTTGGCAACGTCGACGTATATTCACTTGTGTATGCCATACATGTCAGTCATGTATAACCGTCCTCCGCAGCGCTAGCGGGTAACTTTTGGCGTAAATACTTGTAAACTGCAACAACCAAGGAAACTTTGGCAGCGTATATACACGTCCTACGCGGACTTAAACTGCTGTGTCTGACGGATTAACACGTAATCCGTGTAGGCCTATAGTAAATTAAGTAAATTATTTAGTTGGGCCTTGCTTGGGACGTGTTTATTCGTCTCTCATTTGTTTCCGATTGTGTGTACGTTGATGGCTAATAACTCCAATTCTTTTTATGTGCGATCGCACACTGGACACACTAGATTGTCGGGGGGGGGGGGGGGTGGTGGTGGTGATGGTGGTGGTGGGGGTTGTGGTGATGGTGGTGGTGGTGGTGGTGGTTGGGAACGTAGCTGGGAAACAACTGGCTGACGAGATTTCCGTTGCTGTTGTTTCAGCTCAGCCTCCCTGATGCGTCGGGCTTCGTAGCTTGATGCACCTTCATGGGAAGATCTTCGCCATGCCGTCCGATCCTGGGCATGTTCTTTCCAGCTACTCACATTGATGTTGCATTGCTTCATGGCTGCTTTAAGACAATCCTTGTATCTTTTGAATTGTCCACCAGCAGATCTTTTGCCTAATGTTAGTTCACCATAGAGTATTTTCTTGGGTATTCGATCATCAGGCATTCGTAGTACATGACCTGACCAGCGAAGCTGAGCTCTCATGATCAGAGCACCTACACTGGGCAATTCCGCTCGCTCAAGGACATCAGTGTCAGGGACCTTGGATTTGCCATATGATGCGTAAAATCTTGCGCAAACAGGAAAGGTTGATGATTCAGCTTTCTGATGTTGCGGCTGTAGGTTGTCCAAGTTTCACAGGCATAAAACAATAATAATACAATATAATGCGTTAATAATACAGCCATAATGGCACCAATGCAATGCCAACATTGTCCTTGACAGAATTTCAGGTATTTTTGTACGTAAACTCCTAGATGAATGGTATTAATGACCGAGTTGAAACTAAACAAACAATAAGTAATTATTCTGAAGTACTCGTAGCCTTTTGAACCACAGAAGGGAAATGAACCTTCATCTGTCCGATTCAAACAGAGAAGAACCCACATCACTTGGTGCCCATGGGATGATAATTGTAGGCATTATGGCCAGACGCTGTCTAGCAATCAAAAGACTGTGCTGCCCTTCCGTGCCACTTTTAGTCGCCTAAGTATGAACCTGATAATGCTATTTTGTAGATTGGGGAAAGACGTGAGAAATACGCTGTGACTTCGAAATGTTCCAATATGGCGACCAGCGTGGCGAAGAACGACGAAGTGATAAAGTAGCTGAGTTTTCTCCAAAAATACGTTAAATAAGGAAATGCCGATATACGATTATAAATAAATAAATACACTTTCATGATTAATTTGGTAGTAAGAATATTAAATTCCCACAGCAGAAACGCTCTGAGATTTAGCATTAAATTCGACCTTTCCTTGCTTTTCGACTAGTGTCTTGTTTAATTGCTGTACGTGGTTATGGGATGCCCCATGAGAACCTTATTCATACCGGGATTACCAGTATCTACTTGTAATTAATTGCATATGAATTAGGCTCATTTGCATAATAAGGTCTGGAACCCCCATGTTTCTTATTTTCAAAGAAAAGGTCTATACACATATTATTTGTGCCAAGTTTCATGTGGATTACCTGGATGTGATCGTAAATTAATTCAGCAATAAATTCAATCATGTGAAATAGTTTCTTTTTTTTAATGAGGCGTGACAGCAAAGACAACCTAATCAGACAAAGGGATTTTTATCTTGCATAATTATATTTAAATAATCTAATTTTTTTCCTCCAACTATTTTAGGTTAAATAATTTAGTTTTTTTAATATTGAATACCAAATTATTTGAAAATGAACAGCCGTAGGTCATTTGCATGTTGATGCAAAATGTGATATCTTGTACTGAATTAGTGCTGTTTATTCAGAGTAAATTCAGATACATGTACAGTAGCATCGTATTTATGACATTATTTGGCCAAAGTTACACGTTCTACCCCCAACCACAGCCCGTTTTACGATTTTTTTTAGGACGGGGCAGGACGTTTTGAGAACTAGTTTGGTGTGATGGAAGCATAATGGACAACTTTGCTAGTTGGGCCTTAATTGCCTTTTTTACAGATTTTTACAAATTGCAATGAATGTCCGGTCATTTCTGCCGTCAATGTCCATCTCGTCTTTAACCCGTCCGCAGATCCGGTAAAATTGCCGGTTCACCTCGTGCGAACAACGTTTCCAAGCAGTCCAAGCCCATCCGTAGTCTGTTTAAACCCGTTCTGAACTTGTTCTACCTCGTTCCTAATACGTTCTAACCCATGCTAACTATTTCTTAACAAGACCACTTCGTTCCCAGACAGTTCACCTCGTTCTCGCCACGTCCTCATCTTGTCCTTAGTGCGTCCTGGCCCGATGGCTATAAATACCCAGCGCGTTTTTGCCAGTCCTCATTCGCGTTTGCCGCTTCAACCTGTGCAGATCAACACAATCGACATTTACGAGCATCATGCCTCCAAAGAGGAGTAGATCGGGAAGACGGGCCGTGGGAAAGCAGCTAGTATATACTACTACCCGAAGATCCCGAAGCCCCGTCCCTAGTAGGATCAAAGTACGGCAATTCCGTTTCTAGTACGTCCCTCTCGTTTTAAGTACGTTGTCACTCCATCTAATTGCAGAACGGGATGGCCGCCCGAAAATTTTAAGTAGGCTCAAAGTTCTGGAGCACCCTTCCCGTCTGAGCCCGTCTGAGCCCGTCCATGAAGTTCGTAAACAGTTGCTACTACATGTACGTCTACTCCATTCGCACACAGTTTGAGCCCGTTTGGCAACATTTTCAAGAACGTAGTGAGGTGCGATGGGGGCATTATAGTTGCATTACAGTCATCATTGATAGATTGATCTTGGTATAGAAACGGTATCTTTCTTCATCAATCATAATTTTGCTATAGTGGTTTTTAAATGAAATTGTGTTGATAAAGAACAGATTTTCTTCTGCTTGTAATTTTACTGTAACATTATTGTGCGTGGTTTGTTTGCTTTTTGGAATTAGGGAGAAGGGTTGGTCTTGCTCTTGATTTTATTTTAGTTTATAATTTAATTAGGTGTTTGTTGGTTTTTGGTGGTTTTTTTTGGGGGGGAGGGTTGTTAAGGTAGTATACACCATTTGCAAACATAAACAAAAACAACTACTGAATTATTATGAAATACCTCACTTGACTGTTAGTGAATAACTGTCTCAAGCATCATGTGAAATTACGGAACCTGATGTGATGTGGTTTTCAAGAAAAGTGGAATTCTGCCGGCCGGTAATCTTAAAAACAACTGCCTCCAATTAATGTTTAATTTGTCTGAAGAAAGTCAAAGAATCAGACTGCAAGAACAGCCCTTTTTTTCTTGGTTTTTCTAGCTTCTGTGAACACAAAACTTTACACAGGTCACCGTCACAATATTTAATGTAAAATATAAATCCCCTAACCCATCCATTTTTGAAAATTACAGCAAAAGCAAATGGGCAATTCCACGATAAAGTGGACCAATTAAAAAACAAAAAAACTGTACTATCTTTAGAACTACAAGCATCACAACAACAAGTGTGGAATCAAATTAAAGAGGACAACAAGATCTTCATTTGAGTATAAAAAGTCTACTTAAGTTTCTTAATATTCTTCAAGCAAACTGCATTTTGCAGAACATTTTACAATGAAAATAAGTTTTCCAATCTACCCAGTACATCTATTTATTTACTGTTACTGAGTACTGCTCTTTAAATTTAATTTGTAGACGAAACCGGTCCTTTACACTGTTATTGTTGCGCCATCCCGATGTCAACTCTGTTATTTCTCTGGTTGTTGAAACAGCAGCATAAAGCTATCTTAAAACCCTGCCTGAATTTCTTGTATTTAAACCTATAAATGATTGGGTTAATAACAGAATTGAAAATAAACATAATATTGCAGATAGCGTTGAAATACTAGTAATCCTTAGAAGCACAGAAATTAGAAAGATCATTTTCTGTAATGTGCAAGCAGAGAAGATATGTTTGTGCTGGTGTCCACAGAATGATGAGAGCTCCCAAGACAATTGTTAGCATGCTGAGGAGACGTTGTCTAGCAGTAAAAAGATCGTAGGCTGCTGCCCTTGCATGTTGCAGCTTCAGGGCTTTCACTTGTCTTTTAAGCGCGACTTGCATCTTGTAGTAAGCAAGACTCATCAATGTTACGGGCAATAGGTACGCCAACAAAAATGTAAGTACATCGATCAGAATGCGAAAGACCTGGTAGTTGGTCTTCGAGCAAGCCTGATCAGGATCTTCGCTCGGTTCCATTGTAAAAATCAAAGGTACCGTTAAAACAAACGACGTGATCCAGATCATAGCAATCAGAGTTTTCATCCGCGTTGCTGTGAGTTTTCTCGGGTACTGTAGAGGATGCACTATAGCGACATATCTCTGTAATGTTATTGCACAGAGATTGTAAGCTGATGCATACGACAAAGCATAGGATAAATATCCACTTTGCAGGAAATGGCAGGTAATAATCCTTTCACCAAAGCTTTTGGGCACATAGTCAATTAGTTTACAGTCTCCATTTATAAGACCAAAGGATATCAAAATCAGACACAGCAGCATATCGGCGACAGCCAAGTTCACCAGTAGATAGTTGGTCATGCTGTGTAGGGATTTGACGCGAAGAATGACGAAGCACACCAAGAGATTCCCTGAGACACCGACGAGTCCCTCCGCTATGAAGAGCTGGCAGACCCACTGACTCCCAGGAGGGTCCTTACTGTCAACGAATTGCTGGGTTGAATTCATGAGGGATATTTGTGGCAATGATTGTTGAGAGAAATTCATTGTGGGTTAAAGCCGCAAGAAAGTTTGTCACACCGGTAGATAGTTTGGCGCACCGGCAGATAGTTTGTCACACCTGCAGATAGTTTGGCGCACGGGCAGATAGTTTAGCGCACGGGCAGATAGTTTAGCGCACCGGCAGATAGTTTGTCATATCCTGGCAGATAATTGTCACAAAATCCTGTGCCTGGGTCCGTTAATTTTTCACACTGCGTAACGCGTACTTGATTGTGTATAATGCGCAGTTGCAGTTCTCTTACGAAGATGACCGTCTGTATAAGAGAGATCTATTTCCATGTGCAGTCATCGTCTGGATACCTAAAGTATGGAGCTGTTAAAGCGAGAGTGTCCAAAATTACTGCATTGTATCGTTCTTGCACAGCATTGCATTGAGGATGATAAGCTGAGGTATTCAATTTGTTTGTTTGCATAATACGGCAAACTTCTAGAACGATCTTACTCAGGAAATTTGTTCCTCTATCACTCAGCAATGTATTTGGACACCCATGTTCACACACAATATAGTCAAAGAAAGCCCTGGCAACGGTAGGTGCGTCTATTGTTTTTAGAGGTACCAATATGGGCCATCTTGTGCAGTGGTCAGTAAAACATAGGACATATCTGTTACCATAAGTTGTAATAGGTAAAGGGCCTAATATATCAACACTGACCCTCTCAAACGGTCCTGGAACTTTCATGTTCACCAAAGGGGCTAATACTTTGTGCCTATGTGTCTTTCTCTGTGAGCAAGAAATGCAAGATCTAACCCAATTGTCAACATCTTTGTACATCCCTTTCCAGAAATATCGCTGTCTGATTCTACTGTAAGTTCTTTGGAACCCAAAGTGTGCTGCCAATACATGGTCATGGCAACTGTTCAATACAATATTTATATAAGACAATGGTACATACAACCTAGTGACATTTCTTTCCGGTACACTGCGTTTGGCTGGAGTATGCCAAATATGATACAATAAATCATTATGAGAATAATATTGACTTGACTGGAGGAGCAAATTTCGAGCTTTAGTGGTATCTTGCGGTAATTCATCTTTTTGTAAATACTTTAACATTGGACCTGCAAATGTATCCACTTTCAAAGCATCTTTGAAATTGTCTAAGTTGATTTCCTCCAGAAAAGTAAAATTCTCATGTCTAACTGAACCATTGTCATTCTTTACACGTTTACCATATTGGTAACGTAAATTCTTGATTTCATTCACATTAGTAGAGGATGCTTGTGTGTCTATCACATCTACCGATTGCTCTATGACATCATCGGCTATGTTATCTAGATCCGTATTCTGCCAAACAGGATTCAATGTTACAGAAGTGGCAATTTCAGAATGACATTGATTGCAATCAGTACAAGTCTCAATCGGTACATAATTAAGTCGGCTAAGGGCATCTGCATTAGCATTATTACGTCCTCGGACGTGTACAACATCAAACGTATAGGATTGTAGTTTTAATGCCTATCTAGCTAAACGACCTGTAGTATGTCTATTATTGAATATCCATTTTAATGCACAATGGTCCGTAACTACAATAAATTTGACACTGTGTTGCAAGTACGGGGCGTATTTCTTTACACCTTCAACTACTTCCAATGCCTCCAATTCCGTGATGGTATAGTTACGTTCGGCGTTATGTAGGGCTCTACCTCCATAAGAGATAACTTTTTCGATGCCATTTTGTTTTTGAGCTAGGATAAATCCTAAACCCTTGCAACTCGCATCTGTTTGCAGGATGAATTCTGAGCCGTCATAAAATGGATAGGCCAACATTGGTGGCTCTAATAATTTCCGTTTCAGGGTTTCAAAAGCATTTTGACAACTGCTGTTCCAAACAAACGGTACATTCTTGCGGGTAAGATTAGTGAGGGGTTCCGCAATTCTACAGAAATCCTTGATAAACTTGCGGTAATAGCCTACAAAGCCTAAAAATGAACGTACTTCGGCTACCTTGGCAGGAATTGGGTAATTTCTCACTACGTCAAGTTTAGCTGGATCTGTTGCTATTCCATTTTCACTCACTACATGCCCCAAGTATTTTACTTTCTTTTGACAAAATGTACATTTCTTGGATTTCAATTTGAGACCAGATTCTCTTAATCTGTTAAAAACTTGTTTAACATGTTGCAGGTGTTCCGAGAATGTATTGCTAAAAATTATTAGATCGTCTAGGTACACAAGAACAAATTTCCAATTTAAACCTCTTAGAACTTCTTGCATGGCTCTTTGGAACGTAGAGGGTGCATTGTGCAAACCAAAAGGCATACAATTGAATTCATAAAGGCCATCTTGTGTGATGAAAGAAGTCTTGGACTTAGAATTTTCTTCAACATCAATTTGCCAATATCCAGAAGCTAAATCCAAGGTGGTAAAATATTTTGGTTTTGCAGAGCCTAGACAGTCCAAAGTGTCATTAATATTTGGCAAAGGAAAATTGTCTCTTGCCGTAATTTGATTTAATTTCCGAAAATCGATTGCAAATCGATATTCATTAGTGCCTGCTTTTGGAACAATGCAAACTGGAAAACTCCAGCAGCTGGTTGACTCTGATAACACCTTGTTGCAACATATCTTGTACATGTCTTCTAATTTCTGCCTGCATATGCGGAGAATTTCTGTATGGTCGTGATCTAATCGGAAGGTGATTACCAGTATGTATTTCATGTTTAATACCTGAATACCGACCACGTGGACTATTACTAGTCTGAAAAATATCTTTATATTCAGCAATCAATTGCTTAATTTCCACGATTTCTGATGGGTTCATGTGGTCTGTATTCAAATTAACTTGAGACAATATTTCTTTCACTACTGTATCGTTATTATTTAACTCGTCAACCTGCTTTGAAGTAGTATTTACATTATTTATAACTTCACTTTCCAGTGTTGTGAAAGGTTGAATAATGTTGTCATCAAATAATGTAAATATACCAAGCTTAGTACGAGAATACAGTACAATTGGTTCATCAGTTACATTCATAACTAACACATTGATATTTCCTTTGTTATCAATTACTTCAGAGGCAGTGTTTGCGACTAAGATACCTAATGCTGTTACACGTCGACCACCTTGACAAAGACCAACCGTTAGATACGGAAGTAGATTGGATAACCTAGCACGGACTACAGATTGTGATTTAGGTGGAATCTCCCGTTTCTCTATTACTCTTATTTGACTTTTTATTTTTAATCCAAGTCTACGAGATCCACAATCAATATTAGCACGGTTATCGTTCAGAAATTTAGAACCTAGAATAATATTTGTACTAAGGTTCTGCGCAACGTACAATGGTGTCAAAAAGATAGTTCCTACAATACACATAGGCAAGGCAATAAAACCTGTTATGGTCATATCAGAACCATTTGCCGCACGAACAGCTTTTAAACAAGACGAGGTATCTTAGAGCATTCATTTGGCAAATTAATACATAGCCAATCATGATCGATTAGATTAATTTGTTTTGCTCCTGAATCAACTAGACATTTTACTGATACATTGTTAATAGTAGCTTCAATAGTATAATCGTGACTCAAATCTGTTTCAATATATTCAGAATAGTTAGTTTCTCCTGACATGACGTTTTGTCTAAATTTGCGAGAACTACTTTTGGTCGGTGTCGCATATTTCCCTGATGGGGAATTACGGTTAAAATGTTCATTCTTTCTTTTTACCCCATCTATATGTTTTTGAACATATTTCTTTACATACTGCTTGTGAGAGACATAAGATGGGTCAACTAGTTTAAAGGAGTACCATCTTCATGAATTCTAGCATAGCACTTTCGCCATCTATGTCCAATTCTATTGCACCTATGACAACGAAATGATGGTCTCTGATTTACACGAGAATACTGAGGCGTGTACGGTTGTCTGTAGGACATAGGCCTATCATTTGGAAGATATGATCTTTGCTGATTTTTCTCCAATTTATCTAGTCTGTCAACAGTATTAACCATAAGTTCAGACAGCTGATTAACCGAAGTTTGCAAAGCATTGTTTTGCATCGCATTGATAACTACCGGTTTAACACTAGTATTAGTGGGCAAATTATTATTGGCCGTTTCATTAACAGCTACAGCAAGTCTGGCCGCATCAAGTGCATCATTGAACGTTTATGGTTGTTTTGCAAATACGAAAGCTCTTATTGAAGGCTTTAATCCCCTAACAAATAAGGACAACCGTTCAGTGTCAGTCTTCTTCAATTGATTACACCACCGTATTATGTCAGTCACATAACTATCCAACAATTCTTCTGAATTCTGTTTTTTAGCTAATAATTTTGTTTCAATATTCCATTTCCATGCATCACCTTCAAAATTATGCTTGAGTAATTCTATAATTTTATCCACGGAATCTTTTTGATCAACTGAAACTGAATCCAAGAATACCCGAGCATTTCCATGAAGTCTAGTCTTAAATGCTAGAATCAATTTGGCATCAGTATAATCTCGTAATTTAGCATAATCCATGAATGTGGAATGAAAAGTTTCTATATCGTCATCAGGATTTCCTGAATAGCTAATTGTACATGACGACATATCATATTTAGAAGCCATGATTAATTTTGAATCGGAGGAATTTGTATCTACTGATGAAGAGTCCTCATTTGGAGGGATCTTTTCCGAGTTTTCCTCTTTAATCATCAATTGATACAAATTCACAAATTCAAAGCTTCAGCTAGCAATACTAGACAAAATACAATAAACAAATTATATATAATAGAAAACACGTGCGCAATTTTTTTTTTTCCTTTACGAGGAAACAGTTGTGTTCTCTTAATCGAACAAACTAATTTGTATCCGTCTGAATCACCATAGACAAAACATCACATTGACAGAATCACCATTGACATACACATGACAGTTTAAAGGCTTACCTAACAAAAAATGAAAATAAAAAGAGGTAAGGGCACTCCCTATACATTATCAAAGCATCCATTTTAGAAAATGAATAAAACGGATCTTCCACCATGTGTTATACCGACCCTTATTGTTTAATTGGAACTTTGTATTTGACCGGGCGTTAGGGAATTAGCAGATAGAGCAGTACCGGTTTCCTGAGTTCTGAATGTCAATTGAACAACTGAAATAACACGAATTGAAAAGGAATGGTTTCTATACTACAACTTCGGCTTTTATTTTAAAGTTATATTCTAACGGAAAATGTACAATTATTTACTTACTGCGTGTCAGGAAACGTCCCTAATTGCCATATCTAATATCTTACCCTTCTTGTCCCTATACTGTAATGTACAACAGTCCCTACATAATGTGGATGAACCCAGTTCCCTGTGTGATGTGAACCCGCTTGAGACCCGTCACGGAGTGCGACGTGTTCACATCCGATCTCCTTTTTAAAGGATCCTGAATAGAGGAGACGCCTCATGATCAGGCCATATCGAACCATAGGGCAGCTCTATAGAAACGACAAGCTGAGATCACAAAGCGTTCCCATTCCCGATTAAAATTCCTTAAATTAGTTACTATACAACCAACAACATGTAAGAAAACAGGAGTATAAATTCATTTCATTCATAGATTAAAATTCCCTAAATTGTTGGGTTGCTGTTAATACAACCCACAACAGGTGAAACCCAGTGACAATAAATCGCCACAACAATACCAACTGGTAGACTTTCAAGGTTATCTACGATGTGATTTTTCACGGCGAAACCAACACCAGCTTCGTGATGTTCATCGCTGGGACGACCAATCCAGAAAAAGGTGTAACCAGCACCAAGTTCTTTAAGATGACCTTTCTCAGCAAAACGCGTTTCACTAAGTGCTGCTATATCAATGTTGTATCTGGCAAGCTCTCTGCCGACGAGTGCAGTTATTCGTATTAGTATATTGGGGGCATCACAAAGAGTTCGCACATTCCATGCTGTATCATACTAAAGTTATAGCACACAATATTGTTTTAACCTTTACATGATAGGCCTAGTCTTTAGTTGTAACAAACCAAGCTATGAATAGTTTTTTGGACATCGGGGATTTCTCAGATTTATTTCCGCAAACGATACCTCTGAGACGGGGTTCTGGTTTACCCATAAAGATGGCTCAATAGCCAACTTTTCCGAAATTTTCGAAACGAAAGTTAAACAACCAGCAGAAGTTATGGGAAAAGGGACTTTGAAGTGTAAAGGTAAAAACAAAATGTCAAAAACTGTATACAGGGCGTTGCCACTACGTCCACGCCCAATGAACCATGGCAAGGGTTAAAACAACACCTTAATACAAGCAATGAAAATGGGCTTTGCCCAATTCACAAGGGAATTCATTCAGGCGACTAATAACAAAGGAAAAGAATGCAAGCGTATCTCCTCGAGCACCAATGTGCCCGAGCAGAAAGCCAAACGGCTGAAATCAGTCGTGGTTGTTCCAAACCAAGCAGATTCTGATGAAACAGAAGCTGAACTGAGACGCCTGTTCTCTGAGGATGAACAAAATGGCTCGTCAAGTGACGATCTTTTGGGTGATGTCCAACAGAAGTATGAAGCAGATGATAAGATTGGACCCAAAGTTGTCTGATGATAAACTGTCTGAAAACAGTACCAATCTAATAAAAACGAAAGTGAACCCAGAAATATGGGTGCTTCTCAAGCCTAGTATCCGGACCCGGGACTTAAAGTTCTTGAGAGTTCAAAAATTGCTTGTTTCAGCATTTGTTCCTCTACTGCAACTAACAAATTAGTTGCTAACAAAGCAAGGTGTCAAAGTAGAGGTAAAACTAGCTACGGACACTATAACTTTAATGACTAATTCCAACATTGAGCTAAACTTGAGACGTATAGGGAACTAATGCGTCCCGATCTCAATACACAGTACCAGCGCCTCTGCGCTCCTTCGGTCCCAATTACCAAACTTCTTTTGGAGGCCAAACTGACCAAAGCAGTTCAGGACATAAAAATAACCAACAAAGTTGGAAATAAACTTGTTCATCAGGCTGATGGACGTAATAAAAACTTTGGGTATAGACATTACTCAGGCCGTTTAATGTCGGCAAAAAAGTACAACCAACTCACTCCCATCCCTACCAAGGGAACCGACCGGCAAAAAGCAGCCACAGCCGGGGACGAGGATACAGGCTGGGCCAAAGCACAGTGACACGCCCGTAAATGCGCCAAGTTCTTCCAGCATAGCACAGATTAGCACATTAATGCTGAAATCAGTGCAGCTAAAGCAAGCTCATTCATTGCAGGAAGAATACACAATTATTCTTCATCATGGAGTAAAATTACTGCTCTATTTTGAGCATAGTAAAAGGACTCAAAATTGAGTTCGAATCCACATCGAGACAAATGTTCATACCAAAGCAATATGACTTGAATGACTTTGAACAACAAATTGTTCAAGGAAGTTGATAAGCTCCTTGCAAAAGTTATTGAGAACAATTCACATGAACCAGAATAATTCTTGTCAAATATATTTTTGCGGCCGAAGAAAGACGGTACATAATGAACGATATTGAATTTAAAGTCGTTAAATACAAATGTGAAATACCATCATTTTAAGATGGAGACTTTACAGTCTGCCATATATTTAATGACAAAAAGGTTGTTTTATGTCATCAATTGACCTAGGAGACGCCTATTATTCAGTGCCGATTGCAAATGAACATAAAAAGTATCTGAAATTCCAATTTGGTGATACCCTTTATCAGTACACCTGTCTCCCAAATGGGCTTGCTTCTGCTCCACGTTTATTCACAAAATTAAAGAAATGATTATACTCGGTTCTCAGAAGCCAAGGGCTTCAATCAGTTGCATACATTGATGATTCCTTATTGTTTGGAAAAACTTACGAGGAATGTTACAATAATACGGTGGCGACAAAACAACTTATGGCCCAAGCAGGCTTCATAATTCACGACACAAAGTCAGTTTCTATTCCAGTACAGGAAATGACTTTCCTTTATTTATTCCATTTCTTTACCCAGGGTGTGCCCAAACAGTTTAAAACTGGTTTTCATTGGGGCCCTGCATACATCATCAAATAAAATAACAGTACATATTATAAATACAAGGATATTACAGGAATTCTAAACATTAATACTAATTCTGATTTACGAGATAGGCGAAAACCCGCCAAATAAAAAAAACTTTTAGGTGAAAAATAAGAAGGGGAAATTCCTATCCGGCTCCACATTATAGTGGCAACCAAGTTCTAACTCCGTAGATCAGCGCAATTGGCATAATATCTAACACTCAGATGGCATGTCGGAGCTCTGATTTAAATGTGCTTAATGAGTCCAATGTTCGCAATTGTTCGGGCAGATTATTCCAAATATTTGCACCACTCACAGCGAAACTTGTGGCGTAGCATTCTTTTTTGGCGAAAGGAACTTTCAGTGCCGTGTGGGTTGATTGCCTTGTTTTGCGAATTACTGTAAGTGGTTTGAAAATATTTGTCATGTACAAAGGAGTCATTTTGTTGATACTTTTGAAGACAAGAATAGCCTTTTTTGACTTGACTCTTTTTGAAAGGGGCCCAATTAAGACGAGCAAACATATCCTCTGAAGGGGTGAGGAAGGTACATTTAAGGATTATACGCGCGGCTCTTTTGAGACATTTGTTTAACATATTATCGTGAGATATGTACCTTCCTCCCCACACAGTACAACAATACTCTAATGTTGGCATAACTAGACTTACAAATAGTGTGTGCAAGCTGTTCTGAGGAATACAATCACGGATTCTTCTTAGTATACCTAATTTAGACACCACATTTTTTCTTACGTATTCGACATGTGGGCCCCAACTTAATGCTTCATCAATAATTACACCCAAACATTTATAAGACTTCACATTTTCAATACGACTACCAGCAATGCATACATTTAAATTAACATTAGATATTTTCTGCCTAGTACCAATAAGCATGCATTTGGTTTTGGTGGCATTTAAAGCTAGCTTGTTTCTTCCGCACCAGTTGTGAAAACTAGTAAGAGCTGTATTTAAGCTACTTTCCATTATATTAATGTTGGAGGAGCTACACGTTAATGTGGAGTCATCTGCATACATAAATAAGTTGCAGTTTGGGGCAATACAAAATGGAAGGTCACTAGTATAAACAATGAATAAAAGTGGACCTAGGCTTTGTGCTTAACTCGAATGATATGTCAATTTCCCCGACATCACAGGAAGCTGAAAAGCTAAAAGAAAAATGTCAAAACTTGTTTATAAAAGAATCTGTGCTTATACGAGAAGTGGCTCAGATTATTGGCATACAGGGACCTATTCACAAAGCATCCGCACGCTTTAACGGATCCGTTAAGCCTCCGTTATGGTTTGCGCCAGATTCACGAAGTATCCGCATAATAGCGCATCCGCAAAACACGTCCGTAAAAGATCAATTGTTTTGCGGGAACTCCAGCGTTCCCGTAAAAGCTTACGGATCTCCGCATAGCGCTAACATGAAATGGCTGCAGTGTTCGTGGTTCTGCTGGAGGAGGAAAACAGGCGTACTTTTCGCCGCCAGCGAGTATTTCGTGATAGGTTACAGCCACTGGACATTTACGACGAGACAAAATAAGTATAATATTGTAACGTAGATTTTTCCTGGGGTCGACACAACACACAAGAAAGGATTTTGACACAAGTGTTCCGTGATTTCCGTTGAATCTCTGCCGTTTATTGTGTACTCTCGCCTCAAAACACTGACATGAAGCTCACACAATCACGCGGTCTCTAGAACTGGTCTGAACCGGTTCGGCGTATGCGCGATCCGGGGACGGGTTTCCGGAGCGCACCAGCAGGAGCCACCAGGGCGACCCCACCACCGTGGAATCGATCCAGCACCCCCTACCGGCCATCCGGCACGGACGCTACACAGCCCCCCACGAAGACCTTGTTTGCTCCCAAACAAAACGGTGGGCGCTGTTGCCGCACACCCGGCTAACCGCCCCGGAAAGCGCATAACGCCAACAATTAACACAACAAAAAATGGTTAAAGTTCCCGTCTAGGAGGTGGGAGGTGGCCGCCGGATGACACCGTCCGTGTCCAAACGCATCCACGTCCACTCCAGTAGAGCTCCACCCGACACCCGGCCGTCAAGACTCGGGGCTGCCCACGCCATTGGAGCGTCGACATCGGAGGAGGCGTCGGGGGCTCCGTCTGCGTCCCTCCTTCCGCCCGAGCTGGCGGGGAGGGGGCTGGCGGTGCTGCTTCCTTCTGGGTGGCGAGAGCGGTGTCCGTGTTCCTGTTGTCCTGACCAACGGCCCGGGGGCGCCGAGGTAGCCTCTCCTGGTCCTGGCTTGGCTGGCTGGCCGGCTCGTCCCGTTCCGTGCAAGGAGGCCGGGAGGGCCGCTCCGAGTGGAGGTGGTCCCCCGGCTCCCCCGCTGGAACTGGGTCCCGTCGTCTCTTGGCCGGGGGCGGTGATGCGGGACTGGAAGCGGCTGGGTGATCCCGCCTGCCGTGGGAAAGGTTGGGGCTCCCCTGTCGGAAGAGGCGAGGCGGAGAAGGTCATCGGCCGGCGGGATTGCTGAGCTCTATCTCGTCGACGCTAGGATGAATCTCTAGGGCGTCCATCTCTGCCATCACCCCGGCAACCAGCCCCTCCCGGCAGTACCGATGGTGACGTCCCCGGATGTCGTCTCTGTAGAACCGCAGTCCGCAGCCCAGTTCGCACGCGTACGGGCGCTCCTCGTGGAGCTTCTCGCACGCGGTGCGGATGTGCCTGCGGCGGTTGCTGCTGCGGGTGAAAGCCTTCCCACAGTGGGGGCACATCACGGGAGCCTCCGCAACGGGTGGAGACGCTTCCGCCTCCAGCACTTCCGACGGTAGTTCCTCCTCATCCGACTGGTCATCCCAGTCCCCTGGCGGCCCCGCCGAAGGAACCCAGGGCTCTGGGCTAGATGCTGATGATGGCTGCCCGCCTAGAGGCGGCTGTCCTTCCTCTGTGACTCGGCTGGGCTCCACCTGCAGCCCGTCTCCACCAGTCCACCTGGGCGTCACCTAAGTACGACTTTAGCCGGTTGAAATGGTCCACCTTGGCCTTGGCGCGAGGCGACCTCTGGATCCGGTAGGTGACGTCGTCGGTCCTCTTCAATACCACGAAAGGCCCGTCCCACCAGCACTGCAGCTTGGGCGTGCGACCCACATTCTTGGACAAAGTCAGTTTCTATTCCAGTACAGGAAATGACTTTCCTTGGCTTTGTGCTTAACTCGAATGATATGTCAATTTTCCCGACATCACAGGAAGCTGAAAAGCTAAAAGACAAATGTCAAAACTTGTTTATAAAAGAATCTGTGCTTATACGAGAAGTGGCTCAGATTATTGGCATACAGGGACCTATTCACAAAGCATCCGCACGCTTTAACGGATCCGTTAAGCTTCCGTTATGGTTTGCGCCAGATTCACGAAGTATCCGCATAATAGCGCATCCGCAAAACACGTCAGTAAAAGATCAATTGTTTTGCGGGAACTCCAGCGTTCCCGTAAAAGCTTACGGATCTCCGCATAGCGCTAAAATGAAATGGCTGCAGTGTTCGTGGTTCTGCAGCACCGGCGCCGTGGTCAACGCGTCCTTCAGATGTTCGAACGCTGACTGGCAAGCGACCGACCAAGAGAACATTCTCTGGCTCTTGGTGGTCAGGGCGGCGTGGAGGGGGCGGGCAATCTCGGCGAGGTTCACGATGAACCGCCTGTAGTAGGAGGCGAGGCCCAGAAAACTCCTGACTTGGGTCAGGTTCGCGGGTTGCGGCAAGCTCCTGATGACCGCGACCTTCTCCGGGTCGGTCCTGACTCCGTCGGCTGACACGAGTTGGCCCAGGAAGGACACCTCCTTCTTGAAGAGGCTACACTTCTTTGGCTTGAGTCTTAATCACTCGGCCCGGAACCGTTCCAGGACTACTGCCAACCTCCTCTGGTGCTCTTCGAAGTCCGTCCCCCACACGATCACGTCGTCCAGATAAACTACCGCCACTTGCCACTGCAGTCCCTTCAGCACCTGTTCCATCAGGCGCTCGAACGTCGCTGGGGCGTTACACAGCCCGAACGGCATAACGGTGAACTGGTACAGCCCGTTCTGCATGCCGAAGGCCATCTTCTCCCGGTCCGCTTTCTCCATCCCGACCTGCCAGTAGCCGCTGGCCAGGTCGAGGGTACTGAACCACTTTGCTCCGCTTAACGCGTCAAGGTTATCCTCGATCCTGGGGATGGGGTATGCGTCCTTGATTGTCACCTCGTTGACCCTCCGGTAGTCCACGCAGAAACGGACAGTCCCGTCCTTCTTCCGGACCAACACCACTGGCGACGACCAGGGGCTACAGGAGGGTTCCACCACGCCATCCTGCAGCAATCGATGTACCTGTTGGTCTTGTGGAGCGGCAACCTCCTGGGTAGTTGGCGAATAGGCATCGCGTCTCCCGTATTGATGGCGTGTCTGGTCAGTTCCGTGTGCCCAAGTACGGTTGAGGTCCGCCGCTCCTCGCTCCAGTAGGTCTTGTAGGTGAGGAGGAACCTCCGGCCGTGCGTCCACCGGAGCACGGCCGGCGACAGACCCTCGCCGTCCCTCCTCCAGCTCCATCACGTCCAACTCCTCCACTGGCGAGAAGAGAGCCAACCGGCTGCCCTGGTATATCGTCACCGGGTCGGCCGTCGGGTTGAAGACCCTCACCGGCACGGTTCCATTTTTGGTGTCCACCAGACCGGTGGCGACCGCAACCCGGCAGTTATCCGTGGCCTCCAAGTTGGGGTAGACCATCCCGACTCCCGCTCGCGACACACTTTTTATTTTTTTGGCGAGGATCGCTTCGTGTCCGGCCGGGACCACCATGTTCTCCGCTACCTGCACCCTCCACACTGAAAGGCTCGCGTGTGATACCCCCCAGGGGAAGAGGCCTCCCGTCGAGAGTGACCGTGTAGTCGTCCCAATGCCACTCGCAGTGGTACTTCGACAGAAAGTCAATCCCCAGAATCACGTCCGGCTCGATCTCGGCCACGGTAAGGTTCACGCGGAGGTCGCCCACTCGTAACTCGAAGTTTACCCTTCCCATCGCCGGCATAGGACTGCCGTCCACCATCATCAGGCCTGGGGGCGCGGGACGGAGGCTCCGTCCCTCGGCGCTGAGCCAGGCATTGTGGAAACGTTCTGCGATCAGGCTCACCGTCGCCCCGGTGTCGAGGAGGCAACGCACTGGCCTCCCCACGATTCTCCCCTCAATGTAGCTGGCTCCAGACATCCCCGTCGCGTCTGGCCTGGCTTGACCCGTCGCTCCGGGAACTGGCGGTCTCGGCACTCCCTTTGCCCCAGGCTGGGGCAGCGTGGGGCCGGCCCTTACCTTCCGGCGGGGGCAGTCTCTCCGAAAATGACCAAATCCGTGGCACCTGTAGCACTCCTTCCGAGCCCCCGCGTTAGGCCTGGGGCCGATTTCACGAAAGACTAAGATCAATCTTAGGAAGACTAACTCATCCTAACTTGCATTGGATCTGTTGCAAGTTAGGAGGAGTTACTCTTCCTAAGATTAATCTTAACATTGGTGAAATCGGTCGCTGTATCCCACCGGGAAGACCGACTCGGGCTCTACAGCAGGAACTAGAGGAAGCTGCCCTACTGACCTCATGTCTCTGGCTCCGGCCTTCCCTTTTTGGCTATACTCCTGGGACTTCATGAACGCCTCCATCTCGGTCGCCAGCGTGATGGCTTCGGTCAGGGTCTCCGCCTTCCGGGAGAACAGGTGACGCCTTTCGGAACGCCTCCACGCCCAAGTCCTCCCGGGCCTGCGCAGGTAGTCTTGGATAGCTTTTTATCACCAGCCGCCGAATAGAATGTCCCAGGCTTCTGAGCGACTCGTCGCGGCCCCTCGTCCGCATGGAAAACTGGGCCCGATGTAATGGGACCTGTGCCGTCACGCCGAACTGGATATCAAAGTTCTCCAAGATAGAGGAGAATTCCCCCCGTGCCTCCGGCTCCGCTCCATTGACTTGTGTGTGGAGCAGGGTTGACGGCTCCGCTCCATTGGTTTGTGTGCGGAGCAGCTCTGCTCCATTGACATGTGTGCGGAGCAGCATTGACGGCTCCGCTCCATCGGTTTGTGTGCGGAGCAGCCCCGCTCCATTGACATGTGTGCGGAGCAGCGTTGACGGCTCCGCTGCATTGGCTTGTGTGCGGAGCAGCTCCGCTCTATTGACTCGTGTGCGGAGCAGCATTGACGGCTCCGCTCCATTGCTTTGTGTGCCGACGGCTCCGCTCCATTGGCCTGTGTGCGGAACAGTGCCGACGGCTCCGCTCCATTGGATCGTGTGCGGAGCAGCTCCGCCCCGTTGACACCCACGAGGAGCAGCTCTGATGGCTCCGCCCCATTACCTTGTGTGCGGAGCGGCCTCGCCCCGTTGCTTCCCGTTAGGAGCAACTCCAGCGGCTCTGTTCCATTGCCCCGTGTGAGGAGCAACCTCGACGGCTCCGCTCCACTGCCTGGTGTGCGCAGCAACTCCGCTCCTTGGCTCGCTGGAAAAAACCTGCCCCGTCGCCTCGGGGCGGCCTCCCGTCTCCCTGCCGACCTCGAACAATGACTCCCTGTGTAGTCCATCGCTCTCTGAGAGGGCGCTGTTCTGTTGACCTGTCTCCAGACGACTCCCCGCCCCAGGCGCATCGACGAACACGACCCGCGAACGCTCCGAGCGGAGCGAACCGCCGGCCGCGCCGCCGTCCTCAGACTGAAAACCCACCGGGCTCGAATAGGGACTGTATTTGTCCCGGCGAGGCCCCGCCCACGCTGGGGTAGCGTAGTAAACCCTGGGAGTGTCCCGACGAGGCCCCGCCCCCGCCGCATCAACGGCCACAGCTTGGGATCGCCCCGTGCGGAACGAACCGTCTGCCGCGCCGCCGTCTACATCACGGGCCGGGGCCCCCACGGACTCGATATCATTTGTATAGAACAACTGAGGGATGTCCCGACGAGGCCCCGCCCCCGCCGCATCAACGGCCACAGCTTGGGATCGCCCCGTGCGGAACAAAACGTCTGCCGCGCCGCCGTCTACAGCACGGTCCGGGTCCCCCGGACTCGGTAGCGACCCCGGACAATTTATGGGGAAGGGCCCCCTCACTCCGAATCGGAGTGGACGCACCGTCTCCCCCCAACCATTGGGACATGTCCCGAAATTCCCCGCTATCATTTTCCAATTCCTCCCCCAGGAAACACCCTGACTCCCAGGACCCCACAGCCCCCCCCCCCCCCCCCCCCCCCCCACCCCCCCCCCCCCCCCCCCCCCCCCCCCCCCCAGAGCTCTCTGGTAAATCCTTAAAGAAGGCCTCCAACTCCCTTGGCGTGAGGCACGGAGTGCCTGAAGTTTCTCTAGACTGGTCCCCGTTCCCTGATAATGCAACAGCGATTGCATACATCAATAACATGGGCGGAATACAATCGATAGAGTGTGACAAAGTCACACGCCAGGTGATAAAGCCAACAATATTTGGCTTGGTGCAGCTCACACTCCAGGCAAACAAAACGTAGTGGCAGACATTGAATCAAGAAGAAAGAATGTCGATGGGGAATGGATGCTTAAGCCACACATTTTTGGCCAAATAAGTGCTAGGTTTATAGAACCGAATATTGATCTATTTGCCTCTAGGTTAAACTACCAGGCCAAGCCGTATGTGTCGTGGAAACATGACCTAGTGGCTATTTAGATAGATGCATTCACGTTGTATTGGAACAATTACAGTTGTTATGCTTTCCCACCTTTTAGCCTTTTCGGCAGAGTTCTTCAAAAGATACACAACGACAAGGCATAGGGACTTCTGGTTGTTCCAAACTGGCCAACCCAGTTCTGGTATCCGAAAATGATACATAATTATGCTGAAAGCAGAGCCAATACCCATCTCGGCATCTCTGCACCCATTACAGCTACCGCATAATATAACAGCGGTGCACCCACTTCAATCGAAGCTGTCACTACTGGCAGGTATCTCAGTTCGGACTACTGAAATAATTGTGGCTTCGTGGAGAAACTCCACACAAAAACAGTATGCTTCGTATATTAGAAGACGGGAATCGTTTTGCTGCAGACACAGCATAAACCATATCAAGCCAAATATAGGCATTGCGTTACAATTGTTAACATAATTATTTGACGAAGGTCTATTAAAAAGTTATAGTTCCATTAATTGTGCCAGGTCGGCAATTTCGTCAATTACTTTACCCATAGATAGTGTTACTTTTGGTAGTCATGTCCTAACCACAAGATTTATGAAAGGAGTGTTTAATTCTAGACCATCGTTCCCAAGATATAAAGCTATATGGGATGTTGGTATTTTGTTTAAATTCCTGAAGTCGTTAGGTAATACAAATGAACTTTCTTTGAAGGTGCTCAGTAAGAAAGTATAGTTACGTTGTTGGCTCTAGCTACAGCCCAACGAACCCAAACACTGCATATGCATTGATGATGTATCAATATCTGACACAGAGTGTCGTATTACAGCGAGAAAATTATTAAAACAAAGTAGACCAGGAGTACATCAAGCCGATTTTGTTTTACCCATTCGATCAGAAAATCCTGATCTTTGCGTTGTTACCAATTTATCAGAATATTTAAAACGAACAAAGAATGTTCGTGGCGATGAGAAACGTTTGTTTGTAAGTTTTCAAAAGCCGTTTAAGGCTTTATCTACAGACAGTATAAGCAGATGGATTAGATATATGCTAAAGGCGGCAGGAATTGACACAAGTGTATTTACAGCACACAGTGTACGAGCAGCCTCCACTTCAGCAGCTGTAACTTCAGGAGTTCTAATACAGGTTATCTTGAAGACTGCAGGATGGTCCGGCGAAAAGACTTTTGCAAAGTTTTATAATAAACATATATAGTTCAAAACTCTGCATTTTCTACTTCAATTATAAACAAGAAGTAAAACTGTCATGTAGCCTATGTTCTCTACTTATTTTAGTAAGGAAGTGTATTTGTCTATGAATTACATTAAAATAGTTGAACCAAACGTAAGTATTGTTTTCTTGGTACTCCTTTTTGTGAGTCCTTACTCTATGTTTAACAAGTAAAAATGTTCTTGCTCTAAACATCTCACGTGGTCTCTGGAGTGACGTCATAATGGTGAGGTAGAATCCTAAAATTAAACGAGTCTAATTCATTAGGCGAAGTTTGATTGAGATTCTACCGATCCATTATGATGAACGAAAGAGATTACGTGCCCACCCATTCTTCTTAAAGTTATAATGACCTCCCTTTTTTGTCATTGTCGAACCTTTTGACTTGTGCTTTAAAAATATTATTGATTGTAGCTGGATGGTAAGTGCTATCTCACGTAATCTCCTTTGTTCGTCATAATGGATCGGTAGAATCTCAAGAGAAAAAGCACTCAAAAGTATAACATTGCTAACACTGGGCTTGATACGAGGGGTGACTGATAAGTTTGTGGCCTAAGGTAGAAGGAGATGAGCTATACATATTTTACAAATTTTCTATGATAACACAGAGTTTGAAAAGGGTCGTGCTATCACCGGGGCCTACTATAAAGCGATCTCCTGAAACAGCTAAGGTAACAAAAATACAACAGATTTGGGTAACAAGAGAGGTGCTCTTTCACCAGGCCTCCATATTTGCACACTTTATTTCAGAGTTGTAATCGAGTCGCTTGGCCAGCCGCTTGGCCAGCCGCTTGGCCAGCCGCTTCGCCAGCCGCTTCGCCAGCCGCTTCGCCAGCCGCTTCGCCAGCCGCTTCGCCAGCCGCTTCGCCAGCCGCTTCGCCAGCCGCTTCGCCAGCCGCTTCGCCAGCCGCTTCGCCAGCCGCTTCGCCAGCCGCTTCGCCAGCCGCTTGGCCAGCCGCTTCGCCAGCCGCTTCGCCAGCCGCTTCGCCAGCCGCTTCGCCAGCCGCTTCGCCAGCCGCTTCGCCAGCCGCTTCGCCAGCCGCTTCGCCAGCCGCTTCGCCAGCCGCTTCGCCAGCCGCTTCGCCAGCCGCTTCGCCAGCCGCTTCGCCAGCCGCTTCGCCAGCCGCTTCGCCAGCCGCTTCGCCAGCCGCTTCGCCAGCCGCTTCGCCAGCCGCTTCGCCAGCCGCTTCGCCAGCCGCTTCGCCAGCCGCTTCGCCAGCCGCTTCGCCAGCCGCTTCGCCAGCCGCTTCGCCAGCCGCTTCGCCAGCCGCTTCGCCAGCCGCTTCGCCAGCCGCTTCGCCAGCCGCTTCGCCAGCCGCTTCGCCAGCCGCTTCGCCAGCCGCTTCGCCAGCCGCTTCGCCAGCCGCTTCGCCAGCCGCTTCGCCAGCCGCTTCGCCAGCCGCTTCGCCAGCCGCTTCGCCAGCCGCTTCGCCAGCCGCTTCGCCAGCCGCTTCGCCAGCCGCTTCGCCAGCCGCTTCGCCAGCCGCTTCGCCAGCCGCTTCGCCAGCCGCTTCGCCAGCCGCTTCGCCAGCCGCTTCGCCAGCCGCTTCGCCAGCCGCTTCGCCAGCCGCTTCGCCAGCCGCTTCGCCAGCCGCTTCGCCAGCCGCTTCGCCAGCCGCTTCGCCAGCCGCTTCGCCAGCCGCTTCGCCAGCCGCTTCGCCAGCCGCTTCGCCAGCCGCTTCGCCAGCCGCTTCGCCAGCCGCTTCGCCAGCCGCTTCGCCAGCCGCTTCGCCAGCCGCTTCGCCAGCCGCTTCGCCAGCCGCTTCGCCAGCCGCTTCGCCAGCCGCTTCGCCAGCCGCTTCGCCAGCCGCTTCGCCAGCCGCTTCGCCAGCCGCTTCGCCAGCCGCTTCGCCAGCCGCTTCGCCAGCCGCTTCGCCAGCCGCTTCGCCAGCCGCTTCGCGATAACAAAGGAACAATAACAGAGGAACAATAATAAAATAATGCTTTTGTCAAAGTTTATTTAAAAAGCTTGTGAGTTGACTCAAGACTTAATGACTTGTGATTGACTTGTAGTGATTTGTTACTGACTCGATTAAAACTTGAAGTTTTAGTGCGATTTTCTTTATTATTATGGTTTCCAAATTTGTATTTATTAAACCGAAACTATTAATTGCAGCGACTTACCGGACCCATTTGAAGACAGTCGGCGGCAAGTCTGTTGATATAACAGACGTGATGTACAGCTTGTTGGCCTTACAATTGGAGCCTTGTAGTTTGAGCCCTGCACAGAATCAAACAAAGACATTCAAGTCAAATGTGCAAAGGATTTTAGTTATAGTAGATCATTGTCAGTTGTGCTTTTTTATAGTTTGAAGCAGCAAAAGTACTCAGAAGCTGATTGACAACTAACTTGATGAAGTTTTAAGCTCTGTAAATGCTGTATATTCCGAGAAATAATAGTCTAAGATTTCGTTTTTAAACCAACTATTAATTGAAATTTCAAACAAATGCGTCTCTGAGGTACATTTTTGGACTACTTTTGTTATTATTTTCTTCAAAATTACAGTATATCAGCAGGAATAATTTCACAGGGAGTTTAGAGTGATTAATATCTGTACATGCGGACTTACGTCCGAATGGGGATTAAAGAGATTACATAAGTAAATATCTTTTACATCAAGTAAGATACTGAACAATACAAATGTATACTACCCCTTTAAAGAGAGAGGGACAAAACTCAACATTTTGACTGGTTTTGATTGTATGTCTTGATCTGGGGTTTGTGACAAGATGCTTAATTCCAGCATTGGCTTTTCTGTTACTCGAGAATAGAGCATTACGTCACGTGTTTTCACTGGTTGCTATGCGTTATCATTCAGCACTCCCTATTCTAGAACTGTTTAGTTTTATTAAAATGGGTCTGGGAATGAAATAATAAGACTTGAGAAGTTGCTGAATGTCGGCGCTCGCCTACATCACAACATACCTCTGAAAAGAGTTCCGTAACTAGCCACTAAATACACTCTCTAAACGAAATTAGAAAAATAGGAACATTTTTGCGATCATCCCATGGTCTAAATGCCCTACCTGTGATAGCCGTCCATCTTGTGCTTTTGGCCAGGATCTGAAACCGTCACCTAAAAAAATAAATTGTGATGGCACGCGATATAACAGTGAGAAAATTCCCACTAAGGGCAACTTTAGGGTGAGAAAAACTCCACACATACATTTTAATGATTTTCACAACCAAGATCAAGTTTTTGCTGCTTTACAAGATGGTAAAGAATAGTTAAATAATTAAATTTATTTATTTATTTGTTGTGGGGGCGCACACGGTACTAAGTACGCATTATCCGGCACAGTGATCCTGCAATATTATTGTAGCACATTATTTCCTAATTGTTTCGGGTTTTCAGTTTATTTGGGGGTTTTCACAAGATGGCTAAACTGACCCGAACCGACCCAAATACGGTTCAAAACCAAAACCGAACCGACCTAAATACTGTGCCAAACCAAAACCGACCTGACCCGAAGTTGGTTTCAAGTCGGGTCAGTGTTAGGTAGGATACACCATTTGCAGATATCTAAATATTGTACTACCGAATTATTAAGAAATATCTTACTTATTTGAAATTAAATAATGACTGTAGGCATCCAGCAAAATGATTTCGCTAGATATCCTGTAACCGTTCTGAAAAATTTAATTGCGATCGCGGCGATCGTGGATTTTATATAATTCAATCGATGCCATTAACTTGGTGAGAAATTATGCCACTCCCGTTTGCTTTGATGATATTTTCATGACTGCCTCCGTAGCCATGGATACAGCAGCGACCAGCTACGGTCAAATATTGAGACAAATGAAGCATGCACCCTTTTTGTGTCCAGTGGGGCCGCTCTATTTGGCAATTAACTAGCAATTAAATTACCTACAAGTGGCCTCAACTGCAGCTCCCTATAAGGACAACAGCATTCGAGTATGTACTACTGAGATTCAGTCTGATGACACCAGAAAACGATGTTGCTGAAACGCTTTATATTTGGCTTGATAAGCCTTTGTCTTATGACCAGATGCAGCGATGGCGCCGGAAGTTGTAGCGGCAGTTTTATGAGAGGGGTGTACCCCTGTCCTCCTGCTTGGCAAATGTGGGGTGAGAAATGCTACCAAATATTGGGTATGGATCTACCGTGGGCCGAGGCAAAACAAGAGTGCCTTAAGACGGGAGGCCATTTGGTCATGCCACGGTCTCAGCAGGAAACCGAGTTTATCTTGAAGAACGTGTTCCAGCACCAGTTTTGGATCAACTGCAATGATCTGGAAGTCGAAGGTTTGTCAAAAAAAATGCTCAGTTCTAGGTACTGATTCTGTGTATGAACAAAAGATGACGCAAAATTTGTCGTGTGCAAAAGAAAAGGACATTAGCATCCCAGGCATGCAAACATCTCTTTTGAAGATATTCGAGTTTAACTGTTTTTGTGATGCTATTTCTAAATTATACACTACATAAGGCTAACATTTTGACTGGTGAATAATTTGAATAGTACTGCTCACTTTTTATTTCGAACCGTTACCTAATTATAAGGTCGTTTACATATTTATGCTAACGACCTTTTTGCCAGGAATTCCTTTAGTCATTAATGTAACAATCCTAACGAGGTACAAAAAGTCCCACTGAAGTGAGGAGGTGAATGAACTTGTAGCAAGTTTTGTTACTTTTGTGTTATCTGCTTACGTCCTTATGCCGGCTTAAAAAAATTAAGCATTAATTATGTCAGATGACAGATACCAAATGACAGATATTTTGAAACTATCATTTAACCTATAAAATACTAATTCGAACGTTTGACCAATGTTTTACCCTTACTTATTAATCATGTAGGAAATAGGAACTTAACAAATTGACTAGGGTGCAAGAAAGTTGTGATTTTTTTTGGGGGGGGGTTCAAACCAACCCTGCCCGGACCAATTTTTGTTATATAACAACACAAAATAACCAAAACGAAAGGTGTGTCACGTTGACAAACACAGCTGTTTTGGCCGTTATAAAATGTCTTTTTTCAATCTATGTATGTCTAAATATCTATGACCCAATAAACCTAGTACAAAAAGAATCCTTAATTTACCATGTTCTGTTAATGAAATATGGTTTGAATGTCCAAAACCACACACACAAAATTCATTAAAAAAACTTTCACAATGACTCACCATAGCGTCACCTCAATTAATACCTGCAACAAATGTCGGTAAATACATTCTTACATTGCAGGGTCACACCACTGATCACACACTGACCAATCAGATGACAAGCATTTGTTTCGCATTCGTGCATTGGAAGATAGAAAATCAAGGACTTTATTAACGAGGAAGCCATCTTGGTCGTGTTCCCTGACTATTTTTGCATTCTAGCCTCACTTTCAATTTTTTATTTGTTATGTGGCTTAAAACATAAATGTATGTTTAATCACAAATGTACAATTATTTATCAGAGAAGACTGGCATTTATTGGTAATTAACTTTATACCATTGCCTTCATTTCTATTCTCAAATTGACCAACCTAAGACTTTTCTCCATCCCCTAAATCATAATTTTTCTGTTATGGGATTGACAAACCCGGGTAAATACAAAATATGTATGAATCAATTTAACATATCTGGCTATTCATTATATAATGTGCAAAATATTACTTAATTATAAGGTTATTTACATATTTATGCTAACGACTTTTTGCCAGGAATTTCTCAAGTCATTAATGTAACAATCCTATAACGACCTTTTGCCAGGAACAAAGGTCCCACTGAAGTGGGGAGGTGAATGAACTTGTACCAAGTTTGGTTACTTTTGTATTACCTGCTTACGTCCTTATGCCGGCTTAACAAAACAAATCATTAATTGCATCAGAATGACAGATACCAAATGAAAGATATTTTGATACCATCAATTACCTATAAAATACCAATTCGAACGGTTGAACCATTTTTCACCCTAACTTATTAATCGTGTGCGACTAGAAATTAAACAAGCTGACTAGTGTGCAAGAAAGTTGTGAATTAAAGGGGAGGGGAAGGTGGGAGGGGGGGGGGGGGGGGGGGGTGGGGGTGTTTGGGGGTAAATCCCTGGTTAAATGAAAAATCATGTATGAATTAATTTAACATACCCGGATATTAATTAATGTGCAGAAATAGAGATGTTAGGATTGGTGGTGGGGTCGCCATGTATTTATCCACTGATTTACAATAATATTCCCAGGTCTGATTTGAATGATATAGGTGATGATTCTTTTAATATATATTTGCAGAGATTATTACTTCACGCAATATCAATAACATGTTTTTAACATGTTCTCAAACATTTTCCCACCAACTTACTAATGCCAATAAACACTGTTTTATTACCGGTGACTTTAATATAAATTTACTAAGTTCTGAGAATAGTAGACAGCCGCAAGAATTCTACTAATCTTCTAATCTACTAATCAATAATTTACTAATCTTCTTGTTTACCATTAATTCACAAACCATCAAATAGTTTACCCCCTCCAAAATATAGAATTAATGTTACTGATTTGTCTGATCACTTTCCAAGATTTACTTCTTTCCCATTTACACTAAATCTCCTGTGATTGAAGTTTAGTTTTAAATGCCAGATATGCTAACTCAGCCTTTGACAATTTCATCGATATTTTTAAAATAATTTTAGATAAATATATTCCTATGAAGCAGTACAAACCAAAATCCTCTAAATTAACTCCCAAGTGCACTTGGATCACAAGATGTTAGTTTTATCAAAGATACATTGCCAGTCCTACAAACTGTAACCGTTCTAGGTACGTACGTTATAAAAATATAGGCCTACTTACCAATGTCCTTCGTAATTCTAAGCGTAATTATTGTCCTAAATAGTTTGAAAAGGTTAAAGGTTATATTAAAAACACATGGAAAAGACATATTCGATCGTTGTTATGTGGAAAATATAGTGAAGTCAAGTTGAAGTTGAAGTTCCAAAAATGAATATTTTATATTTGACATATAAGTCGTACGTACGAGTTAGCTGAAGTGAGATAAAATAATTATTTTCACCATGTCCCTAATACAGCTTCGTAATTGTGTATGTTTGTCCAACAGGCGTTTGGGTGTGTCAGGACGGCACTAGTGACGTAGAGTACAGAAACTGGGCTGAGAAGCAGCCGGATAACCGTGGACGTGGAGAGCATTGTACATATGCAGGAACTACTGGCTGGCATGATCTTTATTGCCAGAATAAAAGGCCTGTTATCTGCCAACTACCAAAGCTATAATATTAGACGTGACAGGGCTCACCATTGTCTATAATAAAAAGAAGATTTTAAGATTGTATAAGAACTAAAGATTGTTGTTGTTGTAAGTCAGCAAGCATGTTTATTAACAAGTTCGCGTTGGATGCCGTGTATACACGCAAAGTTTTACCAGACTTCAAAACAGATGACATATACACACGTAAAAACAAGGCCGGAAATATCTGTCAGCGATTGGCTTGTACATCGATCCTGCAATATTATTGTAGCACATTTATTTTCTGTTTCGATGTTCACTTTATTTGGGTGTTTTCACAAGATGGCTTAACCGACCTGATCTGAATATTGCAATTGCAAGTGCAAAACCAAAACCGAAACCGACCCGACTGAAATGATCTAAAAATCCACCGGACCCGACCCAAAGTCGGTTTCAAGTCGGGTTTGTTTTTACGTAGGGTTTGCACATCATTACTGCACAGGACTGGTCTGATTTCAAGTATTTTACCAGATTTTAAGTGACAATCTTTTGGTAATTGCGTTCATTTTGAACTACATTGTAGGCCTTATATTTGTCTATTTATATACTCAGTAATTTTGCACGATATTTATAATGAATGAAGTATGCTTGTGGCACCATTAAATAAATAAATAAAAAAATAAAAAAACAGTAGAAATATTCACTAAAGAAGTGTGGTAAAGTTTACCTCAATCAGAAAAAAAATGTAAATACAGTGGTTAATTTTAAATTAAGGCAGCATGTAAAATGGTGTTGTTAAACAAATTATGGCCTAGTTACTAGGATTTCTGTTTTCATTTGAAAAAAAACTAGATGTTTCACTTGGGTAATGAAACAACACATTAAGTACAGGTACGTTTTATGACGTTGTCTGTATTTCAGCTTACAATCAATGTTTTTTGTTAATAATTAAAAAAAAAATATCAAATTTTAAACCCACAGCTACATATGGGAGAGGAATGCTGATCATAAGTCCACTGATTAAAGGGGCACTAGACCATGTTTTGGATTGTTTACTTATCCTATTTGAAAAATCTGGTTGAAAAGATACAAACCTAATGTCTTAATTTTCCCAACAAATATTAAAATGATTGTTTACACCGGACACGACGGAGTTTGCATATGTTTTTCCTGTCATTTTTATTAATTGTACAAAACGCATGAGTTGTGTGTGTCACATAAATTACACACAGCACCAATGCCCAATGTAGTTCTTTATACACATCTGCAAAAGGCAAAAATTAAATGTCTGGAATCAGGACTATACCCAAACAGCTCAAGATCTTAGGGTTGCAAAAGTGGACCCCGAAACTTGTTCTTCACAAGAACAACACAAAAACGCACAGTTTTTTAAGGATGGTTGTCTGAATGTTTATATCCTATGTTTAAATGCTATTTCCAATTAACATTATTTTATTTAGAATGCATTTTGTAGCCCATTTGGGCAATTCTAGGGCATAGTATCCCTTTAACCAGTTAGCGGCGGAGGACGTATATACACGCAAAATGTTTGCAAAAATCTAAATGGATGACTGATAAACACGCCACGAGCAACTTGGAGCGAGGTCCGGAATATTTGTCAGCAACTGGCTCGCAGCTGGCATGTATGGGTCTGCTAACCAAAGCCTGGTAAAGAACTGTTTTAATTAATTGTATATCATCTTTATAATTCAACTGATAAATTTAAAGAATACCATATTCCCTGTAAAACTTGTTTGATAATTCATCACATTAAGCAATTCAAAGTAACTTCAAAGATTTATCAAATAAAGTGTTCCTATTCAGTTTTGACAACCTACTTTATGCATTCTTCAAATGCGAAATCTATTTGCAGGTAAAAATGTGTCAAAATAAAAAAAATAACTTTCCAATCTAAAGTGATATTGCACACTCAATTCATCCTGTGGCTCACAGTCTTACTTTAGAATTCAATACTCTAGAACGACCATTTAATAACCACCAAACAAAAATACAAGTTTCACACAATTAACAACGGGAAATTGTTCGAGATTGCAACAGTATCGAATCTCCCTTAAACTAACCAGCTTGCCGTGCAAGGCAACAGCAAGGCAACAGGCAAGTCACGTAGTCTGTTGGACATGTTCGTCACAGACTGGCTTCACATTTCCCTTTTTTACCGAATGTTTCTGCTGCAGTGCACTGTACCCAAGACAAATGTGATCATTTTGGGAATTATAATGTTTCTCCTCCCAACCCAGTATGTTTGTTTGTTCACCTCGTGTTTGATTCTTATACCACTGTCATTTTGCCTTTTAAGATCTTGCCAAGATCAATATACCAGGCTATTTTATTTTTTGTGAATTTGTATATTTTAGGTTATTCCATTTGTTTTTTAAATTTCATTTTTGGTTTCATAAATCGAAATAAATTCACAGAAAGTATTTTGGAACTATTCCAGGAACACTCTACACAATTGTAGTACTTGAGGAAAAGGGTTTGAGGAATGCAATTTAGATCGGGGTTGGGGGGGGGGGGTGAATAACAATTTGTACTGTTAATGAATGATACTTAGCTATTATTTATTTTGTATTCATATATTTATGGGAATAAAACTAAGGATCCCTCAACAAGGCACTGTACATCACAAGCACAAGTGCTTCAATCTCGTCTGTGTTTTCACCAAGCAGTTTTCCTACCATTGTTTGTTTTAGGCTGCTACAATTATTCATGGTTTCTTTGATAAAACCAAATTGTGTGTACGTGTTCGTCCATATGTAATTGATTGCGTTTTACTTTGCCAAACCATTACCGAGATCACTGTAGACTGTAGTTGTGTTTAACATAAGTAAGATGATACTTTGTGAGCTGTTGATGAAGTGTGCCTTCTTTACGTTTAGACTATGTGTGGTCAATCAGATCATCTTTATTGGAAGTTTTGGTGCTTGCAATGGACTGAAGGTAAATTACTTTGTGTTCTTGTAAGAGTCAAGTTAAAATAAACATAATTTTCTTTATCCTTGCTTGGCTACACTCTCCAAAACACTTCAATAATTGCAAATTATATCATGTAAAGTCTATGGCCTGTAAGAGAGCAAGGGTTTTAATTTAAGTTGTGGCTTTGCTACTTCGACCGCTGTGCAGGGAGTGGGTGGCTTAATGCAAGCATATTGGTTCGCATCCAACAACGAATTTTGTCAACACAAGATTCAATACGTGTTACACATAAATAGTCAACACGGGAACCACAAGAAATGTAAATCTGACAGTCATCTGCATAAATAACAGAGTTTAGTTTATGGCAGGTGATAATGTCCTCGAGCGGATCCATATTATACAAGGATATTACAACGGGTCCAAGTACGGAACCCTGTTGAACCCCGAACTGAATAATCTGCTGCTTTGTCAACGTCGACTCAATTGATACCCTTTGAGTCCTCATACTCAAGAAAGAGGTCAACCAATCGTGCAGTTTCAGTGCTATGACCCTCACGATAAGCAGATTGGAATTTCCCGTACAAAGCATTATTCTGAAGATATACGTGGAGCTGGAGCAATCCAGCCTTTTCAAGAAAGGAACAGTTTGATACTGGACGATAATTCTTTAACCGATTTTTATCAATGGACAAACAATATTGCCTTCTTACCATAATCAGGAAAAATACCAGAATCAAAGGAAGTAATCACTTATGAACCAAGATAGGAACTAAAATATCAAGACAATCTTTGACTAACCTAGTTGGCATTGGATCTAGTGAACATTTCTTTGAATGCATTTTACGAAATAATTGTGAAACATCATCCAAATTTAAACGCTCAACAAGTGCAACTCACATGATAGACTGGTTTGATTTTGAGAAAATATGACTGCATGAGGCATTTTTGAGGAAAAGCAAACAAATAGGTGATTCTGAACGGTAATTTTGTGCTGAATCTGAATATTTGTTTGTGTTTCTCAAAATTGTCTAATGAGGTCAGTAATTAAGGTCAAAGGTCAGTAAGTGCAAATTTTTATTTTTTCACAAGAAATGGTTTATTTTACCTTTTGTATACAATGGTGTAAATAATTTCGCGATTTCTCTTATAATAAATCACGCACAGCATATCAAAATATCTAAAATAATATAAATTGTTAAAGAATTATCCACTTCCTTTGCGAATATCTCCGTAACCATTGGACTTTCTCTTTTTCTCCACGGGATGAGTTTGTACCTGCTTTTCACACCTAAGTGCACTTTTCATCAGTGTTATCTGGCTGATTTACATTGTTTTTGATATTGAAGGACAGGAATATTATATTTGGTTTCATACATTATTATAATTAGGACGGTAATTAAAGCCAAGGGTCAATTAGTGCAGAATACCCAATTTTAAGGGAATTCCTTTTATGTCCATTTTTGGTTTGAAGAGAGGGATGGCACTATCCCATTCAGTGACACTTTTACTATGTGACCTGTGTGGCTTAAAAAATGAATTTTAAGCATGACTTAGGCCTAGTCTTTGCCGGTTATGTCCGATTGAAATGTAGGTGGGCGGACATAAGAGATTGAGTGACTATGGTGGAATAATCAAACACTCTAAAAACAGATTGGTTGAATATAACCAATATATTTGTCGATTTCAACCAATCCAGTTGGTAGATATGTAGATATCTGGTATTGGTTACCTATTTAACCAATCCATATTGGTTATAACACCAACCAATGCAATGTTGGTTAATTTAACCAATCCACAATGGTAGAACTCCAACCAATTTGTATTGGTTATAGCAATAACCAATATATAATGGTAGAACTCCAACCAATTTGTATTGGTTACCACGTAACCAATCCATATTGGTTATAGCACTAACCAATACATAATGGTAGGGCTGCAACCAATTCATATTGCATTGGTTATAACAAATGCCAAAATACAATATTGGTTAATTCAACCAATTTATAATGGTTAGGCTACAACCAATATGTATTGGTTCCTACGTGGACAAATTACGTAATGAAATAATACCAATGGAATTAATTTATTACACATTGCAATTACGCATACATACAATAATAACCTAGATATTACCTACATAGCACTTACTACAAACTTAGCTACTGCCATTGTTAGTTTTATAGTTCGCTTTTTTGTCCACGACGAAGTCACAGCTAGTTTTTTATGAACAATGTCAAAATTTGAGTACGAATGAAATTTAATGTGAATTTTTCAATATGTTTGCACAAAAATCTAAATTAAATCATGGAATCGTTTGAATAATTACACATTATGGTAAAAAAAAAGAAGTGCATTTTGGTATAAATACTACAATTTAACATCGACTATTGTCAAAACAAATTTCTTTCACTTCCGATTGGTCAGTTGCTGTAGGTACATTTCCTACAAGCTCAACCAATATGACTGGTTGAAGGACAACCAATATGTTGGTTATGAATAACCAATAGATTGGTTGATACCTTAGTTGCAAGCTCAACCAATATAACTGGTTTAAGGACAACCAATATATTGGTTGATACCTTCAACCAATATGACTGGCTGACGGACAACCAATATATTGGTTATAAATTACCAATAGATTGGTTGATACCTTCAACCAATATGACTGGTTGACGGACAACCAATATATTGGTTATAAATTACCAATAGATTGGTTGATACCTTCCACCAATATGACTGTTTGACGGACATCCAACGCATTGATTTCGCTTTAACCAACACATTGGTTAAAAACAACCAATATTGGGTCAACCAATTAGATTGATTGGTCTTTTAACCAAACTGTTTTTAGAGTGAATGTCATTGGTGGTGCGAGCATGCAGAGGATTATGTTCGCAAATCCTCTTGTTAGCAATATAGCATACTTTCGTACCTTGCTGTTTGGGCACTCTTCAGTTGCAAATAGGTGATTCAAAAAAAAATCGAGGCTGACTCGTGGACAAGTTGTGGCTGGGATTTGGTATATTCCAATCACGTAAGTTTGGTTTGAGCCATATGCTTTTTTTAGTCGGTTTCAAATTGTTCGTCCAGTAGGGAGAGCAATATGTTGATGGTTTCGTCTGGTTCAATTTGTTGTTCAAAAAAGCCAGAGTTTGTTGGGAGTGGTTCGAGCTTTTGATTTTTCTGTGGTAGTTTAGCTCTTATTAGTTTCTCCCGAATGTTTTGTGCTTTTTAAAGGCAATGAATGGAGGTTTCGGAAATAGTTCCGAAAGTATTTGATTGCCTTGGATTAAGTTCCAGTGTTTGTTTAAGTTCCATTATTGTTTAATTTTCTGGAGAAAGAACTTATTTCCGATTGGTAACAGTTGCGGCCAAGAATGAGTTTCAGAAGTTTTTTGGGTGTAAAGTCGAGGGTGGTTTTGTGATCGGATGGTTATGGTTTGTGTTTTCGAGGGCATTGTAAACGCATTTGATTGCTTCCGTCTGCCGGACATTTGTGTACATAGAAACTAAATCGATACTTGTAATTAAGACATCTTGTGGAAATTGTCTTTCTTCCAGTTTGCGCAAAATGTCTGCTGTGTCGCGGACATATGTGGGCTGTGCGGTTATTATGGGAAGAGGAAAATAGTCTATGTATTCTGAAATGTTGGCCGTATGGCTGGTACATCCACTTATAATTGGTTGTCCAACTAAATGTTCTCCCGGTGGCAGAGTTTTGTGTATTTTAGGGAGAAAATACATGGTTGGACATGTTTGACAGTTTTGTGGAAGTAGGTCGAGTACCGTTGTCGATGTGTTTGTTGTTTCTCATTTCAATTAGTGTGTTGTGAACCATCATAATACTAGTTTGTGGGGTAATGTCTTGGTCCAGTTGGGTATAATGATGGGACTCAATGTGGTGATAACCCACTTGTAGAAAGTCTGATGGTTCATAATGCAGATGCCCCTGCCTTTGTCATATGGTTTGACTACGATGTCAGGATTGTTTTTAAGTTTGTTCATGGCGGATAGTTCTTGTGTGGTCATGTTTTTCTGCCGATTCCTTGGCCTGATGTGGGCCAGTTCGAATTGAGTGGCTTCCAAATATTCTTCAAGTGTTGCACTAGAGGATGATTTTGGTTGCCATTTTTATGGTGGTTTGAAAGGATGGGTTTTGGAGGGTTTAATACGCATTAAGAATGCAATTCTTAGTCTTCGATTGAAGGTATTTATGTCACTTACAAGTGAAATGCGGTTTGGTTTAGTGGGAGTGGGTACGAAGTTTAAACCTTTTTTTAAAGCAATTATTTCAGTTTGCAATAGTGTTGCTTTGGATAGGTTAGTTATGAAAAATTGACATTGTTCTGTTAGTAAGCGCAAATGATTGGAGTTGGCTCGTTTGGTTTTCGATTTGCATTTGTTAGAGAAATGGTTAGATTTCGATTGACTTGGGAATCTCTTGGTTTCTTTGTTGAGTTTTCTTCTTGCCATGGTGGTAGTTGAAAGATTTGTAGTTTGAATATAACGGATAAGGTATAGGGTGGGTTATATTCAAGTTTATTTATTATAATTATTATATTATAGAGGCAAGACGACGGACTTATCTCTTTTGAGAAGGTGTGGAGGTCCTGAGAAGGACCGTTTGGTTTTGTGGTTGGAAATCGTGTTGTCGGTTTCTTTTGATGCCTTGTGTCGGTTGGTAGGGGCTTATGAAGAAGCTCAGGAGTTGTTGAGCGGTGGGATAACCTGGACCCTGGAAATCTTGAGCAAACTTTTCTTGGGCCGAGCGTCTGGCGTTGGTCAGCTGGGCCTCGGTGATGTGGAGTTGATGCTCGTATTATTGCAGCGTAATTCTTGTGAAGGCAGCGATGCTCTTTTCTAGAAATTGCTCCAGCGATCCTGGAATGACCCCTGGACTGAATTGTAGGGCTCGGTGTGGACGTGGTGGCCGTATTGTTACCTCGATATAAGGTGGTGGTGTGCTAGTCTCCATTGACCGGGAAAGGAGTCGTATTTGGCGGGTGATGTGCTCCTTGACAGATGTCAAATTGTTGAAAATGTTGACGTTGACTGCCAGGAGTTTCACCAGTTTGAAGTTTTCCTCGAATAATTTATGTGAGGCCGTGGTTGGTGTGGTTATTGATGTGGACGGGCCAAAGTCTATAGTTCACAGGATAGAAGAAGTGATTTATCGTCGCTTGGAATGCTGTTTAGGGACTGTTGTCCGCACGGGATGCTAGATGAAATGGAGATGGTGGAGACTGGCTAGACTTGCTCTTCTTGCGTGAGTTGAACTTGCTAAACTTGATGCAACTGTGCAACAGGTTTATGAATCTGTTGCTGTGCCTCTATTTGATAGGAACTTCACAGAAGTTGCCGATACAACCACATTTGTAGGGAGTGGTGGAGGTGGGGGGGGGGGGGGGGGGGGGGGGTCTACCCGTTACATGTTCATTATGTATGCCTATCCATATCCACATAGGCCTACTATCATTATACAATATACTGCTGGGCTTTGTTTTGTATTACTAGTGCATTTATTACTACATTTTCATTGCCGGTCTCGGCACCGAGACCCGAAACCAAGACCGAGTCATTAAGATTCGAGACCAAGACCGGCTAGCAGAGACTGAGACCGGTTTCGAGTACTACATCACTGCTTCAGACAGTGGGTAGGGATTCCCACCCTGTAGATTTAACAAAAGAATGTGAGGTATTCTATAGAGGGACTTACTACAGCACCAGCATTTTGTAGGGATGCACACAAATGAAATTTCCTAATAATTGGTATTCTGCACTAATTGACCCTTGGCTGTAATTACTGTCCTAATTATAATAATTTATGAAACCAAATACCATATTCCTGTTCCTCAATACCCAAAACAATGTAAATCAACCAGAGAACACCGATCAAACGTGCATAGGTTTGAAAAACAGCCTGTAAACTCATCCCGTGGTGAAAAAGAGAAAGTCCAATGGTTAAGGAGATATTGCCGAAAGAAGTGAATAATTCTTTAACAATTTCTATTCATTTCGATATTTTGACATGCTGTGTATGATTTATTAAAAGAGAAATTGCAAAATGATTAACATCATAGTAATTAGGAGGTAAAATAAACTATTTCTTGTGAAAAACTGAAATTGGCACTTAATGACCTTTGACCCTAATTACTGACCTAATTGGGCAATTTTGAGAAACACAAACAGAATATTCATATTCAGCACAAAATTGTCTTTCCGAATCACCTATTTGTTTGCTTTTCCTCAAAAATGCCTCATGCAACTTAAATAGGCACATTTCTGGATTTGTTGCCTAGACTATGAAGAGTCAGCTTTGATTTTAGAAAACACATACGCATTTTCAGAATCATCATGTAAATCTGATCGAATTTGGACTATTTTCTTAAAGAAAAAGTCAGCAAAAATGTCCGGCAAGTCAGATGACACTAAATCAGGTAAAATCCGTCTAGACGACTTCCTATCTACAATAGAAATGAGTTCTTTAGTGTCCGCTGCCTGAATCCGATTGCGATGATATTCAGCCTTTGCTTTGACCAGTTTTTGGTTATACGATGACCGCATTGCCTTATAAATCTGTTCGTAAACTTAAAGGTGTAAATTCATCCATTTCCGTTCAACACTCCTTAAAAGTCCCCGCTCAGCCATTAAATCCATGGAAAACCATTCGGCCCGATGTTTTTTAGTTAATGTTTTTTATGCGACGTGGCGCTAGTACGTCGATAGCATTGCAAAGAGCAAAGTCGTAATACTGGAAGAGTGCATTTACCTCGTTATTATACTAATAATACTAATAATAATAACTAGATTTATAAAGCGCCAAATTGCCTTAGGATTCGAGGCGCTGAAACAAAAAGAAGGAAGAAAATGAATAACAAACAAAAGAGGGACAACCAGCTATGCTTTAGGGAAAAGACGGGTCCTCAGAGCAATTTTGAAGGCTGAAACACTGTCAGAATTTCTGATAGAGATAGGAAGGCTGTTCCATCACCGGGGGCAGCAATGGAAAAGGCCTTGTCACCAGCTTGTTTGCGTGTCTTGTGGATGGAAAGGGATTTACCATCTGAAGAACGGAGAGAGTAAGAGCTTGTCTTGATTGTAAGTAGAGAAGAAAGATAATCAAGGGGCAGAGTGATTGAGCGAGTTGTAGGTGTGGACGAGTGTACGAAACTAAATACGTTAAGCAACCGGTAGCCAGTGTAACTGTTTGAGGAGAGGAGATGTGCGAGTGTGTTTGGGCGTCTGGAAGATAAGCCTGGCACATCTATTTTGAAGTTTTTGAAGGCGGGATAGGTCTTTCACGGAGACGCCGTTCAGCAGGCAGCAGCCATAGTCAAGTTTGGAAAGGATCATTGCGCGAACTGCATTGTGGCATGCGTTCAGGTCAAGAAATTTGCGAATCCGACTAAGGTTGCGAATATGCCAATTTGGTCATTTTGTTTTTTGTTGTTGGTAAATGTTGTATATTCCCTTTAAAAACAATTGATTTTTTTCTGAAACTTTAAACCGTTTCACATTTAAAAAAATATTACTATATAATTACTATGAGATTACAGCACAAACTAATGGTGTATACTACCTTAAAGAAACAAATTACAATTTATAATTCTTTTTTACATTAATAATTGAAAGGATTCTGAAAATACAAACCAATTATTTACTCGGGTATGACGAACAAAAGATATTCGATGTTGTTTCATTACATTGTCTGCACAATGGGAGAAAGCGTCATTAGGTGGGTTTAGAGTCTTTAGTTTGTTTTATTTTCTTAAAATGTTTTCACATAATTTTAAATTAATCATATTTATGGCCGTTTCATGGTTCAGATCTTAAAAAAGTATTATAGAAAACAAAATCAAACCACATGTAAAAGTCATGTACCCGTTGGTGCCCGGAAAATTCAATCTGTATCTTAATGCACGAGGCGTGGGGTGAGAAATACTACCGACAACTCAGCGAAGAGGTAACCTGGCATGACGCAAAAAAAAGTGCCTCAAGATGGGAGGCGACTCAAATGTTTTGAGTTTTATTATAGAGTTCATGTATCACTCTATCCAATAAAGTACCAGTTTATTTATTTGTGCAAAACCAAAACCGACCCGACCCACAGTCAGTCTCGAGTCGGGTGAGTTGTTTCAGGTAGAATGCACCATTTGCAGGTATCTAAAATTGTACTACAGGATTATTAAGAAATATCTTACTTATTTTAAAGTAAATAATGATTGTAGGCACCCAGAAAAATTATTGCACTAGATATCCTGTAATTGTTCAAAAAAATTGAATCATTTAAAATGAAATTGCGATCGCGGCTATCGTGAACTATTTAGGGAATAAATCAGTGCGAGGACCCGGTCATTACTGCGTTATAATAATTAACCGAGTTGGGAGATGACCGCTGGTAATGGAAAATTCTGGTTGAAAGGAAACCAACCTAATATCTTAATGTTCCCGAACAAAAAAATAATAAAATGATTGTTTACATTGGACACGACGGAGTATGCATACGTATTTCCTGGCATTGTTATTTATTGTACAAAACACATGGGTTGCGTGTGTCACATAAATAACACACAGCACCAATGCACAATGTGGTTTCTTACACATCCGCAAAATGTGAACATTTCATGGCTGAAATCACGACTACACCCGAACAGCTCAAGTTATTTAAATCGCCCAATTGGGCAATTCTAGGACATAACTTTTCTTTAACCAGTTCGCCCTGGAGAACGTTTATACACGCAAAATTTTGCGAAAATCAAAATGAATAACTGAAAACAGGCCACAAGCAACTTGGATCGAGGCCGGAAATATCTGTCAGCAACCGGCTCGCAGCTGGCATGTGTGGGTGTGCTGCCCACGAACTGTTGGCCTGGGCCCGCTGAGGTCGATATTTGTGAAAAATAATCCCGCGCCTGGGTCTAGTAAAGAGCTGTTGTGCGAAGAGGTTCCTTTAGTCATCATTTTTCTCTTTCCTTTCTTGCCGTTATTTTGGCAAGAAAATGTGCCACTTACGTTTGCTTTGACGGATTTTTTCATCATGCCTCCGTAGTCATGGCTACCAGCAGCTACCAGCTAGGATCATTTTATGCGGTCATTTATAGAATCAAATGAATGATGCACCTTTTTGTGTCCACTGGGACAGCTCTATTTGGCAGTTAGCTAGCGTCACCGAATTAAATTAAGGACTGTACATCGGAACGGAGTACCCGAGTACCCGAACGTTGATGTCAGAAACCGATTCCAGATTATGGAATCAAGTTACTTGTAACTAACAAATTACATTCTCAGGCAATAAAAAGGGCAGATTTGTTAAAGAATAACAACCGTCTGTTGCCACGATCACCTCAACAACCACTAATAGCTAGCTTGTTTAACCATTGATCACTAAGAGCCCTATGTAGTGCTTGCAAGGCAAATATCCTACCCTTATGGGTCCCCGGGACTACCCTGCTAAATCCAACAGAGTCCAACTGTGAGTCATCGACTTTACTGCTCAATCGAACACAGTAAAACATGCCAAGTTATTTGGGTACTTCAAATGACTTGCCCGCCAGGATCCACTTACTGTCATATTTTTCTGTTTGTTGTTGGATCCAACAAAGTTCAACTTGGCGTTATTTATGAGAAACCCAACATAATGCGATTCTGAATGCTTTCAGGAATATAACAAGGGGTTTACTGTTCAGTCCAACAGAAACCAACAGAAATGTCAAATATGAATCCTATTGGATTTAACAGGGTTAAGAAATGATTATACACATACAGGCACCAAGCACTAAGGTCTGTCCATGCAACTTTTTGTGCCAAACATCTATACCGACTTACAGTACCTTCTGTCACTTTAGGACGTTTTCGAATATACCGTGAATAGATTGTTCTACCCTGACAAAAATGTCGTAGGCTGCTACTATACATCACGCAATGCCTTGTGCTTTTAGATGAGAGCTATTTTGATTCAGACCTTGACAAATCCTGGGCCTGGACGGGCAACCAGAGTTTTTAGTGCTATAACAACTGTATTGCACATGATTTTTAAAGAATCAAACGTATTAATTATGTACCAGAAAGTTACACAGATCAGCGGGTACAAGCAACAATATTCACCCACAAATAAAGTTTAATATTATCGCCATTTTGTAAATTCGTCTTCTGAAAAGAAAAAAATATTTAAATAACAAAAAAAACAGTTTTGAATAAATATTTAAGTATTTGGTGATAACACAGTTTCAAATATCGAATACCAAATTATTCGAAAATGAACAGCCGTAGGCCTATACTTGATGTATTGGCATGTTGATGCAAAATTTTACACCATGTACTGAATTAGTGCTGTTTATTCAGAGTGCATTCAGAGTTAATTTGGCGAGTGATTGATGGCTGAAATGACCGGCCATTCATTGCAATTGGTAAAAAAAGGCAATTAGGCCCAACTAGCAAAGTTGTCCCTTAACTACGTGTAGTTGCATTACGGTCATCATTGATAGATTGATCTTGGTATAGAAACGGTCTCTTTCTTCATCAATCATAATTTGGCTATAGTGGTTTTTAAATGAAATTATGTTAATCAAAGAACAGATTTTTTCTGGCTGTAATTTTGCTGTGACAATAGTGTGCGTGGTTTGTTTGCTTTTTGGAAGTATGAAGGAGAAGAGGTGGTCTTAGTCTTGTTTATTATTATTATTATTATTATTATTATATATATATATTTTTTTTATTTTATTTTTGTTGGGGGGAGGGGGTGTTAAAGGTAGTATATACATCATTTGCAAATATAAACAAACAAAACTACTGATTATTATGAAATACCTTACTTAACTGTTATTGAATAACTGTCTCAAGCATCCTGTGAAATTACGGCGCCTGATGTGATGTGGCTTTCAAAAAAGTGGAATTTTGTATTAATTTTAAATGAATGCCGGCTGGCAATTGTACTGTTTACAAACAATGCCCCCAATTAATATTAAATAAAAAAATATCACGATTGCCAGACGGCGATTGCGAAGAAAAAACAAGAACAACATAAGAATCACTGCCCGACGCCGGTTGTAAACTCGGTGGGTACTATACATTTAGAGAAAAATTGACATGGAAAACCTCCACCACTCTCTATAAAAAGATGTTAGGAGGCATACATGTAGTTGTACATACAAAATGATGTATGTTGTAAGTTATGGTTCAATCATAACATAGATACTTAAATCTAACAAGATTTCTATTCAACAATTTAACTTTTTAGTTTTTGTTAGGTTTTGAACTGATAAAGTTTTAAAAACAATTAAAAACGTCTCTGACATTTTGTTCATTTAAGCTAACACCACTGATGCCTACAAAAGATACATAAACTTAAGTTTCTTACTAATCTCAAAGCAAACTGCATTTTGCTAAACATTTTGCAAAGAAAACTATTTTTCCAATCTACCCTGTACATCTATTTATTTACAGTTACTGAGTACTCCTCTTTGGAAATTGTATTTGTAGAGACAAAACCGGTCCTTTACACTGTTATTGTTGCGCCATCCCGATGTCAACTCTGTTATTACTCTGGCTGTTGAAACAGCAACATAAAGCGATCTTAAAACCCTGCCTGAGTTTCTTGTATTTAAACCCATAGATGATTGGGTTTATAACAGAATTGAAAATAAACATAATATCGCTGATAGCATAGAAATACTGGTAATCCTTAGAAGCACAGAAATTTGAATGATCATTTTCTGTAGCGTGCAAGCAGAGAAGAAAAATTTGTGATGGTGTCCACAGAACGATGAGAGCTCCCAAGACAATTGTTAGCATGCTGAGGAGACGCTGTCTAGCAGTAACAAGATCGTAGGCTGCTGCCCTTGCATGTTGCAGCTTCAGGGCATTCACTTGTCTTTTGAGCGTGACTTGCATCTTGTAGTAAGCAAGACTCATCAATGTTACGGGCAATAGGTACGCCAACAGAAATGTAAGTACACCGATCAGAATGCGAAAGACCTGGTAGTTGGTCTTTGAGCAAGCCTGGTCAGGATAGTCACTCGGTTCCATTGTAAAAATCAAAGGTACCGTTAAAAGAAACGACGTGATCCAGATCATAGCAATCAGAGTTTTCATTCGCGTTGCTGTGAGTTTTCTTACGTAATGTAGCGGATGCACTATAGCGACATATCTCTCTAATGTTATTGCACAGAGATTGTAAGCTGATGCATACGTCAAAGCCCAGGATAAATATTCACTTTGCAGGAAATGGCAGAAAATAATTCTTTCACCAAAGCTTTTGGGCACATAGTCAATTAGTTTACAGTCTCCATTTATAAAACCCAAGCAGATAAACTCCAGACACAGCAGCATATCGGCGACAGCCAAGTTCACCAGCAGATAGTTGGTCATGCTGTGTAGGGATTGGACGCGTAGAATGACGAAGCACACCAAAAGATTCCCTACGACACCGACGAGTCCCTCCGCTACGAAGAGCTGGCAGACCCACTGGCTCTTAGGAGGGTCCTCACCGAAAACGAATTGCTGGGTTGAATTCATAATTTTGGCAATGATTGTTGAGAGTGATTCATTGCGGGTTAAAGCTGGCAAAACAAAATGAAAGATGTTTTAAACTATAATAAATGCACATGGCCCTAAATGATACACGATTACAATCCGTTTAAAGAGATTGGAGTTTTTGGCACAAAAGGGTGTGTTTCCTTTTAACATCCAGTTACTTGTTGCTTTTGTAGTCTTGCACTGAAGAGAGTTTCACTACAACTGCCATCAAAAGTACATGTAGACCTGTCTTCTATAATGCACACCATGTGTTGTGAGAAGGGAACAGACTCAGCGACTGGACCAATCTTTGTTGTTATTCCAATAATATAAGTTACAAGATCAGATAATGAAGACTGGCGGACGACACGAATCGATGGATCGGCATACGTGTAGATCTGCATATGAATCTGCATATGAATCCACTTTTGGATTCGCATATGGATCGTTCTGGAAATACGAGGAAATTAAAAGATAACCATTTAATAACATTAACATGGATCATAAACACCCAAATCATTACTCGAATAAGAAGGTTAAAGGCTTTGATCAAAATAAACAGGGCAAAGTGGTAAAAGCGTTGCCTACCGTGCGTAACCAGTCCCATCCTTTTGGCTCCATGTTTACTGTGATGACCGCGCCCTTAGCAATGCGAACAGACGTGCTGCAGCCGCTGGCATAGCAACGCGAACGCGCGATGGCGCCCTCTGTCGCTTGCGATTCACAACATAGCCGCCCCTAAACTGTGCAGAATAGTTTACATTAACATGAATTGGCATAGGGATTGCCACAGACCGCAAAGAGCAACAACAATAGGTTGAACACAAAGGAAAACTAACAGTTTAAGCTACTTGAAACAACAAGTTTAACAGTATACGGCCACCCCATGTAGAACCATGGGGTGCGGCTGGTGGTAACAAGACAAGATGCCTAAGTGGGGTCGGACTCGGGCAGATCAGTGGCAGCTTCAGGATTGCCTGCAATAGTGCTTTCAGTCGAATTAAGCTTGCCATTGGTCGAGTGTAGGTGCGATCTCCGATCTGCAACCTCACCGCACGAACCAGCTGATCGGCACCAGGAAGTACCTCAGTGACCTTTACCAGAGGCCAGGATGCACGTCGTTGTCGTGGGTCCACTATCAGAACCACATCGCCGACACGTAGGTTGCCGTTCTCGCTGCACCACTTCTGGCGAGCCTGCATTTCTGACAGATACGACTGAACAAACTCCTTCCAGAATCTTTGCATAAGGGCTTGGCAATGGCGCCAGCAACGGCGACTAAGCACATCGCGATCCGGGTAGACTACCTGTGGTGGAGAGTGGTCCGGCCGCCCCATGAGTAACACGAAGGGCGTGATGGGGTCAGGATCAGCAATGTCTGAGGACACATAAGACAACGGTTTGGAATTCATCAAGGCTTCTACCTCTATTAGACAAGTATAGAGGACAGGCGAAGCTACTGACCGGTTACCAAGAATAGCATACAATGCAGTCTTTACCGACCGAATCTACCTCTCCCACGTCCCGCCAAAGTGCGGTGCAGCGGGTGGGTTGAACCTGAAATGAACTTTGTGTTTTGCAAGCCTCTCCTGAAGGTTAGGTTCCATCTCCTTGAACGCCTTTGTCAATTCGGTAAGACCTCCCTTGAAGTTGGTCCCATTGTCGCACAATATTTCATGAGGTGTGCCACGACGGGAGCGGAAGCGACTAAAGGCCAGGAGGAAGGCATCGGCATCAAGGGACTCAATCAAGTCGAGGTAGACGGCCCGAATCGTCATGAATATTATCCCTCACCTCTGCTCATTCCGCCGTCCGATGGTAACTGTGTAGGGACCAACATTATTATTATTATTATTATTATTAACTTATATTGCGCAATTTCCATAAAAAGATGTTCAAATGCGCATTACAAATATACACATTTAAAAATTACACATTAACATGACAAACTAAGATGCCATAACACCCAGCATGATTTTAGTCCAACTCATCCAAAAGGACAGTATCAATAAAATGCCATACTAAAAAGATGTGTTTTAAGTGATTTTTTAAAAACAGCAAGATTTGTCGACTTCCGAATATTTAATGGTAGAGCATTCCATAATTTGGGTGCAGCATACTCAAAAGCCCTATCACCGAGCGTGATTTTAGTCCGACACACCGGGTAACTAAGGAGCATATCATCCATGGAACTTCTAAGATTGTAATAAGTCTACCCCAGTGGAATAGAATGGTGGCCGACCAATTCGCAGTCGGGCAGGAGGTAGATCTGCCATTCTGGGCACTGAAGGTTGCCCCCGCTGTCTTAGGCAGCCTGTGCATCTGCTCTGGAGACTTCGGATGGACTGGCGTCCTCGCAACAACCAAAAGCGTCGACGCATATCGGCAAATACCGTACCAGTCCCAGGGTGTCCAAGACGTTCATCCACATCTTTGATCAGCAGCTGGACTATCTGGTGTTTGGAGTCAAGAACAACGGGGTGTTTCACATTCATATCCAACTCCGCTTGTCTGAGTCTCCCTCCAACTCGGATCAATTGGGTATCAGCATCCAGCTCTGGAGCCAGCTTGGCCAGACGGCTATTTCGTTGAACAGGAATGCCAGCTGTTAGAGCTGCGAGATCTTCTGGGAAGCTGTCGACCTAAAATTTCTGCAATAGTGCGCCCATACTAGGGCATCCCAGTAGTCGTATTTTGTATCGTATCAATCTCTGGAACATCTTCTTGACGATTATTGGAAAGGCAGTGAAACAACTGGCTTTCAAATCAACTTCATTCCTATCCTGCTGCATGTGCGATGGCAAACTTTGGCCAATCCTGTTCAGGACCAAAGAGGAATGGTGGAGCGTACCACCGACTCTCTGCAGTCAGCTCCTTCGGCAGTAATCCACGCGTCAGGTCATCAGCCGGGTTTTGGGCCGTATCCACATACCGCCAGATAGTATGGTCTATCTCAACAATTCGACTACCAATGAAACGGTTGTAGCGGCAGGACTCTGAAGTAATCCAGCTTAGAACGGTAGTGCTGTCACTCCAGCAGGTGATAGGAAACTTCATTCTCATCTCATCTTCAAGAAGTTCGGCTAGTTCAGCGCCACAAAGGGCCGCCTGGAGTTCCAATCAAGGAATGGTCTGCACGCGCTTCGGGGCTAATCTGGAACGTGCCATCACAAACCTGATGCAAACTTTTTCTGACTGAGCAATGGTTCGGAGGTAGGCCACAGCCCCATAGGCCTTCTCGGAGGCATCTGTGAATACATGCAGCTGATAGGCCACCTTTTCCGGTTCAAGGTACGGTGGAAGGTAGCACCGAGGTAGGTGCACAATGGAGATATCAAGGATCTCTTCACGCCACTTCATGTCTTGGGTACATAAACTACCCTCGTCCTCATCCGGTATCTCCTCATCCCAGCCCCAGGGTCGCTTCCAAAGTTCTTGTACGATCTACTTCACTCTCACCATGTATGGCATGAGGTTTCCGAGGGGGTCCTTTCCCGCGCACCGCATAACATCACTTAGGACAGCTCTCCGAGTGATTACTGGCCACTCACGGAGTTCAAGCTTATAGCTGAGCGTATCATGTTGGAAATTCCAGTGGGGCCCTAAGGCAGCCTCCTCTGGGGAATCACAGCTGGAAGTGAGCCACCTCTTGGTGCTGCAAGAACGAGCTTCTCGGGGCAGGTCAGTCACCACTTCTGGGAAGTTGCTGGCCTACTTTACAATGGGAAATCCACCGGCGTCTAATGCCTGATGGGGCTTCTGGACCAGCTCTCTTGCTTCTGGGACTGTCGACTTGCCATCCAAGCAGTTGTCAACATAAAACGACTCTGTCACGCTCCTGACCAGGTCTGAATTTGGAAAACTGTCTTTCACATACTTCTGCAGGGCGAAGGTGGCGCAGCAGGGGTTGCAGGTGGTGCCGAAGGGAAGTACATTCCACTCCAGTTCCTCCAACTGGGAATCGGGGCCCATCTATTTCAATAAAAACCTGAGCATACAACGGTCACACTCCAACGTGCGCACACAGTGAAACATCGCCTTGATGTCACCAGATATGGCAACTTGATGTTGCCGGAACCGCAGTAGTACTCCCACCAACGATGAGCCTAGGTTGGGCCCAGGAAGTAGGTGGATGTTGAGAGACTCTCCGCGGTACTGAAATGCACAGTTGAACACCAATCTGTATTTTTCACTGCTCCAAACTACATGATGGAGTATGTACCAGTGGCGCCCGGAGTCCACCGCGTTATCTTCCGCCGTGAGCACACGAACAAGCCCAGCATCCTTTATGTCCCTGATCTTCTTGCAGTGTTCTGCGGCAAGCGTTGGATGTTTTTGGAGACGTTGCTCATTTCGTTTTAGAGGGCCCATCACTGCGCTGGCTTGACAGGTAAGTATCCCGTTGTCACGTCTCCACATGAGTGGGGTTGCAACTCGTTCAATGCCATCCAGGTTTACATAGGCGGATTTTACCTCAAGTAGATCGACTGCTCGCTGATCCTGCTTGAATCGGGTGACCTGTTTCCGCTCTGCATAGATTTGAGCGTCATTCTGCCACAGCTTACATACATTTTCGTGTAGCACTCGGTCAGCCTCACCACTTGATAGAACGGACAGGTAGTTTACCTCACCACGACACCTGGACTTCAGCATGGGGCCCTGAACTGCCCACCCAAGCTTGGTGCGTACAGCAACTGATGCTCCATCGGGGCCAACGTGACTATCGATGGGTACAATCAGATCAAGGTGACCCCTTCTGGTGACCACTGGCCTTTGCAGCAACTTCTGTAGTATAGGCAGCTGCTCCCCTTTGCCGGCGATCACTGTTGGTTGAGTGGGTGTCTGTCTTTAAACTCTCACTGAGCTGCACTTTCTTCATGGCTATTGCTGTTGTCTCTTGCAACCACACGTTGATGTCGAGCAAGGAGAAGTTGTTGACATTCTTGGCCTTCATAGCCCTTAGAAAGGCTGTCTGATGCGGATGGGACAATGGACCGTACAGGACGCATGCAGTGGAGTTCGCCTTCAGTTCTGCCTGCCCTTCCGACGAATTCGGGAGTCACTGGTAGTCATTCTCGGCCACGAGGTGATCTGCTCGATCTTGGAACGTATCAAAACGCCAACATCGCCATACAACTTACTGATAGTAGACATGGCCTTAGTGAAGGGACTAGCACCATACTCGAGTCCAAGTATGTCTTTCTTAGGTTGACCACTAAGCTTCGATCTGACCACAAAATACTTCTGCACCTCACTCAGGTGGATCAGGGGCTCGATGCAACCCTCTACCATCGCTTCGAAGCAGCGGAACTCTGATGGGTCGCCTCCTCCAAAGGTAGGGATTTCCATGTTTATTCCCCCTGTCGATGCAGCCAACATCGAGCTCAGCATCATCTCGTTGGAGGTCGCTGGCGATACCATGGGTCGACCAGTGAGGTCTCCCAATGCTGCAGGTTCGCACGGCGAGGGAGAGGTCGAAGGCATCTGTGGAACAGACCTGTTACCTGAGGGACTGGAAAGTAAAGGTGGAGGGAAGTTTACGGCGGGAGTGGGGTTTAGGTTCAACCCAGACACAAAGAATGAAGAAAGGTCCCAGGGGTTGGGATTGCCATCCTGAGAAAGAGAAAAACTTGGCTGGGAGGCCAATCTGCCTAAAGAAGTGTGGCCCAGAATAGTGGGCACAGACCACGCAGATGGTGCGTGAGTAAAAACAGGTTGCGCGAAGTTCGCAGAAATGAACGAGGAGTTCGCGAGATGTCGCGAACTGCTTGCGTTATGGCCCTGTCACACTAGAACGTTTTAGGCCAACGCGTGAGTAGCGCGTTAAAAATAGTTGATACGCTGGCAAACGCTGAACTTCCACAGAAAAAGTCAAGTGGAACCGTGATTTCAGCGTGTCCATAACGCGTTGTTGACGGGTTCAATGCGTTCGCCAGCGCGTGAGAAACGCGTTAGTAACGCGCTCGACGACTGATGAACGACTGCCCAGCGCGTGAGTAGCGCGTTTCAACGCGCGCCAGCGTACTGCAACGACCACATGGTTAGTTGTATAAAAAGCCAACGCGCTACTACACTAATGGCCCTGTCACACCAGAACGTTTTAGGCCAACGTGTTGGAATTTCGGTAACACGCGGGTAAACGTTGACCAACGCTAGGCCAGCGTTCGCAACACGCTAAGCGCGTTACCCACACGCTGGAACACGCTGGAACACGCTGAGGCAAAAATACATTTTTCAACATACCTAAAATGTTCAGCGTTTGCCAGCGTGTGACTGCAGAAACCTTAGAAATCCTTAGAAACACAGAAATTAGAAAGATAATTTTCTATAACGTGCAAGCAGAGAAGATATGTTTGTGTTGGTGTCCACAAAACGATGAGAGCTCCAAAGACAATTGTTAGCATGCTGAGGAGACGTTGTCTAGCAGTAACAAGATCGTAGGCTGCTGCCCTTGCATGTTGCAGCTTCAGGGCTTTCACTTGTCTTTTAAAGAAAACATGCAGTCTAACATTTTCATTACGCATTTTTCAAAACTGGTTTTAGTGTACGTTTAGTGTGGTAATTTGCCAAATTATCGATAGTCGGTACGCGACGTCTAGGTACGAGACGGGTTCACGCAGCCACGTACACGCATTGCTGTGTGTTGATGCACCCAAAATGTACGAATCGCGTACGCTTTGTGCACGGTAATTTAATTTCACATGGACGATCGTTAAAGTTCTTTCGCGGTTTTTTAGTGAATCCGACAAAAACAGTACTGATCCGTCATATTCGAACCACAATATTTCTTCACGGACTCGAGCGAGAATAAAGATGGGGTCCCTCAAGGTCGAAGCACGACCGCTCAAATTGTTCGCTGCAGAGGGCCGAAAATCACTAGGCCCACCTGGACCACTTCGCTCTGATAAGCTTTACTTTGGCTGTCCAAATCCTCCGATATTTAGGATCAGCCGGAAAACAATGAAGGCGCACTCCATCCTTAGTATAGTTTTGCTACACCTGCAGCTACACACCTAGTCGGCATGACCGAAAACTGTTGTATTTTATTGGAAGTTTTGATGCTTGCATTGGACTGAAGGTAAATTACTTTTTGTTCTTGTTAGGGTCAAGTTACAAATAAACACAATTTTCTTGATCCTTGCTTTGCCACACTCTCCAAAACACTCCAATACTTGCAAATTATATCATATTAAGTCTACGGCCTGTAAGAGAGCAAGAGTTTTAATTTAAGTTGTGGCTTTGCTATCTCGACCGCTGTGCAGGGAGTGGGTGGCTTAATGCAAGCATATTAATTTGTTCGCATCCAACAACGAATTTCGTCAACAATTTCAATACGTGTTACACATGAATAGTCAACACGGGAACCACAAGAAATGTAAATCTGACAGTCATCTGCATAAATATGAGTTTAGTTCATGGCGAATCCATATACAAGGAGAATAAAACGGGTCCAAGTACGGAACCCTGTGGAACCCCAAACTGAAGAACCTGCTGCCTTGACAACGTTGACTCAATTGATACCCTTTGAGTTTTCATACTCAAGAAAGAGGTCAACCAATCGTGCAGTTTCAGCGCTTTGACCCTCACGATAAGAAGATTTGAATTTACCGTACAAAGCATTATTCTGAAGATATACATGGAGTTGGAGCAAGAAATGTATCCGAAAAGGAGCAGTTTGATACTGGACGATAATTTTTTAACATATTTTTTTCAATGAACGAACAATTCCCTGCTTACCATAATCAGGAACAATACTAATATCAAAGGAAGTATTCACAATATGAACTAATATAGGAGCTGACATATCAAGACAATCTTTGACTAACTTAGTTGGCATTGGATCTAGTGAACATTTCTTTGAAGACATTTTACGAACCAATTGTGAAACATCATCCACATTTAAACGGTCAAAAAAGTGCAACTCACATGAAGAGTCAGATTTGATTTCAGAAAACACATACTCATTTTCAGAATCATCACGTAATTTGATCAAATTGCGTCTTTTTGTTTAAAGAAAAAGTCAGCAAAAATGTCCGGCAAGTCAGATGACACTAAATCAGGTAAAATCCGTCTAGACGACGTCTTAGAATCTATCTACAATAGAAATGAGTTCTTTAAGGTCCGCTGCCTGAATACCGTACGATTGCGATGAAATTCAGCCTTTGCTTCAACCAGTTTTTGGTTATACGGTGACCGCATTGCTGTATAACTCTTCCCATGAACTTCAAGGTGTGCATGCAGCCATTTCCGTTCAATACTCTGCTCAGCCATTAAATCCATGGAAAACCATTCAGCCCAAGGTTTGTCAGTTAATGTGTTCATGCGACGTGGCGCTTGTACATCGACAGCATTGCAAAGAGCAAAGTCGTAATTCTGTAAGAGTGCATTTACCTCGTTATTATACTAATTAAGTCATCTTTGAGTGAAGAACAAATATAATCTTTCAATGATCCCAGATCAAGATTCTTCAGGATCAATGTTTTTCTTACCTGCAGATTACCCACATATTTTATTGCAAATATTACACTGACTTGTTTCACGTTTTGGGTTTGTAGATACTGGAAAAAAAATATCGAGTAAACCAATCAGTTTCTTGTAGTCTGATTCTCTGACCCCACTTTAGATGAAACAGAGCCATTTAACGCTGGGGAATTGTAAGGTCAGAGAATCAGTGTAGATGGCTTGTATCCACATAATCAATTGCCAAAAAATGCAGAAAAACTAAATATAAATAATTAGGAGCAGTATTTGAACAAAGCTGTTTTTCCAACACTGGTCAGCCGACGAGAATTGGAAATTGATACAAACATACCACTTTACTTAAGATGTTAACACACCAGGAGCCATTATTTTACAGGATGCTTCAGACTGCCATTACCTAACAGTCCAGTAAAGTATTTTGGGATAATTTGGTCATTTTGTTTTGTGTTGTTTGTAAATGTTTTATATTCCCTTTAAAAACAATTGATTTGTCTAAAACTTTAAACCGTTTCAGAATATAAAATATTACTATATAATTACTATGAGATTACAACACAAGCTAATGGTGTATACTACCTTTGAGAAACAAATTACAATTTAGATTTCTTTTTTACAATAATAATTGAAAGGATTCTAAAAATACAAACCAATTATTTACTTGGGTATAACGGGAAAAAACTACTTGATGTTGTTTCATTACATTGTCTGCACAAGGGGAGAAAGCGTCATCAGGTGGGTTTAGAGTCTTTAGTTTGTTTTATTTTCTTAAAATGTTTTCACATAATTTTGAATTAATCATATTTATGGGCGTTTCGTGGTTCAGATCTTCATAAAAAAAGGATCATAGAAAACAAAATCAAACCACACGTAAAAGTCATGTACCCGTAGGTGCCTGGAAAATTCAATCTTGATCTTAATGCACGAGACTTGCAGTCTATTGTGCCCACTGGTGGAATACAATACTTGGAGTGGTCACTCGTTGAATCCAATTAAACATGAATTTGTTCCAGTTCACCGGTGTAGCACAAATAACAAATGCTATGGGAACTAGCTAACGTCACAAATTGAATTAACAAGTGGTTTCAATTGCAGCTTCATGTACAAGCAAGGGTTAGAAAGGACACCGATTTAAGTATACCACTGGGATCCAGTCTGGTCGCATCAGAAAATGTTGCTGCCAAACAAATGATTCATATTTGGCTTGATAAGCCTTTGTCGTAGGACCAGATGCAGCGATGGCGCCGGAAGGTGCGGCAGTTTTATGAGAGGGGTGTACCCCTGTCCTCCTGCTTGGCAACCGTGGGGTTAGAAATGCTACCGACAACTCAGCGAAGAGATAACCTGGCATGACGCAAAACAAGAGTGCCTCAAGATGGGAGGCGACTCAAATGTTTTGAGTTTTTAAGCTTAAGTGTTTCGGGTTACATAAGGCAGCACACAACATTTACAATCAAGGGGAGGGGGGAGTGGGGAGTGGGGGGGGGGGGGGGGGGGGTGGCACGGTACTAAGTACGCATTAGCAGGCACAGTGATCCTGCAATGTTAATGTAGCACATTAATTTTCCGAATTGTTTCAGGTTTTCAGTTTATTTTTGGGTTTTCACAAGACGGCTAAACTGACCCGAAACGACCCAAATATTGCAAGTGCAAAACCAAAACCGACCCGACCAAAAGTCGGTTTCGAGTAGGGTCAGTTTTTGTTCAGGTAGGATACACCATTTGCAGATATCTAAAATTGTACTACCGAATTATTAAGAAATATCTTACTTATTTTTATGTAAATAAAAATTGTAGGCATCCAGCAAAATGATTGCACTAGATATCCTGTAGATGTTCTGACAAATTGAATTATATAAAAAAGAAATTGCGATCGCGGCGATTGTGAATTATTTAGGGAATAACGGTTCGAGGACCCGGTCATTACTGCGTTATAATTGACCGGGTTGGGGGATGACCGCTGGTAATGGACCGAGCCGAAGGCGACACGCGCATTTTGAAAAATGCCGCGCGTATAGATACAAACGTTCTACTCGTACATTTATAGCAGGCAGTATCAATATTTGACGCGTCCTTGTTACAAGTTACCGTATGACTGTTGCATTCGGCCAATCATTGGCTCACATGATGCTTGATTAATAAATACCTAGGAGAGTGGAGGGCATTATTTTGTAGTAATTGACCGGCTTTCAAATAAAAGCGAATAAATGTCCCCTGAACCAGCATTATTCAAGCATCATGCAAACGGAGTTTCTTTTGTTTGGATCATGCCAACAATTAAAAAAGGTGTCTGTGCCATTTATTACAATCGGTGATGCACAGATAGCCCCATCGTTGCAGGCCCGGAACTTGGGGGTATTTGATTCAGCAATGACATTTAAACCTCACGTCGCTAACACTGTCCGTTTGGCATCATTCCAAATTAGAAACATTGGTCGTATTCGCAAGTATTTGAATAGAAGTGCTACCGAGCACATTATCCATGCATTTGTGACTTCACGACTAGACAACGGCAATTCACTACTCTACGGACTCCCTCAGAATCAAATATACCGTCTTCAACGTCTTCAGAATACTGCTGCCCGCATCATCACCTTATCTAGGAGGAACTATCACATAACCCCCATTTTGAAGGAACTACACTGGCTTCCTGTCTCCCAAAGGATTGTTTTCAAACTCATGCTTCTGGTCCACAAAGCTCTCAACAACAAGGCTCCCTACTACATTAAGGAACTACTACATGAATATTCTCCAGCAAGAACTCTTAGATCAAGTAACCAGCAACTTCTCAAGGAACCAATTTCTAAACGAACATGGGGCGCCATATCTTTTTCTGTTGCAGCTCCTCGATTTTGGAATTCATTGCCACTTGAACTCAGATCATGCCATTGTACAACTAGGTTCAAATCGCTTCTTAAAGACCTACTAAAATGGTTTGAAAAAGCAAAAAATAAGTAGTTTACCTTGTAAATGATGTTTCAAAGTTCCCTGGAATAACATGTTTTGATTTTTTTGATGCTTGTTTATAACGTGAAATTATGAATAAAAACCAGGTGATTCTATCTCGTTTTGATCAAACTTTCTTCATTTTACTCCCAGAGGGCGCTGCATAAAACAGCGTCGCTGGTTCCCTGTCCAAAACCAACATGAAGACATATCGAGGTACGAAAACCCGTGCATATCATGACGCGTCAAGTGGTAGCAACCAAAATATCATGTACACGCGGCGCTGCCATTAGCCACATGGTACGGTATATACTCGCGTAATGTCCGTGCAGCGCATGGAAATGCAATCACGATTTCGCTTTTTATTAATTTAGTGTATCAATCATCATGCCTAAAAATTGTGTGATTGGCGGGTGCACGAGAACCTCGGCAAAAAATCGGGACGTGAGTTTTTTTAAATTCCCGAAAAACGAGAGAATTTGTAGAGAGTGGGTTCGTTTTGTGTGCACTAATCGTGCAGATTTCAAATTGTCCTCCGTTACGGAGTGGTCCACAATTTGTGGCAAACACTTTGATGAGAGCCTAGAAGCTGGGAATAAAAAGAAGGGCAGACGAGGAGGGAAAAGCACAGGGAGCCAAGATAAGAGCCTAGAAGCTGGGAAGAAAAAGTGCAGAAGCAAAAAGAACATGACAAAATAGTTCTAAACAGGGCATAAGCGAGGGAGATGAATCAAACAGCACCAAAAAAGGAAAAAATTCCAGGAAAGCGTAACTGTAAACATTTGGGTTGCGGTCCATTTTAGAATTGCAAAATTGTTCTGCCTGGAAAATATAGATAACAACCCCTAATTGTTTATGTGCACCGAAATCCTTATGTGCCTGTGGCAAATTTGTAACATTTAGTACATACATGACAGTTGAATTACCGATTTAATTATGAGAATAAATCTTTCTAAAATGGGCCGTTTTGTACGGAATGAAAAGTTCAAGATATTTCCCCTAATTTTATGCACAGAAAATGACAATAGACAAATACAAAATTCTGATTAATCCACAGATGCCTATATGCAATTAATTTATTCCAAAGTAGAACTTGTCTTTAAGTACAACATTTACTTCACAACTGATATTTGGACACAGAAATCTCTGAAGTACATGTACCTTATCTACAAGAAAAGAAAAAATATATAAGATTTTACAATTTTAAGATCGTATTTTAGACTTTAGCCTCACTGTGTACATGCTCTGGAAATATTTTGTTTTTCTAATAGGAAGGCTAGGGTGTGACGTGTTACATGATCGACCCACATGAATTTTTAATCATGGGTGAACCATGTTTTAATTTTAAAGGGATCGTATACATTTGGTAATTACTCTAAAAATTAATGGCATTAAAAACTTAGGCCCTACTTGGTTTAGAAACTTACTTGATGTCGCAAATTTTCAAGGATTAATTACTTGTTGTTGTCTACAGCGCCTTCAGCACCCTGCAGGGTGGATATGTGCGCTTTACAAATCTCATTATTATTATTATTATTATTATTAAGCCAATGATTGGCCGGATGCAACAGTCCTACGGTAGCTTGTAACAAGGACGCGTCAAATCAGAATGCGCGTGTCGTCTTTTAACGCTAGCGCGTTGCTATGCACGGTGGGCATCAGTATAGTCAGCTAGTCTGGTCTCAAAGTATGGGTAATAATAACAACACATAATAAAGAGATCCGACTGAAATGATCTAAAAATCAACCAGACCCGACCAAAAGTCAGTTTCGAGTCGGGTCAGTTTTTAAGTCGGTTTGGCACATCATTACTGCACAGGACTGGCCTGATTTCAAGTATTTTCCCAGATTTTAGGTGACAATCTGTCGGTATTCGCGTTCATTTTGAACTACATTTTACGCCTTAAGGCGTCACTGAAAGAGAAAAAGGGTAATTTTTTGCCCAACTTTTACCCAACGTTGGTACAATAGTCAACATGCCCAGCTTTTGAGCGAAAACAGCCCCAACTACTGTTGGGCAAAAATGTACCTAAAAGTTGGGTAATATTGCAGACAAAACAGTGGGGTACTTTTAATCATCCATGAGTTGGGTAAATGTACAGAACCAATTGTTGGTGAAAAGTTGGTAACCAGTTGTTGGTTAGTTTTTTTCTCTCAATAATTGGGTACTATATTGTACAAATTTGCTCAATGTTAAGGCATTTTGTTGACCAATTGTTGGTGTTTGCGGTACGCCTAAAGAAGGGATAGCTTGAAAATGAGGCTTCTTTTTGTATATTTTATTGCAAACTTCATTATCAATCTGTAAAAATAAAACGTTTAAAAGCTGTTTACTTTAAAAGTTGTAACCTCTTTCAAAACACTAATATTGCAAGAACCCAATAAAACATTGAAAGGACAAGTCCCATACAAACACAACAATGAAAAATGTCGTCTATAAAGCAAATTTACCCCATTTAATTTCGCAATCAACACGTTTTGGGGTTCTTAGACTTAAGACAGGTTTTCTTCAAGCGTCTTACAAATAGAAAATAAAAGTAAACATCATGTTTCATTCCAAAGTACATTTTGCAATCTACCTCTCTTTAAAACCAACTGCAATGTTATTTGTGGCTGCCTCAGGGTCGGCATGTTTTGTAGCATTAACGTAGGCAACCAAAGGTTCTTAGAAGCAGCAGGTTATTTGTTGCAAACATACGTCTGTAAGAAGGTCCAACCCCCTGGAATTAGTTGTTGTTGATACTCGCAGTCGAGGAAAAAGTCGGGTTTTCAGCAGACATCTATGTCTTTTTTGTTGACAGACATACGGTTGTGGATGGGCCTCTCGATGAAAACGAAGACATTTCGTGAGTCAAGAACCTTGTGGAACAAGTAGTTGGGTATCTTCTGTATCAAAAATAAACAATACAAAGAACTTTTAGTATACAATAGTTCACCACCAATTCTTGGGAAGAAAGTAACATGTATTCCAAACTCTTGGAGCACATGTCCCTATGTATTACTAAGAAAAAAAATGGGAGCTCATGTACTCATAAGCCTTTGAGAGAACAGGAGCAAATTGTTGGGCACACGAGAGCATTTTAACCAACATTTTGGAAGAGCAGAATACTCACTGTCTGAGGAACATGTGAGATTATACCCAATCTTGGGAGAAAAAAGGAGCACATGTTCCCAATACATGTATTTAGAAAGGAAAGACCCAAACCATGTCAGTTCTACGTGTTTTTTATGTTAATATTTATGTCCCAAAATATTGGGGGTGGGTTATTTCTCACAAGTAATAATTTATGTGTGGCCAACTGGAGGAATGAGACTTTGGGACACCATAACACTGAGTTAATACGGAATAGTCCTATAGCATTTCAATTCGGTATTGTGTGGTAAGCACGTCACAACGTTAGCTGAACTCACTGGGCAACATTTAGTGCTGGTTCATGTACATTCAAACAGGCACACTCGTTCCTGTATTATAATTTCGCTCTATAAACTATAAGATCATTTACTCTTAAATTATGACACATGCACAATTCTCACCTAGAAAACGTCCACTGAGGCGTTAATGCCCCGTTTTTCTATAACTTCGGCTTTTGATAAATCGCCATTGCCTCTCAGTTGTTTGTTCGTGGCCGGCTATTGCTGCAGGATACAGGCTGCATTATGTCTGGCCGACAAAATGGCGTGTGCACCATGATAACATTCCGAATAATTTGATAACGTCATACCGTTATGCCCATCTGTTGAGATTGTTACTTCACTTTCTACCCAACAATTCGTGGTTGGATCAAGAAAAATAATAATACAACATAGTTGGGCAATGTTTGCCCAGCTAACATGACTAATTACGTTGTCGATGTTTTTGCTTACCCAACTACCAAATGTACTCAATAGTTGAACAAAATTTCACCAACAATTGGCTGATGGAGTTTACCCAGTACTATTTTGTCAATTTTGCACGATATTTAGAATGAATAAAGTATGCTTGTGGCACCATTAGATTAAACGAAAACATAAACAAAACAGTAGAAATATTCACTAAAGCAGTGCAGTGTGGTAACATAGGGGCAGCATGTAAAATGGTCTTGTTAAACCAACCTAATGTCTTAATGAGACCGAAAAAAGGGGGGGAAATTAAATTGTTTACAACGGACACAACTGAGTATGCATACGTTTTTCCTGTCATTTTCATTCAGTGTTCAGACACATGGGCAGGGTTGTAGTCGAGTCCTTTCACAAGTCCTTTCGTGAAGCCAGTCACAAGTCCCTTCATAAAGGCAGTCACAAGTAACTGGATGAACAATGACAAAGAAATGCTTTTGTCGAAGCTGATTTGAATAGCTTGTGATTTGAATTTGAACTGGAGGACTTGTGATGGACTTGCGGGGACTTTCAGGGACTTGCAGGGACTTGTGATGGACTCGACTACATCCCTGCACATGGGTTGTATATGTCACATAAATTACACACAGCACCAATGCACAATGTAAGTGATTTCTTACACATCTGCAAAAGGCAAACATTACATGGCTGGAATCACGACTATAACCAAAACAGCTCAAGTTATTGGGGTCACAAAACTGGACCCCGAACCTCATTCTACACAAGAACAACACAAAAACACCCAGTTGTTAATGGATGGTTGTGTAAATGTTAAATGTTCTTTCCAATTAATATAATTTCATTCAAAATGCATTTTGTAGCCCGATTGGGCGATTCTAGGACTAATAGTATCCCTTTAACCAGTTTGCGCCAGAGGACGTATATACATGCAAAATGTTTGCGAAAACCCAAATTATAAAATACTGATAAGACTGATAAAATAACTGATACAATAATCTCGCGCCTGGGTCTGGCAAAGAGCTGTTGGGCGAAGATGTTTCTTTATAGTTATTATTTTTATGTTTCCTTTCTTGCCATTATTTTGGCGAGTAAATATGCCGCTTCCGTTTGCTTTGATGATATTTTCATCTGCCTCCGTAGTCATGGCTACCAGCAGCTACCAGCTACGATAACTGTCCTATGTAGTCACTTATAGAATTAAATGAACCATGCAACATTGTTGTGTACACCGTAGTCATGGCTACCAGCAGCTACCAGCTACGATAACTGTCCTATGTAGTCATTTATAGAATTAAATGAACCATGCAACCTTGTTGTGTACACTGGGGCAGCTCTATTTGGCAGTTAGCTAGCGTCACAAAATGTAATTACCTACAAGAGGTCTCAACTACAGCTCCCTGTACAAGTGAAGGTTAGAAAGGAAAACAGCGTTTGATTGTTATTATTGGGATCCAGTCTAGAGACACAAGACACGATTTTGCTGAAACGCTTTATATTTGACTTGATAAGTCTTTGTCTTATGACCTGGGCCAAATTTCGTGGCTCTGCTTACCGTTACCGAAAAATCCCTGCTTACTGTAGCAGAACATTCCGTGTGTACGGTAAGCGTATTTCACGCGTTCGCATGCGTACATCCCATAACTAAGGATTCTGTACTTACAGAAAATGGTGATTGTAAGCGCAGAATTATGTGCCTTGGTGAAATGTGCCTTGGTGTGTAAGTAACAAGACTAGGGGTGATAAAATAGTATAAAATGACATTGATTGGGGTAATCAGCGTAAATGTAATTGGCCCCCACATAACAGATTGAAATACTGTCAAGTGGTGGCGCTGTTCTGACGTACATTCGGTTACCCCCAAAAGAATGCTGCACGTCCCGGTCGCGATATTTTGTTCCGTACCACTAAAGATCTATGGCCGTATACTAAAGCATATCGTCACCTTCCTAAATAATGGCCCAAGTCACGTTTTGAAGAAAATGATATTTCGGCCCAAGTCATCTCTTCATGAGGCTAACCACCTTTGTTAAATGGCATATGTGCTGAATTGAACATATTAATGCTGCTTATACCCAGTTAGTATAATGGACTAAGTCAAGCGTGTGACTTAGGTCGTTTTATCACTAAACCTTTCTGTTTAAAATGAGCAAAAATATCATTTATTCCATGTTTGGTTCAGTTTTCTCTGTTTTTCTCAAAACTTGAAAATTATGACTTAGGCCATTATTTTAAGAAGGTGACGATATGCGAGTTGCGAGTCAGGTTCTCGGACTTTATTTCCCTTTCAAAAAAACATTCTCCAAACCACAAATTAGTAAAATGAAAATGTTGCAAATTACTAACAAACCTATAAAAAGGTAATAAATGAACAAAACAAAAATTAAATAGGTTTTTATGGAATTCGATCTCGCGCCTTCTGATTAATAATCCTGTGCATTATCCTCTACAGTACAGCAATGTCTCGTTCAGTTGCGTGGTTTTAATAATAATATCATTTCGTATAAAGTGCCCTACTGGACAATTCTATATGTAATAGCTCGTTAGTGCTACGCTCAAACAAGTCGCTGCCCGGTCACTGGTCGAGGTGTCCCCGAATGTACGTCACGATTATGCAAAGTTTACATGATAATAAGCTACCATTCTAGGGGCGGGGCCGTTTCCCCAAAACCCAAAACCGACCCGACCCAAAGTCAGTCTCGAGTGGGGTCAGTTGTTTCAGGTAGGATACACCATTTGCAGGTATCTAAAATTGTAGTAAATAATGATTGTAGGCATCAAGATAAATGATTGCACTAGATATCCTGTAATAGTTCGGAAAAATTGAATCATTTAAACAATAAATTGCGATCGCGGCGATCGTGAAAAATTTAGGGGATAACAGTGCGAGGACCCGGTCATTACTGCGTTATAATTGACCGAGTTGGGGATGACCGCTGGTAATGGACCGAGCCTTAGGCGACACGCGCATTTTGAAAAATGCCGCGCGTATAGATACAAACGTTCTACTCGTACATTTATAGCGCCCAGTATCAAGATTTGACGCGTCCTTGTTACAAATCACCGTAGGACTGTTGCATTCGGCCAACCATTAGCTTACATGATGCTTGAATAATAAAAACCTAGGAGAGTTGATGGCTTCTGATTGGTCGAGACTCGATCACGTAGTGGGCATTATTATGTAGTAATTGACCGGCTTTTAAGAAGAAGCGAATAAATGTCCCCTGGACCAGCATTATTCAAGCATCATGTAAGCCAATGATTGGCCGAATGCAACAGTCCTACGGTTGGTAACTTGTAACAAGGACGATTCAAATCTTGATATGATACTGCGCGCTATAAATGTACGCGTATAACGTTTGCATCGTCTTTTAACGCTAGCGCGTTGCTATGCACGGTGGGCATCAGTAGTAGTATGGTCTCAAAGTATGGGTAATAATAACAACACATATTGAAGAGACAAGGTACCACGCATAAGCTAAAATGTGGCCCCTAAACATAAAAACAAAACACTGGAAATATCGCAGAAAGAAAAGTCACGAAATTTGAAGCATTTTCACAATTTTTCTCGTTAAAAAGGTATTTATTTAAGGGAATAACAGGACTAGGACATTCGGCTCGGTTCATTACCAGCGGTCATCCCCCAACCCGGTCATTATCACGCAGTAATGACCGGGTTCTCGCACTGTTATTCCCTAATTAATGCTGATTCAGGGGACATTTTATTCGGTTCTTCTTAAAAGCCGGGGACATTACTGTAAAATAATGCCCTCCACGTGACCGAGTCTCGACCAATCAGAAGCTATCAACTCTCCTAGGTATTTATTAAATATAACTCAAATGTTGCCGTTAATTTAGCGAGAAATTATGCCACTTCTATTGCTCTGATGATATTTTCATCTGCTTTCGTAGTCGTGGCTACCAGCACGATCATTTATGTAAACAAATGAAGCACGCAACCTTTCGTGTCCACTGGGGCAGCTCTATTTGGCAATTAACTAGCAAAATAGAATTAACTACCGTGGCCTCAACTGCAGCTCCCTGTACAAGGAAGGTTACAAAGGGAAACAACATTCGAGTATGTACTACTGGGATCAAGTCTGATGACACCAGACACGATGTTGCTAAAACGTTCCACATTTGGCTTGATAAGCCTTTGTCTTATGACCAGATGCAGCGCTGGCGCCGGAAGTTGTAGCGGCAGTTTTATGAGAGGGGTGTACCCCTGTCCTCCTGCTTGGAAAATGTGGGGTGAGAAATGCTACCGAAAATTAGGTATGGATCTACCGTGGGCCGAGGCGAAACAAGAGTGCCTTAAGACGGGAGGCCACTTGGTCATGCCACGGTCTCAGCAGGAAACCGAGTTCCTCTGGAAGAATGTGCACCACTGGTTTTGGATCAGCTGCAATGATTTGGAAATCGAAGGTTTGTCAACATTTTGCTGAGTTTTAGGGGTCGTATGAATAAAAACTAGCAAATGCTATGAAGCACAAGCAAAAAGAAAAAGTATTTACTTGGAAGTAAAAGCATTAAGGAAAAGCAAATGCTTCAATTCGTATGAATAAAATAATGTTTTACTGGCTGAAATAGTAGTAAATGCTTTTTACTTGCAATTGATTGCACAGCCGAATGGTTTATAACAATGCGGTCTCTATCGTGTGTATACGTACGAACACACGCGACCACGCTGACGGGGGTGTTTGAATAAAATCAGAACCTCAAGTTGCTGCTTCGCAGTCATGATGCCCTTCTCTGTCTAAGTAATATTGCAAGAAATTATCGGCCATCTACGTCTCATTTCCTTCCCCAAATTCAGTTTTCATATTAATATTTGCTTCTATTTTTTCAAGGTAGCTCCGAACCAACCTTGAAAAATTTCGAGTAAATACTGCAAATCTGAAGCATTTACTCATTTTTATTCATACCAAATGGAGCAAATACTAAAATTCTAGCAAATCCTGGAAATTAAAAAGTAAATACTTTAGGTCTTTATCAAATACTTTACAGTAAAACCTTTTGCCTTATTTTTATTCATACATATGCTAGTAAAAGCTTGAAAATTGGTAGTAAAATCAAATGCTTTAGAAGATATCACTTTAGAAGATATTCGAGTTTAGCCGTTTTTGTGCTGCCTTTTCTAAATTATACACTACATAAGGCTGAATTTTATTGAATAGTAGGTTGCACATGATTTTTTTTGGACTGTTTCTTAATTTTATTTTAAAATATTACCTAATTATAAGGTTATTTACATATTTATGCTAACGACTTTTTGCAAAAATCGTAAGGCAAAAACGAATGGTGTATACACAATTGGTAATTGCTTGAATTATCATGAATGGGTAATTTAGGGGGTTATATTTTATAGTAAATATCGTTTGACTGATATTTCCAATAAGAAAAGCAAACAAAAACGGCGTTCGTTTTCAACCGGCGTCGGGTAGTGGTATTTATGTTGTTCTTGGTTTGTTTTGCGATCGCCGTCCGGCAATAATAAAGTGAAGTGAAGTTGAAGTTGAAATTTCCAAAATGAATATTTTACGTCACTTTCAATTTAATATGGCCGACTCGTCGAGAATAAAGCCCATTGGCTCCAAGTCAAATTACCTCTTGGAATTTTCATTGAGCAGAATTTCCAGCAAGTTTTTTGTTAATGTCTTTGTTGTATGTTTGCCTAACAGGCCTGTGGGTGTGTCAGGACGGCAAAAGTGATGTGGAGTACAGAAACTGGAATAGAGGGGAGCCAAGTAACGGTGGAGGTAGAGAGCATTGTGCATATGCAGGAAAGGCTGGCTGGAATGATATTCCGTGCCAGAGCAAATGCCCCGTTATCTGCCAACAACCAAAGCTACAATATTAGATGTGACATGGCTCACCACTGTCTATAATGAAGAGAAGATGTTTAAGATTGTATAAAAACTAACGATTTTTTATTTATTTTTGAAAGTCAGCAAGCATGTTATTTAAACTAGTTCGCGTCAGATGCTGTGTATACACGCAATTTTTTTTTTCGGGAATTCAAAACGGATGACAGATAACCACGTCACGTGCAAGGCCAGAAATATCTGTCAGTGATCGGCTCACAGCGAGCAAGGGAGCAAAGGATGAAACATCCGACTAATTTCCTGACAGTATGGTGTCCTAAAATAGTTCACGGTTTTATGTGTAAAAGAGACACCAAGGTTGTGATATGTTTCGAAACTGCTGTTAAATGCATTGTTTGGTTCTAATATTTAATCAAATACTACCATACGCACATATGTGTATGAGAATTGCCCTTCATTATGTTAAAGCATGTTAATAAAGCTTAAGAATGGCACTATATTTAAATGATTTAATAACTAGTTCAGCGAGTTTCATAGAGCGTTTAGTCGAAACGTTCCACGTGTAAACAAGACTTTTTTTGTTTTCCTTTCACACGGTGTAATGTTTCTGAGAAATAAACCGATAATTGGGTTCACTGGCAAATCCAAATGTATCATCATAAATTACATGTCCCACTTGATAAGTGTGAAATCATAACAAAGATTACATGCTTTGAAAATTTTAATTTGGGATCATAGGTTTCACATTTTGGGGCACCAAATGGTGTATGTCCCCAAATTGCAATCATGCACCGAGTTGTTATTTTCACAATAAACCTTGACGTGCTATCCTGGGTAAGACCCCCAAAAATACATTTTAAAATAAACACACCACATTGAGCATAAATTATTGCAAAAATAGCAAGAAAACTAATTGATACACCTGAAACCGTTAATGGGTTTTGACATAATATTTGGGCATTTCTGGGAAAAACAATGTTGGATTTTGGCTACAATTAATGGGGAATTACAATATCTTTAGGTTAAATAATCTTTAAATATCTTTAAGTCATCCCTGTTCATCATTTTTTTCAATTTTGGCTCATAATAACACAAGTTGGCGCCCTAATTTATGGAATAACCATTACAGCTTAATATCAAATTACCAGAGATGTAACTTTACTGAAAGCAATGTAATCTGCTGTTCATGTGTCACTATTTCCATCAAGGTACATGTACCAGTTTATTTATGCTGGTAAAGTTGTGAATTTTGTTCTCGTCGAGCTAAAGTGTTACGCGACAAAAGGCAGCACACACTGACCAAAATTTTGCAAGTGCAAAACCAAAACCGACCTGACTGAAATGATATAAAAAAATCAACCAGACCCGACCCAAAGTCAGTTTCGAGTCGGGTCAGTTTTTAAGTCGGTTTGGCACATCATTACTGCACAGGACTGGCCTGATTTCAAGTATTTTCCCATATTTTAGGTGACAATCTGTTGGTATTTGCGTTAATTGTGAACTACATTTCAGACCTTATATGTGTCTATTTATTTACTCAGTAATTCTGCACGATATTTATAATAAATGAAGTACGCTTGTGGCACCATTAGATTAAACAAAAAAATAAACAAAACAGTAGAAATATTCACTAAAGCAGCGGTGGTAACATTTTCCTCAATCTGAAAAATGTGTTATTGTTTTATTTGGGCAGCATGTAAAATGGTCTTGTTAAACAAAACTATGGTCTAACTTCTTTGAAAGAAAAAAAAAAACCAACACGTTAAGTACCGGTACGTTTTATTACGTTGTCTGTATTTTAGCTCACAAAAAAATGGGAGAAAGTGTCATTAAAGGGATCATATACGTTTGGTAATTACTCCAAAAAAATATGGCAATACAAACTTACTTGGTAAGAAGTACAGCAGCTTTGGATAGTATAATGCATTTTTAGAAACTGTTCACTTCGAAGTACAGCGACTATGGAAAAAGATATCACTTTTTATCCCCAAAAAGTTGAATCTGAGAAGCGTTACTGCAGTGACGTTTCTCAGACTGTGTATTCCAATGAAGATTATTCTTCCTGTGTAGACATAACCGCTCCAGATTTTCGGCAATATCTCAAAATCCCTACCACCTTTTGAAATGAAATTTGTACAGGTTAGTTTTATGGCGTATATCTATAACTATATAGGATTGAAACAAACAATGGGTTCCAATTACCAAACATATACGATCCCTTTAAGTGGGTTTCGATTTTGTTATAGTTTTGTTGTTAATATTTTTTTTAATTTTTAAGTTTAAACCCAAAGTTACATATGGGAGAGGAATGTTGATCATAAGTCCACTGATTAAAGGGGTACTAGGCCATGTTTTGGATTGTTTACTTATCCTATTTCAAAAATCTGGTTGAAAGAAAACCAACCTAATGTCTTAATGGGACCGTAGAAAAATAGAAAAAACTAAGATTGTTTACATCGGACACAACTGAGTATGCATACGTTTTTCCTGTCATTTCCATTCAGTGTACAGACACATGGGTTGTGTGTGTCACATAAATTACACATATCACTAATGCACAATGTAAGTGGTTTCTTAATTATCTGCAAAAAGCAAACATTACATGGCTAAAATCACGACTATACCCAAACAGCTTAAGTTCTTGGGGTCGCAAAACTGGACCCCGAAACTCATTCTACACAAGAACAACACAAAAACACCCAGTTGTTAATGGATGGTTGTGTAAATGTTAAATTCTCTTTCCAATTAATATAATTTTATTAAAAATGCATTTTGTAGCCCGATTGGGCGACTCTAGGACACAGTGCCCCATTAACCACTTCGCCCCGGAGGACGCGTTACATGCAAAATGTTTGCGAAAACCAAAATAGATGACTGATATAAACACGCCATGAGCAACTTGGAGCGAGGTTGGAAATATCTGTCAGCAACTGGCTCGCAGCTGGCATGTGTGGGTCTGCTGCCCACAGACGGCCGGCCTGGGCCCGCTGGGGTTGATGTTTGTGAAAAATAATCCTGCGCCTGGATCTGGCAAAGAGCTGTTGTGCGAAGATGTTTCTTTATAGTCATCATTTGTATCTTTCATTTCTTGCCGTTATTTTGGCGAGAAAATATGCCGCTTCCGTTTGCTTTGATGATATTTTCATCTGCCTCCGTAGTCATGGCTACCAGCAGCTACCAGCTATATTCATTTTATGGGGTCATTTATAGAATCAAATGAATCATGCATCCTTTTTGTGTACACTGGGGCAGCTCTATTTGGCAGTGAGCTAGCGTCAAAACATTTAATTACTTACAAGTGGTCTCAACTACAGCTCCCTGTACAAATGAAGGTTAGAAAGGAAAACAGCATTCGAGTATGTACTACTGTGATCCAGTCTGATGACACTAGAAAACGATGTTGCTGAAACGCTTCATAAATTGGCTTGATAAGTCTTTGTCTTATGGCTTGGGCCCAATTTCTTGGCTCTGCTTACCGTTACCGAAAAATCCCTGCTTACTGTAGCAGAACATTCCGTGCTTACGGTAAGCGTATTTTACACGTAAGCGAGGAATGTTGGCTTCTGCGCATGCGTACATCCCGTAACCAAGATTATGTGCTTACAGGGTTAGCACAGAATCTTTCTGCTTTCACGGTTAGAACAAAATGGTGATTGTAAGCGCAGAATTCTGTGGTTAGCAGAGCAAAGAAAATGGACCCAGATGCAGCGACGGAACCGGAAGTTGCAGCAGTTTTATGAGAGGGGTGTACCCTTGTCCTCCTGCTCGGCAACCATGGGGTGAGAAATGCTACCGAAAATTGGGTATGGAACCACCGTGGGCCGAGGCGAAACCAGAGTGCCTTAAGACGGGAGGCCACTTAGTTCCTTCTTGAAGAATGTGCTCCACTAGTTTTTGATAAACTGCAATGATTTGGGATTCGAAGATTTGTCAAAATTTTGCTCAGTTTAGGTACTGATTCCGTGTATTAACAGAATATGACGCAAAATTTGTCGTGTGCCAAGAAAAAGGACATTAGCATCCCAAGCATGCAACAATCACATTTTGAGATATTTGAATTTAATGTTTTTGTTCTGCCATTATACACTACATAAGGCTTACATTTTGACTTGTGAATCTTGTGAATAGTTCGAATAGTACTGCACACTTTTTATTTCGAACTGTTCCTTAATTTTGTTTCGAAATATTAATTATAAGGTTATTTCCATATTTATGCTAACGACCTTTTACCAGGAATTCCTTTAGTCAAAGATGTAACAATCCTACCGACCTTTTGCCAGGAACAAAGGTCCCGCTGAAGTGAGGAGGTGAATGAACTTGTAGCAAGTTTTGTTACTTTTGATATACCTACTTACGTCCTTATGCTGGCTTAAACAAAATCATGAATTATGTTAAAATGACAGATACCAAATGAAAGATATTTACCCATAAAACACAAACTCGAACTTTTCACCCATTTTTCATTCTAACATTTTAATTGCCCCAGTGTCTGGTAGGCGTGTGCGATTAGAAATTAAACAAATTGACTAGTGTGAAAGAAAGTTGTGAATTGGGGGTGGGGAGGGGGAATAAAAATAAAACCTGCACGGACCCCCCAACAAATATTATAACAATAATACAAATAACAACAAATGTGTGCCATTCTATAAAATGCCTTGTATGTGGTCTATGTATGTAGGTGTAAATATCAATGACCCAATAAACCTATTACAAAAAGAATCTTTAGTTTACAAATGTTCTGTTGGTAAAATATGGTTTAAATGTCCAAAACCACAAACAAATTTATATTAAAATTTCACATTGAAGTTTAGTTTTACATCCCAGAGATACTAACTCAGCCTTTGACAATAATTGTATAGATATTTGTTAAGGTAGTTTAGATAAACATATTTCTATGAAGCAGTACAAACAAAAATCATCGAAATTAACGCCTGGGTTGGATCACTGTTAGTTTACGTAAATTAATTTGCCACGGGATTAGGTTTTATCATAGATACGTGTATTGTCCAACATTGTCCAGCAGGCGCGTGGGTGTGTCAGGACTGCACTAGTGACGCGGAGTACATAAACTAAGGGGGGGGGGGGGGGGGAGTAATGGTATAGAGGTTTAGAGCATTGTGCCTAATATGCAACTATAACAGTCAGTCCGCAGCGCACGCGTTAATGAGGTCATATCCCGAACTTTATTTGCACGGCCGGCCGGCGTCGCAAATCGGCCACGAGATTTACGCGAGTAATTGCGAGAGTTCGGCAGCTTTGTTTTAACGAGCTACACGTTGCAAACGGAGCAGTTATTCTCCAAGATGGCGTGGTAAGTGAAAAGCGGACGTTTTTCTGAATCGAATGATATATAATATAACGAGATTCAGTATGTTTTTGGCAGAATTCTGTTCACTCGAACTTAGAGTATGATTTTAAGGATTTTTTTTTCGTGTAATTAGTTTCTGCGTCCTGACTGGACTAACAAATATTGCCAAAAATGATCACTACACATCGATAAAGGAAGCAATGATCTTTCGTTTGATATACAATTTAGCCTGTGGTGACATGTTTCTCATGTATTCTGCGGCGATTCTCGTACGCGCGATTTTTACTTTTGTCGGCCATGTCTTTCGGCGTGTACTTAATTACGCAGAGCGTGTATTACTGTATGCAATCAAGTTAGGTTTCTGTCTTCATGTCATGCATACAAAATTGATTTGTCCTAAAACTGATTTGTATAAAAACGACTTAGGCCTATGTTTTGTTCAAAGTTATAAAACCTGTTTAATAGTTACTGCTAAACTTCACAGTTCCTTTTTCTGTCTTCCAATATGTTTCTTATTAGTAGGTCATGCCGTCCACCACCATGGTCATGCCCACCGCAGCCATCGCAGCCACGCTAGCATGTCGGCCCACTCGGCCGCCTCTCTACAGGTACGGGTATCACTATCACCCACTGACCTAAACCACCTATCATCACGCGAAGCCCTTTCAATGACGTCATTTTCGACCAATGAGGGCGCAGGAAGACGATGGACTGTCATGGCGGGATATTCCGTTCGTTACTTTCTTGTGGACGTTAAAATGTTCTGCGCCCTGACTGGACTAAGTTAAAATCAACCCCAAATCGACAGTTTTTTGATAGAATATGAAATTATCTTTAACATCAGTGTGAAATTGGGTTGTGGCCACAGCCAGAAAATGGCAGTCAATTTTTTGGTTCGGAAGCTTTTTTTGCGTTATAAATTTCACCCTCTAAATGTCATATAATTTCTAATATAATTGTATAATATACAAGAATGTTTTCTGATCCAAAAGAAAATATACATAATATTGACAGTCGGTAAATAAAACGGACGTTTCGGACCAAATTCCAGGCGTCGCGACGTCGCCAACTCATTAGGTATTCAAAGACGAGGTCACGCACAAAGTGCCATGCATAAAGCGCACATAAAATGAACGGCTTTTCGGTGCGCTGCGGACTGACTGATAAAGGCCTAGTTGACTGCTAAGTAAATAGCAGGCTTTTATTGGCCCTGACCCTGAGGTAAAACGTGAAGATTCCTCTGACACTAAACTGAACTTACTCAGCGCAAACGCAACAAGCATTCACATCGCGTATTTACTAAAAGAACTTTCTAATATCACGTCGGTAAAAACCATGGAACCATCAAAATTCTTTCCGAATAAATAGCGAACAAATATCGAATGACCGACGAGGCGAAGCTGAGACTCCGGGGCGCGTCAGACTTTACAACGCGCAGTGACTCGTGACTTGAGGAACTGCGCATGCACGTTGCAGAGCTGGTGTCGACCTACCTGTGTGTACCCATCCTGAGCCATGCAGAGTTCAACGGGCTCTTGAATTGTCGCCCTCAAACCCTGCGGACATTCGCAGCAATCATTAAGCAAGTTGGCCAATAAATGATATGAACGTCTACCCCTGGTAAAATGACAATTTCTACCACTATGAATAATTTTATTGGCGTTTACGTAGCTTTTCAGTCTTTTATGTTTCTTATTTTGTATAATATATAATATCAAGGCTTTATTTTACGTTATGTACGTTAATTTTTACAATTTTTCCGATTAATTTTTGTTTTACGTTGGAGGATGAACATTTGTGAGAACGCCTCAGATGTCTAAGCGAATGGACCAACATAAATGCGCGTTGGTTCACATGCCTTTGGCGGTTTTTCGAACCCCAGCTTTGTCTTCGTCTCAGGCTTCATTCACCGCAATAAGGCTGTATCCCCAGACAGACCAAAGCCAGGGTTTGGGAAATGGCCTTGGTCTGTTTGTAACGGAGGCTCTGGTTAGGCGCATAATAAATTGCGCTAATAAACACGGATCTGGCCGAATGTTCGCAGGGGTTTGAGCGCTAAAACGCGTAAAAGCGCTGCGTGGCTCAGGATGATGTGTACCTGTACCTGTAGTGTTGCGTCATACTGTGTTCCTCCACCGCCTTTCGAGTCGCGCGTATCGGATTCGAGCAATCCACGAGGACCAAGTCGCGGGACATTCGTCTCATTCGTCTTCTCCCTTCGTTATTAACCAAAAATGTGTCGTGGCTGCTCGCCCCATAAATTACTGTGTGAATTTCAATTATTAATTATTTTCAACTTGCCTCACAACTGGTAAGTTCATTGGTAATTGAAATTTCATTTATTCTAATTATTCTATTTATTAAATTTATAGAACATAATTTGCTGGCTTGTGTTCATGCATATCTGTTCTAATACTTTTGCCCCTCATTTTTCACGAGGCGTGCTTCATTTTGAACCTCTGGCGGTTTGTAATATTTGGATCGTTACAAAAGTTAAAGTGTCGACTCGCAATCAGTTATTGTTTGTCTTCTATACAAAGTTTTAGGGCACTTGCCAGTCCTAAATTTGGTACGACCATATCCCCATATGTTTGGTAAAGTTTGGTAAACTTTTACATGCTTTTATGGATTTTGATGAAACTTGGATGACCCTTGGGTGGGAAGACAATTCTTCATTGGAGTACTGAGATTACACTAAGGGTTACATTTTAAAAATGCCTCAAATGTTTCTTTCTATCGAATGTAATTGATTTCAATGTAACTTCGATAGGCAGGGGTTCGTCACAGCTTTTGAAATAGGTCAAAGGTCCTCTAGGGGTTATTTAAAAATGACAACAGTTTTTTAAAGAACATAGGGATTGATTACGGGGGAAAAGGTGAAACATGCATTCTGCGGATCTTTGGAAGTGCCGTGGCCTAGTTGTCTAGATCATTGAATTCGTGGTCTGCTGGTAATTCTGCAGGTTGTGGGTTTAAGCCTGGCCTGGGCTAGGACACTTCCACATATAATATGGATCGAGGCATTATTAATGCCTTGCTGTGGACTAGTTACCCATCCCAACCCTATTCGTGCTGTGAAGAGATCATAATATCTTGTTTCAGTGTCAGGGGCTGGCTCTTCCACACTTCCTTTTCCACACCTCGAGTGGCCTTTGGCATTGTGATAGGCGATTTGCATTAAAACAAAAAAATCAGTTTGTTTCAACAAGGAAGTGAAACATCCTTTCAGGAAAATATCGACTTGCTTTTAAACTTTTCTAATTTCTTTTTATTGATCACCACAGACATTACAATACTCTCAAACAATATTTAGTTCATAATTTCATGTTAATTTGTTTTGTTCATAACAGCTTAAGCCTACACCACTAGTTTAATAGATGACTACATGCGTCATTTATCGCATATTAAAAGCTTATCGCATATTAAAAGCTCGTTTAAATTCCAATGGAAAACTTCCCGACAACACTGTTTTAATTAATTGTATATCATCTTCATATTTCAACTGATAAAAACATACCAATTTCCCTGTAAAACCTCTTTGATAATTCATCAAATTAAACAATTCAAGGTAACTGTAAAGATTTAACAAATATGTGTTCCTATTCATGTTTGACAACCTAATTTAGGCAATCTTCAAATGACACATCTGTTTCTTTCTTCCAAATAAGCCAGAGTAAAAATGAATGACAACTAAAAAGAAACAAGTTAAATCAAAATGTCTTTGTAGATTTTTTCAAAGTCAAGTTACATTTCAACACCAGACAATTACAACTCATACACATTTGGTACTAATACTTGTTCTTATATAAATTAAAGGTAGGATACACCATTGGTAATTGGTTGAATTATCAGGAATGGGTAGATGTAAAGGTTGGATACACCATTGGTAATTGGTTGAATTATCAGGAATGGGTGGATGTAAGGGCAGGATACACCATTGGTAATTGGTTGGATTATCAGGAATGGGTGGATGTAAAGATATGATACACTATTGGTAAATGGTTGAATTATCCGGAATGGGTGGATGTAAAGGAAGGATACACCATTGGTAATTGCTTGAATTATCAGGAATGGGTGGGTTTGCGGAGTTGAATTTTATAGTAAATATCATTTTAACTGACAGGTTCAAAGCTTTACAATCATGGATGCTAGACAAAAAAGCAAAACAAAAAAAACAGCGTTCGTTTTCAACCAGCGTCAGGCAGTGGTTCTTATGTTCGTTTTTTGCCATCGCCGTCCGGCGATGGTGAATATGGATCATACAAAAATGTCATTAGGCTATGCCAGATCATACAAAATTCTATGCATAGCTTAAAACGGAAAAAAATCAAGCTCAACTTGCAGAACTTTCTTCATCAATTAAGATTACTGCCAAATTGCAATAAAGTATCACGCTCAAGAGAAACGTTTACACTATGCTTGAAAATTACCCAAGCTGAACTTTGATGCAATACATTTCAAAATGAACGAACTTGCCCACACAGTTACAGTAGATAATTTCTACGACCATAGAATTAAACAGACAATAATATGATGTTAATCTTAAATCCATCTACCGTACTACATGTTAATGAACATATTCCTCAAATACCTTCCATACGACTACAGGCAATTAACTCCTAAACACTTTCATGTATTAACCACCACAATGGTTTAAGCCCGCCGCGCGCCATTCGTACGGCCCCCGTGGCAGTCTGCGCCGTGGGTGGAGCGGGTATATACATGTATATATACCAGTTGCGGCTACCTTGCGTCTGTCAACGGCCGCCACAGGGAAACCCATTATGTAGCACCCTTGTAAGAGTTATTTACAAGGTGCTGCGGCGCACTTTGCAGCCACTGCACTTTGCAGCCACTGCTAGAAACACCGGGACAAACCCCTCATCTTAGCGATAAGTGTTACTAGGTTCTTTTACGTGCATTACACAACACACGGGACCTCTTTACGTCTCATTCGAAGGACGAATCAATAGTGGTTAAGTGCCTTGCTTAAAGACACACGTGTCAAGACTGGGATTTAAACCCACACTCTGCTGATCAGAAACACCAGAGCTTGAGTCCGGTGCTCATAACCGCTCGGCCATAACACGACAAGCTATTTATATAGCTTGTGAGTTGAATAATAAAGACTGAATGACTTGTGATTGACTTGTGGTGACTTGTGAATAAATTAATTAAAACTCATTGATTTTTTTAGTGAGATTTTCTTCATTATTATGATTTCAAGAGTTTCCGAAATCATATCCGGTTTTATTTAACTTAAACTATTATTTGCAGCGGCTTATCGGGAAAATAGTAGGCGGCAAGTCTGTTGGGGTAACAGACGTGATTTACAGCTGGTTAGCTTTACAATTGGCACCTTGTAGTTTGAGCCCTGCACATAATATATCAAATCTGCAAGTGGCCTTTGTGCAAATGATTCAAGCTACATATATTTGTATTGGAAGCAAGAATTTACATATGAAGAGAATCACTGGTGCGTGGCATTAAGGTGTGGTCGAACTGTAGTGTTAAAGTCACTGACCGAATTCACCGGCAAGCAGTACTGACGCCAAATTTGTGTGTTCTCGCCTATAAATTGCGTGTATAGTTGTCTCGTCATAAGCAACAGTGTCCTTAGAGGAGCATTCGGCTACAATGCAAGTACACCACAGGGCATGGCCGATTATCTTGCACCTTCTTGACATAATCGTGAATCTATATAAATGTTACTTTAAACTACTTAGGAAGTTGTTGGGAAACTCGCAAATAAAATCCCCAAACGGTCTGCGAACCAGTACTCGATACAATCTCACAAAACTATATATGGTTTACCCACGCTATACGGCTTAATCGACTCATGCACAATGTCTAACATGTTACGACACACTCACGAGTAAAGAGCGCAAATTTACAAGTCGTGTAACTCACCATCTGCGTTACCTGCCTTGACACAGCAATGTGAGAATTTATACACACCGCGACAAAATAAACTTACACATGGGTGTGTTTCATGACTCGTGTAATTAGTCGGCTACAGTTTGACTCTGCAAATGCATTTAAATTATAGACGGTTTACCCACGCTACGCCTTAATTGACCCATAACATGTTACAACACACTCATGAGTAAGAAGGGCGCATACGCATTAACAAGTCGTGTAACTCACATGTCTGAGTTACCTGCTATTTGACACAACAATGTGAGAATTAAAACACATTGCGTAAGTAATAATGTTGTTTAATTAGGCACTTGATGTGTAAATAGTTGTCATGTAAAGTTGTAAATAGACGGCAATGCAGACTTTTGGATAAAACGACACATCGTCAGTGCATCATTCAACCTTTTACTCAGGTTTGTCTGAGTATTAGCAGAGTTTACGCACTCCGACCCACAGACGATTTTTGTGTGCGGGGGCTCTGGATGCGTTCATTATCATGGCCAAGGTCGAAGAGTACTCCTCGTCCTTATGATTCCTGCAGACAAATCAATATTTGTTTCAGTAATATATATGTATCTACAACGCATAATAACAGTTACATGTACTATCACGTTTGTTTATGGAGTAAATCGAGGAGTTTCCTTTGTTCCTCTCGAAAATTTCCTTTGTTTTGTACACGAATCATCAATCGAGGTCGTCCTCGATTCTAACCCTAACCCCAATTCACCTTCGTGTCGCCAGGTATGTGTCCTCCATTTACACCATGAACAAACGCATGCACACATTTTCTTACTCAAAAATAACACTAGGTAGTCATGCGGCTACCTGGCCGTGCGGCTACCTGGCCGTGCGGCTACCTGGCCGCGCGGCTACCTGGCCGCGCGGCTACCTGGCCGCGCGGCTACCTGGCCGCGCGGCTACCTGGCCGCGCGGCTACCTGGCCGCGCGGCTACCTGGCCGCGCGGCTACCTGGCCGCGCGGCTACCTGGCCGCGCGGCTACCTGGCCGCGCGGCTACCTGGCCGCGCGGCTACCTGGCCGCGCGGCTACCTGGCCGTGCGGCTACCTGGCCGTGCGGCTACCTGGCCGCGCGGCTACCTGGCCGCGCGGCTACCTGGCCGCGCGGCTACCTGGCCGCGCGGCTACCTGGCCGCGCGGCTACCTGGCCGCGCGGCTACCTGGCCGCGCGGCTACCTGGCCGCGCGGCTACCTGGCCGCGCGGCTACCTGGCCGCGCGGCTACCTGGCCGCGCGGCTACCTGGCCGCGCGGCTACCTGGCCGCGCGGCTACCTGGCCGCGCGGCTAGGTAGCCGCGCGGCTAGGTAGCCGCGCGGCTAGGTAGCCGCGCGGCTAGGTAGCCGCGCGGCTAGGTAGCCGCGTGGCTAGGTAGCCGCATGGCAAGTCTACAGCAATTATTGCATGATAGCCGCATGGCTGTACAGCCGCAAGGTAAGATACCAATTACAACGAAAGTTATAATGTATTACCGAATGGTATTTGTAAAAAAAAATGTGTGTTAGGCCAAAAAAAAAAAGGCTCCGGTTTCTTGTATGGAGCTTGCCCCAAAAGTGGTGCGGCGACGCGGTTTTTTTTTTTTTTTTTCCCTTCTTTTTTTCCCAACCAGGTGTGTTTGGGCTACATAACATGTGACCCTGCTATGAGATGCACGAATAAGCCACTTTGTAATACATGTGTAATGAATGGACAACTGGGGGCATATAAAAAGAGCAAGAATGTTGGATTAATAGTGAAAATATACATGGACATGTTGTGGCATCTAATGTTTGCTGAGAATAAATAAAAATGCCAAAGTATGATCTGTCCCTTGTACTCTTTATTTCACAAGTCAAAATGGGAAACTTGTTGAGTTGAAACTGCAAAGCGAATGTCGTGCGAAGGAACATTCCTATGAGGTGAAGAATAAAATATTTTTCATTCATTTCCAACAATTTGTTCACCTCATAGTAATATTTATTTTATTGCACTCCACATAAAACAAACTTAAAATCAAGAGAAAAATCAAGAAACAAATCTGAGAAAACAACGTCAGACCGTACCGCGACTTCAACATCGTGCACACGTGTGCGTGACACAATGCTGGTATTAGTCTGCTCACTTACATATTGCAGTTATTAAAAGCGGTTACAAGTTCCAGATACACGACCTTAGCTTCCACTCACGTCTGGCTTCTATACACAAAATCACGAAAATACAACGCCGTCTGCAAATGGTGCCAGACTATTCTGTGCAAAATATATGGAAGCCCAGACAGGCCACATAAAGCCTATACTAGACGGTAACCCAATTTAAATACACTTTCAAATTGTGCAGCAGCAGAATTATAGACGAACCAGTGAGTTTGGCGGTTTTGGGTCATCGTCTTACATTAAAAATTGTTTTTTTCATTTTGCCGACGGGCATGGCTACGGTGACGCGCGCGCATACCAGAAACCGGAGACTTTTTTTTGTTTGGCCTTACCTAGTGTTATATTTCTGAGTAAGAAAATACGTGTGCATGCGTTTGTTTATGGTGTAAATGGAGGACACGAAGGTGAGGGGTTAGAATCGAGGACGACCTCGATTTACTCCATAAACAAACGTGATAGTACATGTAACTGTTATTATGCGTTGTAGATACATATATATTACTGGAACAAATATGTATTTTTCTGCAGGAATCATAAGGACGAGGAGTACTCTTCTACCTTGGCCATGATAATGAACGCATCCAGAGCCCCCGGCACTGCCAAACAATACAACGCTGCTTTTGCCGCGTGGCAACAATGGTGCATGTGAGGCAGAAAAAGTCACCTCATTACCAGCTGATGGGGGCCTTAAACTCCAGAATAGAATCGGTTTTCTATGGTCTAAAATGGCATCATGGTTGCATTGTATGTAAAGACATTCCCTGTGAGAGTAAAGTTTTACACAATTTTCTACAAGGATTAGAAAGAAGATTGGCTAAACCCGTTGTAAAGAAAGAACCCATTACACCAGAAATCTTGAAGTCTGTTATAGATAAATATTCAACATCGAACAATCCTCTAGATATTCGTCTATGCATCATGCTGCCCCTTTCATATGCAGGTTTCGTACGCCACAATGAACTTGTCAACATCAGAAGATGTGATATCAAGTTGCATTTATTGTACATTAACTTCTTTATAGCTAAGAGTCAAACTGATATTTTTTAAACAGGGAGCTTGGATCTTTATTTCAGCTACAAATACGTCCTCGTGCCCAGTCAGAATGTTAAACAGGTATCTTGACATCGCAGATCTTAATGACGATTTAGACGAAACCAGGTAATCGCATCACATCAGAGAACAGGTACGAACTAAGACCTGGGCAGCTATCCTTTTCAAGATGCCTTGACATGTTTAAAAGTGCCCTGTCTTCAGTTGGAGTCGACTCCAAGCGCTTTGGACTGCACAGTTTTAGAGCAGGGGGAGCCACGGAGTGCCGGACAGAATGGTCGTTGGCGCTCGGATACAGCAAAGAATGGTTACGTTCACGAACAAACTCTCTGTGTCCAAACAACTGGGTTTGTAAGAGCACATATATTGTTGTAGTACTGTAATTACACTAGTAAAATCTGGTTATAGTTCTGGAATCAAAACTTGACATTCCCAGATTATGATTGTACATGTAAATGTAATCATTAGACATGCTAAGAAAGATTCACACATTCCCGCTCTAATTGCTGATTAATGCATATGAAATAAATATCAGTGGCAATTCTTGCCATCGAAGTTAGGTGTTTCCCAATTGAATTGTATTATTGTTATTACCCATTATTGTCTTGCAGGTGGGGTAACACGGGGTGCAAAACTAAGAGGGAAGGCGGCAATGAAAATACTTTATTTGCGATTGAGAGACGAATTAGAGGATAAAGTAGACCATTTGTCAGTTGTGCATTTTTTATAGTTTGAAGCAGCGAACCACCAAATACACTTTTTAAACGTAATTGAAGAAATAGGAACATTTTAGCGATCATCCCACGGTATAAATGCCCCACCTGTGACAGCAAAGCTGCAGTCGTCCATTTTGTGCTGTTGGCCAAGATCCGAAACCGTCACCTAAAAAAAAAACTTAGCAAGAAAGCAAGAAATGGTATTGGTAAGCGATAACAGCGAAGAAAATCCCCAATTCTGCCTATAATAAGACAACTTTAGGGTTGGGTTTGTCCATACTAAATGATACAACTGCACATCATCACACTTAGCTCTAATTTAAATTATGTTGAAACTCGGGAAATACACTCATGAGAACCCTGTAAAATGGTGTTGTTAAACAAAATTATGGCCTAGTTACTAAATTTATACTACATGTTTTACTTGAGTAATCACACAACATATGTGATCCGCTCCTACGAAACCTGACATAAGTCGCACAGGCTATTTCGAGATACAAAGTTGAAATGGGGTGCAAAATCTGGCGGACATTGATTTTTGTTTTTCGTTATTTTTTGTATTCTTTTATAAGTATACTTTAACCCTCAGTTAGGTTAAACAAAATACAATTTATTGATGAGAAAGTACAAAAATCATGCTTTTATTGAGGCAAACTGTCCTAAAAGTGGTAATTTATCTCCCAAAAACATCGAAATAAAATCCTCATAAAATTTGAAGTATGTATGGTATAAAGGTGGTTTTGATACCAAATGAAAGCTGAAGATGTGTACTAAATGGAAATAACAATATCTCACTTAAAAAAAACCCACTTATGTCTGGTTTTGTGGGAGCAGGTCAAATATTAAGTACCGGTACGTTTTATTACGTTGTATGCATTTTAGCTCAATGGAAGAATGTGTAATTGAGTGTTTTGTTTTCTTGTTTAATATACATGTATAGTTTTTGTTAATATTTTTGTTAATAACTTTTCAAAGTTTAAACTAAACATTACATATGGGAGAGGAATGCTGATCATTATCCTAATGTTTCTGATTTTTTGTAATGATTGTTTACATCGGACACGACTGAGTTTGCATACGTTTTTCCTGCCATTCTATTCATTGTAAACAACAAAATGGGTTGTGTGTGTCACATAAATTACACACAGCACCAATGCACAATGTGGTTTCTTAAACATCTGCAAAAGGCGAAAATTACATGGCTGGACTCACGACTATACCCAAACAGCTCAATAATGCCCAGTTTTAAAAGGATGGTTGTGTGAATGTTTATATCCTACTTTTCAATGCTCTTTCCAATTAACATAATTTCATTCAGAATGTATTTTGTAGCCCATTTGGGCGATTCTAGGACATAGTGTCCCTTTAACCAGTTCGTGCCAGAAGACGTATATACACGCAAAATGTTGGCAAAACCCCAAATGGATGACTGATAAACACGCCACGATCGAGCAACTTGGAGCGAGGCTTGAATTATCTGTCAGCTACTGGCTCGCAGCTGGTATGTGTGGGTCTGCTGACCAACGACTGCCGGCCTGGGCCCGCTAGGGTCGATGTTTGTTAAAAATAATCCCGCGCCTGGGTCTGGTAAAGTCATCATGTTTATCTTTCCTTACTTGCCGTTATTTTGGAGAAAACATATGCCGCTTCCGTTTGCGTTGATGATATTTGTATCTTCCTCTGTAGTCATGGCTACCAGCAGCTACCAGCTACGATCATTTATCGAAACAAATGAAGCATGTACCCTTCTCGTGTCCACTGGGGTGCAGCTCTTTTTAACTAGCGTCACAAAATAAAATTACCTACAAGTGGCCTCAACTGCAGCTTCCTGTGTAAGGACAACAGCATTCGGGTATGTACTACTGAGATCCAGTCTGATGACACAAGAAAACGATGGGAGGAGGGAGGAGGGAGGAGGGGGGAGGAGGGGGGAGGGAGGGGGGGGGGGGGAGGAGGGGGGGGGGGAGGGGTGTATTTGGAGGTAAACCCCTGGTTAAATGAACAATCATGTATGAATTAATTTAACATAACCGGCTATTCATTAATGTGCATAAATAGGATTGGTGGTGGGGTCGCCATGTATATCCACTGATTTACAATATATTCCAAGTTCTGATTTGAATGATAGGTCATGATTCTTTTTATTATATATTTGCAGAGATTATTACTTCACGCAACACCAAGAACATGTTTTTAACATGTTCTCAAACATTAGTTTACCAACTTACTAATGCAAATAAACCTGTTTTACACGAAAGGCAGGAGATATTTCTTTGGGCAGATCAGGCCACATTCGTGGCAATTTTATTAACACAAATTTATATACCTCCAAATGGGCACTTTGGGAGACAATCCCATAGAGTCGTGCACAATCTTTATTGTAACCTAACCCGTTTTTACCTGGAGCTTTTTCCACGAAATTTCATATTTATGCTATTTAGACCCAAATCTGTCTTCTCCGAGCGAAAATAACTCCCAAATATCGTTTTGTGGGGTAGCTAGACACTTAGGGAGACACTGAAATGTCTCCCTAAGTGCCACTGTCTCCCAAGTGAATCAAAACTATCGCTAATTTGTCTCCCAAAGTGCCTATTTGGAAGAATTTGAACACACTTAGAATACATAATTATAATAAATTAAGGAACAGTAGCACCTGCTTGCTGTTCCCTGATGTCGGAAGTATGGGATCAGTAGCACCTGCTTGCTGACCCCACACTCCCGAAATATCCGTTTACATATTATACATAAATCACATACACTTCTTGTCAATTTCCGAAATATACATAAGTTCAATGTTAATGGGAATATTAAATTTTATTTTTAGAACATAAAATTAAGACAAATCCCCCATGCCGAGAGTCAATCCGCATTCCTACATTAAAAACACCCAATATGCCCATTTATTAGAAGTAGTAATGATATATTTATTTGTGGGGAAAAAGTACAAAATGCAGATCACCCACTGAATATTGGCCTAATCCGCCCATCGAGGAGGAGGTCGGGGTGGAGGTGGTGTGTCAGTTGGAATGCACCACACATAATTTATGTACACGTCCTTCCAACTGTGGTAGAACCGTGAAAATGGCTTTCTGCCAAGCTGTCATTCTCGGGTGACTTTACATACCATACTCATTGTTAGCCATTTTCACAATAGAAGGCCCCGCCCTAACCGATTATAGTATTGTCCTGCCTCCGTGTAAAGTGACTTATCGGCGCTGCCCATAAGTCGTATTTATTACCAGTGACTTTAATTTAAATGTACTAACTTCTGACAATAATAGACAGCAGCAAACAAAAATGGACATAATTTACTCGTCGTATTGTTAACCTTTAATTCACAAACCTATCAGGGTAACAAACACATCTTCCACCCTCATTCACAACATTTTTTCAAATATTTTACCTCCTCCGAAATCTGGAATTATCATCACTGATTTGTCTGATCACTTTCCAATATTTACTTCTTTCCCATTAAAAAGTAAGATAAACCGTTGGTAATTGCTTGAATTCTCATGAATGGGTGAATTAGGGGTTTTGTATTTTATAGTAAATATCATTTAACTGACATGTTCAAAGTTTTACAACCATAAATGCTGAGAAAAGCAAGAAAAACGGCGTTCGTTTCCAACCGGCGTCGGGCAGCAGTTCTTATGTTGTTTTTGGTGTTTTTGCGATCGCCGTATCACTCTGGCAATAATAAAGTTAAGTGAAGTTGAAGTTAAAATTCAAAAAATGATAATTAACCTCTTAATACAAGTACCTCTTGGAATTTGTATTGAGCAGAATTTCCTGCAAGTTTGTTCAATGTCTCTTTTGTATGTGTGTCCAACAGGCGTGTGGGTGTGTCAGGACGGCACTAGTGAATGATATTTCCATTGCCGAGTCACTCCATTGATCGTGCACCATTGACCAATCCAGATGATAAAAAGAACAAATTAATAAATGTTTGACATTCGTGCTCTGTATGTAGAAGAAATAATTTCATTGAGTGACTCCACACGAAAATCAAATTTACTTCTTAGAGTTAACATGGGGCAGAATTTCCGTAAATTTGTTTGGGGTCTCTTCTGTATGTTTGCCTAACAGGCGCGTGGGTGTGTCAGGACGGCACTAGTGGTGTGGAGTACAGAAACTGGAAATATGGGGAGCCAAATACCGGTGGAGGTAGAGAGCATTGTGCAATTGCAGTAAATGCTGGCTAGAATGATATTACGTGCCATATCAAACGCCCCGTTATCTGCCAACAACCAAAGCTACAATATTAGAATCAGCTACTGTACATGTAGACCACAGGGCATGGCTGCAAAATGTGCTCAGAAATCAATTTCCTTGGCGCACCTCTTGAATCTAAGTGGAATCACTGCAGTCTGTTAGCTGGGATCATGTGGATCACGAAAAACCAAAATCCCCAATCGCAAGTTCACCAGTTAATTAAATATTTGCATTTTAATCACCTGTGTATAACGGGCGCCCTCTATTGACCAGGATTGGAAAGCTGTGTACATTTTCAATGGGAAACGATTGCTTATTGCAGTTGCTTGCTCAAAAGGGAATCTACACAGACAGAATTCGATTAAAGAGGAATTAGGGTGTGTTTTAATGTCTTAATACAAATTTTCATTTTGTTCATTGCCATAATTTGAACTTTTTAATAGAGTGTCATTTTTTTATTGTTATTGTTTGATTTTTGTATTATAATCTTTTTTTTTTTTTTTCTTTTTTTTTTGGGGGGGGGGGTTAAAAATCTAAATGTAAATTGTATGAAAAAAATATATACACGACCAGATTTTTTTTAGCTTTAGTCTTTGATACATGTTTATTCGTGACGGTAAAACTGAAATTTGTCCATGTCTTTAACAATGTACATGTCAGTGGGTAAACTCGTACCGATTTACATTTAATACACAATTCTGTTATAACAAACATTTTTCCAATTTCCAGCTGAATTTATATTAGGGAGAGTCAGATGGAAAGCAGACTGTGTGATACAATGTTTCTGTGGTGACAAGATCCTTCCCCTCGATCTGTGAGAGCAGCCACTGATCTTCTTTTGTCCTCGCTGCTTCCAGAAGCTTTCCTGCAGTTAGCGTCTGGCATTGTGAAAGTTTGTCAAGGACAGTTGTTCGGGTTTTTTTGTCCAAACTCCACCTCTGTTCTATTTTTTTAACGGCATATACTCAACTACATCACGTACTGTTGACAATGCGGATTCCTGCGGTACATCAACCAGTGCGTGTACGATTGGAATGCCAATATGATCATCTCCGCTTTTTCGGCGATTTTTGATTGGGTACATTTTTCCACCTACCGGCACAAGCGTGGAATTTTTTTAAACTCTTTTCAGAGAACAACAAAACCCTGGAATCTGCATCCGAACCGTGCATAATACACTTTTTTTTGTTCAAATCGCTATCATCTGAGCAGCTCGTGTCAACAGCGCATACGCTCGCTCTATTTCACAACGCCCGATATTGGTCCATTTTCCCACTATTCGCACAAACGTGTCGCACCACGACAGAAGGGCCTCGTTGATTGGTCGTTGAAAAACATGAATTTTAAATGGAGATTTTATCGAGTACTGGTTCGCAGACCGTTTGGGGATTTTATTTGTGAGTTTCCCAACAACTTCCTAAGTAGTTTAAAGTAAAATTTATATAGATTCACGATATGCGTCAAGAAGGTGCAAGATAATCGGTCATGCCCTGTGGTCTAATGTAGCTTCACCATTGACAACAATAAAGAGAGGACAATTTCTTAAGATTGTAAAGTATGATGTTATTTTTGAAGTATTAAGGCAGCTTGTTTAAACAGGGTAATATCCTGACATTCATATTTGTTTGTAGACTTGAAGGTAGGATGCATTAGCAGATATTGAAAATGTTTACTACCAAATTATTAGGAAATATAATTTTTTTAAATTATCGCAAAAAAAATTATCGCGAAAAAAAACCCAAAATATAAGAACCACTGCCCAACGCCGTTTGTTCGTGCTTTCCTCGGCAACCATGATTGTAAAACTTCGAACAGGTCAGGTAAACGATATTTACTATAAAACACAACCCCCTAAATCCACCTTTTGCTGATAATTCAAGCAATAACCAATGGAGTATCCTACCTTTACATCCATTCAATGGTATCTTAACTTTATAGTCCAGGAAAAATAAGTTTTGATATCCAACAAATTTCAACAAATTTGTTTTCACCACAATGCATTTCTAAAAGGTCTCCACAATGACATATGTGACCCACCATGGCAAAACCAGTCACATGTTCAAAATTTGACAATTGAAGTTTTTAGTATGAGGCAAATCTGCACAAAATTCCTTTCAATGTGATGCATATTTCATTGAATTCGGATAAAAATTGACCGAGTTAGAGCAAATTGTAGATGCTCAATCGCAAATACGCAGTTTTGAGAAAATCGCGATTAAAGTTTGTTGTTCATTTTCAGAGGTTTTCCACTTAAAACTGCATAGCAACCATGGTATAATTTGTCAAGAAGGAAGGTAGGGTTCCCATGTACCGTGTGTCTAGTCAATTAATTTTTATGTTCCCAATATTAAATAATGTCCCATGGGGTTCCTTTGGCGGCCATTTTGGCGGCCATATTGATAAAATATGAAAATACTCAAATCTTGATAAAACACACTGTTAGAAAAGGGGTGTTATATCAACACCGAAAAACAGTGTTCACTGAACACCGTTTTTCAGGGTTCATTAGTTGCCATCACCAATTTTCGGTGTTGGCCCTGAACACCGATAATCGGTGTTGAGTGATCACCGCTGGACAGTGTCCATTTTTGAACACCGTTAAATAGTGTAGCTTGAACACTGATGATCAGTGTCAAGTGAACATCACCGAACAACGGTGTAGCTCACCTGGACACTGAAAATTAGGGTTTATTCAACACCCTTGGGCGGTGTACATCCTTACTCGACACCGAGAAACAGTATTGATCCAACGCCAATATTCGGTGCAGAATGAACACCGAAAAGTAGTGTTGAATTTAGTGGACACCATTTTTGAACACCAAAAAATGGTGTTCAATCAAGTGAACACCATTTTGAACACCGACAAATAGTGTTCAATTGGGTGGACACCATTGTAAAAGCAGAAAACGGTGTTCAATCAAGTGAACACCGTTTTGAATACCGAAAAGTAGTGTTCAAATGAAGTGAACACTGTTTTTCGGTGTTGGGGTAACACTACTTTTCTAACAGTGCACATCAAACTGTTATTATTAGTTTTTTTATGATAACTCAAAATCGACCAGATAGAGGTTTCTAACACATTTTTGCATTGTACTGTGTACATGTAATTAGGTCATGTGACATGCGACTGGTTTTGCCGTGGCGGGTCACATTAGAAGTCTTTAAAAATTCAATTGGTGGGAATATGTCTAATTTACATAAATCGTTAATCCCTGCCACGTAATATATTTATTCCTATATTTAGGTATATATATATTTTTGTGTGTGAAAAGTTTATTTTGGTGATTCTACATGTACTTACATATCCCTACTTTAATAACATTTTCTAAAGCATATAAGTGACTGAATAATTATTAGAACATAGTAATTATCCAAAATGACAACTTCATGACCCCATAAATGTGCGCACGTTACACTGTCTCCAGATATCATCAAGTAGTCAGTATTGGTGAGCTTCAAATTCATCAAGTTGCTTACTGGCACAGTTATCATATTAAAACCTTATGAAAAATAATATAAACAATGATAACATTGCGTGATATTTAGCCCAGCAAACAAAAACTTGGGAAAAATGGTGTATCTATAAATTGGGCTAAAAAGTAGTTAAAAGGTTGCCCAACATATGGGATACTTGAACAAGTTCAAGGAAATCCAAAAAATACATTTTAACGTAGATATGATTATTGTAAGCAACACAAACTTGTTCAAGTCTCTCCCCTTAGGAAACCCTTCACCTACTTTTTAGCCGTACGCACCTGAATTTCCGCATATCTCAGAGGAAAGAGTAGAGGATATTTTGTACATAAAATTACACCAGTATTCAACTCAAATTGCTTTTAACAAACTTTTGTCCAACTTTTTGTATAAAAAATAAGTCTTAAATAACTGCAAATGCCTTTTATCTTTCCACATGGAAATGCCAAAGCCAACACTATTGTATACGTACACTCAATGCATAAATCCATCATTTATATGTCGGATTGTGTCTGTTGGAGATATTGACACTTTTTTTTATAATATAGTAAAATCTTGATAAGTCAAATCTCAAAAGAATGAATCCCAAATTCGAGATATCCAGAGTTTCGAGTTACGCAAAGATCATAATTTTTCCAAAATCATGAATAATGTACATGATATGAATCGCATCGAACACGTTCAAGTACTTTTAACTCGATGCAAAATACGTTATTTAGCTCACCCTTCTTAAAATTGAATGTAATTGTGTATTGTTTCAATCACAAATCATAGTTTCGCTAAGATTATATATTGTTCTTACCTAAAAGTGTCTGCTCTTTGGATAAATGTAATCCAATAAATCACTCAAACTGTGTACCTGTGTGTAACAAATCTATATTTCATATCATTTGTCGATGTCTAACGTAACGTTTGTAGATCGAGCAACAGTATTTGTTTATATTTATTTATTGTAAATGTAGTAACTCGTGTATATTTATGAGCCGTTTCCTCACCCCGTCCCATTTTTTCCTCTGTTTAACGCTGCATCCGAATCACTGCTGTCTAGAGCCGGGTCTAGGTCTGCGCTAATTAAAAATACGCGGGCACACAGTAGACTAAATCACATTTCAGACACGGCCTGATTGGCGATGTGATTTGTTTTGACGACACTGCTCAATTCATCTTAAATTCACTGGTAAAAGAAGGTAGTCTAAACTGTATCTTATCATCATCTAGTTTACAAAGGAGTACTGGGTACATGTACAATGTATGTACATGATAGTTTTATGATTTTTTGATATTATTTTATCTTCAAATAGGGAACTATCATGTACATGTACATGATAGTTTTATGATTTGATAACTTAAAGGAATCATTTTCATTGCGCAATTTTTGTTTTAAATAAATAGATGTACGTGTATTAAATGTAAATAAAAAGCAAAACTGGTTCCAGTGTACGTTTAGTGTGCCGTAATTTGCCGTCCAAAAATTGACCCCCCCCCCCCCCTCTTTTTTAAATTTCGCGGCTACTAAAAAGGAGTGACATAAACCAAGGCAGAACCCGGACATTTAAATTTTCGATAGTCGGTACGCGACGTCTAGGTACGAGACGGGTTCGCGTGGCCACGTACGCACACATTGTTGGGTGTGTTTGTACCCACAGTGTACGAATCGCGTACGCTTTGTGCACAGTAATCGAAATTTACAAAGTTTTTGGTGAATCCGACGAAAACAGTACTGATTCGTCAGATTCGAATCACAGTATTTCTTATTCAGACACTGACTCGAGCAAGGATAAAGATGGGGTCCCTCTAGGCGCTCTAGGTCGAAGCACGACCGCTCAAAATGTTCTCTGCAGAGGGCCGAAAATCATTAGGCCCGCCCGGACCACTTCGCTCTGGTAAGCTTTACTTTGGGTGTCCAAATCTTCTGATCTTTAGCCGGAAACAAATAAAGGCTTACTCCATCCTTAGTAGTTTTGCTACACCTAGCAGCTACACACCTAGTCGGCATGACCCAAAAATTTGTATTTTTACCCTGATTTAGAATGAAAAGCCATGTAAAGACGGACACTTGTTGCAATGCGCGCAGTCAGTATACGATACGCCGGGTAGCTGCGCGTCGAGTCTCTGCCTCGATTTTCGTCATACCCCTCGCGAAGTTTACGGTATGTTGAGGCTTCCCTTCAAGGGGCGGAGTGGTTTGACCAAAATTTTCAAAAATTATTTTCCCCCATTTATCACAGAAAATAAGCACAACCACACACACATAATGTTGTTGTTAACATTATACTTTATTGATTTAAGCAAAACAAATCCTTATTACATGTTTTCTTTAAGTCACTTCACTTCACTTTAACCACGTGTAGCGTGCACATAATCACTAGGTGTGGTGCGCGTACAATACAATCGCACCTGAATCAGTAGTGCGCTGTGCTGTGGGCGATTTCTGTACCTTTATTGTTGACCTTTGACCTTGTCTGTGGAAATTGAGCGCATGTAATACATGCAGTGTATGTAGTGTATGTATAGTGTTATTGACACTAGACAATTTTAAATTGTATTACAGGAAACACATATCCCACTTTTCGACCCTTTGGTTGATTAGAGTCCCTTGGTGATGAGGTGCTGGGTAAGTCTCATAAATTAAACTCCTATAAATTGTTAAGACATGGGTGTTTCTTGTTATGTGGGTGCCAATGAGGAATTAACGTGATGAGTTTGAATAACCATGTTTCAACATGTTTGATAAAATTTACAAACATAAACCGTATTGTTATCATTAATCAATAAACAGTGAAAAAATGAAATGTTGATAAAAATGTGCATTTTGACCAACAAATGTTGTGATGTCTCTATTTTTTAGGTAAACCGTGTGACATTAAAACTGACCTTTACGAGTCTTTAACTCCACCTATTAAACAGATGTGAGGCCAATTAAAAAAACACTGCATTTGAGAGTTCTTGTTCATTCTGTTGGTATCAAATAAATTGTATATTTGTATATTTCTTATAAAATACATAATTACAGTTTTAATCTTGTTACAAACAAATGGGCCTACATGTACTTGGTGGTAGTCAAAGTTATAAATGACAGAAACCCCCCCTCCCCCAAGAATGACATTAAAATTGTTGTATCCTCTCACCAGAAAAGTCTATAAAATGAATGTTTGCATCACTGTAATCCTCAGGTTATAGGCTTTCCAATGATGCTAAACTTGTCTGTGAAATCTAAAACAAAGGCAAAAAGTGCATTTCTCCCTACCGCTAGCTGTGTGGAGCTCTATGGTCTTTGGGCTGCGTTACGCAGCACATCGCACGCCACTAACAGCAGATCAGATACCACAATCGCTTTTCATTCTCACAGACTTGAGTGCACAATACACACATTTTGTGAATAAATTCAAGAATGAGTTTGAATTTTCTCCCCCAAACCAACAGAACAGGGCCTCTTCTACATCTTCATAAGCAGCGTTACTGAATCTCTTCCGGGTGGTTGAAACTTTGAAGTTTCAAGCTTCGCTACGATTTCCGCCATGTTTCCCTTCGTTTGGTTAATATTTTTTAAATCTCTAGAGGCTTAAGCAGGCTGCAATCAAACCTGTGTAGCGACACTATAGTGTAACATTCACCATTCGTCTTTTGTAAATCCCATAGAACAGTGAAGCTAAGTTGTTGGATAGCAAAAACTGTAATCTGATTATTCCCCTGAGTAGTATTTAGTTCAATGCACAAAAACACAGCTGTGCATCGTTGTGCTGCTGACCAACTGACCCAAATAGTGACTTCTGCATAGGAGGGTTACTAATGATACCTCCGAAAGACGAGCTGAGGGTTTTTGTAGACAGATATTTGTAATTTGGTGTTCGGGGAAGTTCTACACAAACAGTGTGACACTTAACATTTCACATTTCAAGTGCAAACACAAGTTTTGAACAAACTCTTGTTACAGGTCTACTACTATTTAAACAAACTTTAAATACAACAAAAGAAATAAATCAAAGTCCTACAATAAAAATTACAATAATATTATTAAGCATCAATAGCAAAAAGGACAAATGTTTTACTCGTTCATGAATTGCTAAAATGTAACTGCGTGTAAAGGCCCTTAGAGGAAACAAAATCAACATCAATTAGCTAGGAAATATGCAATCTTATCTCATATTTGTAAACTGTCTATAAGATGTGAACGATACCCTAAAGATTGGAAACATGCTTTAGTAACACCAATTCACAAGGGAGGCGATAAATGTAGTACAGGTAACTATCGGCCTATTTCTGTACTGCCAATTATCTCTAAGATTTTAGAAAGATGGATGTAGTCATCGGTATATAGATACCTTGATGAAAACAATCTGATTCCTAGTTGCCAGTCAGGATTCAGACCCCTGCACTTAACTGAAAGCACCCTACACGATTTAACAAACAAGTGTTTTGCGGCCATGGAGAATGGACAAGTTACAGGCAGTGTGTTTATAGATCTCAGTAAAGCATTTGATTGTGTTGATCATAAAAACCTTACTAAAGAAACTAGAAAGGATGAACATGTCATCTTCTGTAATTAATTGGTTTAAGTCGTACCTAAGTGATCGTAGTCAGTCTGTGAATATTGGCGGCACCATATCAAAGGTCCTGTCCGTAAACACTGGTGTTCCGCAGGGGTCGATTTTAGGTCCAATTTTATTCATTGTTTATACTAATGATCTTCCATTTTGTATTGCCCCAAACTGCAACTTATTTATGTACGCTGATGACTCCACATTAATGTGTAGCTCATCCAACATTAATATAGTAGAAAGTAGCTTAAATACAGCTCTTACTAGTTTTCACAACTGGTGCGTAAGAAACAAGCTTGCATTAAATGCCACCAAAACCAAATGCATGCTCATTGGTACAAGGCAGAAAATATGTAACGTTGATTTCAATGTATGCATTGCTGGTAGTCGTATATTGAAAACGTGAAGTCTTATAAATGTTTGGGTGTAGTTATTGATGAAGAATTAAGTTGGGGCCCACATGTCGAATACGTAAGAAAAACTGTTGTATCTAAATTAGGTAAGAACTAAGAAGAATCCGTGATTGTGTTCCTCAACACAGCCTACACACACTATTTGTAAGTTTAGTTATGCCAACGTTAGAGTATCGTTGTACGGTGTGGGGAGGAAGGTACATATCTCACGATAATATGTTAAACAAATTCCTCAAGAGAGCCGCGCGGATAATCCTCAAATTCACCTTCCTCGCCCATTCAGAGGATATGTTTGCTCGTCTTAATTGGGCTCCTTTTTCAAAAAGAGTCAAGTCAAAAAAGGCTATTCTTGTCTTTAAAAGTCTCAACAAAATGACTCCTTTGTACATGACAAATATTTTCACACCACTTACAGTTATTCGCGAAACAAGGCAATCAACCCACACGGCACTGAAAGTTCCTTTCGCTAAAAAAAAATGCTACGCTACAAGTTTCGCTGTGAGTGGTGCAAATATTTGGAATAATCTGCCCGAACAATTGCGAGCATTAGACTCATTAAGCACATTTAAATCGGAGCTCCGACATGTCATCCGTTAGATATTATGCCAATTGCGCTGATCTACGGAGTTATAACTTGGTTGCCACTAATGTGGAGCCAGATGGGAATTTCCCCTTCTCCTTTTCCCCCAGATGTTTTTTTGTTGGCGGGTTTTCGCCCATCTCGTAAATCAGAATTGATATCAATGTTTTGGATTCCTGTAAATATCAGTGTACGTCTGAAAATATTATGTTTGTAACTTTCTGTAAATGTTGAATTTATATGCACTGTTATTTTATTTAACGATGTATGCAGGGCCCCAATGAAAACCAGTTTTAAACTGTTTGGGCACACCCTGGGTAAAGAAATGGAATAAAATAAAAATAAAATCTGACCTTCCATAGTCGTGACAACCAGGCACGATCGATATGCTCCATTTGCAAGTTATTATATTCAGTTGGCATCCATTGGCGTCCGTTGACATAGCAACTAATTTGACGAACTCCGATTTTATTTTACTGCTTAAATACACGGCAATCACTCTGCATTGTAGCTCACTGTACATAAAAGCAAGGGTTGAAGAAACACAGCCTGCAGTTGACCACACTGGGAACCAATCTGGTGTGCAGCTAGCTACACCATAAAACGATGTTGCTGAAACGTTTCATTTTTGGCTTGATAAGCCTTTGTCTTATGACCAGATGCAGCGATTGCGCCGGAAGTTGTAGCGGCAGTTTTATGAGAGGGGTCTACCCCTGTCCTCCTGCTTGGGAATTGTGGGGTGAGAAATGCTACCAAAAATTGGGTATGGATCTACCGTGGGCCGAGGCAAAACAAGAGTGCCTTAAGACGGGAGGCCACTTAGTCATGCCACGGTCTCAGCAGGAAACCGAGTTCTTCTTGAAGAATGTGTACGGCAGGTTTTGGATCGACTGCAATGATCTGGAAGTTGAAGGTTTGTCAACGTTTTTTTGCTTAGCTCAGTTCAGGTACTAGGCCTGTTTTCTAAACCCCGTTCCGGCTCCATCAGCCTTGCCAAACTGCATGAACGAAGCCAAACACGGAGACGAAACTGGGGTTTAGGAAATGGCCTAGGTAAATGTGCGACTAGGGAATTTAAAAAGTAAAACTGTCAACTGAATGGTAGATCATTGACCAAGTGTCACTGAATTATTCGTTTATAATGCAAAAACAGAAGTTCTCTTCAATGATATTTTTTATTGCCGAGTCGCCCCATTGATCGTGTACCATTGACCACTCCAGATGACGAATAAAACAATTTAATGAATGTTCGTGCACTGGAAGAAATAATTTTATTTGGTGACAAATGGAATGGTCCACCCAACAAAAAAACACTTAGGATCCAAGTCAAAGTACTTCTTGGAATTAACAAGTTTTGTTTTTAAAGGTAGGATACACCATTTGTAGTTATCAAACAAAATTACTACCGCCGGACGACGATTGCGAAAAAACACAAATAACATAAGAATAACTGCTCGACAACGGTTGAAAACAAACGCTGTTTTTCGTGCTTTTCTCGGCATCCATAATTGTAAAACTTCGGACAGGTCTGTTAAACGATATTTACTATAAAATACAACCCCCAACTCCACCGATTCATTATAATTCAAGCAATTACCAATGGTGTATCCTACCTTTAATGTATCTTTTGTATGTTTGTCAAACAGGCGCGTGGGTGTGTCGGGACGGCACTGGTGACGTGGAGTACAGAAACTGGGCTGAGAAGCAGCCGGATAACTGGGGAGGTGTAGAGCATTGTGCAAATGCAGGAACGGCTGGCTGGAATGATAATCCGTGCCATATCAAACGCCCCGTTATCTGCCAACAACCAAAGCTACAATATTAGAAGCGACAAGCTTCACCATTGGCAATACAAAAAGATTAGGCTTTTTTCGTAAGATTGTAAATTAAGATGTTATTTTTCAAGTATGGCATTGACATTCCTATTTGTTTGTTGACTTAAAACAGTGTTGTTACATCTCAAGTTCACCCGAGAAACCAAACTATCGGGCACATCAAATAGGAACTATTTAAAGTGAGTTGTTTTCTTGTAATAGTTTGTTTATTTGTAATAGGATGCTGTTCTTTTTACTGAACGGTAGATACAAACTTTTTAACAAATATTTTTCGTTTTAATTAAAAAATGTGAACGATATATCAAATCCGTGAAAAGAAAAGCGAAACCATATACAGGGTGTATCAAAAAAAGGAAACCCAACTTAAAATAGTCACTGTGGCAAAACTATACATTTTACAACAGAAACCATGGTATATTCTAAAAGTAGACGACAAATGCTTTCCGACGATACTTTATTCGTGAATTTTCGGTTACGCATCGCTGAGCAGCAGTGTGTTGGAATTTGGGTCAATTTTTGGAGGTGGCTCACTCTGATATGCAACAAAATTAACACTGACTCGTGTTTTTTGTCTCTGAAATTTTATTCAAGAACTTTCCAAACACATTTCACTTTTTTCGCTGTCCAATGCTCTCCACATGCCCCCTCCTCTCTCAAGACACAGTTGGCATCGACGTCTCATGTCGTTCACGGCTCGTTGGATGGTACCTGGGTTCTGTCGCAAAACTTCAACCTCGTGCTCAATTCTCTGTTGCAAGTCCTGCAGGTTGCGTGGAGAAGTTACAAACACTTTATCCTTCAAATACCCCCACAGAAAAAAGTCACAAGGCGTCAGGTCGGGAGACCTGGGGGGCCATTCCACTGGGTGATAGAGTGCAATAACGCGCTCATTGAAGAGCTTTCTGAGGCGTTCGCGAACTGCAATGAGGCGATGAGCTGGGGCATCATCTTGAGCCCACCACACGTAACGGAACATTCCATTTTCATTTTGTCTGTCAAAGTGTAGTTCCATCTGGGGTACAACCTCTTCGGCAATCATTCGGATGTAGGCCTGGCCATTGACGTTCCGCTGAAAGAAAAATGGACCCATGATCCTGCCATTTCCACACAGTCCGAGCCAGACCGTCAGTTTCTCTCTGCTCATCCTTGTTTCAAAGTTGAAAGCAGGTGGCTGTCTTGCAGGGGCATATCGGGCGCGGACGGTGTTGTGGGCATTCACCTCATTATTCATCGCAAAGCCTGCTTCATCTCCTATCACGAAGTAGCGAAAAAATCTGGGGTTCCTGGCACACCGTTCAAGAAACCATTCGCAAAAAGCTCGTCTTCGCTCAAGGTCCGCTGGCAGCAGCTCATGACGGATGTGGATGTGGTAGGGATGATGATGAAGGTCGAGGCGGGTAATTCGATTAAAGGTCGCAGGGGCCAGTCCAACTCCATTCCGTCTGGCACTTGTTTGCGCGGGATGTTCGGACAATTGCTGTCGTACGGCTGCAATGTTTTCTTCAGTTCTTGCGGTCCTCCGCCTCCCTGCGTGCTCCCTTACGGTTAAGGCTCGTTAACGCGTTCCGTGGTCTTGATACTTTTTTACGTTTGACCAGATGTTTTCTTTGTGGGTGGTTCTCGATCAGGAAAAGTTTCTGCGAACGCATTCTGAGTGGCCTGAAAACTTCTGGTTTCGTGGTAAGTCTTCACCACAAAGATTCTCTGTTCTGATGTAAGCTGAACCATTGTGATCTCAGGTACACACACTGTCTGAATGCCTGTCAAGCATAATCAACAAAGACACTTCCAGTTACACCCAAATCATTAAGGAAAGGAGCCACGTTGATTTCATTGACTTGGAAAGTGAGCCACCTCCAAAAATTGACCCAAATTCCAACACACTGCTGCTCAGCGATGCGTAACCGAAAATTCATGAATGAAGTATCGTCGGAAAGCATTTGTCGTCTTCTTTTAGATGATACCATGGTTTCTGCTGTAAAATGTATAGTTTTGCCACAGTGACTATTTTAAGTTGGGTTTCCTTTTTGTTGATATACCCTGTATACATGTACAGTATAAAGCAGTCGTTCTATACTTCGTGTACATGTTGACGTTTGCACACGTCAGCGCCATAGCATGCAGTACAGATATTTTAAGACAATGAGCCAAACATGTTGCAACCTGGGGCCAATTTCATAAAGCATGTAGGCACAAACATTTGCTTGGCACAACAAAAGTATTGCTCAGTTAAAACAGGCTATTAGCCAAAACTTCGAATGCGTTTCATTCAAAGCAAAAACCAGCTGAATACCAGTCACAAACAATAAACACAAACTGACATTTTGGTTTGTAATCCTGTTTTTTTATAAGAAAGAATTTTCATGCTAAGCACATTTTTGTGCTTTTACGTTTTTAAAATTGGGCCTTTATGCTCATGCCAAAAATATTGTCCTACTGCATGTTTTTTATATATATAAAAAAATATTATCATCTAAATGTATGGCCATTTCATCGTAGAGATCTTCAAAAAATTAGGCCGGCGGCTTGTGCACACAGCTAGGGAAAAGCCTGAAAATTGTGTGATTTTGTTTTGGGCAATTGCATTTATATTGCATCTTGTAATCTGAAATGAGTGTTTATTCTACTACATATGTACTAACTTTGTTTACACTAAATATAATATTATGGGGCACTGTGGTCTATTCATTTGGTGCACTTGTATTTTTGGTGATGTATTTTTTCAATCACAAAATCATAATTTTGCTCAGATTACAAATTGTTCTTACCTAAAAGTGTCTGCTCTGTGAATAAATGTAACAATATGCAACTTTGTGCAAATGTGCAACTTTGTGTAGAAAATATTTATTTCATGTCGTTTGTTGATGTATAATGTTAAAGATGGACTACAACGGAATAATGATAAAGGCTTTGTTGCCTTTTTTTGTTCGAGAAATGTATAATGATTACTAATATATCATTAGTATTCAATAAATCTTGTTCCTTCATGCAAAACAAACCCAAAATTGATCGGCGTTTTACGACCCAGAAAAACTCAGTTTCAGCAAAAGCCCTTAACTCATGAATAGACCCGTTTCGAATATCAGTTTCGTTGGTAAGATAATAGAAAAAATTGCTTGTGCACGACTATCTGAACATATGAATCAACATAATCTAATGGACCCCTACCAGTCAGCTTATAGACCCAAACATAGTACTGAATCTGCCCTAATAAAAGTAAAAAATTATATCATGTTTTCCCTTAATTCAAATCAAGTTACCCTCCTAGTATTATTAGATCTTTCAGCTGCATTTGATACAATTGATCATAGTATATTACTTTCGCGTTTGTCATTCAGAATTGGCATAAGAGGGGTTGCACTTGACTGGTTCCATTCATATCTTAAGGGTTGGACCAGTCAGGTTGACATTGCTGGTGAATTGTCAGCTCCATCTATTGCTGATTATGGCTTACCACAGGGCTCTGTCTTTGGTCCACTAGGCTACACTGTTTACACCCTTCCTGTTGGTGATATAGCACGGCACCACCAAATTTCTTATCATATATATGCTGATGATACACAATTATATATATCATTCAACCCTAATGTACCTGGTGAGATGAATCGTGCAATCTCTAAACTTGAAAAATGCATCTCAGACATTAAAACCTGGATGACAGTTAATAAGCTTAAATTAAACGATGATAAAACAGAATTTTTTGTCGCTGCTTCCTCCCATAATCTTAAACTTATCCCCGATATTTCCATTGTTATTGGAAACTCTTCTATTCACCCATCTGAATCTGTTAGGAACCTAGGTGTATTCTTTGACTCGGCTATGTCCATGTCTTCCCATATATCATATATATCACGAACTGTCAATTACTATCTTCGCAATATATCACGTGCCCGCAAGTTCATGGATGAATCTACATGTCACCACGCTGTTCGTTCATTGGTACTTTCACGGCTTGATTATTGTAATGGTTTGTTATCTTCTGTACCCAATGTACACATACAACGACTGCAGCGGTTACAAAACTGGGCCGCACGTTTAGTTTTTGCTGTCAACCGCAAGCATGATCCCATACCCTTGATGCATCCGCTACACTGGTTACCAATACAACAAAGAATAATGTTCAAGCATTTATTATGTGTCTACAAATCCTTTCATAACCTTGCTCCAGTCTATTTATCAGACTGCTTGTTAAAATATGTTCCAAGAAGAAATAACCTGAGATCTGGAGATGATATCCTACGACTTGAATATCCTAGAACAAGAGTACAGGCCGGTGATAGAACTTTCACTGTATGTGCCTCCCGTGCATGGAACAATCTCCCGATCTCAGTTAGATCTTCTACCTCTGTAAATAACTTCAAAAAATCTTTGAAAACGCATCTTTTTGTATAATTTTCCTACCTTTGTATTATTCTGCAATCATTGTTTCAATTGTTAGTTTTAATGTAACTATTTTATCGTAAGTATATCTAAGTAACATTTTATAATTGTACGCGCTTTGAGCCTTTTGGGAAAAGCGCATTATAAATATTAATGTAATGTAATGTAATGTAATGTAATGTAATGTAATGTAATGTAATAATTCATACTTTGTGTGTGACGTACTACCCATGAAAACGCATACATATGGTGGCCCTGAAGGGACTCCGCAGATCGCGAATATTGACGTCAAATTTGACGTCAATATTCGCGACTTTTTGAGAAAGTCGTGAATATTGACGTCAAATTTGACGTCAATATTCGTGACTTTGAGGAAAGTCGTGAAATTTGTCGTGAATATTGACGTCAATATTCACGATCTGCGTAGTCCCTTCAGGGCCACCATACATACATAATACACACGGAATAACATGGCGTCTTTTGTTTACTCTCGGTTGTTTATGGGTAGTACGTCATCACTTTTCGCTGGTTTACAAGTCCGCTGGTACTATATCGTGGATTTCATTGTGGTTTTCAGTGGATCTTTGCCGGGAACCAGTACAGGGCGGGAAATTTCAAAATCGAAGAATCGAGGTCTAATTGTTTCGGTCAAATCGCAACAAAATTATTTAGAGAAAAACATGACCGTAACAATAAAGTGTTACCTGAACACAACATAAACAAGGTCCGATAATAAATTTAATGTGTGAGTTTTCGTTGTAGTCCATCTTTAATGGTGATTCATAAGTTGCGTCGAGAGATGTACATTTAGTATTAGATTTTGGCCCTTCACCAACTTGTATTTATACCGCATACTCGATGTTATCCCGAGGCATGCTTTGTAGAAGAAAACAAATCATTGACTTTGGTGGGACTCGAACCCACTACCTCCTGCTGTCTAATGCAGATTTCTAGACCACTCCCATCTCAACTAATCAAATTCGACCCAGCCAGCCAGTCGACTCCGGCTGCGATTTTTTTTCCTAAACGTGATTGCCAAATTTTATGAATTATTCAGTAGTTTGGATGAGAAGTTGTGTTGATTCATCGGAATAAAACATGACGTCACAGCATTGTTGTTATTAGTTAACTAGTTACAATAAATCACTTTAAAGAACAGCTGTTGTCGAGCTGCTATACGTAGTGTAGTGGACAGTGGGATGGGCTATGGATCAAAGATCCCTTGTTCGAATCCTGCTGTAGTAGGCACCTCGTTTTTTCTAGTCAAATTGATATCTTTAGAGTATTTTTTATTTAAGGGGAAAAGGAGACCTAGAACCTAAGTGTTGTACCGCGATCAACGCAACTACTGAATAATTCATGAAATTTGGTAATCACGTTTGGGATAGCTCGGTCAAAGTCAAGTGGTTAAGACATCTGCACTAGTGAGCAGGAGGTCGTGGGTTTTAGTTTATCTAAAAGGTTTTTCTCCTCTAAAAGAATGCCTCGTGATAATACAGTGTAAATACACATCAGTAAAGGGCCAACATCTAATATTGAATCGAATAATGCCCCTACCTTAAGTTCCTTGGCCCCACCGCTGCTGGCCGCCGAGGCAATCTTCTGCAGCTGCTTGACCCTCTCGCTAAAGTCCGACACCCACTGGATGACAGTCAGTCCCGCTGGCACCATGTAGCAATTCCAGCTCCTCGGAAGAATCCCTTTAGCCAGGTCGCTGATCAGCTCACGGTCGTGGTTGGTCTGCTTCTTGCGGCCCTCGCAGATCGGGACAACGTTCTGCATGTCGGTGCGCACGTCGTGCAGCAAGGTGGCGCCGCTGTTGATTTCCCGCTCAGAAAGCGAAAGAGCGGGTCCTTGATGTTCTCGGCGTTGCGCTTCAGCAAAGTCAGCGACTACAAAGACAGAGAAAAACGGGGATTATAATGAATATTCAGTACACACTAGTATCATTCACACAAACTAATTGTTCAGTTTTAGATGCTACTGAGATAATGAAAAGAAATTGACACGAGAGATGTTTTTTTTTACTTTATGTAAATACAATTCTTTTTAGTTTTCCCTGATGTTTTCCCTGATATTACCCTGATATTTGCCTGGTAAAATGTCAAAAAGTTTACTTTAAAGAGGTGATGTTGCACAGCCAATTATAATCATTACTGTCTGAAGCAGTTGGAAATATTCACTGCATAAAAAATACAAGCCACAAAGGTCAGCATAATACATACATGTACATTGTGTGGACATTCCTTTGAATTTGAGTTGATTCCTGTCGGCTTAAATACTTTATTTTCTCACACCCATATAATTATTTCACCCCCATTCAGTCCCCCTTAAATGTTTCCCTTTATTCTGCGACAGGTGACCATGAGAGATGACCCTGGCAGTGTTTTCGGTTTGTGTATTGTGTGAACATCTTTGGTTCTGAAATCCACACAGTGAATGCAACGCTCGTACTCTACGTGTACAGAGATCCGCAAATTTGTATCCCTGTAGAGACATCTCTTTTTTCTCGTGTACAACATTTTTTTGACTGCCAAAAATATCTTCAAAAGATATCAAATGAAAGCTGAAGATGTGTACTAAATGGAAATCAAAATATCTCACTTCAAACAAAAAAGACAATTATGTCTGGTTTTGTGGGAGCAGGTCACATATTAAGTACCGGTACGTTTGATTACGTTGTCTGCATTTTAGCTCAATGGGACAAAAGTGTCATTGAGTATTTTGATTTTTTTTGTTAATATTTTCTTAAATTTTCAAAGTTTAAAGTAAACATTACATTTGGGAATGGAATGCTGAACAAGTCCACTGATTAAAGGGGCACCAGGTTATGTATTGGATTGTTTCTTACACATCTGCAAAAGGCGAAAATAACATGGCTGGAATCACGACTATACCCAAACAGCTCAGGTTCTGGGGGTCGCAAAACTGGACCCTAAAACTCGTTCTACTCAAGAACAACACACAAATGCCCAGTTTTAAAAGGATGGTTGTGTGAATGTTTATTTCCTACTTTTCAATGCTCTTTCCAATTAGCATAATTTCATTCAGAATGCATTTTGCAGCCCATTTGGGCAATTCTAGGACATAGTGTCCATTTAACCAGTTCGTGCCAGAGGACGTATATACCCGCAAAATGTTGGCGAAACCCCAAATGAATGACTGATAAACACGCCACGAGCAACTAAGAGCAAGGCATGAATTATCTGTCAGCAACTGGCTTGCAGCTGGCATGTGTGTGTCTGATGACCAACGGCTGCCGGCCTGGGTCCGCTAGCGAATATTTGTTTCTTAAACCTAACTGGCAGATTCCTGAATTATTCAGTAGTTGCATTGATCACTGTACAATACTTAGATTCTAAATTAAAAAATTCTCCAAAGATTTCAATTTGACTAGGAAAAACGAGGTGACCTACAGCAGGATTCGAACCAGGGATCTTTGATCCATAGCCCATCCCACTATCCACTACACTACGTATAGCAGCTCGACAACATCTGTTCTTTAAAGTTATTTAATGTAACTAGTTAACTAAATAACAACAGGTGACGTCATGTTTTATTCTGATGAATAAACATAACTTCTCATCCAAACTACTGAATAATTGAAGAAATCTGCCAGTTACGTTTGGGAAATATTCGCGGCCCGCTAGGCACGATGTTTGTTAAAAATATTCCCGCGCCTGGGTCTGGTAAAGGCTGTTGTGCGAAGAGGTTCCTTCAGTCATCATTTTTATCTTTCCTTTCTTGTCGTTATTTTAGCGGGAAAATATGCAATTTCCGTTTGTTTTGATGATATTTATATCTGCCTCTGTAGTCATGGCTACCAGCAGCTACCAGCTACGATCATTAAAGGAAACAAATGAAGCATGTACCCTTTTGTGCCCACTGGTTCAGCTCTATTTGGCAATTCACTAGCGTCATAAAATTAAAGTGGCCTCAATAGCAGCTCCCTGTAAAGACAACAACAATTGAGTATGCACTACTGGGATCCAGTCTAATAACACAAGAAAACGATGGGCGAAAAGGGAAGGGGAGAGGGGGGGGGGGGGGGTAAACCCCTGGTTAAATGAAAAATCATGTATGAATTAATTTAACATACCCGGCTATTCATTAATGAGCAGAAATAGGATTGGTGGTGGGGTCGCCATGTATATCCACTGATTTACAATACGTTCCCATATCCGATTTGAATGATAGGTTGTGATTCTTTTTAATGTATATTTGCAAAGATTATAACTTCACGCAACACCAAGAACACCAAATTTTTAACATGTTTACAAACATTTCTCCACCAACAAATAAACACTGTTATATCACAATTGACTTTAATTTAAATGTACCATGTTCTGACAATAATAGACAGCCGCAAGAATTCTTGGACATAAGAGAAATATGATAAAGGTCATATGAATATGTATAATTATGATATGAATATGTATAATTATGATATGAATATGTAATAGGGTAGGATTAAAAAATTGAGTACAGTTTGACCTTTTGGTATAGAAATGAATAGAGGATTGTGTTATAGGGTTACAAATTGAGTACAGTTTGACCCGTTGTACAGGAAATACTGTATAATGTATGGGACAACTATAATGATTTCTGGCACAGTTTGACCTTAGTTATGAATGTATTGCGAGTCATAGTGCAATACCGCGCAATCAGTGGGTGGTTGATAATCCTTAGTGTATACATCCGGGACGTACATCCGGGAAGTGTGGTAACAATGACCACCCTGTATGATTTGGAAGCGAATAAGACGAGACTAATAATTACTTGGTCATATACTGCGAGTGTACATTGTATTTGCGTAGGAAATGTATTTTTAGGGATGTTGTCACTTTCTATTTTTAACCTCTGAGTTTCGCAAGTGTTTTGAGTGAATCGTATTCGTACGTGAACAAAATAGTTTGTTTTTATTTTATGTATAAATGTATTGTAAATATACAGTACACGGTATGGTATGTAATAGAACTAACGAATGAAAGAACGGGATATTGTGTTTTGTATTTTATATGCATAAGTTGCATGTATTGCATACCAATAAAGTATAATACTGGGGAGGTGTTTTAATAAATAATAATAATAATAATAATAATAATAAAAATTACTTATAAAGCGCCTTCCATCTTAATTAAAAGGCCTCAAAGCGCTGTACATAGGTCAGAAAATAAAACATTGATAAACATGATAAAATATTCTTGTGGTAAAAATTTGGTAGTTAAAATCTAATGCTTCAAATTTAATTTAATTTAATTTAATTTAGAATTGGCAAAAGTCGCATATAATGGCACAAAATACTAGTAATGAATTAATTGACACATATTAAACACAAACGTAACTTAATTAAAAACAACATACAAAAACAACGAAAGAAATACGTTAATGAATTAAAACAGATATCTAACTAAAAGCAATGTTAAAAAGATGTGTCTTAAGAATATTCTTAAAATGCTCCAGTGAATTGGAGTCGCGAATGTGGGGCGGCAGATTGTTCCAGAGCCTTGGAGCTGAGAGCAAGAACGCACGATCACTATAATAAGCAGTGCGTCCTCGCGCTGGTTGGCATAGGAGGTGTTGTGATGATGACCGGAGACTACGACTAGGTTGGTATTTTGTGACGATCTCATTCAGGTAGACTGGTGCAAGCTCATTCAAGATTTTATAGGTGAGTAGCAAGATTTTGAAGTCGATCCTCTGGGCAACAGGCAACCAATGCAGATTATATAGCACTGGCTGTATGTGGTCCCGATATTTAGTGCGTGTGAGAAGCCTGGCAGCAGAATTTTGAATTCTTTGCAACTTTGCAATGTCACATGTAGGGAGACCACAGAGAAGACTGTTGCAATAGTCCAACCGTGAAGTCACAAATGCATGTAGAAGTCGTTCTGTTGCGTGTTTGTCAAGGTACCTGCGAATCTTACTATGGAATATGGAATAGATAACATTTCGAGTTAATCCGTTGAATGCTATGCACAATAATCTTTTTAATCGAATGGGGGAACCCACGGACATAAAAGTGGTGAGTCATCGATCGAAGGACGTTAAAACAATCAGACAAGACAGGGCTTGTCTAGACTTCCGGTTCGAAATTCGCGGCACTTTTAAATGTGTGTATGTGTGCATGTAGCCTACATGTATATGTACAATCGCCCCGGATATACGCATACTTTGTGAGCGCGTTGGGCGGGGCACGTTGATATTGTATTTGTACGGATAGTTTGTATCTTAAAATTATATGTTCATAAATTTGTCATGTCGAAGATGGTTTTTCTGGAGCGCACTGCGCAATGAGAACACTTTATTTATACGCTTATTTATTCTGTGTAATGTACACAGAATCCATGTACCTGTACATGTATATTCATGTACACACTTGTAGCGATGACAGGCCTCGAGTCTGTACACCTTTTAAAAAACAAGAAATGAAGCGGTGAACCATTACGAAGTTCAGATTTACTGAGAGTATGTTAAACTGTAAGAAAAAGCCAACACTAAACAAAAAATACAAATATATAAGGTATATACATTATAACATTGTTGCTTTATTGAAATCATTTCTCTCTGAAACACAGTTCTTTGATTAGGCTTTGTACGTTTGATTTTTATTTCCCAATTTTATATTTTGCAACTTATATCGCTGTCCTTAATGTAACGTAATAGTATGAAATAACCATGATAATGGATTACTGTTAGAATGACCCACAGAGGTGACTATTTTATATATTATTTAGTTTTTTAACAAGGGAAAAAGATTATTGTTTAAATAGAGTAGTCTTTCGGAAACTATTTTTCTTTAATCATCAATGTCTTCCTCGTTATCTTCTTGTTCGTCTTGCTGGAAAAGTCCGTCAAATTTGGCCGTGTGTTTAGGAATTACTCTGTTTAGTGCTCTGTTTACTTCCACGCCTTTATTGACCTTTTCTTCGAAATCTTCCAAAATATCTCGATGAGTATCATTATCTTTTAGATGTATGTAACTTGTCAAGAAATCCTTGTAGTTGTTGAAAAAGCTTCGCTTGACTGCCCAGAGGGTCTTCCTGTCGGCTTGTTCCTTGGCCTGATCTTCCATGCCCCGGTTGACATACTTTTCGTATTTTTCATTCCACATCTCTGTAGTGGCTTCTTTAGCCTCTGCCAACCAGTCTAGATAGGTGGCATTGTCTTCCAAATCAGAACTAAACTCATCTTCATCCGATGATTCGTCATCATATTCTACCTCCGTTTCAGATTCCGAACCATCTTCTTCGACATCTTCGTCTTCGTCTTGCGAAGATTCAGTTTCACTGTTTTCTATTTCCAAAACTTACGCTTTTTTAAATCGGGTTCGGAATTATCCACGTCAGAATTTTCGGCAAGATAATCGCCAACTTCATTTAATTTAGATGCCTTTTCAGCATGTACATTTTGTGCATGCCTCCGTAGGTTATATCTCCATTCAAAGCGTTTATTACACTGATGACAAGCATAGGGTTTAACTGCAGTAATTTCGAACCGGAAGTCTAGACAAGCCCTGTCTTGTCTGATTGTTTTAACGTCCTTCGATCGATGACTCACCACTTTTATGTCCGTGGGTTCCCCCATTCGATTAAAAAGATTATTGTGCATAGCATTCAACGGATTAACTCGAAATGTTATCTATTCCATATTATTTATTAAAACACCTCCCCAGTATTATACTTTATTGGTATGCAATACATGCAACTTATGCATATAAAATACAAAACACAATATCCCGTTCTTTCATTCGTTAGTTCTATTACATACCATACCGTGTACTAGTATATTTACAATACATTTATACATAAAATAAAAACAAACTATTTTGTTCACGTACGAATACGATTCACTCAAAACACTTGCGAAACTCAGAGGTTAAAAATAGAAAGTGACAACATCCCTAAAAATACATTTCCTACGCAAATACAATGTACACTCGCAGTATATGACCAAGTAATTATTAGTCTCGTCTTATTCGCTTCCAAATCATACAGGGTGGTCATTGTTACCACACTTCCCGGATGTACGTCCCGGATGTATACACTAAGGATTATCAACCACCCACTGATTGCGCGGTATTGCACCATGACTCGCAATAAATTCATAACTAAGGTCAAACTGTGCCAGAAATCATTATAGTTGTCCCATACATTATACAGTATTTCCTGTACAACGGGTCAAACTGTACTAAATTGTTTAACCCTATCATCCTATTATTATTCATTTCCATACCAAAAGGTTAAACTGTACTCTATTTTTAACCCTATAAACACAATCCTCTATTCATTTCTATACCAAAAGGTCAAACTGTACTCAATTTTTTAATCCTACCCTATTACATATTCATATCATAATTATACATATTCATATCATAATTATACATATTCATATGACCTTTATCATATTTCTCTAAAGGTCAAAGTGTACCAGAGTGCCCACATACACTACTAATGCTGAGAAAAGCAAGAAAAACGGCGTTCATTTCCAACCGGCGTCGGGCAGCGGTTCTTATGTTGTTCTTGGTGTTTTTGCGATCGCCGCCTGGTAATAATAAGTGAAGTTGAAGTTGAAATTTAAAAAAATAAATATTTACCTCACTTTTAATTTAATATGACCGACTCGTGAATAAATTGGTCTCCAAGTCAAAGTACCTCTTGGAATGTTCATTGAGCAGAATTTCCTGAAGGTTTGTTTAATGTCTCTTTTGTATATTTGTCCAACAGGCGCGTGAATGTGTCAATACGGCACAAGTGATGTGGAGTACAGAAACTGGGCTGAGAAGCAGGCGAGTAATGGAGGTATAGACATTGTGCATATGCAGGAACGACTGGCTGGAATGATATTTTGTGCCAAATAAAATGCCTCGTTATCTGCCAACAACCAAAGCTACAATATTATATGCGACAGGCAAACCACTGTCTTTAATGAAGAGACAATTTTTAAGATTGTATACAAACTAAAGACTTTTTTTTTTAAGCCAGCAAGCGTGTTATTTAAACCAGTTCGCGCCAGATGCTGTGTATAAAAGTAAAGTTTTTCGGAAATTCAAAACGGATGACAGATAAACACGTCACGAGCAAGGCTAAAAATATCTTTCAGCGATCGGCTCACAACGAGCAAGGGAGCAAACATCCGACTAATTTCCTGACATTATGGTATTCTAAAACAGTTCACGGTTTCATGTGTAAAGGCCCATTTACACAGACGAGCGGTAACGGAAAGCGGTATGCCGCGCGATATTGATTTTTTAGATATCGAAGAGTTCCGGAGAGTCCATGACGTCATACTCAACAAGATCACTGATTCTACGCGCGGTATTTCTAAAAAATCGCTCAGGTTTCTAAACGCAGCGGTTTATAGCCCTACAGCACAGCTTGTCCGCTCTCAATGTAAACGATCCCATTAACCATGTGTTCTATTGTTTTCAACCGCGCGTATTTCCGTTACCGCTCGTCTGTGTTAATGAGCCTTAAAAAAGGGAAACCAAAGCTGTGAATTTGTTTTTTAAACTGCTGTTAAAATGCACTGTTTGGTTCTAATATTGAATCAAATACTACCATAAGCACATAATGTATATAAGAATTGCCCTTCATTATGTTAAAGCAAGTTAATACTGCTTAAGAATGGCACTATATTTAAATGATTTAATAACTAGTTCTGCGAGATTCATAGTGCGTTTAGTCGAAACGTTTCACGTGTAAACAAAACCTTTTTTGGTGTTCTTTCTACACGGACAATTTGTGTAACGTTTCTGAGAAATAAAAATATAATTTGGCTCACTTGTCAAATCCAAATGTATCATCATAAATTACATGTCCCACTTAATAAGTGTGAAATAATAACAAAGATTACATGCTTTGAAAATTTTAATTTGAGGTTATAGGTTTCACATTTAAGTAGGGCACCAATTGGTGTATGTCCCCGATACGCAATCATGCACCGAATTGTTAGTACATGTAAGTCTAATCAAGTTATTTTCACAATAAACCTTGATGTACTATCCTGGGTAAGACCCCCAAAAAATACATTTTAAAATAAACACACCACATTGAGCATGACTTATCACAAAGAGCAATACAACTAATTGTCCCGTTAAACCTGAAACCGTTAATGGGTTTTTACATAATATTTTGGCATTTCTGGTGTAAAAAACGCTGGATTTTGGCTACAATTATTGAGGAATGATAATATTTTTAAGTTAAATATCTTTAAATATTGTTAAGTTATCCATGTTAATAATTTTTTCCATTTTACCTAAAGCAGTGTAGTAAAGTTTACCTCAATCAGAACACAAAATTTAAATAAAGTGGTTATTTTTTAATTAAGGCAGCATGTAAAATTATGTTGTTAAACAAATTATGGCCTAGTTACTAGGATTTCTGTTTTCATTTGAAAAGAAAACTAGATGTTTCACTTGGGTAATGAAACAACACATTAAGTACAGGTACGTTTTACAAACAATGGGAAAAAGTGTCATTCAAGTGGGTTTCGAATATTAAAAAGTTGTTGTTTGTATAATTAATACATGTTTTTAAGTTTAAACCAAAAATTACAAATAGGAGACGAATGTTGATCATAAGTCCACTGATTTAAGGGGCACTAGGCCATGTTTTGGATTGTTTACTTATCCTATATGAAAAATCTGGTTGAAAAGACACCAACCTAATGTCCTAATGTTTCCGAACAAATATACATAAAATGATTGTTTACATCGGACACGACGAAGTATGCATCCGTTTTTTCTGTCATTTGTATTCATTTTACAAAACACATGGGTTGTGTGTGTCACATAAATTACACACAGCACCAATGCACAATGTAATTGTCTTAAGGCCAGTTCATACTTCACGCGAAAGCGATTGCGATACGAATTTGACGTCACAAAGCATTTGCTGCGAACATTCGCCCAAGTTGAAATGTGTTCAACTTTTGCGATTTGGCATCGCGAAAACTCGCCCTGGCGTCACAAATTCGCGTTCGTGTTTGTTTTCGCGCCGAGTATGAACCGGCCGTTACTCGTTCGCAAAATGCCAACATGTCATGGCTGGAATCACGACTACACCCAAACAGCTCAAGTTCTTGGGGTCGCAACACTCATTCTACACAAGAATATTAAACACAAAACGCCTAGTTTTTAAAGGATAGTATTTGTGTGAATGTTTATATCTTACTTTTCAATGATCTTTCCAATTAATATCATTTCATTCAGAATGCATTTTGTAGCCCATTTGGGGGATTCTAGGCCTTTGTGTTCCTTTAACCAGTTCGCGCCGAGGACGTGTATAAACGCAAAATGTTTGAGAAAATCAAAATGAATGACTGATAGACACGCCACGAGCAACTTGGAGCGAGGCTGGAAATATATGTCAGCAATTGGCTCGCAGCTGGCATGTGTGGGTCTGTTGACCACCACCTGCCGGCCTGGGCCCGCTAGGGTTTATGTTTGTGAAAAATAATCCCGCGCCTAGGTCTGGTAAAGAACGTTGTGCAAAGAGGTTCATTCGGTCATAATTTGTTTCTTGCCGTTCTTGCCGTTTGCTTTGATGATATTTGTCACTGCCTACGTAGTCATGGCTACCAGCACGATATTTTATGGAAACAAATGAAGCATGTACCCTTTTTGTGTCCACTGGGGCGCAGCTCTATTTAACTAGCGTCACAATTAATTACTTACAAGCGGCCTCAACTGCAGCTCCCTCCCTAGACAACAACATTTGAGTATGTACTACTAAGATATAGTCTGATGACACCAGACGCGATGTTGCTGAAACGCTTTATATTTGGCTTGATAAGCCTTTGTCTTATGACCAGATGCAGCGATGGCGCCAGAAGTTGTAGCGGCAGTTTTATGAGAGGGGTGTATCCCTATCCTCCTGCTTGGCAACCATAAATCACGGACACTGTATCGCAGCCGGAAAAGCTGTGCAAGAAGATCAGATACTTTCGGTATCTCTCTGGGAGGGCCTCCCGGATCTTTCCGACACCGTAAGATATTTATTTGGCTGTTGTGAGGAAGATCGGGTGGTCTGCATCATGATACATCAGCAAAACCATGATTTCGGTGTCCTCTCAGCCCCCACCTCAACAGGATAATATCTTGCCTCATCTAGAGCTGCCCGAACGATAGAGGTGTCTGCATCATCGGGGCATTCATGTACACTGATCCCATTTCTACCGAATGTCTCAGCAAGTAGCCGAATGAACTGGGTCTTGTTGCTCCTGTTGTCGAGTAACTTTTCTCTTTAAACGAGGCTTTGGATGTCTGGGCGAATCAGAATGCCGCAGCATGCGTTCTTTGTTTGTCTCTGGTAACCATGGTCCTTGGTGGAGCTGCTGTATCCGTCAAAAACCACAGTGATCCTAAGGGGATGTCTCCCCATGAACTTTACAAACTGGAGGTCAAATCATTAGAGAGCCTCATAGGTAGACCCAAAGTCAATGGTAGGAAGCTGGTTATTGACTCACTCAAGTTTTTCAACCGCCTCATTATCATCATTTAGCGTGAAGTCAAGACCAAACACGCCCTGCGATTTGAGTTGACGCCAACACCGATGTCTCTATTTGACAAAGACCAAATGTTTCGAAAGCCAGACAAGGTTGCCCTAGCAAGGGTCCTGAAAGCATTTGTGGAACCCGTTAAACAACACCCCTGCATGAGCCTGGTTGATTGATGGTGGGTGGCTCATGCACAACGTCAGATGGGAGCCTAATCTTACATGGAAAGACATCGCCGAGAGCTCCCTCCAGTTTGTAAAGTCCATGGGGAGACAGAGCCTCAGGATCACTGTGGTCTTTGATGGATACGGCAGCTCCACCAAGGACCATGGTCACCAGGGATGAACGAAGAAGGCATGCTGCGACATTCTGATTCGCCCAGACATCAAAAGCCTCGTTTAAAGAGAAAATCTCCTTGACAACAAGACCCAGTTCATTCGGCTACTAGCTGAGACATTCGGTAGAAATGGGTTCAGTTTACAGGAATGCCCCGATGATGCGGACACCTCTATTGTTCGGGAAGCTCTAGATGAGGCAAGATATTTCCCTGTTGGGGTGAGGGCTGAGGACACCGACATCAAGGTTTTGCTGATTTATCTTGCTGCAGACCGGCCGATCTTCCTCACAACAGCCAAAGAAACATCTTACGATATCGGAAAGATCCGGGAGGACCTCAGGGAGAGATTCCGGAAGTATCTGATCTTCTTGCACAGCTTTTCCGGCTTCGATACAGTGTCTGCGAATTCCGGGTTTAGCAAATCAATTTTGCTAACCAAGCTCTGCAAGACTGACAAAGCGGAGAGGGCCATTGACGTGTTTCTGGACATCCGAGCCGAAAAAGATGACATCATAGCCGGCTGTGAACTATTCAAGCTCATGTTTCGCGGGGAACCATCCGAAGACTTGGGGGACTTGAGATTTGACATCTTCAGCAAGTGGGCCGCTGCTGGGGCATCAAACCCGAGAAACTGCCCCCGACAACAGAAGCTGCAGCACAGCACTCTCTCCGGGCTTATCTCCAGACTAGAGTTTGGCTGCTGCTGCAAACTCCATCATTGGATGTCCTGGATTATAGATGGAAGCTCGGTGACCAAGGTTATGCGCCGGTCCCCACAACATACCCTATCGCGTCCGCCCTGAACTATCTTTTAAAGTTTGTCTGCTGCAACTGTTAGGGGGAATGTAGCACACTCAGGTGCTGCTGTAAAAAGCAAGGAGTCAAGTGTATTTCTGCTTGCGGCAACTGTCATTGTAACTCTTGCCAGAACATCAACCAGCCAGATGACGGGATGGAACAAATTCAGCGGTATTAGTAGACAGTTGGAGTTTAAGCAAGATAATAATTCAAATATACTTAGCAGGGCCCTAGAACAATGTTTTTGTGGTTTCTTCCCCATAGTAATTATACAATTTCTGGCCAAACTATGACTTCATTAACAATTTTTCCATTTTGGCGGCAGTTTGGATGGCATTTTGGCCACCATATTGGATATTAAGCGAGATAATAAAACATATATGCTTAGCAAAAGTTCACAATTGGAATTTCCATTGAGCAGGTTTTCCTGCAAGTTTGTTGAAAGTCTCTTTTTGTGTTTGTCTAACAGGCGCGTGGGTGTGTCAGGACGGCAATAGTGATGTGGAGTACAGAAACTGGGCTAGGAAGCAGCTGGGTAACAGTGGACGTGGAGAGCACTGTGCAATGGCACTACAAATTGGCTGGAATGATCTTAATTGTGGGAACAAAAGGCCGGTTATCTGCCAACAACCAAAGCTACAATATTCGATGTAACAGGCTCACCTATGTCTTTAATGAAGAGAAGATTTTTAGGATTGTATATTAAAAAACTAAAGACGTTAATTTTTACTGGAATTCAAAACAGATGACATATAAACACGTCACGAACAAGGCTGGAAATATCTGTCAGCGATTGGCTTGCACGTCGATCCTGCAATATTATAGCACATTAATTTCTTAACTGTTTAGATTTTCAGTTTATTTTTGGTTTTTCTTAAGATGGCTAAACCGAACTGACCTGAATATTGCAATTGCAAGTGTAAAACCAAAACCGAAACCGACCCGACTGAAATGATATCAAAATTAACCAGACCCTACCCAAAGTCAGTTTCGAGTCGGGTCAGTTTATTAAGTCGGGTTTGCACATCATTACTACACTGAACTGGCCTGATTTCAAGTATTTTCCCAGATTTTAAGTGACAATCTGTTGGCATTCACGTTCGTTTTGACCTACATTTCAGGCCTTCATTTTGTCTTTTCATATACTCAGGATTGTACACATTATTTAGGATAAATGAAGTATGCTTGTAGCATTGTTAGATTAAAAACAAAAACAAAACGGTAGAAATATTTACTAATTGCAGTGTGGTAAAGTTTACTTCAATTAAAACAAAAATCAATGTAAATACAGTGGTTATTTCATTTGAAAGGAAAACTGATGTTTCACTTGGGTAATGAAACAATATAAGTACCGGTACGTTGTTTACGTTGTCTGCATTTTAGCTCAATTGGAGAAGGTGCCACTATGTGGTTTTATTTATTTGTTTAAGTTGTTGTTAATTTTTTTTAATTTTTTTTTAAAAATCTGGTTGAAGGGGAACCAATCTTATGTCTTAATGTTCCTGAACAAACATAAATAAAATGATTGTTTACATCGGACACGACGAGGTATGCATACGTTTTTCCAGTCATTTGTATTCATTGCACAACACATGGGTTGTGTGGGTCACATAAATTGCATACAGCACCAATGCACAATGTGGTTTCTTAAACATCTGCAAAAGGCAATAATTACATGGCTGGAATCACGACTATACCCAAACAGCTCAAGTTCTTGGGGTCGTAAAAGTAGACCCCATAACTCGTTCTACACAAGAACAACACAAAACACCCAGTTTTTTAAAGGATGGTTGTGTGAATGTTCATATCTTACGTTTAATTGCTATTTCCAATTAACATCATTTTATTCAGAATGCATTTTGTAGCCCATTTGGGCGATTCTAGGACATAGTATCCCTTTAACCAGTTCGCGCCAGAGGACGTATATACACGCAAAATGTTAGCGAAGATCAAAATGGACAACTGGTAAACACACCACGAGTAAATTGGAGCGAGGCTAGAAATATCTGTCAGCAACTGGCTCGCAGCTGGCATGTGTGGGTGTCCTGACCAAAAACTACCGGCTTGGGTAAAAAACAATTCCGCGCCTGGGTCTGATAAAGTGCTGTTGTGTGAGAGGTTCCTGCAGTCATAATTTTTCTCTTTCCTTTTTTGCCGTTATTTTAGCGAGAAAATGTGCAATTTCCGTTTGCTTTGATTATATTTTTATCTGCCTTCGTAAGTACTAAGTAGTCATGGATACCAGCACGACCATCTTTGAAAATAAATGAAGCATATGTGATACAGTTATTCCAACTACAGTTATTGCAACCGAAAAAATTTGAACTAGGTTTGTCTACAGCACAGTTTTAAAAACTGAACAACTGAATTGAAAACATTTTGATTTCGGCACCATTCTACACTGCTGACCCATGATCTAATGTAATCATATATTAACGATAATGTTTTAACTAAAGATGGAGAAAACTATGCAATAATGATCGGACGTATATGAGACACGATAAAGCGGAATAAGTCGGATGTCGGCCCCGGTCAAAAAATGAGTTTTAATGTAGTTTTAAAGAGGGCATATGTACGTTTTAAAAACTGAAAACACCATGTTGATACGATGTTTTGTTGTCGAGTTATGTAAATTTGTTTAAATACCAACGAAGAACATAGTTCTGATTAAAACATTTTTGAGATTCCCCGACGCCCGACTCATTCCGCTTGATCGTGTCACTTACATTGGAATTAAAGAAATTAAAGAAAGTACAAAATGCGCTTTTTAGTATGCCTTAAAGTTTAAAATCGACATCTTAGAATAATGATTTTCTCGGAATATACACAAAACTAAACTGTCGGGCAGTTATCAAGCATCATTCTATAGGTCGAGAACTTTGGCTATCTTAAACGATACCAATGCTGACGAATAGTATACTATAACTTAAAGTGCATTACAAATTGTACGCATCTAGTATAGCTTTTTGAAAAATAATTCAAAACTTGAGGATTGGAACATCTCAGCTCGTCTCATTCCCAACAAGACCACCTTAATTAATTCAACTAAATGTAGTTCGAGTTTATATCGTGAATCAACTGCCTTACTCTTGCAAATGTTGCAGTCACCCATGCTCCTAATTGTAGACAGCTCGACATGACAGTTGTACATTAGACTTGAAATGAGACTTAAGGACAAGATATAGTTTTCAATATGAAGTAGAAGCACAATTATGTTCATTTGGCATAATTACTTAGTTTGGTATCTTAATAACTACACGTATTATTTCGGCGAAAACGTCGATTGGTTCCATTTCACCGACTTGCATCAACAAAAACTTCGACAAATGCCAATCCAAAACTGTTGAACACTTTACCGTTCCAATCAGATCACTGGAACACTATTAAACAAAAATTAAACAAAACCATACCAACTTAATTGTTTTTAATTCAATCTTTAATACGTCCGGCTCCTAATTTGTATTTCGCAACAAAATGATATAGCCTACTGTAACTACAGCTTCGAGAATTATAATGCCGATTGCAGTGAAATGGACACTGTTGGTAAGTAATTGTCAACAGTATGACAACAAGGCTGTGATTAGTACCTTCGAAATATCAGAGTTTGGGATTAGGATGGAATAGGAATTAACAATCCTTAGCACGATTTGAGAATTACGCAATTGAGTTGTAACGTTTCCGCTTCTATTCGTCGACATGTACATCATTCCTTTTATCAGACGATGCTTTTGCTAATTTAAAGGGTTCATGAAAACCAAGAGCAAATTAAGTGTAATAAATTTATATTACTGTAAACTTTGACCTTTCAATAAATTTGTGTGTCAAATATATTTGGCTTGGGAAATAAAGCAGCACTTTGACCCCACGAAATATTGCCCCCCACTTTCCTGACAAAAACCAGCCAACCGTACCACGCGACCTGCTACGTCATGGTGAGAATAATGCCTCTTAGGCGAGCGCCATGTACACAATACACACATATTATATGCACACGTATCGCGATCGATCGTCAACCGGCTGGGCTGTGCATGGTAGCCACGTTATGCTATTACCGTGTCGTCGTCTTTTGTGGGGAGGGGGGGGGGGGGGGGGGGGGGGGGGGGGGGGGCACGGCACATATTGCTTTTAATTTTAGGGTCACGATTAATGAGCAGACATAAACAAATATGAAGTGTTTTGCAGTTAAGTATTCAGCGTTATTGAAGCGTATATTTCTCCATATTAACATTTTGAATTTCAGGTATACCATTAAACGAAATAACATCAGTAGCTAAAACCGAAAGGGAAAATGATAGCAGAAATAACAGAAGAAGAGATAAAAAACGCAGAATATAAAAACGATCGCCAATGATTGACAATATCGAGTTATGTGCCTTATTGAGATCATGTTGAACTGTTGAGACACCGAGCAACCGATTGTATTATTGATGTTCGTAAAAAAAATTATTGAGATGAATAGAGCGTGTATGTTGAGCTCAAATCTAGCGAGAATGTACGAAAATTCACCACATCAGGGCAACATAACGATCTCTACAACGTGTCAACAAATCTTATTTTTTTAAATTTTGACTGGGCTCATGCGATCAAGGGAAATAATTTGGTATTGTGTTGAAAATACTTTAAATTGTCGACTTATTTTGGCTGACCGTGAACTTCCATCCAAACACTCACGCCGAAAACAGTTAAATAAATGTGGACATGGGAGTCTGTGACTAGACTAGTCTGTGTTTGGTATCGAGACTCACAGGTAACAACATTTAAGACAAAATTAATGACATCAGAAGACAAAAATGTACCTGTAATTAAAATTTCATACCATTTTTCAGCCGTTTCAACTGATCTTACGTGGCGTACTTGTCAACAGCAAATCTCTGTACATAAGCCTGGTTAACAGCATTATAAGAAAGGAAGCATGCCTTTGCTATAATGGAAATTTACGATATACTTTATCAAACATGATGATTGTGGAAACCCAATAATTTGAAAGAAAACATATCAGACTGGAATGTATTATCTTTAGTGTGACACCTGTCAAAGTATTAACTGGACTGGACTGGCTCTGGCCTGTTTCTTGCTCTATGCTCCGGCTGAGTGACGCGCCGATGCGAGAAGATGGCTTGCGAAAATTGGACGGTTGATCAGGACCAGTGGTCGTTTGGATGTCGCAGGAGAAGCAGATGTGATCACTGCTAGACAAGCCCTTGTAATAAAAAAAATACGAAAACAAATATGCGAGAAAGAATACCACACAAAACAGAAAAAAAATTATTGGGAGAGAGGGTGGAATCACAAGACATTGCAGTATAACGAACGAACGAACACTTTATACCCCAGTCACAATTAAAGCGGAGCCCGGGCGGCGTGTGCGATTTCTAGGCATCGGCCGGCGTGTAGAGGTCGGCGAAAGATCGTGCGATATGGCGGTCACAGTCACAATTAAAAGTGCCCCGTACGCTGCCATGACGGGGCCCGGGGGGTCGCCGACCGGCGATCGGCCGACTTTCTTGGAAATGGGGTCGAATTATTGGCCCGTTTATCGGCCGGTGTCCGGCAGGCACTCGTCCGGTGCCCTGCTTATGTCCTTGCGATACCCCTGCGGTATCCGGCAGGGTGCCAAACAATTCGTACAGGTCGTACGGCGGCCGGACGGGCATCTGTAGTGTGCCTCTCGAGTGGCCAGCGATCAACGGCCGGCGGCAGAAGCTCTCCTCTGACCTTCTTAATGGCCCTGTCACACTAGAACGTTTTAGGCCAACGCGTGAGTAGCGCGTTAAAAATAGTTGATATGCTGGCAAACGCTGAACTTCCACAGAAAAAGTCAAGTTGAAACGTGATTTCAGCGTGTCCATAACGCGTTAATAACGGGTTCATAGCGTTCACCAGCGCGTGAATAACGCGTTAGTAACGCGCTCGACGACTGATGAACGACTGCCCAGCGCGTGAGTAGCGCGGTCCAACGCGCGCCAGCGTACGACAACGAACACATGATTAGTTGTACAAAAAGATGACGCGCTACTACAGTAATGGCCCTGTCACACCAGAACGTTTTAGGCCAACGTGTTGAAATTTCGGCAACACGCGAGTAAACGCTGACCAACGCTAGGCCAGCGTTCGCAACGCGCTGAGCGCGTTACCCACACGCTGTAACACGCTGTCACACGCTGAGACAAAAATACGTTTTTCAACATACCTAAAAAAATTGAGCGTTTGCCAGCGTGTGACTGCACACGCTAGCGGCGCGCAAGAAGGCCGTTACTTACGCGTCGAACGCGCTAGACGATCGTTACCAACCCACTACTCTCACGCTGGCGACCCGCTGTCGTATTTTTTATATAAATCAGTGATGCGTTCATTACACGCTGAACGCGTTCCTCACACGCTACTTACGCGCCGGCATACGCTATGAACCCGTTATCAACCTGTATGAACACGCTAAAATCACGGTTCCACTTGACTGTTTTTGTGAAAGTTCAGCAATTGCCAGCGTATCAACTATTTTTAACGCGCTACTCATGCATTGGCCTAAAACGTCCTGGTGTGGCAGGGCCATAACCAGCGTGTCGCAAGCGTACGCCGGCGTACGCCGGCGTGTGAGTAGCGGGTTGATAACGATCGCCTAGCGTGTTTGACGCGTGAGTAATGAATCTAAAACGCGCCGCCAGCGTGTGCAGTCACACGCTGGCAAACGCTGAAAATTGTAGCTATTTTGAAAAAAAACCATTTCCTCAGCGTATGACAGCGTGTCCCAGCGTGTGAGTAACGCGCTCATCGTGTTGCTAACGCTGGCCTAGCGTTGGTTAGCGTTGGCCAGCGTGTTGCCAAAATTACAACACGCTACTCACGCGTTGGCCTAAAATGTTCTGGTGTGACAGGGCCATTAGTAACGATCGTCTAGCGCGTTCGACGCATGATTAACGACCACCCTGCGCGCCGCCAGCGTGTGCAGGCACACGCTGGCAAACGCTGAAAATTTTAGGTATGTTGAAAAATGTATTTTTGCCTCAGCGTGTGACAGCGTGTTCCAGCGTGTGGGTAACGCGCTTAGCGAGTTGCAAACGCTAGCCTAGCGTTTGTCAACGTTTACCCGCGTGTTACCGAAATTCCAACACGTTGGTCTAAAACGTTCTGGTGTGACAGGGCCATTAGTGTAGTAGCGCGTCGGCTTTTTATACAACTAACCATGTGGTCGTTGCAGTACGCTGGCGCGCGTTGGAACGCGCTACTCACGCGCTGGGCAGTCGTTCATCAGTCGTCGAGCGCGTTACTAACGCGTTTCTCACGCGCTGGCGAACGCATTGAACCCGTTAACAACGCGTTATTGACACGCTGAAATCACGGTTCCACTTGACTTTTTCTGTGGAAGTTCAGCGTTTGCCAGCGTATCAACTATTTTTAACGCGCTTCTCACGCGTTGGCCTAAAACGTTCTAGTGTGACAGGGCCATAACCCACTCTCACACGCTGGCGACCCGCTGTCGTATTTTTACTATAAATCAGTGATACGTTCCTCACACGCTGAGCGCGTTCCTCACACGATACTCACGAGCTGGCATACGCTATGAACCCGTTATCAACCTGTATAGACACGCTGAAATCACGGTTCCACTTGACTTTTTCTGTGAAAGTTCAGCGATTGCCAGCGTATCAACTATTTTTAACGCGCTATACTCATGCATTGGCCTAAAACGTTCTGGGGTGACAGGGCCATAACCAGCGTGTCGCCAGAGTACGCCAGCGTACGCCAGCGTGTGAGTAGCGGGTTGATAACGATCGTCTAGCGTGTTCAACGCGTGAGTAACAAACCTCCAACGCTCCGCCAGCGTGTACAATCACACGCTGGCAAACGCTGGAAATTGTATGTATGTTGAACAAAATATGTTTTCCTCAGCGTGTGACAGCATGTCTCAGCGCGTGAGTAACGCGCTCAGCGTGTTGCTAACGCTGGCCTAGCGTTGGTCAGCGTTTGCCAGCGTGTTGCCAAAATTACAACACGTTACTCACGCGTTGGCCTAAAATGGTCTGGTGTGACAGGGCCATGAGAGACATGACCTTCTGTCTTTGTGTTGTACGATAGCAACCATGGCAACAGCTAATCCATGAAGCCGTAGAGTGCCGGCCGTGAGTTCTACAAATATAAGTTAATCATGTATTAAAACAGTACTCATTTGCAAGAAATACTGTTTGTTGGAAAATATGAGAAAAACCTAGTCGTGAGGCCAATTCTAGATCGATAAATAAGTCGCCACACTCGATGTTGACGTGCATCACCGTGACACGGCCATGACGACAGTGATTGCACGTCAGACTTGTTAGTGTATTATTATTAAATCATTATCAACAAAGCTACTCAAATGTTAACTAGGTCTATGTATTATTAATATCATCTCAATGAACAAATGCATCATTTTTATTTGCTTACCTTTTCGCAATAGACCAATCAAAATAGTTTTGCTTGCCAGCACCCATTTTCAGCACTTCATTTTTAGCACTTCGGACACATTTTGTTCCAGTGGTGCTGGTTTATGTACGTGAAGGGCAGGTCATTGCGTAGCACTCACTTTTTAGCACTTTGTTGATTAGAGTGTACTATACATTTAGAGAAAAAAATGACAGGGAAAACTTATAATTTCCACCACTCTTTATAAAAAAGATAATAGGAGGCATACATGTAGATGTACATACACAATGATGTATGTTGTAAGTTATGGTTTAATCATAACATAGATACCTAAATCTAACAAGATTTCTATTCAACAACTTTTTTAGTTTTTGTTAAAGTAAAAAACAAAATAAGTTTATACAAGCTAACACCACTGACACCCACAAAAGATACATAAACAGTACACTTAAGTTTCCTAATATTCTTAAAGAAAACTGCATTCTGCAGAACATTTTGCAAAGAAAACTATTTGTTCAATCTACCCAGTATATATCTATTTATTTACATTTAGGCTACTGAGTACTATCCTCTTTGGAAATTTAATTTGTAGAGACAAAACCGGTCCTTTACATTTTTATTGTTGCGCCATCCCGATGTCAACTCTGTTATTACTCTGGTTGTTGAAACAGCAGCATAAAGCGGTCTTAAGACCCTGCCTGAATTTCTTGTATTTAAACCCATAGATGATTGGGTTTATAACAGAATTGAAAATAAACATAATATGGCAGATAGCGTCAAAATACTGGTAATCCTTAGAAACACAGAAATTAGAAAGATAATTGTCTATAGAGTGCAAGCAGAGAAGATATATTTGTGTTGGTGTCCACAGAATGATGAGAGCTCCCAAGACAATTGTTAGCATGCTGAGGAGACGCTGTCTAGCAGTAACAAGATCGTAGGCTGCTGCCCTTGCATGTTGCAGCTTCAGGGCATTCACTTGTCTTTTAAGCGTGACTTGCATCTTGTAGTAAGCAAGACTCATCAATGTTACAGGCAATAGGTACGCCAACAGAAATGTAAGTACACCGATTATAATGCGAAAGACCTGGTAGTTGGTCTCCGAACAAGCCTGATCATAATTGTCGCTTGGTTCCATTGTAAAAATCAAAGGTACCGTTAGAAGAAACGACGTGATCCAGATCATAGCTATCATAGTTTTCATCCGCGTTGCTGTGAGTTTTCTCGCGTACTGTAGCGGATGCACTATAGCGACATATCTTTCTAATGTTATTGCGCAGAGATTGTAAGCTGATGCAAACGACAAAGCCCAGAGTAAATATTCACTTTGATGAAAATAGCAGGTTATACTTCTTTCACCAAAGCTTTTGGGCACATAGTCAATTAGTTTACAGTCTCCATTTATAAGACCAAAGAAGATCAACTCCAGACACAGAAGCATATCGGCGACAGCCAAGTTCACCAGCAGATAGTTGGTCATGCTGTGTAGGGATTTGACGCTTAGAATGACGAAGCACACTAAGAGATTCCCTAAGACACCGACTAGTCCCTCCGCTATGAAGAGCTGGCAGACCCACTGGCTCTCAGGAGGGTCCTCACTGTCAACGAATTGCTGGGTTGAATTCATGAGGGATATTTTTGGCAATGATTGTTGAGAGAAATTCATTGTGTGTTAAAGCCGAAAGATAGTTTGTCACACCGACAGATAGTTTTGCGCACCGGCAGATAGTTTAGCGCACCGGCAGATAGTTTGCCACACAGGTAGATAGTTTGTCATATCCTGGCAGATAATTGTCACACAATCCTGTGCCTGGGTCCGTTCATTTTTTACACTGCGTAACGCGTACTTTATTGTGTATAATGCGCAGTCGCAGTTCTCTTACGAAGATGACCGTCTGTAAAAGAGATCTATTTCCATGTGCGGTCATCGTCTGGATACCTAAAGCATGGAGCTGTTAAAGGGAGTACCTAGATGTGGTGGTAGATCTTTGTGTGTGATAGCACACACACACCTTTTTAGCTGTCAAGCAGCTCTGTACGTATTGTCCTCGATTCCTATAAAAGTTATGAGTGGTGTGGCAACGTGTCCCCATTACAGGTTTATCCAGTAAATTATTGTAAAAGTGCTTTAATCTCGTCCGTGTTTTCACCAAGCAGATTCTCCTATCATTGTTAGCTTTAGGCTGCTACAATTCTTTGTTTTTTTGATAAAACCAAACTAAGTGTACGTGTTTGTCCATATGTAATTGATTGCGGTTTACCTTGCCAAACCATTACCGAGATCACTGTAGACTGTAGTTGTGTTTAACAGAAGTAAGATGATATTTTGCGACTGTTGATGAAGTGTGCCTTCTTTGCGTTTAGACTATGTGTGATCAATCAGACCATCTTTATTGGAAGTTTTGATGCTTGCAATGGACTGAAGGTAAATTACTTTTTGTTCTTGTAAGAGTCAAGTTAAAATAAACACAATTTTTTTAATCCTTGCTTTGCTACACTTTCTAAAACACTTCAATAATTGCAAATTATATCATGTAAAGTCTATGGCATGTAAGAGAGCAAGGGTTTTAATTTAAGTTGTGGCTTTGCTACTTCGACCGCTGTGCAGGGAGTGGATGGCTTTAATGCAAGCATATTAATTTGTTCGCATCCAACTCCAACGAATTCCGTCAACACAAGATTCAATACGTATTACAAATGAATAGTCAACACGGGAACCACAAGAAATGTAAATCTGACAGTCATCTGCATAAATAACAGAGTTTAGTTTATGGCGGGTGATAATGTCCTCGAGCGGATCCATATACAAGGAGAATACAACGGGTCCAAGTATGGAACCCTGTGGAACCCCAAACTGAAGAACCTGCTGCTTTGACAACGTTGAAAGAGGTCAACCTATCGTGCAGTTTCAAAGCTATAACCCTCACGATAAGCAGATTGGAATTTACCGTACAAAGCATTATTCTGAAGTCGTAATTCTGTAAGAGTGCATTTATCTCGTTATTATACTAAGTAAGTCATCTTTGAGTGAAGAACAAATATAATCTTTCAATGATCCCAGATCAAGATTCTTCAGGATCAAGGTATCTTTACCTGCAGATTACCCACATATTTTATTGCAAATATTACACTGACTTGTTTTACGTTTTGGGTTCGTAGATACTTGAAAAAAAATATATCGAGTAAACCAATCAGTTTCTTGTAGTCTGACTCTAGCTCTGACCCCACTTTAGATGAAACAGGGCCATTTACAGACGCTGGGGAATTGTAAGGTCAGAGAATCAGTGCAGATGGCTTGTACCCACATAATCAATTGCCAAAAAATGCAGAAAAACTAAATGTAAATAATTAGGAGCAGTATTTGAACAAAGCCGTTTTTTTCCAACACTGGGCAGCCGACCAGCATTGGAAATTGATACAAACATACCACTTTACTTAAGATGTCAACACACCAGGAGCCATTATTTTACATGATGCTTCAGACTGCCATTCCCTAACAGTCCAGTAAAGTATTTTGGGATAATTTGGTCATTCTGTTTTGTGTTGTTTGTAAATGTTGTATATTCCCTTTAAAAACAATTGATTTGTCTAAAACTTTAAACCGTTTCAGAATATAAAATATTACTATATAATTACTATGAGATTACAGCACAAGCTAATGGTGTATACTACCTTTGAGAAACAAATTACAATTTAGAATTCTTTTTTACAATAATAATTGAAAGGATTCTGAAAATACAAACCAATTATTTACTTGGGTATAACGGGAAAAAACTACTTGATGTTGTTTCATTACATTGTCTGCACAAGGGGAGAAAGCGTCATCAGGTGGGTTTAGAGTCTTTAGTTTGTTTTATTTTCTTTAAATGTTTTCACATAATTTTGAATTAATCATATTTATAGGCGTTTCGTGGTTCAGATCTTCATAAAAAAGGATTTTAGAAAACAAAATCAAACCACACGTAAAAGTCTTGTACCCGTAGGTGCCTGGAAAATTCAACCTTGATCTTAATACACGAGACTTGCAGTCTATTGTGCCCACTGGTGGAATACAATACTTTGAGTGGTCACTCGTTGAATCCAATTAAACATGAATTTGTTCCAGTTCACCGGTGTAGCACTAATAACAAATGCTATGGGAACTAGCTAACAAGTGTAAATGTTAAATGCTCTTTCCAATTAATATAATTTCATTCAAAATGCATTTTGTAGCCCGATTGGGCGATTCTAGGACATAGTATCCCTTTAACCAGTTTGCGCCAGAGGACGTATATACATGTACATGCAAAATGTTTGCGAAAACCAAAATTATAAAATACTGATAAGACTGATAAAATAACTGATACAATAATCCCGCGCCTGGGTCTGGCAAAGAGCTGTTGGGCGAAGATGTTTCTTAATAGTTATTATTTGTATGTTTTCTTTCTTGCCATTATTTTGGCGAGTAAATATACCGCTTCCGTTTGCTTTGATGATATTTTCATCTGCCTCCGTAGTCATGGCTACCAGCAGCTACCAGCTACGATCACTGTCCTATGTAGTCATTTATAGAATTAAATGAACCATGCAACCTTGTTGTGTACACTGGGGCAGCTCTATTTGGCAGTTAGCTAGCGTCACAAAATGTAATTACCTACAAGAGGTCTCAACTACAGTTCCCTGAACAAGTGAAGGTTAGAAAGGAAAACAGCATTTGATTGTTATTTTTGGGATCCAGTCTAGAGACACCAGACACAGTTTTGCTGAAACGCTTTATATTTGACTTGATAAGTCTTTGTCTTATGACCTGGGCCAAATGTCGTGGCTCTGCTTACCGTTACCGAAAAATCCCTGCTTACTGTAGCAGAACATTCCGTGCGTACGGTGAGCGTATTTCACGCGTTCGCATGCGTACATCCCATAACTAAGGATTCTGTACTTACAGGGTTTAGGGGCCGTCCAAAGTTTTCAACATTTTAATGGTCGTACAAAGCGTACGACAGTGGGGAGGGGGGTCGGAGGCCGCGTACGACTTTTAAATGTAAATGTTGATTTTGTACCGTACAATCAGCAAAGGAAAATTATATGATTGGTTTTGTTTCCTTCTTTTTTTTTCTCGAAAGAATTTCCAACGTTTAAATCAGAAGCGATACAAAGTCCGCTGTTCAAAAATGATTGCTTCGGCAGGTTATACCTTGTTAACAGCTATTGTGCAACTCCGAGAAAAAACAATCCGATGCGTCCCTGGCTAGCTATACGTAGCTTGCGAGGATGAGATACTTTTGACGCCGCCCGCCCTATCGCCGCGGCGACCGATTTGGCAATGATTTCGTATAGCGCAACGTTAACCATGCGGTGTACATACACACATGTATTGATGCCCTATATACTAGCCCTGAATAAGCGCGCGAATGTGCCAAGCGTGAATGAATAACCTTTGATACGACTGTACTGCGACTCGTTCCCACAGCTGTGCATAGACATCGTGTACGCAATGCCCCACCGCGCTCTACCGGTGTTTGGACTAAATGTTGAAAAGTACTACTTTGGGGGAGGGAGGGGGCTCTTGAAAAGTAGTACGCTCTGTACGACCTTAACAATCTTGACAACTTTGGACAGCAGAGAAAATGTTGATTGTAAGCGCAGAATTCTGTGCCTTGGTGAAATGTGCCTTGGTGTGTAAGTAACAAGACCAGGGGTGATAAAATAGTATAAAATGACATTGATTGGGGTAATCAGCGTAATAGTAATTGGCCCCCACATAACAGATTGAAATACTGAAAAGTGGTGGCGCTGTTCTGACGTACATTCGGTTACCCCCAAAAGAATGCTGCACGTCCCGGTCGCGATATTTTGTTCCGTATCACTAACGATCTATGGTCGTATACTAAAGCATATCGTCACCTTCCTAAAATAACGGCCCAAGTCACGTTTTGAAGAAAATGATATTTCGGCCCAAGTCATCTCTTCATGAGGCTAACCACCTTAAATGGCATATGTGCTGAATTGGACATATTCATGCTGCTTATACCCAGTTAGTATAATGGCCTAGGTCAAGCGTGTGACTTAGGTTGTTTTATCACTAAACCTTTCTGTTTAAAATGAGCAAAAATATCATTTATTCTATGTTTGGTTCAGTTTTCTCTGTTTTTCTCAAAACTTGAAAATATGACTTAGGCCATTATTTTAAGAAGGTGACGATATGCGAGTTGCGAGTCAGGTTCTCGGACTTTATTTCCCTTTCAACATTTTTTTCTCCAAACCACAAATTAGTAAAATGAAAATGTTGCAAATTACTAACAAACCTATAAAAAGGTAATAAATAAACAAAACAAAAATTTAATAGGTTTTTATGGAATTCGATCTCGCGCCTTCTGGTTAATAACCCTGTGCATTATCCACTACAGTACAGCAATGTCTCGTTCAGTTGCGTGGTTTTAATAATAATATCATTTCGTATAAAGTGCCCTACTGGACAATTCTATATGTAATAGCTCGTTAGTGCTACGCTTAAAAAAGTCGCGGCCCGGTCGGCTGGTCGAGGGGTCCCCAAATATACGTCACGATTATGCAAAGTTTACATGATAATAAGCTACCATTCTAGGGGCGGGGCCGTTTCCCCCAAACCCTCTTTGTTCATATGTATTACTTAAAACAACAATTGGAAATAACTCTAACTCCCCAGGGTGTGTGCAAAATCATATTTATTTTGGAGGAGTTTGGAGGGTGAGGGTTACCTTTTATTTAAACAAAAACAAATTACATTCAATGGGCCATTTTAACTACAAATTGTAGTTGGCACGGTACCAAGTACACATTAGCAGGCACAGTGATCCTGCAATATTAATGTAGCACATTAATTCCTAATCGTTTCGAGTTTTCAGTTTATTTCGGGTTTTTCACAAGACGGCTAAACTGACCCGAAACGACCCAAATACTGCAAGTGCAAAACCCAAACCGACCCGACCCAAAGTCGGTTTCGATTCGGGTCAGTTGTTTCAGGTAGGATACACCATTTGCAGATATCTAAAATTGTAGTAGGCCTAAATAAAGATTGTAGACATCAAGAGAAATGATTGCACTAGATATCCTGTAATTGTTCGGAAAAATTGAATCATTTAAACAATAAATTGCGATCGCGGCGATCGTGAAATATTTAGGGAATAACAGTGCGAGGACCCGGTCATTACTGCGTTATAATTGACCGAGTTGGGGATGGCCGCTGGTAATGGACCGAGCCGAAAGCGACACGCGCATTTTGAAAAATGCCGCGCGTATATACAAACGTTCTACTCGTACATTTATAGCGCCCAGTATCAAGATTTGACGCGTCCTTGTTACAAGTTACCGTAGGGCTGTTACATTCGGCCAACCATTAGCTTACATGATGTTTGAATAATACAAACCTAGGAGAGTTGATGGCTTCTGATTGGTCGAGACTCGATCACGTGGTGGGCATTATTTTGTAGTAATTGACCGGCTTTTAAGAAGAAGCGAATAAATGTCCCCTGGACCAGCATTATTCAAGCATCATGTAAGCCAATGATTGGCCGAATGCAACAGTCCTACGGTTGGTAACTTGTAACAAGGACGATTCAAATCTTGATATGATACTGCGCGCTATAAATGTACGCGTATAACGTTTGCATCGTCTTTTAACGCTAGCGCGTTGCTATGCACGGTGGGCATCAGTAGTAGTATGGTCTCAAAGTATGGGTAATATTAACAACACATATTGAAGAGACAAGGTACCACGCATAAGCTAAAATGTGGCCCCTAAACATAAAAACAAAACACTGGAAGTATCGCAGAAAGAAAAGGCACGAAATTTGAAGGATTTTCACAATTTTTCTCGTTAAAAAGGTATTTATTTAAGGGAATAACAGGACGAGGACATTCGGCTCGGTTCATTACCAGCGGTCATCCCACAACCCGGTCATTATCACGCAGTGATGACCGGGTCCTCGCACTGATATTATTCCCTAATTAATGCTGGTTCAGGGGGCATTTTATTCGGTTCTTCTTAAAAGCCGGGGACATTACTGTAAAATAATGCCCTCCACGTGACCGAGTCTCGACCAATCAGAAGCTATCAACTCTCCTAGGTATTTATTAAATATAACTCAAATGTTGCCGTTAATTCAGCGAGAAATTATGCCACTTCTGTTGCTCTGATGATATTTTCATCTGCTTTCGTAATCATGGCTACCAGCATGATCAATTATGTAAAGAAATGAAGCACGCAACCTTTTGTGTCCACTGGAACAGCTCTATTTGGCAATTAACTAGCAAATATATAATTAACTACAAGTGGCCTCAACTGCAGCTCTCTGTACAAGTGAAGGTTACAAAGGGAAACAACATTCGAGTATGTACTACTGGGATCAAGTCTGATGACACCCGACACGATGTTGCTAAAACGTTCCACATTTGGCTTGATAAGCCTTTGTCTTATGACCAGATGCAGCGATGGCGCCGGAAGTTGTAGCGGCAGCTTTATGAGAGGGGTGTACCCCTGTCCTCCTGCTTGGAAAATGTGGGGTGAGAAATGCTACCGAAAATTAGGTATGGATCTACCGTGGGCCGAGGCGAAACAAGAGTGCCTTAAGACGGGAGGCCACTTGGTCATGCCACGGTCTCAGCAGGAAACTGAGTTCCTCTGGAAGAATGTGCACCACTGGTTTTGGATCAGCTGCAATGATTTGGAAATAGAAGGTTTGTCAACATTTTGCTCAGTTTTAGGGGTCGTATGAATAAAAACTAGCAAATGCTATGAAGCACAAGCAGAAAGAAAAAAGTATTTACTTGGAAGTAAAAGCATTAAGGAAAAGCAAATGCTTCAATTCGTATGAATAAATTAATGTTTTACTGTTCAGCATTTACTGGCTGAAATAGTAGTAAATACTTTTTACTTGCAATTGATTGCACAGCCGAATGGCTTATAACAATACAGTCTCTATTGTGTGAACGTACGAACACACGCGACCACGCTGACGGGGGTGTTTGAATAAAATCAGAACCTCAAGTTGCTGCTTCGCAGTCATGATGCCCTTCTCTGTCTAAGTAATATTGCAAGAAATTATCGGCCATCTACGTCTCATTTCCTTCCCCAAATTCAGTACAACTGCTTGTATTTCAAATCTCCTATTTTTCATATTAGTATTTGCTTCTCCTTTTTCAAGGTAGCTCCGAACCAACCTTGAAAAATTTCGAGTAAATACTGCAAATCTGAAGCATTTACTCATTTGTATTCATACCAAATGGAGCAAATACTAAAATTCTAGCAAATCCTGGAAATTAAAAAGTAAATACTTTAGGTCTTTATCAAATACTTTACAGTAAAACCTTTTGCCTTATTTTTATTCATACATATGCTAGTAAAAGATTGAAAATTGGTAGTAAAATCAAATGCTAGTTTTTATTCATACTACCCTAGGTACTAATTCAGTGTATGAACAGAAGATGACACAAAATGTGTCGTGTGCCAAGGGAATAGACATTAGCATCCCATGGCATGCAAACATCACTTTAGATGATATTCGAGTTTAGCCGTTTTTGTGCTGCCTTTTCTAAATTATACACTACATAAGGCTGAATCTTATCAAATAGTAGGTTGCACATGATTTATTTTGGACTGTTTCTTAATTTTATTTTAAAATATTACCTAATTATAAGGTTATTTACATATTTATGCTAACGACTTTTTTCAAAAATCGTAAGGCAAAAACGAATGGTGTATACACAATTGGTAATTGCTTGAATTATCATGAATGGGTAATTTAGGGGGTTCTATTTTATAGTACATATCGTTTGACTGATATGTCCAATAAGAAGAGCAAACAAAAACGGCGTTCGTTTTCAACCGGCGTCGGGCAGTGGTTTTTATGTTGTTCTTGGTTTGTTTTGCGATCGCCGTCCGGCAATAATAAAGTGAAGTGAAGTTGAAATTTCAAAAATGAATATTTTACGTCACTTTCAATTTAATATGACCGACTCGTCGAGAATAAAGCCCATTGGGCTCCAAGTCAAATTACCTCTTGGAATTTTCATTGAGCAGAATTTCCAGCAAGTTTTGTGTTAATGTCTTTGTTGTATGTTTGCCTAACAGGCCTGTGGGTGTGTCAGGACGGCAATAGTGATGTGGAGTACAGAAACTGGAATAGAGGGGAGCCAACTAACACTGGAGGTAGAGAGCATTGTGCCTATGCAGGAAAGGCTGGCTGGAATGATAGTCCGTGCCAGATCAAACGCCCCGTTATCTGCCAACAACCAAAGCTACAATATTAGATGTGACATGGCTCACTACTGTCTATAATGAAGAGAAGATGTTTAAGATTGTATAAAAACTAACGATTTTAATCTTTTTGTTGTTGAAAGTCAGCAAGCATATGAATTCAACTAGTTCACGTCAGATGCTGTGTATACACGCAATTTTTTTTCGGGAATTCAAAACGGATGACAGAAAAACACGTCACGAGCAAGGCCAGAAATATCTGTCAGCGATCAACTCACAGCGAGCAAGGGAGCAAAGGATGAAACATCCGACTAATTTCCTGACATTATGGTGTCCTAAAATAGTTCACGGTTTCATGTGTAAAAGGGACACCAAGTTTTGAAACTGCTGTTAAAATGCATTGTTTGGTTCTAATATTTAATCAAATACTACCATATGCACATAATGTGTATGAGAATTGCCCTTCATTATGTTAAAGCATGTTAATACAGCTTAAGAATGGCACTATATTTAAATGATTTAATAACTAGTTTAGCGAGTTTCATAGAGCGTTTAGTCGAAACGTTCCACGTGTAAACAAGACCTTTTTTGTTTTCCTTACACACGGTGTAATGTTTCTGAGAAATAAACCGATAATTGGGTTCACTGGCAAATCCAAATGTATCATCATAAATTACATGTCCCACTTGATAAGTGTGAAATCATAACAAAGATTACATGCTTTGAAAATTTTAATTTGGGGTCATAGGTTTCACATTTTGGGGCACCAAATGGTGTATTTTCCCAATTCGCAATCATGCACCGAGTTGTTATTTGTATCTAATCAAGTTATTTTCACAATAAACCTTGACGTGCTATCCTGGGTAAGACCCCCAAAAATACATTTTAAAATAAACACACTACATTGAGCATAAATTATTGCAAAAATAGCAAGAAAACTAATTGATGTCCCGTTACACCTGAAACCGTTAATGGGTTTTGACATAATATTTTGGCATTTCTGGGAAAAACAATGTTGGATTTTGGCTACAATTAATGGGGAATGACAATATCTTTAGGTTAAATATAATCTTTAAATATCTTTAAGTCATCCCTGTTAATCATTTTTTCCATTTTGGCTCATAATAACACAAGTTTGGCGCCCTAATTTATGGAATAACCATTACAGCTTGATATCAAATTACCAGAGATGTAACTTTACTGAAAGCAATGTAATCTGCTGTTCATGTGTCACTATTTCCATCAAGGTACATGTACCAGTTTATTTATGCTGGTAAAGTTGTGCACTTTTGTCTCGTCGAGCTGAAGTGTTAGTTACGCGACAAAAGGCAGCAGACACTGACCCAACGTTTGCAAGTGCAAAACCAAAACCGACCTGACTAAAATGATCTAAAAATCCACCAGACCCGACCAAAAGTCAGTTTCGAGTCCCGTCAGTTTATTAAGTCGCTTTTGCACATCATTACTGCACAGGACTAGCCTGATTTCAAGTATTTTACCAGATTTTAAGTGACAATCTGTTGGTAATTGCGTTCATTTTGAACTACATTTTAGGCCTTATATTTGTCTAGTTATATACTCAGTAATTGTGCACGATATTTAGAATGAATGAAGTATGCTTGTGGCACCATTAGATTAAACAAAAACAAAAACAAAACAGTAGAAATATTCACTAAAGCAGTGTGGTAAAAATAATCCTGCGCCTGGATCTGGCAAAGAGCTGTTGTGCGAAGATGTTTCTTTATAGTTATCATTTTTATCTTTCATTTCTTGCCGTTATTTTGGCGAGAAAATATGCCGCTTCCGTTTGCTTTGATGATATTTTAATCTGCCTCTGTAGTCATGGCTACCAGCAGCTACCAGCTACATTCATTTTATGGGGTCATTTATAGAATCAAATGAATCATGCATCCTTTTTGTGTACACTGGGGCAGCTCTATTTGGCAATGAGCTAGCGTCACAACATTTTAATTACTTACAAGTGGTCTCAACTGCAGCTCCCTGTACAAGTGAAGGTTAGAAAGGAAAACAGCATTCGAGTATGTACTACTGTGATCCAGTCTGATGACACCAGAAAACGATGTTGCTGAAACACTTCATAAATTGGCTTGATAAGTCTTTGTCTTATGGCCTGGGCCCAATTTCTTGGCTCTGCTTACCGTTACCGAAAAGTCCCTGCTTACTCTAGATTCTGTGCTTACAGGGTTAGCACGGAATCTTTCTGCTTTCACGGTTAGAACAAAATGGTGATTGTAAGCGCAGAATTCTGTGGTTAGCAGAGCAAAGAAAATTGGCCCAGATGTAGCGACGGAACCGGAAGTTGCAGCAGTTTTATGAGAGGGGTGTACCCTTGTCCTCCTGCTCGGCAACCATGGGGTGAGAAATGCTACCGAAAATTGGGTATGGAACCACCGTGGGCCGAGGCGAAACCAGAGTGCCTTAAGACGGCAGGCCACTTAGTTCCTTCTTGAAGAATGTGCTCCACTAGTTTTTGATAAACTGCAATGATTTGGGATTCGAAGATTTGTCAGTTTGAAATTTGAAAATTTTGCTCAGTTTAGGTACTGATTCCGTGTATTAACAGAATATGACGCAAAATTTGTCGTGTGCCAAGAAAAAGGACATTAGCATCCCAAGCATGCAACAATCACTTTTTGAGATATTTGAATTTAATGTTTTTGTTCTGCCATTATACACTACATTAGGCTTACATTTTGACTTGTGAATCTTGTGAATAGTTCGAATAGTACTGCACACTTTTTTATTTCGAACTGTTACTTAATTTTATTTCGAAATATTAATTATAAGGTTATTTACATATTTATGCTAAAGACCTTTTACCAGGAATTCCTTCAGTCAAAGATGTAACAATCCTACCGACCTTTTGCCAGGAACAAAGGTCCCACTGAAGTGAGGAGGTGAATGAACTTGTAGCAAGTTTTGTTACTTTTGATATACCTACTTACGTCATTATGCCGGCTTAAACAAAATCATGAATTATGTCAAAATGACAGATACCAAATGAAAGATATTTAGATACTATCATTTACCAATAAAACACAAACTCGAACTTTTCACCCATTTTTCATTCTAATTGAAAATTGCCCCAGTGTCTGGTAGGCGTGTGCGATTAGAAATTAAACAAATTGACTAGTGTGAAATAAAGTTGTGAATTGGGGGTGGGGAGGGGGAATACAAATAAAACCTGCACGGACCCCCCAACAAATAATAACAATGATACAAATAACACAAAATGTGTGTCATTCTATAAAATGCCTTGTATATGGTATATGTATGTAGGTGTAAATATCAATGACCCAATAAACCTATTACAAAAAGAATATTTAGTTTACAAATGTTCTGTTGGTGAAATAATAATATTATGGTTTAAATGTCCAGAACCACAAACAAATTTATATTAAAATTTCACATTAAAGTTTAGTTTTACATCCCAGAGATACTAACTCAGCCTTTGACAATAATTGTATAGATATTTGTTAAGTTAGTTTAGATAAACATATTCCTATGAAGCAGTACAAACCAAAATCATCGAAATTAACGCCTGGGTTAGATCACTGTTAGTTTACGTAAATCAATTTGCCACGGGATTAAGTTTTATCATAGATACGTGTACATTGCCATTGTCCAACATTGTCCAGCAGGCGCGTGGGTGTGTCAGGACTGCACTAGTGACGTGGAGTACATAAACTAGGGGGGGGGGGGGTAATGGTAGAGGTTTAGAGCATTGTGCCTAATATGCAAATATAAAGGCCTAGTTGGCTGCTAAGTAAATAGCAGGCTTTTATTGGCCCTGACCAACGTGAAGATTCCTCTGACACTAAACTGAACTTACTCAGCGCAAACGCAACAAGCATTCACATCGCGTATTTACTAAGAGAACTTTCTAATATCACGTCGGTAAACACCATGGAACCATCAAAATTCTTTCAGAATAAATAGCAAAAAAATATCGAATGACCGACGAGGCGAAGCTGAGACTCCGGGGCGCGTCAGACTTTACAACGCGCAGTGACTCGTGACTTGAGGAACTGGGCACGTTGTAGAGCTGGTGTCGACCTACCTGTGTGTACCCAACCTGAGCCACGCAGAGTTAATTAAGGCTCTTGAATTGTCGCCCTCAAACGCTGCGGACATTCGCAGCAATCATTAAACAAGTTGGCCAATACATGATATGAAGGTCTACCCCTGGTAAAATGACAATTTCTACCACTATATTTAATTTTATTGGCGTTTACGTAGCTTTTCAGTCTTTTATGTTTCTTATTCTGTATAATATATAATAGCAAGGCTTTATTTCACGTTATGTACGTTAATTTCTACAATTTTTCCGATTAATTTTAATTTGTACATGGGAGGATGAACATTTGTGAGAACACCCCAGATGTCCAAGCGAATGGACCAATAGAAATGCGCGTTGGTTCGCATGCCTTTGGCTGTTTTTCGAACCCCAGCTTTGTCTTCGTCGGAGGCTTCATTCATACAGTTTAGCAATAGGCTGTAGCCGGAACGGATCCAAAGCCAGGGTTTGGAAAATGGCCTTGGTCTGTTTTGTAACGGAGGCTCTGATTGGGCGCATGATTTGTTGCGCTAATAACCACGGATCTGGCAGAATGATCGCAGGGGTTTGAGCGCTAGTATTAGTAGAAAGCGCGTTAAAGCGCTGCTTGGCTCAGGATGGTGGGAAAGGCAAAACTTGCAATTTGCAGATCAGTTTGTTTCAAGATACAAGAAACATCAACATAATAAGCTTTCAGGAAAATATCGACTTGCTTTTAAACTATTCTAATTTCCTTTTATTAATCACCACAGACATTCCAATACTCTCAAACAACATATTTAATTCATAATTTCATCTTAGGCCTACACTACTAGTATAATAGATGACTACATACGTCATTTATCACATATTAAAAGCTCGTTTAAAATCAAATGAAAACTTCCCGACAAAACTGTTTTAATTAATTGTATATCATCTACATAATCCAACTGATCAATTTCAAACATACCAAATTCCCTGTAAAACTTTGTTGATAAGATAAATTCATCAAATTAAACAATTAAAAGTAACAGCAAAAATTAACAAACAAAAAGTGTTCCTATTCAGTTTTGACAACCTACTTTAGGCATTTTTAAAGTGCCACACTCTTTTTCTTTTCTTCAAATTAGCCAGAGTAAAAATGAACGACAACCAAAAAGAAACAAGTTAAATCAAAATGTCTTTGTAGATTTTTTTCAAAGTTAGTTACATTTCAACACCAGACAATTACAACTTACAAATTTTACTACCGAATTATTAGAAAAAATCTAACTTATCATCTGGTAAATAGATTGCGCTAGATAATTGTTCCGAAAAAAACTAATTGTATTGAAAAAGATCACGAAAAGAACAAAAACAACACAAGAACGACTGCCTGACGACGGTTTTAGAGGAAGACACTTATTACTAACCAGTGTAGCGGTTCGGGTTATTTTTGTTCAGGAGCTGGGTGGTGCGTGAATGTATATTCATGAGAAAGAGCAATGGCAACTCATATACGTTAAAGAACTATACAGAATTATAAAGAACGGCTTCCTCAACCAACTCGCCAATAGCATAGTTGGTAGAGAGGAGAGCTCTGGATCGAAAAGGTCTGTGGTTCGAATCCGACTGTCATTAACGTTTGTCTTTTTCTTCTACAAATGTTCTTATGGGTTATTTTAATCATAGAACAAGGCTGAAGGGGAAAACCGGGTTAGGGTACATCAGTTTTTAAAAAAATACAAGAACCGCTACACTGGTTAGTTTTTAGCGACTTCCGGTTTTCACAGCTTCCACGATTGTAAAACTTTGAACAGGTCAGTTAAACGATATTTACTATTATACTATTATTTACTACAACCCCCAATCCACTCATTCATGATAATTCAAGCAATTACCAATGGTGTATCCTACATTTCAATTTTGCTTTGGGTCATGCATTTGTATTCTAAGCACATTCACTACCCAAAAAATGAAGCAAAATTAACCTCTTCTGAATTCAAACATGCACCCAAAACACGTGAAATGCGAAGAATAACTTATCCTCAATCATCTGAAAAATATGACCCCCCAAAAAACAACCAATACAACAATTTGTTTGCATTAAACATTTATTCCAGTGTACATTTTGAGCCAAGATTTATTTATGTCATTGAATTCTACATCTGCATTATTTAATATACTTTTGAATAAAATGTAATTATGCCAGATCTTACCAAATTCTCTGCATGGCTTAAAAAGAACAAAATTCAAGCTCAACTTGCTAAACTTTCTTCATTAATTAAGATTACTGCCAAATTGCAATAAGGTATCACGCTAAAGAGAAACGTTTATATTATGCTTACAAATTACCCAAGCTAAACTTTGATGCCACACATTACAAAGTGAACAATGAAACTGCCAACACAGTTACAGTAGATAATTGTTACGATCATAGGATTAAACAGACATTAATATGATGTTAATCTTAAATCCATCTACCGTAGGCCTACTACATGTTAATGATCATATCCCATAAATACCTTTCATACAACTACAGAAAAATAACTCCTAAACACTGTAATTAATTAACCACCACAATGTTTAACCACCCAATCAGACTACATCATTAAAGAAAGTAAAAAGTGCTTCAAATTGGAACCAAAATAGAACACCCCCCACCCCTCGCAAAAAAAAGTGTCCAGTTTGAAATCCGGACACTATTAAAATGATCACATGATAGGAAGTTGACCTAATCGTTCAATAACGCAGTCCACAACGTGAAGGTATCAGGTTTGTTTTTATGCAGACAGCCCATTGCACAGCAACGCTACACCTCTCTCATAGAAGCTATGTCCCTTGCTGGTACCTTCACCATCCCCACTCTCAATGTTGACTGTAAACAGGAGCTCAGCTCTGGTCTGGTTCAGGTAGACCGGCAACAACACCTTGAGGAAAAAAAGCAAAGAGAAATAAAAAGAAATCAAGATTGTGACATTTGACAATTGATGTACGAGTGTTGCATTCACTGTGTGGATTTCTGAATAAGAGATGTCTACAAACAATACACAAGTTTGGTAGGTGAAGGGCACAACCTCCTCCCAATGATAAGCTACATGTAGATCTGTCCCTGCCATACATTTAGTGTACACTTTAACACCAGAGGACAACACTCAACAAAAGATGAACCCCCGGATGACTGAATGGATCTATTCTTCGCCTATTGTGCTCTGTCCTCTGGAGTTATGTAGTACATAAACAGCATTAAACCCTCTCTGAATAAAGGCTTTGGAGGGGAAAATAGCTTAGTGCTTTCACCCCACCAAACCCCCCCCCCAAAAAAAAAAAGAAAAAAAAAAAAAAGAAAACAAAGAAAGAAAGACAAAAAGAAGTCTCCTGATGATGGGCTCAGCATACTGTCCAAAACGTAAGTTCCCACTGGTTCTTTTCAGAACCACACATCTCACTAACAAGTATTACCGTGGTGTTACCACAAACTAATATTTGTTGTCTGCCTTTTCGCCATGCTAACCTTTAAATCTCAAAAGAAATCTGAACAAAGAATTGATTTTACCTTGGTTTTACTTGCTTGGGAAGTTCCTCTGAAAGAAAGAAATATGGAGAAAGAAACTTGTATTACAACAAATCACACCAGCCAGGCCATTATGGGAAAAACACTCCTCGACTTGTACCCCATAGGAAAGAGCACTCAAACGTATAATATTGCTAACGCTTGATACGAGGGGTGATTTTCCCAAATCTGCAGGGATTTAATACTCACCTCCGATACCTACAAATGCATTTTTAGTGTGCATGCGCAAACAATTCCGCTGACAATAACGAGAGAAGATTGCGTCACCACGCACGCCCACACTGTACGTCCCAGAATCCCAATAGACAATTCGTCTTATTTTATTTAATGTATAAGGGTTGGAATGGTATCGGAGGTGAGTATTTTCTTAATAGAATTGAAAATCTCTGCAGATTTGGAAGATTCTATTGCAGAAAATACATCACCTCCGATACCTACAAATGTAGAGTAGCACCAAGATGCCCTGTTATTAGGGTGGGGACATGCAGCGTGGGCTGCGGTTTGAGCACATGCTTGTAGTACCCGTCTGCCCATCCGGCCTTTCATCTGGATAACATCTCAGGTAGCATGATGTAAACGTAGATGGGTTTTTCCAAGATGCTGCCTGCATAATCTCTGATATGGCCACACCCTGGAAGAAAGCCCATGATGTTGCCATGCTTCGTGTTTGATGAGCTTGAGGTGGAACCGGTCTTGGTTCAGCCTGCATCTGAGGCGGCTTGTAATGAGCCTGAGTTGAGAAACGCAACGTACGCGGCTCTCCTGGTACCTGTGCTTGTAGGACCGGTTGTGCTTCAGCCGGGGACGATGTACTACACATCTGAGGCAGCTGGTAATAAGCCTGAGTTATGAAACGCAACGTAAGCGGCTCTCTTGGTACCTGTGCTTGTACATGTAGGACCGGTTGAAATTCAGCCTGGGAAGATGTGATACACACCTACGACAGCTGGAAATGAGCCGGAGTTATGAAACGCAACATAAGCGGCTCTCTTGGTACCTGTGCTTGTAGGACCGGTTGTGCTTCAGCCTGGGAAGATGTGATACACACCTGTGACAGCTGAAAATGAGCCTGAGTTATGAAACGCAACATAAGCGGCTCTCTTGGTACCTGTGCTTGTAGGACCGGTTGTGCTTCAGCCTGGGAAGATGTGATACACATCTGTGGCGGCTGAAAATGAGCCTGGGTTGCGATGCGCAACGTAAGCGGCTCGCCTGGACTTCAGAGGGCTGGTTGTTCCGATGTACTAGGTTGTGACTCACCAGGACTATTTGATGTTAGAATGGCTTCCACAATTCATCTTTCAATAGTGGTAATGGTAGCTGGATGGTGTGAGCGAACTGTTGTGATAAATAACTGTGTAGCCTTACCCCGTATATCCGCAGAAGAAAAATTTAGAGATTGGTTCTTGGTTAGAAAGCCTATTTCTGAAATAGGGCATATGCCTCCTGGTTCCCAGCGCAAGTGGTCTGCCACTATTGAATGGGCATGGAGATCACTTCTTCAACGTGCTGTAGAGGCTGCCAGCAGAAAGGCTGTTTTGACTGTCAGTTTATGAAGAGCAGAGGACCCGGCAGGTTCAAAGGGGGCTTTATCCAGCTTGTGAAGAACATCACCAAGTTCACCATCTCTCGACGAACATACCCTTAATGATATGGGAAATCGAGGTATTGTTGGACAGATTGAAACCGTCATGAAAGCCCCTATGGATGACCCCAATAGCCGATCTGTAGCCTTGGATTGTTGCAATCTGAAGACCAGAATTATACAGATGGACAAACAAATCATCAATGCTCTTTAAAGATGCAGAATTGGGATTGATAGCTTCTTTGGAATACCATTTGACATAATGCTGTAAACGATTGTCGTAAGTTCTTCTTGTTGAAGCCTGTCTACTCTTTGCTGCCAAGGCTGTAGCAACTTCTGAAAAGCCTGTTGTTCAGAAGGACAGCTAGTTAGCATCCAGGCAGAGAAATAGGGACTGTCTGGATCTGGATTAAGTGCCTTAAAGACTGGTTGTGACAGTTGTGACGTTTCGGCAACGCACTAGGTGGTTGGATTAGGAAGTCCAGGTGTCGGGGAAACCAAGCCTGTCTGGGCCAAAATGGAGTGATCAGAATCTTGCATCTCTCCTGACTGATCTTCTCTAGGACACGAGGTAGCAGGGAGATTGGAGGGAAGGCATAACCCAGGATTCCTGACCAGATGATGCTAAGTGCAACTGTCGCCCAAGACTGAGCGTGGGCATGGCGGGAGCAGAAGGTTGGTAACTGGTTGTTGAGATGAGATGCAAAGTGGTCTACTGTATGTGTGGATTGTCAAGAGTATTGAACAATTGTTGAACTGTTACATGTAGATGATGGAGAAACCACTCTGTGGGAATCGCACGGCCCCAGGATAGTGCATCTGCAATGATGTTGTCTTTGCCAGACAAGTGGCTTGTTTGAAGCGAAATCTGGTGAAGGATGCACCAACTCAGAAGTTTCCACGTCAGCATGCACAGGGACGGAGAATGAGTGCCTCCTTGACCATAAGTGGGACACTACTGTTGAGCAAAGACTGAAGGGCCTTGAAAATTGCTAAAAGCTCCATATGATTAATGTGTAGGAGTTGCTCTGATGGGGACCAAGTTCCCGATAGGGAGACATCGCCCAGGTGTGCGCCCCAGCCCGAGTTTGATGCATCTGTGGTCAGAGCTAGTGCTGGGAAGGGTCATGGGAATGGTGAACCGCAAAGAAGATTCTGACGTGAGAGCCACCATATGAGATGGGACTAAATCAACAGATTCATTGGAACACGTTTGGTAATGGCATCCCTCCGTGGTCGATAATGGTAAAGTAGAAGTGGGCGTAGAAGTGGGCGTTGAAGAGGGCGCATGTGCATGCTGCACCAAGGTCCACTAAGCTTGCCATAAAGGCCCAAGAAACGAAGCCAGGCCCGAGCTAGAAGTGTCACTAATGACAGGAATTAATGAACACACTCCTCCAGAGCTGCACAACGTTCGATGGGAGGTGAGGCTCTGTCCGCAATCATGTCGAGAGAGGCACCAAGGAACATTGGATTTAGTAAAGGGACCAAGACTGATTTTTCGGTGTTGTTTAAGAATCCCAGATCCAGGGTGAGTTGGATAGTCTTAGGGCTTGAAGGGACGCTTCCCGAGACGGGCCTACGATGAGCCAATCGTCTAGGTAGATGTAAAGACAGATATGTTGATGACGCAGGGTTGCCGCTAATACCTTGGTGATTCTGGTAAATACACAGGGTGCCGTGGAGAGACGAAAGGGGAGACACTGGAACTGGTAGGTTATGATCTGGTAGATGAATTGTAGAAACCTTTGATGGTCGGCATGAATGGGTACATGGATATACGCATCTTTCAAATCTAGGGATGCTGCCTACCAACCACGGGGGAGGGATTGTAAGACAGTGACCAAAGTTTCCATCCGAAAGTGCTTTGGTCGTATACAAGTGTTGGGCGGCCGAAGGTTGATGATTGGCTGCCAATTGCCATATTTTTTTGGAGCTAGGAAGAATGTTGAGGTGAATTCCCTGGTTGAATTTCGAGGAAGAGGTACTATGGCTTTCTTTTCTTTCAGCGATAAAATTTCTTTTTCTAGGGAAGTCCAGCGAGCGCTGTCGAGGGGGACCGGTGTGGGTCAGTGAGGAAAAAAAAGTGAGGGTGAGGGGGGCGATGTGGTAAATTCTAGGCAATAGCCCAGAGAGACTGTCTGAAGAAACCAACGGTCTGTGGAAATGCAAGTCTATTTGTGAGGGAATTCCAAAAGACGACACCCCACTGGTCCCCAAGCCAGTGGAATGTGAATTGGATGAACCTTGCAGTCACTGTCCTTTGAATCCTGTGACTTGAAGGAGCTTGTTGGTTTGGCGGGTGCTGTCTTGGTAGAGGCGAAGGCTTGACGTCGGAAGCTGATTTAGTGGAACCCCGGCTGAAAAAGACCATGGGGCGATGAAAACGTAGGAGCGACAAAACGAAACTCGATTTTTCCTTTCGTCTTTCCCAGCTGTCTGTGTTACGTGAGGAATGGCGACAACGGTCTATTTTGTCATCAGCTTTCAAGCATTTGGCTTCTTCCATCATGACCTCGTAAAAATGTATTAAATAGGTCGTCGCCAATAAGGTCAGTAGACCTTCAACACGCTCTCTAGATCCATGGTAACGCAATCTTCTTTTGTTATTGTCAGCGGAATTGCTTGCGCATTGAAAATGCATTTGTAGGTATCAGAGGTGATGTATTTTCTGTAATAGAATGATAAGATTGTGGCCCAAGGTAGAAGGAGATGAGCTATACTGTGTTCACTGAATCTGCCTGCAGTTAAACTTGTTAAATGATTACACACCTGAAATGGTTAAGGGAACAAAAATATAAAAGATTTGGCTGACAAGAAGGGTGCACTTCCACCAAGTCAATGTTTCGGAAGTAACAAGAGGAACAATAACAAAGGAATGCTTTTGTCAAAGTTGATTTGTATAGCTTGTGAGTTGACTAATAAAGACTGAATGACTTGTGATTGACTTGTGGTGACTTGTGACTAACTTGATTAAAACTCTTATTGATTTTTTGTGTGAGATTTTCTTTATTATTCTGGTTTCCAGAGTTTGCGAACTCATATCCGGTTTTATTTAACTAAAACTATTAATTACAGCGGCTTACCGGACCCATTTGAAGACAGTCGGCGGCAAGTCTGTTGAGATAACAGACGTGATGTACAGCTTGTTGGCCTTACAATTGGCACCTTGTAGTTTGAGCCCTGCACAGAATCAAACAAAGACAATCACGTCAAATCTCCAAGTGGCCTCTGTGAAAAGGATTCAAGTTATAGTAGATCATTGTCAGTTGTGCATTTTTATAGTTTGAAGCAGCAAACCATCAAATACACTTTCTAAACGTAAAAAGAAATAGCTACATTTTAGTGATCATCCCACGGTCTAAATTCCCTACCTGTGATAGCAAAGCTGCAGTCGTCCATCTTGTGCTGTTGGCCAGGATCCGAAACGGTCACCTAAAAAAAAACAGCAAGTAAGCAAGAAATGGTATTAGTGAGTAATAACAGCGAAGAAAATCCCCAATTCTGCCTAGAATAAGGGCAACTTTAGGATAGGAAAAACTCCACACATACATTTTTAGTTTTTGGACATAGTTCGCAAAGGTGGTTATTTACCTCCATTTCTGGGTATGAGGAATTCAATGAAAATACTTGTTTTTTGGTTGGTTTGTTTGTTTGTTTGCCAATCAGTTTCCCATTTCTCGTTTTCTCTATGTTTTCCAGTTTCCCCTCCAGGGTGCACCCCTACTGGTATCATTTGGAACAAGTTATCTTACCATCCAATAGCTAACCTCACTATCCACTTTGTTGGTTTGTTTGCCAATCAGTTTCCCATTTCTTGTTTTCTCTAAGTTTTCCAGTTTTCCCTCCAGGGTGCACCCCTACTGGTATCATTTGGAACAAGTCATCTTACTGTCCAATAGCTAACCTCACTATCCACTTTGTTGGTTTGTGTACGTGCTAATCAGTTTCCCATTTCTCATTTTCTCTCAGTTTTCCAGTTTTCCCTCCAGGGTGCACCCCTACTGGTATCATTTGGAACAAGTCATCTTACTGTCCGATAGCTAACCTCAGTATATTAACTACTGTAGTCTACGGTGGCAGATCAACCACAACCCTGTTTAAGGTAGAATGTTACTTTTCTCGGTTAGAGGCATAACTTTAGCATCAAAACTGCTGATTACAGATTCTTCGAGAGACTTTTTTCAAGAAGGCAGTTTTGATCTTCGGGTGGACGGCAGATTTTCTTACCTGCAGGTAGAGTTCTTCAAGAGACCAGTTGTTGACTTGAGCTACAAACTGCCTGGTAGCTGTGATGTAAGCCTCTGGCGTAAATAGACCACCTAGCCATACATCCTGAGTCTGAAGAAAGAAATGTATACCGTCAATCAAAGAAGCCTTATAATGAACCGCGTCCGAATATCTTGTCTATGGCTATTGTCTAGGTGTTCACCCATTACAACTACGCGTGAGCAGGCTGTTAATAGGCGTAGCCGTAGCTCTGAAAGTCCATTTTGGACACAGCCTTACTATTGGATAACTGATGGGGCTGTCATAAGTGAAGTCACTTTACTCTGCCATTCTATCACTCCAAAAACAAAGATTTGTTATTTGCTTTTGCTGTAATTGTTAGTAATAGGTTAAATTTGTTGTTTAATATCTACTATCAATTTCAAAATCAAAGATCCGTGCTGGGGGTTGGAATTTGTAAAAAAAATATCTAGGTATGTTTTAAACATTTGTGCCCCGGTATGAATTAATCATTAACAAATATTGTTTACAGAATTGTTATCATAATTATGGACTAATTGCTGTAACCGGTTTTAGTTAAATATTTGTCTTGTGGGTTTATATAAGGGATGCTAGATTACATTTGTGTCATTTTCTAGGTATACGTAGCTAAAGACATTAAAATAAAAGGGCAATTACTTTTGCCACTGAATAATTTTAAAAATGTCTTTTAAGAGATGTTTTTTTCATGCCGCACTCTGGCTTCAGTTTGAAATTTGTCGCAAAGTTGTCATTGGGGGCAGCAGACCAGGCCAAAGAGCCATCAATGTGACGTCGTACTTGGGAGTCCCATCTTTTTGTCCTGTTATGCATAGTTCCGGCGGGTTTTTCACAATCACTCCGCGCACCATGTACCACACATTCACCGCATCCGCGTCATCTTTATGTACATGTACACTTTTGTACAATAAATTGCTCCACTACAACAATAACGTTTGAGGAGGGGGTCCAAAACTTGAGCTTTTCTTTAAGAAAACATGGTCGAAACCTTGTAAAATTGTATCGAGCTAGTAAGATTGGTTTAAGGGAACTTTGGAGTTTTCCAAAGACAATGGAATTTTAAAAATAATGAATTATCCCGCACTTCCACTGCAAAGGAATTAGGAAATGAGTCAAATTTGATGGTAGCTGACCGAATTCCTCGATTTGAGTCTTAAGGACCAGTTTTCAGATACTAATAGGATTTTATATGCTGTAGAAAGCACATCTTTTGCTCTTCTCATTAGTGTATCACACAGATTGGCATTTAAACATATACCGATGTTATTTAGATGAAAACCTTGATTGCTTTCATTGATTTTTATAATACTCAAAAAGTATTTCTAGCGACTTGTGCCTCATTTTGTTGGGTTGTGCGCATTGTTGTTCGCACTGTTATCCTACCTTGACGCGGCAAACTACATTATGCATACATGTACATTGTACGGCGCCCGACTAATGCGAGTACATGTATTGCATTTCTGTGCAAAATATCGACTTGACGCGCCACAAACTATCGTTTATTTTCGTATTTTCTGAAAAGAATAGAAAATCTGTGAGCTAGTAATTATGGCATCAGGTCCTTCTCCGTATGATTTTGAGCCCACCTTTACACGTGCATGTACAGTACACATTACGAATACAAGCAAAGTTGTTGGATAGCAAAAACTGTAATCCAAATTTCAAGTGCAAACACACGTTTTTGAACAAACTCTTGTTACAGGTCTACTACTAATGTAACAAACTTTAAATACAACAAAAGAAATAAATCAAAGTCATTTTAAAACATTAATATGAATAAGCCTTAACAGCAAAAAGGACAAATGTTTTACTCGTTCATGAATTACTAAAATGCATTGCGTGTAAATGTCCTTAAGTAAACAAAATCAACATCAATTGGCTAGAAAATATGGAATCTTCTTATCTGCCCTTTCATAGTGGCAACCAGGCACGATCGATATCCTCCCATTTGCGAGTTATTATATTCAGTTGGCATCTATTGGCGTCCGTTGGCATAGCAACTAATTGGATGAACTCCGATTTCATTTTACTAATTAAATACACGACAATCACTCTGCATTGTAGCTCCCTGTATATAAAAGCAAGGGTTGGAGAAACATACTATAACACACTGGGATCCAGTCTGGTGTGCAGCAACACCAGAAAACGATGTTGCCGAAACGCTTCATATTTGGCTTGATAAGCCTTTGTCTTATGACCAGATGCAACGATGGCGCCGGAAGTTGTAGCGGCAGTTTTATGAGAGGGGTGTACCCCTGTCCTCCTGCTTGGAAAATGTGGGGCGAGAAATGCTATCGAAAATTGGGTATGAATCTACCGTGGGCCGAGGCAAAACAAGAGTGCCTTAAGACGGGAGGCCACTTGGTCATGCCACGGTCTCAGCAGGAAACCGAGTTCTTCTTGAAGAATGTGTACGGCAGGTTTTGGATCAACTGCAATGATCTGGAAGTCGAAGGTTTGTCAACGTTTCTTTGCTTTGCTCAGTTCAGGTACTAGGGCTGTCTTCCAAACCCCGTTCCAGCTCCATCAGCATTGCCAAACTGCATGAACGAAGCCAAACACGGAGACGAAGCTGAGGTTTGGGAAACGGCCTAGGTACATGTGCGGTTAGAGAATTTGAAAAGTAAACTGTCAACTGAATGGTAGAACATAGACCACGTGTCACTGAATTATTCGTCTATAATGCAAAAACAGCAGTTCTCTTGAATGATATTTCCATCGCAGGGTCACGCTATTGATCGTGCACATTGACCATTGCAAATGAAAAAAAAAATGAAATTAATAAATGTTTAACATTCGAACATTGAAAGAAATCATTTCATTGGGTGACAAATGAAATGGTCCACTCCACAAAAAAAACATCTAATTAACTTAGGATCCAAGTCAAAGTACTTCTTGGAATTAACATGGGGCAAAATTTCCTTAACCAGTTCGCGCCAGATGACGTATATAAACGCAAAAATTTCCCCAGATTCAAAACGGATGACGGATAAACACGCCAAGTTCAAGTTCGGAAATGTATGTCAGCAGCGGGCAAGGCCGGAAATGCGTGGGTGTGCTTCCCGGCACTATCAGCCTGAACACGCTTCGGATTGAGTTTCGTTAAAATTAATCCCGCCCGTGGGCTCGGCGATGTTAAAATAATCCCGGCGCGAACTGGTTAAAAGTTTTGTTTTTCTCTTCTGTATGTTTGCCTAACAGGCGCGTGGGTGTGTCAGGACGGCAATAGTGATGTGGAGTACAGAAACTGGAATAGGGGGGAGCCGAATAACTGGGGAGGTGTACAGCATTGTGCAATTGCAGGAACGGCTGGCTGGGATGATATTTCGTGCCAGAGCAAACGCCCTGTTATCTGCCAACGACCAAAGCTACAATATTAGAAGCGACAAGCTTCACCATTGACACTACAAAAAAACAACATAGGCTTTTTTCTTAAAGGAAACATGCAGTCTAACATTTTCATTACTCAATTGTTGTTTTTATTTAATATACTTATGTGTATTAAATGTGAATAAAAAGCAAAACTGGTTCTAGTGTACATTTAGTGTGGTAATTTGCCGTCCAATAATTGACCCCCCCCCCCTTTTAAATTTCGCGGCCACTAAAAATGAGTGACATAAACCGAGAAAGGACCCAGACAAATTCTCAATAGTCTATGTACGAGACAGGTTTGCGTGGCCACCCACGTGTACGAATCGCGTACGCTTTGTGCACGATAATCTAATTTCACGACTATCGTGAAGTTCGTTCTCGGTTTTTGGTGATTCCAACGAAAACAGTACTGATTTGTCTGATTCGAATCACAGTATTTCTTATTCAGACACAGACTAGAGCGAGGATAAAGATGGGGTCCCTCTAGGCGCTCTAGGTCGAAGCACGACCGCTCAAAATGTTCCCTCCCGGACCACTTCACTCTGGTAAGCTTCACTTTGGCTGTCCAAATCCTCTGATATTTAGGATCAGCCGGAAACAAATAGAGGCTAATTACTCCATCCTTAGTAGTTTTGCTACACCTAGCAGCTACACACCTAGTTGGCATGACCGAAAACTGTTGTATTTTTACCCCGATTCAGAATGAAAAACCATGTAAAGACGGACACTTGTTGCAATGCGCGCAGTCAGTATACGATAGGCCGGAAAGAAGCGCGTTGAGTCTCTGCCTCGATTTTCGTCATACCCCTCGCGAGGTTTTATGTTAATGTTAAAAAGAGATTAATGAAGTACAGACTCATTAGTAGTATTGCGCGCGCTTGCTTACATGTAATTAAGTGATGATCATGATTATTAGAAAAGTGACTGATCACGTGCGAGGATTTAACCAATAATACTGACAATCGCCTTCGGCTCAGGCACTAACATGTCCAGGCCCATGGGCGAGTTTTAAAACCGACCCCAACTCCCTGTGTGCAAAAGAAACATATTTATTTGAGGGTTTGGGTTAATGATGATTCATAAGTTGTGTCGAGAAATGTAAATTTAGTATTAGATTTTGGCCCTTCACCAACGTGTATTTATACTGCATACTCGATGTTATCCCGAGGCATGCTTTGGAGAAGAAAACAAATCACTGACTTCGGTGGGACTCGAACTCATGACTTCCTGCTTTCTAGTGCAGATGTCTTGGCCACTCCCAACTCAACTAATCAAATTTGACCCAGCCAGCCAGCCGATCAAGGCTAGCTCGGTGGTTAAGACATCTGCACTCGTGAGCAGGAGTTCGTGGGTTTGAGTTCCACCCGAGTCAGTAATTTTTTTCTCCAAAAGAATGCCTCGTGATAATGCCTTGTGAGTACAGTGTAAATACACATCAGTGAAGAGCCAAAATCTAATGTTGAATCGAATAATGCCCCTACCTTAAGTTCCTTGGCCCCACCGCTGCTGGCCGCCGAGGCAATCTTCTGCAGCTGCTTGACCCTCTCGCTGAAGTCCGACACCCACTGGATGACAGTCAGTCCCGCTGGCACCATGTAGCAATTCCAGCTCCTCGGAAGAATCCCTTTAGCCAGGTCGCTGATCAGCTCACGGTCGTGGTTGGTCTGCTTCTTGTGGCCCTCGCAGATCAGGACAACGTTCTGCATGTCGGTGCGCACGTCGTGCAGCAAGGTGGCGCCGTGGTTGATTTCCCGCTCAAAGAAGCGAAAGAGCGGGTCTTTGATGTTCTCGGCGGTGCGCTTTAGCAAAGTCAGCGACTACAATACAATTAAAACAATTGAGGATTATAATGGATATTCAGTACACACTGGTATTCTTCATACAAACTGACAAATCTATAACAAAAAAATAATAATAATCCAAGCAATCAAATTGCTGAAGATTTTGAATACTGGTTTATGACACTTCAGTCAGCTAGTAATCACAGAAGAAAAAAAATTCATGTGCAAGGTGTTGTCATAGAACACACATACACCTCTCTAGCTTTATTATTAACATGCTCCAAAAAATCTGAGAAAAGCAAAAAAATATGCCACATAATTGTTCAGTCCCAGCTGCTATTGAGATAATGAAAAGAAGCTGACACGTCAAAGAGCAATTACTGGGTTAGAGGGAACAAATGTGAAGGTTCCCATCACTTTAGGTTAACACAATTCCCTTCAGTTTTCACTTTATTTACCCCTGATATTTCCCCGATAAAATGTCGACAATTTTACTATAAAGAGGGGGCATTGCAAAGCCATTGATAATCAATACTGTCTGAAGCAGTTTGAAATATTCACTGCATAAACACTACAAAGCCTCACAGACCAACATAATACATACATGTACATGTAGTTCACTTTTTAGGGTTATTAACAAATACATGATCAGTTGTTATGGATACGCTGATGATACTCAGTTGCTGAAGTTTTTCTCTGCTAAACCGAGCAGTCAAAATGAATCTTTAAATGATGTTGAAAGTTGTATTGTTTCGGTACAAGCATGGATGTTGAAACACAATTTAAAATTAAATGAAGGCAAAACAGAAGTTATTATTTTTGGAACTCAGCAGCAATTGAATAAGATTAATATAGATCATGTTAAGGTTGGGAATAATCATATAAAAATAGTTGACAATAGTTGGGTGTCTTGCTGGATTCCAGGTTGTCAATGGATACTCATGTTAATCATGTTTGTAAGAAGGTGAATTTTAGCTTGTATAATTTGCGCCGTATTTGTAAGTATTTAAATCAAGGAGCTACTGGGTGTTTAGTTCATTCGTTGATTACCTCTCACTTAGACTATGTCAATTCTGTAATGTATGGAATGTCTCAATCTTTATTTGACAAACTACAGCGATTACAAAATAATGCTGCTCGGTTGGTTCTGGGGTTGCGTAAGTATGACAGAATTTCACAATCATTAAAGGATTTGCATTGGCTTCCAGTTCGTGCACAGGTTCAATTCAAGATTTTGCTCTTGGGGTTTTAAGGTCTTGCAAAATAAAGCACCGGTTTATCTCTCCGATTTGATTGTGAGATCCCGTTGTAGTTATGGCTTATGTAGTCATGATGCTTTAAATCTTGTTGTTCCCCGATCATATAATAAATTAAATGACCGTGCATTTGCTGTTGCTGTATATATTGTATATAAACCCTTTAACCAGTTCGCGCCGGATGACGTATATAAACGCAAAATTTTCCCCAAATTCAAAACGGATGACGCATAAACACGCCAAGTTCAAGTTCGGAAATGTATGTCAGCAGCGAGCAAGACCGGAAATGCGTGGGTGTGCTTCCCGGCACTATCAGCCTCAACCCGCTTCGGATCGAGTTTCGTTAAAAATAATCCCGCCCCTCGGCTCGGCGCTGTTAAAATAATCCTGGCGCTGTTAAAATAATCCTGGCGCGAACTGGTTAAAACAGGTTAACCAGCCGAATACATCAACTGAAAATTTGGTTTGTACCCCTGTTTTTGCCAAGAAAAAAATACCATGTTTTAAAAATTGTTAATGGTTAACCGCTTATGAAATTGGAGTTCCTGCAGTTGAGAGCCTAAAATCGCCTCAAGTTAAAGACTTGATTCGAAAAGGCCCCAAGACTTCATTTGTGTGCTAAGCAAAATTTGTGCACTGGCCTTAAGCTCCTTACCTTAGGGAGGATGCACATCCAGTTCTTGACAGAGGTGTGTAGGATGCGCATCCAGGCCGGCCGGCCGTCAGACGTGGATTCTGGTCTCTTCTTTCTCTCAGAAGCCGAGGTAGTGAAATCATCCTCCTCATCCAGCATGGACATCTTGAGAAGCTTGGAGATCATACTGGCTCCTGTGTGCAGGGGATTAAAAACAAGAACATTCAAGTTGATGAAGGATACTAACCCTCAGTTGGAAAATATACAAACTTCCCTCATTTTATTGCAGCATGTCATTTTACTATAATTCCAGAAATCTCTGTCTGTGTGTGTTTGTGTGTTTCTGCCCGTAAAGACCAGAACCAGGCACTGTATAAAGAAACAAATCAACGGGTATATTGCTCAGGAAGAATGTGCAATGACAAATTTGAAGTTGTTAGAATGAGCGGTTCTCAAAAAATCAGCAAAAAAACCAGCGATACAGTGGCCTAGATCTAAACGTAGTAGTATACACAGCCACGGACTGCTGCACATTTTGAACGGACTGCTGCACTCTGTTGGAGTACCGGAGGCCAAGCAATTTGACGGTTGACTAAAATATAGGTAGAAAAACGTGCAATGGCAGCCATTTTGATTTTTTTTAAATTGCATGTTATTTTACCTTTCTTATGACATACTGTGATTGTGTGTCACATTCTATGCTTTATCATTTGATTTAATTAAAAAAATCACCGATCTGCCTGACTAGAACAAAAAGTAGGCAACTGTTGGGAAAAAGTTAGAATTTTAAGACAAAAATAAGAAAACTAAGAGTATGATTATAAAAATCCCACAAAAAACACACCGAAAAGTAGGAATACTTGAAAGCCCGTCACGTCTGCTTTGGAAGGTTCCAATGGCCGTGTGGACTTACCTAGGTTGGTTAGCAGCACTTTCTCAGCATTGTTAGGCAGTCCGAGCCACGACGGCGTCTGGTTCTCTGGCAGTGCTTCTGCCCACTGCACAAACTGCTCACGTCTAGGTGTAAAACATCAAGTAACATGGGAAAGTCAATGACAAGAGCTACATTGTGGTGTGGATCGGGTCGGTTCATTTGTCCTCGCCTTAGGAAAGAATTCACCAACGACTGTCAGCCAGGTATGTGCCGAATTTGCTGATAAAATAATTCCCTTGATTGCAGAAGGGGATAGGGGTGTGCATTTACGGGTTGGTATGGGAACCGGGTACTCGATTGAACACAACATGCCATTTGTAAAGTTGGTTATGGGTAGTCAATTCCACAACCTGAAAATGCTGAAACTTGCATTAACACAGATTTACTAGGAGCCATATGTTAAACTCTACACCCAAACTGTTGGACTCTAATTAGGGCCGTATGCTTGACCCTAGTAAAGCATAACCAGTTTTAATCGTACGACGATGCATTTTAATCGCACGAATAATGCACCTTCAATAGACAATTTGTTGCGTAGTTCGCACACGTTGGCAAGGTTCACGCGAGTCGCATGCAATCATATAAATACAATCAAAAGGACAAAGGCAAAAGTATTAAAATACTCTATTTGATTTCATTCAAGAAAAAAAAAAAAATCAAGGGAAATTGCTGAAATTTCAGACCCCTTTTCTACCATGGCAGATTTTAGAGAGTAATTTCTAGAGATTTTACTAACCGGGTTCCGTCAGGCATGTTGATGTTTTTGCCTTTGCCGTCAATGTCTTTGATGAGAGAGAAGTCGGACTCAAAGCTGCCGACCCTGAACAGCTTGCTGACGAAGGCGGTCAAGAGACGCTGTAGACAGGGGATAAGAAAGGGTGGCAAGTCAATCGCGGGTCAATCATAGGTTGGTGTGTCAACCTCAGGACAACCCCAGTATAACACCAGAACAATCATAAGACCACCACAAGTCAATCCGTTTCCTTTCAGAACCACACAAATTAATACAAAAGAATTAGCACACGGTGCTACCACAAACAACTTATCTTATTGCCTTTTCACTAGGCAAACCTTCAAATCTCATCAATTACAATTCATATGCGACCTGCTCCCACAAAACCAGACATATTGGGTTTGTTTTTAAGTGAGATATTGTTATTTCCATTTAGTACACATCTTCAGCTTTCATTTGGGTACCAAAAACACCTTTGTACCATACATACTTCCAATTTTATGAGGATTTTATTTTGATGTATTTGCGTGATAAATTACCACATTTAGTGCACAGTTTGCCTCAATAAACAAATGATTTTTGTAGTTTTTCATCAATAAAGTTGATTTTGTTTAACCTAACTGAGGGTTAAAACAAATTGATGTCCGCCAGATTGTTCACCCCATTGTAGGAGCGGGTCACATATGTGGGTGAATTAATCACAAGGCAATCGCAAGACAATTCAGTGGTCACCAGCTCTGTGATTTTGGATCTTACCTGGTCAAAGTCGTTGTCAATGCGACCGCCATAGATGCACTGTGCTAGGAGAGTCTTCAAAGCATCCCAGGGCACCTTGTCTGGTGGAAGATTGGAACGACCCTGCAAAAAAACCCAAATAAAGCAAACACTCATAAATTGAGGAGTCTTCTAAATCTTGAATATCCTTAGCTTTTGCTTTAAGTCCTGATCCGGATGCATGCACTCGACCCCCAAATAAATACAATTGGCAGCCGGTTGCATACAAAATCCAACCCCCCCCCCCCCCCCCCCCCACGATGCATGCAATCGGTCCCCAATCGGTCCCCTTCGATGCAATTGGCCCCCCAGGAGGCGTGCAATCGGCCCCCCAGAGGCGTGCAATCGGCCCCTGGATGCATACATACCTTAGCAGCTGAATCAATCCAGATGTCCAGAGTGTCGCAGGCACAGCGCAGGTCGGAATCGCTGAACTCATACTTCTTGGCCCAGCCTAGGGGTGAGTAGGTCAAGCGTTCCTGGACGATGGCATGGAGCCAAGCAAGCAGGAAGTACAGACGAGCACGCTCATTGGGTGCCTACATAAAATCAAATGAGCATCAGAATGGTCAACTCTCAGGACGGTGCACAGTTTGATGGGCAATTCCACTGCAGTGTCGGACGTACATGTACATGTACATTTTGGACAATTTCAACAGGGTGCATAAGATAAGAAAAGAAAAGTAATCACACAGTGGATTTTATTTCTGATAAAAACAGTTACTACAAGAATTACTTTTCTGCATGGTGTCGGATTTACTCAGAAAAGCAGATTTTTTGTACGCACTTTTCAGTTAAAAATACCAGCTTACTGTTGAATATTATTAGAAATAAACTGTATTTTCATAAAACACAGATAAAAAGCTTGACAAGGGTACACATTTCAATTGTGAATTTGGATTTTTCTTTAAAATGGTAATTGCTTGAAATATGAATGGGTTGACTTGGGAGTTGTATTTTATAGTAAATATCGTTAAACTGACCTGTCCGAAGTTTTACAATCATGAATGCCGAGAAAAGCACGAAAAACAGCGTTTGTTTTCAACCAGCGTCGAGCAGTTATTCTTATGCGATCGCAAATTTTTCTTTATAAAATTATATATTTTAGAATAAATAAAGGATAGCTAGCGCAATCTTTTTGCTTTATGCCTAGAATCATTATTTACTTTCAGATGAGTAAGATATTTCTTAATAATTCGGTAGTAAATATTTTTGATATCTGCAAATGGTGTATCCTACCTTTAAGGGAGCTTACCAATTCGTCCTTACCGTGATTCCGCGGAAAGTCCGCTTTTTTACCGACAAGTCTGCCGTTGCCAAGGGGCCAAGAAAGTTCGCGAACTGCACGCACGTGCGCACCCGAGCGCAACGAAGTTAATAAGCTAGCCCGATCGGGCGCTATTGTTGCTGAGAAATGTCATCTTATGAATAAACACGAGACGCGGAGAACATTTAAATACTACGTTCTGTCCGCGGACTGAAGTGTTCAAACCTTGCTTGTTGAATCGAAACGACGAGGCATGTTTATACTCGGCATTTAAATACCACGTTCTTTCCGCGTACTAAACGTGTTCAAAACCTTGCTTGTTAAAATAGAGAGGCCGGTTTCGTCGGCGCGAACACGAACTTGTAGGCCGGTTCGTCGGCGCGAACACGAATATGTGACGTTGTGGCAATTTTGCGCTGTGAATTCGCAAACGTTTTATAGCCAGGAAACCTACAATATTTGTGATATCAAATTCAGTTCGCGCGCGTAAAGGCGGGTTCATACATGTACTTTCCACGCGAAACCGAATAAGAATTTTATGATGTCAACAGTTAATGTTTCATTGTGAGGTTCTCCGTACCTTGACGAATATTCGCTTCGCAATGACATTGAATTATTAAAAGCGATGCGAATTTGACGTCGGGGAGCTGCGAATACAAACAATGTTTTCAACTTTTGCGAATTTGCAGCTCGAAAATTCTCCCTTAACAAATGTATTTTGTGTTGTCATTGCAGAGTAGCTATACCTCTTTTAAAACAGTAATTATATTTTATTTTAAAGGCATGTTGAAATACTGTAAAAGACAGTTTTGTATTATATAGTTAATACCCTCTATCTGTCAGTTTTGTTTTTATGAGTGAGCTGTGAGTGAGTGAGTATAAACTGGCGATTCCAACGGTTGGACGTCCTGTGAAATTATAAAGACGGCAACTATGCCAGGTTTTATAGTCCGAAACTTAAAATATATATAAAATAAACCGCTGGCGTCTGGACCGGATATTGGTTACAAACTCGGCCGAGTACGTCCCTAAATCTAAGTGTGCCACGTCAGTGAATATCAAGAACAAAAGCAACTTAACACTTACAAAAAATCCTTAGAGGAATATGAAACAGTCTCAAATTAAAGAATTAGCCTATTTCAACGATTATTATTGTCAATTAGAAGTTAAAGAAAAGATGTAGGTAACATATTTATGTATAGGCAGAAACTGAACATAAATATTTACAAGCATACACCGTACGTCGCATGGTTTCCTTGACAACAGTGTTGCTATGCAACCATCGTTGTTTTGCGAATGAGGGCATTGGTTTTAAAATGTTAAGAGATATTATTTATTATTTTTAAGGGGGATTATTCTAGGGGATTAAAAAAAATGTATCCCTAAGCGAGTTTTTCGTTTTCACGAAGGGACTAATTGATACATGGCCTTTTTCTGTTTTCACGAACAGAGACTGCAAAATTAATCACAAAGTTTCTTAAAGTTTGCATCATTTAAACAAAGATTAGAATCTCTTATTTCCTCTGATACCTTTATCTTGCATATTCTATCCATCTTTATGTTTCAAACTGCTAAACGAAAAGAAACAGCCTATTTACACGATTCAAACTTTCCAGCAATCTTCGCACGCATGCATTGCACAACTCGGAACTAAAAGCACGCGGGCCGTTTTCCAAACTCCAGCCTAGGCCCTATACGGGCTCCATCACCATTGCCAAACTACAGGAACGAAACCTCAGTGGAGACGAAGTTGGGGTTTGGAAAACGGCCTCGGGAAATCCCCGCTGGCACGCAATAATTCAAGTTGCTACATGTAGCTAGCTAGCTACGGGGAACACGACGACAGTTTATGTATGCACTCTGAAAATGCAGATATGAGACGCACAAGTAATTTTAACGGACAATGTTTGTGTGGCACAACTTCCAGTACAGAAGTTTCTTCTCCAAGTTGATAAATTAAAGCAAATGAATTCTTCCCAATGCTGATGGTACGGTGCAAATCGTCGGTGTTTTTCGACACTGTAGGAGGCCTCTGGACGGATAATCAACGGTTGCTTATTATTCTTCCGTCCACGTGTTCGGCTGGCGACAACATACTAGCTGCATGCAGGATTGTCTGACCATTTATTATACATGGTCTGACGAATTGTTTACATTCGCACAATCCGAAAGTATGCCACGTTAGGCCTGATTCATTGTGAACATCCGTTGTTTAAGAATGTTTATGGGTCATTCCATCAGGTTGGGACACAGAGTGTGACATTACTGACATACGAGTGAAAATTTCAAATTGCTTGCAAGATTACTATTTTATCATTATGGTATCATATACTTATGTACATTCAACATATAATATTGTTATTACCATATAATTAATCATTTTTTTCATAATGGCACCGTAAGGTAGTAATGTCAATAATTTTGTGCAGACGTAACATGGACACCAATTTGAGATTAGATGTTTAATAATCAGCTTGGATCACATTGTATATTGCCATATCTTAGTCAAAATGATAGAAACCATTAAGTTTTTTGCAAATAAGTAAACTTTCTTATACATGAATTCTACAAAGGGTTGAAAATCACAACAACAAAATCGTAGCAAATTACTTTTCTCATCGTGTAATTAAAACAAGAAAACTTATACAAAACTTGAATTAACAACAAATACTGTGCTATAAGTAGCATTATATTAGTTTAGTTTATAGACTTGGATAGTGTAAATTTAATTTTAGTAGCTATGTTGTACAATTTGTCTTAAATCTTGGGAATTGCATCTTAAAATGGTGTGTTGCAGACGTAACATGGACACCGTGCCCATGTTACATCCTGTGTCAAATATTGAGAACAATCACCTATGATATCATGAAAGCAATGAATTACATGGCTCTAAACTTAGGTGGTCAGTTGTTTGATATGATTATGCATAAAACAGGTAACTAAAACCTAATACAAGAAAATGCCAAACAAAAGTAGCATATTTTACAGTGCAGACGTAACATGGACACGGTGTATAATTATTAAATCACTCATAAATGTTATGCATATTGTTAAAACAAAAATCTTTTCATATTTAAATATCTGAGCATGTCACCATATTCTATTTTTATTGTTTATAAGTTGGTAAATGTTTCATATTGTGTTCAATTGCAACATTTGTTACCAAACCACAGTGCAGACGTAACATGGACACCACAAATCTAAAATGGAATAATTCACACATGAATGAAATGCAAGTCTAGTTTGTGTATTTTGTGTATCTGTTGTGTCCAGTTATTTGGTACAACGTTAGTTCCACACATCCTATTGAGCTTATTTACCAGTTATAGAAACAAATAGTTTTAAATTGTTCAGACGTAACATGGACACCGTACCCCAAAATGACCTGATTTCTCGTCATATTTGAGAAAGTGAAACTATTTTCCAACTTTATGAATAATTTTCTCATAAATCATGTCAGATGTGATGAATTTAAGTCATTTTAGACTTGCTTTGAAGCAAAGGGAAAATACTACACCCCCAAACAAAATGTTACAAAAGTGGACACCTTGTGTTACGTCTACACTACTCATTTTTGGTGAGCTCTAACAAAATAAATGACGTAAACAAGAAAGATATGACTTACAATTACTATTTCTCATGTTCTTTTATGCTACTTTATTAGCAAGGGGGTGTTAAATTATGTATTTATTAATGTGCAAGTTGCATACTTAAAACTACTCAATTTTTGTCACACATGTTACGTCCTAACTAGCCTTGCACGCCACCATGTTTTATGAAATATCTAAAAAATTTAATAACTAATGTCACCAAATTTGGTATCATTCAATAGGTCTTTTTGTAACTCTCTAGTTTCAACCATCATTGACAAGAAAAATAGTTCATTCTTCCCAAGAAAACTAAATCTTATAGGTGAAATGGCAAAATATGCACGTGTCCCAACCTGCTGGAATGACCCTTATAGGAATGTTATAAATACATATTTATTTTATAATTATAGACAGGCAAGGAAATATTATTTTTTAGGATGATTAGAAAAACACACATGGCGACAATGCTGTATCAGGTAGGAAAGGTATCTCTCAATTATATAATTGTTACACCAGTCGACAAAAGTAATTCCAGTGAGTTCTTCATAAACTCCCTGTTCCCGGGACCATGTTGTCTGCATCTGGCGAATAACTTCCAATCCCCTGGTCATTCAGCCCTAGACCATACACTCTGATAATTTATAAATGTAAAATGTTTGGGGTGGACAAATTAGTTTTTTTATGATACAGTATAACTTTGGTTTTGTTTTTACACACGGTTTCTTGTGACATCATTTGGAGTTGTTTTGGGACAGGTAAACTATTAGAAAATCCTAGGCAGATTTATATCAATTCAATTAAATGTGATTTTTACAAATACTTAAACAAGCAGCTTAAATCGTCGGGGATGACGGCGCTTGCAGACCTCCATGTAGGAACATTGACGAACACATTCAGGTCTACTACTTGCACAGTAAACAGCTGTCCACAACTTAAAATGATGCTTTGCGCGGGAAACTTCTTGGCCCATCGCCAAGTATTGACCGTGGGAACTAAGCGCAAGACAGCAGATTGTCATGGAGACAGAATTCTAGCACCAATGAGATTATCGGCCCAAATACTAGGGCGGCCCAAATACTAGGGCCGCCCAAAACGAGGATGGTTGCATAGGAACATTGTTGTCAAGGAAACCAGTGTTAAATTGTTAAATGACTTTTGCTCTTGGTAAATTTTTGTTTAGTCCCTGGGGCAGGGGGGGGGGGGGGGGGATGGGTGGACTTTCAGACTATTTATTACTCAGATGAAGTGCATTTTAAAAGGTAGCGTTAAAGATTTTTGATAAACACTTTTTTGTCAATGAAAAATCTAGAAAACAAAATTGGCTAGATTTCCAGACATTCGCAGCAACCATTAAACAAGTTGGCCAATACATGATATGAACGTCCACCACTGGTAAAAAAAATCTACCACCTATACTTAATTTTATTGGCGTGTGGGTAGCTTTCCAGTCTTTTATGTTTCTTATTCTGTATAATATATAATAGCAAAGCTTTATTTCACGTTCTATACGTTAGTTTCTACAATTGTTCTGATTAATTTTATTGTTTACGTGGGAGGGATAACAATTCGTGAGAACACCACGTGCCTAGGCTATGTACCATGTACATGTAGTTCGGATTGTGTGTAAAGTGTATACCTTACCATAAGTACCAACTACACGCGAGAAATTAAGCGATTTATGTGGCGTGTTTTGTGCCGGGGCAGTTTTCGTTTTGCCGCGCCGGGCCGCCGCCGGCTATGCAGGCAGGCTTGTTGCTCTGTACTGTCTAACGTTAAACGATAATCATTTCAAAAGTCCTCTTCTTAAACTTTATTGTAAGTATTTAAAATGAACTTTATTTATATTAATTATTTAATACGTTTTCAGAAAATCTGCTTTATTCAGGGTGATCCTAGCTGAAAATAGATTTTCGCGCGATTATTTTTCGTTATTTACGAAACATTTTTTGACCCGATCCATATCTAAAAATCTGGAACTGGTTAATGGTTAAAACGATCCGGAACTAGGAATAGAGATGTTGGCTCTGTTGACACATGGGTTGACGTCGTATTTTCGAAAAAAGAAGAGCTCAAATTATTAAAAGCAACATTTCTATGTCCAACACTCGAAGTAAGACGAGTAAAGAAATTTAAACAATTATACCATTATTTCCGTGGTCGAAATCGAAATCTGTTTAAGTGTAAACCTATCTGAACATTAAAATTAGTATACCATTAAAAAAAACATTGTAGAGGTTTGGACGATTCCAGAGTGTACCATTGAACACATGTGAATTCCTCAAATTCCTTTACAGTTTCCTTTACTTCGTCACTTTCTGGATCTGTGTTCTGCCTGAGTGCCACTGCTGGCGATCTGCCAGTGGTGGAATGCAAACAATTTACACAACAAAAGAAGTACACAATGGCGAGATTGAGAAAACATTCTCCAGCAATTTTGGGCTGGCTATCAATATACATGTTTTATATTTGAGCCTGCCGTTCCGATCGCGGTTTGGCCGTACCTTCGAGCGTGCATTGATATTTAAATTAGCCAACCGATGCAAGGAGGTGACCGTTCCGATCGCGGTTTGGTCGGGAATTCCAGTTAACATTGATATGTAAATGACCTAACCAGAATTTGGGTATTGCGTTCCGAACGCGGAGAGAACAGAATATTCATGTTTTCAGATTTGCATACAACGTTCTAGTCGCGAACTGTCGGCGTTGTCAAGGGCTCTTTTGTTAAAAAAGTTCGCGGATTCCAGCGAACTTCCTCCGGGTCGCACGGTAAGGACGAATTGGTAAGCTTCCTAACATTGATATTTACAAAACCACCTGTGATGTCATGGTAATAGAACTGAACTGAATAGAACTGAACGGCTATGAAAAATGATATTTTGCCTAGATTTACACGATACAGAAAATGGCATTGTCTGACCTTGTTCATACGTGATGCAGGGACAGTGCTGAATGTCTTGAGGAGGTTAGCCTTGACGCCTGGCGGAGGCTCGAAGACTAAGATGCGACCAGCACGCAACAGGTTGACTGGAACCTAGGGAACACGAGAAACAAAACGTCAAATATACTCCGGAGCGTGTACAGGTCGATTATTTCTGTGCTAACTCTCTATCACCCAGCTGATGAGAGAGATAGAGAGTTTACCTTGGGATTGATCTCCATAGTCAGGAAGAGTCTGAAGGTAGGATGCGGTGACAGACTGTGCAGCTTCTTCTCCAGTTGCACCAGCCACTGAGGAGCCAGATGAACGTTCTTTAGCATCACCCACCTCAAGAGAAAAACACAGAGAAAACCTCTTAACTAGGTGCATCAGAGTAACTTGCACCGAGTCAACTAGCGTAAAGGCAGATGGGCTAGCCACAAGAGCCAGGCTAATCGAACGCTCTCACATGCCCTTATAAACTTTAAGCGACGCTTAAAAGTATGTCACACATGTCAGTAATTAGAGGCACACATGAAATATGAAACCAGTGATCAAGGGCCGTTAAAAGTGATGTCACCATCTCCAAGAATTTAAAAAAATACACGAAGATATCTAATTTAATTGACAAATTTATACATTTGTTTAAGCTATAATAGACCATTAATGTCAGTTGTGCATTTATTGTTGAGGCAGCAAAAGGCACTAAAACGAAAAATGCTTGACAACTTTAAAATTAATGAAGGTTTAGCTTTGAATGGCGTATATTCCAAGAAAACAATATTCTAATATTTTGATTTCAACGTCATGCATTGAACCAACCAATAATAGTGCCCCTGCATTGCAGATTACAAACCGAATACTAATGGTAATTCCAATAGAGAAATAACATTCTTTTTTAATTTTTAAATGACAGCATGCCACAAAGAATATTTTCAGAGGGAGTTTAGATTAATTTATACCCTTACATCAAGTAAGCTTTTCAACAGCTTTTTGATTGGTTACGTTTTGGATAGTTGCAAATAGTACAATCAGCTTTAAAGGTTCAGTATACCGTTTGTCAGTTGTGCTTTTGTTATCGTTTGAAGCAGCAAGTGCTCAAAATATAAAGAAAGGTGCTGGACAAACAACCTGATGAAGTTTTTAGCTCTGTGAACGCTGCCAATTCTGAGAAAAGCGTTGCTTACTTTCCAGTCTTGGAGGCAGAGTTGATGACCTTGTCTGCTTGGCTGAAACCCTCGGCGGATCCTGAGCAAGAAGACGAAAACATTCATGATAACCCAAAGCTAAAAATCATATTGATTTGGAAGGATTGAGGACTGCTAGAGTTAACCCTACTGTCTTTTATCGAGTTGAGAGCCAAATCCATCAATTTGATGGAACCACCACTGAAGTGCTGGTCTAATTTTGATGGAGTGAGTACACACAAAACCAATCAGTATAGACAAAACAATCAGATTCCCCAGCAGTGCTTCAGGCCTCCTGACCCAAGTCTATCATAATCCATCCAAATGCCATCCAAGCCAGGCCTGCAAGACCAAGTCCCACAAAACTCAAACAAAACAGGGAATGGATTTTGATGGATTTAGGAAGGTTGGTGTTTATTAAGAATTTCTGTACTTAAAAACAACTTAAAAAAATTGATTGTGAAAAACAGCAAAGAAGAATTGAAAAAATGAAGATTTCTGATGAAGATTCTGGGCCCAGAAATGGTGTATTTGGAATGACTCCTGCCTTCTTACCAATGGCGATAGAGGACAAGCTTTTATTGACCTCAGCTGCTAGATCTTCCACACGGCTGCTGGCATCGTAACCGGGAACGGAGCACAGCAAGACTGGAGTGTTGCACTTCAACTGTAGAAGAACAAAAATATTAACAAATCAGCATACATCAGAGGTCTGTCCTAGGTCTGTCTAAACAGCTGGAATGTGTTTCGTGAACACGGCGTCACGGTAGCACACAAACTGATCAACACACTTCACTTTCAGCTGACCAACCTGAAAGACAAGACTCCGGATCTAAACAAAATTAGCCTTGTTTATCAGATAATGTCCGACTGTGAAGACACCTACAGGACGCACTCTGCAGACCCAGTACAGAGAACATACTAGTAGGTCTGCCCCCTGACGGCAGTTGGAGAACATAATATCCACGCCAGGATACATGCGGACAATGTCAAGATCATCGCCAGGAAGAACGACCTCTAGAAACGCTAAATCCGTAAGGCTTTAAAAATTCATAAGCACCCCCAAAATTAACAGAAACGGGAGATACGAGCTGGCCCACGTGTACGACCGTCTCTTGTCGTGTGACCAAGCTTGGTGACACGACGAGTCACGTGAGGACCTCAACCACGCCAGTTGACAAAGGCACCAAGACACCGCGTCGCAAGCTCCTGATACGAGCTCTGTAAATTCTAGTAAAAAAAAAGATACCTTCCATTTTTTTGATTTTAGCAAGCGGTTTATTAAAAAACTGCACAAGAAGTGATTTTATTGCTAAAAGATGCAGAAGGGGGGGGGGGTGTGTAAATTTTGCAACTTAATGCATGCTCGAGTTTACAGCCACGACGAAAAAAACATATCATCATTGTTGAGCAGCAAATAGGTCCATTGCTAACTACATGAACCATACAGCGATATTAAACGCTGGTACATTGACTCAATCTTTGTATCCTTTCAGAGCATCTGTCATCAGACAAATCTGCCAATGGAAACATTGTACAGATCAACCATCTTTTGACAATTATTGGGGTAATTTCCAACACGATGCTTAATATTTGTAGACTTCATAAACTGTGATTCGGTGCACAAACCTGGGACCAATTTCAAAGAGCTGCTAAGCACACAAATTTCTTAGCATATTTAAATCTTATAAATAAATACAGGTTATCAGCCAAAACTTCAAGTGCTTTTCATATTAGGCAAAAATCACCTGAATACCTGTCACAAATAATAAACATCACCTACAAATTTGGTTAGTTTTGTTGCCAAGGAATAATTTTCATGCTAAGCATTTTTTGTGTAAAAATGTGTGGCTTATGTGCATGCACAACATCCTGCAACTATTAAGATTCTGTGATTTACTGGGGTTAGCGCAACATATTTCTGCTTACGCTGTGAGCCAAGGACCAAATTTCATGGGTCTGCTAACCACAGAGTTCCGCGCTTACGATCACCATTTTGCCCCAACAGCACAAGCAGAAAATCATGTGCTAACCCTGTAAGCACATAATCCTTAGTTACAGAATATACACATGTGCAGAAGCCAAAATTCCACTCCAACATTTGAAATACACTTACCGTGAGCACAACATTTTCTGCTACAGTAAGCAGTGATTGTTCGCCAACGGTAAGCCGAGCCAAGAAATTGAGCTCAGAATGGCGTTATTTTGGTCCTTAGCCTACCTCGTTCTCCACCATGTTGGATAAATCAAGCTCTTGCTCAGCTGAGTGGAGAAACTGCTCCCCAAAGACGGTCGCGACGAAGAGTTGACAAGATGCTAAGAGACGGTCCGGCCGGAATGTCTGGATGATGAGCAGACGATGCAAGGCTTGACCGATGGCACCTGGACGATATTGTGACGTCACATAAAACCATTAAGATTTACTATGTACAACAAAGGTGCTGGATGAGTTTTTTTTATACAGCGATCAGGCAAATAGGTTTTTCAAATTTCTGTGCTCTTTAACCAGTTCGCGCAAGGTTTATTTTCAAGTAATTTTTTTTTCAAAAAAATAAACAATAACAAATATCAGGTTTTTTCCCTGTAAACCATTACTGTTTTGATAATACAACTATTACAAGACACCACCAACTAATCTACCATTTAAATAAAAATGTTTTTGACGACACAAGGTCGCTGAGATAGTTCTCTATCTCAGGGGGGTGATATCACGTCATCCGCTACCCGTCATAAAATCTGAAACGTGTGTATACGTCAGCTGTGGAACTATGCACAGGGCCGGGAACAATTATATGCGGTAAAACCTATGTACACATATTTGCAAGCCCAGCTAAAAAGCACCCTTTGAAGATTTGATCGTAATTTGTACAGCAATTTTCAACTGCTGATCCTCTACAATTCCATATAGAATTCAGCGGCCAAAGGTACGTTTGTTCTAAACCCAATGTTCAGTCCGACAGTGTTGGTGATAGCGTTGATCTATGGTACTTGAGATTTGACTTCAACCTACTTAGTGGTGCCACCTCCTTCCAACATGCAGGGACGTTTTTCTCTGGTCCGACACTCTCCGACCACTGGCCAAAATCCTACGGAAAAAGAATAAAAGTGTAAAAATAAAAACAACAAAAACAACAAAAACAACAAGTAAAAACAAAATAATAAAGATAAACCAGTTTCCCACAAAAAAAAAAGCCAAAGTACAAAAAATGTTCTAACCTACAATTGCTAAAAATAAGTTACAACTATTTTGTTCCGATTACCATTCACCAGCACAGGACAGGCAGGAATATCCAAGCATCAAACAGTCCTTCTAAATTGAGGCATGCGATCACACTCCACGCCATAGCATGCCTATTAAAAAGCTTCCCGAAAAGCTTCCCAAAAAGCTTCCCAAAAAGTGTGAATAATCGCACGCCTAAATTCCACTGTACCGCACACCTGGATATACCTTTACGGAACAATTACACTTCATAATTTGTGAAACAAAGTATGTTGGTGAAGAGGAAATGGCTCTACAGTAAACCAAGATGAATATTATATTTTAAATGTCATAAACGTTCAGTCCTGTCTTAGACCAAAGAATCACAAGCCCACAAAATGTACACGCCTTACAAAATTTCCAGGTTTTCCTTTTTCAACAGGCCTGTGATTTTCAAATCAGAAGGACTGATCAAGTATCTGCATATCACTGTAATACCAACCATTAGCTTTGTTTGTAAGAGGATAAGTTTTAGAATCTTGGGAATTGGCAAAGAAGATTTGGCTTTTTTTCCCGCCAAATCTTTGAGTCATGTTGGGTTTCAGGGGATTTTAGGCCCATACCAATGGAAAAACAAGGTCAATATAGCTCAGGTTCCAATAAGAAACGCAATGTCTTTGCAACTTTAAAAAATACATTTTGAAAACTACTTTGGAAATTTAAGGCTTCTGAGGTTTCTGGAAACCCACCCAACCTAGACAAATCATGCAGAACCTTTTATTCTGTTTTTTTCAGGAAATGAATTGTAAAATGTTTCCCCTCTAACCACCACTTGTTAAAGTCTGTGCAGCTTGCTGCTAAACAATTCAATTACAAAATATCCGCAGTAAGCCCATAGAAAAAAAGACAAATAAAAAGATAGAAAATTAATACTAGGCATTGGGTATAAAACTAATATGTAAACTAATATGTAAACTACTATGTAAACTAATATTTATAGGCTGCATGCAATTGCCAACTGTAAGCAAAATATTTGTGGGAACAAAAATAATAAGTACTAACCCGACGACTGCACACCCCGAACATTTCTTCGGGCTGATTATTTGCATACAATGGTGTGAGAATGAATGAATACACAACATGCAAGTTGTTAGTAGGCAAAAGCAAAAGAGTTACACATGTACATAAAGTACCTCAAAGTAAAACAACATTCTAAATGACACATTCACAGGTCATGTCAAATGACATTCACAGGTCATGTCAAATGACATTCACAGGTCAACATGCCACTATCAATCAAAACTTCTGCAAGTATTAAAAACAAAAACATCGATTCTATCTCTACAGCACACTACAGTAATATATTACACATACATGTATGTATTTTTGTTTTACCAGATTGAAACATGAACAGTGCACATACATGCATCATAATATATTTCAATTTGAACAAATTTTCTCCAAGAATTGATCGTGGTGGTTCACAGTATACTGTGTCACCGAGATGTAACCATGTTTTGTTTAGCATGTCACTAATGCGATGTCGCATGCCATCAGTTCAATTTACATGTATATAAGCACATCTCAGTCTTGGTACATACCAAGTTGCAACCAAACCAGACTCGCAGGCCTTAGAAAAATTACCCTTTAATGCGTTATCACATGACACGTGATGAAGTCATCATGGTGTCACATTTTCATGCGTAACACATCCCAGTCTACGCACATACCAAGTTTACATCCAAATTGCACTTGTAGTTCTATAGAAATAAGCCTTAATGTGATGTCACATGACACATAACATAATTTTCGGCACACTTTAATTGTAGCTGGTCGATGTCTCAGCCAACTTTCAAGCCAATCCAAACCATTTATGCGCCCAAGTGTCAGAACAAAGAAAACTCACGTGCTTGGATTCCACAAACTGCAGCAGTCCTTCAAAGGCTTGTAGCTTGGCCAATCGGAGCATAGACTCCACCTGCTCGTTAGACATGCCGTCGTATTTGGGCAGCTTGATGGTGGAAATGGTCTGCTCTGCACCGCGGAGGAAGTGCTGAAATTCAGAGCTGTAGTCGGGCTCGCTGAGAGGTTTGGAAAAAAACCAGAAAAGAATTTGCAACTGGGAGCATGTTGTACCACATACTATGGTTATTGACAGCTACTCAGTCTATGGTTATTAACAGCTACTCAGACTGTGGTTATTAATGGCTACTCAGACTATGGTTATTAATGGCTACTCAGACAATGTTTATTGACGGCTACTCAGACAATGTTTATTGACGGCTACTCAGACTATGTTTATTGACGGCTACTCAGACTATGTTTATTGACGGCTACTCAGACTGTGGTTATTAATGGCTACTCAGACTATGGTTATTGACGGCTACTCAGACTATGGTTATTGACGGCTACTCAGACTATGGTTATTGACGGCTACTCAGACTATGGTTATTAATGGCTACTCAGACTATGGTTATTGACGGCTACTCAGACAATGTTTATTGACGGCTACTCAGACTATGTTTATTGACGGCTACTCAGACTATGTTTATTGACGGCTACTCAGACTATGGTTATTGATGGCTACTCAGACTATGTTTATTGACGGCTACTCAGACTATGTTTATTGATGGCTACTCAGACTATGGTTATTCAGGCTTTAAAGCAAACCAACGTAAACAAGTAGGAGAGAAGAAGAATCAACATTATTAAATTAGGACAAAAGTAGGACTTAATGATATTTCATTTTTCAGAGTTGTCAAACAAAAAAGTAGAAAATTGTAGAAATACTTGAAAGGCCTGCTAACTGGAGCAAAAAAATGCAAAATCAAGCAAAATGTTATCACCAATAAAAATGAAGAATTCAATTTTTGTATTCATTAGCTGGGGAGTAACCTGTGATGGACTGGCATCCCATCCAGAGGAAAATGGAACTATTTTCAGTTGTGTCATTCCACAGAAACCACAGATTAACGCTGGTCTGATGAGCCACATTTACAGCTCCATCAGAAATCTACGATTCTTTTTCTTTGAACTCTTAACCAAATAATACATGTTACTAGACGTCAAATGCATGATCATTTTGGAACACGTACCTGGAGACACCCCTCAAGTTAATGCGGCACAGTAGGATGCAGAACATAATGCGATCTTGGTGCAACATGCCACGAGCTACGCGGTTATAGACCACCTACAAAAAAGGTTACGGAGGAAATACACCATAATAAGAACATTTAACCACAGAAACAAGGTTCACTAACAATGAAAATCCATTGTTACTTGGCATTGAATCCATTGTTACTTGTTTGCAGTGATAGTAAATCCACACAAAAAATAGGAAATTGGCGTTGTGACCAAACGTTGTAACCAAATTGACAGCTTGCTAAATCTATTGCGAGATGAGATTTTAAGATTTGCATGGTGAAAAGGCAATAAGTTAAGTAGTTTGCATAACACCATGTAATTCTCTTTAGTGAGATGTGTGGTTCTAAGAAGATCTATGCGATTACTACAGGACTTTAAAAAAGCCTTTACGGGTGGAAATGACAGATTCCAAAAAAACAAATTATATAATGTTGTGTTTATAAAAAATTCTCATAAAATGTAAAAGAAGTCAACAATAAATTTATTAATACAGAACAAATTCTCACAAACAACAAATTGAGTAGCCCAAAACCAAAAGTGTTTAAGAAATCATAAAAATGACAAACACACAAAAAAGGGGGAAAAGAGAAAAGCCACATAAAATCTAAAACATCACTAAAAAAAAAACACCTTAACAAATAAAAATAATTTATTGTTGGTTCATACTTCACGCGAAAGCAAATGCGTTTTCAATTTGACGTCACAAAGCATTTGCTGCAAAAAATTCACCGGAGTTCAAATGTGTTCGACTCCCTGTGACGTCACAAATTCGCATTCCCGTTTTGCTTTCACGCCAAAAATGTACCAGCCTTCAGTCGGTCAGTAAGTAATTCTACCTGAAAAAGATCCTTGATGATGATGGACAGACGTGAGCCGTGCTCGATGACATTGTTCAGGTGTTCGTTTTCCAACAGCACAGAGTTGAAGATCTCCAGGAAGAACTTGAGGGAGTACTGGTACAGGAAGTGCACCTAGACAGAGAAGCCAAACAGGGATTCTTTGACACATGGGTCTCTCTCTTGGCCAGTATTATGACGTGAAGGCCTCAATTAACCAAACCATTTTTTTCCAGCATGTATACACCATTTGCTTTTGCTGTAATTTTTGAAAATGGAACAGCTTAGAGAATTTCATACTTTACAGTAAACATTATGACGATAATCTGTTTAAAGGTTGTGTGCACCATTGGCAAGTGCTTGAATTATCAGGAATGGGTGGATTTTTTTGTTATTTTTTAATATCGTTTAAAGGTAGGATACACCATTTGCAGATATCAAAAATATTTTTTACCGAATTATGACCATGCAATTTTTTGTATCGTGTAAATCTAGGCAAAATATTATTTTGTATAGCCGTTCAGTCCTTTTCAGTTCAGTTCTATTACCATGACATCCGAGGTGGTTTTGTAAATATCAATGTTAAAGGTAGGATACACCGTTTGCAGATATCAACAATATTTTTTACCGAATTATTAAGAAATATCTTACTTATTTGAAAGTAAATAATGATTCTAGGCATCCAGCAAAATTATTGTGCTAGATATCCTGTAATTATTCCGAAAAATATAATTTTATGAAGAAAAATTCGCCATCGCCGGACGGCGATCGCGAAGAAACAAAGATAACATAAGAATAACTGCTCGACGCCGGTTGAAAACAACGCTGTTTTTCGTGCTTTTCTCGGCATCCATAATTGTAAAGCTTCGGACAGGTCAGTTAAACAATATATACCGGTACTATAAAATACAACCTCCCAAATCTACCCATTCATCATAATTCAAGCAATTACCAATGGTGTATCCTACCTTTAACTGACCTATCAAACATTTTACAATCATGGATGCCGAGAAAAAAGCAAGAAAAACGGCATTCGTTTTTATCTGTTGGGCAGTTGTTCTTTATTTATGTTATTTTTCGCGATTGCCGTCCTGCAATCCTGAATATTTTTTTTATAAAATTCAATTTGTTAACAATGACTGAGACAGGATACATACCGCAATCCTTTTGCTGGGTGCCTACAACCATTATTTACTTTCAAATAAGTAAGATACTTCATAATAATCGGTAGACCAGTTGGCTTGCACCCACTTACGGATGTGATGTGTAATCGTATTGCAAATATAATGTGTGCTAACAAATTTAATAAATTGGGGATAATGTTTGAAAATAGTCAGGTTTTTCGACCGAGTGTATGAAGACATTTATGGTAAAACATCAGATTATCCAGTTTCAAGGTGATTCTTTAAAATACCGAAATCAGAAAATAAAAACGGGCAAAAGTAATCATGAAATCCGAAAAAAATCTGTACCCAAAATACTAAAATTTAAGGTACCCAATTGTGACCTGTCACCACAAAATGAGAGTAAAGTTGGAAATATTGAAAATTGAGATATTGGCATTTCCAAATTCTTGAGAAAGAGAGCTTTCCAATGGTATATAACACTTGGGGGTTTTGCGATAAATACTTGGGTTTCACAAAACGTGTTTGTGAGAAAACTTACTTTAAACATCTTAAACAAAACATGCAAAAGATTAGAAAAGAGGACAAGGTTTGGTTGAGCATAGCAATGACTATGCTCTAATCATTATTTCTTCTTGAAATTTTCCACACATACAAACTATTGTATAAACAACAAAATATCAAAATTTTGAAAACGTGGGATACTTACGAGAACCTGATTTGCATATTTAATTAGCGTGTTAATTAGACCACTAATGGACTTTAATCCAAACACTAACTACGCAAACACTACGCAAAATCGCGTAATTTTGATCTCATCAAAAAAATGGGAATATGTAGAGGAGGACTTGGGCTTTCCAAAATACGCAAAATCTCAAAATTGACCACCCCTTCATTATTCGACTTTGGATGGTCATATCTCCAAATCACATCGTGTGACTTTACTCTCATTTTGTGATGACAGGTCACAATTATGCTTGATGTGTCCTTGTCGAAGGACACATCTCTATCCTCCTAGGTATCCATTGTTACTGGTAGAAAAAGGAAATTGTAATAAAATTTTAATAAAGACACACGCAGTTCTTACCCTATTGAGAGCCTCCAGAGTGAAGTACATGCTACTGCAGGACTGAGCCAGTGACAGGTACTGCTGGGAGACAGTCTCTACCTCGGCCATGACGACGTCCGTCTCCTCCACCTTGCGTGTCACCTCAGCTGCTTCCTTCTTCAGTGTCTCCAGGGTAGTGATGATGCTGCAAGACAACAACCCAAGAAACCATCCGAGAGTTACACCCAGAGCTAGCTTATTGTCCCGCTGACAACGCCACTGAGCATAAGGTCCTAATACCGTCAACTGTTTGATCCAGTTTGACTATGTAAGCCCAGTCTTGTTGTTTTGCCGTCCGGATTTTGTATCAGGGAAAATTGTCAACGCTTGGTTTTGCTGTTCACGTCGAGTTGTCTGCACTAGTCGGCAGGAATCAGGTGGTTCGAGTCCCACCTGAGCAGGTATGATCATTTTCATTCACACAGGTTCTTGGATAGCACAGTATACCATGCTTATGCATGTAAACTGGCGAGGGACAAATTTCAAAAGTAGAACTTTTAAGAAAACAAGGAATAGAGCAAATTCAAATTTTGTGTGTTGCAGCAGGGAAGCGGGGGGGGGGGGGGGGGGGGGGGGGGGGGGACTTTTGCCAAATACCTGCCAGTAATTTATAACGCACGCGTGTGTTTCTAAATTCGGTCCCCTGTGGAGACCTTAACACAATAGGGACAATGGGAGTAAATAGGTCTCCACTGGATAATTTGTACAGGTGAAAAGGTCTCCCCGCAAGGCTTTCATAAAATATACATGGATTTTACTCAAAAACTAGGGTTAGAAATAGAGGTTGGGTATAATATAGGGCACATTTGGTCAAAATTTCAACCCAGGAAAGTAATTGTGGTGAAGTAGGAACATTTTGAAAGTAGTTTTGACAGTCAAATTTTGAATACAAGAAAAAAGAGATATCTCCACATGGCTACAATGTGCCAGGTGGTCGCACGATGTGCACAATGTTAATGCGGACAATCAAAATGCGCGCGACAAGACGTCAGCAATTTCATCCTAAATAACCTTCAACTTTTACTACTTCATCGCGAGGCAGAACTGACTTATAATGACATATACATGTAATTTCAATTAAGATTTGATCTGCTTGATAGACTATAACCCTGCAGTGTTTATTGACTCAAGGTGAATACAGACTGCAGATAAGTGTTGGTACATTACCTGTCATCATCCAGAATGCGTCCCTTGGTGTCATTCAGAGCCTGCAGAAGAGATTTCTCTAGTTGACGTAGACGAAGATTGAACTCGCCTGAAGAAAAGCAACACTTTTAGGTCAACCGTAAGAAGATTTTTGTTTGTTTATTTTCTTCTGTTATGGCCATTATTGAGATGGTCTTCACCCTAATGGATAATATTAATTTTACAAAATAATCAATTTTACAATAATACAGTATCACTGTAATAGAATTTAAAAAAAATAATTTACAAAAAAACGAAAAAAAAAAATGCATTCTAAAGGCCGGTTTATACTTGATGCGAAATTGAATGCGATGCGAATTTGACGTCACGAAACAGTCGCTGCGAAAATTTGCCAGAGTTGAAATGTGTTCAATTTTTGTGAATTCCAAGTGAGAAAACCCCCCTTGACGTCACAAATTCAATCCTCAAGACACGAAGGAAATGACAAACCTTGGAGTTTGAGAAGATCGGAGCGTTTCTCATCAACGTCAGGACGTTCAGCCTTCAACACCTGACAAAGGGAAGATTAACAAAGTATCATCAATTTCTACTGCTCCAATAAAAACTCAGCAAATGACTCGATTGAAACTCGACTTGAGGTTGGCTTGTGTTTTCAAGCCTGATGCAATGAAATGTACATGTACACAGGGGTCCTATCTCAATTATTACCCCTACTTCAGATGTTAAAAACCAAGGTGGGACAGAGGGAAAGTCCGGACAGAGGGGAAAGTCCGGACAGAGGGAAGGTCCGGACCGAGGAAAGGTCCGGACAGAGGGTAGGTCCTGACGGAGAAAAGGTCCGGACAACCGGACTACGTACATACTATGTACAGAAATAATTATTGCATAATCGTTTTTAACCCTTTCTCCCAAGTCTAAATGTTTGTTTAATACTAAACTACATGCAGCTGTCCGTGGCACAAATTGACTCTAGCAAGAATGTTACAATTTGACCCGACTTGGTTCAAGTCACCGCCTTGGAATGACTCAAATAACTAAAGTCTATGCCTCCGAATTTACTTGACTCCAATAAATTCACAAAATTCAGTGATTGCCAACTGACCTGGTTCAGGCACTGGCTCTGTAGACTGCTTCTGGTCACGGTGAAGTTGACAAAGGTCACCCTGGAACAGATGTCTGGAGTAAACTCCACCTGGAGCAAAGAAAAACAGATGTGGTAAAAACACAGATTCCTACTAAAAAAAAAAAAAAAAAAATTAAATAAACCTTTTACAAATTAAAACTATCGGAATGACAACCAACAACCTTTGTTCTCGACGTGATAGTTTTACAATGAGCCCAGTTTGGATTATGTAGCATGTCAGTCTCAAAAAGATGTTTAGCTGAGAGTTTCACAGAAAGTCTCTGCATACAATTTCTAAATACCACATCACAAAAACAAAAATTATGTTAAGTGACTATCAATTTAAATATATAGCTTCTCTCACACAAACCACCATTAGTGCGTACTTCCTTACTTAGCCATTACAAACAATTATCAAGCTCCTCTACTTACAGTTGGGTCCCTGGTTGACAGGAAGATCATGAAGGCTGGTGACAAATCAATGTCCTGGTCCCCCAGACTGATAAGCACACGGCCACCGGTACGTCGCACCTCACGATTCAGCACAGGGTTCAAGATTGGATCGTAGTTCTCCACGTCCTGACAAAAAGAATGGAATTCGACTAATTAATACCTGTAGGGCAAGAGAGCGCCAGTCCGGTATTTTGGAGGTCGCAAGTCCCGCCTTGCCGTTTTCTTCGTTCACTTTGAAAGGTATGCAAAATTTACCTAGTCAGTTTCCCTTAGTGGTTTATTTGTGTGTTATAAGATAAAAAGTCGTATCCTCATTGAAAAATTTTGCGTGATTACTGGCCACACGAAATTTTGGTGTTTGGGACTTTTGACTAGCGCCCTTGAAACAAATATGTGACCCAGCATGAGTAAATGAGACACTTTGAGGCAAAAATAAAATTTGAGATTTTGATTTCATAATTTAAAGCTAAACAAGCTTTAAATGATGAAATCAAAATCTCAATTTTCTTTTTTGCCACAAAGTGTCTCATTTACTCGTGCTGGGTCACATATACTGGCAATTTGGAAGACCCCCAACATAGAGCAAAATAGCTCAGTTAGTAGAGCATCGGTACGGTGTTCTGGGGGTCACAGGCTAAAGTCCCGCCTTGTTGATTTCTTTGTTCACTTTGATATTCAATACTTGTACTACACGGTATTACATTGAAGCTGTTGATTATCTATCACGTTATACTTGGTCTGCCCTGGTGTCAACCACCACTGCCCCGAGCGGATCTCTGGCGATTGCCTGGGCGTAAGGATGTAAATGAACGATTTCAAGGGGCTAGCAAGGGGCAAGTTCAATCAAAGACTACAGTTAATCACAGTTCAACTAACTCTGATCGCACGCACACTAGTTGCGATGGTTGGACAAATCTAGGCGACTATCAAGATAAGCCTACATCTTCAAACTCGGGCAATGTTAAACATTAACCAGTAATGACTCTGTTCATGTTATCAGTGACATACCTGTACCAGCAGAGGGTTCCCAAATCGCAGGGCACTTTCTAAGTTCTTGCGGAATGCATCATCCAAGAAGCTATAGAGAAAAAACAAAGTTGGATAATACCAACATTATTATCAAACAGACTGAAGATGTGTTTCTAGAAAAATTTCTTAACCAGTTCGCGCTGGGATTATTTTGACATTGACCGGGCCCAGGTGTTGGATTGTTTTTCATAATACGAGACAGGTTCAGACTGGCATCTGTGGGTAGCACACCATAATATTTCCGGCCTCACTCGCTGCAAGCCTTGCTCGTGACGTGTTTATCCATCATCAGTTGTGAATTTCGTGAACACGTTATCCAACGCGAACTGGTTAAGAACTTGATGCTAGATTTCAATTGTGAAATCTGGCAAAAGTACCTCCTTCAACAGTTACATTGACGACAGCAATAGACTTCAGTTCTGATTTAAGGCGAACGATTGCACCCCCCCGCCATCGCATGCCTAATAAGCTCCATGCGAATAATCGCACGCCTGAACCCCATAGTACCGCACACCTCGGCATACATTTACGGCATAATTATACTTCATAATTTGTTTTTAAAAAATATGTTGGTAAAGAGAAAGTGGCTTTGCTGTAAACAAAGGTGATTATATAAAAATGCCTTATTGTTCAGTCCCAGCATGGACTACAGAATCACACACCTAAAAAAATCACACGCCTAGAAAAATCACACGCCTAGAAAAATCACACGCCTAAAAAAATCACACGCCTAAAAAAATCACACGCCTAGAAAAATCACACGCCTAGAAAAATTGAGGTGTCTTTTTCCACATGCCTGTGATTTTCAAATCAGAAGGACTAGACCCGGGCTGGATCTGGGATGGACTACAACTCGTGACAGCTTCCACACATCAACCCACCTTGTCTTCGTAATCTTCTTGTCTCTGTACTCGTTGAGTATGAACTCCGTGGCCTGGCCCGAGGGATCAATGATGAGTGGGTACCGGTTATATCGGTTCAGCATGATGGCATTCTCTGTGCACAGGTCATCCGAGGGCAGGGCGTTGGCTTGCCAACGAAGACGCTCGTCGGCATTAGACAAATACTGTCATAGAAAAAGAGAAATTTGATGATCTTCAAAGGTAAAATTCTACACAAATCTATCTGTAATTCCACTCCGTCTGTCTATCTGTCTGTATTTCGATTATCTCCAGACCCCGGCACTGTATGAAATTGAAAATGGGCGGGTGTATTGCTTGTGACCCAAAAATGTGCAGCATAAAGTTGTTTCGATGAGCGGTTCTCAAAAAAGCAGCAATACCGGTGTAGACCGCCACGCACTGCCGCCCATTCTGAATGGGCACTGCCGCCCATTCCGAATGGGCACTGCCGCACATTCTGAATGGGCACTGCCACACATTCTGAATGGGCACTTCTGCACATTCTGAATGGGCACTACACTCTATACCTCTACGTTTGCGGCTCTCCCGGAGGCCAAGCAATTTGCACGTACCGAACAGGCACATTTTGAACTAGTACATGCAATTTTATAATTTGTATATGTTCGTACACAGAATGGTTCAAATAAATATTTCACTAGCCCTGAAAAGAGACTGTCATTTTGCAGAACAATAGGTCAAAACCGTTTAAGAGGTGGTAACTTTTTTTTTTTCAGGTAAAACCTTAATTTATCATTCCCGTGCTACCTTTCTCCATTTTCTTTTTGAGGGGAGGGGATGAAATGCCTCTAAAACCTATTTTATCCTGTTTGTAGGAGTTGTTTCTGTATTCACCGTAACACACTGCAAGAGTTTTCAATGCAATTTTCTCAAAAATCTGTTTTACCAATTCAATTAGGTTGGTGGTCTATATTTACGTTACTAAACTCAGCACCCCTTAGTGCTGTATATCAATGGAAAGCTCTCATTCTGCAGAATCCAGAGATATAAATACTTCAATTGTTTTTCCTAAATCTGACTTTTAGCTCAATTTGTGATTAACAGTTCACATATGCTAGGGTAATGGCTAACATCACAATAAAAACTTCCATTGTTGAACTCATTAAATCTGCTTTGCTTTTGCTAGGAAGGGAGAGATCATCAGTGCCTACCTCGACTCTGGCAATGTCGGATCGGTACTTGATGCAGGCAGCCTGAAGATGGGAAGCCCAGTTGTTGAAGAGATTCTGCCTCATCTGCTGGTCAAAGTAGCCGGCGTAGGCCATGAAGGCCGAGGATAGGAGGACGTCACCCAAGATGGTGGCCATCTGGGCCTTGAAGGATTCGCTGCCCGTCTCCCAACGCTCACGCTCTTGGGACAGGCTTCGTAGCAGGGCTGTGCTGCGGTTCACCTGGGGAAGGTAGAGAGCAGGGGTTACTATGCATATATCATTAAATAATGATCTGGAAATCCAGCGACAAACCAAAGGGAAAACATTAGCCAAGGCAAACAGTTGTTCCAAGGCGCCAGATGGAATCCAACTGATTTACATACGGTAGTCTACCCGCATGAGGCTCAGTGCAACCAGTCTGCAACCAGTCTGCAACCAGTCTGCAACCAGTCTGCAACCAGTCTGCAACCAGTCTGCAACCAGTCTGCAACCAGTCTGCAACCAGTCTGCAACCAGTCTGCAACCAGTCTGCAACCAGTCTGCAACCAGTCTGCAACCAGTCTGCAACCAGTCTGCAACCAGTCTGCAACCAGTCTGCAACCAGTCTGCAACCAGTCTGCAACCAGTCTGCAACCAGTCTGCAACCAGTCTGCAACCAGTCTGCAACCAGTCTGCAACCAGTCTGCAACCAGTCTGCAACCAGTCTATTGTTTGTATAAACCCACCTTGATCTCTACGGACTCCAGGTCACTCTTGATCGCCTGAGCCTGGCTGATGAGCTGTGCGTACTCTTCCTTGTACCCAGCGATACTGTGCTCCAGCTCAGCAACCAGCTTGTTGACCTGCTCCTGCTTGATCTTGTTCTTATCAGCTACGTTCTCTAGACGTTCCAGCTCGCTACGCAGGGGCTCCACGCGGTGAAGCATATCAGCGTAGCTGATCTGTTGACAACAGGGAAATCAGTTATAAGGCATAGTGTCAAGCTTGTGTTTACATTACAACCCACTCTCTTTGGTTAGTTAGTTTTCTAACAAGGTGACCTTGTGAGTCTTCCTAACTGGAAATATCAGACAATAAAAAGGTAAACTTCCAAGTTTTCAAAAGATAGACACACACATACAAGTATTTACCACAAATCGGGAACCCTTACCTGAAACCCCTTCGTCTTATTTTGTTTGTACTTTTCCGGAAAGACCTCCCATATATTTTGTACACAAATGGCAATCAGGGACGTTTGACAATAGGCGACCTTATTGCCCGCTATTGTTCAACGCTCCCTATTTAAAAAAAAAAATGCACACAGACAGTCTTAGGTTCCATATAGACATTCCTTTGTATTTGTGTAGTTAAAACAAACTGTGACTAAATACTAATTTTTCTCACTTTGAACATAAATTTGTATTCTGGGTCTCCCAGGTGTTTTCTTTCATTTTTCTACACGAAACCCTAAGCCAATTTTTCCTATAAAGCTCTTTTTCAGCAAGAAGAAAAAGGACTGTGGACGTGTTTTTGAATCCTCAATCCCTACCCTCTTCCTGCATCCTGCAGAAGCCCGGTCCACATAGGGTAATCAAACAAGGGGACCAAATTAATTTTTTGTTAAAACAAAAAATCTAAGTATTGAGAATTACTTGCATTTTCAGCTTTAAACCTTTCAAAATTGTACAAGGAAAGAAAGGCAGGGGTGGAGGGGTGTGTTACCTGAGCGATGGCCCATTTGACCATGGGACCACAAGCCAAACTGGCTCGGTTCATCTTCTCAAAGTTGAAGTCGGGGTTGGACATGTACCTCTTCATCATCTTGTCTCGAATATCATCGCTGACGATAATGACAAATGTCAAAAACAGGATACACCATTGGTAATTGGTTGAATTATCAGGAATGGGTGGATGTAAAGGTAGGATACACCATTGGTTATTGCTTGAATTATCAAGAATGGGTGGATGTAGAGGTAGGATACACCATTGGTAATTGCTTGATATATCAGGAATGGGTAAATTGTGGAGGTTGTATTTTATAGTAAATAAAACTGACCTGTCCAAAGTTTTTACGAAAATGGATGCCGAGAGAATAAAACGGCGTTAATTTTTGTTTTTCTCGATCGCCGTCCGGCGATGGTGATTTTTTTTAAATTTAAAATTCAATTTCAGGATATCTAGCGCAATCATTTTGCTGGATGCCTACAATCATTATTTACTTTCAAATTAGTGAGATATTTCTTAATAATTCGGTAGTAAATTTGTTTTTTTTAAAGAATCCCTCAGGCCAAAAATCTACTATTGAATTGATATCTCCCAACCCAAATTCCATTTTATAAAATATCAGATTTAATCAGTCAAACTAATCACAGACAACACGCACAGCACCGACGACACATCCAAAACATATTCAATATTGACATAAGAGGTATAGAACTGTAATACACATAATACACAATACAAAAGAGTGATCTGAAATTTGATACCATCTGGAGACCTGAATACAATGTGTATAATGGAGACAAAAGGTCTCCAGAGGGTAAATTTCAATAGATGAATAGGTCTCCACTGGGAATTTCACGAAATAGATTTTTTGGATTGTACTCAAATTACTCAACAATTCGGTTTAGGATGTGGGTTAGGGTTAGTGTTTTGGTGTATAATGTAGGGTATGTATATTGGGTCGAAAATTCAACCCAGGAAATTAATTGTGGTTGAAATAGGAGCATTTTGAAAAAGGTGCTCGACTTTCTAACCATTTGTACACGAAAACAAAGAGATGTCTCCACTGGGATACAGATTTCAGTGCGAGTGTTACTCAACTTGAGGTTACATTTCATTTGTAAAAACGTGGGTTTTTTTTAACGCAAATTTGTTCTCTATCTAGCACGAATGCTGGCCCCCATTTTGTCTTTGCACGCGGAGTTGGTCAAGGCTGTGTCTAAAGTACTTCGCTGCGGCTTGTAATTACAGACGGATATATGGTAACGGCTACAGCCAAATCTCATAGACCCAGTGCATAGTATCATGCAGCCAGAAGGCAAAATGGCAGCCAACCTTCATGCTGGATAGAGAAAAATTTTCGCGTACAAAAAAACAATTCATTTTTACAAATGAAATGTAACCTCAAATTGAGTGACACTTTTTGTTTCGTATTTTTTACACTTCTATACCTCTTTTGTCAATATAGAATATGTTTTGGATGTGTTGTCGGTGGTCGTGCGTGTCGTCTGTGATTAGTATGACCCAATTTTAATTGAACATGGCAATGATTCCTTAACTTCTTGACGCCAGTATTAATTCCTCCCTCACCGGATTGTACACATGACTGCAAAGCAGCCTTTGTCCAGCAGCTGCAATTCAGAATAGACCCACGCGTGCACCTGTCACACAGGCCATGTTCTACGGCGTAGCACAGCTGACAAACAGCATTCCAGATGGATTAGCATGCCACGGCCATGGCCGCTCCCCGGCTTCAAGGGGGTCAAAGGTAACATACAACCCAAGCCGAGATCTAGATTTTAAGAGCAGGTGTTAATCATACTCACGAGATGTTCTCAGTGTTGAAGTTGACGATGGTACTGATGAAGTTGTCTCTGATGATGATGCCACGGATAGCCTTCCAGTCCGAGGCGTTCTCCCCAAGGAGAAGGCAGATAGACTCCAGGGCCAGCTTGACCAGCGGCGGCGGGTTGCCCATGGACCGGATCTCTACCAGATTCTGCTTCTTAATGCCCTTTACGGCTGAGAACACGCAAGAAAAAAGGTAGAACAAAAAGGTAACATTTCTTCTTAACCAATTCGCACATGGAAATATTGTTGACATCTTTGACCAGGCCCAGGCACAGGATTTGTTTTAACTAACCTCAATCTGAGACGGGTTCAGGCTGGCATTAGTGAGCTGGTCGCTTACAGATATTTCCAGCCTTGCTCGTTAACTGTTTATCTTTCATCCGCTTAAAATTCTGAAAAATCTTACGTGCATACAAGGCATCTGATGCGAACTGGTTAGGTAACTCATTTTCTGAGCTTAAATCTTAGTGAGACATTATTAAACAAGTGATCAGTGGATCACGAGTGTCGATCTTATTGCGCAGTCCATTCCGCAGTGTCTTCTTTAAATGACCTCAGATGACCCCTAGATGACCTTTGTCTTATTTCAAAAGAGGTGTAATCACTCCATCCACTTGAAAAATATGGATCCCATTAGGAAATTGTGTATCTATATATTTAAAAGGTGGGACACACTATTTGCAGGTATCGACAATTTTTACTGCCGAATTATTAAGAAATATCTTACTTATTTGAAAGTAAATAATAATTGCAGGCATCCAGCAAAATGATTGCACTAGATATTCTATAATTGTTCCACAAAATGAAATTTCTATAAATAAAATTTCTATAACAATCGCCAGATGGCGATAGCGAACAAAACAACATAAGAACCTCTGCCCAGCGCCTGTTGAACACTAACGCCGTTTGCCTTACTTTCCTCGGCATCCATGATTATAAAAATTTGAACAGATCAGTTAAACAATATTTACTATAAAATAAAACCCTCAAATCCACCCATTAACAATAATTCAAGCAATTACCAATGGTGTATCCTACTTCTAAAAGTGCATTACAAATAAAGAGTGTATCATCATTTGTTATGATCTACTCTACCATCTAAACAGCGTTCCATAACGATATTGTTCAACAATCAACAGCTTCCATCAACACAGAATTCATTTCCAAAAGTCAGGACTCCTCCACCTATACCCAGCAAGATATGGGACCGAGCAACTCTCCCCTTAGTCCCCCATACCTATACACTCCCTCGACTATTGTTACTTAACCAGTTCGCGCCGGTATTATTTTAACATCACCGAGCCGAGGGGCGGGATTATTTTTAACAAAACTCGATCCAAAGCGGGTTCAGGCCGATAGTGCCGGGAAGCACACCCACGCATTTCCGGCTTTGCTCGCTGCTGACAGACATTTACGGCCTGGCTGGTGGCGTGTTTATGCGTCATCCGTTTTGAATCTGGGGAAAACTTTGCCTTTATATACGTCATCCGGCGCGAACTGGTTAACGCACCCCCCTAAAAACCTCAAAAGAAACCACAACATTCCGCAAGCACAATGACCACCACAGAGGGGGGTTCTCTCCGTCCCATATATTGTTTCATACGCCTCCACTATTGCTTGTTATTGTGTTTCTAGAATCTCAGGTATTCTTTTCAATAATCTAGGGGGATTTGTTAGATAACAATAGTCTGGATTGTGTACAGGGTCAAAGAAGGGGTCCGCTCTGCCTTCAATCCTGCTGGGTTCCACCATTGCTTGTCATACCTTGTTGGGCGTCACGCACTGCAGGCTCCACCTTGGCCAAGTCAGCCATGACAGCTTCTCGTTTCTCTCCGATCTCGGCCGTCTGAACAGTCAGAGCTGTTTGGATCTCCTGGGACGTCACCTTCTTCTTCTCAGCCTCCTGCTGGTCTTTCACCTTTTAAAAGACAAGGCAAAAAGGGCTTGTTTAGTTTAATTTTTTTAAATAGGCAAAACATTTTCCCCTAACAATTTTGTTAACCAGTTTGCCTCAAAGGACGTGTACACACGCACAGTTTTTCCGGAATTCAAAATGGATGACGGATTAACACGTCATGACCAATGCCAGAAATATCTGTCAGCTACTGGCTCGCAGTGAGCAAGGCCGGAAATATCAGATTGTGCTTATTTCTTTGTCCTAAATTTGCCACAGAGATGTAGAACAAAGAGCTACTCTAATAGCTTTATTCCACATTCTGCCTCTCTTTGGAAATTCTTGCCCCAGTAGCCATTTCTCCATCTTATGATTTGGCTCCTTTTTAAGAGGAATATCAATTTGTTTCTTCAGCTTTCTTGATTGTCTGTACCCTTTGCCTAGAGTGGCTTTTGGCCTTGGCTTGGGGTGATATTCTATTAGAAACAAAATTCACAAGCTACTTTTGGTTTATCTCACCATCTGTTTGAGCTTGGCATTGGCGGCAGCATTCTTGGCCACCAGCTCTTGGCTCTTGCGTGCCAGGGATTTCTGCAGCTCCTCTACCTGCTCCACCGTCTCCTTGATCTTCTGCAGGCCCACGTTGAGATGCAGCTGTTGCTCCTCCAGGTCTGAGCGTTTCTCCTGATACAGTTTGACCTGATTGGAGGTAAGGGTAAAAAAAGATGATGAGGAAATATGGTAACTGGGAATGTGCCATTTTTAATGCCTTTTCACCAGGCTAACCTTCAAATCTGAATGCTTATGTGATGCGATCAAGCAAAATCAGTCTGAAGTAGGCCCTGGTCATTTTAGAATTTGTACATATTCTTTTGTAGCATACTTTAGGCTCCATTTCAGTGAACACCCCACGTGAATACGACCTTTGGTATAAAAATTACAACCATTTGAACACCAGCACGTTAAAAAATAAAGAAACTGAGAAAATCATGTTTTTGTATCACTTCCCTTCTGAATTTGGTTAAAAAAAAGTATTTTCATGTAAAAGAAAAATATTTTCCCCTTCTGTTTTTGTAAAAAAGTCAATTTTGATTTTTTGGCCCTATCTCAAAACAAGAATTGGCGAGTTCCGACTGTTTTTGCTTGATCGAATCACATATTATTAATTTGTTTATTCAAATTTGTTTTTAATTTACTTTAATAATTAAAAAAAGAATCTAAACAAATAAATTAATAAATAAATAATATCTCACATAGTGGTTGATGAAATCCAGGTAGTGCCTGGGGGTGATAGCCATGACACGTCCCCCTCGCTTCTGAACTCTCTCGTTGGCCTGGTGGAGAGTCTGGTGCACGTAGACGTAGGCATTGACGATTGCCTCTCTGTGGTTCGGGGTGCTAGGCACGCCCTCGTAGGCCAGCGGCAAGTTAGTGGGCGGGCAGTACTGGAAACAGATGCAGTAAATTAGATAGATTAGATACACTCAAGTACCAAAGGAGAAGGAGTTATTTTTATATAAAGCAATATTCCTTATAATTTGTTATAATGTGAACTTTTTGGCAAGACGCTTGTTGAGAAAACAGCTGGTTGTGACGTTTATCAGTGTCTCAATTGGAACAGAAATAATGTTCACGTTTCCTGGGATATTTTGAAATCTTAAGCAAGTTTACTCTGATTCAAGTAAAGTACTGTTGGACAGACTAATAAAGGGCTATACCACTGTAAACAACTTTAGAGAAAGAACCCTGATAAAGCCACGCACAAAGCTGTTGAATACATAGACAATGTAAACAAACTGTTATCTGCACATATCCAATAGCAGGCATTACTACGCCCTGTCGCTGCCTTACCAAATATATATACACCTGGGGGTGTGGGCCAGTGCGGCGTCGGCGCAGAAGTTGTTTGTGAACCTTGCTGCTGTGAACCCACCACGGAATACTACCCGCCCGCCCCCAATTGTAGAAGAGTTTAGTGGTTCTTTCTTACGAAACCACCGTCAATGAACAATTTAAGGTATAAATTATGTTTTTATGGCAGTCTTAATATTGACTTGACTAATTGTTGAAAAATATTATTATTATTTTTACTGTTTTACGTTCAGTAGTGCCTCTCGTGCATTGGAAGCCTTGGATTTTGTAGAATTTCACAACTGCCGACATTAATTTGTATTTTACCCACGAAGAAGTACAAATTATATATTTTCCTATCTTTTTTGGTGAACCTTACCGCAAATTATTAAATACTTAGTGTAAAAGAGCAGTCTTAAAGAATGTTCCAGCTAATTAATCTTTTTTTAAATTCTTCGAGCTCATGAATAATGCATTTTACAATCCAGTTTGATAAAACTAGTGCATGCGCATAAACCTAATGACCCGCACGGAGCCTGTAAAACAGCAGTGACTTACATCAGACTTGTCCAGGTCAATCTTGCTGGTGAATTCCTTGCCTACTTGATACAAGGCATGCGTAGACCAGTCACCGAACCAATTCAGCACGCATCTGCCATGAACGAAAGGAAAATATGTACGTTTGATTTTTACCCCAGTAGTTTGATGTTCGGAAATTAAAAAAAAACAGCCCAAATTGCATTTGATATACCCAGTGAATTTCTAAAAATCTGTTGACATTAATTTCAACAACAATGTTTTAGGTATGTTTGGACACAAAAATCGGGAGCAAAAACAGTGGATTTGGTTAAATCCGTTGACTTTTTTCCAACAAAAAATGTCAAATCAACAAAAAGTGTGTGGTAGACTATGCTGAAGTGAAAACTTGTCGGGCAAAATGGCCACAATTTGTCATACCCTAAAATCATGCACTGTGATTGGTCAATTTTGTTGAGGGGTGTGGCCTACTGGATCATTCTATTTTTGGTTGGTCTATTGATCTGTCTATTGGTTTGGATAGAGCCTATCATTTTGTTCCCACAATGGTCACGACTTTAGTTTACTTGTAACTTTTCACTTGTGCATTGACACACTGCAGTGATGCAATGTCTGTTGATGGCTCCACCTCCAATTTCTGAATCACCGGGAAGCAAACCAAACAGAAATAATCTCACTTTTGGGTTCATATCAACTGATTGAATGTTTCTGAAAATATTACAGGTATTAAAATGCAGCAGAAGTCTCTGTAGTTGGAGGCATAAAATCAACTTAAGCCGAAAACGAAGCCAGAAATAAAAAAAAAAAAGGTTTGTGTCCTTCAATCCCACTGGTATGGAGTCCATGCCATGATAACCCTGTTAATAATGAAGGCGCCTCCAGGGAGCCAGACTCCTGACTGACCTATTGAAGAGTGCTGGAGAGGTGGCAGCCCGGTCTTTGAGTCCCTCGGAGGATGGGTTCATGGTGAAGACCACGTGGAGATTACGCATCACCTGTCAATTAAAGAATTTACAAGAAAACTTACCAAGAGGAATGCGCGAGGCGCTCAGCCAAAATGAGACGGAAATAGCCATTGTGGAGAGAAAAAAAAACTAAAAACAAATGCAGTGATTTTTTTACTTGGCCTTTCAAACATATAAATATTTGTAATCTTTGATATGTCAACTAGACAGACTTTAAATAATTATTACATATTGTTTGAGAGGTTCAATTTCCAACTATCAGTCATTTGACTGATCGTTGGAAATTAAAAGTTACAATAATGCAATCTGTTTCGTGATCAAAAGGTTGTGCATGAGTTTTCAGTTTTCTCAAAAAAAGTGTAAAATCCATCGAACTTCAACAGGTGAGGTTTTGAACATTCTTCTTTGGATTTGAATGGTGTTGTTATTGACAATGAACAAAATGCATAAAAGCCAAAAGATCCTATATGTGACCTGTCACCACAAAATGAGAGTAAAGTCGGAAATATTGAAAATAGAGATATTGGTATTTTCAAATTCTTGAGAAAGAGAGCTTTCCAATGGTATATAACACTTGGGGGTTTTGCGATAAATACTTTTTACAACGATCCAGAAAGTCATGGGTTACACAAAACGTGTTTGTGAGAAAACTTACTTTAAACATCTTAAACAAAACACACGAAAGATTACAAAACAGGACAAGTAAGGTTCGGTTGAGCATAGCAACGGCTATGTTGTAATCATTATTTCTTCTTGAAATTTTTCACACAAAATTTCGAAAACGTGGAATAATTACGAGGACCTGAATTGCATATTTAATTACCGTGTTAATTAGACCACTAATGGACTTTAATCCAAACACTAACTACGCAAAATCAAGTAATTTAAGAGGTTTTCGCTCATCTGATCTCGCCCAAAAAATGGGAATATGTAGAGGAGGACTTGGGCTTTCCAAATTACTCAAAATCTCAAAATTGACTACCCCTTCATATTTTGACTTTGGATGGCCATATCTCTAAATCACATTGTGCGACTTTACTCTCATTTTGTGGTGACAGGTCACATATTCTTATTCTTATTCTTATTCTTTATTCGGCCAATAGAACAAGCAAACAATACATAGGGAACAGTATACCTTTACGGTTAAGACTAAGAGGGAGGGGGATAGAGGATGAAGACAAACAAAACATATAAACCAATCTGTGATGGCCAGGATCAACAAAAGTGTACTCAAACACTGTAGCCCGAAAGCTTGTTGGTCCAGTCACAGAGAGGAATCATACAATAAATAAATATATCTATATGTGTATATACAATAATATAAAAGTAAAAAAATGAATTTCAATAAAAAATAGAAATGCAATAAATAAATACAAATCAATAAGCAATAATCAATAAAGCAATATAGCTTTGAAGCAGATGGGCCCTTCATACCTGATGAGTAAACCACTTGTAGAGTTCTTCGCTGGAATCTAGCATGTTACCCTTCCTCTGAGCTCCTTCTTTGCACTGGGTCATCAGTGTGGTGTACTCATCACCCTCAAACAATCCAGGCACCTGTGGGGTGACAATTGGCATCAGTTATCCCATTTAGCTCCTGTAGTACATTGTATTACATTGTATTACATTGTACTACATTGTATTACATTACTCACTGAAGAACCAACTGAAAACAAAGATGGCAATACAATACAACTCATTAAAGAGAATGTCCACATGGTGTTAATACAGCAAACTACTTATCTTATTGCCTATCATGCAAACCTTCAAATCTCATCTCTTTTCTGAACTGTTTAAATTGTGGGGATGGGCACAGGGTTTTGGGATGGGGGGGGGGTTGGGATGGGGGTGAGGTTTTGGGATGGGGGTGAGGTTTTGGGATGGGGGGTGAGGTTTTGGGATAGGGGGTGAGGTTTTGGGATAGGGGGTGAGGTTTTGGGATAGGGGTGAGGTTTTGGGATAGGGGTGAGGTTTTGGGATAGGGGTGAGGTTTTGGGATAGGGGTGAGGTTTTGGGATAGGGGTGAGGTTTTGAGATAGGGGTGAGGTTTTGAGATAGGGGTGAGGTTTTGGGATAGGGGTGAGGTTTTGGGATAGGGGTGAGGTTTTGGGATGGGGGTGAGGTTTTGGGATAGGGGTACATTTCTACCTCTCCGTTGGCCAGCAGTGTGTTCATACGTTCCAGGAAGCTGGAGTCCAGCACGTTAGACTCATCCATGACAAAGCAGATCTTCTCATCCTGAAAATAAAAATAAAACCAAACAATTTCAGACCTGTTCATCAGCATGGAGGGTTAACACAGTGTCACAATGTGTCCATGTTTGAATTGTTGGCCTTGGCTGTGACTTCGGCCATTGCTATGCTGTTGCTATGGGCAGTTATTGTCCGTTCTTAGCAATAACACAGCCAAAGCCAGCAATTCCGACATGGCCTATGACAATCCTCAAAACATACTTTCAAAGTTTCAGAAAAGTTTACAGGATATCTAGCGCAATCATTTTGCGGGATGCCGAGAATCATTATTTACTTTCAAATATGCAAGATATTTTCTTAATAATTCGGTAGTAAACAATTACAATATCTGCAAATGGTTTATTCTACCTTTAAAGGAAATTGTTGAGCACACTAACCAACAAATTGAGTTAAAACCTCTGTTTCTAATTTCAAATCATTTCTGCTTAAACTTAAAGTTGTACTGTAATTCCATAGAAAAAAACACCACAAATCACATTTATTTTAGTTTAACTCTTATCTCTAACTCTTAACCAGTTCGCGCCGGAGGACGTATACACTCAAAGTTTTCCCTAGATTCAAAACGGATGACGCATAAACACGTCACGAGCAAGACTGGAAATGTCTGTCAGCAGCGAGCCAGGCCAGAAATGCGTGGGTGTGCTTCCCAGGACCATCGGCCTGAACCCGCCTCGGATCGGGTTTCATTAAAAATAATCCCGCGCCTCAGCTAGGTGATGTGAAAATAATCCCGGCGTGAACTGGTTAAAAACCATATCTATATTCCCATTAATAATGAGAAAAAGAAACATGTTACATACCTTGCAGCCCGCTCGACGCAGAACACCTCGAAGATCTTCATCAAAGTCATCCGCCGTATACTTGTTGTGGACCTGTTTCATTGAACACCAAAAACTACTTTTAAGCATCTTGCCACACAACGAATGTTACTCTTTCATTTTGCAATTGTAACAAGCATCGGATTGCAAATTGAAAAATACGAACAAATAAATTGATTTAAAACATTTTGAGAGCTATCTGCTTTATCAAGGTTCATTCATGTAGCTAGCTCCCGTGTGTGGCCAAGTTTGAAAAACAAATTGTCATTCGTAGTGACACTGCGACGAACATCCAACGTGTTTAATAATTTCTGCTGCTTTGTGATCAAAGTCTTACCATGTGTGTTGAATGAAAGCTTCCTGCCTACAGCTAGCACATAGGACGCAAGAGAGGTTGCGTGGCAATGGGGACATGACAAATAACATAGGAAAGGCGTGCGATTCGTTATGCCCAAGGTTCTGATTTCAGACTTTTAATTTTTTTTTTTTACATCTGCTAATGCCAGGGTAGGAGGGTAGTTGTGTATTCAACTATCTCAGGAGGTGGTTGTCCCTGCCTATGCGAGCCCCAGGTTCAACTAGCCTAGTTGGTAGCAACCTGGTTAGGGCCCCGTACTTAGGGTTACAAGTTGTGGTGTTAACACTGACATCACAGGGCGGAGATCTTCCGTGGATGAAACGGCCAGGGCTGATAGGCTCCATGATGAGCTCATTGTGCACATCTTCAGGACAAGAGTGCGACATATTGTTTGGATTTCGGCTATAGTGGTCAACCAGCCTGAAGAAGGCTGTTGTAAATTTGCCTGATGTCAAGTAGTAAATTTGCCTTAGATACACTTCATGACAACAACCATGGAGAGAGCTGGTTAAAAAGTCGCCAGTGGTGCCCCAACGACCTATCTAGTGGTTATGGGATGGATAGATAGATATATAGATACAATGCCATTGGCCGTGAATTAACTTTGGTGAAGCAGAAAGCTCTCTCGTATGCACCGGGCCCTTGGATTAATATGTTAGCGAAGGGTAAATAACCATATTTACAGTTACAGTCAACATACCTTGACTTGCACGATGCTGAGACCGTTCATCCAAGCCACAAAGCGAGACAGTGTGGTCTTACCAGCCCCACTCACACCAATCAGCAACAAATGACCCTGCAAACAAGCAATCATGACAGATAGATGCATATGACATTGATGACGGAACTCTAATTAGTCAAATTTGCTCCCAGGCTCTATTCTAGTTGGTTATATCGTGTGGATACTGTAATTTGATTGGCATAGAACGATCAAGTGTCCGGTCTAGAAAAAAAGAATGTCAAACTACTAGCCTGATATCACATGTGTGCTATTAAGAGAATAACAGAGCGAGGACCCGGTCTTTACTGCATTGGGAGATGACCGCTGGTAATGGACCGAGCCAAAGGCGAGGTCTGTTAACAGTGGTCAATATAGAGGTACATTATCACGCATTAAAGACTGGGTGGGTCCTCATACTGTTATTTCCTTTAAAAACTAAATTTTTTACAAAATATAAACCGAAAATGCTCCAAATTTGTTTACTTTTCTTTCAGCGATATTTCCAGACTTTTTGTGTTGGTGTTCAGGGGCCATATTTTAGCTTATGAATGGTACCCTGTCTCTTCAATATGTGTTGTTGTTATGACCCATACTTTGAGACTAGACTAACCAACCACTTTGATCTATCCCGTGGATGGCAACGTGCTATCGTTAACAGATGGCAACGCGCTATCGTTAACAAATAGCAACGCGCTCTTGTTAACAGATGGCACACAAACTCGCATAGTTTTGAAAAATGTCGCACTCGGTGATACAAACATTGTACGTGCTATAGGGACTGTTATTTGGCCAATCCAATGATTGGCCTCTAAACTTTAATGATGCTTGATTAATGCTTGTTCAGAGGCCATTTGTGCCTGTCACCACAATGAGAGTAAAGTCGCATGATTTGATTTGGAGATATGTGCCCCGCTCCAGGAAAAGGTGACATAAGTCGCGCTATGCATTTATGAGTAATGGCCAGTTGAAGTTAATAGGGTAAATATTGTTGTCAAAAATTGATGCTCATTTTTTGTCTTAAATGACATCTTTAATATCCAAAGTTTCAGATTTAATTAACAAAATGCTGGAATTCGATAAATAAAGTGAAACAAAACCTTTTACGAGTGCATGGTTCTGATGTATTGTCTTAACTTTGTTGTGTTTCGAAGCCTGTTTTCTCAGTTGTGTATTTTGAATTCCATGGAACCATTAATATGCAAAAACGTCATATCACCAAATCGAGAGGGGCTATGGAGCTGTACTATGTACCAAATGTAATCTTACATCCTGGAATTTTCAATCATGTACATAACTCTATTTTTAGTTTTTGCGACTTATGTCACCTTTTCCTGGAGCAGGTCATATATGGCCATCCAAAGTCAAAATATGAAGGGGTGGTCAATTTAAGATTTTGCGTTATTTGGAAAGTCCTCCTCTACATATTCCCATTTTCTGGGTGCGATCAGGTGAACGAAAACCTCTTAAATTCCACAATTTTGAGTAGTGTTTGTAGTACATGTACAACTAACACCCTTCACGTGATCGAGTCTTCGACCAATTAGAAGCCATCAACTCTCCAAGGTATGTATTATCTGTGATACAAGTTTTGTTTACCAACACTTCTCCGATAATAAACTATATTGGGAACAGCCAACTAGCAGATGATCAGCTATTTTGAACGCGAGATTTGTTTGAAATATTTGGTTTCTTCCGGACTAAAATAAGTTACACAAAATACAACTATTCATCTTTTTGACACCATCGGGGTGCATAGCATTTTAGACATAACATTTTTGTCTTCTAATCTGTCTATTTTAGGAGTGTATTTCGGTGTCGTGATTGGACTTGTCAAGCAGTCTTGTTTATCTGCTAAACTCAAACTTAACTTGCTCAATGATGATAATTATTTCATTTATTATTTGGCCTGATCTCCTGTAAGTGTAATTGTTTATTGTAGTCCTTGTATGTTGTCCGTAGTTAATGTGTCTGGGTTGGGGTAAGGGTGGGGGGATAGAGAAAGGAATAAAAGCTTCGGCTTCTTCTTTTTCCTCAATGTTGACATGTTCTTTTTTCTACACTTAGCTTAATTTTCATACCATCATTTGAACTGTTTGTATTTATATTGTGTTTACTTGTAAAGATTGTTTTGCTGTTGCCAACATTAAAATACTTGACTTGTGAGCTGACTGGTTATTTTGTTATGTTCTTATGATCCTCACAAGTACCTCGTCTACCACACTGATTAGCACACAGCCAATTCAAGAAGGTTCACATTATCTCACCTGTGGTTGTCTGAAGATCCGATCGATTCTCAGCACGTGGTCCAGGACTTCGTTGAACAGCACCAAGGGTACATCCAACTCTTCCTCATAGAACACCTGTGGGTATCAATCAATTCATTCAAGATCCTGCAATTAATGTTAATGTGACTGGGGTTATGATAGTGGCATAAAGGTCAAGTGAAAAAGAAATGAGAAAATCACCTGATCCAAGGAAAAGTTGGATGATTAAACAGAATGGTGATTGAGCAAAACCTGCCATTGACCATCTACAGGGTGAACCTAAAAAAAAAAAACCCACGGGAAAATGGCCATAATTCCGAAAGCATATATTTCATGGAAAAAATGAAAAATATCAGAAAGTAAGAGCTACAAGCTTTCTTTTGACACCTACATCGCAGGCCTACGGTCACTGGTAACTGAGTATCATTGTCTTGAAAACCATAGGCAGATTTCAGAAATGTCCAAATCAGTCTGTGGTGGGCCCAAGATGGTGCTCCTGCCCATCGACTTAACGCTGTCAGGGAACGTCTTCGAGAACTCTTTGCACACCGTGTGATTGCCTTGAATCATGAAGTGGAGTGGCCACCACGATCCCCTGACCTAACTCCATGTGACTTTTTCCTTTGGGGATACCTCAAGAATAAGGCCTACGCTAGTCCCCCACGGGACCTTGTGGAATTACGGGAGAGGATTCAGCATGAAGTTGACATTTTACGACAAGATCCGGGGATGGTGAAGAGAGCAGTGCAGGATATGCAAAGACGATGTGAAATTTGCGTTGAGAGAGGTGGCATCCATGTTGAAGGAATCGAACCTTAAGGACTGAGAAAGATGCTTATAAAAACCAAATAAGTGTTTTCATTTTTATTGTTTCAAATAAACAGGTTATAACAAAGGGAATTATGTTCTTGTTCTTTTCCAGGCGACCTTATTTGCCTACACGAAGATAACAACACGCACACCTATTTGGACATTTCTGAAATCTGCCTATGGTTTTCAAGACAATGGTACTCAGTTACCAGTGACCGTAGGCCTGCGATGTAGGTGTCAGAAGAAAGCTTGTAGCTCCTACTTTCTGATATTGAATTCAGTTTTTCCATTAAATATATACTTTCGGAATTATGGCCATTTTCCGGTGGGTTTCGTTTTTTTAGGTTCACCCTGTATATAAACCAAAGTGTGCAACTTTTTGTTAAAGCAATACATAAAATGCAGTGACTATACTTTAAACACAAGCCCTCAGGAACATCAAACCATAACTCGTTAACCTAAGAAGATACACATTTGTGATGGGTATCATTAGAAAGCTTATGAAATTCCCTTTCTCACCATGTGCATATCTCAAAAAGTCATTTCGAGACTTATTCCTGATTTCGATGGAGCGGGTCACAAATATGGTTTAAAAAAACAGATGTGAAATAGCTACAGAGTCCCACGACAGAAAATAGACATGTAGCAAGTAGAAGTAGCAATTGATACAGTAACCAAGTCACATTACAGAAAACAGACATGAAATAGCAACCAATTCCCATGCTTCACCTTGAGTCTGGCCTTGACGTAGTCCCTCAGCTCTTCCTGTTCCACAGGAATGTAATCCTTGGACAGCCAGTTACTGAAGAGGATGGGTCTCTTGAGCGCCTCCACCCTGTTGATGTTGGGGAAGTGTTTGTTGGCAATGGCATCCACGTTCTCGTCAGTCCACAGGCGTTCCTCATCCTCCACAAGTCTGAAAGTGTTTTGTTTAATAAACTGACATTTTATTCACTGAATGAGGGCCAAGTTCAGGAAGCAAACAAAAATTGCTGAGCACAAAAAAAAAGAATAAAATTGCTTAGAACAAACATTATTTGCTTAGCAGATTACCAGCCAAATTGTCACACCATGTAAACTGCTTGTGACTGGTTCACACTTGGGGCCAATTTTGTAAAGCTGTTAAGCCAAAAAAATTACTCAGCACAAAAAAGTCTTGCTAAGCAAAAACAGGTTACCATTGAAAGCAAAAACCAGTTGCATACCAGTCACAGACAATATAAATCACCTGAAAATTGGTTTGTAACTCTGTTTTACCCAAGGGAGAATGATCATGCTAAGCACATTGTTATGCTTACAGGTTTTATCAAATTGGCCCCTGGTTTTTGTTCAGCAGATTCATAACACTTGGCCCCTGTGTTTGTGATTGGTTTTTATTTGGCAAATCTTTAGAAGAATTTCTTCGTTAAAAATGCATGTAGGTTGTCATCCCTGCACCACATATTATCCTCATATGAAACCAATTATGGTTTTAGTATTTGTTATTCGAACTGGTTAACTGGTTTTACATTTATTATTTTTTTTATTTTTTTAATAATATATTTATTATAAAAAATGTCAATTGTTTTCCCTTTAAATGCTTTTATTCCAATATTTTCTCATTATGGTTTGCAGACATGGCAAAGATAACAAATATCGATCATTTAAAAAAAAAAATATTTTGCATTTTTTTCAATGTGGCCCGTGCCCAATTATGTTTCATTTAGCCAGAATGCCTCACATTTCGAGCAAACTCATTTGCAAACAAAATATGGCTTCTTGTCAAATAACTAAACCGAAGTTACCTGTCTTGGAAGAGACGGAGCGCCTCGTGTGCCCAGATGCGCACCAGGCCCTCGACAGACAGGTTCTCTAGGGGGCGCAATGCCTCCACTATGCCGCGCACCCAGCGCGTCATCTCGCGGGGACTGTAGATGTAATGCGGCTGCATTTCTTGGGTGAAACGCTCCTACCGGTACAAAGAGTACAAAAAAAAAAAAGATGTAGCATTTACACCAATTGTGACCTGTCATCACAAAATGAGCGTAAAGTCGCACAGAGTGATTTCCCAGTACGGCCAGTCGAAGTCAAAATTTGAAGAGGTGGTCGATTTTGAGATTATGGGTTTTTTTAAGACAAAATCCCCAACAATCAATTCCCAATTTTTCAGGACGATCAGATAAAACAAAATTAGTTTTTGAGACAATTTTGACTGTGCCTTTCTTTGCACGTTCACACAATTTCTCGCAAGAAATGCCCGTTTTATCATAATCTCTGTATTAAGACTCCAGACTAAAAAATTAAAATAAAAACATCCAAGTGTTATATACCATTGGAAAGCTCTGTTTTCACAGAATTTAGAAATGCCCATATCTTAATTTTTGATTATCGCTAAGCTTGACGTGGGTCTCCAACATGTTTTACACATCTTGAGCAAGGATATTCGCAGCTTTTTTTTATAGGTGTCTGTGTATCATTTTATATTAGTCACAATCAAGTCCCTAAATCACCTTCAAAGTGCTTTTTTGTAAGTTGTGTTGTCCCTCTTTCAACTTTTTGCAACAGCAGTTCATTGGCCTCAACACCAAATCGGTCTTTGGCTTGAAATAACAGACTCGATGAGTCTATTTTCAATTTTGTTAGATGTGCCTAAAACACATCAAAACTTTCGTAAACTGTATTAAAATTTAACAGTAATCAATAAAAAAATGTTGTGCAACTAAATAAATTGGGGAGTGATTCAAAGTTGTACCACTGCACAAAGTCTCGGAAAATCCGCTAAAGTTTTTATATTTTTATGACCATTTGCTTTGCTGTAATTTTCGAAAATGGATGATTTAGGGGATTCATATTTTATAGTAAATATTGTGACGGTGACCTGTTTAAGGTTTTGTGTTCAAAGATGCTGAAAAAAAACCAAAAAAAACCTACGTCAGGGAATTATTGAGTTAGGAAATCAGACTTTTTATCTTCCGTTGATTCTTACCTGCGACATGGAGTAAAACTCCACCATGGCGTTAGTGAGGGGTTCGGCGTAGGTACGCAGGCTTGGGATGAGACGCAGCATGGCACGGTTGAAGGTGCCGTAGATCTGAGACAGGGAAGCCGGGCCAGGGTAGTCAACGTACACCACAGGAACATGGCGTAGGAATCTACCAACAGAATCAAAGAATATAGAAAACGTTAGTACATGTAAGGGGTTCAGCGTAGGTACGCGGGCTGGGCCAGGGTAGTCAACGTACACCACAGGAACATGGCGTAGGAATCTACTAACAGAATCAAAGAATAAAGAAAACGTTTGTGAGGGGTTCAGCGTAGGTACGCAGGCTTGGGATGAGACGCAGCATGGCACGGTTGAAGGTGCCGTAGATCTGAGACAGGGAAGCCGGGCCACATTAGTCAACGTACACCACAGGAACATGGCGTAGGAATCTACCAAGAGAATCAAAGAATAAAGAAAACGTTTGTGAGGGGTTCAGCGTAGGTACGCAGGCTGGGGATGAGACGCAGCATGGCACGGTTGAAGGTGCCGTAGATCCGAGACAGGGAAGCCGGGCCAGGGTAGTCAACGTACACCACGGGCACATCTAGTAACAGAATCAAAGAATATCTTTGAAATTTTCTTCTTTTTTTTAAACAGGACTTGGACCATGCTCATGCACATTTTAATCCATATCAATTGGATATAAATTCCTACTTAGGCCCTACCTGTTTGGGACAGCCTTTTGTCGAGGGTCAGTGAGAAGCTTACAAGTACACAGCAGCCGATTTAAAAAAACAGTGCGCAGCTTGCATCCTCTCAAAACTAGATCCTCTCCAAGGTCATCCACATCAATAGGGTATAGATTCCCACTCGGGGCCTACCTGTGCGAGAGGGGCTTTCGTCCAGGGTCAGTGGGAGGGTTTACAGACACCTAAAAACTAGATCCTCTCAAAGGTGATCCACATCAATTGGGTATAGATTCCCACTCGGGGCCTACCTGTGCAAGAGGGGCTGTCGTCCAGGGTCAGTGGGAGGGTTTACAGACACCTAAAAACTAGATCCTCTCAAAGGTCATCCACATCAATAGGGTATAGATTCCCACTCGGGGCCTACCTGTGCGAGAGGGGCTGTCGTCCAGGGTCAGTGGGAGGGTTTACAGACACCTAAAAACTAGATCCTCTCAAAGGTCATCCACATCAATAGGGCATAGATTCCCACTCGGGGCCTACCTGTGCGAGAGGGGCTTTCGTCCAGGGTCAGTGGGAGGGTTTACAGACACCTAAAAACTAGATCCTCTTAAAGGTGATCCACATCAATTGGGTATAGATTCCCACTCGGGGCCTACCTGTGCAAGAGGGGCTGTCGTCCAGGGTCAGTGGGAGGGTTTACAGACACCTAAAAACTAGATCCTCTCAAAGGTCATCCACATCAATAGGGTATAGATTCCCACTCGGGGCCTACCTGTGCGAGAGGGGCTGTCGTCCAGGGTCAGTGGGAGGGTTTACAGACACCTAAAAACTAGATCCTCTCAAAGGTGATCTACATCAATTGGGTATAGATTCCCACTCGGGGCCTACCTGTGCGAGAGGGGCTTTCGTCCAGGGTCAGTAGGAGGGTTGCAGGCGCCCACAAACTGGATCCTCTCAAAGGTGATCCACATTTGGTCCGATGTACGGTAGAAGCCACCGTGTTCCAACATTTGTCGCAGGAAGGAAATCACACGCTGTGTGCCTGTAGAGGAAATAAAGTGAAATTCATTGTTTTATCCCGAGTACTGGGTTCCTAGCTTTAAAAAACTAAGAAATTGCTAGACATTTCCCCCCGAGAAATCTCCAAAATCCATAAAAAATATTGGTTAACAGAAAGACGTGGTGGTGTAGCACAGCCAATTGCTATTGTCTTGAGGTGGGTAATATTCACACTGCACGAACACAATTATGTTTTACATAATCACCAAGGACAGACCTTTGCATTTCCCTTTTTTCCTGTAGTAAACCCTTCCCCAGGTTATATACATTATTGGTAATGCCGTCCGGCGATCTGGATTTTTTTTTTATAAAATTCAATTTTATGGAACAATTACAGGATATCCAGCGCAATCATTTTGCTTGATGCCTAGAATCATTATTTACTTTGAAATAAGTAAGATATTTCTTAATAATTTGGTAGCAAAGATTTTTGATGTCTGCAAATGGTCTGACCGAAGACAAATTTGACAAAGAAACCGCAATCTGAGGATTCTAAGGAGACTTTTGTTCTCTTTTTAGTTTTGATCCTCGGTCGTAATAATATGTACAAACTCTTACATTCCTTTGTATTCCTGTAGTTAAGAAAAAAATGTTGCTAATTTTTCTTGATTCTTAAAAATTAGTTTAACCCCAAATTTTGATTCTGGGTCCCTCATTTTTCTACAGATAACCCCAACACCATTTTCCTCTAAAGCTCTTTTTTAGAGCGGGCGAAACAAATTGTGGACGTGTGCAAGTTCACAATCTGTAACCTCTTCCCGTATCCTGTGGACTTCTTTTGTTCAGAGGTCCACAGTATGGAAGGTTCGTACACACAAAGCCACCTTAGCCAGTCAATAGACACAACTTGAACACATCACTGCAAGTTCCAACTGTATTCCTGAGCTCACCATGCAAACCAATCAAGGATTTTTCTTACCGTACTTATCCATGTCAGGGAGGTTGATTTCGTCACAGAAGACGACCAGCCACTTGTTCAGCTGGATAGGTGACAGCATGATGCCGTTAGGGGTGCGCTTGTACTCGCAGTAGTGATCTAAAGTCTTCAACATCAGCTCTGGGGTGGTAGCACTGGAGAAGTTCAGACCAACGACCTGTTAAAAATAAGGTAAAAGTTATAGAGAAGATATCGGATCGGAAACTTTTTACATCTCTCAGAGAATTTCACTTTAACTTTGCAAGCGTTTAACCAGGCGTGTGTTTATCATGCAGTCACGTGTCCACCGCAAGGAGTCAGCGATTGGATCTCCAGCGTGTAGGCTGCATCGGGTCCTAGCGTCAAGGTTAACTTAGGAGCCAGAATTTGTTGCAGTAACGGGCTGGAGTTAAATCACAATGGCATTGTATACACTTCTTCTACACACGAAGACAAAGTGCGTTCGGCAATAATGACTCGTGAAAAAAGGTTTCACAAACTTTTTATGCAATCTTTTGTATTCAAGTTTATTTCTGCACCTGGCAATTTTAATTTCCACTTAAGAAGCTTACCAATAAGATTTTCGAGTTGACATGGGCATGTTTATAATAATAATAATAATAATAATAATAGGCAGTTCTTATGTAGCGCACGTACTGTATCTACCAAGACTGGTACTCAAGGCGCTCTCATATTATTACCCCGGTCATTGGGCCAACGAAACATTCCAAATACCATCTCAGCTCCCTGGGGAATATACAGCTCGATGCTGCCATTTGGGCGCAGAGTACCTAAATCAACCACAATAACCATCTCTGCCCTCACAGGTACCCATTTACTCCTGGGTGGAAAGAAGACAAAGTGCCTTGCCCAAGGGCAAATGCACCGTAGTCCCAGGCGGATTTCAAACCCACAACATGTAGCTTTACCTACATATTAAAACTTCAATACTCCAGACAACAGCACTCCACATAATTTGCTATTCTATTGAAGGGAAGAAATTCTTACTTCTAGTTAGCCGAGTTTTCGAGTTAGCCGGTTTTGACTTATCAAGATTTTACTGTATCAAAATTAAATTTTTGTTAGGGGGATGGCAAAACTAGGAGGATGTGGATGAGATGTTCCAAAAAATATATTGACTGCATTAACTTGAGTTGGAGTAAACCTAGCCCCCTTTGGTGATCTATGGATTGCTTCGGGAGGGTTAGCTTTACTACACCACTCGGAGCAGTCAATAGTTGTATACTGACCTCCATATCCGGTAGTGCCCTGAGAGCGCTGAACAGCGTCATGGTCTTTCCGCTGCCAGGCGGTCCACACAGCACCAGGGGCTTGTGCTCGGCTAGCCAGGTGTACAGCAGGGCTTCGTGTCGCACCGTGTCTAGGGTGGGTACCACCACGTCGGGGGAGGCCACCTTGTGGGTCTCTACCTCAATCTGGGGCACCTTGTTCTGCCACGGAGCCCAGTCGCCGATGATGCTGACCTGAGGAGAAGAAAAAAAGTATTAGAGAGTATATGGTTCTTCATGGGAGTCAACTTAGTTTAGTGATTCTTTTCTCGCCTTTCACCGCTGTGACCCGGGTTCGAATCAAGCCTGGGCCAATATGGATTAGGTTTTCAGTCCCTGCCTGATTCTGTCAGGTTTTTCCCCAGAATATTCTTCAGGGGTTTTCCACCCCCCTCTACAAATTGTAATTTCTTTACACCGTCTTCTCTTTACTGGGTCACATGGGAGAACAGTGGATTCCACTGAATGGGCTACCCAGTATAAATAATTCATAAATACAAATTATGTTACAAAGCTTAAAGGGATAGAATACCTTTTGCAGCTATCCAAAAAGTAACCACCTAATTATTGTTCAAAAGCTTACCCGATGTAAAGATAATAATGACTCTAAACTCCCTGTAAAATTATTCCTTATGGCATGCAATTCAATTCAATTCAATTCAATTCAATTCAATTCAATTCAGGTTTATTTGATAAAATACCACCAAATAGAAAGTCAAAGACTTATAGCATTTGTGACCTGCTCCCACGAAATCAGATTAAAGTTGACATTTTGATATTTTGGAATATTGGTATTTCCAGATTTCTTGAATTCTTAGCTTTAAAATGATATATAATGTATTGGGTAGGGTATTTAAAAAATATCTAATATTGAGCAAAACCAGCGGTCATTACACACATCAAATTAAGAATAGTTAATGAATTTCGCTACATTTTACTTCTTGGGTACGCTCAGTAAAATACAATTTAGATTTTTTTCTGCTAATCTTTTGCAAAAAAATACTTCGAAGTTCGAAAGAAAAAATATGTAGACATTTTCACATGCCAAAAACCAACAAAAAAGGTTCCCCACTGTCAAATCGCCTATTTTTAATCATAACTCAATATAGCATAGTGCAACTTTACGCCGTTTTCGTGGAAGCAGGTCACATTTGGTTTACAAAATTACAATAAAAAGTACATTTACAAAACAACAAAACACAGAATGTTCAGAAATTTCTATCAGTAGTTGATTTTGTTATTTGTGAATGGTGCGCACATGCGTTTAAACGTAGGATACACCAATTGCAGATGTCAAAATTATTTAGTACCAAATTATTAGGAAATATCTTACTCATCTGAAAGTAAATAATGTTTCTAGGCATCCAGCAAAATAATTGCGCTAGATATCCTGTAATTATCCTGAAAAATAGAATCTTATAACGGCGATCGCAAAAAAACATAGATAACATAAGAATAACTGCTCGACGCCGGTTGAAAACAAACGCTGTTTTTCGTGCTTTTCTCGGCCTCCATGATTGTAAAACTTCGGACTGGTCAGTTAAACAATATTCACTATAAAATACAACCCCCAAATCCACTCAATATTAATAATTCAAGCAATTACCAATGGTGTATACTACCTTTAACATTTTGTTTAGGTTGGTTTCAAATATTCTTTTACCGAACTTCAAACCGAACAGTGGAATTCAAACCAAATATTACTAACTTTGGTTGTACATCCTCCCAGGGGTTTTACTAACCTCATAATCAATGATGGACTGCTGTGAGGCAGGAGGCAGCGGGATAGAGGTGATGCTGCGGATGAAGTCTCCCATGTCATGACGTGACTTCATCTTACTGTCTCCGGTGAAGGACCACAGGATGGAGTAGACCATGTAGTTGGTGATGTACTTCTCCATCTGTTCCCGCTGCAACAAGAATAAGAGGGAGGGAAGAACTGTCAAGGAACTGCCGGTTCATACTCGGCGCAAAAGCGAACACAAATACAAATTCGTGACTTTAGGGCAAAACGTCGCGCTGCGAATTCGCAAAAGTCAAATACATTTGAACTCTGGCGAATCTCGCAGCGAATGTTTAGTGACGTCAAATTTGCTTCGCATTTGTATTCGCGTCAAGTATGAACTGACCTTAAGACTGAGGCCAAGTAAAAATAGCAGTTTAACGTCTGTTTTTCTTTTTAAAAAGAGGCGACCTAACACCCCTTCCCCCCCCCCCCCCCTTCCAAAGGCAGATTTTCCAAGATTTTACTGACTATTATAGAAAAATTAGAAGCAAGGTAAGACAAGTAGGAGCAAGGTAAGACAAGTAGGAGCAAGGTAAGACAAGTAGGAGCAAGGTAGTAAAAGCAGGAGCAAGTTAGGAAAAGCAGGAGCAAGTTAGGAAAAGCAGGAGCTAGGTAGGAAAAGCAGGAGCAAGGTTGGAAAAGCAGGAGCAAGGTTGGAAAAGTAGGAGCAAGGTTGGAAAAGTAGGAGCAAGGTTGAAAAAGTAGAAGCAAGGAGCAAGTTCGGGCGCGAACTATAGTTAACCATTAGTCAGTCTCTGCTTAACCAATGCGCATGCTCAAAGGCAGTTCGCTCGAACGGCTCTAGTCGAACTATTGTTGAAAAGATGGCAACCGCTTTGTGACATGAATGAAATGGGTTTTGCCACTATTCTTCCACGCATATAAGCCATAACGTAGGATAAGCCATAACGTTAGTCATGTTGGTCCAAAAACAAGACAAAAATTACATTAGGCCCGCCAGATTTTCACTTAACTTTACTGCCTTTCCCTCCGTCTGACTACTGAAATCACCTTTTTCTACGTCACTGGTTCTCTCCGTGTTTTCCTATGAAAAGAGGCTACTGTCAACCAGTGGCAACCGTGCTCCGGGGTCTGGTTCCAAATAGTCGACTAGATAGTCCAACCATTCTGCGTTCGAGCGACGTTAGTCGAACTATGGTTAACTATAGTTCGCGCCCGAACTTGCTCAAGGTTGAAAAAGTAGGAGCAAGGTTGGAAAAGTAGGAGCAAGGTTGGAAAAGTAGGAGCAAGGTTGGAAAAGTAGGAGCAAGGTTGGAAAACTAGGAGCAAGGTTGGAAAAGTAGGAGCAAGGTTGAAAAAGTAGGAGCAAGGTAGGAGCCAGGTAAGAAAAGTAGGAGCAAGATGTGGTAAGAAAAGTAGAAAAACTTTGAAGGCTTGAAAAAGCTCAAACAATTGGGGATAAAAGGGGGGTTTCATTTTTTGCTTGTGACTGTACCGGCATGGGGAAGTCATGGTGCGTGTTGTTGTACTGTAGGATGTTGCGCACTCCCTGGTTGAGCATAGAGAACAGCGACCCAAGGGCCCTAAGCCTGGTGAAGTCCATGATGTGTTCCTGGGTGAAGGCGTACTCCAAGGTACGGATAACCAGGGCATCTGAGGTGAAGTGGGGGGCTAGGATGTTGGCACAATCATTCTGGATCTACAATAAAACAAAACAAAACACCGATTGTGTTGGTCAACAAATGAACCTCGGATATCGAGTATTGCCTTTTCCTGCAGTTCATGCCAGTATTTTTTCCTGGTCTTAAAAAATTGTGCATTAGTAAATGACAACCTATTCCGAAAGAGTTGTTCGAAAGAGTTCTCCGAAAGAGTTCTCCGAACTGTTGCGTTAGCTTGTGGACGAACAATTATTTTAATTCTTTCTTCCCCAAATCCAATCCATTTTACATCAGCTTCATTTGCATCTGATGATATGTTCCCAGAAATCTGCATATGCTTATATAATAAATTTAAATCTTTTTGGCAAATACTTTGCCAAGATCCGCAAAATGGGTATAAAAAAAACCTGCATATGTTTATATAATAAATTCAAATCTTTTTTCCAAATACTTTGCCAAGATTCGCAAAATGGGTATAAAAAAAAGCAAGCGCAATAGAGCGCAACAGACACAATACATCGGCTGCGATTTCCGTCAGCAAGTTCTGCAGTAGATCCAAACATTGCGACTTGCGGAAATCACAAAGTGAGCGCTTGGATTTACACTCATCTCTCATGATAGCTTATGCACCAACCTGCATCAGTGGAGACAGTGTCCCGACCTTATCCTTATCGGCAGCCTTGCCAAACTCCTTGGTGGACACCAGGTCCTCGGACTCCTCCAGCGGAGTGTGGCGCATGCGAGCCAAGAAGTTCTCGCAGATCAGCTCCGTGCTGAGCACGTCCTCACTGAACCAGACCATACCGCAGCGACTGACTGTGGCCAGGGTGGCAAAGCGAAGATCCTGCACCTCAAACATGATGCGCACCTGATCAGAGATTGGGATAGGAGGCGAGAAAAACAAAATGCATCATAGATTCTCCTTTTAACCAGTTCGCGCCGAATGACGTATATAAACGCAAAGTTTTCCCCAGATTCAAAACGGATGATGCATAAACACGCCGCGAGCAAGGCCGGAAATGTCTGTCAGCAGCGAGCAAGGCCGGAAAAGCGTGGGTGTGCTTCCCGGCACTATCGGCCTAAACCCGCTTCGGATCGAGTTTCTTTCAAAATAATCCTGCCCCTCGGCTCAGTGATGTTAAAAGTGATGCGAAGTGGTTATGACAAGTAATATTTTAACATTTGGGAACAACTCATTGTAAGTTGCAACATTATGCCAATAAAGTTGAATATTTTATAAAAGCCTGAACAATTATAATCTGTATTTACAATTACTCATAAAACAATTCAATTATATATTTTTTTTAACAGGAAAGAACTCCATATCTGGACATTCGAGTTACTGTGCACAAAACCTATGCATCTCGACAGAAAAAAAAGTATTGTCAATACTTTTTATTTTTAACTAGTGTTCCCCAACTCCCAAAATTAAAGCGTCCTTTGTGGACCTCCTGGGATATCTGGAGAAATATAAATCATTAGAAACAGAATATTTTCCAAACACTTTCCATACTTTTTTAATTGTACCATTGATGTGCTATGCTGAGAAATATGACTACTACCCAGTCTGCCAGTTCTCGCAAAACATAAGAGTGACAATGTATATCACCACAACAACAAAATGAATATATACGTAAATGAACTTTGACATCACAGTCGTTTGTGACCCAACCTAACGAAATGAGTCGTTAGTCACCAAAGCTACTTTTGCATAATAGGCCTTTTAACAGTGTCCCACACAATACAAACGAATGGGAACAGTCAACCCTTTCAGCCAAATAACATTTAAGGTGTCAACCTGAGTGATACATGTATACTGAAAAAAAGAAGAGCATATTGTGTGTTTTTTTACTGCATTTGAAATACTAATATCGGAAAACTTGTCCTCGAGACTCATTTTGATGGATTCGGTCACATTTATGAAGGACTTGACTACAACATAGATATAGCATTATTAAACCACACACATATGTAATAAACATTCTTTTGGTAAAAAACCTCAACTATCTGCCGTTTGAGTTTGTGAATGATTATTGCGCTCTGTGAAAACAAACCCCACTAAGTCCAAGAACAAGGAGCTCACATTAGGAGGCAGACTGAGACGTTCTCCATTGGGTAGTGTCAGCAGCTTGTTGTCGTCCAGGACACTGTTTAGGTTCTCTACCCACTCTGGGTCCACGTCACCGTCAAAGATGATCCACTGTCTCTTGTTGATCTCACCACGCACGTTGTCGATGATCCTACCACGACAAACAAAGATACAAAAGTCTTAAGACAGCCTTAAAGTCTCTCCCAAGTGTGATATGCATATGAACAATTTCATGTTTTGGATTGTTATACTTATTCTATTTCAAACATCTGGTTAAAAAGAAACCAGCCTATTGGCTTACCGTTTATTTTAAAAACGATGAAAAAAACAACTTGTTGTTTACATCGGACATGACAGTGTAGTCATACGTTTTCCTGTCGTTTTCATTCAATGTACGTTACACATTGTGTGTCACATAAATTACACACAGCACTAGCGCACAATTGTTGGTTTGTACAGGTGAACACTTTCTGGCTGGAATCATGGTTATATCTAAACAGCTTGAGGTTCTACATATGATTTTTGTCAACGCAGTTTTCTGTGATCACGGTGCTTTGTGGGGGCCGCCGTTTTATTTTCGCGCGTCGTCGTTGTACGACATACCTGTTTCGCAAGTAAGTTTGGTAAGTCCAATAACTTCAAAGTGGAATTTTTTCTCTTACAGGAACGGGGCCCTGTGAGTACCCAATTGCCATAATACAAATTCTCTGGAATGTTGCGACTCACTTTCTGAGGATGTGTGTGAATAGCCCATCGGTCCACTCTCTGGTGTTAGGATCCAGGTTGCCGTATAGGTCCTCCTTGGACATGGCCTGTCAGGATGCAATTTCATATACAAATATTAATGCAGGCGTGGTTCTAGAGGCAATAGTTTTGGGGGTGCTAGACCTCATACAGGAGATGTCACCTAACTCTCGCTACTGCTATCCTCTTTTTTTTCCAGCATGTTTTTTTTTTTTTTTGGGGGGGGGGCATAGATGCTGCCCCCTCCCTCACGTGGTATGGTCCATGGACAAATGGCACCCAAAGCAAGTTGTATTTGCCATTTACCTTGGGATCGATGACATGGGCTACGCCTTCCACACCTTCCAATCTCTCCAGGGACTTCAGTAGGGCCTTCCAAGCCATACTCTTGCCACTACCGCTAGGACCCACCATCATCAGACCATGATTCAAGTTAGATATCTGGTACAGCTGCAACACCTGTAAAAGGGAGAACAAAAGAAAGATGACTTTTTGAAAAACTAAAAAAAATGCTTCAGTAGTTTAAATTAAAGGCACAAATGCATTTTAGAGATGTATTTTTGGAAATTTATGTTGAGTCTGAATGTTGCTTCTTACCTTCTGCACCCACTGTGTGCCCATCTCGTCTCCCTCTCTGTAGATCAGGTACATCTCCTGGCACACCTGGACCAGCTCACAACTCTAGCCTTTCATCCCAACCTCCAGGTACTAAAAACCCTTCTAACCTTACTAATGAGCCAGGATATTGCCTTCTTACCTTCTGCATCCCATGTGTGCCCATCTCGTTTCCTTCCCTGTAGGTCAGGTACATCTCCTGGCTCACCTGGGCCAGCTCACAACTCTAGCCTTCTATCCCAACCTCCAGGTACTAAAAACTCTTCTAACCTTACTAATGAGCCAGGATATTGCCTTCTTACCTTCTGCACCCACTGTGTGCCCATCTCGTCTCCCTCTCCGTAGGTCAGGTACATCTCCTGGCACACCTTAGCCAGCTCGCGTCTCAAGCCTTTCATTTCAGCCTCGGTGTACTGCACGCCGGGGAAGACATCAGACAGCAGGCTGTGGAGCAGTGGAATGTCCTCGGCTACCAGCTTAGGCACCATGGTCTCACACACGCTCTGGATCAGAATCTAAGAGAAACAGATAACGGAAATTAACACAACAGTTCAAATTTGATTATAGCATGGTGGAGCGTATTACTTGGAAGTTTAAGGGAAGTGAGAGTCTCTATAACAGTGTCATTCTACGAGGATCCAGAAGTGCAGGGTAGTAAAAAAAAAAAAAAAAAAAAAAAGAACAGTGTGTTTTCAGTACCACAGCCCTCCATTTACATTATACTTTTGCTGTTATGTAACCTTAATCCCTTCACACTGTGCTGTTAATAATTTTTATCATAGCCTTTTCATTGCTGTCACGCTTCTGTTGAACACCTGTCCAACTGACCCTCGGCTTTGTTACAGGAAAAAACCACTAGAATGAAAACTACTGAACCGAATCGGGTGATCTTGGTATCATTTTTCATCTGGAAAGTTTCCCCATCCAAACAAATTGTTCTGGTTGGAAGGTACTGAAAAAAAGGCTGTTTCGGAGGTTTTTTTTACAACCCTGTATAACCAATGTGTGCTCAGGTATTCTAAATAATTTAGAAATCCCACTTTAAAATAACTTTGGCTTTGTGGCTAAATCTGTTGCATATCGAGAGCCCACAATGGACTGTATGCAAGTAGCCCCTTAGTAAAAAGCTGTAAGGAGTTACATATGTAGGGGTAACGCAATCATCCTCCAAACCTGATTGTGAATAGCAACTTACCTGAACAACATAAATATGGTTTGTAGTCATTCTTAATGTTACCCGATAGAATATTACAAAATATCAAGATAACGATAAGTAGGAGCAAGGTGAAAGTCAGAGAAGTAGGAATACTTGAAAGCCTGGACTTTGTGTCCTAGACACTTGTGAAACTATGTATACACACTAAGTTAAATAAAGAAGCGGTATTAAAATTAAGTGACAACATTTAGGTATAAGGTGCCCTGACCTATGGACAAACAAATATACAAACAGGAAAACCACACAAAGGACAACAAAAAACAACGAAAAGACAGACTAGTGTGAGACAAGGCGGAATTATTAGTTCACAAATAAGACCAAAATTACAAGTACAAATCAAGGAATCAAAACAGACAGAGAAGGTGATGATTTAGGCGAAATATCTAAACTATTCCAGTACGAGATCCCTCGTTGAGCAACACTATTTTTAGCCATTGTAGTTCTGTTGAAATGAACAAATAAATCTGCTCTTACACACCCTGTCTCTGTACTGGGGGGTGATGTAAATGGGCCACACAGCAAAACCACAAAATCTTCCTTGAGAGAGCAATCTGATGCCTACCTCTTGCTCGGGCAACTTCTCTGAGATGGTTCCCTCGTCCACCTCCTCTCCACGTTCAGCAAGCCCCTCCTTGATCCTCTGGATGCAATCACGCTTGACGTTGCCAGCGCTGACCAGGACACTCTTAAGGGCTCGCAGGCCAAAGTCGTAGTGAGACTGAGACGAGAGCTGCTCGTCACACAGTCTGGAGAGAAATAACGACGGTGACGTTACAAATTTCTCTAGTAAGCTTGCCAACTTTTACATGTCATACAACATTTGCAAACATCAAAATAATAAATGACCAATTTATCACAAAATACTTTACTGGACATTAAGAGAATGGCAGTCTGAAGCATCCTGTAAAATCATGGCTTCTGATGTGCTGACATTTTCAAAGAATGTTTTTTTAGAAATCAATTTCCAACGCTGGTCGACTGACTAGCGTTGAACAAAATTACATACTGCTCCTAATTTTTCAAATTTAGTTATTCCACATTCTCCTTGCAATTGAATACACATCTGTGAAGGAGTACAACTGATTGTCTAATCTTACAAGTCCCCAACGTCTACAAATTGTTCTGTTTCATCAACAAGTGGGGTCAGGGTACCCGACTACAAGATTATAATTGGTTTTATTGATTTGTCCAGCATCTACAAACCCAAAACGTCAAATAAGTCAGTGTAACAATATTGGATATACATACTAACCCCCTTTATCCATCCACTCCTAAAAAAAATACAGCAAAAGCAAATGATGTACATTCCCTTTAAAAAGGGACAATAGACCATTTGTCAATTGTGTATTTTCAGCATTTAAAGCAGCAAAAGTGCTGTAAATATACAGAAAGTGATATGAAGGGCTAAGTGAATCAGTCCACTTAAAAACATGTTTTTGCTTACTGGAAGAAAGGAACGATCTTGGATGCCAGTTTCTCAGCCATACGGAAGCCCTGGGAGTACAGCATGACCTGTGCAATCAGCTGCCTGTCTGGCTTGGTCATGGCCAGGGAACGGAACAGCTTCTTAAGGTTGTCGGGCAAGTTGGAGCGGCCCGCATAGCCAGGGTTCATGGTGATGAAGATGGCCATGTCTGGGTTGACACGGACCTGCTTGCCCACGATCTCCACACTGATGCGCTCTGGAAACGGGGACAAGATTTTATGAGCAGTTGATCCAAATGGGAAATGTCCCAACTAATTTGTTTAATAAGGGATCAAATTTGTGTTTGGCTGGTTTTAAACAAGTAATGCGCCAGCCACGGACTTTCGTGAGCCTGTCGTAAACGAAATGTTGCACAGCCCAAAAAGTTGCGGAATCTACGCAATAAAATGTTGCAGAAGTGGGCTTAGGCAATTGCGTGAGGTTTTATGAAATTGGCTGCAGATTTCACAGTCTTCAAAAGTTCATGTGACACCGGAAAAAGCAGCATTGTGTTTTATCAACCAATAGGAATGAATAAACTGTCTTAAGGTATTTATGAATGAAGATTTAGAGATTCAAAGATTGATAAGGTATAACCCAAACTGTGTAAAACACCCTGCCAAGGTATATGTAGATGCAGACTTTGTCTCTGATTCTGTAGAGTTTGTTATGGGTTTTCCTCCCACCTTTAAAACCCATCATTTCTGCAGTTTCTTCAAATTTCTTCAGGCTTGCAAGTCACAGTGCCCAGGGAATTTTTAAAGGAACCTGGGTTTCATTACAAGAATATAAAATAACGAAGGTCCTTCAAAACTCAAAATCAGATTCAAAACAACACCTCTGGCATCTTACAGGACTTTGATGTTGTCGGGTTGTCAAGGTTACCTTTAGACTTGGTTTCTCCCAGTTTCTCCTTGAGCGCCTCCTGGATGGTCTGGATCTGTTGGGAGACAGCAGACAGCATTCTCTCCTCCAGACGATTGAACTCATCAAAGCATCCCCAGGCTCCGACTTGACATAGACCCACAAAGATGCGGCCCATGGCCTGGTGGATTACACACAAAAAAGGCCAGAGGATGACAGAATTTTGCTAAGCACAGAAGATTATTTGCTGAGCGTAAACATCTTACCAGCCTAATTGCCACACATTTTCTATTTAGTTGTGACTAGTTCCAAGCTGATTTTTGCTTAGCACATACATTTGCTAAGCTGTATTTTGTTTTTGCTTAGCAGCTCCAAGAAACGGACTGGGGCCAATTTAAAAAAATATGTAAGCGTACAAATTTGCTTAGTGCAAAATGTTTTATAAAAAGAGGTTACCAGCCAAAACTTCATGTGCTTTTTATTCAAAGCAAAAACCAGTCACAAACAATATACATCACCTGATGTATATTGCCAAAGAAGAATGTTGATGCTTAGCAGCTCCATGAAACTGGCCCCAGAGGATGACAAGACATTTGCTAAGTACAGACAATTATTTGTTTAGCGTAAACAATTTATCATCCAAAATGCCATGCATTTTTATATTTAGTTGTGACTGGTTCCTATGGTGCTTTTGACAGGAATGAGATTGTCAATTACAAAAAGTTCATTTTTTATATGCATATTATTTAAAGATGCATTTTTTTGTACTAACAATGTCTTTCTCAAAATTCAAAAGGTTGTATTTCAGCTAAAAGTATTACAAATGTCATGCCTGTTTTGACCAATCACAGCCGTGACTAATATGAGTTGGTCTTTTGGGCCTGGGTTATTGACCATACTGTCATACCATTTATACAGCTTGTAACTATTATCAACAGATATTTTGTTTTTGCTTATTTGTATTTGCTAAGCAATTTTGTTGTGCTTAGCTCTGTGAAATGATCCCCTTGGCTAAAAGTGACAGCAAAAAAGCACCTCTCTACCCCATGGGTAGCTTATATGACCAAAATGATTTTAATTAGAATATTTACATTTGCCGACTCAGTCTCCCAAACTACATCAACCTTTATGCTTAAAAGATTCCATATTTTACCTGGAAGTCAAATCTCTCGTCACAGTTGAAGACCAAGACAAACCGTCCTAGCTGGTGTCCCAGGGCCTTCACTGACTCGGTCTTACCAGTACCAGCAGGGCCTGTAAACCACAGATCAATAGTTAGCATTAAAAGGGCACAATGTCCTCAACTTTAATAAATTAGTAATAAATTACATGTGTACGTCCTATATTTTTGTCAGCATGAATAAAACGAGTTTGGACCTCCATACTGTTGTTAAAATTCTAAATTTATGAAATCAATTTGAAAACATTAGATTTTCTGATTAAAGTTTCATCTCTGAGCGTTCAAACTCACCGAATGGTGATCCACCTAGTCGGCCCTCCAGAGCCTGGGTCATCGTCAGGTAGCAGCGGTCAGTCAACGGTGTCTGGACTAGTTTGTCCTGCACTCCCAGGTACTCAAAGCCGTAGTTGAAGCGAGCGTTGGCCATCTGGATAGAGAGCTGCTGCAGGACGTCCGTGTGCTTGGGGTCGAAGTAGAAGCGCATCTGACACAGCCAGTCAAAGGCCGTAGGGCTGGCCGTCTTGTTCTGAATCAGCATGCGGGTCACGTCGCGCTGGTGGACAAGCTCAGTGATCTAAGAGAGAAAAGTGACATCAACAAGAAAAGTTACGGTACACTCAAGGCCACCAGCCGATTTCACAAAAAAGAGTGCGTAGCTTTCGCCATTTTTAAAAGTGGCGCAAGGCTTACGCAACAAAAGAGTAGAGTAGCTGCGCCATTTTCTTACGGACCATTTCACAAAACTTGGCTTAGCTGCGCAACGTTTTAAACAGCATTTACGATGACTGTTTGTGTAAATTTGTGTTGTATCACATTCGCTCGCCATTTTGAAAATAGTTTTGTGCACCTTTCTACAAAATCGTGCGGCAACATACAAATTTATCACAGGTAAAATAGCAATTCCTTTACTTCAATCACAAAGCTGCGAGTTTCTTTTACATGTATCAAGCTTAAGAAGTTGAGCAATGACAAGCTTAACGTCAATTACAATGTGCTGGTAAAATAGGTCATTTACAGTCACTACGCTACAAGATTTGTAGCCAATGTCCTTTCCCAATCTAATACGACTTAACATGCCCAGTTGGAGCACCGACAGGCTTTCTAGCAGACCCAGAGGAATAAAAAGATGCACATTTTTCCTGAAAGCAGGACAAAAGTAGGATTGTGGAAGGAAGTTTTTAGGATGAGTAGTTTTTAGTGATACTTGTCCCGAGCATCATAGGCCTTGTTGGGCATGTTTTGTACGTACACAGTACAGTGCAATTGAAAGTTAACACTATAAATGGGAATAACCCTAACCCTCCAGGGTAATTTGGCTAGAAACCCTGCCAGACGCAACAAAGTGCATACTTTGTCACGTTGACTTGTGTGCAGAGTCCAGTAAGGTCAAGCAGTCACCATAGATGGACTGTGCTGGATTTGGCAGGGTTAGGGATAAGAAATTTTGTAAAAAAAATGAAAACGGTTTCCCACTTGTATAAAAAAGTGTGAAAATTGTGTGATAAGTGTGAAAAACGGCTTCCCACTAAAAAGTGTGAAAAGGTGTGAAAATCGGTTTCCCACTTAAGAAAAAAGTGTGAACAAGTGTGAACAGAATTTCACATTCTCATGTTAACTTTTAATTGTACTGTACTGTACTGTACTGTACTGTACTGACAACACTTGTGCTCCATCTATAAGCCATTAGAAGTACACTACTCCTACACCCAAAGCCCTTCATTGTGTTATTCACATACAAGTTGTGGGACAAACAAGTTGGAATAAGTAAGAATTTCAAGAAAAAAGGAAAAGAAAAGTAGGAGCAAGATGAACACAAATTAGAAAAAGTAGGGACACTTGAAAGCTTGTACTAAATGAATTCGTGTGAAAGGATTGTTTGCTGCACTCACCAGGTGTTCCAGTTTCTTGCGTCTGACTGGTGGTTGCTCCTGCAGCACAGAGTCAGCCAGGACCTGCAAGGTGTTCTCAACTGTCTGTAGAACGCCCTCCATAGGAGCCATGTTACCACTTCCACCCTGAGCTATGACCCCTAGGGCTTTATCAGTAGACTCTGACCAGGAGATCTGGGCTGATAGCACCACAAGCTGAGCCTGCAAGTAAAGAAAGAGAACTTGGGGTTTTGAAATCGGATTCCAATTTCGTTAAATTTCTTTTTAATCCGGAGGTTGCAGGTTCAAATTCCTCCCACTCATCACAGTTTTGTTGTTGTTGTTCTCTTTGAAAAATGCTTCATTTTATAGCACAGACCTTTTTGTGAATGGATCAGAGTATGTGGTAAAGGTTTACATTGTGTTTCATCTTGGGATGGTTTGCACTATAAAATAGGGCATCGTTCAGCATGTCAACAGTCTCTGGTATGTTGTCATTTTGAAGAAAAAAATTAAAAAGAACTCCAAAGATGCGTCTCAGAGATGCATTTTTTTGAAATGTCCATTAGTAGTCGGTTCAAAATCAAAATCTTATATTATTTTCTTGTAATGTTGTATAGAGCATTCACTGAGCTAAAACTTCTCCTGGTTAGTGGTCAAGTACCATTCTTTAGATTATAAACACTTTTGCTGGTTTAAACAAATTAAACATTACAAATTACAAAGGGTCCAGAATACTGCAGCTTATTACCAACACATACAGGTTCGAACACATAACACCAATATTAAATAACCCATGTGCATTTTGAAAAAACTTTATCATAAATTTTCTCCCCAAAAAAGCAACAAGATTGTTTGTTTGTTCAGGGTTTAAAGAAATCACCGAGCCTACCTGATACTGGTCCACCCATTCCAGGTACTTGGCCGAGTCAATCTCCCCCTCTCTGAACTGAGCCACGCCCACTACGGCCGCGGCCAGCAGCTTGGCAAGAGTCACTCTCATCTCATTTTCAACCAGCGTCAGCCACTCGTTGATCTTAGGATGCTCTGTCAGTGAGACAGGGGTCTTGAAGAAAACCTGTAGCGAAATAGAAAAGAAAGGGGGATGCGGTTAGAAAATTAAAGCAAAGGTTGATGTATGAAGTCGGGGATGGGATGGGATGGGATGGGATGGGATATGGGTGCGTTTGTATTGACCGGCAATCGTGGTCGTCGGACAAAAGAATTGGGAGGCAAACAATGGGTCCACGATTGACACAACGTCCATGATCTCAACTCGTGTACAAATCATATGGCAATCATCCGAAAACGTTACAGTACAAACAAAAGAGTGAAGAAGGTCGGACAATGCCCCGTTCACGATTGCCGGTCCATACATGGCCGAGTGCGTACATGTGTGGGTGGAGGTTGGGGTAGGGTATCTTTGATAGCATTTGTGACTCATGATGAACAGGGGTTTAAATCCAGCTGCTAAATGTGTATTGTGCTTTTGAGCAAGGCACTTGTAGTATACACCATTTTCAAAAAAAACACACACAAAAACAACAAGTTAATTATTATGAGATACCTTCGTAAGTTAATAACAGTCTCAAGCATCCTGTGAAATCCCAGCATCTGGTTTTCAATAAAAGTGGCATTTTGTGTCAATTTTCAAAGATTGCTGTCCGGCAATCATTTTAAATACCCGACTATTTTCAAACACTGACCCAATTTATTAAATTTAGTTAGTCCACATATTTGCAATTTGGTTACACAACCGTAAAATTTGACGTAAAATTTGACTTAAAATTTGACTTAAAATGTGACTGCGATTTTTCTGTTGATTTGAATTATGAATATAATAATTTGAATAGCAATTGGAATGATTTGTACAACTCTTGAGGTCTGGTTCCCAATCTATACCTCTTCTCCCTCCCTGGAGGCCATGCCCAGCACCAGGCTAAGATCCTCGCTCAGGTTCAGGGCAGACACTCCGGCAAACATCTTCTTGAAATGCTTCTGGAGTTTCTCTACGTTCTTGCTGTTGCCGATGATCTCCAAAAGGTCCTCGTCACCCACAAAGTAAAATCTGGAATTTGATAACATTACTCATTAGAATACACCACGGGATAACAAATTTATCTTCAAGATAACTAGATGCGCAGTAAAGACGGAACACAGACGTCGCTGTTTGCGAACACAGACGTCGCTGTTTGCGAAACCAGAATGTGCCACATGCGCACATCGATAACAGTTTGCAGAATGTGACGATCCACAAGAGCAGCTTTTAAATTTCTAATGGATTGTGGAGCATTGCGTTTTGCGCAATACACAGAGTTAAATCAGTGCAACACGTAGAGTTTAATGTAAGTCGTTCAATATATTGTATTATACAACGATCACACGACGCGAACCCGCACCGCCCAAAAACGTTCTATTACATGGTTCTATCAAACAGTGCGCGCATTGATAGAACCAAAAAAACTTCTCTAATTTCACGGTCACTTGGTGGCGCTATTATTTATTCAGGCATTGTATAAAACAAATAATGCATGTTTCACAGTCGTGCGATGGCAAAAATAATTTCATTCGGTGACAAATAGCACGTTCTATTCCACTCAGCTTCTCCTTCGTGGAATAGAACATGCCATCTGCCACCTCATGAAATTATTCTTACCATTGCACTCATAAACATTCATTATTTGTATAATATCACACTGTTTGCTGCAATGGATCGACCAATCAGGATCGAGGATTCAAGTTTGCTTGAAGATAATGCTTTTCATTCTATATTTTTTTTTTCGAAGATCAAATCTGCGATGGCCGTATAGCCAAATATCTTTCTCATGACTGTGTACCAAATTTTTAGCTTTTATCATCAAGTGAATAATTGTATCCTTATTGTGCACCAATCTGCTGAGTGAAGATGAATGGCAGCAAAGATGTCACCTTGCGAATGAAGCCCTCTCCCTCTCCAGGTATTCTCCAAGAGCCTTCTGAATCTTGCCCAGGAGGTCCGCTAGTCTCTCTAGGGAGCGCTGGACCCCGGGGATGTTGACCACATCTAGGACTAAGGGAGACTTAGCCACTTTCTTCATCAGGGCAAGGAACTCTGTGCTGATGCTGCAAACAAACAAGCAAAAGAAAAGGGTTGCCTTTTAGGTTAGAAAATGGCCGCTCTACGTTGAGAGAATAAACATTTCATCAAAATGCGATTTTCAATAAAATAAATTCATGAGTGACATCTTTAATACCTACAATTCAGGTTTTATTTACCAAAAAATGTTGATTTTGATGAATAAAAACATTGTTCTGTTGTTTTACAACAGAGCTAGCTATTTAAATGCCTGTTTTCTTGGTTGTGTAATTTGAACTCCAATATGCAAACACTCCACATCTCCAGAACGGGAGGGACTATAGAGCTCTATTATACACCAAATGAAAGCTTAGATTACAGGCTTTCCATGTATTTAACTCACTTTTTTTTGGTGGAGTCGGTCGCAATGTTTGAAATACAGAAAAGTGACGAGTTCAGGTGCAAAATGCCAGTCAAACGTATTTGATTATCAAATACTAGGCACTGAGAGGTTTCACTTGATATCGTTATAATCATTTTTTTTTTTTTATAGAAGTGGTGTTTAGCGGCTTTTCTGCCTGAACTCTTCAAGTAGTCCTGGATGTCTCACCTTGAGAATCGCTGTGTCTCTACCGGCAGGAGGTGCTTGATGTCGGCACTGCCTGAGAAGATGCCATCTAGGTAGACCCATCGTCGCTGGACATCAATCCAGACATCAAACAGGGCATTGATGCGGTTCAGCTTGTCTTCCCAGGCCAATGCATCCTCCTCAAACACCTGCAATCACACGAACAAAATACACCCAGAAAAGCCGTTACAGCAAGAATGACAAACAAATTTGATTGTTTAGAAAGACTCTTAAAACACATTTGTTTATTTGCTAATTAATTCTGGGTTTTTTCAGATTTGTTCTTTTTTGGCATTTGTTTTACTTTCAATAAGCCATTTGCGCGTGACCCCGAGTTAAATTTAAATAATATCTGGTACACTGACTTGTTCACACAGCTTGGCACAGTTTAACTTTAAATTCTCCAGACCAAAGACACTGTTGCTATATCAATTGATTCGGGGCAAGCTTTTGCATAGTTACGTAAGAGACGCTCAGCACCAATACATTGTTTACAATGGGTGAGAATGGCAAAAAGACACCAGACCATTCCAGAGCTGAGGGTTGCTAGCGTAAGGCTTGCACCCGAATCACGTGATATAGCAACAGCGTCTTTGGTCTGGAGAATTTAAAGTTAAACTGTGCCAAGCTGTGTGAGCAAGTCAGTGTACCAGATGTTATTCAAATTTAACTCGGGGTCATGCGCAAATGGCTTATTGTTCAGCACTGTGAAACATGTTTTGTGTAACAAGGAAAGTAGGATTTAAAGGTATATACACCATTTGCAAACATAAAAAAACTAAAGTACTGAATTATTATGAAAAACCTCACTTGACTGTGGGTGAATAACAGTCTCAAGCATCCTGTGAAATCAACAAACCTGCCGTCTGTGGTTTTCAATTTTCAACGATTGCCGGCTGGCAATCGTTGAAAATATCTGACTATTTTCAAAAATTCAGATGGAACTGGGCACAGGCCTATTTTTCATTTTTCAGATTTATTCTTATTTGTAATCTTTAATTATGTCTACTTGGTTTTTTTTGTTTTTTGTTTTTTTTAACAGTATGAAAGTCATGGTATGAGTTTTCAACAAGTGATCCTTGAATTACAAATTTCGCCTTTTTCTCGCAATCGATCCCTACATGACCTTTGATCTCAACAATCCAATGAACAACTCTAAAACGACCTCCCACTTGAAAAATTGACGTTTCGGCCAATAACTCGTTTTGGCAATGTGCGACTTTCCGCTCATTTCGTGGTGCTAGGTCACATATGATAAATATTCATTTTTCTTTGAAATGACAAGGGATCCCACCTTGTAGTATGGGGAGAGCTTCATGGCTGCCACGCTGTTGATGTGCTCCTTGACCTTTGTGAAGAGGTCATCCCAGCCACGGATGACCCGGCATTTGTTCTGGAAGTTGATCAGATCCAGCTCGTAGGTTTGCCAGACATCACGCACCTAAAACGACACGATATTTTATTTATTTTTTCCTTACTACAGATTTACAACAGCTCCCTTTAAAGCCTCTTAAAATCTACTAAAGCAATTAAGCAATTTAACTCCAATATTAAAATTAAACATCGCAAACTATACTTTTTAATTTGAATAATAACTATGGAATCGCTTGTTTTTACTCCCAAACTGTATGTACCTTTATGCCCAGGTGAATATTTTGAAGTAGGATCAGCATTTTTTTTAAAGCAAGACAAAAGAAGGATTTGGAGGACAAATCAGCATAAAGGTAGGATTTTGCAGGCTTTCAGGAGTAATTGTTGTTAATACTGGCCCATGTCTACAGCATTATAAGCCTCATTTAGCCTGTTTTGTTTTAACTCTTGGATGTTTAAGGTGCATTCGTTTAGCTCACTCGGGTGAGTTAGACACAGGTTACCCATGACAGCCATGCCAAACAAATGCTTAAAGATGATCATGTGATGCTGGTAGAAATTTCAAGAAAATTAAGTAGAAGCAAGGTAACAACAAATTTGGAAAATGTAGCAAAACTTAAAAGCCTGTTATTTGCTCAAAAATATAGCCTGTGTTGGAATATTCCAATGACTTGTAATTTTTTTTTTTTGAAGTTTAGGATTACTAACCTAAAAGAGACACAAAGCTACTTTCTCCCAGAGCAAAATGCTCCCAGCCACCCACCTACCTGTTTGAGGAATTCCTCCAGGGCCATTTCTCCCTGCGCCACGTTGATGATGTCGCGTACGATGCCTTCATTCTTCTGCAGGTCTACATCCCACACCAGGCCCAGGGTCAGCTCTGACAGCACCCAGCTGACCCGCAGTCGCTTCATCAGCTGCTTCCAGTGTCGCTCCTTCAAGGCTTCCGATTTGAGCTCCACCACCAGCATGTTCACCTGGTTTTATGGATTTAAAAGAAGTTTGCTACACTCACTCGGCTAGTACGACCAGTTATAACACACGGTTTAACACCGACATGGTTGGTACAGGAATATGTAACAGACTTAATAAGTCCTTATTTGCGATTGCGCCCCCACACCATCGCACGCCTAAAGCTTCCTGAGAAGTGCTAATAATCACACGCCTGAATCCCACTGTACCGCACACCTCGGCATACATTTACGGCATAACTATACTACATAATTTGAGAAAATGGCTTTACTGTAATCTAACCAAGATAAATATTATTACAAAAATGCAAGGGATTGTTTAGTCTCAGGTAATTGGACCACAGAATCACACGCCTTGAAAATTTACACGCCTAGAAAAATCCAGGTGTGCCTTTTTCAACACGCCTGTCATTTTCAAATCAGAAGGACTACTTAATGCCCCTATATTTACTGACCAGATTTGAAAGTTTGCATGGTAAAAAGGCAATAAAATAAGCTGTTTGCGGTAGCACCATGTGATAAATTATCTTTTCTGAGTTGGCACGTACCGTTACCACTGATATATATAAAGACTGGACGGCACACGCAAGAGGTAAAAGCAATCCTATTGACGCCTTTTTGGAAAGGGATTTTGTGACAGGCTCTTTCAGGGGTGTTCTAGAAAGGACACGCTGTCGTCAGACAGTTTTGTAACCAAAACCCTAATCCCAATACCCTAACCCTTGGCCCAACCCTAACCCTAACCAAATTATTTGTTATTCCTGCGCGCGGCACTTTTCAAAAATTGTGCGCATATTTGTCGTCACACATAGAAATACAATTGTTCAGGTCCCTAGAGTGCTGACTTGGCAGAAGTTTTCTGTATGAATAATGATTTACCTTGGCATATCCCTTGAGCACCCGCTGCACATGCTCATAGGAAGCGTACTGCCGCAGCCTGGCCGGCAATCCCTTTAGCTGGGTCATCAATGCATCCAGGCTCTGCCGCAGCTTACGAGGAGCTACAGACAGCCAGGGCTTCTCTTTGAGCTCGTCAATCTGCTCCCAGATGCGGGCCAGCTCACACCATACTCCCTTGAGGTCTTGGAGTTCCTCTAGAGCCACCTGCACCCGCTCCTCGCTGGGACTGGCCACGCCTTGAGGAGTCAATTGGTATCCAACATTCGAAACTTGACAATTTGAGTTTTTAGTCAATTTGATTTATACATCATTTAGCATCATATTTTCTCAAAAGTTAGTTAATGATGTTAACAACAATTTTTGAAAATGTGAAATACGTTCTTAACTTCTTTAAAGATTTTTTTGGAAAGAAAAAGCCTTATTTACATGTATACATGTACGCATTTGTATGTACACAAATGCACATTAGAGCTCTTACATAACACCAAATATCATTTCAATCTGTGCAGGTAAGGTCCAATAGCGTATAAAATCGACTCAGAATGACCCCTATGTAAACAAAGCCATTAGGTCTCAGGTCTATTACAAGCCCTTAAGATGAATCTCAAAAGCTTCCAAGTCACATAAACTGGCTGCCAAAATGTTGTGGTGCTGCTCTTAAGACAATTCCAACCATAAAATGATTTACATGTATTCCTTAAATTTCTTCAATGTTAAATTATTTCTTCCTGACTGCATCTTCGCTTCACACCACAGACGAATTTTGTTTTTCAATAAATATGCAATTGTTACACTGCAGCATTTTGTTTGATGTCATGTCAAAAAAGTAACTGCAAAGATATTGGTTATTTAACATCGACTCAAAGACTCATACGTATGAAACGCTGATTGGTTTTGAATTGTTCAAACCAAGTTTCTTGTTTCTTGAATTATTAATTTCACCCATGGTGTGTTGCAACTTTGTACTATCCCCTGAAATTGACCACTGGCTTGAATTTAATTTGTTTTTTTTCCCAATTTTTTTTTCTTACCAATTTCTTGGAGTTCCAGGGCTTCCTTGGCCTTGGTGATGTTGTCCCGATCCTCCTTCAACCGAGCAAACTTGCCCTCAAAGATGGTCAGGGTGTTAGTGGCAAGGTCCGGCCTCAGCTCCCCGTCGATGGGCTTACTCTTCTCCCACTCTGTCAGGAGCTCCGTGGTGCGAGCCTCCACGGTCCGGTCCTCTGACACGATCTTCATCTGCAGGCTGGCAACCTTTTATGTAGGGACACAGACGGATAGTTAAAAAAATCCGATTTAGACATATTGACAGGATTGTCACGATCATCTAAAATAAAAAAACAAACTAAAGAAATGACGACGAAAAGGTTTACAAACGGGTCATGATGCATTTTTGGAAATGACTTTTTTTTTTAATGACATTATGCCAGAAGGAATAATTTGAAAGGGACTTTGTAGTCGTTAATATGTTTTAAAACAAACTAGCTTTTTTACAGTATTTTGGTTGGTTAAAGGGAAATTTCAGGCTCAATAATATTTTACCTAGTCTAGAAGAATATATGGTAACAAACTGACTCCGCAGAGAATATGTTTTGATTTGTTATCGAGAACAACTCACGCGCCTATTATATTCACGATTTCTTGCCATTCAGGAGTACAAGGGCGCGTCCATATTGTTCAAATTTCCCGCCTCATTCGGGACATTATGACGTAGTGTCTGCACCTCAATGCACATCGCTTTATTGTGGGTTGTTCGCACTGGTATCCCACCTTGACGCGGCCAACTACATTATGCAGACGTATGTTGTACGGCGCCCGACTATTGCGAGTACATGTATTGCATTTCTGTGCAGAATATCGACTTGACCCCCCGACAAACTATCGTTTATTTTTGTATTTTCAGAGAAGAATAGAAAATCTTTGAGCTAGTAATTATGGCATCAGGTCCTTCTCCGTATGATTTTGAGCCCACTTTCACATGTACGGTACACATTAAGTATACACTATGCCGTACACAAAAAGGATTACTTGCATTTCTTGCGCGTGCAGGGCCGCTATCGATCGGGCTTCGCGTACTGATGGTGCAGAAACCACGTCACAATATCTCGGATGTACCGATAAACCAGAACAAAATGGCGGCTCGCACGACGGTAAGCGCAGTGCGAGAAAATCCCTGTTTTATATGATTACCGAAACCGAAAAAACTGAAATAAAAATCAAGTCACAATGGCAATTGACACTCTTTAACATTATGCAATTATAAACTATTATAAACCTTTAATGTTTGGATAGTAGCAATAGTAGTTCCTCTTTGAGGAAAAACGCTTTGCATCTTGAATTACAAAATCACAGATCTCAGATGTAACAGGCCAAGGAAAAAATTGAGGCCAATTTTCTGGAATGACCCACATACTTCTTTAACCATAACCGTCAGAAATGTTGTCCTGGATATGAATTGAGATGGACCCAATATCTCCTGAGGCTGCAGTCCAGAAAAAAAGAAAAAAAAAATCAAGTTAATACCTGCTGCTGGATAGCGGTGTCTTTACGCTTCATGATCTCATTGTAGGCGCCCCACTCCCCCTCAATGTTGTCCACATACAGCCAGCTGGAAGGAAACTGGTAACGCTGACGTTCCAACAGCTTCTGTCCTCCACGGTACATCTAAGAGAACAAGGCAAACGGGTGTAAAACAGAGGTAATGATTACTCTCAAATTACCCCATTCAACAATTAGATCCAGCAGAGGTAATGATTACTCTCAAAATACCCCATTCAACAATTAGGACCAACAGAGGTAATGATTAGCGCTTGACGATACAGCGATTTTATCGTGACGATACGATATTCGCCAAAAAATCACATACGTTTTAATACATTTCAAAAAATCGGCATATTGCCGATTTAGAAATCGGCAATTCTGTTGTGACTCGCATTTTCTTTTAACAAAATCGGCGATACTTGTGTTTTAAACTTTTATCCACGTATAGGTCTGAAAGCAGGAAACCGGCAGTCATTGTGCCCAATGCGCCTTTGGCCTTGATGAATGATAAACCTAGCCGGGCATGCGTGGTGTGGCATGGCATTTACCAACACAATGCGTGCATGGTCCTGAGCTGACTGTGCGTGGCCTGATGACCCGGTTACCGGTGTGGTGTGCAATTTGTACTCAATAAACAAACTTGTGTAAGCGTATCGCGCATGTCTCAGTACTATCGCAAACACGTGCGAGAATGAGTGCCACAATGTGCCGAATTTAATGGAAGACCAGAATTTGCACAACACCGGCCCCTGCAGTAACATAAATTGTGTCTGGATATGTGGGTAGTTTGCTTTTCATTACCGGTTCGCGCACGAAAGAAATAAAACATTTTAAAAGAAAACGTGTTTGATAGACGATCATGCGGTATTTACAGAAAGCGGTATCGCGGGGGGACAAAAATCGACTACAATTTTTGTTTATATCGCCAGCTCTAGTAATGATTAGGCTTGGACGGTATTTCGGTATTACCGGATAGTCACGGTTTTTTTTTATTACCAACTAGTCGGTACTAATGATCTACAAAAACCGAAATACCGGTGATCTCGGTATGGAATTGCAATACCGCGATATTGTTCAGAACCTCGCAAAAGTCTTTCAAACAGAAAGAGAAACACCCGATCCACATGTTTCATTCCATTCAGTGTCATGTCTGCATTCAATCAAGTGGAAAGATAAGACGTTATTGTCAATCTCCACTTGATAACCCGATACTTCAGCAGCAGCCGTCCTTCCAGAAAGGCCTTTGAAGTTTGCTTATTACGCCGCCGTGTTTGCGGTTTTCTTTGTGTGTAGTGTCTGGACGAAAGTTCAAACAACTTTTTAAATGCGGCCCAAAAGCTGCTCCCAGTCCCACACCCACTTTACTTTCTCGAATCAAACATGGCAGACCTCGCAGACGTCGCAGAAATACGCCTAGTGGCAAAGAAAAAAACCAAATCAGTTCTGTGGAATTACTTCGGTTTCGAGCCAAACGAAGCTGGAGCGCCAAAGAACGAAACTGAAGCGATATGCCGCCTCTGCCGCAAAAAAGTCGCCGCTAAGCAGGGAAACACTTCGAACCTACTCGCCCATGTCCGTGCAAACCATCCTGCAACGCATGCCAGAATCACTACTGGGAAACAGCGTGCTACTGATGCTGCATCACGGCCCTCGGCAGGCTTGGGCGTGGACCCGGGAGCATCAACTTCAACGGAGTTGACGGCATCAACCAGCGTCAAGCAAAGCACGATTAAAGACGCATTTTCCCGGGCCACTAAGTATTCTCGACAGAGTTCGCGATGGAAGGAACTGACAGACTCTGTTACACATTTTCTTGCCAAGGAAATGCTTCCATTTTACACTGTCGAGAAACGCGGCTTCAAAGCCATGTTGTCGAAGTTCGATCGGCAGTACGAGTTACCAGGACGGCGACATTTCAGCAAAGTCGCCGTTCCGCAGCTGTACACGCAAGTTAGGTCACGGGTGGAGGAGGAGATACGCGAGGCAGATTTTTTTTCCGCCACAACAGATATGTGGTCTAGTTCCAATATGGAGCCATACATGAGCTTCACAATTCATTACATTTCGCCGGACTGGACGCTCCAGTCCAGATGTCTGGATACCTCCTTCCTGCCAGAAAGCCATACTGCGGAGAATCTCGCCAACGCTCTCCGTTCCACCTTAACACATTGGAAATTGCCTGTAAGCAAATTATCTTGCATGACAACAGACAATGGAGCCAACATTGTTGCTGCTGTCCTACAGTTACAGTGGCCTTGGCTGAATTGTTTCGGCCACAACCTCAACTTGGGAGTGACCAGAGCCATCACAGATGAGCGCCAGCGAACAAGTCGCGCTCTCGGGCTGTGTCGCACAATCGTCGGAAGTTTTTCTCACAGCTGGTCTCTGAAGAAAGAACTCGCCAAAGCCCAAGGCACCCTGAATCTGCCACAACACTCACTCGTCACGGTAGGTACACATTACTGTTGTTGACCTCTTTTTTTGTGGATTTAAAAAGTAACTAATAATAGACTTAATATATTAAACAACCATTTCGGTAATCGGTAAATCTCGTAAATGTAATATAAAAACATTTTTTATTTTGTCTTTTCCTAAGTTTCGTGACACATGTGTAATTCGTTATTTTCTTTAAATCTCTAATCCTTCAGGACTGTGCCACTCGATGGGGTTCCAAGCAGAAAATGATCGAGCGAATCCTTGAGCAAGCGCCGGCCATACGCAGATTGTTCGCCGAGGACCGTGCACATTCCCATCTACTGCCGACGTGGCAGGATATCAGCGTTCTGGAGGCAGTAAACAAGGCCCTGAAACCTGTGGCTGCCTTCACCGACATTATGTCCGGTGAGGAGTACGTCACTGTTTCATCACTGGTCCCTATGCTTCATCACCTTCAGACCAATGTACTACAGGACGACGAGGCTGATGCCGGGCTAACCACAGACATTAAGAGATCCATCATGACAAAGATGGACTCTCTCTACGACTGCGAAGACACACAGGATTTGCTTCACGTGGCCACCCTTCTTGATCCGCGCTACCGTGCCGACAACTTCAAAGAGGAGCGCCTCCAACATACAAGGGACACGGTCGTAGATGAGATTACTTCTATGGCAAGAGAGCAAGCCGCACCAGCACCTGACGTCATGGAGCAACAACAGGAAGATCAACCAGTAACCGCCCGTAATCCACCACCACAGAAGCGGAAACTAACCCTTGGCAATATACTGGGGAAGAAAAGACGCTCAGAGGACCCGACCATGCCCATAGACCAGCGGGCAATAGTAGAATTTGAGCGGTACCTGTCCATGGTTTTGGATGATGTAGATGGAGAAACGGATCCCCTTATGTGGTGGCGCGACCATCAACGGTCATTTCCACTTCTGGCCAAGCTAAGCAGGAAATACTTATGCATTTGCGCTACTAGCTCCCCCTCCGAACGACTATTTAGTACCGCGGGACATATTGTCTCACCACAACGATCTCTGCTGAAACCGGACAAAGTCAACATGCTGGTGTTTTTGGCAAAGAACTTGTAAACGTTAACGACGGTGGCGATAACTTCAATGAACACTAAAACTAAATACGGCCTCTATATGATGATTTTTTTCCTCATTTTGTTTAAACATTATGTATTTATTATTTATACACTCGTTTTTATTATTTTATTTATTTATTTATTTTACATGTATTACTTATTTTGTTTTGGTTATTTTTGTTTATTTGGACGTCTTTAAACCCAAGTACATTTCAAGCCAAAGTGGCACTCCTAGCATCCAGAGATTGAAAAGAATACATTTTACTCTTAAAGGTAGTATACACCATTGGTAATTGCTTTAATTATCATGAATGGGTAGATTTGGGGGGTTGTATTTCATGGTAAATATCGTTTAACTGACTTTTCCGAAGTTTTACAATCATGGATGCCGAGAAAAGCACGAAAAACAGCGTTTGTTTTCAACCGGGGTCGAGCAGTTATTCTTATGTTGTCTTTGTTTTTTCGCTCTCGCCGTCCGGCGAGAGCGAATTTTTTTTTATAAAATTCAATTGTTTTGAATAATTACAGGATATCTAGCGCAATCCTTTTGCTGAATGCCTAGAATCATTGTTTACTTTCAATTGAGTAAGGTATTTCTTAATAATTCAGTAGTAAATATTTTCGATATCTGCAAATGGTGTATACTACCTTTAACTGGTAGCACATTATTCTTTCGCAGACAACCAACTTGTTATTAAAAGCACTGTTTCTGTTGTTGACTGCGGAGACAGAGAGGTTAACCAGAAACTTGTGATTTTCGTTTTTCGAACATTATTTAAACAGTAAACATGTTTCATGATCATTTATTTTATTTCATATTTACTCGAAATAAAGATTTGGGAAGTGACATCTGTATGTTCAACCGAGTTTTAGGCTATTGAGTTAATATATGGAACTGCTTCGTGGTTAATATCACTACTAAAAATCACTTTTTATAATTGCACGTCATCTATTGCTTGTTCCCAACTTCTCAGGCGAAACGAAAACAAATAGCGTATTGGGTCACTACACGTGTTTGTACAATGTACAGTCGTACGCGTGTACATAGTATGTCGGTACAATAAGAGCGCATACTCCACGCACAGCATGCACAAGGTAATACACGTGCTTTTCTCCCACGCACGACTTGCACGCCGCGAGCTAATGTCATTTTAAACAAATCTGATTGGCCGTCTAAAACAACGACCAGAACATTTTTCATTCACAAATAAGGTTTCGTCACACCGATTACTCCAGTACGGCCTCCTATTGGCGCCTGCTCTGATTGTATCGTCGTACGCCCGCCCTGCAAACAGGGCGATATTATAATACATGTACCAGTACATGTACATCGCCGCTGCATATGCTGCGAACGCACACGCAGTAGGAATCGCTGGTGGCCGGCATGAATCGCATGATGAGCCAATTGAATCACTGCCATTGATGCAGGATACCAACTGATAGCTAGCATGATCGTGGGAAGCAAGTTCGCAGTGTGCCGGTGCAGTGCATGGGCATTACGACTGGGCATCGGTCGCTAACAATCGGCATTTCTTTGATAGACATATCAATGACTTTACAAACTCAAACAATGATTCCACAAAAAGTAAGCTTTTAATTTTCAATAATCCATCACAGTGATACATTTTTACAAATATAAAGACTGATAATGAATCTTAGGTGTTGAAGAATTTGCCATGAAGATGCAATTACGTGGTTTGCCGGTTCGACGTAGCATGCAGTGATCGCTGTAATTTGTTTGGGTTGATAATAATGACGTAATACCCACTTAACATAACACCTCGGTATTACCGAATACCGCGGTTTTTTTTGTCACGGTATCCCGGTATAGTAAAAGGCAATACCGTCCAAGCCTAGACAAAACTTGGGGGGTTAATAACTTATGGGTCAAGGATGATTCCATACAATTTTCAGATTGATTTGGATCCCGATCAGAAATTTGGATCACTTTGACAATATGTGTGTGCATCACTGTATGTATGTACTCACCTCAACCTGTTTCTCCCAGGCCCGGTACTTTCTCTTGAGGTTCTGTACGTAGGTGATGAAGCTGACAGCATCAGAGGTACTGGCGGTGTCCACCGAGTGTTGCTCCAACTCTGTGCGAGACTACAGGTATCAGAAATAACACACGGCCTTGAGTATTAAACTGAATCTACCTTAGATTCAAACCTACAGTATCTCATTGTGAAGAAAACTTAATAAACAAAAGCTACTGGGCCATTTCATCAATCTGGGGCCCACAAGTGTGATATTTCTTGTTTCCCTGTTTCAATAAAAACTAATAATTTGTTTTTGTTTTTGGCAGTTACTTTGCTTCACATAATCACTCTTGGAGATTAAAGACATTCATTGAAGACATTCAAGAACAGAGTCTAAAAATTGACCCCTGGTGGCACGCTGCCCGACCCCTCGAATAGACAAATTTGCGGGTAAAAGTCAGAGTTTTTTTAATTATTTTGGGTACATTGATTTCTTAAGAAAATCACTCCCAGAAAAAGCCTTTATAAAATTGTGGCTACCGGTAGCGTCTCAATTTGTAGAAGAGAAATCGCACGACGTGAAAGAGAAATATCGTGCCAAAACTTGACCTCCACTTTCAAAAATCTAAAATACATGGGGACTCGTGGAATCATAACACTCGTACAAAGATGAAAATTCATTAAATCATTATGTGGCGGTCATTAGGTAAAAACTTAAACTTAAATAGGAGACTAAAATGTCTTTTGGGACACACATTTTTCTAAATTAAACTTGAAGGACTATTTTATATGTACAAACAAATCCAAACTGACCGTTGATAGGAATTGTTGAAAGAGTGATCTAAACAAGCCTGTACAACAATCTAGAATCCATCGCATGTAGGAAGGTAAATCTTATTGGTTTTTTTCATTTTGTTCCTTTACAAGTAAGCGATGTAAAAACAAAACAAACGTGATAGAAAAGAAGATCTAGGAAGAAAAATTTGGATGCGATTGCCACATCAAGTAAAATTCATTTTAACCCTTTTTCAACAGATTTTTCATTTTTTTGTTCTTGTGGAATGCCAAGATAAAACTAAAACCTGAATGTTTCTCGGGGGAGAGTACGCTTAGAAATCATTCAGCCAAACATTTCAGCAAGAGAAAGGGCAACCCAATGTAAAATGCCTATAGAAGGGTCACGGAGGGGTCCGTATTAAAGCAAAGACAACATGGCGTGCATGCTCTATTACCAAAAATCTTACAGGGACACACATAAAATTGGACCCCAAACTTATTAACTGTCTTCTTTGTTTTCTGTCCCATGTCTGTTCGTTCGTTCGTTCATTCCTATCGTCTGTGTTATATAGCCTGTCCATTGATTGTCTGTGTCAAGCCATGTTCTCTACAAGCCTCGGTTTATTTGAACAGCCCCAAACTTTTCACCCCCTTTAATAATCTCTAGTTTACAATTCCAGATTATGTACTTTATATCTTATATCATGTCAATTTATGTCATTTACTACTAAACTGTTGTCATTACAGAACCCCATTTCTACAATAACTTGGCATATTTTGTAGTATTTTTTTCCCAACCTTTGCCAAGGAGCTGTGGAAATCCGTCATCTCGGAGCCCAGGTTGTTGCCAAACTTGCTCAGGATCTCCTTGTGCCAGGCGTCGTACTTCATGTTCACCTTGGACTGCACTTTGCCGTAATCCACCACCATGGGGCCGAATTCCTTGCGCGTCTCGGCATTGTCGAACGTGGTGCGAGATTGTCTGCAATGACAGGCAACAACAAGAAGTTTCGTCAATCATTACCACAAGTTCGTCACAAATTAATCACAAGTAACTTGATTTCATTTCAATAATTGTTTTTTTTAATTTCAAGAACATTTTTTTCTATCAATAGCTACATGTAGGTACGATAGCACGATGTGATTCAGAGATATGGTCATCCAAAGTCAAAATATGAAGGGGTGGTAAATTTTGAGTCCTGCTCTACATAGTCAAATTTTTTGGTTGAGAAATCGTTATATTTTGTTGTTTATACAATAGTTTGTATGTGTGAAAAATTTCATGAAGAAATAATGATTAGAACTTAGCCGTTGCTATGCTCAACCGAAACCTTACTTGCCCTGTTTTGTAATCTTTTGCATGTTTTGTTTAAGATGTTTAGAGTAAAAAATTTCACAAACACGTATTGTGAAACCCATTACTTTCTAGAGCGCTGTAAAATGTATTTATCTCAAAACCCCCAAGTGTTATGTACAGTGTAACATTGGAAAGCTTTCTTTCACAAGAATTTGAAAATACCAATATTTCAATTTTCAATATTTCCGACTTTACTCTAATTTTGTGGTGACAGGTCACAAATATTATAAGCAAAATGGAAAGTGGCGATCGTTTTTAAGGGGAAAATGTGATAATTGAAATCGAACATTAAAATATACGCAATATACGTCGCTGTTGCTGTTTCTAATCAGAATACGGAGAACAAGTTTCCAATTCAGGGCCTCCTATTGGAAACGATGTTAAAAATAAAGTAAGCCCCTGAGACAAGGTTGCAACTGTAGTACTTTGTGCACACATTGCTGCATATTGACAAACAAGGCAGCCGAAGGGTCTTCAAGTCTGCAGTAACTAAAAGCCATTTGTACATCTGTTACCTGATTTCAACAAGCAGTTGCATCCAGAGTGTCAAGTCTTCCCCGATGCGGGTGTAGACATTATGAGGCTGCATGTCCCACAGGGATTGGTACTGAAGCCATTCCTATAAAAAGTGAAAAATACAGGAGTCAACTTTAGTTACATTCACCTTGAACCAATTTCATGGGTGCTAAGCAAAAACAATTTGCTTAGCACAAAAACAGTCTTACTCTGTAAAAGCAGGTTACCAGCCCAAAACTACATAAGCTTTTCATGCTTTATGAACAATTTGCTAAATACTAGTCATATACATCACCTGGAAATTTGATTTGTAACCTTTTTTTTGCCGAAGATTTGTTTTCATGCTAAGCACATTTTTGTGCTTAGCAGCTCCATGAAATTGGAACCTAATGCTTTAAAAAAGTGAGTTTTACAGATATTAAAAATTTGTACTACCAAAATATTAGGAAATATCTTACTTAATTGATTCTAGGCATCCAGCAAAATGATTGCTCTAGATATCCTGTAATTGTTTTTTCTCAGAATCCACGATTGTAAAACTTCAGACAGGTCAGTTAAACGATATAGTTACTATCAAATGCAACCCCTTAAAATCCGCTCATTCCTGATAATGCAAACAATTTCCAACGGTGTATCCTACCTTTAAAAGACGGTTCAAAACAAACTTCAGTGTGAATTTGCAAGGCAAGACACACTTTGTAAATTCGCGCAAGTTCAACACCTTTCTACTCCGGTGTAATTTTTTTTTATTCATACTTGCTTGAAGCATTTAGTCTTCTTGATCAAGTATTGAGGTGTCGACTGACCTTGACGTACTCCTGGACTTGCTTGAGGATCTTCTCAATAGCCTTGTAGGGTTCTTCCAAGACCTCCTTGCCATCGGGGAGTTTGCTGAGGAGGGTTCGATAGACGGCCGTCTTGTTGGACTCGTGTTGTTCAATGCCCACCTGATTGTAGATTATTCAGTTTCTTTAACTATTACATTTTTCAATTCATTAAAACCACTTTGAAGGCCGCCTTCATTAATTTCTATTTCTTTCTTTACCCAGAGTATGCGTAAACAGTGAAAGAAATATTTGCCTTTTGGGTTGGTTTTTTTTTGTTTTGTTTTTTGAAGCAACAAAAATGCTCAAAATCATACGGCAGGTTCCAAAATAACTTATATGTTGAAATAAGATAAGTTGTTTGTGGTAGCAACATGTTGTAAAACTCTTTTGTGAGTTTGTGTGGTTCTGAAAAGAACTGGAGGAAACTCAATGTTTCAAACAGTATTCTCTGCCCGTCTATCTTTTCCATATGGTGCTTGAATTTGCAATGGGTATGGTTTCTAGTAAATTACACTAGGGAGTTAGGGTTAAAAGGGTAATATACATTTAGCAGCTATCCAACAAGTAACCAACAAAACTACTGTTCAAAAGCTGTACTTGTAAAGATAATAATGATTCCTGTTAAACTATTCCACCTGGCATGCTGCCATTTTAAAGAAAATAACAAAAGAATGCCATTTCAAAATATGTGTCTCAGAAACCCACTTTTGGTAATTTTCGCAAATAGTCTGTGCAAGTGTTCGAACGACATGCAGCACAAGCGTTGGTGCTACTATTAGTCTGTTCAATGCGTGAAACGCGAGTAGCTGCAATCCGCTGGCTGAGAATGCGCCCTTAATGCAGATTGTGGCTGCGATCAAATTGTGACTCTATAAATTTGAATTGAAAAACCTTTTAATATTGCTTTCTCGGAATATGCATCATTCAAAAAGCTAAAACTGTATACGGTTAGTTGTCAAGCACCTTCATATTTTAAGCACATTTGCTGCTTCCAGCGATAAAAATGCTCAACCGACAAATGGTATATTATCTCTTTGAGCCATCAATGATAAACTTGGACCCCTTACCTGGTAGCGAGAGCTCTCCAGTCTCTTTAGGCCCGTGATGACACGTTGCCAGGCAAAGAGTTGTTGCATCAGCTGGAAGCGAGCCTCCTCAATGGGAGGAGACAGGTACATGACCTGGTTGGTGATGCGGATCTCATGGATCATGCCCTTCAAAACAAACCAACAAATAAACGCATCTATAATAATGAGCTGGAAGCGAGCCTCCTCAATGGGAAGAGACAGGTACATGTACATGACCTGGTTGGTGATGGGGATCTCATGGATCATGCCCTGCAAAACAAACCAACAAATAAACGCTTCTATAATAATGAGCTGGAAGCGAGCCTCCTCGATGGGAGGAGACAGGTACATGACCTGGTTGGTGATGCGGATCTCATGGATCATGCCCTGCAAAACAAACCAACAAATAAACGCCTCTATAATATAAACGCCTCCAAATATGCACATGTGCGCCACTTGGTTTAGCGATAGTCAGAATACTTTTGGTCTGGGACCTAGCACACATTTTTGTTTATTCCGCCACAGTTTTACGTACGGTTGAACTAAACAAAAATGCTGACATATAAATCGTTTTTACCTTAAACTATGCTATTTGCAATAACTAGATAACGCTTGGTCTCGGGTTTTTTAAGTCTTGATGCACATGGCAGTGCACTTCAATTTTTAAACATAAACAGGAAAATTGTTTTTAAAATGGGATTGATATGATGATTTTTTCTGCGAGCCGCGATTTATTTTGTTCCTTTGAAAATTAGCTTAGCTTTAATTCTTAGCTTATGATTGTTAAATTCATATGTTACGTTCTTATATTTTTTCATGCGTTTTGTCCGTCTGTAACTTTTCGGCTATCAACACCAGAATTTTCTAGGTCCCAGACTAAAAGTATTCTGACTATCACCAACTATCGCTGAACTAAGTGGCACACGGGTGCATTTACGTGATCGTACGTGTGCAGTAGTCATGCATGGTGCATGTGCTGTGTTGGTCAATGTGAAGTATGACCTAAAAAACATTGCACTTGTTCTGTACCATGTACCATGTACTTTTGGTCTGTTGAAAATGTTGCCGTCGGTTCAACTGAGCAGAGCCAATCCAGTTAAAACTAACCATTTCATTTGGGAAAAAAAAGTTGGGCTGTTCGCACTGGACTTAACACAGGGGAGAAAACACCCTTCATCTGTGTGAGTTTGATACACAAAACGTTACTATGTGAACACGTTTTTTTGGCAACAAATTAGTTGGAAGCAACTGGATGCACTTACCGTGATCTTGGGTTCCCCTCCAGGCTTGTGTTTGTTAGAGACATCAGTGTCCATACTGTCTTCCATACCCATGTCCTTACCCAGGAGGCACTGGGTCCAAGCTTGCAGACCGGCCTGCAGACGTCGAGCCAGTCGCTTCTCAACCTACAATATTAAAGAGATGCCATTCTGTTAGATTACTGCTCAAAAACACTTTTTGAGGCTCAGATTTTAAAAACTGGTCTAATATCAGTTTTTGATTGATTTACAAAGTCCTAAAGCGAATTTGCTATAAAATGTCATGAAGTTTGTTTAGCATTACTGACTTTAACCCAACAAGTAAAATCCAGATTGAAAGTCTGTTAAAATTTTTTTTTTTTAACCAGAAAAATATATTTTTGTTCTAGTTGTTGGCTTCACGTGTCAACAGCTGTTGGGTTTTGTTTAATATGGCAGGGTCCTAAGCCCCCCAAAAAAGTGTGTTTACAGCTACCCGACTGACCTGGATTGTTATTGTCATTTTGGTAGTTTGATAATTTTAAATAAACACTGGTTTAAAACATTTGCCACGGTGTTCCATGATTGAAACTAGACAATAAAAAAGGAAAAGAATTAAATGTTGAATAACATTATTTCCCTACCTACCTCCCTACGTACCAACCTACCTACCTACCATCAAATAGTCTGTGTAAAAGCTATACTGAGTAACACGGACTTCAAACACCGACTACAAACATCAGGCCCAATGAATTATTAAAGTTTTTCAATTACTGAAATCAGTTCAATCATCTCTAAAAACATAGAATGTAGGCACAGTTGTAATCGAGCCGATTTAATTGTCAAGCCCGGGGTCGAGCCCGGGGTCGAGCCCGAGTTCGACCCATACCCCAGGGGAATCCCAGGTCCAATCACAAGTCCAAATTTACTTGTGATTGACTTCTCTGAAGTTATAACTTCCAATATTAACCCTAACTCCCTAGGGTGTGTGCAGAATCATATTGAAATTTGAGAATTCAGGACTGTTAGGGTTATAAAAACCCTAACCTTCCTCAATCCTACAGAATCCTCATTGCTGAATGTCATCGGAACTGCCTCGACCAATAGCATTGATTGAATGGGGATTTTAGAGGAATGAGGCAGTGGTCACCCCTCCACTGAACAAATTCAAGAAATAACGTATGATTTTGGAGGATTGAAGATGAATCCAATTTTTACATGGTGGCAATAAGCCATTTGCGCGTGACCCCGAGTTAAATTTAAATATTATATGGTACACTGACTTGTTCACACAGCCTGGCACAGTTTAACTTTAAATTCTCCAGACCAAAGACACTGTTGCTATATCACGTGATTCGAGGCAAGCTTTTGCATAGTTACGTAAGAGACGCTCAGCACCAATACATTGTTTACAATGGGTGAGAATGGCAAAAAGACACCAGACCATTCCAGAGCTGGGGGTTGCTAGCGTAAGGCTTGCCCCGAATCACGTGATATAGCAACAGCGTCTTTGGTCTGGAGAATTTAAAGTTAAACTGTGCCAAGCTGTGTGAGCAAGTCAGTGTACCAGATGTTATTCAAATTTAACTTGGGGTCACGCGCAAATGGCTTATTGGAGAAGTTTGCAGGATCAAGGATGGTTCCTAGCAAGGGTGTTAGGGTTTAAGTCAAGACTGTCTTCGCTGTATTCGCTGTACATACCTCTGTGTCTAGTTTGGCCACCCACTGCGGCAAGTTGGAGTAGGAGTGCAGGTTCAGATCGTCCACTTCCTTCTGTATGTGGCTCAGGATCTCAGAGAAGACATTGGAGTTGTAGTCACAGTGGTCCAGGGATCGGACCTCGCTGTCAATCTTCTCTACAACGAGCAGGAGGTCATCGACCTGAAACCAGGAAATGACAATAGATGTAAACACAAGCAGTGGATTTTGGATATGTAGAGTTTACGAAACCGTGAAATAGATATCAGCTTTGGCTTTAACTCTAGCTTCAAAATTCCTGTCAAAACCAAAACATTTGTCAAAATAGGAAATGTGCAAATTTTAGAGGATTTTACAACCCTGAAACAGTTAATGGACATAGATTGAGTAACAATCAAGCCTTCGATTAAGCGGGCGCAAGGCGCAAATTTGCGCTCATAAAACCACCAATTGCGCCCATAATCATCTAAAACTAGACGGCAAGGCGCAAGTGTTTTCCGTAAAATTGCGCCCATAAATTATTAGGACAGGAAGTCAGGCCTTGCGCTAACCTTTTTTCCTGGATAGCCCACCGGGCTAGCAAACTGCAGATTTTACTAGCCCGTTTACATTTTCGCTAGCCCGTATGTACAATCAATGCACAAAACTATTCGTTCGGCGCGGGCACGTGCACGTACCGTACCGGTGCGGTACGTACAATAATGTACACGTATGTACATCCGTAGTAATGTACACAGAGGGCGCTGTTCTGAACAGACTCTTTATCAGGCGCTACTACTAGTGACACGGCAGCACGCTCATGTACTATACAGCTACGCAGTGGGCCGTTATGGTAAGAAAGGTTGAACGATGTGAAAGAGAATAGTGCACATATATGTGCGGTACCCTGCGCCGTAGTTTATACTATACTATCTCACTGAAGCCCACCAGTCTACTCTATTCGTGAGATCGCAATGCACTGCATGCACGCGTGGATCGAGCGCTCCCAGGCCCGGCTACAGGCAATGGGAAAACTGTCAAACTCGATGATAGCGTGGGAGTTTAAAAATAATTGCCCCTGGTTCTTCAGAAATTGCCCCTTGCTCTGGTAAATCCCCGTGAGCAAGGGGCAACTTTTAAAAATAAATTGCCCCTTGCTCCTGGCTGCTTAATCTAAGGCTTGGTAACAATCCCATAAGTGAGAAGCATTTAATATTCCCCTAATGCCGAATATACATATGAAGATGCCATTTAACCCTCAAGACAAAGTGCAAGTTTGGACTCGAACTATAGTTCGACCATTAGTCAGTCGCTGCTTACCAACACGCATGTGCAAATGCATGTGCAACGGCTTTAGCTGAACTATTGTTGAAAAAATGGCAACCGGTTTGTTAACATTTGCTCATATAGGTAGGATAAATCATAACGTTAGTCATGTTGGTCCAAAAACAAGAAAAAATACAATTAGACCGACCAGATTTTCACTTTAACGTTCCTGCCTTTCCCGTCGGCCGACTACTGCCATCTCTTTTTCTACGTCACTGGTTCACTCCATGTTTTCTTATGGAAAGAGGCTATTGATAACCAGCGCGCAACCGTGACCCTGGGTGTGGTTCCAATTAGTCCACTAGAGTAGACAATCCATCCTGCGTTCGAGTGACGTTAGTCAAACTATGGTTAACTATGGTTCGCGCTCGAACTTGTTCCTAAGCATTTATTTGTCGCACAGTACACTGTACTACAAAATACTACACAATTCTCATAGGTCAGTGTAGTAAGAGAACTGCATACTATCGTTTACTCAAGTAGTATTGTGTAGTATTAGGTGACGTTAGGGTTGAAAAATAAAAACCTTTTATGCAGCAAATGCTAAATATATATACAAAATAGCCATTCCAAGTGATGGCTTATTAAGCTGGATATCTTGGCATTTCTATTCTCCCTATATGGGAGGCCAGTTCATCACAGGTTAATTTCAAGCTAATGTCGGTGTCTTCCTACTACTGTGGTTGGTACCAGGCAAGGGGAGTGGATTGTCCAAGGACACAAAATACTACCTTCAACCACCCAACCCTCTTATTTATACCCAGCAAGATATGGGACCGAGCGACTCCCCCTTAGTCCCCCATACCTATACACTCCCTAGGCTATTGTTACCTAATAAATCCATCCCCCCCCCCCTAAAAACCTCAAAAGAAACCACAACATTGAGCAAGCAGAATTACCACCACAAAGGAGGGAGGGTTCTCTCCGTCCCATATATTGCTTCATATGCTCTTATAGCTAGTCAAAATATAACCCTGAATTTTTTTTTCAAGCAACGACAGAATCAAACAGTTTCATCTAAAATTTTGAAAATGTTGTTTTTCCTTCTTTTTTTCTGAGAAATAAAAAAAGATGGGAATGTTTTGCCTTTTCTTGGAAGTTGAAGACTGCTTCAGCCAACTTCTGCACGTAAGGGTCCAGCTTGTATGATTCCCAGACGAGCCCAACACCCTGCAAAGAGAGAGTCAAGATTGTGGTTAATACTAAGCAAACACACAAGAAGCACCCTAGAAGGACTGTGTGTAAAAAAGCATATGTAACAGAGCAGTTGTAATAATCTGGGGACAAATCATGGCACTACTAAACAGTTAGCAGAAAAGTTGTGCTAACCGTAGCAGAAAAATCTGCGGCACAATTGCAGAATACCCCGCCACACTTCTATGCACTCCGTATCCGGATACGCGGTCACGGTTTATTGCTCTCAATAAACACCCGGAAAACCATGCGCGCGCTCTATGTACATTAGACTTGGTGCCAAGTCGGTAATAGCGCGCGGTCCACTCGGTACACGGGGGAGGTTGCGGTTGCCTCGTTCCCAATGTGCAGAGTTCGAAGTTAAGTTAGATCGGGGGGGGGGGCGGGGGGGGGGGGGGGCGGAAGGGTCCCAAAAAAGTGCGCCACCAACGTTGAAATGTATCTCATTCATTCTTCCACGCTCACGAGTCGAACATCTCATACAGTAAACACGTATAGATCGCTAACTCGAAGCACACCATTGAAACACGTACAAATTTGCTCCGCGCTCGCGCGCTCCCCGAATTCAGTGATTCATATAACGTCCGCAAAGCCAGATTCGTACAGTACAGGCAGGCGTAAACTTTCGCGATTGAGAATTGGCAGAAACCATTTTCAAAAACAAATTCAAAAAAAAAAGGTCAAATATCCAGAGGATGTACGAGGGATTTTTATTTAACTTTCAGGAATGAAAGATCTATTCCTAATTATTACGTTAGTGGAAAAAAATGTCTTTATCGTCCGTTTAATACCGGCCACGTGACGGGCTCTCAACCAATAGGAATGCCTAAACTGTCCCAGGTATTTATGAATGGTTTATTATGCACCTAAATAATATCATCTAGATAGGGTCTTATATAAAAAAGGTTTAAAACTCGTATATACGAAAAAAATAGGGACTGTGTACAATTAACTAGGGACTGTATCCATTTGTATTGGTTAATTAGGCACCTAAATAATATCATCTAGATGGGGTTTTATAGAAAAAGGTATACACGCCGTGTATACGAAAAACTAGGGACTGTATACAATTAACTAGCGACTGTATCAATTTGTATTGGTTAATTATGCACCTAAATAATATCATCTAGATAGGGTTTTATAGAAAAAGGTATAAAAGTCGTGTATATGAAAAACTAGGGACTGTATACAATTAACTAGGGACTGCATCCATTTTAATTGGTTAATTATGCACCTAAAAAATATCATCTAGATAGGGTTTTATAGAAAAAGGGTATAAAAGTCGTGTATACAACAACATAGGAACTGTAGACATTTATTTTAACATTTTCATTGATTAATTATGCACCTAAATAATATCATCTAGATAGGGTTTTATATAAAAAGTTTACACGCCGTGTATGCGGAAAACTAGGGACTGTATACAATTAACTAGGGACTGTATCAATTTTTATTGGTTTATTATGCACCTAAATAATATCATCTAGATAGGGTCTTATATAAAAAAAGGTTTAAAAGTCGTGTATACGAACAACTAGGGACTGTATACAATTAACTAGGGACTGTATTCATTTTTATGCACCTAAATAATATCATGTAGATAGGGTCTTATAGAAACTAGGTATAAAAGTCGTGTATACGAAAAACTAGGGACTGTATACATTTTTATTGTTTAATTATGAACCTAATCAATATCATCTAGATAGGGTTGTATAGAAAAAGTTATAAAAGTCGTGTATGCGAAAAACTAGGGACTGTATACAATTAACTAGGGACTGCATCCATTTTAATTGGTTAATTATGCACCTAAATAATATCTCCCCAATGAGTATCCGGGCATCCGCTTAGGGGGTACTCCTTTGGACGTTTTATAGCAATCCACTATTCATTTGCGCTGCGTGCGTGATTGGCCCACCCGGGCCCACCGAGTATCCGCGTATCCGCGTATCCGCGTATCCGCCTCAGGGGAACTCCTTTGGACTTAGTCGTTTTTACGAAATCCCCTATTCATTTGCGTTGCGTGCGTGTCTGCCTGTTCCACTCCCTCCCCCCCCCCCCCCCCCCCCCCCCCCCCCCCCCCCCCCGGCCCACCGAGTATCCGCGTATCCGCGTATCCACCTCCTGGGGACTTCCTTTGGACTTAGTCCTTTTTACGAAATCCCCTATTCATTTGCGTTGCGTGCGTGCCTGCCTGTTCCATCCCCCCACCCCCGGCCCACCGAGTATCCGCGTATCCGCGTATCCGCCTCGGGTGGACCTCCTTTGGACTTAGTCGTTTTTACGAAATCTCCTATCCAGTAGCGTTGCGTGCGTGATTGGCCCACCCGGGCCCACCGAGTATCCGCGTATCCGCGTATCCGCCTCCTGGGGACCTCCTTTGGACTTAGTCGTTTTTACGAAATCCCCTATTAATTTGCGTTGCGTGCGTGTCTGCCTGTTCCACTCCCCCCCCCAACCCCCCCCCACCCGGCCCACCGAGTATCCGCGTATCCGCGTATCCACCTCCTGGGGACCTCCTTTGGACTTAGTCGTTTTTACGAAATCTCCTATTCATTTGCGTTGCGTGCGTGATTGGCCCACCCGGGCCCACCGAGTATCCGCGTATCCGCGTATCCGCCTCCTGGGGACCTCCTTTGGACTTAGTCCTTTTTACGAAATCTCCTATTCATTTGCGTTGCGTGCGTGATTGGCCCACCCGTGCCCACCGAGTATCCGCGTATCCGCGTATCCGCCTCCTGGGGACCTCCTTTGGACTTAGTCGTTTTTACGAAATCTCCTATCCAGTAGCGTTGCGTGCGTGATTGGCCCACCCGGGCCCACCGAGTATCCGCGTATCCGCGTATCCACCTCCTGGGGACCTCCTCTGGACTTAGTCCTTTTTACGAAATCCCCTATTCATTTGCGTTGCGTGCGTGTCTGCCTGTTCCACTTCCACTCCCCCCCCCCCCCCCCCCCCCCGGCCCACCGAGTATCCGCGTATCCGCGTATCCACCTCCTGGGGACCTCCTTTGGACTTAGTCCTTTTTACGAAATCCCCTATTCATTTGCATTGCGTGCGTGTCTGCCTGTTCCACTCCCCCCCCCCCCCCCCCCCGGCCCACCGAGTATCCGCGTATCCGCGTATCCGCGTATCCGCGTATCCACCTCCTGGGGACCTCCTTTGGACTTAGTCGTTTTTACGAAATCCCCTATTCATTTGCGTTGCGTGCGTGCCTGCCTGTTCCACTCCACTCCACTCCACTCCACTCCACTCCACTCCACTCCACTCCACTCCACTCCACTCCACTCCACTCCACTCCACTCCACTCCACTCCACTCCACTCCACTCCACTCCACTCCACTCCACTCCCCCCCCCCCCGGCCCACCGAGTATCCGCGTATCCGCCTCGGGTGGACCTCCTTTGGACTTGGTCGTTTTTACGAAATCCCCTATTCATTAGCGTTGCGTGCGTGCTTGGCCCACCCGGGCCTACCGAGTATCCGCGTATCCGCCTCTAAAAGTCCGTGCTTGGCACAAGCCGGATGTTGGGGAAAACTGCGCCCTCTCGTGATCACTCTTCTCCTTGGCTATTCGCTTACGATCCACCCCGTATCCCGTATCCGCTGTATTTAGGGGGTTGCTTTCGCGTGGCGGGGTATTCTGCAATTGCTCCAAATCTGCTAACCTTAAGCACTATTTCAAGGCGTGGTTGCGCTGACGTTTGCACACGCATGGAGATTTCTATTGTTTATACGTCCCTGATTTAAGCACCTTTTTTCAGCTAGGGTTAAGCAAGCCATTTGCTGTGCTTTCTGCTTATTAATACGGTTTCCATAAACTAGAATGAGGCTCCATTAGCAGAAAATTTTGTGATTAGCAGCACAATGAAACTAGTCCCTGGTTTAAAACTGGGGCGTGTGGTTGCCAGTAACATTAGCTCGGGCCATTATCGACCGTTATCTCATGAACACACTGTAAAAACAGCCGATTCAGTTAAAAACAAGCCGCACGTATATCATCCCAAAAGCCTGTTACCGATGTTTCCACGTAATGCGAGTATCGTGCATTTTTGTAGGGCAATGCTAATAACAAAAAGACCGTTACGTTTTTTTATTCAAACCGAGACAGAACTGGGCACAGGTCAAAATGAGGGTTTGTAGGTATGAGAAAAGAGAATAACATTCTCCTTACAATACTGTTACACCATTACTGTTACAGTAAATTGGACGTTCTGATCGGACATTCTGATAACAAATAATGGTTTAAAGTTTAACCAGTTCACACCGGGATTATTGGGTACTAACTGTTGTGTGACGGCCTGTACCAGCCTTCTTGATATATTCTTACCTCTGCGACGAGCCCCTGCACCTCCCTCTTCAAGCCAGCCACCAAGAGAGTGATAGACAGTCTCTCCTCCACCTTCTCGCAGGTTCTCTCATAGGTGCGCACACTCTCAATAAGGGAGATGGCAAACGGGTAGAGCTGGTTGGCCTGGTGGGCCTTGTTGACGATGGCCAGGGGTACGCGGAAACCCAGCCACTTCAGGTTACGCACCTGGGGTTAATACAAATTGATAAAATATTTCTCATTTAACTTATGGACTGTGCACAAGTACCCCTATCAGCAGAGAGAAAAAGAAAGTTGGGGAGTAATATCGACGCCATCTCATCCAACTTCTGTCTGGTTCCTGCTGTAACAGACAAAGCAATCCCACTGGTGTACGAGTATCAACATGATCGAATGAACGAAGAACGCAGTGCGCACTTTCAGTGAAAATATATTCACACCACCAATAGAAAGTACGGTTGCAAGGTGATCATGCACGGAGCATGAGAACCTTCATGTTGCTCGCTGAAAGTTGCTCATCTATTTCAGATTGTTATGACACAAGCACATCTTTTTTAAGTTTCAGTTTTTTTAGCAGTATAGAAGCCAAAAAGACATTAGGAGGAAAACAAATCAGCCAATGTTCCATAAATTAAGAAATTACTTAGATTTATATTCTTTTTTACAGGCCACCAAAAAACACTAATATCAGGGGAAAAGAATTGCCAAAAGGCACCCCAACATTAAACCCCTTTTTTCAAGAGGTTGAAACTGAAAATATTTTGTAGGTTAAATTGTCAAGGGGCATCAAGCTCATTGGGAAGTAACAGTGCCTTAGCTTCACCATCTTAAAGGTTCTGTGAAAGGTTTCAAATTCCCTGGTGAACTTGTATTCAACCAGGGAACTGCCATATTACACAAAAACTTTACACAAAGGCAGTATGGGGCTATAATTGGGATGAAAACCAACATTTTACGTCCACTTGTAAGATGATGCATTGGGTCATTTGAGATATATTTTTCACAGGGAAGTGGGTATTTAGCATGAAAATAACCACCCACCCCGGCAAAAAAACAAATCTGTATTATGCGCACTGGATTTTACGAAATCCGTATTTTACGAAATTAGTATTACATGCTTAGTCGGTATTAAAGTTTTCAATATGAATGACTTTAAAGGGCTAAACAAGTCATTCATATTTAGAACCGCTTAAGCACTTTCAATGTATGATTCTCCAAAGGGTAAAAACACTGAATTACAATGTAATACAAGTGCTAGTGAGCTATACACGTTTTTTTCTCTAACCTCTTTGGAGAGGGTGATGATGTCTGGCAGGAAGTTGACTTTTAGCTTGAGCAAGTTGCCCTTGCCTCCTTGCCTGGTTCTCTGGCTCTCAATGGTGAAGATGCGACCCGAGACGCCCAGCTGACGCATCTGAACCTGTTGATGAGTTGGTCCAAATGAATGATCACATTGTACAACACAAATCGTGAGGAATTCCTTCCTTAATTCTTCATATCCACTTTGAAATATCTGAAACTTTAACATAGATACGAACAATGATATCCAATGACTCTGCACGACCTTTGACCTCAGTAATTTAATGAAGATTTGTCTTCCCACCCAAGGGTCGCTGCATCCAAGTTTCATCAAAATGAAATTTTGTGGAGTGTCGTGGCCGAGCGGTTAGGAGCTGGGTTTTCTGTTCCGCAGAGCGTGAGTTTGAGTCCCGGTGTCGACACGTGTGTCCTTAGGGAGCTTACCAATTCGTCCTTACCGTGCGACCCGGAGGAAGTTCGCTGGAATCCGCGAACTTTTTTAACAAAAGAGCCCTTGACAATGCCGACAGTTCGCGACTAGAACGTTGTATGCAAATCTGAAAACATGAATATTCTGTTCTCTCCGCGTTCGGAACGCAATACCAAAATTCTGTTTAGGTCATTTACATATCAATGTAAACTGGAATTCCCGACCAAACCGCGATCGGAACGGTCATCTCCTTGGATTGGTTGGCTAATTTAAATATCAATGCATGCTCGAAGGTATGGCCAAACCGCGATCGGAACGGTGGGTTCAAATATAAAACCATGTATATTGATAGCCAGCCCACAATAGCTGGAGAATGTTTTCTCAAACTCGCCATTGTGTACTTCTTTTGTTGTGTAAATTGTTGCATTCCACCACGGGCAGATCGTCAGCAATGGCAGGCAGAACGCAGATCCGGAAGGTGACAAAGAAAAGGAAACTGTAAAGGAATTTGAGGAATTCACATGTGTTCAATGGTACACTCTGGAATCGGTCCAAACCTCTACAAATCAATGTTGTTTTTTTAATGATATACTAATTTTAATGTTCAGATAGGTTTACACTTAAACAGATTTCGATTTCGACAACGGGAACTTTTTGTCCGCTGTCGATGTATTGTTATTTGTGGTATAATTGTTTAAATTTCTTTTCTCGTCTATATATTCCGGCAGACGTACGAAGCCTGCTACATGTACAATTATTTGTTTTATGCTGCTGACGGACAAATCTATAAAAATATATATATTCAGGTTTAATAGCCGTTTGGCCTATTTAGTCTTCATGCGTCTGGTTTTAGGGGTGGCTTTTGTCGGGTTTCTGCCAAGATTGCGTTCATGGGACTGATTATTAGTGGACGTGTGCCCTCAAGTAAGAAATGTTGTGTTTGCTCGTAGCGGCCGCTATTTTCTCACGATATGAATTTTCTTATTTTAACTATTTTGGGGGCTGTAAAAAGTTATTAATAACTAAAAATGGCGATATAAAAATATCAAAAAATTGTCTATTCGATATTTTATGCCTAAGTGAGTTTTGCGATTTCACAAAAGACCATGAACACTACCTGTTTCAGGAAAAGAAAAATTTGCATTATTTTTTTTTTTTTTTTTTTTTTTTTAACGAACAGAAACTTATCTCAACTAATTAATATTGCAAAACTCAGTAATCACTATTTTTCTTAAAAGTTTCCACCATTTAAGAAAATAAGAATTTCTTCTTTTCTCTGATACCTTTATCTTGCATATTCTATGCATCTCCATGTTTCAAACTGCTAAACGAAAAAAAGGACCGGGACCAAATTCACACGCGATTATAAACAGCCATTTTACACGATTCGGAAAATCCCGCGGGCCTATCACCGCAACATGTACCACGCAACCTACATGTACATTATGTACATGTACATGTACATTGCACATGTACGCCTGCTATGCATAGTCATTGCACGACTCGGGACTACCCTAATAGCGAAAGCACACGTAGGCTCCATCACCATTGCCAAACTACATGAACAAAGCCAAAACGAAGACGAAGCTGGGGTTTGGAAAACGGCCTTGGGACATCCCCGCTGGCACGCAATAATTCAGGAGATTGCTACACTGCAGCAACGGGGAACACGACGACAGTTTATGTATGAGTACTCCGAGACTGCAGACGCATAAAAGCACAAAATCATGTGTGAACAGCCGTCCACAACTCCAACCGATGCTTTGTGCAGGAAACTTCTTGGCCCATCGCCAAGTAATGACCGTGGGAACTTGGTGCAAGAAGGCAGATTGTCATGGAGATGAATTCTAGCACCAATGAGATCATTGAAGATGCTAATAAAGGCCCAAATAGGGCACGAAAAACAATGATGGTTGCATAGCAACACTGTTGTCAAGGAAACCATGCGACGTACAGTGTATGCTTGTAAATATTTATAATGGTAATTTATACTTGTAATGGTACGCCTCCGTTATAATGGGGCAACAACAGCAACAATAAACGCATTTAAAGGATGCCTTTTTAACACACGCACCAAACAAGACAACTTGATGTCAGCGCCCTCTTGTGGTCGCTGACAGAAAAGCATTTATGCACAATAGATTTACCCTGACTACAGTTTCTGCCTATACGTAAATATGTTACCTACATGTACATCTTTTCTTTAACTTCTAATTGACAATAATAATCGTTGAAATAGGCTAATTCTTTAATTTGAGACTGTTTCATATTCCTCTAAGAATTTTTTGTAAGTGTTAAGTTGCTTTTGTTCTTGATATTCACTGACGTGGCACAAGTTAGATTTAGGGACGTACTTGGCCGAGTTTGTAACCAATATCCGGTCCAGACGCCAGCGGTTTATTTTATATATATTTTAAGTTTCGGACTATAAAACCTGGCATAGTTGCCGTCTCATATTCAATATGGGAATGGATTTAGTCTTTATAATTTCACAGGACGTCCAACCGTTGGAATCGCCGGTTTATACTCACTCACAGCTCACTCATAAAAACGAAACTGACAGATAGAGGGTATTAACTATAATAATACAAAACTGTCTTTTACAGTATTTCAACATGCCTTTAAAATAAAATATAATTACTGCTTTTAATAATTCAATGTCATTGCGAAGCGAATTCGTCAATGTACGGAGAACGTCACAATGAAACATTAACTGTTGACATCGTTTCGCGTGGAAAGGACATGTATGAACCCGCCTTTAACGCGTGCGAACTGAATTTGACATCGCAAATATTGTAGGTTTCCTATAAAACGTTTGCGAATTCAAAGCGCAAAATTGCCACATCGTCACAAGTTCGTGTTCGCGCCGACGAACCGGCCTACAAGTTCGTGTTCGCACCGACGAAACCGGCCTCTTTATTTTAACAAGCAAGGTTTTGAACACGTTCAGTACGCGGACAGAACGTGGTATTTAAATGTTGAGTATAAACAGGCCTCACCGTTTCGATTCAACAAGCAAGGTTTTAATGTGTTCAGTCCGCGGACAGAACGCGATATTTAAATGTTCTCCGTGTCTCATGTTTATTCATAAGATGAAATTTCTCAGCAACAATAGCGCCCGATCGGGCTAGCTTATTAACTTCGTTGCGCTCGGGTGCGCACGTGCGTGCAGTTCGCGAACTTTCCTGGCCCCTTGGCAACGGCAGACTTGTCAGTAAAAAAGCGGACTTTCCGCGGAATCACGGTAAGGAGGAATTGGTAAGCTCCCTTAAGCAAGGCAATTAAACCACTATTGCTTCCTCCTTCGGATGGGACTTAAAGCCGTAGGTCCCGTGTGTGTGTATAATGTATATATTGAACCTGGACGCGCACGTAAAAGAACCCAGTCACACTTATCGCTAAAAGAGAAGGGGTTCGCCCCGGTGTTTCTGGCATTTCGTTCATTCTCCTACTGGTTTCTTCAGGCTTACGAGCTTACAGTGCCTTGGGCGCTTTTGAGGAATCCTCGGTTTCATTGCCGAAAAGAAATAATAATAATAATAATAAAAATTCATAAAGGATGCAGATGTTATATATTCTTTTTTTAAACTTAACCTGAAATGTTAACATACATACGGAGCTACTGTCATACAGAATTTAGGATTGTTTAGTGCTCCTAAAACTCTAAGTCATGACAAGAGTAACTCAACTACAGCCTCATTTCACCCTCATGGTGTTACGTTTGCTAACCTTGCGAGACCAGTCATCAAAGAGTTCCTGGGTGTTGAGCTTTGCCCTGAAGCTATCTCCATCTGCTTTCAGCTTCTGGCCTTCTACGTGGTTCTCCCAGCCTTTGCCCAAGACATCCTCCACGCGGTGCATGTATGCACTCAGCTGACGATCAATCTATGCACATAAACAAGAAACGATCAGTTAATGCCAATTGGGTATTGCAAATACGCTAAATTTCTATTTTACACAAATAAACCACAAAGGAAACTGACTAGGTAAATTTGCATACGTTTCAAAGTGGACAAAGAAATAGGCAAGGCGGGACTTGAACCTGCGACCTCTGGAATACCGGACCGGTGCTCCACCAACTGAGCTATCTTGCCCTATGTTGGTGGTCTCCCAAATTGTCAGTATAATTTGGTCTTGATATTTCACTTACAGGTACAAGGAACGAACAAAAAATGTATTATTAACTCAAGTGTTGTTTTTAAGGCAAGCACACAAGAACAGTACTGGGGCCAATTTCATAAAACATGTAAGCACAAAAATTTGCTAAGTACAAAAAAAGTCTTGCTCAGTAAAAACAGGTTATCGGCCAAAACTCCACATGCTTTTCATTCGAAGCCAAAAAAACAGCTGAATACCAGTCACAAACAATAAACATCTCCAAAAATGTTGGTTTATAACCCTGTTTTTTTCAAGGAAGAATTTTCATGTTAAGCAAATTTTGGTGCTTACACGTTTTATGAAATTGTCCCCTGTTCTCTTTTATGTAGGCAATTCACATGGTGTATTTAAACCATATTAAACCTGAAACCTTCAAACGATGCTGATCTTGACTTACCTGTCTTGCCCAGATGATGGAGCCTGAGACAGGGGGCAGGTCTCTTACTTTACTCATTCTACAGGCCTTGCTCTGAGGGTACTGGACCTAGAGAGACAGAAAAGCACAGCCACAATACTTAAAATGCTTAGAGTTTTCAATCAAAATGATTATTTAACAAGTTCGCAGCAGATGGCGTGTATACACGCACATTTTTTTCCGGAATTCAAAACAGATGACGGATAAACACGTCACAAGCAAGGCCAGAAATATCTGTCATATATATGAGGGTGTGCTACCCACAGATGCCGGCCTAAACCAGTCTCGGATCGAGGTTCATGAAAAACTTATAAACTGGCAAAAGCAAATCATTACCAAACAAAAAAATGAAGTTTCAAATTTTTCAAAATGTATACAACTTTGTCAATGGTTTGTAAAACTTCAAATACCTTGAACTTGTCGTGCAGTGATTCGATGTCGTCCTTGACACGTTGGATTAACTGCGTCTGATACTCGCGGATGGCGCCGCGTATGTGTGGCCGCACGAACAGGGCGTTGAAACGCGAGAAGATGCGGAACATCTCGTTGGCGTTTTTGGCCGTGCCCAGCTGGTCGCGCAGACGAGCCGTGATGCGGGTTTCCACGCGGTCGATGCGTTCGTCATATCTACATTGGAAGAAGTTTTAACCCTTGCTCTACGAGAGTTGTTTACTGCAAGTCAGTGGTACATGCCAATGCACTCCCGCTGCAGTGCATTGGAGTATTCTTTGCATTACCAGACAATTGATTTTCAAAGCTACAACTGGAGTGCATTGGGGGCACTACTCTTTCTCAGTAAAAGGCAATAACTTGTCATCTGGCTTTGCTTATCAGTGTAATACAGCGTGGATCCGCAGCATGACCAAGTTGATCTCAAGTGTCCTTTGGCATTACTTGGAGTGCATCGGAGGGACATGCAATAAACAGAGATGTTTTTTGGGGGAGGAATTTTGAAGTGCATTGGAATGTAAACAAGAGCAAGGGTCAACCCTAACAGTCCTGAATGCTCCAATTTTAATACGATTTTCCACACACTCTAAGGAGTTAGGGGGTGTATGAATGTCATTACACTATAACAGTCTTTCAGCTGCATCTTATATTATAGCTTTCCACGTATAAACTGGCCATTGGTTTTATGTGTTAGACTATGTGTTGGAGTGGGTACAAACATCACACTTACACATCACACTTACAGTTGACCAGGGCATTTTGTAACGAGTCAAACAAAGTCCAACAACAAGTTGCTAATGTGTTTGATACCAAACCTGTCAAAACCTAGCCAAACTGCTGTAGGAGTTTGATGGGCTTGGGGTAGTTAGGGTTAATTAGATAACTTTCTTGGGCATTGGAAAACAAAATAAGGTATTCTCTTGGCACTGTTTCTTGTTACTGATGGGCATTTCTGCCTCCTACCTCTTCATGGCTGCCTCCCACGCTTCGTTGCCCTCTTTACTGACATCCAGACTCTCTACTTCCTTCACATTCTCATAGGCCAGGTTCACCTCCTGAGAATTTCAGTACAACAAAAAAACAATCCCCAATTTCCGTTTGAGTTATTCATTGTGTCAGGGTCTCAAAGATAAAGATGACAATTATTTCAGGGCTACAAAACTGAGAAAGGCTGGATATGTATTTTTATTTAAAAGATAATTAACTGCAAAGATGTGTTTTGTCTACTGGAAACAGTAATCAAAAATACAAGAATATGACCTACGCATACAGGTATGCAACAATCGTAAAAAATGCAAATATAAGACACACTTTATGCTGAAAGCAACAAGAATTTTACTCCTTACTTTGTATCAAATCACTACCTAATTAAAAAACATGTTAACTATCCTTAAATCAAATTGCCACATATTTAAATCGAGAATTTTTAAGAAACTCTTTCAGCAGTAACCGACTCAAAGATAGAATTGGCTTTGATTCTAGAGTTGGAAATGAGTCAGTCTCGACAATTCACAAGACATGACATCCAGTCACAAGCTACTATTAACTGAACACTGACAAGCTATTTCTTTGTCATTTAACACCATCTTTTACTTATGAATTGAGTAGGGCTGTTAATTTTCGAACAATTTAGTATTCGATATTCAAAACTGTGTTATGACCGAATATCCAAATATTAGAAAATTGGGCTAAATTGTTTTTAAAGTATTTTTTGTTTTTCCTTTGAAATACGAAGTTACTGAATGGTGTTGATATAAAACTTTATTTGTGGGTGTACCAACTTCCTGGTACAATGTACATGGTTATTAAGTTTGATTTTCATCAAACATGTGCAATACAATTGGTATAGCACTGGGACCTCTGGTTTCCTAGAGCCCTGGCGTGGTTGTCGCGACGCCATCCAGGCACGGCATTTGTCAAGCTCTGCCGCAAAAAACCTCTCCTCTAAAAGCACAAGGCTTTATGGGATGTGTAGTACCAACCCTCTTTGTTATAATATAACAAAGGAATGAGCATGGTAACAAATTATTATATTATTTTTTAATTTTTTTTTGTACGGATATTCGAACTGGCAAAATGCTATTCGAATCTTCAAAATCCGAATATTTGATATATTCTAAAGAGTAAAGTTTGTTTTTTTTAACGAATATTCAAATCGGCAAAATGCTAATCAAATATTCGGTGGATATTCAAATATTCAAGTATTCAATATATTCGAAACAGCCCTAGAATTGAGTTGTGATTGACTTGTGACCAATACAATTACAACTTCGATTGAAACCAAAAAATGTAGTGTCAAAAGCCAATTACAAGATCAAATGTAAACAATTGAAAATGTCTGAAAACTCAGACTGACCTCGATAGCGTTGGCGTCAGCGGCGTCCATCATCAGCTCGTTGAGGCTTCCTGGTGGCTCGTCTGGTGTGGTACCCGGACTCCCCTGCAACTGGGTCACAGCAGGCCGGAGGACTCTGACTATCACTGCGCGCAGCTGCTCGTGCTGCCGACGGAACCTTGAAGAGAAAACAAATTCATCAGTTCAGCAACATTTTAGCCTTTGAAAACATTTCCTGGGCTTCTGATTAGTAAAGCTAGAAAACTGACTCCAGTTCTAGACTTCAAAGTAATGGACACAAATATTTTGCAGACTCAAGAAACAATTTGATAAATATGTATGTTTCAGTTCATTTAAAAAAATAACCTGTCAAAATTTAGATATACTTTCGAAATTTGTGAACAAGGAAAGCTGGAAGGCGTGGGGATTTGAACCTGTGACCTCGACAATACTGTACCGGCACTCTACCAACTGAGGTATCTTGCCCTATGTGGGCCGTCTCCCAAAATGTCAGTATCTTTGTTCGAGGGCGCTACTCAGAAGTCATAAACACCAAAATGCCATGTGGCCAGAGATCTCGCCTAGTTTTAGGATACAACAATGGAAGCGACATCGTGGGAATCACTCAATGAGGATACAACTTTTCAAACAAGTCCTAAGAGATTCCAAGCTACCGGTATACAGCATTATGACTTATGAATACACCCTGACCTTCAACACACCTACTTAGGCCTAATTCTGTCTTCTGTATTTATGTATAGTTCCTCTTTAACAGATGTACGTTTTGTTGACGACTTTTGAAATAATTTTATTCAAGTCCAATTTCATTTGATGAATGTACCGTATGCAGGGCCACAATGGAAACCAGTTTTTAAACTGTTTGGGCAAAGAAATGTGCCTAATTCTTCCAAATATGCACTTGGGGAGACAACTTAGCGTAAGTTTTTAGGTAATAAGGAGACAGTGGCACTTAGTGAGACATTTCAGTGTCTCCTTAAGTATCTAGCTATCCTAAAAAACGATATTTGGGAGTTATTTTTGTTCTAGAACGACAGATTTTGGTCTAAATAGCATAAATCTCGAAGATCTTAGAGAAAAGGGTAAGGGTAAACAAGTTAGGACTGTTTTGGGTTTGTGTACATCTCTATGGGATTGTCTCCCCAAGTGCCTATTATTATTGTCCCAATACAGTGAATCTTTACAGCAAGAAATGTGTGTTTTAAAGTCCATGGAATTTTGTCAGGTTTGCCTGTGTTGCCGTTTGATTAACAGGTGTGACAGGTGCTCTCTTGAAGCCTTTTGAATCCCTGGATTCGTCTTCATCTTAGGCTTAAAGCGATTTTAGGCCCCAAGAGCGGGAACTCCAGCCACATTTTGGTGCTTGTTGTGCTTTAGAAACATTCAATCGGTTAATACAAATCTAAAGGTTCGATTATTTCCATTTGTTTCCATTTCTAATTGCTTCTCAGTGATTCGGAAGTCTTCGGGATAACCAAAGCAAAGATTTGAAAACCCCCATGGGTCACATTAAAGTTACTTGGCTATGACTTCCAGTTACACACAATACATGGAAAGTGGCTTAACTGCTCCCATTGACCCATGTGTGATTGTTAGCCACAGCCAAGTAATTCAAGTGATTCGGAAGTCTTTGGGATAACCAAAGCAAAGATTTGAAAACCCCCATGGGTCACATTAAAGTTACTTGGCTATGACTGCCAGTTACACACAATACATGGAAAGTGGCTTAACTGCTCCCATTGACCCATGTGTGATTGTTAGCCACAGCCAAGTAATTCAAGTGATTCGGAAGTCTTTGGGATAACCAAAGCAAAGATTTGAAAACCCCCATGGGCCACATTAAAGTTACTTGGCTATGACTGCCAGTTACACACAATACATGGAAAGTGGCTTAACTGCTCCCATTGACCCATGTGTGATTGGGAGCCACAGCCAAGTAATTCAAGTGATTCGGAAGTCTTTGGGATAACCAAAGCAAAGATTTGAAAACCCCCATGGGTCACATTAAAGTTACTTGGCTATGACTTCCAGTTACACACAATACATGGAAAGTGGCTTAACTGCTCCCATTGACCCATGTGTGATTGTGAGCCACAGTCAAGTAATTCAAGTGATTCGGAAGTCTTTGGGATAACCAAAGCAAAGATTGAAAACCCCCATGGGTCACATTAAAGTTACTTGGCTATGACTTCCTGTTACACACAATACATGGAAAGTGGCTTAACTGCTCCCATTGACCCATGTGTGATTGGGAGCCACAGCCAAGTAATTCAAGTGATTCGGAAGTCTTTGGGATAACCAAAGCAAAGATTTGAAAACCCCCATGGGTCACATTAAAGTTACTTGGCTATGACTGCCAGTTACACAGAATACATGGTAAGTGGCTTAACTGCTCCCATTGACTCATGTGTGATTGTAAGCCACAGCCAAGTAATTCAAACATGGCCTTTACTTGCGCATCTGTTCAAGGCGTCCCTGCAGCTTCTTGTGGGCGGGGTTGACCCTCCACACCATCTTCAGGCTCTCCTCTCTTTTCTTCTTGACGATGTCCCGCAGCAGTCCTTGTAGCTTCTCGTATTCGTCGTCCCAGGAGCTGAAGACCTCGAAGCAGGCGTTCATCACCTTCTCAAACTCCTCGTGGCTGATATGCATCAGGCGTCGAGTGCCAAGAACCTGCGGCATAGATGTCAGGGAATTATCAGAATTAGAAAACCAGACTAGTTGGCTCGCACCCATTTAACGGATGTGTAACTATATTGCAAATAAATCGTGGACTAACTAAATTTTCAACAAAATTGTTGAGATTTAATTTTAAAATCAGATTTTGCAGGGAAAAGAATCCAGCAGGTTCACCTTCAGTAATTGGCTGCTGAGATCCCTGGAGATGGCCTCAACCAATCGCAGCGCCCGTTGTATCGGGTATTTGGTGTTGCGTATCTTGCGCAGGTGGTTGAAGATGCTGACCAGGGCATCACGGATGCGATCTAGCTCCGTGGCTGAGAGGAGGTCATTCAATGGGAAGTCCTTCATCAAGGGGCTGTAGTCGGCCACCATGGCTAAGGCGTGCTTCAGTCCTGCAAAATACATGTACAAAGTTTTCAAGTAGTGGGCCATAAACTGCCGGGTAGAGAATGAGTAGACAATGGACTCCGGGTACAAATGTCCCCATGGGCCAATTTCATGAAGCTGCTTAGCCCCCCAACAAATCAAGCTAAGCAAAAAAACAGCTTAACCCTAACCCTGCCAGATCCAGCACAGTGCATCTATATTGACTGCTTGACCTTGCTGGACTCTGCACACAAGTCAATGTGACAAAGTATGCAATCTGTTGCGTCTGGCAGGGTTTCTAGCCAAAATGCACTGGAGGGTTAGGATTAATCATGTCAGCAGTCACAAACAATATACATCACCTGAACAATTGGCCTGTAACCTTATTTTTGACAAGGAAGAATTGTCATGCTGAGCAAATTGTTGAGCAAAAAATGGCCTCATTTGTTAAACCATTAGATTAGCTTTAAGTCAGGAACTGGTCTCGTGAAGCACTGCAAAAGTTTGATGACCTATTGAATTACATGGATTACATCACCTTGGGTTTCCAAAGCAATTGAACTATTTTCGTCCCCAATGCTACAGACACACAGCTAAAATGTTATTCCCTTGTTAGGGTTTGGGTTAATTGTTAAAACCGATTCTTGAAAAATTGCATTTAACCAGTTCGCCATTTAACCCCTGGAGGACGTACATATATGTGACCCGCTCCATCGAATTCAGGAATAAGTCGCAAAATGACTTTTTGAGATATGCATATGGTGAGAAAGGGAATTTTATAAGCTTTCTAATGATACCCATCACAAGTGTGTATCTGTTTAGGTTAACGAGTTATGGTCTGATGAAGATGACAGGTGTATATTTATTTGCCGAATCCACATTCCGAGAAAAACGGCTTGGAAATAAACAAAATTTACCAAAAATCATACGGACAGCGCACACAAATCCTCTTCATTTTTATCTTTATTGATCGTTTTCACATACAAGACAATAATGACAATAATCTGTTATAACTACACTTCCTAAAAATACAATGTTCAGAAAATCGACTTGGTCACGATTTTCACCCATGCGTTCACTTTAACGGCCGATTGCGTAAAACGGCCTCAGCGACTTATTCCTGATTACGATGGAGCGGGTCACATATACACGCAAAGTTTTCCCTAGATTCAAAACGGATGACGCATAAACACGTCATGAGCAAGGCCGGAAATGTCTGTCAGCAGCAAGCAAGGCCAGAAATGCATGGGTGTGCTTCCCGGCACTAACGGCCTGAACCCGCTTCGGATCGAGTTTCGTTAGAAATAATCCTGCGCCTCCGCTCGGTGATATGTTAAAATAATCCCGTTAATCTTGTTAAGATCGAAATATTAGGCCCTCTTAACTTATTTAAAATAGAGTTTAAATACATGTAGGTCTTAAAGATGTCTGACATAATTTTTTTGGGGAAGATTGGTTAAACTGGACTTACAGTTTAAGGTTTACACGGAAAATAATTATGACATTACTCTCATTTTGTGGAGACAGGTCACTTATTTGTGCAGACAGGCCCAATTTCTACTAAATGTTCTCACCTGTGTCTGTGTCAAAGCTGACGGTAGCATGAAACCTCTTGCCATGCTTCAAGATGTCCAGGGTCAGGGCCACCTCAGGACTCTCCCGTTTCTCCTGGATCTTCATTAGGGCTCGCTCCAGGTTCAGCCAGAAGCTGATCTCTTGTAGGGCCGTACCCGAGCCGGGGTCCCGGTCCAGTTTAGTTACCTGCAGAGAAGAAAACAAATATTATTTCAAAGTTGAATGAAGAAGTTAACTAGAAGCGGGGCTTCAACCTGTGACCTCCGGATTGCTGTTTCTTTGCACTTCTTTTCTGTTGCTGTTACATCTGACATAATGTGTGATTTTACAATTTTGATTTTCATAATTCTGTATTCTGCCTCCAAAAGCTTACTCTTGTTTACAGTCCAATGCACTTCAAAAGTCACCTTAACCAGTTTGCGCCGGATGACATATAAACGCAAACATTTCCACAAATTCAAAACGGACGACGCATAAACACGCCAAGTTCAAGTTCGGAAATGTATGTCAGCAGCGAGCAAGGCCGGAAATGCGTGGGTGTGCTTCCCGGCACTATCAGCCTGAACCCGCTTCGGATCGAGTTTCGTTAAAAATAATCCCGCCCCTCGGCTCGACGATGTTAAAATAATCCCGGCGCGAACTGGTTAAACAAAAAGCCTATGTTTTACAGAGGGCACTCCAAATCACTCCAAGGAATGCCATATATGCAACTAACGCTCGGTTCCGACAGGCGTTCCACAGTCGCCCGAACCAAATGAGTGAATTGAGTCCGACATCTGAAACGAATAAGGGCGACAAGGCGCGCCAGACGGCGAACGGTCGACTGCTGCAGTTGTTAGAGCGACTCAGGAGCGACTTGATTTCAATTTGGTTTGGCGCGACTGTAACGCCTGTCTGAACCGAGCGTAAGGTTAACTGGGTCATGCTATGATCTGAGGCCAGGGTGTATTTCACTGTAAGCAAAGCCAAATATGTTTATTTAATAACTACAGAAGTGCTTTTCATTGCACATGTAAAGAGTTCTACAATGCATTGCAGCTGGAGTGATTTGGCATACGTATACCACTGACTTGATAAAGAAGTCTCATAGAGGAAGAGTTAATGTAAATTACAAAGTTCCAAGGTACTGTACCGGTGCATCTACAGGGACAGGAAAAATGTCACGCTTAGACCTTAAATTTAGGGAATGACCCACATGGACGCCATCTTCTTATCTTAAAACCAACCTCTGGTATTTCAGCTAGAAACTGTTAAATTTTAGCAACAGGCTACCTTTGCCTACATGTAAGTGTTAAGCCTGCTCTGTGTAGCAAGAACCTTCAGGTCAAGAAGCTATAAGGCTAAACTGCCTCACAGTGTGTGGTTAAAGTGTGTGCTAATTCTATGGGGTTAGGTTATACTGTAGTAAATGTTATCTAAAACATGACATGATGGCATGGGTATGCTGTGTCTGACAGGGTTAGGGATAATCCCTACAAAAACTAAACCTCTTTAAGCCCATATTAACAACTTTACCTTCTGAATTTCACGGATCCAGCGGTTGACGCCGTGCTGTAGGTTGTTGAGGAACACAGAGTCCTCCACTTTGTCCATGAAGTCGTTGACTTTTGGCTTGCGGCCCTCCTTGGCATAGTTCCTGATCAAGGTAGAGACCACCGGGTGGATTGTCAGGGTGATGTCCGGGATGTCAATGTTCTGCTGCAGGTGTAAAAGGCCCATCTCTAGCTCCGCAATCTTCTTCTCGACGGAGGGAGCCATTTTGTCTCCATCCCTACAATGGAAAAGCAATATTGAATGTAACCGACTAGAATTATGGTTAATGGGTGCGTTCGAGTAGCTCACCCGGATTGACTCGGGTAAATTCGACGGGTTAGCCACAAGATTCAATTTCAATTCCAAAATTAGCCGAGTCACAATTTTGCAACCACAATCCACGTTATGGGCACGTTCTCAGCCAGCGGATTGCAGCTACGCACATTTCGTGCACAGACTTGAACAGACTTTCAGAACAGACCAATAGTAGCGCCAACGCGTGTGCCGCGCATCTCTAACGCCGCGTTCGCATTGGACTTTTTTTGGTAAAACCTACGGAGACTGTTGTCAACTTTAACCAAATTAAATCCAATGCGGACAGAGGGTAACATTGTCAAATCGTCCATTTTACCCTCCGCAACAGTAAGATCTACAGGCCTGAGCTTCTAGTGGAGGATTTAACACCGTTAACTTTGACAATCACGTACGGTAACTTTTGACAATATTAAGTCCAATGCGAACACGGCTCAAGACGCACATTTTGAAATGACATTCTCTTAGGGTTTTTTCTTTAAAATGATAGCATGCCAGACGGAATAATTTAACAGGGAGTTTAGAATCATTAACTCCCTAGGGTGTATGCAAAGACTTATTGATTTTGGAGTATTTGGGAGGGTTAGGGTTAATATCTTTACAACAAGTAAGTTTTTTTAACAGTATTTTGTTTGGTTACTTTTTAACTAGCTGCAATAGGTATATTTCCCCCCTTAAAACAGAAGGACATCTAGTGTTGGAATCCTTTACTCGTTAAGGTAGAGAAGAGAAAAACTTTCAAAAGTTTATTTCAAAGACGTGGGTAATTAACTACTCAATATTACCTGTCTGCTTTGCCGGAGGCTCTGACGTAGGATTTGAAGTAAGGTGCCATGGCATTACTGACAAAGGCATGGAGTGTCTCAAAGGGCGAGCCCTCGCTCAAGTTGATGACTCTGACTTGGCTGGGGATGGACTTCTCCGCATCGATGATGGTGCCACGCTTCAGGAACACAACCCTAACCACAAAAAGAATGTTCACATCTTTAAGGCTGGTTTGTTCTTAACCTTAACCATGCTCCCCTAACCCTTCAAATTCCAAGTGCATTTGATTCTGTAAGGGTTTACGTTTGAGAAATTTGCTGAACTGATACTTTTGAGAATTCGTGTTTGCTTTGAAGTAAGTAGGCCCTATGGCGCAGCTTGTTCAGCTGTTTTATGTGCTACTGCATAGTGCATACACAGTGGCTGGCTCTCGGGATAAGACAAATGATGTACGGTACGTATGTATGTAAAAAAATCACTTTGTTTTTATCGATGGCACTGCTAAAATTTATGAAAAGTAAATTCTCACCAATTGAAAATTTGAGATTATGAAAGCCAATATGAATACAATCCTACAATTATAAATTGAATTTGATCAAGGAAAATCTAAGTTATTGACTGTATTTGATTAAATGTTTTCGTTATAAATACAATTTTCACCATTAAATACGAAATACACTGTACACTCACAACAATACATTTTTGTTTGTAAAGAAAACAAGACACGTAATTCAGCACTTAAATCATCCAGTTGACAACAATTATTATAAAATATATGTATTTATGCATCTTGTGTGATGATCAATTTCAATTAAATTGTATTTACCCTGTCATTTTGGTGTTGGTGAAGTGAACTTCGCTGGAGATATTAAACGTGACTTCACCTTCCGCATCAGTGACATCAGATGCTACACTGGTCTCATCGTCATCTTCTTCTGCACAAAACAATGAGAGTTAAAATGCACACATGTGTATAACACAAGTCATATTTCTTTAGTTTCAATTGAGTTAGAGTCAAGAGACTAAAGAATATGTTTCATCATTCCAAAGTGACTTCTGTAATCTAAAGCAGACTTCTCTTAAAGGTAGGATATACCATTGGTAATTGCTCGAATTATCATGAATAGGTAGATTTGGGGGGTTGTATTTTATAGTAAATATCGTTTAACTGACCTGTCCGAAGTTTTACAATCATGGATGCCGAGAAAAACATGAAAAACAGCGTTTGTTTTCAACCGGCGTCGAGCAGTCACAGTATTCTTATGTTATCTTTGTTTTTTCGCAATCGCCGGCCGGCGATCACAAAAAAAAATTCTATAAAATTCTACTTTTCGGAATAACTACAGGATATCTAGCGCAATCATTTTGCTGAATGCCTAGAATCATTATTTACTTTCAAATGAGTAAGACATTTCTTAATAATAATTCGGAAGTAAATATTTTCGATAAATCTGCAAATGGTGTATACTACCTTTAAAGAAAAGAATGTTGTATCTTGAGTCTCGACACCACTTCTTTCATCATATATTATCTCAATGAAGGACAGTCATTGCTAGCCCCATAAATGTGGCTTAAATACTGGACTTCCTCCATGTTGTGAGACACACAGCAGCCATATGTAAAAATGGCGGAAGGTCCCAAAAACATTCCATTGCTATAGACTGAAGGAAGGGTACGAAAACTGTGATTTGTGCTTTTGTTTTCAGTTGATAATCATTTTATGCAGTACTGACCTTGTTATTGTTACAAACGTAGGGATTTTGTATCTTCAAAATGTCTAGCTATGCTGTAATTTCCGACATAATTTTGTACTTTCTCCCCCCCAAAAAAAATGCAAGAACAATATTTAGCAAGGAATCATGCACCGGATCGCAAAGCGCCACCAACGGCAGCTTTGGCCGTGCATATTGAGCATGCGTCGCGCCGTCTATCTTTTTTGGCGGTTGGTGGCGCAATGTACATTTATGTATACAACAGCGGAATGTTTTTTGGGACCCTCCACCATTTTTACATACAGTATTGCCGCTATGTGCCTCACAATACGGAGGCAGTCCAGTATTTATGGGGGCTAAATTGCCAAAATCTTGAAAAAACATGAATCAGGGACTGAAACAATTTTGTTACAAAATATTTTGAAAATGCATCTAATAATTCAAAATAATGTTAATAATTCAATAAATAAACATAAATAAATACATAAATAAAGACAGATATTTTGGTTGATATCTCAATTGAGACGTCAATAAACTTGTGTAGGCCTAGGTTCCTATTTTATTGCTAAGTTAGAACAAAATATTTGGCATACCTAACAAAAACTGGAGTGCACTTAAATTAATTGTTCTTCTTTGCCGTTATCACATATAAAAAGGAAGATGAATGGTAATAAACTGTATACTGTATGCAAAGGAGTTAAAACGAGAAATATATTTTTATCACCAAGGGTAATCTTGTAAAATTCAATGTAAAATGGGACCCCTTTTTACTTCTAGGGATTAATATATTTTCTGTAATGACAACTGAAGAGTTGCTTTAATAAATAAAATTTCCCCCCCGCCCAGGGATTAAAAAAATTAAAAACAAACAAAACAAAAAATTCCACACAGCCTTTTGTGTGCCCATCAATAACATTAACATGAAAGTAATCAATATGCATTCTGTAAAAAAAAATCGATGCAAATATAAATTTATGCAAATCCAACGCAACAAAGTAGACAGCTGGCGTAGAACTAGCCCTAGTCTATGGCCTGGCACTAGAGTAGACTGTGCTGTAGGCCATGCGCATAGAAATAATTCGGTCTCAAACTTGGCATGTACAATGTACTGATGTACATGTAGGTTCACTTAGCGCATCGATATTTCATCAAAATTGGGATTTTTCCATGGTTCTGTCTGGTGTAATTTGTCTCTAAATCTGCGACCTGAAGTTCAAATTTCTTTAGCGATAGAAGCTTTAAATATATGGCAGAACAAGTTCGCGCAGGCGCGCACAGCACCAAATACCAAATCCTTACTGTAGTATGGCTGGACAGACGTACATGTAGCCATCCAACCAGGACCAGATTTTTACTCGCTTCATTTAGTGTGTGTGCACACGTTTCTACGGCGTTTTTCACTTTCGTCAACCTGTGAAAACAACACCATTAAATCTTGTGCGCATGCACTTGAATGGAGAGCATGACCATGTCAAAGTCTGGTCCCGGCTGGATAACAGTACGTCTCTTCAGCCATATTACAACCACTTCTACGTGAAGGATTTGGGTGCATAGATCTTAGTTCCAGGAATCGTGTGCTAACAAAAAAGGCAACACAAGTTGTATAAGCCAGTTCGGTATTCCAACTGCGCATGTGCACAACAAGATTCCACAATTTTTCTTTCGGGATAAACACGGCAGACAAATGCACACAAGGCTATGGGGGACGTGGTAACCGAATCTGCATTTTCTGTATAATTTTCTTGTGAAATCGAAAAGACGATGGGCACTTTGTTCGAACAAAAGTTTGGCCACACAAAACACCTGAAAACACCAAAACGTAAAAAAAACAATGTTACTTAGTAACTTTAGAACACGACAATCTCTTTAAATTTGCTGGTACCCGCTATGCTTTTGCACGCAATCGATGAAATGTTTATCTCGAAAGAAAAATCGTCAAATCTTTATGTGCGCACGTGCGGTGGGAATACCGAACTGGCTTATTGGACTCCACCTTGTTTTCATCGAATTTCTTGCTAACGGAAGGTGCCATTTTCGCGGCTTTTGGTGTAAAAGAGCAATGTGTAAAGAGTAAAATGGTTAGAAATTTTCGGGGCAAAAGAGGTGGCATTTTTTGGGTAAATAGATTGTGTTCGAAAAACATCAGCACGCATGTACACAGGTCTAGCGCAAAACCAATAAAGGGGTTGCATTGACGTCACGCGCGCTACGCGTACGCGCTAATCGCACTAGCAACCGGGCCTAGCGGCCATTTATATTGAGGTCAAACAAAGTGCAGACGGTAAATTGTCGTGATTACGCAAAGACCTCATTGGGGGCGCTGTCGTGAAGTGCGACATGCGTGTGACGTCATATGCATGAACTTACCAAGGACAGGTCAAGGAAGGGAAGGCACGAAATTGAATCATTAGAAACTTAAGTTATATTGTAAAAAGTAATTTGTATTTAATTTGTCAGTTTAACTTTAAGTGTATGCCATTATTGGAATACTTACCTTCCTTATTAACGTTTCGCTCCACCAGAAGGCTTGGTGTCTGGGTGTCCGACAGGAATTTTTTCATGCCCTCGATGTAGGATTTGTCGGCAAGGGCGTTGTCAAAAGCTGTCGAAGCCTCCCCATCTTCCAACAGCAACGGCACGATTTTCCGCAAATATTTCACCAGAGCCGGCACCTCGGCCACAGCCTGGGTGCTCTGGCTCTCTGTGTCACTGTTATCTGCCATTTCTTTTCGATCAGCAACTAAAATGACAAGCGGAAAAAAAATATATCAAGTCATTTTTACTAGCGCTCCATTTTGTCCAGCTCCGATCCGCTCCACGTCAATCGATCGAAAGGCAGGATGAGAAATAATTACAAATGCCGTTTGCGATGTATGCGCACAGCTGCAGCTACGCACGCATCAGTTTTCCAAACCCCAGTTAGGCGGTATCATGCTTCATCACCATTGCCAAACTGTATGAACGAAGCCATAATGGAAACGAAGCTCGAATTTTGAAAAACGTGGCTTTTGCTAGACGTATTTACGAGACGTCACAGCAATGTTGCAGCTGGCTAGCTCGCTTTAGCGGTCTCTCAGTTGCAAAGAGCGCCCTCACTGAAAAAGAGTTTTGACCGGCGGGTGTTGCGATAAACTAGCATTGGAAAACAAATAAGCAAGTCAGTTTTTATTTTTTGTTTGTTTGTTTTTATTTGACAATCTCTACGGATATCTTACAGAAAGAAAAAAAAACCAAGACAAAAAATATAAAAAAAAGACAAAAACAACTACTGTACACTTGTTGTAGTAAAAGACAAAATACAATATCCGAGGTGTGGTCAAGGATAACTTACACAAACAAGCTATAAAAAAGCTTATACCTATTGTTCAAAACATAAATACATGAAATTAAAACACACACAATAAAAACGAAAGACTTTCACGAAAGACATTGTTGAGGGTAACGTATACAAATAAAAACAATAAATACATTTGAAAGCATTTCCTTAAACTAACTTTTACTTTTTACTTTCTAGCATTTGGGTTCGTCCATAAATAAGGGGTCCAAAAGTGTGACATTTTTGGTGTCCCGGTTACGCCTGACCTGTGGAATTTCCCACGCAAGTGTCAGTAAAATTGACTTCAAACTTTTTTCATTTGTTTATTGCTTTATGTAATCGTTATTGGAGATAGAAGGCATCAAAGAATGTGTCCTTAATTATATTTTTAAAAAGGGAAAACAATTATGCCAGACGTAACTGGGACACGAAAAAATGGACCCCTTATTTATGGACAGACCCATTTGCTAGAATGTTAACAACATGAAAAGCAAGACCTAAATACTACAGGAAAATATACAGTATACATGTACATGGAAGAGAGGAATGTAATTAGCTTTAGTGTAATGTCGCTGGGATATACACGGGTGGTAAAAGACATAAAAGGCCGAATACAAACAAACTAGCAATTGCTTTTTCTAGGCGTTTGCTTACATTTCTATACAGAGAGAAACAAAATAGCTAGCAAGCAAAAGCTTATACTTGTAAGCAAAAGCAAAAGCTTCTTAAAAACGTGCAAACAAACGTTTGCTTGTTATTTTGTCATTAAAACATTAGCGCTATTGTTCAGAACCTATAAGCATTTGCTAGGCAAGCTTAAGAACAAGCTGTTAGTGTTGGGCAAAGCAAAATAATTGGTTATTTTGAAGCAATTTATTGTTGCTTCTGCTTGATGAATTTGCTATACCTTTGTTATAAGCAATTGCTGTTTTTGAATGTATTCGGCCCAAGGTTCGAGTTGCCCACCGCAAGATGTCGGCCTAGAGGAAGCCATCAAGTACACTTGACTGAGGAGACAATGTCAAAGTCCAGGTCGGTAGGGGCGGGCCCGGTTGCACATGCGGACAAGCTAGGTTGGACGGCCTTGGGCAAGTGGGAACATCCGCAGCGGCAACATCCATGAGCACCCCCTAGCGGAATGGAATATGTTCGCTTTCGCAATCTTCTTGATACCTCTCTTCACTTCGACGCCGACGTCTGCCCCCGGATCATGAACGATGAAGATGTCCTTGATGGCGTCCTCGTCCTTTCATCGTAATTGTTTCATACGATTACCGATGTCTTTGAAAATCGGCGTCATTTCAGCGAAATGTTGTAAATGTGGCGAAACGCGGATGTCTTATTCCCTTGAGGCCGATTAATGATCAATCAATAATGTGCGTAAAACTTCGCGCTTAGACTTGGTGCCAAGTCGGTAATAGCGGTCCACTCGGTATGTACACGGGGGAGGTTGCGGTTGCCTCGTTCCCAATGTGCAGAGTTCGAAGTTAAATTACCGACTTGGACAATTCGTTTTCAGTTTTGTACACAACCTATGACAATCGCTAGCGAATTCTATGCGAGCACTCTGATTGGTTCAGATTCCAGAGGGGATAAAAATGTATGAGCAGCTTATAGAGCATGTATTCTACGCTGCTTCGCGTATTGTACTGGTACCCGGTACCACTGATCTCTACAAACTGGATAGGTCGAGCGTACATGTACATGTACATTGATATGATAGGATAGCGAGCCGTGAAGTGTTGCCTTCGTATCGTGCGAAATTCGTATCGTGCATGCGTACCGTACCGTACCGTAGACCGTCGAGAGTGACACAGTACCCCACGAACAAACCAATTAATGTGCCAATTGAATGTTCATGAAGCACACTGACATTTTCTCTGTTTAATTTTATCATAAAACTGGCACTTTTTTATTGTCTGAATGTAAAATTAAATCAACAATTTCAAAAAATGTCGTTTTGCCTTTTCCTATGGTTTGTGCATAAAGTTATGATGTGGAATTATCCTCCCCCCAAAAAAAATAAAAAAAAATAAAGAAAGAAATAAAAAAGTAAAAATCTTGAAAATACTTGTCCGACATTTCCCATAGACTTTGCACTGCATTGTATCTTTTCCCCAAAATAGGTCTATTTAGCATTAAACTTGGCGTAAACATGTAATTCTTGGGTGTTATAGTTATGTTTAACTTAGTCTTCCTCATCAAACTGGATTGTTTTTGTGATATTAACTTCGTTTCCTGCGATATTAAATTCGTTTTCTCGGTCGTGCGCTAATAGCACGAACGTGTGTACGCCTGCAGTGTTTTTAAACCACCTTCACAGATCTCGTACAACACATGCGGTTAAAAGAGGTGTTTAGATACTATTTTTTTGTACGTAGATCATTCTCATTACTTCAAGGGTTCGTAATTTGTATTGTGTAACATTACAAAGGTAATAATAGAGCATACACAACTCAAATAAATCAAGTGTATCACAATGATATATTTTATTGCAACACGCAATTGACCTAGCTGAGTGTGTTGGTCGTTAAACATCACCAGATCTAGAAACATGTTCCCAAAGTATTGAGAAGAACTCCCCATGTAACGGAATGGACGAGTCAACATTTGCATAGCAGTGCGCCATTGGATCTCACCGCAGAAATACATTGCATATGTATTGCGCTGCACGCATATATGAATAACGGTGCGAGAACGTATTGATCAAGTCGTTAGATCTGTCGCAACTCGGCACGTTACTAGTCTTAAACCAGCCGTGCCGATGAATTTCGACTGAAATTCACGGATTAAACACGACTATCTAACGACTTGTCTTCAAGTCTACTTCGCGCTGTGTTATGGTTTGCTTAGTTGAGTGCGGCAGTCAAATAATTGATTTCTATGTACCAGCGCAGCTGCGGTTCATGGTGTTTTATATTGTGCCATTCACATTCCTAAATTACTACCAGGTAATATCCTTGATCAAGGATATAACTAGTAAAACCAAATTCTCTTCAGTCATTTTTCGAAGATCGGCACAGCTTTTCTTTCTGTACTCAGTCTTTGTTGTCGAGACGACACCAGTGACCATGCCAAAAACACCCATGAAATTGATATGCAGTGTTCTTCTCTCTACATAACTCATCTACTGGAAGTTTCCTAGACCCAATACGCTTTTTAACCCCATTTGAATTTGTGTATTATTTTCTGCCCAGTGGATTTAACCTCCCACTCCATGCACTCGCTCGCCATCGCGCCGTACTTTTAATTTTAAACGGACTTGAAGTTATCTTTAGCCTTGCGCCTTATGAAAATACCGATCGGCATATCTTGCATGAGAGCCCATAAGTACAGTGCATTAGCGTCAACTACCCACAATCAAGTTACACACTTTTGCCCCACCCCGAATGTATGTTTTGTTTTGTTCGTGGTATCGATTAAATATAATCGAGGGATCACCAACAATGTTACTCTTGATCTTATAATACAGGTCTTTGTTGTATTCATCGATTAGGGTAGCCTTGGTCAAGGCGCGTTCGTCGTTATCCGTCTGTCGTTATCCGTCCAGAAATACACGCCACGCGCGCCCCGCATATGCTGCTAGCTCGCGCTCCCCGTGCAAAGATACAGCGCGAACAGCGACCTCATACGGCCACTATTTATGCAAATCAACTGAAGCTACTTTTTCGCATTGGATCAACGGTTTTTGAAATCTTATGTTTTTCCTATATTTTGCGCCACATATTTAGCGCATGACCTCGTATGCGAATACAGATAAGTATAGGCGGGGCTAAGATGTGGAGTGTCCAATCACAACGCGGTTGATCCCGACGTCATCAAATTTGATGCAGTTACTTATTTGCAGTAAGACATTGAAGACAAAATGGCAGATATTCAGCGTCGTCTGTCGTCCGAAGATCTGTCGTGCTGTTATCCCTCGAAGATTTTAGATCCGAGCAGCGAAAGGCCTGAGAATCCTTTCTTCGTGGTCACGACGTTTTTGTGAATTTGCCGACAGGTTATGGGAAATCCGTCATTTTTCAGGCAGCCCCATTTTGCTCGGAGCTCGCACGTACGGCCAGGTACTCAGCGTTTTTCAGCGTGTTTGGTCAGTTTCTTATCGCCGCATAATCGGTATTATACCCAGGCATGCTGGTCTGTGCGTTATCGCCACATTGTATGGTCCAAGCATGGTCCAACGCTGTGGGGAAGGGGCATGACGTTTACGGCTGCAGAACCAACCTTCAAAATGATCGCAATATCGTAATTTAAACAGGGACAAGTGTCTGATATCCTCAATAATTGCTCTAATTATTTTCTTGGCAAAATTCGGCCGGCAAGGCATTTAATTATCAGAGTTCCGCGTAATACCGAGACACGTTTTTTAGCTGGATTAGATGCGTGCGATACCCTCACCGATCAAGCAAGACAGTTCAAATCTTCATGTATAATTCCTACAAGCCTTCGTAAAAATCACTCAATTTTCTCCGAGAAGATATTATGTCAACGATGGCGGTGTTCGTAAACACTTGCGAGCTAGCTATGACCTTTCACCGCTAGCTCAAATTATGCAGTTTCTACGCAACGATCGACCAATAAGGAAACGTCTATAAAGGTCAGCTTTAATAATATATTAGCATAATGAGCACCGCCCCCAAAACCTCAACTTAATGATTGATCCAAGGCGTTCATATCTTCAGTTAATTTGCGTAATAATGGCCGCGTGAGGTCGTCGTTTGAGCTCCGATTACGGTACCGCTGCGCTGTACGTACGGACGGGTAACGATGAACGCCTTGACCAAGGCTACATTTAGGGAGAAACTGATGTCTTCGGATATGGTTAGAAACAGGTACTGCAGGGATGTCGCACCTAAACATATCCATAGACATTTTAGTTTTCTCGTCTTAAGTGCCATGTATAAGTACTGGATCTTTTTACAATGAATTGAAATGGATATGCCATCTGAATCACTGAATACAAGTACTTTTTCATGATATTCACATCATATTTACCACTACTGTTTTCCTTTCCTTTTTACTTCCCCGTCTCCTCGGTCAGCCCAATTGAAAAGCTCTTCCAGTTTGTCAAACACAGGTTGATATTGCCTCACCAGAATTGTGTAAGCTGCATCAGAAATTCCATGAAATTTTTCTATCAGTTTACGAATTAGATTCCTAGAATCCACCTGTGTTATGAGGCACATCGGTTTCTGGTGATGCGGGACATTACTCGCCAAGCTAAGTATGGTGTTGCGATTTCCACTTCAGTTTCCCCGAGTTACCCTGCAAGTTAGGCGAAACCTTTTGAAAGTAACATTGGAAATCGAATGATACTCGATACGGATAGTACTTAGGATCATCCGGAACGTCTGCGCCGAGTTCTTCTATATCCACGAAAACTGTTTTGGGTAACTGGTAATAAGTCCACTCTGAAATTTGTGACAGTTTTACATTGGTGTCACAAGTTATCTCGTGACCTTTGAGATCGGCCGAGAGTTTGAATCCCCTGTCATATTTTGAACAAGAGTGGGATTTGCTGTACATCTTCAAATCCTGGATTTACGAGAAGTACGGTTCCCAACTAAGTCCGGCTCTTGTCTGGATGCACACAAACAAATTGAAACTGAATGCTGAGAAAACAGAGTTCTTTGTTGCTGCCTCTAAGAACAACTTGTCACATGTTAAAGATGTTTCTCTTAACATTGGAAATTCTACGGTAACCCCCTCAACTAATATTCGGAATTTGGGTGTCATGTTTGACCCTGTCATGTCAATGTCATCTCAAGTTAATTCAGTATGTAGCTCTACTAACTTCCATCTGCGCAACATTGCAAGGATTCGAAAATACATTGATCATGATACTTGTCACCATGTGGTTCGCTGTCTTGTCACTTCTCGTCTCGACTATTGTAACTCCCTGTTATCTGGAATCACCAAAGCACATCTTAAACGCCTCACCAGTATCCAATACAGAGCTGCCTAACTTGTTCTCACTGTTAACTGTTGGAGAGCTCATGGATCCCCCTTACTTGCTAAACTACACTGGCTACCCATGGAGAAACGCATCCAGTTCAAAACTCTTCTATATGTTTTCAAATGTTTGAAGGACATTGCCCCACCTTATCTCTCTGATATGTTTCATCTTCACCAAAGCAATCGTCAAGGACTCCGTTCTTCTTCCGATAGAACTCGGCTTAACACTTACAACTCAAGTTTATCTTATGGCAAACACGCCTTCTCACACTCTGCTGCTGAACTTTGGAACAGTCTCCCAATTAGTGTCCGTGACTCTACTTGTGTTGTTACATTTAAGAGTAAACTTAAAACTTATCTTTTTCCTAAATAGTAGATTTAAGTTTTGTTCTAGTTTGTTTTAATTTATCCTTTCTTTTGTTATGCGCTTTGATCATGTTTTGGAAAAGCGCAGTATAAATGCCTGTTATTATTATTATTATTATTACTAACATTACTTACAATCGCGTCATATACCATCCTCCTCTTCGTCTGAATCCTCAAACCCTTCTATATCCTCCCGTTCAACCTGAACTAACGTGTACACTTGGACAAGACGTCCCCAAATTCACGACGGTAAATATTCACGGCAGGTGTTGCATTTCACATTCTATGGTCGAGTACATTGTTGTTGTTATTCTATAATGCCAAACATCGGGGGGAAACACAGCTTGTCATTGTATACAACCCCAGTTTTCCTGCTTTTTACTAAATTGATTAACCCCGGATTATTCGCCACTAGGTGGTAGTGGGGCAGGGGGCACCAATAACAAAATCAGTCTCGTTTACGTACACGGACATATGTTAGTAATATCTTTACCGTCCATTTGGTGTCGGGCCTTTGCCTACGACCGTGTTCTGCTATATCACCGAAGGTGATTGAAATCTTCTGCAGAACCTATCGTGATAGGTTCTTTAGAAAAAAACTAGAATTCAGTGTTGTCGCTGGCGTGAAAATATCGCAAATGAGTAACGGAGTGCCTCAAAGCAAGCCCAAATGATTACCTTTATTTTGGCGCGTATGCGGAGTTGACGGAAAACACCGCGTAACCCGTCTTCTAGATTTACACCTTGCCCAAGCAACCTAGATCCAACTAACCTAAAATTGTACATGTCTTGAACAGGTCTTATCAGATGTTAAATGATGTTAAATGATGTATGTAGTTCATGGTCTTCGTCCTTTTCTTCGTCTAAAGCCTCGTCTTGCCGCTCCCGAAGATCTGGGGCGGGCTGAGGCTCCCCTGCGTTGGCAGCTAGGTTTGCCCATAGAGCAATGGTTTGCCAGGTATCGTTGGGCGGCATCTGGACATTCTTCTGGATCCTCTGCTATCGCAAAAAGAGGGGCTGACAGAGGTAGACCATGGGACGAAGTCACAAAATCCTTTCAGAAAGACATTTTCGTGATCCCCAACTTGGTACATGATAAAACTTTCACAAATTGATCTTTAGGGCATACCTAACAACATTTGGGGTGTTCATTTTTGCAAAAGTGGCACTTTGGAGAGTTATTTCACGTAAACAATTTGATGGGGCGAAAATTACATGGGGCGAGTTGGTTTTTATCGCCTAGTTTTCATAACAAATTCGCCCCAAAGCCAGTTCGCCCCATACTTTTGTTAACCTAATATTGTATTGACTCAAGCCAACTCGCCTCATAGAGCATGTACATGACAGGAAAAAGTTGCCAGTGACAAACATGAACTATTACCACCGTTTAAATGTAAATCACTCTTGATGGGTTCCCAGATGGATCCATTTAAGTGCGTTATTATATAATTGATTGATAAATACAATGGCTAATATTCAATTTCAATCTGCAATGTTTTTTATCTATTTTTGGGGGGGAGGGGGGTGGTCAATCAGCTCAGTGTTTTGTTTAAAGGGGAATTTTAATGGGTTTCATGCAAGGCGAGCTTGTAATGAAATACATAATAATGAAATACATCAAAAGATAAGATTCACACAATATTTATTGTTTGTCATTTTATTCTTGTCAGCACTAGTACATAAACTTCAGTACTCACTCATTTTTGTTTTATGGAACATAAGTTGCAAAGTGACATTAAAATAAATAAAATCACATGAAAATTGAGAATTAACAAATAAATGTTCACAATTTGTGGCCCTGTACCCACGTTTTGGTTGCTGTGGTCCAGGAGTGATAGTGCCTGCCCCAACCCTACAGTTTTATTTTACAATGGACCTGTAACATTACTGGGAAGCTGAATTGTTTGTGATTAAAGTCATGGTTGCAATAACATTTAAAATTACAGAAATGGTGAATTGTATGCACCATTTGCAAATAATAATTACATTTAAACTTGTGTAAATGCCTATTTGAGTACCATATTTTCTCAGTAAGAGGGATATTCATACTCCATCATGAATGTTTCGGTATTAGCTCTAATAAGTTTTAACTAGGTTACACTTTTCAATTAGAAAAAGCCTTGAAAATACTTGTCTTCATTGGAACAGGGATAGTGGAAGTTAACTGAATGAAAAATGTCAGAAAAATGCTTCTGACTTGTCTTAAATATTTAGTCATTTAGTACACAAAAACCAGTTCCAGCATAATTCTCTCAGCTTTTCCCACTAAAATTAAGAATTATAACAATCACAAAATCACTGAAGTGAGCACATTAATGTTACAATTATTCACAACCCATGCGATTTTGGGCAGATAATGCACATAGCCAGTACGACATGCTTCTAATGTTGGGGCTTAGATAGTAGGCTGGCACTGGATCTGAGTAAACACAAGTCTTCTTTGGAGGTCTGTCATTATCACTGCTCGTCTCCTGATTAGCAACTGCATATAAGGTCAAATCTAGAGAGAAAAAAGAAGGGGAAAATACAATCAATGATGGAATTTGGAAATGACTTGTTACAAGAAAAGAAATTTAGTTCGTCACTATTTTCTTTTCTTTTTAAATGTTCTACACAAAAATATGGAGCCAAAGTTGCACACGCTCCCCCCCCCCCACAACCCCCCCCCCCCCCCCACAACCCCCCCCCCCCCCCCCCCCCCCCACAAAAAAAATTAATTGAAATAACATTTATTTAGTTGAACGGAATTTTTACGATTTGAAATGCAAACTTGTCGTACAATGCATTTTCCTGAGATACCGGTATGGTCTTATTTGTAACTTTGTACAAACAAAATTGCTCACACCTAATGTTTTCTCAAACACCCCCCCCCCCCACCCTTATAAAAAGGGGATAAAAGATAGGTGTATACATGTACTTAGCCAGAGCTGGCTAAATTTATTTGACATAAACGAGATTTGACAAGCTACATGTATGAGTAGCTAAGTTGTCGTGACTCCAACAATTTCATTTATTAAATTAGCATGCGGAGTTTCTGTAGGCTGTGTACGGATTACTTGGCTGCGGCTTGAAATTATGCATGATGAGTCTATGGTAGCAGCTACAACCACATTTTATAGACTCGTGCATAATGTCAAACTGCAGCCAGAAGGCAAAATAGCGGCCAACGTTCATGCTGGATATAGAAAAAAATTCGCGTGAAAAAAAATATCAATTTTAAAAATGAATTGTAACCTCGAGTTGAATGACAATCTTTTGACTTTTTGTATTGTATTATTACAGTTCTCTTCCTCTTTGGTCAATATCAAATATGTTTTGTATGTGTTGTCGGTGCTGTGCGTGTTGTCGGTTATTAGTATGACCCCCGACAACATGCACAGCACCGACAACACATTCATTCCATAACATATTCTACATTGACAAATGACAAAAGAAAGAGTTACAGAACTATAATAACATAAAGCGTGTTCGAATGTGTGGCCCCGTATATAAGGTCAATATCATTCATACTAGTTAAGAGAATATTGTCTGTAAATGTCATTTAAAAGCATCAGAATCTTTTTCGGAACCACAAACAAACATTGAGGTGTTATAAGTTTCACCCTGAACGAAGTCTGAAGTCTAGGCCTGAACGTTACTGCAACACCTACCGGTTCCAAAGATTTTCCTTTGTCGTTTCTCTTGGACAGCTGTGACTTGCTCTATCTTATTGATGTCCGTAAACCGGGCGTAGCAAGATCGATAAAATCCAACATGTTTCGGTGGTCCGCCTGCCGATGCTAAACCCATTCACTCTCTGCAACGCGGAGTCATGTTTGGCCAGTAATTCTCTCGCTATATCTGACTGTTTTCCCTTCAAACTCTTCCATTTGTCAGCAAACTCGAGGAAGCGAGACCAGCTTTGATTAGAAAAAGGTGAAACCCTGCCATAAATGCACATAAATAAAGGCTCGGCGTCGTCTTTAGAAGCCGCCATGTTGGATTGCTGTACACCGGGTCAGAAACTGTGCGTAACGAGAGCGCTGATTAGATGCCGACGGAGACTCATAACACAGTATTTCCGATTGGTCACAATTTAGGTTTAGTCACGTGAGTGCCGTTTTGATAAATGAAACTTTGTTTCAGTTTTGGCTTCAGTTATGCAGTTTGGCAATAACGCTGGAGCCACGTACGGGCCAAAGCCTAGGTTCATGTAACGGCAAGTTTTGTAAAAATAAAAAAAATCGGTCCATATTTTCGCCAAAAATACACCAAAAGTGCCACTTTTGCAAAAATGAACAGTCATTTTTGTATTTAGCAACAACAACTTGAATGAACTTCGATGTTTTCATTTTGTACCAAAATGGGGATCACGAACGAACACAATAATCGCACTCGTCCCATGGTCTAAGGGGGTAGGACAGGTAGGGGTGGGTTGGGGGTAGGGGTGGGGCAACTGCAGCAGCTGGGGCGACCGGAGGGGGATTTTCTGGCCCGCCGTTAATGGTCCTCGCATGACGCCGCAGATTACCCTGGCGAGTGTAGGTCCTAGCACAGATGTCACAGGTGAAGGGATGGTCGCTCCCCGACGAGGGGTGCCGGCTCTTGCGGTGCTGGTAGAGGGGGAGGTATAGGACCCGTGGTTGATTATGGGCCTTCTGATGCCGGCGCAAGCAAAACTCTTCCCACACAGATCACAGGAGAAGGAGGAACTTGAGACGATGATCCCCACCAATATGATGCTTGTTGCGCTTTTTGTGGTGTTTGAGGGGCATCCTTAGCCAAGTGTGAATGTTCTGTTGCACAAACTGTAAAAACGATTATTAAAATAATAAAAAAACAAAAAAAAACACGTCGCTGTATTAAACTTATATATAGGCCTACTGGGTTTTGACGGTTTCGGTTTGATTTTGGTTTGGAACTGAGAATCAACATTTTGTGCTCGACTGTGCATGATATCAAAAGTTGGTCGAGGTTGATTGGCATCTTGACCTTGTATGTCCATTGGGGCTTGTTGCGATATCTGATCCCATAAATCTAGTTTCCGCAGTTTCTTCTGTTTATAAATCAGAAGAATCGGCCATGGCCGATTGTCTTGGTATAGGGAATTATTCCGATGGGTGATACACATCGCGATAAACCAATATTGCTTACCTGACGAGTCCAAGACAGCAATCAAAGCGATCAATCTGAGATCAATCACCGGTCATCAGGGGCAAAACAAGATTTTAAATTTCGCGCCACACATGATACGCGTCTGCACTACGTCACCGCCAGATCGCTAGAGTCTATGCTGATTCTTTCAAGCACGAGGTTTATACATTATACAATCCTACACTACCTCATTTGCATTTCTAAAGTCTCTATGAATGTACATGTACTGTAAGATTTGCACCCCTCTGAAGACTTGTATGAAGTGTTATGTAATAGGCATTACAGCCAACACAATCACTTCGCGCTGAATACACTCCGGGGCGCGATAATATTTTCTGCAGGTAGGTTGGTACATTAGCCAATCAGAACACAGATGATGTTGACGTCATCGATGATGTTAGAGTTGTCTGAGACAAATTAACCCTAACCCCTAACCCCTAAACCTAGTCCCGGACAACTCTAACATCATCGATGACTTCAACACCATCTGTGTTCTGATTGGCTAATAAATGTACACTATGTACCAACCTACCTGCAAATAAAAGTATCGCCTCCGGGGCCTGGGCGATTTCTTGTTTTTTGTGTGTGTACATGTGTGTGGGGGTGGGGGGGGGGGGGGGGGGGGGGGGGGGTGGTAACATGAACCGGGTTGAAGCTAATCATAAGCATACTTTTAAATGCTTGGGTATTCAGTTCTTACTAGACCTTAATTCCATGGTTTTGTTAAAATACAATAGGATTATGTTATCCTTACACGTTGTCAAATTGTTAAATGGTCAAAGAGACATTTGACTGTTCTCGGTAGAATTGCTGCTGTTAAATCATTACTTTCGTCCATATTGTGTAATATAATTAGGGAATGATATGATTGTGAACATTTCGTGTGGTAGAAATTGTGAATTGCTTAAGTATTTTACTTTCAAAATCAACGCAGTTTTGCAACGATGCCAATTTTGTTTCTTCTCGTGTTTCGTGTTGTTGTCTTTGTTATCATTTTCCACCAAATATCACAATCTTGCCCTCTGAAGACTAAAGAATAATTTTAAAAATGTCTCTCCGTCACAATTTGTGCAGGAGAGACTGCTTACGTTGAAACAACAAACCCAACGAATCCAAGTTGATTCACTCTTCCTTATTATTCTCAGCAATATTATCAACATCAAGATCCTTCGTAATTTGTGTATTATTTTACACCTACATTTTACATTTTGCTTCTCATATAACAACAACGTTGTATCGAAATGGTCAAAGAAGTACTTTTATTTGGTACTTATTTTTAGATGTTATGTGTATAAAATTAAAATAAATGGAAAATAGAAAGGAGATCTGTGAAACATTATATATTTCGATGGAAAACATTATGTTCTTCACTAACGGAGTTAGTTTCAAATATTTGTATCAGAAATGAGACTCTTGACGACGTTAGGCAAAGGTTAAGTTATAAACATTAATGATTGTATCCTCTACTTGTCAGTTAAAAATGTTTGTACGCTATCAAGAAAAGACGTAAACAATAAATAAGATTCCCTGGAATTCCCCAAAACAAACAAACAAAGAAGCAAAATCGGCCTACTGAAAATGTACATGGGGTCCAAAAAAGTGTCGTGTCTGCGTGAACATGTATTGTTTGTGATGTGTTTCAATGCACGTGTGCTTTGTAAAACTGTCATAGCCTCCACCCCCCCCCCCCCCCCCCCCCCATGAATACACTAACAATTGTATCCGCCTGTCCTCGCCACCTACACTGTATGTTTTGTAAAGTCATGGGGGTTGCATTCCACCCCGTATTACGTAAACATAACTATTCATATCCGATCGATTTTGTTGCCAATGGTCTTACTCTTTAGACGATCAGTCGGTTCAGTTACATGGTCGGACAAGAGCAACGTGAGACGTTTGATTGGTAAGATATCAAGTTTGAAGTTTGAGTTTACAATATTTGCAATGAAAAGAATGTTTACCTTGTGATAGGTTGGGATAGGTTGGTTTATGATGTTCTTATTCCCCCATGGTTTATGTCGGTTTTTGTTTTGCGTCCTGGTCTTTCGGGAGAAGATGACACCGGAGGTTGCAGAATCGCGCACATGATTGTTACTCGTTTAAGTCAATACTTTATTGTTCCAGAAAACAGATTCGGATATCAGCGGAGCAATGAATTCACCGCCTCAAGACCGACGGGACCCTCTGGACCATTTACCCATGGAGGTGATTGACACAATGTTGAGCTTCCTCTCTGCCGAAGACCTGTGTCACCTCGGTATCTGCAACAAGGCATGGCAGCAGATCACAGTCACCGACAACAAATGCTGGGGCCGTCTTTGTAAGTTGAAGGGCTGGGAGCGCTTTCGTATACAAGACTTCCAATACGAAGCCCCGTGTGCCAAGAACGACATCTGTTGCATTGTTGGGCCGGGGCCGATTACCAAAACCTGTGATTGGAGGGAGATGTACGTAAAGCTGTGGCACCTGGAGCGGAGCTGGTCTCAAGGCTGCTCCCAAGCGAAACACATCACCGAGTCGTTTGCCACGGAATCGGGAATAAGTTTTGTTTGCAATGACTGTAGCAAGACCATCGCTCATTTAGAACCATTATGACAATGTATAACATGGAGGAAGGCCCCTCCATGAATATAATTACGATATAGGAAATAGTGAGTTGGGTTTATGAATTGCTCATAAACTTCCCTTTGGTTTTCTAAAGCCGTTGAAAAGTGCAAAGAAAAGAAAAAGGAAATATTTTACCTTTACAAAAACAGAAGATGGTTTGACCTGACAGTTGCCCGAGATGATAGCAGCGAGTTCATCCGAACTCTCGAAGCGTGATGACGTGACACATGCAGTACCTCCATCTTACCATCATTGAGAAGTAAGTTGAGAACAAGTTCGTTTTCTATCATTCATGTGCGAATGTATAAAGACAGAGTTCTAAGTTTAAAATAGTTTGATCTCTATCAAGGTGACATAAAGCTGTTTGTCGCCGGCATACATCATGGTTGAAAAACCATGAGCGTTGATATCTTCGACATGATAGTCTAATTTTTGTCCAACTTAAATTTTTAGACCTTCGTGATCGTCACTAAGGTTACCTACTAATTAAACTCATCACAAAAAGTATCGAGACACTTAAAATTGAGCCAATAATTAATGACCCGAAAGGGTATGAATTATTCGAAGCAAATAACCCAGTGCATAATTTTTTTCTGCGTATTCTGACACCTCGATTGTTGAGATACGATGTTGCGGAGCGAAGTTATTGCCATTTCAATGGTCGTAGGTCCAGTTTCAAAAGTAACAATCATCTCTCTAGAAGCAGAAGCAGAAGCAGAACCTAATCATTTAAAACAATAATGCAAACCTGCTTCTATTATGCTTCTTAATTTTTAAGTGTCTCGATACTTTTGTGATGAGTGTACATTTTGTAATTGGTTGCATGGCATGAGGTCTGATTAGAAAAACTGTGGTAACTAGCGCTACACACTGTGAACAAGTAACAATGGATGTTCATTGTTAGTGCACCGGTTTTCTTTAGTTAGACCTACCTCCATGGTTAAGGCCCTGTCACACCTTTGCGTATATCAAGTACTTATGAGTTCCTTATTAAAAAATGTCAATACGCAGCCGTACGCTCAAAATTTCAAAATGTTTCGATTACTTTGACTTATATGCGACGCACACCTAGCGTATAAGTAACGAATTCAGCGCATCCATGGCGTATGAGGTGCGTATGAGTTGCGTATGCAGTGCGCAACACTATTTTACTCCTGCGAATAGCTGCGTATGCAGTGCGCATGCCGAGCGTATTCCAGACGCACCCTACTTATTCCGACCGCATGCCTGACGCACTTCCGACGAATGCCGAGCGTATTTCCGTCGCATGTCCGCCGCTCGCCACGCGTTATAAAAAGGCGGCGGCTTCCCGCTGTTGTCAGTACCAGTACAGATTCCATAGCGTGAACATCAGCGTATTACCGCGTATGAACCGCTTATCCCCCACGAACACATAGCGTATTTGTACCGCGCTCGACCGATGCGCTGCGTATTTATAACTTATGACCTGCGTAACAGCGTACGCTGCGTAGTTTTGTGCTTGCCCAAAACTATCCGGCGTACTGGGCCGTACTGTGCGCATGCCTACGTACATAAAACTTACACAAAACGATTGAGGTGCATATGAGGTGCATATTGTGCGTATGATAAAAATGTCAATGCGCAACTCATAAGGAATTAGGATACGCAAAAGTGTGACAGGGCCTTTAGATGTTTATTGTGACAACATAATATTCCTTGCTATTATGCCCCCATGCTGATATACAATGCACTTCTTCGACTGCCCCCAAATTCTCATACGCAGCCTGTTGCCATAGAGTTATTACTAGAGCGCTGGCTCGATGTACAAAGTGATGCCTGCTGGGCGCATCCATATTTGTGCACAAACCGTACCTATAGAAATGTATTAATTTGCCTAAGTTTTTTCTGTTTTGTCTTTAAGAGTAAATGAATGGGGGTATTTTTTAATTGATTTTAATTTTTTTGTTTTATGTTTGTTGTAAATTTTGTGTTGTGATATTAAAATGTGTTTATTATATGTTAATATAAGCTAAACATTTTCTTGCGTTTTATTAATACTTTTTATTAATTCCTATTTCCCTGTTCTCTCGTTTACAATTTTTTATTTATTTTCATCTTTCCCCTATTTTAAGATTATTATTAGCTGTTTTCAATTTTTTTATGTTGACTTTGTTATGGTTTAGGTCTTTTTGTGTGTGATATGTCTCATTTAATTTGATTGTTAATATTTGTAATCATGTCTTGTTTTATTATAATTTCTTTTACTTTTAATTCATATGTAACACGCATGGCCTTTATGGAAAGCAGTTATGCCACCTTGTTACTAACACAGCAAATAATATACAAATATTGAATGCTTCAAGTGGTGTAGTAAAACTAGCCTTTTGAGGTGATCCATGGAGCATTATGTTTTCCCCGAGGCGAAGCCGATGGAAAATGGAATGCTTCATAGATCACCGAGGGACGCTAGTTTTACCGCACCGCGAGATAAAGCATTCAATATATTTGTATTACCAACAGAGTCTGCTTGGTTTATTTGTTTTAAAATTATTTAAATCTAAATACATGTACAGTTAAAATAAACTTCGATTTCAATACAAAAATGGTGGAAAATGTCTTGCACTTTTCTAACCCACCCCCTTCACAAAAATGTTTGAACCCAGCTCTGTAGCGCTGCTCTTTGAAACAATACGCTTTACGCGCAACGTGCACACCAGCATGCATTTGCACACAGATACCGCGCCATGGGTATAGTACTTTGGTTGCTGTGGAGTACTTTTGGCCCTGCACATAAAGATAGTAAACATAGAAAATGCCATGTAACTAGCTCTCGGCCAATCAAGACACAGAATCTGTGGGCGAGGTGTTTTAAATAAAAAATATACACTGAACACAAATTATAAACGCCCACAAAAATATAAACGCCTCATGCGACACTTTGAAAACATTTTTAGCCTTGGGGGTTGCAAAATATATTAAATCAAACAAAATTAATTTTGTTGTTCAATATGCTACAGATTACTTTCCATTAGAACACAATAGTACAATAGTGGCTGGCGTCTGGCAGTCATAGACATGTGGAAACGGTGGGGGTCAGGTTGAAACAAATCACCACTCAATATCTTGTGTGTCCACCATTTGCGTCCCGTAGAGCGACACGTCTTCTTCGCATCGAGTTGAAAAGGTGGACGATTGTGGCCTGTGGAATGTTATTCCACTCCTCCTTGAGGGCTACACGGAGCTAAGGGATGTTATCCGGAACTGGAGGGCGATCGCGGACACGTCGGTCGAGAACATCCTATAGGTGCAGGCCAGTCAAGAACTGGAATGTGTTCTGCTTCCAGGAGCTATATATACAGATTCTGGCAACATGAGGTCGGGCATTGTCTTGCTGGAAGGTGACGGCATATTGGCAGGCGAACGGCGCAACAATTGGTATGAGAATCTCATCCTGATATCTTTGGCCATTAAAGTTTCCCTCAATGAAGTGCGAGAGAGTTCTTTGCCCACTCGTTATGCCTGCCCACACCATTTGCGTCAGCATCACCCGCACGTCGCTATACACGCTGTCTTCCAACTGGGCGTTACAACTGGAACCGTGAATCACTCTTCCCCAGCGTGCCAAGGGCCATCGAATGTGTGCATTTACCCATGCAAGTCTGTTCCGACGCCGAACAGCGGTAAGATCCAGGCCACGATTAGGACCACGAGCATGTAGGTTTGCTTTCTCTCAGACGGTTCCGGACAGTTTGTGGTTTGATGCGTCTGTTGTGCTGGCCAACTGTTTCATCTGCCATGCGTGTTGCTGGTCTGAGACGATCACGCAGGTGGAGAAGCCGGATGTGAAGAACTTGCGCTCGGGTGGTCACACGTGGACGACGGGGGTGAGGTCGATTTGCTGTACTGCCAGTCTGTCTGAAACGAACTCTCAAACGACCGATCGTCCGATAGTGAACATTCAGCTGTGCAGCAACCGCTCTAGTGGACATCCCGGCATCCAGCATGCCAATGGCACGTGTTGAAGGAGTGGAATAGGTGTCAACTCAAATTCCTTGGACATTTTAGAGGTTGCCACAGCAACATTAGTGGGCTTTCGTCTATCTTCAGTGTCTTGCTTGGCCTTTGAAGTGAATGCATAATTAATTTAGTTATAGTCTGGTTCTACAGGTAGGCCAATTTTGTTTGGGTAGTACCGGTAACTCAGTAACAGTAACCAACATTTTAGTCGTTTACCTTGCTCCTACTTTTCCCCTTTTTTCTCTTTTGAAATTCCTACTATTTTCTTCTCCTTTTTTCCCCACAACTCAAACAATTTATTGTTTTTATATTTGTGTTACACAAAAGGTAAAGTAAAAAAAAAGGGTTCTCGCAAAGACTATAATATCATAAAACTTCAATTCCTGTGACTATTCTCCTCACATTAGAATTAGAAACACAAGCTTGTGTTACACATGGAGCATAGCAAGCATAAATGTTTGGACTTGCCCCACATATTACACAATCAAGGGCAACAATATGATAAGTAGTTTGCGGTATTACCACTGTAATACTCTTTAGCGAGATTTGTGGTTCTGAGAAGAACCGGAGGGAACTCAACGTTTCGGACAGTATGCCCTGTCCGTCGTCAGGAGACCTGACAATGTTTGGTGCAGAAGTACTGCAGCTGTAAATCCAAAAACTTACAATTGAGGGTGGATCACAAGTGTTGTGAGTACACGACATGCTAAGTGAGGATATGATGCTGATAACGTGATAGGTGAGTATCAACAAAAACTCCTCCTAAAGCCTGCAAAAGTCTTACTTGTATCCTGGTTTTGTCTAACAAAGTCCAACCTTTGTTCCTTTAAATATTGATCTACTATTCTAATTTTTTCACATGGGTCTGCCTGAAATTCCTGAAGAAGGAAACTTCATTTAAATATGACAAACAGACTTGTTGAAATATTTTTTGAGAATCAAGTTATATTTTGATAAATTTGACTATATCCCAAGCGTCAAGTCTTACCCATACCTACATTTTGTTTTCCCATAATGCAGATAATTAATAAAAAAGTATTTTAAGCCTTTTTGTGGTTTTATATCTTCTGAAGTCGGCTTTTTAAAGGTATGATACACAATTGGTAATTGCTCGAGTTATCATATATGTCTGTTTTAATATATTTATATCGAGGTAGTAACGCTCGTCCTTGAGCGATACAGCGGCGTAGCGTGTTTCTAAGGCGGCATTCGCATTAGCAAGTTTTTAAGGCGGCATTTTTCCTGCATATCAGTTTGTTGCACTTGTACTGTGTTTTTGGTCAGCACGGCGTCCATCGTGTAAAAGATTTAGGCCTACATTCTCCGTTGTTTTCAAAAAGTTATGCTTTGTACAATAACTCGGGCAGTTTTGTTGTCACCGGTGAGGTTCAGTTTTGATAGCTTTCGAGACGGATGCAAATTAAATCTTCCTGCAAAATCAGCGATTAACAAGCAGTTGGCTGTAGTGCCGTGCCGGCCGTAACGCGTTAGAGCAATTTTCCCGCACGCGCGCTTAATGGCCCTGTCACACCAGAACGTTTTAGGCCAACGCGCGAGTAGCGCGTTAAAAATAGTTGATACGCTGGCAAACGCTGAACTTCCACACAAAAAGTGGAACCGTGATTTCAGCGTGTCCATAACGCGTTGATTACGGGTTCATAGCGTTCGCCAGCGCGTAAATAACGCGTTAGTAACGCGCTCGACGACTGATGAACGACTGCCCAGCGCGTGAGTAGCGCGGTCCAACGCGCGCCAGCGTACGGCAACGACCACATGGTTAGTTGTATAAAAAGCCGACGCGCTACTACAGTAATGGCCCTGTCACACCAGAACGTTTTAGGCCAACGCGTGAGTAAAGTGTTGGAATTTCGGCAACACGCGGGTAACCGTTGACCAACGCTAGGCCAGCGTTCGCAACACGCTGAGCGCGTTACCCACACGCTGGAAAACGCTGTCACACGCTGAGGCAAAAATACATTTTTTAACATACCTACAATTGTCAGCGTTTGCCAGCGTGTGACTGCACACGCTGGCGGCGCGCAGGAAGGTCGTTACTCACGCGGCGAACGCGCTAGACGATCGTTACCAACCCACTACTCACACGCTGGCAACACGCTGTCGTATTTTTACTATAAATCAGTGATGCGTTCCTCACACGCTGAGCGCGTTCCTCACACACTACTCACGCGCTGGCATACGCTATGAACCCGTTATCAACCTGTATGGACACGCTGAAATCACGGTTCCACTTGACTTTTTTCTGTGAAAGTTCAGCGATTGCCAGCGTATCAACTATTTTTAACGTGCTACTCATGCATTGGCCTAAAACGTTCTGTTGTGGCAGGGCCATAACCAGCGTGTCGCCAGCGTACGCGAGCGTACACCAGCGTGTGAGTAGCGGGTTGATAACGATCGTCTAGCGTGTTCGACGCGTGAGTAACGAACCTCGAACGCGCCGCCAGCGTGTGCAGTCACACGCTGGCAAACGCTGGAAATTGTAGGTATGTTGAAAAAAATATGTTTTCCTCAGCGTGTGACAGCGTGTCCCAGCGTGTCAGTAACGCGCTCAGCGTGTTGCTAACGCTGGCCTAGCGTTGGTCAGCGTTTGCCAGCGTGTTGCCAAAATTATAACACGTTACTCACGCGTTGGCCTAAAATGTTCTGGTGTGACAGGACCATTACCGGAAGGTCGGATAAGACAGTTGGCGTTGCGTAACCTCGATGGAATGAGTTAAGCTACTTTTTACCGCGCAGTGCCGGCGTAACTATCCCTTCTGAACGCAAGCATATTTTGGATTAAGAATTTCTTATATATTGGCCCAAAGGCTAATTACTTTTGTATTAACTTACGCCTTCGTCTGAACGTACCCTTAGTAATGGCCCTGTCACACCAGAACATTTTAGGCCAACGCGTGAGTAGCGTGTTGTAATTTTGGCAACACGCTGGCAAACGCGGACCAACGCTAGGCCAGCGTTAGCAACACGATGAGCGCGTTACTCACACGCTGGGACACGCTGTCATACGCTGAGGAAATTTTTTTTTTTTCAACATAGCTACAATTTCCAGCGTTTGCCAGCGTTGAATGCACACGCTGGCGGCGCGTTTTAGATTCGTTACTCACGCGTCGAACACGCTAGGCGATCGTTATCAACCCGCTACTCACACGATGGCGTACACCGGCGTACGCTTGCGACACGCTGGTTATGGCCCTGCCACACCAGGACGTTTTAGGCCAATGCATGAGTAGCGCGTTAAAAATAGTTGATACGCTGGCAATTGCTGAACTTTCACAGAAAAAGTCAAGTGGAACCTTGATTTCAGCGTGTCCATACAGGTTGATAACGGGTTCATAGCGTATGCCAGCGCGTAAGTAGCGTGTGAGGAACGCGCTCAGCGTGTAAGGAACGCATCACTGATTTATAGTAAAAATACGACAGCGGGTCGCCAGCGTGAGAGTAGTGGGTTGGTAATGATCGTCTAGCGCATTCGACGCGTGAGTAACGGCCTTCTTGCGCGCCGCCAGCGTGTGCAGTCACACGCTGGCAAACGCTGATTTTTTTTAGGTATGTTGAAAAACGTATTTTTGTCTCAGCGTGTGACAGCGTGTTCCAGCGTGTGGGTAACGCGCTCAGCGCGTTGCGAACGCTGGCCTAGCGTTGGTCAACGTTTACCCGCGTGTTGCCGAAATTTCAACACGTTGGCCTAAACCGTTCTGGTGTGACAGGGCCATTACTGTAGTAGCGCGTCATCTTTTTGTACAACTAATCATGTGGTCGTTGCCGTACGCTGGCGCGCGTTGGACCGCGCTACTCACGCGCTGGGCAGTCGTTCATCAGTCGTCGAGCGCGTTACTAACGCGTTATTCACGCGCTGGCGAACGCTATGAACCCGTTATTAACGCGTTATGGACACGCTGAAATCACGGTTCCACTTGACTTTTTCTGTGGAAGTTCAGCGTTTGCCAGCGTATCAACTATTTATAACGCGCTACTCACGCGTTGGCCTAAAACGTTCTAGTGTGACAGGGCCATAAGATATTTCCTAATAATTTGGTAGTAACATTTTTGCAATATCTGCAAATTGTATATCCTACCTTAGCCTAAACAGACTGGACTGCTTGTATACATTTGCCTCGAGTTTTGGGACTGTAATGATCGACTGCAAATTTATCTCCCTCCGCTGATTTTTATGGCGTGGCCAATTTTGGCTGACCCTTATTACTCCCACATGTACTTTTGATATCGCGTAAAGTGGCAGATGTGCTTCCTCCACACTTGTCTGCAAGATACATCATCTCAATTAACCACTTCGACCTTAAACCCAAGCGACACCGGATAAACAAGGAACTTTGATCCAGTGCCAGAAGAAATTTCCCAAGTAGGATCTGCAACTCTTGCAACTTCTCTTTTAAGTGCATTGTACATGCAGCAAATTGAATATGCTGTCACGTACCTGTCTACATTTAATAGTAACAGACAAGATGTTATGCAGTAAATTTGTATTACCAAATGGTACGCATGACATATAGGTACATGTAGATTACAGCCTTTTTGAACATGTTAATAAGATCATGAATATATCAATAACAAGGAATACCAGGAATACCAATAACCAATACTCTTATCTATATAAACTACTGAAATTATATGAAATACATTAAGTACTGGATTGTAAGTGAATAATAGTCTTAACCATCCTGTGAAATCATTGCAACTAGTGTGCTGTTATTTTTAATAAAAGTGGAATTTCTGCATCAATTTCGAATGATGGTCGGCCAGTTATCGTTGAGAAATCTGACGTTTTTGAAATACTGTCTCTAATTTATAAAATGTAGTTATTCTACAGTATGCGAATGGGTGCAAGCCAGCTGGGGCCAATTTAATAAAACATGTAAGCACAACAATTTGCTTAGCACAAAAATAGTTTTGCTAAGTAAAAACAGGTTACCAGCCAAATCTCCATGTACTTTTCATGCTAAGCAAAAACCAGATGAATATCACAAACGATAAACATAAAATTAATATTATATTTGTAAACTTGTTTTTTCCCAAGGAATAATGTTCATGCTAAGCAAATTGTTGTGCTTACATGTTTTATGAAATTGGCCCCTGGTCTGGTTCCTTATTAAACCTGATAATTCCACAACATCTATAAATTGCTCTGTTTCATCCATGGAACCAAACTACCCCAAAAAAAATTAATTTATGTGTCCTTTTCTTCAGCCTCTATAAACACAAAACTTTAAACAGGTCAGTGTGACTGTTATTTGCTATAAAATACTAACCAGTTTGTTTGGTTTGTGTGAATTGGGTTTTATATCAATCTATAACATTGTCTATCTCTGTAGCTACTAATAATACAACTCACATGAATGACAGTAACATATGGTTGTCTTCATCCGAGTAGTTTGGGTTCAAAAGTCACTTCTGAAAGTTTCATAACACCTTATAGAAAGCCCATGGATTGTTGAATGCATCATTTCCCGTGAGTTTCCCATGATTAAAGGTATGATACACCATTTGCTGATATCAAAGTTTTATACTTCTGAATTATTAAGAAATATCTGGCTTATTTGAAAGTAGGCATCTAGCAAAATAATTGCACTAGATATCCTTCAATTGTTCCAAAAAAATGAATTTTATACAAAAAAAATCACAAAACCCAAGAACAACATAATAACAACTGCCCGACGCCGGTTGAAAACAAACGCCGTTTTTCTTGCTTTTCTCAGCATCCGCAGATCACTTGTTATGATTTTTCACTGCTCCAGATAAAATTATACGTGTATGTCAAATGACATACCAATAAATATAACAAAATGGAGTGTCAACGGATAGGAAATCCAACTTAGAAGTGGACAAGGACATTTATGAAATCTTCAGAACAACAAGCATTGCAACATCTAATGTGGTATTAAATGAAAGGGGACAACAAGGATTATTATTTTACAAATATTTGTGTTATAAGGTTCGGGAGTTAACATTATATGTTTTAAGTAGTCGTTTTGGCAGCCATGTTTTAAAAGGTTCGGGCTGGGATCGTTTTAACATCACCGAGCCAAGGCGCGGGATATCTTTAAATGAAACTCGATCCGAGGCGGATTCATGCCGATGGTACCGGGAAGCACACCCACGCATTTCCACGCAAAGAAATCAATCATTCAATAAAATAAAAACACATACAACCGTTTACACAGCATACTCATCCTATTAATATTTTCCTATTTTCTTTACAGATGTGTGCACTAAAGTGTTAAAGTGATATTGAAATGGAAAGCAAAGAAAAGCCAAAGGTAGGGAAATTTGCAGATTTCAGTTCAGATTTCGGTGTTCATATTTCATGATTTATGTTTGTTTTTTGTAACCCCATTTCACTGACTGTTGATTATAAATCCATCTTAATTGTATTAATACAATTATGCCTTTGGGTTTGAATGTGACTTGCATTCTCTGTAGCCTAACTGTTGGAAAGTCCAGTTGTCCATTATTGTGCACTAGACCTTCGACTGTTCAAATTGAATCCTACTTAAGAAATGCACACATGTTTTCAAGTATAATTCTCGCCTTCTTAGTTCTTCAGCTCATTGTAATTGTAATTTGTTCTAAGTGTGATCATTTTTCACCCTGCATGGATTTTCATTTCCAAAGTACATGTATCTAGAACAAGAAGAACACCATGGGTTTTTATATTGGGCTCCCCCTTAAAACCTTAATGTTGCTAAGTGGGCAGGTATTAACTCCTGGAGTTATGACCTGCTTTTTCTTGACCTATCCCTCAAACTTTCAGGGATGTCATAAGAGCAAGAGAGAGAGAGAGGAAAATGGATTTTACCAAGGATCATTATTTTGTACAAGTTCAATGTGAGTCTCACTGACACACCACCCCAATTAAGCTCTCCCCTATAACTGGAAAAGACTCTAGATGCCAAAACAGCAAGAGCCCTGGAGCCTTCCAATTGGCTGAAGCTCCTATCCCCCCCCCCCCACCCCCAGAGTGTCCCACCATCACATAGAATGCCTTTAAAAGACCAGCGGTGTACACTGGTTGAATGAGCCCCAGTCAGCTAGCATTGCTAAGACTTGAGGTAGTGAGAGCATTCAGTACCGAGTCCGGTGCTGCAGTACCAACTGGTGGAAAGTTGTTGTGAGTGGTTTTTTGGATGCAACTGCACGAAGATTGTACATGATGAGCAGCATGTATAGCTTTGTTGGCCCCAGACCCCGCCCCTGGTGGGGCTTACTCGTGCTCTGTTTGGTCGACTTGTGTGCAATGAGAACCGTCGCTCAGCCTGTGTCATCATCATCATCTTCATCAGAATCAGATACGGCCCGTAAGTCAATGCCAAAGTTTTACATTTCTTCTCTTATTTTGGCTGATTTCCAATGAGATACAAAAAGCAGGCCTTGGAATTACTCAATCGTACATTGTAGTCTTCTTTATTAAAACTACATGTATTCATTGGATTGACATTTGTATTTATGTACCAGTATTCCTGTCCTGGCTTTTCTGTATGTATCGTTATTTAATCACTATTTTTAGTCATTTTGTATTTGTTAACTTACACGTAAACTACCTCATGGACGTAATTGTTGAGCAAACAGAGAGTAATCAATGATCAAGCTATTTGAAAGATTGGTACATTTTAGATTACTGATATTTTATTTTAGTTACCTACCTCCATGCATGCTTTATTTTATCACAATAATGGTAAGTACTGGTATTAAACGGGGGTGGTGGGGGGAGGGGGTGGTGGGGGGGGGGGGGGGGGGCGTTAATAGTCTTAATAAACTGCTTTCCTAGTTGCCTACTTGAAGCATTATTAAGCATGGTCGAAGTGTGTTTTTGGGTTGGAAATTAATAACCCAACATTAAGATATTCAGCCCAATTCATGTGATTTTTGTGTACCTATTTTAAATAGAATTTTAACCAACCCTCCCTCATAAACCATAAAATGATTTATCAGGATTTTCATGCTGTGAGATGATATCTCACACTGTTTCTAAATTATTTTCATTGTGCCAAATATGGACCTCCAAGCTTGAGCTCCATTTATTTATTTGTTTATTTATTTTATTACACTAAAAATGCAGGATATATACAGGGATAATAAGCATAATGTACTTTTCAAGATAATTACTACAAACAGGTGGCAGGGAAAAGTTATGATATAAACAAGTTGCACATTTTCTCACATGTATGCATAATTATGATTAATAGTAATACTCACAATTAAATCGAAATAAAAATGTTTACATCCTCTGTTCAACTTAAAAAAGAAAAGAATTAACAGTCTTTAATAAATGTATTATGAAAAAAGGTACCTGTTGGAAATATATAATTATATGGTAATTACCTTGCAGTCAAGAAATCAAATTTAAGAATTTAGAAAAATGATAAGATATAGTTTACTCATATTTCATAGTAATTCTCAATCTGAATATACATGTACTTTGATGTTATATATGTTTAGTAAAGTGTCACCTGCATGTCTGATATATATAACTATTCAAATTTGTTGTGAAGTTATGTTCATTTGACGATTGTTGCATATAAGACTACCAAAATGACCAATAGTTATTCAGTTCTAGCTCAGGGAAATATTTGCACTATTACAGGACTAAAAAAAAAACAATATGGGGGGAATATCAATACTCAGGAAAAATGATATTTAGGGGATCCATTTTTACAATATTTACAATTTGTGTTGCATGGAAATCATCAATACTCAACTTTAGGACACTTGTGTCAAACTATGATACTAAACATGGTTTATAAAAAAAAAAAGGAATTCCCAAAAATAATGGTTCAAATGTTTAATATGTAAAAAGCGTGTAATAAGTTGACCTTAAAAATCTAGCGAGATTTTAAGAGAATACACCACATGAGCACAACGACGATCTCACAACGTGTCAAAATCCTACGGAAGCCCGTTAGGGCCAGGTACCTCTTTTTCTTTCACAGAGGTGCGTTTCTCTTTCGCGGTGGTGCGTTTCTCTTTCACAGTAGCTCATCTCTCTTTTAGAACGTGTGTCTCTCTCTTTCAAGGGGCAAGTTCATTTTTCACAGGGGTGCATTTCTTATTTATTGCGATTAAGTCGGGGCCGCGACTCGCCATGTCGCGGTCACGACTCCCCATGTCGCGGACGCGACTGTGCTACTGTGAAAGAGAAACGCACCGCCGCGAAAAAAACAAAATGTAAATAATAGCTTGTGTTTTTTTCTTTAAAAGTTCAGTCTCGTTTAGTATCTTAAAATATATCAATATAAGCAAAACTGTTGAATATTAAAGGAAAAAGCTATACACTAAATAGTTATAAATCACAACTTGTGTTTTCTCTAATATTTCAGGGTAATCTTTTCTCTTTTTAAACTGCTGAATGTAAACTGAAAATACTAGCAAACTAAATATTTTTGAGCCACAACTTGTAATTTGTAATCAACGTTTTATTTAGTTAGTGTAAAGTACAACGTGGAACAACTTGTCATGGTAACCCGTAATGTTATCCACCTGTTGCTCATAACATTTTAAAAACTTGATTTGTCAAAGTGTTCTGGTTTCATAACATATTAGCATAGTGCTAGTTTTGCAACGTGACATTATTATATAAAATAATTATAAGGATATACCTCTATATATGTTTATTTCACTTTTAAATATATATATTTAGCTTGCTTAAATAAATAATAGGCATATAAATTTGATGGGGCAAGTCCGCCCATCACCGTGGGGCGAGTCCGCCACAGGGCGAACCTGCCCCACTCTATACCGGGCGAACGCGCACCAAGATCTCATTTTGTGTTTTACCACGTCGTATAAGTCATTAATACTGTAAACCGAGTTCATAGTTATTTTGGCAAGTCTATAATCTTCTAAATGACAACCACTATACAACCATATTTGTTTATGTCTTGGGGTTTATATAATATTATTGATGCAAGAAATGTTTAATTAAATGATATGTAAACAGTATTTTGATGATAACTTTATGAGCCTGTTGAGCCTGCTCGTGCAGCTACTAAAGGAGTTTTATCATGCCCTGCGTAATCTAATTACATCATCAAAACTTCCTCCACGGCTGTAGTGGCGGCTAGCCTTAGGGCGGCTCCCCTTATACTTATATGTCGTACGTACGACATATAAGTCGTACGTACGACATATAAGTCGTACGTACGACATATAAGTCGTACGTACGACATATAAGTCGTACGTACGACATATAAGTCGTACGTACGACATTTAAGTCGTACGTACGACATTTAAGTCGTACGTACGACATTTAAGTCGTACGTACGACATTTAAGTCGTACGTACGACATTTAAGTCGTACGTACGACATTTAAGTCGTACGTACGAGTTAGCTGAAGTGAGAGAAAATAATTAGGTTCACCATGTCCCTATTACAGCTTCGTAGATATCCTAGAACTAAGGCTAAAAGTCGTTTTGTTTGGTTCTTTAGCTGGTCCAGACAAATACCCAAGCAAACTGCCGTGTATGGACAACAATGGAAAGATATCTTTTCATGATGAGACCTACAGGATGGCGAAATGTTCGGCCTGCACCTGCAACAACTCCACCCTCAAGTGCTATTTTTATACCTGCCAGCCTGTCACGTGCCAAGAACCCATCAAGTTTCCTGAAATATGCTGCCAAGCATGCCCATACAGTAAGCTTTGTTGCTGTTTAGAATGACGTCAGATGCATTTCATTACATTTTGGTACTTTGAAAAACTGAGGTACTTTGAGAAAGTTAGTGTATGGAATATCGACTTGAAAAGAAAGGGTCTATGACAAAGTTATGTCATGTATTTAGTCACGCAAAACAAGACTTCAGTGGGTGCCTTCTAACCAGTCTTCAATAACCTGTTGATAACATCGCAGCCAACTAACCAATTCAATAACCAGTTGTATTACACAAACCTGGCAGCCAACTGAACAATTCACAGCCTAGGCTGAATTTCTGCTGGAAATGACATCACAATCTCTAAAGTCGACTCTCGATTGACTGGTGTGCAGGGTCGCGTAAACATTGCAGGTTTGACAACTGCTAATATTTATCAGATGTTGGAAAGCTTGCAGTCTCCATTAGACAAAATGATACCCAGACTTGTCTTAAGTAAGATCTTATCTTAAGATTATCTCCCTTGAATGATACTTTGTTCCCTGAAGTTTGTCTTTGTTGGGGAAATTAGCACTGGGTCAAAGGGACTTTCTGTTGTCCTCGCCAACTGTTTTGGTTTTGACAGAAAGCTGTACATATTATGACATTGCTTGGCTGTTTTCTTCAGACGTGACTGTGAATCAGGTGACACCGGTGCTTCCCGGCTCTCAGTCCATCCAAGAAGGTCGAAAGGAGAATGATCTGTCAGTCAATCTGGACGTGCTGTACGCCAATACCAGAGAGACGACCAGTGTCACTGGTGAAGGCCTGTGGCAGGCCTCTATGTGGCTGAGCAGTCAAGAGGACGGCTCAGTCAAGCTCCCCGGTACTGTGGTGGACCAAGTCCTGACGGAAGGCCAACAGTCCCAGAACCTCACCAAACGAGGCAGCGTCTCCACAAACTTCTTGATCAACGACATTCGCTACCAGGTGGACATGTCGTATCTGACCTGTGACAAGACCCGCTATCTATGTGCCAAGTTTATGAGGGGCGAGAACCCGGTAGTGGAGAAATCTTTCATGGAGTTCCACTTTGAGGCCAGGCCCACCAAAGATGTGCTAACTGGATGCAGTCCCCTGGAGGATTGCAAAGGTTTTTCATCTAACTTTTCCAATTTGTTATTTGGATAATTTATTGCCTAAGATGTTTTGTCTTTAACCCTAACGCTTCTCAATCCTCAAAAATCCTCATTGCAGTTTTGGAGGATTTTTGAGGATTGAGAATGATTGGTTATTATTATTATTATTATTATTATTAGCTGTTTCGGCCTTTCAGCCGAAACAGCTTTTGTTTTCGTTAAAGTTTTTTTTTTAGCTGTTTCGGCCTTTCAGCCGAAACAGCTTTTGTTTTCGTTAAAGTTTTTTTTTTTCTTTTTTTTTTTTAGCTGTTTCGGTTTTTCACCGAAACAGCTTTTGTTTTCGTTAAAGTTTTTTTTTTTCTTTTTTTTTTAGCTGTTTCGGCATTTCAGCCGAAACAGCTTTTGTTTTCGTTAAAGTTTTTTTTTTTCTTTTTTTTTTTTTTCTTTTTTTTTTTTTTTTTATTTGTCATTTTTCCCCATAGGATTTGTACACGTTTATTCTGCCAATACACTTTGACACTTTGGTAAATCCGATCGACTTGAAACTTGGCATACACTTAGACAACCACCCAAGGACGGTCCTAGAAGAAATTCGTCGCGATTCCGTAATTCAAGGTCACGTGACGTCATGTTAAAGGTATAATTTTCCCCATAGGTTTTGTACACGTTTTTCTTCAAACTATTGACTTTGACACTTTAATGAATCCGTTCGACTTAAGACTTAGCATACACCTAGAAAACCACCCACAGATGGTCCTGGACGAAATTCGGCACGATTTGCGTTATTCAAGGTCACGTGACGTGACGTTAAAGGTGTACATTTTTTTCCCATAGGGTTTGTACACGTTTGTCTTCAGACTATTGACTTTGACACTTTCGTACATTTGATCGACTCGAGACTTAGCACACATCTCGACCACCATCCCCAGGAGGGCCAAGGGGAAAATCGTCATAATGACATCATCGTGGGTCATGTGACGTCACATTAAAGGTGCAGTTTTAAGGACCCTCTATCTTTGGAAATACAGGCCCGATTGGGGTCAAGCTTGGTATGCAAGTATTTCAGGATGTGTTACAGACGAAAATTAGATGACATTATGATGACGTCATCGGGTGTCATGTGACGTCACATTAAAGGTGCAGTTTATAGGACCCTCTATCTCTGGAAGTACAGGTCCGATTGGGGTCAAACTTGGTATTCATGTATTCCGGGATGAGTTATAGACAAAAATTAGATGACATTATGATGACGTCATCGGGTGTCATGTGACGTCACATTAAAGGTGCAGTTTATAGGACCCTCTATCTCTGAAAGTACATGTCCGATTGGGGTCAAACTTCTTATACAGGTATTCCGGGATGTGTTATAGACGAAAATTAGGATGACGTCATGATGACATAATCGTGGGTCATGTGACGTCACATTAAAGGTGTAGTTTTTAAGACTCTATATCTCTGGAAGTACAAGTCCAATTAGGGTCAAACTTGGTATTCAGGTATTCCGGGATGTGTTATAGACGACAATTAAGTTGACGTCATGATGACGTCATCAGGTGTCATGTGATGTCACATTAAAGGTGTAGTTTTCCCTATAGGATTTGTACACGTTTTTTGCAACCAAGATATATTTGGCACTTTGGTAAATCCGATCGACTTCAGATTTGGTACACACATAGACCACCACTCACATATTCAAAGTCATTTTAGACATGCGAAACAGCTCTGTGTTTGTCCACAAACACATTTCTAGTTTTTTTTTTTTTTTTTTTTTTTTTCCTCTTTTAGACTTTTCCCCATAGGATTTGTACACGTTTGTTCTGGCATAGCACTTTGACACTTTGGTAAATCCGATCGACTTGAAACTTGGCATATATTTAGTCAACCACCCAAGGACGGTCCTAGAAGAAATTCGTCGCGATTACGTCATTCATGGTCACGTGACGTCACGTTAAAGGTGCAATTTTTCCCCATAGGTTTTGTACACGTTTTTCTTCAGACTATCGACTTTGACACTTTGGTAAATCCGATCGACTTGAAACTTGGCATACACTTAGAACACCATCCACAGATGGGTCTTGAAGACATTTGGCACGATTGCGTCATTTAAGGTCACGTGACGTGACGTTAAAGGTGCAATTTTTGTCCCTATAGGGTTTGTACACGTTTTTATTCAGACTATTGACTTTGACACTTTCGTAAATTTAATCGACTTGAGACTTAGCACACACCCCGACCACCATCTCCAGGAGGGCCAAGGGGAAAATCGTCATGATGACGTCATCGGGGGGTCATGGCACGTCACATTAAAGGTTCAGTTTTGAGGACCCGCTATCTCTGGAAGTACAGGTCCGATTGGGGTCAAACTTGGTATGCAAGTATTCCAGGGTGTGTTATAGACGAAAAATAAAATGACATCATGATGACGTCATCGTGGGTCATGTGACGTCACATTAAAGGGATTAAAGGTTCAGTTTTTAGGACCCGCTATCTCTGGAAGTACAGGTCCGATTGGGGTCAAACTTGGTATGCAAGTATTCCAGGGTGTGTTATAGACGAAAAATAAAATGACATCATGATGACGTCATCGTGGGTCATGTGACGTCACATTAAAGGTCCAGTTTTTAGGACCCTCTATCTCTAGAAGTACATGTCCGATTGGGGTCAAACTTGGTATGCAAGTATTCCAGGATGTGTTACAGACGAAAATTAAGATGACATCATGATGACATCATCGGGTATCATGTGACGTCACATTAAAGGTTCAAATTTCCCCATAGGATTTGTACACGTTTTTTCAACTAATATATATTTGGCACTTGTGTAAATCCAATCGACTTCAGACTTGGCACACACATAGACCACCACACACACATATATTGAAAGTAACGTTAGACAATCGAAACAGCTCTGTGTTTGTCCACAAACACATGTCTAGTTTTCTTTCTTTTTTAGCTGTTTCGGCCTTTCAGCCGAAACAGCTTTTGTTTTCGTTAAAGTTTTTTTTTTTTTTTTTTTTTAGCTGTTTCGGTTTTCCACCGAAACAGCTTTTGTTTTCGTTAAAGTTTTTTTTTTTTTTTTTTTTTTTTTTTTTTTTTTCCTTTTTTTTTTTTCCACTTTCAGTGTTTTTACCCATAGGATTTACACACGTTTGTTCTGCCAATACACTTTGGCACTTTGGTGATTCCAATCGACTTGAGACTTGGTGTACACTTAGACCTCCACCCACAGATGGTCCTAGAAGAAATTTGGCTCGATTGCGTCATTCAAGGTCACGTGACGTCACTTTAAAGGTTTAATTTTCCCCATAGGTTTTGTACACGTTTTTCTTCAGACTATTGACTTTGGCACTTCGGTAAATCCGACCGACTTAAAACTTAGCATACACTTAGAACACCACCCCCAGATGTTTCTGAAAGAACTTCGGCACGATTGTGTCATTCAAGGTCACGTGACGTCACATTAAAGGTTCACATTTTTCTCCCATTGGTTTTGTATACGTTTTTCTTTAGACTATTGACTTTAACACTTTAGTACATCCGATCGACTTGAGACTTGGCACACACTTAGACCACCATCCACAGACGGCCCTAGAAAAAATTCGGCACGATTACGTCATTCAAGGTCACGGGGCGTCACGTTAAAGTTTCAATTGTTTCCCATAGGTTTTGTACACGTTTTTCTTCAGACTATTGACTTTGGCACTTTCGTACATCCGATCGACTTGAGACTTGGCATACCTTTAGAACATCACTCATATATGGTTCTGGAAGAAATTCGGCACGATTGCGTCATTCAAGGTCACGTGACGTCACGTTAAAGGTTCAATTTGTCCCCCATAGGTTTTGTACACGTTTTTCTTTAGACTATTGACTTTGACACTTTCGTAAATTTGATCGACTTGAGACTTGGCACACACATAGACCACCACACACACATATTGAAAATAATGTAAGACACTCGAAACAGCTCTGTGTTTGTCCACAAACACATGTCTAGTTTTTTTTTTTTTTTTTTTTTTTTTTTTTTTTGTCACATTTTCCCATAGGATTTGTACACGTTTTTTCTGCCAATACACTTTGACACTTTGGTGAATCCGATCGACCTGAAACTTGGCATACACTTAGACAACCACCCAAGGACAGTCCTAGAAGAAATTCGTCGCGATTCCGTCATTCAAGGTCACGTGACGTCACGTTAAAGGTGCAATTTTCCCCCATAGGTTTTGTACACGTTTTTCTTCAGACTATTTAATTTGACAGTTTGGTGAATCCGACCGACTTGAAACTTGGTATACACTTAGAACACCACCCACAGGTGGGTCTTGAAGAAATTCGGTACGATTGCGTCATTCAAAGTCACGTGACGTGACGTTAAAGGTGCAATTTTTTTCCCCATAGGGTTTGTACACGTTTTTCTTCAGACTATTGACTTTGTCACTTTCGTAGACTTGATCGACTTGAGACTTAGCACAGACCTCGACCGCCATCCTTAGGAGGGCCAAGAGAAAAATAATCAATATAACGTCATCGCGGGTCATGTGACGTCACATTAAAGGTGTAGTTTTTAAGACCCTCTAACTCTAAAAGTACAAGTCCGGTTGGGGTCAAACTTGGTTTGCAAATATTCGAGGATGTGTTATAGACGAAAATTAAGATGACGTAATTATGACATCATCGGGTGTCATTTGACGTCACATTAAAGGTTCAATTTTCTCCATAGGTTTTGTACACGTTTTTCTTCAGACTATTGAATTTGACAATTTGGTAAATCCGATCGACTTCAGACTTAGCACACACCTCGACCACCATACCCAGGAGGGCCAAGGGGAAAATCGTCAGGATAACGTCATCGTGGGTCATGTGACGTCACATTAAAGGGGCAGATTTTAGGACCCTCTATCTCTGGAAGTACATGTCTGATTGGGGCTAAACTTGGTATGCAAGTATTCCAGAATGTGTTATAGACGAAAATTAAGATGACATCATGATGACATTATCGGGTGTCATGTGACGTCACATTAAAGGTGCAGTTTTTCCCATAGGATTTGTACACGTATTTTTCAACTTATATATCTTGGGAAAATTGGCAAATCCAATCGATTTCAGACTTGGCACACACATAATGAAAGTCATCTTAGACATCCGAAACAGCTCTGTGTTTGTCCACAAACACATGTCTAGTTTTTGGGTTTTTCGCTTAAAAGCGAAAAACCCTTTCTTTTCGTTCTGTTTGTTTTATTGGCTTTTTCGCAATTTTGCGAAAAAGCCTTTGTTTTTGTTCTGATTTTTTTTTTTCTTCTTCTTTTTTTTTTTTTTTTTCTTTTCTTTTAGTAACCTAAACCCCATAGACTTTGTACACGTTTTTTCTGCCCGTCACTTTTAATCGAAAACAAAGTCGTATTTACATAAAACTTAACCCAGGTGAAGACCCCATAGTGAACTCGTGTCTCGCAGAAATACGTCATGGTGACGTCATCAGGGGTCACGTGACGTCATCTTAAAGGTGTTATTGATTTAATCTTTGAAATTCAATAACAAATCAACCGCAAAAGACCGAAACTAAATTTTAGTGGCAATAGATAGAATAATCCAGGATCTTAATTTTATCTCGCGTGCGTGAAATCACGTGACCCTTCCTTCCGGTCCAAACCGGAAGTGCCTTATAATTTAAAACTGAAAAATGATATGAACTTACTTTCAACGATGTTAGTGTCTGGCTAGAATAAACTTTTCAAAATAATTACCGGCGACGTCATAACACGTTATAGCGCCCTCTAGCGGCAGGTTGAAAAATTGTTAAAATGAATAATCTGTTGATGTGTGCAGCGAAGTTTGCTGAAATCACTTTATAACCGGTGTATATAATCAGCTTCGTGCTAAGAACATATTGAGAAAAATATTTATTGATGACGTCACCAAACCGGAAGTTACAATGAAAAGACCTTAAAACCTTAAAACGTCGCTTAAAAATCAACCGCGATAGATATAATCCAGATTTTTGCTTGAAATAGCAAAGTTAAGACAGCTCTCGATAGATAGAATAATTAAAGATCTTCATTTCACCTCATGTGCGTGAAATCACGTGACCCTTCCTTCCGGTCCAAACCGGAAGTGCCTTATAATTTAAAACTGAAAAATGATATGAACTTACTTTCAACGATGTTAGTGTCTGGCTAGAATAAACTTTTCAAAATAATTACCGGCGACGTCATAACACGTTATAGCGCCCTCTAGCGGCAGGTTGAAAAATTGTTAAAATGAATAATCTGTTGATGTGTGCAGCGAAGTTTGCTGAAATCACTTTATAACCGGTGTATATAATCAGCTTCGTGCTAAGAACATATTGAGAAAGATATTTATTGATGACGTCACCAAACCGGAAGTTACAATGAAAAGACCTTAAAACCTTAAAACGTCGCTTAAAAATCAACCGCGATAGATATAATCCAGATTTTTGCTTGAAATAGCAAAGTTAAGACAGCTCTCGATAGATAGAATAATTAAAGTTCTTCATTTCACCTCATGTGCGTGAAATCACGTGACCCTTCCTTCCGGTCCAAACCGGAAGTGCCTTATAATTTAAAACTGAAAAATGATATGAACTTACTGTCAACGATGTTAGTGTCTGGCTAGAATAAACTTTTCAAAATAATTACCGGCGACGTCATAACACGTTATAGCGCCCTCTAGCGGCAGGTTGAAAAATGGTTAAAATGAATAATCTGTTGATGTGTGTGGCGAAGTTTGCTGAAATCACTTTATTAACCGGTGTATATAATCAGCTTCGTGCTAACAACATATTGAGAAAGAGATTTATTGATGACGTCACCAAACCGGAAGTTACAATGAAAAGACCTTAAAACCTTAAAACGTCGCTTAAAAATCAACCGCGATAGATATAATCCAGATTTTTGCTTTAAATAGCAAAGTTAAGACAGCTCTCGAGCTTTCTGTTAATTACGTCACGATAATATGACGTCACTAGACCGGAAATTACAAATAAAAAACCTTTAAACATTTCTAAAAATTAACCGCGAGAGATATAATCCAATTAATAATTTAAAATTTGCAGTTTTGAAAAAATTAAAGTAAAGAAATTTATTAAATGAAATCATCAATGTAATGAACAATACAACAAAAAAATGCGAAAAAGCCATATGCTCTGTTCCTTGAACAGACATATCTCTAGTTTCTTCTTCTTCTTCTTGTTCTTCCGTCAATAAATCGCATAGACTTTGTACACGTTTCATTCTGCCAGTCACTTTTGTCATTAAACAGACTTCAATGTCATTGAAACTTTGCACATACTCGGAACTCATACTGAGCTAGTGCCTAAAACTCGGATGTCATCATGACGTCACCACGTGACATGTGACGTCATCTTAAAGTTTTAATAATTTAATCTTTGAAAATCAATACAAAATCAACCGCGAAAGACCGAAACTAGATGTTTGTGGGAATCGATAGAATAATTAAGGGTCTTCATTTTATCTCGTGTGCGTAAAATCACGTGACCCTTCCTTCCGGTCCAAACCGGAAGTGGCTTATAATTTAAAAGTGGAAAATGATTTGAACTTACTTTCAACGATGTTAGTCTCTAGCTAGGATGCGCTCTACAAAAAAGTGATCGGTGACATCATAAATTGTTTTAGCGCCCTCTAGCGGCAGGTTGAAAAATGTTTGAAATGAACAATCTGTTGATGTGTGTGGCGAAGTTTGTTCAAATCACTTTATAACTGATGTATATAATCAGCTTCATGATAGGAACAGGTTGACGGAAAGAAAAAAATATGACGTCACCAGACCGGAAGTTATAATGAAATTACCTCTTTTCCTTTAAAAATTCCTAAAAAATTAACCCAGACAGATATAATCTTGTTTTTTGCTCTAAAGGTTAATGTAAAAGTACTTCTCAAACTTCCCTGTGTTTTGTAGCAAAAGGCGAACTTGGACATACCCTGAGACACCCTTGAAATTTCATGTTTTATGTCCTTGATTGCACGGCGCCAGTATACGTGTACATAGTATTGAATTGAGCGTACTTGCACGTACGATGTCAGTACGCTCCCCACATTGTACAATAGAGAAGGGAAGGCGGGACACTGGTATCCATTTGTACGGTGACATGTGAAACACGAGAGTCATCAACATAGGCCACGAGGAAGGGCGCCGCTTATGGCAGGTAGGTAAACGTGCCTTCGGCAACGCAGAACTACTACGCGTGAATTATACACGTACCACAGTCAGTCCGCAGCGCACGCGTTAATAAGGTCATATCCCGAACTTTATTTGCAGGGCCGGCGTCGCAAATCGGCCACGAGATTTACGCGAGTAATTGCAGGAGTTCGACCGCTTTGTTTTCACGAGCTACACGTTGCAAACGAAGCAGTAATTTTCCAAGATGGCGTGGTAAGTGGAAAGCGAACGATTTTCTGAATCGAATGATATAAAATATGACGAGATTCAGTGTGTTTTTGGCAGAATTTTGTTCACTCGAAGTTAGAGTATAATTTCAAGAAATGTTTTTGTCGTGTGTTTAGTTTCTGCGCCCTGACTGGACTAACAAATATTACCAAAAATGATCACTACACATTGATAAAAGAAGCAATGATCTTTCGTTTGATATACAATTTAGCCTGTGGCGACATTTTTTTCATGTATTTTGCGACGATTTTCGTGCGCGCGATTTCAACTTTTTTGGCCATGTCTTTCGGCTTTACATACATGTACGCAAAACATGTATTTCATTATGCACACAAGCACATGTGTACATGTGCTGGATATGCACTAGATGCGATGGTGATTGCACAGTAGCCTTATTTATATGATCAAGTTAGGTTTCTTTCATGTATAAAAACGACTTAGGCCTTTGTTTTTGTTCAAAATTATAACAAATTGTTTAATAATAATACATTTAGTTACTACTATTATTGTGGTAAACTTCATAGTTCCTATTTCTGTCTTCCAATATGTTTCTTATACTAGGTAGCACTCGTCCACCACCATGGCCATGCCCACCACCATGCCCACCGCAGCCATCGCAGCCATTGCCAGCATGTCAGGAGCCTCTACAGAAGGCCAAAGGCAACTCTTGTCCTTGGATATTCTCTCACAAAGTATCTCAAAGAGAACATCACTACAGTTGGTTGATTTGCAGGTAGTGACTCATCGCGGTACTACAATTTCTGACCTTAGAAAGTATCTGCTTCATCAGCATGACATCTGCTCTTATTCCTCCATGGCCTGACATTGTATTTGTAATTATTCATGTTGGGACAAATGATCTAGAGTTGGGTTTCCAAAGAAGTGTTGAAAATAGTTGAAGATTTAAATGTACTGGTGGATATGCAGCACGTGCTTTGTACATGTAGATTTAAAGGTTTTGTATTTTAGTTTTAAATAATATACATGACTTTGTGTCAGTGTTGTGCAAACGCAATGCAGCTAAAACAGATCAAAACCGAGTCTGGCCGAGTCGGGTCAGTTTGTCAAAATAATAATGCCCCAAACTATGCCAACAAAGTTTTGAGCTACAATGTAAATTTGACACAAACGGCATATAACTTTATTAATGCAGATTGTATTATTTCTATTATCAGTGATATAATTTATGTGCATTAACATTTATATTAGCAAAATTTATGTCTTATTTAAAATATTTTGTTTTTGCAATGTTAGAAGCGGGCATACATTGTAATTTAATATTTACAATAATTTAATGCCAAAGAAACTATGCCAAAAACATCAAGCAAAGATAAAACAAGCTTTATTTACTTTTATAATAAATCTCAATGGTTTGCACATTGAACATTATGCCAAAGATGAATAAGTTTTAACAATTTCAGGGTTTAATTTAACAATTTTATTCAAGCCATATAACATCAACAGGGTATGTTAATGTAAGCGATAAAATTCAAGTTTCAGATAAAAAGTGCAGTTTCTTTTATAAACCAACCTCACAATACAGATATAAATTGTTGTAAACATTTGTATTTATCAATGTTATTGTTATCAATACATTTTAAACAACGACTTCATTTGTCGCTTGTTTTTTGTTTATTTGGCTGTATACATTGTATTATGCAGGCAATAATATTATTTTTTAATCAGTCCACTGTTAAAAAGAAAAAAAACCTGAATAGCAGATAAATCCTTTTCGCTCGAGCTTACAATTAAAAAAATACACAAAAAACAACTGCGTATTGAAATGTGCATGAACTACACGTTACCACGAAGCCTTTTTCAATGACATCATTTTCGACCAATGAGGGCGCAGGAAGACTATGGACTGTCATGGCGGGATGTTCCGTTTGTTAATTTATTGAGAAGGTTATAATTTTCTGCGCCCTGACTGGACTAAGTTAAATCAACCCCAAAACTACAGTTTTGTGATAGAATATGAAATTATCTTTAACATCAGTGTAAAATTGGGTTGTGGCCGCTGCCAGAAGATGGACAAAATTCGTCTTTTTTTAAAGGTCAATTTGTTGGTTCGGGATCTTTTTTTACGTTATAAATTTCACCCTCTAAATGTCATATAATTTCCAATCTGATTTGATAATATAACAAAATGTTTCATTATCCAAAAGAAAATATACATAATATTGACAGCCAGTGAATAAAACGGATGTTTCGGACCAAATTCCAGGCGTTGTCGCCAGCTCATTAAGTATTCAAAAACGAGGTCACGCACAAAGTGCCATGCATAAATCGCACATAAAAGAAACTGCTTTTCAGTGCGCTGCGGACTGACTGTACCATATAATAGATGTACGCGAACTTTTGCACAAGTACTTTTAACAGAAAACAAATTGGTATTCCCATCAAACTTAACCTCCGTAAATACTCTATAGTGCACTCGTGCCTTGCGGACAGACGTTGTGATGACATTACCATGGGTCACGTGACGTCGTTTTAAACGTGCAATAGATTTAATGTTTAAAAATTAATAAAAAAATCAACCGCATATGATCGGAACTTGAAGTTTGTGGGAATTGATATAATATTAAATCCATGATCTTCATTTTATCTCGTGTGCGTGAAATCCCGTGACCCTTCTTTCCGGTCGAAACCGGAAGTGGCTTATAATTTAAAAGTGGACCATAATGTGAACTTAGTTTCAACGATGTTAGTCTCTGGCTAGTAGTGCTTTTCACAAAAAAATACCGGTAACACCATAACATGTTACAGCGCCCTCTAGCGGCAGTTTGAAAACTGTTAACAATGAATAACCTGGGCCCAATTTCATAGCGCTGCTAAGCACACGCTTTTCTGCTAACCGAGCCTCCGTCTATTTCATGGGGACCGTAAGCAGTAAGCACAGCAAAAGGCACGCTTAACCTAGCGGGAAAATTTGCTTAAATCAGTGACGTAACAATAGAATCTCCATGCGCGCGCAAACGTTAGCACAAAAACGCTGGAAATAGCGCTTAAGGTTAGCAAATTTTTCTGCTAAAGTTAGCACAACTTTTCCGCTAACTGATAAGCAGCGCTATGAAATTGGGCCCAGTTGATTTGTTTTGCGAAGTTTGCTCAAATCACTGTATAACTGGTTTATATAATCAACATCTTGTTAGGAACAAGTTGGCGAAGACAAACAAATATGACGTCACTAGACCGAAAGTTACAATGAAAAGACCTTTAAACCTTAAATAATTGCTGAAAAATCAACCGCGATAGATATAATTCTTTTTTTTGCTTTAAATAGACAAGTTCAGACAGCTCTCGAGCTGTATGTTAATGACGTCACGATGACGTCATCAAGTATCAGATTGCAAGCAACTAATGATTTGTAGATTTAATCTTTGAAAATCAATATCAAATCAAATGTAACAGATCTGATTTAGATTTTAACGGGAATTGATAGAATAATCCAGGGTCTTCATATTCGTATTACATGCAAAATGACTTGACCCTTCCTTCCGGTCCAAACCGGAAGTGCCTTATAATTTGAAAGTTGAAAATGATATGAATTTACTTTCAACGATGATAGTCTCTAGGTAGCCTGCACTCTACAAACAAAGTTACCGGTGACGTCATAAATTGTTATAACGCCCTCTAGTGGCAGGTTGAAAAATGTTTAAAATGAATAATCAGTTCATTTTCGTGGAGATCAGTTTGCTCAAATCGCTTTATAATTGGTATTTATAATCAGCATCTTGTTAGGAACAAGTTGGCGGATAAAAACAAAATAATATGACGTCACTAGACCGGAAATTACAATTAAAAGACCTTTAAACATTTCTAAAAATTAACCGCGAGAGATATAATCCAATTAATAATTTAAAATTTGCAGTTTTGAAAAAATTAAATACAGAAATTTATTAAATGAAATCATAAATGTAATGAACAATACAAAAAAAAAATGCGAAAAAGCCATATGCTCTGTTCCTTGAACAGACATATCTCTAGTTTCTTTTTTTTTTTTTTTTTGGTCACTTTTTCCCATAGGATTTGTACACGTTTTTTCTGCCAATACACTTTGACACTTTGGTAAATCCGATCGACCTGAGACTTGGCATACATTTAGACAACCACCCAAGGACGGTCCTAGAAGAAATTCGTCGCGATTCCGTCATTCAAGGTCACGTGACGTCATGTTAAAGGTAACATTTTCCCCATAGGTTTTGTACACGTTTTTCTTCAAACTATTTAATTTGACAGTTTGGTGAATCCGACCGACTTGAAACTTGGTATACACTTAGAACACCACCCACAGGTGGGTCTTGAAGAAATTCGGTACGATTGCGTCATTCAAAGTCACGTGACGTGACGTTAAAGGTGCAATTTTTTTCCCCATAGGGTTTGTACACGTTTTTCTTCAGACTATTGACTTTGTCACTTTCGTAGACTTGATCGACTTGAGACTTAGCACAGACCTCGACCGCCATCCTTAGGAGGGCCAAGAGAAAAATAATCAATATAACGTCATCGCGGGTCATGTGACGTCACATTAAAGGTGTAGTTTTTAAGACCCTCTAACTCTAAAAGTACAAGTCCGGTTGGGGTCAAACTTGGTTTGCAAATATTCGAGGATGTGTTATAGACGAAAATTAAGATGACGTAAGTATGACATCATCGGGTGTCATGTGACGTCACATTAAAGGTTCAATTTTCTCCATAGGTTTTGTACACGTTTTTCTTCAGACTATTGAATTTGACAATTTGGTAAATCCGATCGACTTCAGACTTAGCACACACCTCGACCACCATACCCAGGAGGGCCAAGGGAAAAATCGTCAGGATAACGTCATCGTGGGTCATGTGACGTCACATTAAAGGGGCAGATTTTAGGACCCTCTATCTCTGGAAGTACATGTCTGATTGGGGCTAAACTTGGTATGCAAGTATTCCAGAATGTGTTATAGACGAAAATTAAGATGACATCATGATGACATTATCGGGTGTCATGTGACGTCACATTAAAGGTGCAGTTTTTCCCATAGGATTTGTACACGTATTTTTCAACTTATATATCTTGGGAAAATTGGCAAATCCAATCGATTTCAGACTTGGCACACACATAATGAAAGTCATCTTAGACATCCGAAACAGCTCTGTGTTTGTCCACAAACACATGTCTAGTTTTTTTTTTTTTTTTTTTTTTTGGTCACTTTTTCCCATAGGATTTGTACACGTTTTTTCTGCCAATACACTTTGACACTTTGGTAAATCCGATCGACCTGAGACTTGGCATACATTTAGACAACCACCCAAGGACGGTCCTAGAAGAAATTCGTCGCGATTCCGTCATTCAAGGTCACGTGACGTCATGTTAAAGGTAACATTTTCCCCATAGGTTTTGTACACGTTTTTCTTCAAACTGTTGACTGTGACACTTTAATGAATTCGATCGACTTGAGACTTAGCATACACTTAGAACACCACTCACAGATAGTCCTGGACAAAATTCGGCACGATTGCGTCATTCAAGGTCACGTGATGTGACGTTAAAGGTGTAATTTATTTCCCCATAGGGTTTGTACACGTTTGTCTTCAGACTATTGACTTTGACACTTTCGTACATTTGATTGACTCGAGACTTAGCACACATCTCGACCAGCATCCCCAGGAGGGCCAAGGGAAAAATCGTCATAATGACGTCATCGTGGGTCATGTGACGTCACATTAAAGGTGCAGTTTTAAGGACCGTCTATCTTTGGAAATACAGGCCCGATTGGGGTCAAGCTTGGTATGCAAGTATTCCAGGATGTGTTACAGACGAAAATTAAGATGACATCATGATGACATCATCGGGTGTCATGTGACGTCACATTAAAGGTTCAATTTTCCCCATAGGATTTGTACACGTTTTTTTCAACTAATAATCTTTGACACTTGTGTAAATCCAATCGACTTCAGACTTGGCACACATATAGACCACCACACATACATATTGAAAGTAACAATACACTTTAACACTTTTGTAAATCCGATTTACTTGAAATTTGGCATACACTTAGAACACAACCTACAGATGGTCCTGGAAGAATTTCGTCGCGATTGCATTTTCTAAGGTCACGTGACTTTGCGTTAAAGGTCAAAATTTTCCCCCATAGGTTTTGTACACGTTTTTCTTTAGACTGTTGACTTTGACACTTTCGTAAATTTTATCGACTTGATACTTAGCACACACCCCAACCACCGTCCCCAGGAGGGCCAAGATGAACTTCGTCAAGATGACGTCATGTAGGTCATGTGACGTCACATTAAAGGTGATTTTAAAAGACCCTCTTTCTCTTGACTGTTGACTTTGACGCTTTTGTACATTTTATCGCCTTGAGACTTTAGCACACACCTCAACCACCGTCCCCAGCAGGAGGGCCAAGATCAACTTCGTCAAGATGACGTCATGTAGGTCATGTGACGTCACATTAATGTTGATTTTAAAAGACCCTCTTTGTCTTGAAGTACAAGTCCGATTGGGGTCAAACTTGGTATGCAAGTATTAGGGGATGTGTTACAGGTATAAATTGAGGTGACGTCATGATGACGTCACATTAAACGTTCAATTTTCCCCATAGGATTTGTACACGTTTTTTCAGCCAATACACTTTGACATTTTAGTACAGATCTGATCGACGTGAGACTTGGCATACATTTAGAACACAACCCACAAAATGTCCTAGAAGAAATTCGTCGCGATTACGTTATTCAAGGCGACAACCATCTCCAGTAAGGCCAAGAGGAAAATCGTGGGTCATGTGACGTCACTTTAAAGGTGCAGCTTTTAAGACCCTCTATGTGCAACTGTTACGGTATTTTCCTGCCCTCATTGATGCAAATGATCGAGTTTGCTTGTGCTTTTTATGCTACATTCCAATCGCGTCGTGTTTATCGTGTTCACGAGTCGTTTAATGGCGTTCTATACGCCTTGTAAGTTGTAACTCGTATCAGTGGTGATCACTCGAGTCGAGGTGGATTTTTTTCCTCCATGTTCACGACTTCGTTCACGAGTCGTTTAATGGCGCTCTATACGCCTTGTAAGTTGTAACTCGTATCAGTGGTGATCACTCGAGTCGAGGTGGATTTTTGTTCTCCATGTTCACGACTTCGTAAACGAATGGAATACTAGCACATGTGTACTGGTTCACGTACGAGCTCTTGCGCGAGAATGTCCTAACCGTACCGCTAACTCGACTGTGCGCGTGCGTCTTGGCGAGTAGCGTTTGGAATGGAACCTACTCGTGAACATGAAGAAATTGACGGTGAACACGATAAACACGACGCGATTGGAACACAGCGATAGAGCCTCTATATCTGCAACTGTTAAAGTTGTTTGCTGCCCTCATTGTTGGAAATGATCGAGTTTACTTGTGCTACGCTCTATCGATCTGCAACTGTTAAAGTTGTTTGCTGCCCTCAATGTTGCAAGTGATCGAGTTTACTTGTGATGAAACGAAAGGGATAAAACGAAAGTGTTGGTACAAAATGGGTCAGGTACTCATAACTTAACCGTTACCGGGATAACTCTGGCTATGCGCCAGGAGGTATTTCTGGGCGGGAAATTAACATGGATACATCTACATCTAATTTGTTTAAAGGATTCAGCTGACAATTTTATACAAGCCGACAATAATTTTTTAATGTTGGATTCGGTGCATTTTGTTAGGGTGTAACCTACATTATGAAAACATTCCTCTTTGTTTTCAGGAAAGATATAACTTTGGAGGGATAACGTACGTTTCTGCTTACAAATCTTTGAAGTGGTAAATTTTTATGTAGAGTTCATTTTTGAAGGCAATTAGGTTTTATTTGACAAGAAATAAACAAAAGTTTCCCTTAAAATGACAACATATTGTATGCGTATAAAGGGACATGAGAAGTGACATTCATATAAATGTATAATTGTTTTATTTATTTTCAATATGTAAGAACAAATATCTTTAATCAGAAATAATATTGCAAAATCAGATGTACAAAACTATGTTTGAAAACATTCCTAACACTACTGTTTGGTTGAAGGAATTAAGGTGGTTTGAAATGCGAGATAATAATATACCGGTACTTTAAAGTGTACAGCACAACATTTGACCTGTTTTATTATAAATGCTATTCTTATAAAGCATTTAAAATATTTTAGTGAATTTTGTTTTGACTGAAAATACAAGTACTATTTATACTTTTAAAGTTAACATCCTTATTCAAACAGAGTTTATGTTTTGTATTGGCATTAAAATTTGAAAAGAACTGTACCTGAATAGTCAACAACGTGTCATTCTGTAGTAGGACTGTCAGATTGCAATGAAAATTAACTTAACCAGTTCGTGCCGGATGACGTAATATAAACGCAAAGTTTTCCCCAAATTCCAAACGGATGACGCATAAACACGCCAAGTTTAAGTTCGGAAATGTCTGTCAGCAGCGAGCAAGGCTGGAAATGCGTGGGTGTGGTTCCCGGCAGTATTGGCCTGAACCCGCTTCGGATCAAGTTTCGTTAAAAATAATCACGCCCCTCGGCTCGGTGATGTTGAAAAAGTCCTGGCGCGAACTGGTTAACAGTCATGAACTCAAAGTTGTACACGATTTTAAAAACCACTGAGTTTAGGCTCCCAACCCTTAGACCTTTTTGCAAGGTACCCTCTTAAATTTGTCCTTAGCACACTTCCGCCAAAAGCATGGACTGGAGAGTCTTCATCTTGTAACTTTACACAATAAAAATATCTGGTTCTTCGAGTACCGTGTAAACAACGATTTTAAAACTGAACCGGCTAAAATTGTGTAAAGTTGTCAGATCGGGTCTCTCTATGCTTAGGGTGAACCATCTTGAATTATCCTTTTGCACGCTTCCGCCATAAGCATGGGCTGGAGAGTCACAATCTTTTAACTTCACACAATAAATAAATCCGGTTGAGTGATTCCCGTGTATACAATGGAATTCCTGAACCGGCTAAAATTGTGTAAAGTTGTCTGATCGGGTTTTGCATGGTTAGTGTGCAAAGGGCAAATTGTGCTAAGTTTTTCAATTGCCACCGTGTAACAAATGTTATTCGGATCGCAAGTGTTCGTCTTTTTTACGCAGCAATCAATATATGTTTTGAATTCACCCCCCCCCCCCCAAAAAAAAAAAATGTGTTTGCATTTCCAATAACTTGAAATGACCCGATGTGACATGTGACCTCAGTAATCCCCTGAAGAATTTGGTGTTTTCATCTACCGCTCACTGCATCTAAGTTTTATCAAAACCCATTTAAGCATGTAGAAGTTAGTCGTTTTTCACAAATAAATATTGGCTCTACACAGAATTTAGGAGTAATAGTGTCCCCAAAACAATGTTTATGCAATATTAAAAATTGAAATCATCCTAAATCCTGAATGTGTTTATCGGAGTAGTGATTAATGCCCCGGTTTTCTACCAATCACTGTGTTGGGTTGAGTCAGCGGCAATGACCTTTACAAACAGTATGGATGACTTCAAGAGCTCAATTATACAGGGCTGAACATAAACAATAAGGCTAGTATGGTATGTTTTATCAACTCAATGCAATGGACCCTCAAATTGACGAGCCCGTTTTTGCCAGGACTCTTAAAATGCGTTGAGGGTTTAGCAAGATTTAGAAGGTTTTAGGAAGATTAGGGTAAAGTGCTTGTAAAATTACCAAATTAGCATAGCCTTTAAACATTGAATAGAACTCAGGCAAGTAAGGCAATGATACATAGTCTTTAAAGTCAGTACACTCCGTTTGCAAATATCGCACATACAACTAATTAACAATTATAAAATATGTTGATAGCCAACTAGTGCTAAAAAAAACCCTCCCCTCCTATTTTATACCCAGTACAATATGTGGCAAAGGCTACCCCCCTCTTGTCTACATACACTATACCGCCTAACATATATCCCCATACCAATACCTCATATATAAACACATCCTTGATTAATCTTAACACTAACAGTCCTCAATTCTCCAAAATCAATTTAATTGTTCACACACCATAGAGAGTTGGGGTTAAAACCTAAAAAAAATTGCCGAGGTTTGGCAGCACGATGGTCAATAAAAAAAAAAGAGGTGGGAGGGGGGTCATCATTCAGTGATGACCAGGAGGACTGGAAAAAGTTACACACAGTTGTGGATGTAAAGACGATGGTCCACAGTTATAGTGAGTGGTGGTCATCCAGTGATGACCAGGAGACTGGTGAAGTACATGTATCACACACAGCTGTGAATGTGACGACACAACTCTACAGTTATAGTGAGTTGTAGTCATCATCTAGTGATGACCAGGAAGACCGCTGACACGTCGCACACAGCTGTGAATGTGATGACGATATACTCCACAGTTATAGTGAGTGGTGGTCATCCAGTGATGACCAGGAGACTGTTGAAATTTCACACACAGCTGTGAATGTGACGACACAACTCCACAGTTATAGTGAGTTGTAGTCATATCTAGTGATGACCAGAAAGACCGCTGACACGTCGCACACAGCTGTGAATGTGATGACGATATACTGCACAGTTATAGTGAGTGGTGGTCATCCAGTGATGACCAGGAGACTGGTGAAATATCACACACAGCTGTGAATGTGACGACACAACTCCACAGTTATAGTGAGTTGTAGTCATCATCTAGTGATGACCAGGAAGACCGCTGACACGTCGCACACAGCTGTGAATGTGATGACGATATACTCCACAGTTATAGTGAGTGGTGGTCATCCAGTGATGACCAGGAGACTGGTGAAATTCCACACACAGCTGTGAATGTGACGACACAACTCCACAGTTATAGTGAGTTGTAGTCATCATCTAGTGATGACCAGGAAGACCGCTGACACGTCGCACACAGCTGTGAATGTGATGACGATATAATCCACAGTTATAGTGAGTGGTGGTCAACATCCAGGGATGGCCAGGAAGACCGGTGAAATGCCACACATAGCTGTGAATGTGACGACACTACTCCACAGTTATAGTGAGTTGTAGTCATCATCTAGTGATGACCAGGAAGACTGCTGACACGTCGCACACAGCTGTGAATGTGATGACGATATAATCCACAGTTATAGTGAGTGGTGGTCAACATCCAGGGATGGCCAGGAAGACCGGTGAAATGCCACACATAGCTGTGAATGTGACGACACTACTCCACAGTTATAGTGAGTGATAGGTTATCATCCTGTGATGACCAGGAGGACTGGTAAGATGTGTCACAGCTGTAAATGCATGTGACGATGCTCCACAGTTACTGTATAGTGAGTGGTGGTCGTCATCGAGTGATCACCAGAAGGACAGATGAAATGTTACAGCTGTGGATATGACGATGCTCTACAATTAGTGAGTGGTGGTCATCGTCCAGTAATGACCGTGAGGACATACTGTTTTCCTTCCTTGTTAATCCACCTTTTTTTACCATTTGCCTCCTCCTCCTTGACCACACTATTTATTTTCGTTGCCAGGACTCCAAAACTGTGTTGAGGGTTTATAAAGATTTAGGAGAATTTAGGAAGATTAGGGTTAAGTACATGTACAATTACAAAATTAGCATAGCCTTTAGGTATTAAACAGAACTCAGGCAAGTAAGGCAATGATATGTATATCCTTTAAAGTCAGTACACTCTATATATACAAATGTTACAAAATAAAACTAATTAACAATTATAAAATACCTTGATAGCCGATGATTGTTTGTTGAAAAAATTGTTTTCAAACCCCCCCCCCCCCCTCCTCCGTTTTATACCCAATACAATAGGTAGCAAAGGTTACCCCCCCCCCCCTAGCCCATAAATGTGTGTTCGAGAGGTTTTAATTACTCTATTTAATACCGCTTGAAGTCTGGGTGTTGATAATTACCCGAGCCAAAGGCGAGGGTAATTATCAGCACCCAGACTCCAAGCGGTATTAAACAGAGTGATTAATACCGAACGAACACACATTTATTTCCATTCATAAATACCTTTTTTGTAAAATTCAGCCAAAAAATCCCCTAAAGTAAATTTTTGTGTTTTGCCATTCTGTGTGTGTGCCTCAATCCTTCGAAATCGTCACTTTTATTAAATACCATTCTTCCTCAATCCTCAAAACTCCTCCAAAACTGCATTGAGGATTCTGGAGGAATGACGAAAGTCAATCGTCAAAAATCCTCATTTTTTGAAATCGTAATTTAACCTTAATCCTCAAAAAACCTCCACACTTGAAACAACATTGTGCCTCAATTCTCCAAAATCCTCATTTTTTATACAATTCAACCTCAATCGTCCAAAATCTTCCAAAACTGCAATGAGGATTTTGGAGGATTGAACAGCGTTAGGGTTAATACATGTACATGTAATGATACTATTTCATTGGTCTTGTTTATCATGCTACGTTTATCTTGTCATTTTCAGTTCCCATGCACACTTTATTATCCTAATATTGTTTTGATAACCTAATTCCATCTTATTTTAATATGGTAAAACAATTGTTTAATTTCACATTTTATTATATTGTTCCTATATACTTGTTTCACAATGTTTTGACAAATTGTGTTGTACAATGTACATGTACCGGTATTTATTTCATACAAGTAAAACTACAACCGAATGATAACTGCCTCATGGTAGCTGTAGTAAGTTGGATTAATATGCACATGAATATCGTCTATATCTTTTACATAAACATGATCAAGTAAAGTAGCTTTTTCAGTTGTTGCATGACTTAAACACTGCTTATATCCGTGATTATCCATCAGTGTCTTTACATGAGATTCTTTTTTCATTATATCTTCGTTAAAATCCCCCATAACAATGCACGAGTTTGAAATCTTGTGTATTTCACTCAATAACATTTCAAGAACTTGTACAAATTCCTTTAATGTATAGGATGGGGGTCGATAAACTATTACAACAACTGATGACACATTTGAAATTGTATCTAATTGAAATGCAATATATTCAAGATTGTTGATTGGCAAATGTATCCTACTAAACACTCTGTCCTTTTTGCCACACACAGCTACACCTCCACGACTCTGTTCTTTTAACATGCATGACACCTGACTGGAGTTATCATAACACATACTTCTTGGTTGATGATACCATGTGTAATCACTCATATCCATATCACAATCAAAGTTTTTGTCAGTCCATGTTTCTGTCAGGCAAATGAAATCACATGACATCATTTCATTATTAGCTTTCAAATCCATTACATGTGCCTGAAGTCCTTGAATATTATGCATAGCAATGCTTGTGTTATAACAATCATCATCCTTGATTTCATTGTTATCAATATACAATGCCATTTTACTCATTGCCTCAGCTACTGCCTCGTTACAATAAATATATTTCTCATCAAACCCTTCTATCACAAGACCATTCAACGAAACTACTCTACTCAAACTAACATATGCTTGTCCTGCTGAAAATGTACGGGTCAGACACACCACTGCCTTGTCCAAACTCATGCCTTGCACCTTATGAGCTGTACATGCCCAAGCTAACTTCAGAGGGAACTGGTGTCTCACACACTGTTTATTAAAACTGTCTTCTACCATTTCAATACTGACAGTGTCAACATCATTACCACAGGACTGTTGTTTTAGTTTTAAACCAATATTCTCATTATCAAATTTAACTTTAATGGACTTAGGTGACTGAGCATCATTAGATAACATGACAAGGTCGATTACGGTCCCGAAGACGCCATTAACAAGTCCATCAGAAACATCAAGATTCCTTGTAAGCATGACTCTAGCACCAACACCAAGCCATAGAAAATCAGGTAAATTTGTGTTCGAAGATTTCTTAACTTTTTTTTTTAATGGTATCATTTTCCCACTTTTGGCATCTTTCTGAAAATCTTTAGCAACGACACACGTTTTTATGGAATCTGAACATTTAGCAAAAAGAGTCTGTGTGTTATACTCATCCACCTCCTTATTGCATGGATAAATATGCACAGCATCAGTCCAATCTTCTCCAGTCTCACGTGATTGTAGCAGTTTCTTATCATCACTTTGTAAACTTTGCTTTTTCTTTCTGATCCGTAATCTGTTCAACACCTCAGCAAACTTTGCATCATCCTTTTGTCTCATTATGTCAGTCAGTTCTACTTTGCAAAAGTTATCATTCCACAAATCAGTTGTAACACCAGTCTGGTACAAAGATTTTCCTTTTACTGGAGGTAACTGATAAAAATCACCAACCGCTAATACGCTGACATTTCCAAAGGGATTATGATTTTGTGATTGTTTAACCTGTCGCAAACGACCATGAATGTAGCACAAGAGTTTATGACTCACCATTGAAATCTCATCAACAATTAAAATCTGTAGTTGCCTTAATTTATGCCGCAGTGTACTAATCTTCTCCTCACCAAGTGGTTGATATGGCAATCTCGCATTTGTAGTAATTGACAAAGCACTGTGAATTGTCGAACCATGGATATTATATGCAGCAACACCGGTAGGGGCTGTAAGTAACACTGATACATCATCAGGATTCTCCATCATTCTTCCAAAAAGTCTTGTTGCTTCATAGTAGAGACACTTTATCAAATGACTTTTCCCTGTACCAGCTCCACCAGTAACAAATACACGAAACGGTTCGGGATTTTCAACATTGACTTTGTCTAAACACCATTGCCTTACTTTGTAAAATACTTCTTTTTGTTTAACATTGAGACACCTCATCAAATTCATTGCTTCTTGTTTGGATACATTTAGTCTGTGTGGCTCAATAGTACATTTTACACTATCATCTTTTATAGATTTTAAATCAGGAATATCAGAATCACTGTCACCATCTTCCACTTGTTCTTTTTGTTTTCCTGCACATTCAAGTCTTTCCATTTCAGCTTCGGGAGCTATCAATGCCCAAGCATCTTCTTGTGGACCATACTTCTCCAACATTTCCTCTGCTTCATCTACAGCCTCAGCACTAGCTTCATACAATGATCGGTTATTTCCCACAATATTTTTGACAAGTTTTAATACACCACAGATCTTAATAATGCCATTGCTATAAAATTCTTCATAAGATTCAAACTGCTGTGGTTTCAACTGAACATCAACACGATATGGAAGATACAATTGCAGGATACTTTGATAGTACTTCTCAGGATATTTTTCAGCTGAAAATCTAGGAAATCGTATAACTGCCGGATCAGTTCGACTACGTTTCTGTATGTGTCCTAAACCATTCTTTAATTTATATATTGGAGAACGACTTGTTTTAACTATATTAGTATATATGACTCTATAATCAGAGCAAAAAGTTGCCAAGCACATTGTTTCAAAGATATCAATTTTGGGTCTTGCTAGGTATCTATCAATTCTGCTAGTCATCCAAATACTATCATCTTCATCACATGTTCTTTGAATAATACTGAGTGGCTTGCTCATTCTAATTGGATTTTCACCAACAGGTATAAATTCCACTTTCCGTGATCCTTCTTTCAATCTCAGATTACAAACACGATATACTGCTTCTTGTGCCGAGACCTCGCGATTATGCAAATACACACAACCAATTTGCTTCATACTCTGTCTAGCATCTAAGTTTCCTTTCTGTGCTTCAGTCTGAGCCTGTGACAACAGTATACTCATTTCACGTTCGGCTTTTGACATGTAGGATACCACATAGGCAACACAAGCATAAGCATCACAGATGTACTGAATATCCATGTTTGCATTCCAACATCTTATCAAGTGTGGATTGTATAAATTAACCCATACATCTTGTGGTTGTCTCTTATAGACTAAACTTGTTTTGCAACTTAATACATCGTTAGCGTTTTCAAAATCACTTTGTGTAAGATTTACACTTGCAAATAATTCATTGGTTGTCATGTGTTCATTCTCGGGTTTCTGTATTGCAGTCCATATTGATTGTAATAATTCCTTGGCTTTATTTCTTTCACTGCTTTCACCATCATTAGTTTCATTCTCATCACTACATGTAGTTTCATTCTCATCACCTGTTGGCATAGGCTCTGTAATGAACGTTCGTTCAGATGGAGGTCTTGGGAAATTAAACCTGCACTCGGTACCCTTCTTCTTGCACGATTTTGAATGTTTTTTACTATGTACCTGCACATGACTGATGATTTCATTTAACTCTTTGTCTTGTTTTTCCGATGGCAAACTACAACTTATATATTTGTCAATAAACTTTACAACCTTTTTTTTACTGTCATGTTCTAACTTTGGTGCATTTTCAATCCAGAAAAGACAATGCGTGTGTGGTGACCCTCTTTGCTGAAATTCTACTCTGTAAAAATAGTCTTTGACTTTTCCAATCGGTGCAGCTCTGGACAGTATAACATCCTTGAGAAATGTATGGAATCGCTGATCAAACATTCTTGCAGCAGTAACAGGATTACTTCTCAATATTGTACATTTCTCATTCCAGTCCAAATCTTTCACATCTCTAGAATCACCTTGCTGTCTCAAAATTGTATTAATTACTTCAGGCCAGCGCATATCTGCTGCAGAAAATGAACAAAACCATGTAGGTATTCCCAGCTGCCTGATCATAGCTAAAACATCTTTCTGTGCTGCTTGCCAATATGGGGGTGTACCACGGATAGGTTTGAGAAATTTATACCCACTGTCCGATTTCAAAATATCTTTTAACTGGTCCCTGTCATTAATCATTGAGGCATTTACTTTGTCACCGTTATACTTTTTATCACATCCTTTTCGCAATGCAATAGATACACTAGACATAACTTTCTGAATCTCTGCCAAATATTGAGCAAAAAAAATGTATTGAGTACTCTTTGCAAATCTGTTATCAACATTCATTAACCGATTATGCAAATATCTACCCAATGTTACCCTCACTTCACGCTCATCATCAAATATTGGTTGACCTACTGGAAATAATGCTGGGAAGCATTTTGCCTCATTACCCTTTTCCATCAATATTCGAATTGGACTATTCCCTTCACATGGAGCCACACTCATTACATCATCAAAATATTGATCCAGTATTTCCTGTCCTATATTAGTCGGCTGCAAACAACTGTCTAACGCCATGCCTCGTAAACGATCATCATCGGTTTCCTCATCAGTTTCCTCATCAGTAACACTTTCATCATCGACTCCTTTTGCATCTTTTTCAGACTTGCACATTTCATCATTTTCTTCCTGACACAATGGAGTATCCCAATCAGGGTTTACTTCAATATGACTAAACCACTTATTGTTATACTGAAGATAACGTAAAGCATTCTCAACATTTTGTTTATTCACAAACTGATATTGATAATATCCTTTATAACTCAGTTTCCTCTTCAACTTTACACGGATCATCTGATCATTAGTTGCAGGCCTTGGTAGCGCTTTTACTGTGTCTGTTATATTTGAGGGCACACAAACTATTGGGCCTTTAACACCATGTTGTCCACCCTTAGGTAATGCAACCATTTTAAGGAACGGGACGTTTATGGCTATTAGATGCTCTTCTAGTGTATTCAAACAAGCCAATTCTTCAGGAATGTCTATCAGATTTAAATTATTCACACTTGCTTCAGCAGGGACTTTTTTAACAAGTAATTTCCTATGACACGTATAACATATCCATAAACGTGATCTGCTTGATTCTGCAATCATACACCTTGATTCACAATGGTCATTGCAAATATGTAGGTATTTGTTACTAAAAACAATCTGGTCTTTGTATTTATCCATATTACATTTCACAACTTGCTTTTTAAACAACAGTTTATAACAGCAAGCACACACGTACTCAGGTCCGTTAGATATGCTTTCTTTAAATGTCTTGATAACAAAAGCAATGTTAAGTCTTTTCGCTTTATCAATCGCATTACGTCTGTATTTCCTCTCTGCCATGTTTTTACGATAATTATTATTGGTTTTGTACTTTTTTTTCCCATATTGTATTAATTTTGTTCTGTAAGAAGCAATACATCTGTATTTATTTTTGATTTTTACAATGAGCTTACTTCTGTACGAAGCGTTGCCATGGTATTTACATTTAGCTCGGTTAATTTTTTCCTGTCTGTAAGCGGCATCCCCGTGGTACTTTGTTTTTACCTTAGTGATTAGTTCCTCTCTGTATTCAGCATTATCACAATACTTTGTTTTCCCCTTGGTGATTAGCTTTTCTCTGTATTCAGCATTATCACAATACTTTGTTTTCCCCTTAGTAATTAGCTTCTCTCTGTATTCAGCATTATCACAATACTTTGTTTTCCCCTTGGTGATTAGCTTCTCTCTGTATTCAGCATTATCACAATACTTTGTTTTCCCCTTGGTTATTAGCTTCTCTCTGTATTCAGCATTATCACAATATTTTGTTTTCCCCTTGGTGATTAGCTTCTCTCTGTATTCAGCATTATCGCAATACTTTGTTTTCCCCTTAGTGATTAGCTTCTCTTTATATTCCAGATTATCACGATACATTTTTTTCGCACGCTTGTTTGCCTTTTCTTTGTATTCAGAATCATTACTATACTTTTCTTTTTTATATTTTGAAACATTAATTTTTTGTTGCTTTGGGACATCCTTTTTTGGTTTATTCACTTTCTGTTCATACAATTTCTTACTTTTCTCCCTTTTGATTTTTTGTTGTAGTTTTTTATTTGCCCGTTTACGCCGTTTGCCATTATTTATTTTTTCTGATTTACTGTCAGTAGCATCTTTTCCATATTTTAAATCTCCTCCATTGCTTGGATTATGTTGTTCATTGTGAGTTTGTATTGTTACTTCAAAAACTGACAACACAACATCATAGTGAATCCTTTGCCTATGATACAAGTAAACTCCTTCATCTGATGTTACAGCCTCTTTATCAAACGTACTTGCAGCGAAAACATACCACTTGCTTCCATCTTCAAATGTATAAATATCTGTACGTAACATGTCTGCCATTACCATGATTTCAACCTCAGTAGCCCAGGTTCCACAGTCGAACATTCTTTTCTTCATGACATATTCTTCCACATTTACATAGCCTTGTCGGAGAAAACCATTAAATTTATTTCCGTTTTTCAACAGATGATTAACAGTAGCCATTCTTAATTGCATATGGTTATCTTCAGTTCCTGACACAGCATATGATATTGCCCTAAAAAAACAGTTGCCATCTCCTTTAATTCTTTTCACTGAGTTAGGTCGTCCCATTTCTTCACATTTATCTGAAATTTCATTGCAATCCAGTAGCACATGGCCCATTCTATGTTGCTTACACAGTGCATCCTTACTACCATATGTCAACGGAACAAATTTAAAACCCTGCATTTGTGTCACCCTCTCAATTTCCACATCACTGCCTCCATCTGATTCATTATTGCAATTAATTCCGTGCAAACTACCGTTGTCCTCTTCCTTCATATTATTTGACATATTACTATGTGTATTTGACAAGCCACTATGAGATCCAAGCAATACTTCAGAACCAGTACTGTCTCCACCTATGTCTTCACTAGGATCACTGCTCTCTAATAACAAATGTCCAGTCTCCTGTGTAGTACCATTAGCATCCTGTCTTACCTCATCATCCAACCACACAGATGCACCTGTAATTTCAAACTGCTCATTGTTAGATAAATTCATAGATCTTGCCAAATCAGTACAGTACCTGTGCACATCTTGCCATGTAGCTACACGTTTCAGTAAACTCTGACCTTCAGCAACCTGATAACCTCGTTTATCCCTGGAGTGTGAATCAAAAATATAATACATGCCATCTTGAGCTATTACAACAAATGTATTTCCATGGAAAGTTATGAAACATGCATAATTCTGCTGTAGAGTCTGTTCCAAAGCACGATTCATTGGTATCATGTCAAATTCTGGTAAATTGAATTCTTCTCCGAATGCACCACAAACAGAATCATTAAATTTCATACTGAAATGATGATTCAGCAGATCTAACTCATTTGGCAGTTCTGTAACCAACAAATAGTCATGATTAACTGTAGAGCTCCGAGATAAAAGACCATATAACTCATTTCCAGTATTCAATGCCCTATCCATGTCAGAATAAGTCCAATGTCTTAGTTTCTTTAACCTACTCATTAACACACAACTCAATCCATTAGCTACGCATTGTTTACCACTGTGACATCCGAACTTCTGATGGCCTTGATGAAAACTACCGTGTACAATCTTTTCTGGCAAAAGCACACACCTTGCATCTTCTTTATTTTGTACTACCACATCTACAAGGAATTCTTCTTGTATAATTCCCGCTGATGTACAACTATCTTCAAAGTTTGTTTTTGTAGTCGTCAATCTATCAGCTATTTCTTGAATTTCATCCGTCATCATTTTTTTTTTTCCTTTTAATTTCATTTCAGGAGCTTGGGATGCTTTTCTCTTTATACTCCTTTTTCTACTACTCTGTCCATATACTTTATCCATCTCCACATCACATGTACGCTCAGTTTTCATTGCTTGATTAGAACTCTCTTTACTATTTTCATTTCCAATTCCTATGTTAGGATCATCGTCATCTGTTTTGCTTTCTTCGGTAGTTTTCCCCTTTTTGCTCCTTAAAGAATAACCTCCGGACTGCTTTTGTACCCATACTGTTATACCGTTAGTTCTCACCCAATGATTATCTGTTCTATCTTCGGTCTTACATGTAAAACAACTCTCATTGTTCTTTACTTCACTTACAATGTGCTTTTCTTGTGCTTGATCGAATTTGTCTTTGCATGGTTCATCTACACACCTCTTCATTGGTAAATGCTTGCTGTCTCTGCATCTTTCTTGTATTGGCACCTCATAGATGTTTGTATCTGTAGGAATACCAAGGTCATTCAATAGAGACTTACAGTAAGTAGTCATTCCACATCTAAGACATAACCAAGTAAATGATTTGTTAACCAAAAAATATTCCATCTTCTTGAAATTCATACAGTTGACATGGTACCATATGTTACAACCATCACACTGAACTTTACTTTCGGTTGACTCAATATTCGTATCACACAACCAGCACTGTTTATCGCAGATTTTATACACTTCAGTTGGCCTCGTTATTTTACATGTGTCCTTGCTGTTTGTATGGTCATCTCTTGTTTTCATCGTTTGTGTATCCGTCACGTTCTCATCACTGATTTTTAATGCATGACCCCCTTCAACAGATTCCTTTACACATGTCGCATGCCTGACATTCTTCCTCTCTCTTCTCTGTCTCTCATGTGATTTATTCACATTATCCATCATCTTATTAACTGCAGTGGTTTCAGTATGCCCAAACATCTTCTTTTGACTTTTCTTGTACAACTGTTGTTTATTTGTACTTTTCCCAAATTCCATCCTATCATCACTGCTTCTCTTTCTGTCGACACATTTGTTTCCTTGATTCTTCTGACCTCTTTTGTTACAGTTCTGATACTGCTTATGCAACACCATCTTTAACGTACTCCGTGTATGGGAAAACATTACTTTCTGGGCATATGCATGAACATTTCTCTCATCTTTACTCATACGCTGTTCTATTCTTTTGCCACCTCTTTGTCTATTGTAAGACTTCTTGCGAGCTTGCCTCTTCTTTACATTTGTTCTTACTCTTCCAGACTTCTGTCTACTTTTCCATTCAAACTCCTCTACAACATAGTCCAGTATCTTACCTCCAGCACAGTACTTCTTTCCATGTAAACACTTCATCATTCTTCCATGCTTACTCACTCTCCTTGTCAACTTCTGCAATCTCTGCATGTGTACCTGGCTTACCTTCCATAACCATTTCGTCATCTTCTCGACTGTAACATATGCTTTGCTAAACATGCCATCAGTAGAATGTATCTCTGGCAGACCCATCTCAATCATTTCTACACCTGTTGAAATGTCCAAATTATACAACACAGACTCGTCACATTGTACATTCACAGTTTGTTTCTGCTTTGCCAACAACGTTTTGCATCGCTTTATCAGGTTTGTTTCACATTGCTTTGTCCACATTGTTCCACATGTTTCATTCAAACTACAAGAATTAATGGTCTTATCATCACTATTTTCATCATATTCATTTATTCTGCCAGGATTAGCGGCCTCATGAACCCCGCATTCGTTCACCATAGATTGACTATATACATTATCATAGTTTTCATCATATTCATTCATTCTGCCAGGATTAACGGCCTGGTGAGCCCCGTATTCGTCAATTCTGCCAGGATTAGCGGCCTGGTGAGCCCCGCATTCATTCACTATAGATTGACTATATACGTTATCATTGTTTTCATTATATATTTTCATTCTGCCAGGATTAACGGCCTGGTGAGCCCCGTTTTCGTCAATTCTGCCAGGATTAACGGCCTGGTGAGCCCCGTATTCATTCATTCTGCCAGGATTAACGGCCTGGTGAGCCCCGTTTTCGTCAATTCTGCCAGGATTAACGGCCTGGTGAGCCCCGTATTCATTCATTCTGCCAGGATTAACGGCCTGGTGAGCCCCGTTTTCGTCAATTCTGCCAGGATTAGCGGCCTGGTGAGCCCCGCATACATTGGATAATGAAGTGAGTGATGATGAAGGAAGGAAAGACACATAAGGAACGAAATGAAATGATGGCATGGACGATTGGGAAATGAAATGAGAAACAACACGGACAGACAGGGGACTCCTCGCCTTCTCCATACCTCGCACACTCCTCATCACTGACTCCCTCTGAAACTTCATGGTGGCTTGTCTTTGGTAGTTTTCTGTACACAAAATGATATTTTTTTTTAAATATCCATTTTTCAATAGGAAACATTTGCTCACCTAAATTACACACAAACAAAAAAGAAACAAAGGCCTACATTTGTAGTGTACTATCCCAATCATGATTTACATTCTACATGTTCGGTACATGTATATGATTAATTTACATACATGTGCAACAACAAAGTGCATGTTACATGTACTAAATCAACCAAAATCACCACTGTTTTTATAACAATTAAAAATGCCCAACATTTGATTTTGTTTTACCTTATACATGTCATATTTATTTTTAGATACAAAAATGTCTCATTAAATTTAAAAAAATGTCTCTAGATCATGACGGTCTAGCATTTATTTATGTTATTTATTTATAATTTCTGGTGGGCAGCCCATTCAGTGGAATCCACTGTTCTATCAGTAAGAGAAGACAATGTGAATAAAAGTTCATTTTATATGTAGGAGGATCGGAAACCTCAGAAAAATATCCTGGGGACTGAAAACCCTATTCACGTATTACCCCATCCTGAGCCACGCAGAGTTTGAACAGGCTCTTGAATTGTCACCCTCAAACCTTGCGGACATTCGCAGCAATCATTAACCAGTTCGCGCCGGATGACGTATATAAAAGCAAAGTTTTCCCCAAATTCAAAACGGTTGACGCATAAACACGCCAAGTTCAAGTTCGGAAATGTCTGTCAGCAGCGAGCAAGGCCGGAAATGCGTGGGTGTGCTTCCCGGCACTATCGGCCGGAAGTGGAACCCGTTTCGGATCGAGTTTCGGTAAAAATAATCCCGCCCCTCGGCTCGGTGATGTTAAAATAATCCCGGCGCGAACTGGTTAAACAAGTTGGCCAATACATGATATGAACGTCTACCCCTGGTAAAACGACAATTTTTACCACTTTATTTAATTTTATTGGCATTTACCTAGCTTTTCAGTCTTTTATGTTCTTATTCTGTATACTACTTGTATATAATAGCAGTGCTTTATTTCACGTTCTGTACGTTAATTTCTACAATTTTTCCGATTACTTTAAATTTTTACTTGGGAGGATGAACATTTGTGAGATGAACACCTCAGATGTCCAAGCGAATGGACCAATAGAAATGCTAGTGGTTCTTATGCTTTTGGCTGTTTTTCGAACCCATCTTTGTCTTCATCTCGGGCTTCATTCTTACAGTTTAGCAATAAGCTGTAGCCGGAGACAGAGCAAGGGTTTGGGAAATGGCCTTGGTATGTTTGTAATGGAGGCTCTTATTGGGCGCATGATTGTTTGCGCTAATAACCACAAATCTGGTTGAATGTCCACAGGGGTTTGGACGCTATTAGTAGAAAGCGCGTAAGGCCAAATAAAAAAAAAACATGTTTAGCGTCATGCCTTGTTTTAAAAAGGAAGGAGGAGGCCTTTTTTTTTTTTTTTTTTTTTTTTTTAAATGGCCGTCTGACACATTTTAATTCGAGTCATGTAGTGAACATGTCACACCCTATCTTGCAATTTAAAATTAAAACATGGTTCACCCACGATTAAAAATCAAAATTCATGTGGGTTGATCATGTATGCACCGTACACGACTACACGTCGCACCCTAGCCCTCCTATTAGAAACAAAATATTTCCAGAGCATGTACACACATGATTCTAAAGTCTAAAATACTATCTTCAATTTCTTTTAAAAATTTTTTTTTAATTTTTTTTAATTTTTTAATTTTTTTTACCAAAATGTACAAATTTATCATTTTTTTCAAAAAGAAAAAGAAAAGAAAAAAGGAGGCGGCCCCCCAAAAGGAAGCGGGCGGTGACGCTAAACATGTTTTTTTTTTTATTTGGCCTAACGGCTCTGCGTGGCTCAGGATGATTGATTACCCCGGGCAAATTCAAACTTAGGTCACAGTGGTGGAAGGCAAGGAAAAAAAAACCTACACCAAACTAACTCCCATAACATCACGTTACAGATGATGAACCAACCATGCCAACCAATTTTAACATACCTAATAAAGTTTAAACCTTCCCAAACATGTAGCAACCTGATGACGAAATTTTTTTTTTTTCATAATAATATATTCCCGTCAATAAAGATCAACCAATCAGTGGAGTAAAGGCAATTTTGCAGTTAAGCGGCAACTTTAATAAATCCACACACACCTTGCAAATAGGTCCAACCAGTACACAAAACAAAAGCAAAAATGTTTAAAAGACATGAATCTAGGAGTGAAACTGACAAACAATTTCATTTGAAGAAAAAAAAACCTTTGCAAATATTCTTGACTCCCCACAGCCCTTCCACACAACCACTGAGATAGCAACAAAATACAACAGTATTATTATAATTTAGTTGAATTATAATTCTGTTAAATAGGCCATAAAATAAACGTAAACAATTATTATGGACTCCATCATCACACTGCACGATATACAGCCCTAGCCTTATGGAACGCCAAAGAGGCATAAACCCCGTTCAACGCATCGATCGGTCTTTTGCATCGACCGATCGGTCTTTTACATCGACCGATCGGTCTTTTACATCGACCGATCGGTCTTGTACATCGATTGATCGTTTTTTTACATCGACCGATCGGTCTTTCTATCGATCGGTCTTTTACATCGACCGATCGGTCTTTTACATCGACCGATCGGTCTTTTACATCGACCGATCGGTCTTTTACATCGACCGATCGGTCTTTTACATCGACCGATCGGTCTTTCTACCGATCGGTCTTTCTACCGATCGGTCTTTTACATCGACCGATCGGTCTTTTACATCGACCGATCGGTCTTTTACATCGACCGATCGGTCTTTTACATCGACCGATCGGTCTTTTACATCGACCGATCGGTCTTTTACATTGAGCGATCGGTCTTTCTTTCTACCGATCAGTCTTTTACATCGACCGATCGGTCGTTGCCATCGACCGATCGATGAAAAAAGATCGATGAAAAAAGACCGATGAAAAAAGACCGATGAAAAGTACACCGCGCCAAAGAGGCATAAACCCGACCAACCTTGTTGACGTACGTGTACATGTACACAATCTAGTTGAGCCAATCATACGTTAGATGCATATTCACAATGCCGCATATTCACAATGTATACATTGTACTGCACGTGGTGCAGTACACAATGTACACTGCACCACGTGCGTAGTCTTCGTATACCATAACACATGTACCTGTACATGTACCTGTACATGTACCTGTACATGTACCTGTACATGTACCTGTACATGTACCTGTACATGTACCTGTACATGTACCTGTACATGTACCTGTACATGTACCTGTACATGTACCTGTACATGTACCTGTACATGTACCTGTACATGTACCTGTACATGTACCTGTACATGTACCTGTACATGTACCTGTACATGTACCTGTACATGTACCTGTACATGTACCTGTACATGTACCTGTACATGTACCTGTACATGTACCTGTACATGTACCTGTACATGTACCTGTACATGTACCTGTACATGTACCTGTACATGTACCTGTACATGTACCTGTACATGTACCTGTACATGTACCTGTACATGTACCTGTACATGTACCTGTACATGTACCTGTACATGTACCTGTACATGTACCTGTACATGTACCTGTACATGTACCTGTACATGTACCTGTACATGTACCTGTACATGTACCTGTACATGTACCTGTACATGTACCTGTACATGTACCTGTACATGTACCTGTACATGTACCTGTACATGTACCTGTACATGTACCTGTACATGTACCTGTACATGTACCTGTACATGTACCTGTACATGTACCTGTACATGTACCTGTACATGTACCTGTACATGTACCTGTACATGTACCTGTACATGTACCTGTACATGTACCTGTACATGTACCTGTACATGTACCTGTACATGTACCTGTACATGTACCTGTACATGTACCTGTACATGTACCTGTACATGTACCTGTACATGTACCTGTACATGTACCTGTACATGTACCTGTACATGTACCTGTACATGTACCTGTACATGTACCTGTACATGTACCTGTACATGTACCTGTACATGTACCTGTACATGTACCTGTACATGTACCTGTACATGTACCTGTACATGTACCTGTACATGTACCTGTACATGTACCTGTACATGTACCTGTACATGTACCTGTACATGTACCTGTACATGTACCTGTACATGTACCTGTACATGTACCTGTACATGTACCTGTACATGTACCTGTACATGTACCTGTACATGTACCTGTACATGTACCTGTACATGTACCTGTACATGTACCTGTACATGTACCTGTACATGTACCTGTACATGTACCTGTACATGTACCTGTACATGTACCTGTACATGTACCTGTACATGTACCTGTACATGTACCTGTACATGTACCTGTACATGTACCTGTACATGTACCTGTACATGTACCTGTACATGTACCTGTACATGTACCTGTACATGTACCTGTACATGTACCTGTACATGTACCTGTACATGTACCTGTACATGTACCTGTACATGTACCTGTACATGTACCTGTACATGTACCTGTACATGTACCTGTACATGTACCTGTACATGTACCTGTACATGTACCTGTACATGTACCTGTACATGTACCTGTACATGTACCTGTACATGTACCTGTACATGTACCTGTACATGTACCTGTACATGTACCTGTACATGTACCTGTACATGTACCTGTACATGTACCTGTACATGTACCTGTACATGTACCTGTACATGTACCTGTACATGTACCTGTACATGTACCTGTACATGTACCTGTACATGTACCTGTACATGTACCTGTACATGTACCTGTACATGTACCTGTACATGTACCTGTACATGTACCTGTACATGTACCTGTACATGTACCTGTACATGTACCTGTACATGTACCTGTACATGTACCTGTACATGTACCTGTACATGTACCTGTACATGTACCTGTACATGTACCTGTACATGTACCTGTACATGTACCTGTACATGTACCTGTACATGTACCTGTACATGTACCTGTACATGTACCTGTACATGTACCTGTACATGTACCTGTACATGTACCTGTACATGTACCTGTACATGTACCTGTACATGTACCTGTACATGTACCTGTACATGTACCTGTACATGTACCTGTACATGTACCTGTACATGTACCTGTACATGTACCTGTACATGTACCTGTACATGTACCTGTACATGTACCTGTACATGTACCTGTACATGTACCTGTACATGTACCTGTACATGTACCTGTACATGTACCTGTACATGTACCTGTACATGTACCTGTACATGTACCTGTACATGTACCTGTACATGTACCTGTACATGTACCTGTACATGTACCTGTACATGTACCTGTACATGTACCTGTACATGTACCTGTACATGTACCTGTACATGTACCTGTACATGTACCTGTACATGTACCTGTACATGTACCTGTACATGTACCTGTACATGTACCTGTACATGTACCTGTACATGTACCTGTACATGTACCTGTACATGTACCTGTACATGTACCTGTACATGTACCTGTACATGTACCTGTACATGTACCTGTACATGTACCTGTACATGTACCTGTACATGTACCTGTACATGTACCTGTACATGTACCTGTACATGTACCTGTACATGTACCTGTACATGTACCTGTACATGTACCTGTACATGTACCTGTACATGTACCTGTACATGTACCTGTACATGTACCTGTACATGTACCTGTACATGTACCTGTACATGTACCTGTACATGTACCTGTACATGTACCTGTACATGTACCTGTACATGTACCTGTACATGTACCTGTACATGTACCTGTACATGTACCTGTACATGTACCTGTACATGTACCTGTACATGTACCTGTACATGTACCTGTACATGTACCTGTACATGTACCTGTACATGTACCTGTACATGTACCTGTACATGTACCTGTACATGTACCTGTACATGTACCTGTACATGTACCTGTACATGTACCTGTACATGTACCTGTACATGTACCTGTACATGTACCTGTACATGTACCTGTACATGTACCTGTACATGTACCTGTACATGTACCTGTACATGTACCTGTACATGTACCTGTACATGTACCTGTACATGTACCTGTACATGTACCTGTACATGTACCTGTACATGTACCTGTACATGTACCTGTACATGTACCTGTACATGTACCTGTACATGTACCTGTACATGTACCTGTACATGTACCTGTACATGTACCTGTACATGTACCTGTACATGTACCTGTACATGTACCTGTACATGTACCTGTACATGTACCTGTACATGTACCTGTACATGTACCTGTACATGTACCTGTACATGTACCTGTACATGTACCTGTACATGTACCTGTACATGTACCTGTACATGTACCTGTACATGTACCTGTACATGTACCTGTACATGTACCTGTACATGTACCTGTACATGTACCTGTACATGTACCTGTACATGTACCTGTACATGTACCTGTACATGTACCTGTACATGTACCTGTACATGTACCTGTACATGTACCTGTACATGTACCTGTACATGTACCTGTACATGTACCTGTACATGTACCTGTACATGTACCTGTACATGTACCTGTACATGTACCTGTACATGTACCTGTACATGTACCTGTACATGTACCTGTACATGTACCTGTACATGTACCTGTACATGTACCTGTACATGTACCTGTACATGTACCTGTACATGTACCTGTACATGTACCTGTACATGTACCTGTACATGTACCTGTACATGTACCTGTACATGTACCTGTACATGTACCTGTACATGTACCTGTACATGTACCTGTACATGTACCTGTACATGTACCTGTACATGTACCTGTACATGTACCTGTACATGTACCTGTACATGTACCTGTACATGTACCTGTACATGTACCTGTACATGTACCTGTACATGTACCTGTACATGTACCTGTACATGTACCTGTACATGTACCTGTACATGTACCTGTACATGTACCTGTACATGTACCTGTACATGTACCTGTACATGTACCTGTACATGTACCTGTACATGTACCTGTACATGTACCTGTACATGTACCTGTACATGTACCTGTACATGTACCTGTACATGTACCTGTACATGTACCTGTACATGTACCTGTACATGTACCTGTACATGTACCTGTACATGTACCTGTACATGTACCTGTACATGTACCTGTACATGTACCTGTACATGTACCTGTACATGTACCTGTACATGTACCTGTACCTGTACCTGTACCTGTACCTGTACCTGTACCTGTACCTGTACCTGTACCTGTACCTGTACCTGTACCTGTACCTGTACCTGTACCTGTACCTGTACCTGTACCTGTACCTGTACCTGTACCTGTACCTGTACCTGTACCTGTACCTGTACCTGTACCTGTACCTGTACCTGTACCTGTACCTGTACCTGTACCTGTACATGTACCTGTACCTGTACCTGTACATGTACCTGTACCTGTACCTGTACATGTACCTGTACCTGTACCTGTACATGTACCTGTACATGTACCTGTACCTGTACCTGTACATGTACCTGTACCTGTACCTGTACATGTACCTGTACATGTACCTGTACATGTACCTGTACATGTACCTGTACATGTACCTGTACATGTACCTGTACATGTACCTGTACATGTACCTGTACATGTACCTGTACATGTACCTGTACCCGTACCTGTACCCGTACCTGTACCCGTACCTGTACCCGTACCTGTACATGTACCTGTACCCGTACCTGTACCCGTACCTGTACCCGTACCTGTACCCGTACCTGTACCCGTACCTGTACCCGTACCTGTACCCGTACCTGTACCCGTACCTGTACCCGTACCTGTACCCGTACCTGTACCCGTACCTGTACCCGTACCTGTACCCGTACCTGTACCCGTACCTGTACCCGTACCTGTACCCGTACCTGTACCCGTACATGTACCCGTACCTGTACCCGTACCTGTACCCGTACATGTACCCGTACCTGTACCCGTACATGTACCCGTACATGTACCCGTACATGTACCCGTACATGTACCCGTACATGTACCCGTACATGTACCCGTACATGTACCCGTACATGTACCCGTACCCGTACCCGTACCCGTACCCGTACCCGTACCCGTACCCGTACCCGTACCCGTACCCGTACCCGTACCCGTACCCGTACCCGTACCCGTACCCGTACCCGTACCCGTACCCGTACCCGTACCCGTACCCGTACCCGTACCCGTACCCGTACCCGTACCCGTACCCGTACCCGTACCCGTACCCGTACCCGTACCCGTACCCGTACCCGTACCCGTACCCGTACCCGTACCCGTACCCGTACCCGTACCCGTACCCGTACCCGTACCCGTACCCGTACCCGTACCCGTACCCGTACCCGTACCCGTACCCGTACCCGTACCCGTACCCGTACCCGTACCCGTACCCGTACCCGTACCCGTACCCGTACCCGTACCCGTACCCGTACCCGTACCCGTACCCGTACCCGTACCCGTACCCGTACCCGTACCCGTACCCGTACCCGTACCCGTACCCGTACCCGTACCCGTACCCGTACCCGTACCCGTACCCGTACCCGTACCCGTACCCGTACCCGTACCCGTACCCGTACCCGTACCCGTACCCGTACCCGTACCCGTACCCGTACCCGTACCCGTACCCGTACCCGTACCCGTACCCGTACCCGTACCCGTACCCGTACCCGTACCCGTACCCGTACCCGTACCCGTACCCGTACCCGTACCCGTACCCGTACCCGTACCCGTACCCGTACCCGTACCCGTACCCGTACCCGTACCCGTACCCGTACCCGTACCCGTACCCGTACCCGTACCCGTACCCGTACCCGTACCCGTACCCGTACCCGTACCCGTACCCGTACCCGTACCCGTACCCGTACCCGTACCCGTACCCGTACCCGTACCCGTACCCGTACCCGTACCCGTACCCGTACCCGTACCCGTACCCGTACCCGTACCCGTACCCGTACCCGTACCCGTACCCGTACCCGTACCCGTACCCGTACCCGTACCCGTACCCGTACCCGTACCCGTACCCGTACCCGTACCCGTACCCGTACCCGTACCCGTACCCGTACCCGTACCCGTACCCGTACCCGTACCCGTACCCGTACCCGTACCCGTACCCGTACCCGTACCCGTACCCGTACCCGTACCCGTACCCGTACCCGTACCCGTACCCGTACCCGTACCCGTACCCGTACCCGTACCCGTACCCGTACCCGTACCCGTACCCGTACCCGTACCCGTACCCGTACCCGTACCCGTACCCGTACCCGTACCCGTACCCGTACCCGTACCCGTACCCGTACCCGTACCCGTACCCGTACCCGTACCCGTACCCGTACCCGTACCCGTACCCGTACCCGTACCCGTACCCGTACCCGTACCCGTACCCGTACCCGTACCCGTACCCGTACCCGTACCCGTACCCGTACCCGTACCCGTACCCGTACCCGTACCCGTACCCGTACCCGTACCCGTACCCGTACCCGTACCCGTACCCGTACCCGTACCCGTACCCGTACCCGTACCCGTACCCGTACCCGTACCCGTACCCGTACCCGTACCCGTACCCGTACCCGTACCCGTACCCGTACCCGTACCCGTACCCGTACCCGTACCCGTACCCGTACCCGTACCCGTACCCGTACCCGTACCCGTACCCGTACCCGTACCCGTACCCGTACCCGTACCCGTACCCGTACCCGTACCCGTACCCGTACCCGTACCCGTACCCGTACCCGTACCCGTACCCGTACCCGTACCCGTACCCGTACCCGTACCCGTACCCGTACCCGTACCCGTACCCGTACCCGTACCCGTACCCGTACCCGTACCCGTACCCGTACCCGTACCCGTACCCGTACCCGTACCCGTACCCGTACCCGTACCCGTACCCGTACCCGTACCCGTACCCGTACCCGTACCCGTACCCGTACCCGTACCCGTACCCGTACCCGTACCCGTACCCGTACCCGTACCCGTACCCGTACCCGTACCCGTACCCGTACCCGTACCCGTACCCGTACCCGTACCCGTACCCGTACCCGTACCCGTACCCGTACCCGTACCCGTACCCGTACCCGTACCCGTACCCGTACCCGTACCCGTACCCGTACCCGTACCCGTACCCGTACCCGTACCCGTACCCGTACCCGTACCCGTACCCGTACCCGTACCCGTACCCGTACCCGTACCCGTACCCGTACCCGTACCCGTACCCGTACCCGTACCCGTACCCGTACCCGTACCCGTACCCGTACCCGTACCCGTACCCGTACCCGTACCCGTACCCGTACCCGTACCCGTACCCGTACCCGTACCCGTACCCGTACCCGTACCCGTACCCGTACCCGTACCCGTACCCGTACCCGTACCCGTACCCGTACCCGTACCCGTACCCGTACCCGTACCCGTACCCGTACCCGTACCCGTACCCGTACCCGTACCCGTACCCGTACCCGTACCCGTACCCGTACCCGTACCCGTACCCGTACCCGTACCCGTACCCGTACCCGTACCCGTACCCGTACCCGTACCCGTACCCGTACCCGTACCCGTACCCGTACCCGTACCCGTACCCGTACCCGTACCCGTACCCGTACCCGTACCCGTACCCGTACCCGTACCCGTACCCGTACCCGTACCCGTACCCGTACCCGTACCCGTACCCGTACCCGTACCCGTACCCGTACCCGTACCCGTACCCGTACCCGTACCCGTACCCGTACCCGTACCCGTACCCGTACCCGTACCCGTACCCGTACCCGTACCCGTACCCGTACCCGTACCCGTACCCGTACCCGTACCCGTACCCGTACCCGTACCCGTACCCGTACCCGTACCCGTACCCGTACCCGTACCCGTACCCGTACCCGTACCCGTACCCGTACCCGTACCCGTACCCGTACCCGTACCCGTACCCGTACCCGTACCCGTACCCGTACCCGTACCCGTACCCGTACCCGTACCCGTACCCGTACCCGTACCCGTACCCGTACCCGTACCCGTACCCGTACCCGTACCCGTACCCGTACCCGTACCCGTACCCGTACCCGTACCCGTACCCGTACCCGTACCCGTACCCGTACCCGTACCCGTACCCGTACCCGTACCCGTACCCGTACCCGTACCCGTACCCGTACCCGTACCCGTACCCGTACCCGTACCCGTACCCGTACCCGTACCCGTACCCGTACCCGTACCCGTACCCGTACCCGTACCCGTACCCGTACCCGTACCCGTACCCGTACCCGTACCCGTACCCGTACCCGTACCCGTACCCGTACCCGTACCCGTACCCGTACCCGTACCCGTACCCGTACCCGTACCCGTACCCGTACCCGTACCCGTACCCGTACCCGTACCCGTACCCGTACCCGTACCCGTACCCGTACCCGTACCCGTACCCGTACCCGTACCCGTACCCGTACCCGTACCCGTACCCGTACCCGTACCCGTACCCGTACCCGTACCCGTACCCGTACCCGTACCCGTACCCGTACCCGTACCCGTACCCGTACCCGTACCCGTACCCGTACCCGTACCCGTACCCGTACCCGTACCCGTACCCGTACCCGTACCCGTACCCGTACCCGTACCCGTACCCGTACCCGTACCCGTACCCGTACCCGTACCCGTACCCGTACCCGTACCCGTACCCGTACCCGTACCCGTACCCGTACCCGTACCCGTACCCGTACCCGTACCCGTACCCGTACCCGTACCCGTACCCGTACCCGTACCCGTACCCGTACCCGTACCCGTACCCGTACCCGTACCCGTACCCGTACCCGTACCCGTACCCGTACCCGTACCCGTACCCGTACCCGTACCCGTACCCGTACCCGTACCCGTACCCGTACCCGTACCCGTACCCGTACCCGTACCCGTACCCGTACCCGTACCCGTACCCGTACCCGTACCCGTACCCGTACCCGTACCCGTACCCGTACCCGTACCCGTACCCGTACCCGTACCCGTACCCGTACCCGTACCCGTACCCGTACCCGTACCCGTACCCGTACCCGTACCCGTACCCGTACCCGTACCCGTACCCGTACCCGTACCCGTACCCGTACCCGTACCCGTACCCGTACCCGTACCCGTACCCGTACCCGTACCCGTACCCGTACCCGTACCCGTACCCGTACCCGTACCCGTACCCGTACCCGTACCCGTACCCGTACCCGTACCCGTACCCGTACCCGTACCCGTACCCGTACCCGTACCCGTACCCGTACCCGTACCCGTACCCGTACCCGTACCCGTACCCGTACCCGTACCCGTACCCGTACCCGTACCCGTACCCGTACCCGTACCCGTACCCGTACCCGTACCCGTACCCGTACCCGTACCCGTACCCGTACCCGTACCCGTACCCGTACCCGTACCCGTACCCGTACCCGTACCCGTACCCGTACCCGTACCCGTACCCGTACCCGTACCCGTACCCGTACCCGTACCCGTACCCGTACCCGTACCCGTACCCGTACCCGTACCCGTACCCGTACCCGTACCCGTACCCGTACCCGTACCCGTACCCGTACCCGTACCCGTACCCGTACCCGTACCCGTACCCGTACCCGTACCCGTACCCGTACCCGTACCCGTACCCGTACCCGTACCCGTACCCGTACCCGTACCCGTACCCGTACCCGTACCCGTACCCGTACCCGTACCCGTACCCGTACCCGTACCCGTACCCGTACCCGTACCCGTACCCGTACCCGTACCCGTACCCGTACCCGTACCCGTACCCGTACCCGTACCCGTACCCGTACCCGTACCCGTACCCGTACCCGTACCCGTACCCGTACCCGTACCCGTACCCGTACCCGTACCCGTACCCGTACCCGTACCCGTACCCGTACCCGTACCCGTACCCGTACCCGTACCCGTACCCGTACCCGTACCCGTACCCGTACCCGTACCCGTACCCGTACCCGTACCCGTACCCGTACCCGTACCCGTACCCGTACCCGTACCCGTACCCGTACCCGTACCCGTACCCGTACCCGTACCCGTACCCGTACCCGTACCCGTACCCGTACCCGTACCCGTACCCGTACCCGTACCCGTACCCGTACCCGTACCCGTACCCGTACCCGTACCCGTACCCGTACCCGTACCCGTACCCGTACCCGTACCCGTACCCGTACCCGTACCCGTACCCGTACCCGTACCCGTACCCGTACCCGTACCCGTACCCGTACCCGTACCCGTACCCGTACCCGTACCCGTACCCGTACCCGTACCCGTACCCGTACCCGTACCCGTACCCGTACCCGTACCCGTACCCGTACCCGTACCCGTACCCGTACCCGTACCCGTACCCGTACCCGTACCCGTACCCGTACCCGTACCCGTACCCGTACCCGTACCCGTACCCGTACCCGTACCCGTACCCGTACCCGTACCCGTACCCGTACCCGTACCCGTACCCGTACCCGTACCCGTACCCGTACCCGTACCCGTACCCGTACCCGTACCCGTACCCGTACCCGTACCCGTACCCGTACCCGTACCCGTACCCGTACCCGTACCCGTACCCGTACCCGTACCCGTACCCGTACCCGTACCCGTACCCGTACCCGTACCCGTACCCGTACCCGTACCCGTACCCGTACCCGTACCCGTACCCGTACCCGTACCCGTACCCGTACCCGTACCCGTACCCGTACCCGTACCCGTACCCGTACCCGTACCCGTACCCGTACCCGTACCCGTACCCGTACCCGTACCCGTACCCGTACCCGTACCCGTACCCGTACCCGTACCCGTACCCGTACCCGTACCCGTACCCGTACCCGTACCCGTACCCGTACCCGTACCCGTACCCGTACCCGTACCCGTACCCGTACCCGTACCCGTACCCGTACCCGTACCCGTACCCGTACCCGTACCCGTACCCGTACCCGTACCCGTACCCGTACCCGTACCCGTACCCGTACCCGTACCCGTACCCGTACCCGTACCCGTACCCGTACCCGTACCCGTACCCGTACCCGTACCCGTACCCGTACCCGTACCCGTACCCGTACCCGTACCCGTACCCGTACCCGTACCCGTACCCGTACCCGTACCCGTACCCGTACCCGTACCCGTACCCGTACCCGTACCCGTACCCGTACCCGTACCCGTACCCGTACCCGTACCCGTACCCGTACCCGTACCCGTACCCGTACCCGTACCCGTACCCGTACCCGTACCCGTACCCGTACCCGTACCCGTACCCGTACCCGTACCCGTACCCGTACCCGTACCCGTACCCGTACCCGTACCCGTACCCGTACCCGTACCCGTACCCGTACCCGTACCCGTACCCGTACCCGTACCCGTACCCGTACCCGTACCCGTACCCGTACCCGTACCCGTACCCGTACCCGTACCCGTACCCGTACCCGTACCCGTACCCGTACCCGTACCCGTACCCGTACCCGTACCCGTACCCGTACCCGTACCCGTACCCGTACCCGTACCCGTACCCGTACCCGTACCCGTACCCGTACCCGTACCCGTACCCGTACCCGTACCCGTACCCGTACCCGTACCCGTACCCGTACCCGTACCCGTACCCGTACCCGTACCCGTACCCGTACCCGTACCCGTACCCGTACCCGTACCCGTACCCGTACCCGTACCCGTACCCGTACCCGTACCCGTACCCGTACCCGTACCCGTACCCGTACCCGTACCCGTACCCGTACCCGTACCCGTACCCGTACCCGTACCCGTACCCGTACCCGTACCCGTACCCGTACCCGTACCCGTACCCGTACCCGTACCCGTACCCGTACCCGTACCCGTACCCGTACCCGTACCCGTACCCGTACCCGTACCCGTACCCGTACCCGTACCCGTACCCGTACCCGTACCCGTACCCGTACCCGTACCCGTACCCGTACCCGTACCCGTACCCGTACCCGTACCCGTACCCGTACCCGTACCCGTACCCGTACCCGTACCCGTACCCGTACCCGTACCCGTACCCGTACCCGTACCCGTACCCGTACCCGTACCCGTACCCGTACCCGTACCCGTACCCGTACCCGTACCCGTACCCGTACCCGTACCCGTACCCGTACCCGTACCCGTACCCGTACCCGTACCCGTACCCGTACCCGTACCCGTACCCGTACCCGTACCCGTACCCGTACCCGTACCCGTACCCGTACCCGTACCCGTACCCGTACCCGTACCCGTACCCGTACCCGTACCCGTACCCGTACCCGTACCCGTACCCGTACCCGTACCCGTACCCGTACCCGTACCCGTACCCGTACCCGTACCCGTACCCGTACCCGTACCCGTACCCGTACCCGTACCCGTACCCGTACCCGTACCCGTACCCGTACCCGTACCCGTACCCGTACCCGTACCCGTACCCGTACCCGTACCCGTACCCGTACCCGTACCCGTACCCGTACCCGTACCCGTACCCGTACCCGTACCCGTACCCGTACCCGTACCCGTACCCGTACCCGTACCCGTACCCGTACCCGTACCCGTACCCGTACCCGTACCCGTACCCGTACCCGTACCCGTACCCGTACCCGTACCCGTACCCGTACCCGTACCCGTACCCGTACCCGTACCCGTACCCGTACCCGTACCCGTACCCGTACCCGTACCCGTACCCGTACCCGTACCCGTACCCGTACCCGTACCCGTACCCGTACCCGTACCCGTACCCGTACCCGTACCCGTACCCGTACCCGTACCCGTACCCGTACCCGTACCCGTACCCGTACCCGTACCCGTACCCGTACCCGTACCCGTACCCGTACCCGTACCCGTACCCGTACCCGTACCCGTACCCGTACCCGTACCCGTACCCGTACCCGTACCCGTACCCGTACCCGTACCCGTACCCGTACCCGTACCCGTACCCGTACCCGTACCCGTACCCGTACCCGTACCCGTACCCGTACCCGTACCCGTACCCGTACCCGTACCCGTACCCGTACCCGTACCCGTACCCGTACCCGTACCCGTACCCGTACCCGTACCCGTACCCGTACCCGTACCCGTACCCGTACCCGTACCCGTACCCGTACCCGTACCCGTACCCGTACCCGTACCCGTACCCGTACCCGTACCCGTACCCGTACCCGTACCCGTACCCGTACCCGTACCCGTACCCGTACCCGTACCCGTACCCGTACCCGTACCCGTACCCGTACCCGTACCCGTACCCGTACCCGTACCCGTACCCGTACCCGTACCCGTACCCGTACCCGTACCCGTACCCGTACCCGTACCCGTACCCGTACCCGTACCCGTACCCGTACCCGTACCCGTACCCGTACCCGTACCCGTACCCGTACCCGTACCCGTACCCGTACCCGTACCCGTACCCGTACCCGTACCCGTACCCGTACCCGTACCCGTACCCGTACCCGTACCCGTACCCGTACCCGTACCCGTACCCGTACCCGTACCCGTACCCGTACCCGTACCCGTACCCGTACCCGTACCCGTACCCGTACCCGTACCCGTACCCGTACCCGTACCCGTACCCGTACCCGTACCCGTACCCGTACCCGTACCCGTACCCGTACCCGTACCCGTACCCGTACCCGTACCCGTACCCGTACCCGTACCCGTACCCGTACCCGTACCCGTACCCGTACCCGTACCCGTACCCGTACCCGTACCCGTACCCGTACCCGTACCCGTACCCGTACCCGTACCCGTACCCGTACCCGTACCCGTACCCGTACCCGTACCCGTACCCGTACCCGTACCCGTACCCGTACCCGTACCCGTACCCGTACCCGTACCCGTACCCGTACCCGTACCCGTACCCGTACCCGTACCCGTACCCGTACCCGTACCCGTACCCGTACCCGTACCCGTACCCGTACCCGTACCCGTACCCGTACCCGTACCCGTACCCGTACCCGTACCCGTACCCGTACCCGTACCCGTACCCGTACCCGTACCCGTACCCGTACCCGTACCCGTACCCGTACCCGTACCCGTACCCGTACCCGTACCCGTACCCGTACCCGTACCCGTACCCGTACCCGTACCCGTACCCGTACCCGTACCCGTACCCGTACCCGTACCCGTACCCGTACCCGTACCCGTACCCGTACCCGTACCCGTACCCGTACCCGTACCCGTACCCGTACCCGTACCCGTACCCGTACCCGTACCCGTACCCGTACCCGTACCCGTACCCGTACCCGTACCCGTACCCGTACCCGTACCCGTACCCGTACCCGTACCCGTACCCGTACCCGTACCCGTACCCGTACCCGTACCCGTACCCGTACCCGTACCCGTACCCGTACCCGTACCCGTACCCGTACCCGTACCCGTACCCGTACCCGTACCCGTACCCGTACCCGTACCCGTACCCGTACCCGTACCCGTACCCGTACCCGTACCCGTACCCGTACCCGTACCCGTACCCGTACCCGTACCCGTACCCGTACCCGTACCCGTACCCGTACCCGTACCCGTACCCGTACCCGTACCCGTACCCGTACCCGTACCCGTACCCGTACCCGTACCCGTACCCGTACCCGTACCCGTACCCGTACCCGTACCCGTACCCGTACCCGTACCCGTACCCGTACCCGTACCCGTACCCGTACCCGTACCCGTACCCGTACCCGTACCCGTACCCGTACCCGTACCCGTACCCGTACCCGTACCCGTACCCGTACCCGTACCCGTACCCGTACCCGTACCCGTACCCGTACCCGTACCCGTACCCGTACCCGTACCCGTACCCGTACGTAAACATACGGATTACGTGCTTTAAGGAAGTAGAAAGAAATCACATGTCCGGTTACATTTCTCTCTTTACGAACTTGCCATACCGCCTTGTCTACTAGTACTTGGGTAAGTTACCACATGATGATACATGTAGGCCTAGATAGTAGATGAAAGTGTCATCTTATTTTTTCGAGTATTTTGATTGATATTAGTATTACTATCATGAAGTTAACAAAATCATCCTGCCTGACATTACAGCCAAGCCTAATTAGCATGCATGTGTCCTCCATTTAGATCAGGTAGACAAGTTTGGGAAAACAAATAATTATATTCCTATAATATGGCTTTCAACTAATTGTTTACGTGCTTCATCTTGAAGATTTTTGTTACAAACAGTGGTACTCAAACATGCCTCCCCCCCCCCCACCCCCCTCCCCACTCCCGAGCAACCCTACGTGTATTGTGTTTCGTGTACAATCAAACTTCGTGTACATAGAGTTGGCATATTTGTGTACAAATTGTGTTAGCTGAGACGCTACTTTTTTTTAAACTTGTCTACCTGATCTAAATGGAGGACACACCGATCGATGAAAAAAGACCGATGAAAAAAAACCGATAAAAAAGACCGATGAAAAGTACACCGCGCCAAAGAGGCATAAACCCGACCAACCTTGTTGACGTACGTGTACATGTACACAATCTAGTTGAGCCAATCATACGTGAGATGCATATTCACAATGCATATTCACAATGTATACATTGTACTGCACGTGGTGCAGTACACAATGTACACTGCACCACGTGCGTAGTCTTCGTATACCATAACACATGTACATGTACATGTACATGTACGTAAACATACGGATTACGTGCTTTAAGGAAGTAGAAAGAAATCACATGTCCGGTTACATTTCTCTCTTTACGAACTTGCCATACCGCCTTGTCTACTAGTACTTGGGTAAGTTACCACATGATGATACATGTAGGCCTAGATAGTAGATGAAAGTGTCATCTTATTTTTTCGAGTATTTTGATTGATATTAGTATTACTATCATGAAGTTAACAAAATCATCCTGCCTGACATTACAGCCAAGCCTAATTAGCATGCATGTGTCCTCCATTTAGATCAGGTATAGACAAGTTTGGGAAAACAAATAATTATATTCCTATAATATGGCTTTCAACTAATTGTTTACGTGATTCATCTTGAAGATTTTTGTTACAAACAGTGGTACTCAAACATGCCTCCCCCCCCCCCTCCCCACTCCCGAGCAACCCTACGTGTATTGTGTTTCGTGTACAATCAAACTTCGTGTACATAGAGTTGGCATATTTGTGTACAAATTGTGTTAGCCGAGACGCTACTTTTTTTAAAACTTGTCTACCTGATCTAAATGGAGGACACATGCATGCTAATTAGGCTTGGCTGTAATGTCAGGCAGGATGATTTTGTTAACTTCATGATAGTAATACTAAGCTGGGACAAATCGAAGGTTTTCAAAACCGAATAACCGAATTTGAAAATATCGAATAATCGATCCTCCGAATTCGTTAATCGGTTTACAAAATCCAAAAATGTATTTTTTTTTTTTATTTTTTATTTTTTTTTTTTTTTTTTTTTATTTTTTATGTTTTTATCAAAGTGATTTTAATGGATTAAGTGACATGGAAGTTGCGTTTTCCAATACGTGCTATCAGCTACTTCAAACAGAACGTCTTTCCGCGTACCAGCTGACTGTATTCATGAGTTTATCTAGTGTAGTGGCTCGTGTTTATTCAAGTAACCATTGAATCGATGACAATGGCGCACAGCCAGCCTTGCTCATTAACTTCGTCGCGCTTAAGCGATCGTCTACAGAACCAATTCAAATCAGAATTCCAAAATGAACAACTTTTTTTTCTTTTCTGCCCAGAAATCGTAAAAACAGCAGTCCCTTTTTTTTTTTTTTTTTTTTAGCTGTTTCGGCCTTTCAGCCGAAACAGCTTTTGTTTTCGTTAAAGTTTTTTTTTTAGCTGTTTCGGCCTTTCAGCCGAAACAGCTTTTGTTTTCGTTAAAGTTTTTTTTTTTTTTTTTTTTTTTTTCTTTTTTTTCTTTTTTGTCATTTTTTTCTGGCATAGCACTTTGACACTTTGGTAAATCCGATCGACTTGAGACTTGGCATACATTTAGACAACCACCCAAGGACGGTCCTAGAAGAAATTCGTCGCGATTACGTCATTCAAGGTCATGTGACGTCATGTTAAAGGTAAAAAATTTCCCCATAGGTTTTGTACACGTTTTTCTTCAGACTATTGACTTTGACACATTGGTAAATCCGACCGACTTGAAACTTGGCATACACTTAGAACACCACCCACAGATGGCCATTGAAGAAATTCGGCACGATTGCGTCATTAAAGGTCACGTGACGTGACGTTAAAGGTGCAATTTTTTTCCCCATAGGGTTTGTACACGTTTTTCTTCAAACTATTTACTTTGACACTTTCGTAAATTTGATCGACTTGATACTTAGCACACACCTCGACCACCATCTCCAGGAGGGCCAAGGAGACAATCGTCATGATGACGTCATCGGGGGTCATGTGACGTCACATTAAAGGTTCAGTTTTTAGGACCCTCTATCTCTGGAAGTACAGGTCCGATTGGGGTCAAACTTGGTATGCAAGTATTCCAGGATGTTTTACAGACGAAAATTAAGATGACATCATCATGACATCATCGGGTATCCTGTGACGTCACATTAAAGGTTTAATTTTCCCCATAGGATTTGTACACGTTTTTTCAACTAATATGACCATATGAACAGTTTTGTTTCTATTGAATTTGTACAAGTTTTTTGCAACCAAAATATCTTTAGCACTTTAATACATCCTATCGACTTCACACTTTGCAGACCCAAATATTGAAAGTAATTTAAGACATGCGAAACAGCTCTGTGTTTGTCCACAAACACATTTCTATTTTTTTTTTTTTTTTTTTTTTTTTTTTTTGTCACTTTTTCCCCATAGGATTTGTACACGTTTTTTCTGCCAATACACTTTGACACTTTGGTAAATCCGATCGACTTGAGACTTGGCATACATTTAGACAACCACCCAAGGACGGTCCTAGAAGAAATTCGTCGCGATTACATAATTCTTGGTCACGTGACGTCACGTTAAAGGTGCAATTTTCCCCCATAGGTTTTGTACACGTTTTTCTTCAGGCTGTTTAATTTGACAGTTTGGTGAATCCGATTGACTTGAAACTTAGCACACACCTCGACCACCATCCCCAGGAGGTCCAGAAGAAAAATCGTCATGATGACGTCATCGTGGGTCATGTGACGTTACACAAAAGGTGCAGTTTTTAAGACCCTCTATCTCTGGAAGTACACGTCCGATTGGGGTCAAATTTGGTTTGCAAGTATTCGAGGATGTGTTATAGACGAAAATTAAGATGACGTAATTATGACATCATCGGGTGTCATGTGACGTCACATTAAAGGTTCAATTTTCTCCATAGGTTTTGTACACGTTTTTCTTCAAAATATTGAATTTGACACTTCTGTCAATTCGATCGACTTGAGACTTAGCACAGACCTCGACCACCATCCTTAGGAGGGTCAAGAACAAAATAATCAAGATGACGTCATCGGGGGTCATGTGACGTCACATTAAAGGTGTAGTTTTTAAGACCGTCTAACTCTGAAAGTACAAGTCCGGTTGGGGTCAAACTTGGTTTGCAAGTATTCGAGGATGTGTTATAGACAAAAAATAGGATGACGTAATTATGACATCATCGGGTGTCATGTGACGTCACATTAAAGGTTCAATTTTCTCCATAGGTTTTGTACACGTTTTTCTTCAGACTATTGAATTTGACAATTTGGTAAATCCGATCGACTTCGGACTTGGCTCACACCTCGACCACCATACCCAGGAGGGCCAAGGGGGAAATCGTCAGGATGACGTCATCGTGGGTCATATGACGTCACATTAAAGGGGCAGATTTTAGGACCCTCTATCTCTGGAAGTACATGTCTGATTGGGGCCAAACTTGGTATGCAAGTATTCCAGAATGTGTAATAGACGAAAATTAAGATGACATCATGATGACATCATCGGGTGTCATGTGACGTCACTTTAAAGGTGCAGTTTTTCCCATAGGAATTGTACACGTATTTTTCAACTTATATATCTTGGGAAAATTGACAAATCCAATCGATTTCAGACTTGGCACACACATAATGAAAGTTATCTTAGACATCCGAAACAGCTCTGTGTTTGTCCACAAACACATGTCTAGTTTTTTTTTTTTTTGTTTTTTTTTCCTCTTTCAGACTTTTTCCCATAGGATTTGTACACGTTTGTTCTGGCATAGCACTTTGACACTTTGGTAAATCCGATCGACTTGAAACTTGGCATATATTTAGACAACCACCCAAGAACGGTCCTAGAAGAAATTCGTCGTGATTACGTCACTCAAGGTCACGTGACTTCGCGTTAAAGGTGAAATTTTCCCCATAGGTTTTGTACACGTTTTTTTTCAGACCATTGAATTTGACACTTTGGTAAATCCGATCGACTTGAGACTTGGCATACACTTAGAACACCACCCACAAATGATATTGGAAGAAATTCGGCACGATTGCGTCTTTCAAGGTCACGTGACGTCACGTTAAATGTGCAAATTATTCCCCCATAGGTTTTGTACACGTTTTTCTTTAGACTATTAACTTTGACACTTTCGTAAATTTGATCGACTTCAGACTTAGCACACACCTCAACCACCATCCCCGGGAGGGCCAAGGAAAAAATCGTCATGATGACGTCATCGTGGGTCATGTGACGTCACATTAAAGGTCCAGTTTTTAGGACCCTCTATCTCTAGAAGTACATGTCCGATTGGGGTCAAACTTGGTATGCAAGTATTCCAGGATGTGTTACAGACGAAAATTAAGATGACATCATGATGACATCATCGGGTATCATGTGACGTCACATTAAAGGTTCAAATTTCCCCATAGGATTTGTACACGTTTTTTCAACTAATATATATTTGGCACTTGTGTAAATCCAATCGACTTCAGACTTGGCACACACATAGACCACCACACACACATATATTGAAAGTAACGTTAGACAATCGAAACAGCTCTGTGTTTGTCCACAAACACATGTCTAGTTTCTTTTTTTTTTTTTTTTTTTTTTTTTTTTTTTTTTTTTTTTTTTTTTGTCACTTTTTCCCATAGGATTTGTACACGTTTTTTCTGCTAATACACTTTGACACTTTGGTAAATCAGATCGACTTGAGACTTGGCATACATTTAGACAACCACCCAAGGACGGTCCTAGAAGAAATTCGTCGCGATTCCGTCATTCAAGGTCACGTGACGTCATGTTAAAGGTAACATTTTCCCCATAGGTTTTGTACACGTTTTTCTTCAAACTGTTGACTTTGACACTTTAATAAATTCGATCGACTTGAGACTTAGCATACACTTAGAACACCACTCACAGATAGTCCTGGACGAAATTCGGCACGATTGCGTCATTCAAGGTCACGTGACGTGACGTTAAAGGTGTAATTTATTTCCCCATAGGGTTTGTACACGTTTGTCTTCAGACTATTGACTTTGACACTTTCGTACATTTGATTGACTCGAGACTTAGCACACATCTCGACCAGCATCCCCAGGAGGGCCAAGGAAAAAATCGTCATAATGACGTCATTGTGGGTCATGTGACGTCACATTAAAGGTGTAGTTTTTAAGACTCTATATCTCTGGAAGTACAAGTCCAATTAGGGTCAAACTTGGTATTCAGGTATTCCGGGATGTGTTATAGACGAAAATTAAGTTGACGTCATGATGACGTCATCAAGTGTCATGTGACGTCACATTAAAGGTGTAGTTTTCCCCATAGGTTTTGTGCACGTTTTCCTTCAGACTATTGATTTTGACACTTTGGTAAATACACTTGACTCCAGACTTAGCATACACTTAGAACACCACCCACAGATGGTTCTGGAGGAAATTTGGCACGATTGCGTAATTCAAGGTCACGTGACATGACGTTAAAGGTTCAATTTTCCACCCATAGGTTTTGTACACGTTTTTCTTTTGACTATTGACTTTGACACTTTCGTAAATTTGATCGACTTGAGACCTAGCACACACTTCGACCACCATCCCCAGGAGGGCCAAGAGAAAACTCGTGATGATGACGTCATCGTGGGTCATGTGACGTCACATCAAAGGTTCAGTTTTTTTAATAGCATTTTTACACGTTTTTTTCAAGCAATATATTTGGCACTTTGGTAAATCCGATCGATTTCAGACTTGATACACACTGGACCACCACCCACATATTGAAAGTCATTTTAGACATCCGAAACAGCTCTGTGTTTGTCCACAAACACATGTCTAGTTTTTTTTTTTAATTGTTTTTTTTTTTTTTTCGAATATTCGGTTTTCAAATTTCAAACCGGTTTGTGGAAGCACATTCGAATAACCGAATATTCGGTTTTGAGTCCCAGCACTAATTATTCAAAATACTCGAAAAAATAAGATGACACTTTCATCTACTATCTAGGCCTACATGTATCATCATGTGGTAACTTACCCAAGTACTAGTAGACAAGGCGGTACGGCAAGTTCGTAAAGAGACAAATGTAACCGGACATGTGATTTCTTTCTACTTCCTTAAAGCACGTAATCCGTATGTTTACGTACATGTACATGTACATGTACATGTGTTATGGTATACGAAGACTACGCACGTGGTGCAGTGTACATTGTGTACTGCACGTGGTGCAGTACAATGTATACATTGTGAATATGCATTGTGAATATGCATCTAACGTATGATTGGCTCAACTAGATTGTGTACATGTACACGTACGTCAACAAGGTTGGTCGGGTTTATGCCTCTTTGGCGCGGTGTACTTTTCATCGGTCTTTTTTATCGGTCTTTTTTCATCGATCGGTCGATGGCAACGACCGATCGGTCGATGTAAAAGACCGATCGGTAGAAAGAAAGACCGATCGCTCGATGTAAAAGACCGATCGGTCGATGTAAAAGACCGATCGGTCGATGTAAAAGACCGATCGGTAGAAAGACCGATCGGTCGATGTAAAAAACCGATCGATCGATGTACAAGACCGATCGGTCGATGCAAAAGACCGATCGATGCGTTGAACGGGGTTTATGCCTCTTTGGCGTTCCATATAGCCTTGCTGCCATTTTGTTATTTGCCAAAAAAGAACCTCTACTATAGCCTACACGTTCGACAATGCATAGGCATCGTGTACATGGTATCAGGTCAACTCGGACCCAAACCAACTCGGATTCATGCCAACTCGGACCCATGCCAACTCGGACCCACTAGCTGCCAACTCGGACCCACTAGCTGCCAACTCGAACCCATGTCAACTCAAACCCACTACCGACTCAGACCCAAAACTAACTCGGACCCACTACCAACTCGGACCCAATTACTACAAACTCGGACCCAACAATGCCCCCACCCCTTAACAAAATTGGTGCATCCAACCCTTTTGGCTCGTGTAGTACATTATTCTGCGCTGCGTTGAGTTTTGCTCATTTCTCACACACACACGAATACACGTATATCTACATTTTACATTTTCCTTATTAGCTGTTTCGGTTTTTCACCGAAACAGCTTTTGTTTTCGTTAAAGTTTTTTTTTTTCTTTTTTTTTTTTTTTTTCTTTTTCCACTTTCAGTGTTTTTACCCATAGGATTTACACACGTTTGTTCTGCCAATACACTTTGGCACTTTAGTAAATCCAATCGACTTGAGACTTGGTATACACTTAGACCTCCACCCACAGATGGTCCTAGAAGAAATTTGGCTCGATTGCGTCATTCAAGGTCACGTGACGTCATGTTAAAGGTAAACTTTTCCCCATAGGTTTTGTACACGTTTTTCTTTAGACTATTGACTTTGGCACTTCGGTAAATCCGACCGACTTGAAACTTGGCATACACTTAGAACACCACCCCCAGATGTTTCTGAAAAAAATTCGGCACGATTGCGTCATTCAAGGTCACGTGACGTGACGTTAAAGGTGCAATTTTTTTCCCCATAGGGTTTGTACACGTTTTTCTTCAGACTATTGACTTTGACACTTTCGTAGACTTGATCGACTTAAGACTTAGCACAGACCTCGACCGCCATCCTTAGGAGGGCCAAGAGAAAAATAATCAATATGACGTCATCGCGGGTCATGTGACGTCACATTAAAGGTGTAGTTTTTAAGACCCTCTAACTCTAAAAGTACAAGTCCGGTTGGGGTCAAACTTGGTTTGCAAGTATTCGAGGATGTGTTATAGACGAAAATTAAGATGACGTAATTATGACATCATCGGGTGTCATGTGACGTCACATTAAAGGTTCAATTTTCTCCATAGGTTTTGTACACGTTTTTCTTCAGACTATTGAATTTGACAATTTGGTAAATCCGATCGACTTCAGACTTAGCACACACCTCGACCACCATACCCAGGAGGGCCAAGGGGAAAATCGTCAGATAACGTCATCGTGGGTCATGTGACGTCACATTAAAGGGGGCAGATTTTAGGAACCTCTATCTCTGGAAGTACATGTCTGATTGGGGCTAAACTTGGTATGCAAGTATTCCACAATGTGTTATAGACGCAAATTAAGATGACATCATGATGACATCATCGGGTGTCATGTGACGTCACATTAAAGGTGCAGTTTTTCCCATAGGATTTGTACACGTATTTTTCAACTTATATATCTTGGGAAAATTGGCAAATCCAATCGATTTCAGACTTGGCACACACATAATGAAAGTCATCTTAGACATCCGAAACAGCTCTGTGTTTGTCCACAAACACATGTCTAGTTCATTCTGTAGTTTGTGTGTGTACCAAACAAACAACACCCAATTGAATTTATTGAATGCCTCAGAAATGGCATCATGTAATGAAAAATACGAACGCAGTTTTTCAAAATGAACTTACATTAAATTCAATATGCATTTTTTTAAGACGCAATAAAGTTATTTTTCGATTATCTGTTCTTAACAACAAGAAAAATGCTTAAATTATATAGGGAGGCATGAAACACAAAATTAAAAAAAGAAAGTTAAAACGACAAAGGAAAAAAACAAAAAGAAAACGTGATAACAAAAAATTAAAAGGCTGGAAAAAAAAATTGGCATGGGTCCGAGTTGGTAGTGAGTCCGAGTTGGCATGGGTCCGAGTCCACATGGGTCCGAGTTGGCATGGGGCCGAGTTGGATCGAAACCGTTTACATGTACGTGCAGTCAGGCCTGCATCATACAAATTACATGCATGACTGCACGTACACGTAAACATACTCGTTCGTATGCCAAAAAGACAAAAAAAAATTTCATTTCCCATAACCATCAATCATGTCCATTTTCTTCTATACTATTTGTACACCAATATCCAATACTTTACAACTTCATTTTAAACAGAAAATAATAATAAAATACCACAGCAAAAACTTTTAGATTACAATTTAATTTACACGAACGACCACACCGCGTACCTTACCCACTGACCTCTACACCTGGACGGATCATTGTCCATATTCTGCTGTGCTAACACTTGAAGTCGGCGCGAACTGGAAGTGCAACATGGCGGACCCGAGACGTCACTGCTGTGAGCCAATGAAATGTCCAGGTGTAGAGGTCAGTGGATTTACTCTGTACATTTTGTATTTATAAACATTACGTAATACGTATCGTACCAACACCTGGACATTTCATTGGCTCACAGAGTGACGTCGTGGGTCCGCCATGTTGCACTTCTCCGCATGCCGACTTCAAAATGAAACAATGATGATCTGTCCATGTATAGAGGTCAGTGACCTTACCTCGCAGTTGCAAATGCAGCATACATCTTGTTCCCAGGCCTTCACGTTGTTAAGCCAATCACATTCCATCAGACTGTAGCGGAACCATACTAACTGCTTGCTGAACGTCAATACAAATAGAGGGCGCACTTTATGAAAAACAGAGCTGACGATGTCGTATACGTTCCTGGCTCTGCAGTTCGTACGCAAGCTCTACACGGCGCTCCCTTTTTAGTTCACAAAGTTAAAATTCCGGGACATTGAAAATGTCTAAGATTTACTTTCATATGGTGCTGCTTTTTAATAAAGTTCACGATAAAAAACCAAACCAATAAACCAAAAAATGGGCATAAAATCGACAAAATCCTAACGTGCGGTGAGCAAAACAAAAATTCAACCCCAACATAAATACATGTACACATTAAATTTAGTGAAATTTTGTTCAAGCTAAAAACAAAAAACAACTACATGTTGGCACTTGTCAATCGGATCGCGGACTTGGCACTCTGCACACAATTAGACCATTGAACCACCCACAGATAGTTTAAACACACAATTTATTCGTTAACGTCATCCCTCGTGGGTCATGTGACGTCACATTAAAGGTGTATCGGTAGTTTATAAGACTCTATCTCTGTAAGTACAGGCCGATTGGGGTTAAACTTGGTATATATGCAAGTATTCCACGATGAAAATTAAGATTATTATTATTATTATTATTATTATTATTATTTTCTGGTAATGAAACCAAGGATCCTTCAAAAGCGCTCAAGGCACTGTAGCTCGTAAGCCAGAAGAAACCCGTATACAGAGGCTGTGTCAGCCAGGAACACCGTAGACTTGATGACAAGTCGTTAGATAGTCGGGTTTCATCCGTGTATTTCAGTCGAAATTCATCGGCACGGCTGGTTTAAGACTAGTAACGTGCCGAGTTGCGACAGATCTAATGACAAGTCGTTAGATAGTCGGGTTTCATCCGTGTATTTCAGTCGAAATTCATCGGCACGGCTGGTTTAAGACTAGTAACGTGCCGAGTTGCGACAGATCTAACGACTTGATCAATACGTTCTCGCACCGTTATTCATATATGCGTGCAGCGCAATACATATGCAATGTGTTTCTGCGGTGAGATCCAATGGCGCACTGCTATGCAAATGCAGACTCATCCATTCCGTTATATGGGGAGTTCTTCTCAATACTTTAGGAACATGTTTCTAGATCTGGTGATGTTTAACGACCAACACACTCAGCTAGGTCAATTGCGTGTTGCAATAAAATATATCATTGTGATACACTTGATTTATTTGAGTTGTGTATGCTCTATTATTACTTTTGTAATGTTACACAATACAAAGTACGAACCCTTGAAGTAATGAGAATGATCTACGTAGAAAAAGAATAGTAGCTAAATACCTCTTTTAACCGCATGTGTTGTACGAGATCTGTAAAGGTGGTTTAAAAACACTGCAGGCGTACGCATGTTCGTATAGCGCACGACCGAGAAAACGAATTTAATATCACAGGAAACGAAGTTAATATCACAAAAACAATCAGGAAAATTAAGTTAAACATAAAAACACCCAAGAATGACATGTATACGCCAAGTTTGAATGTTAGGTAGACCTATTTTCGGGAAAAGATAGGAGACATTCGTGTGAGACGATGCAATGCAGTGCACGTATTTGGAAGATGTTCTAAAAAAAAAATTGAAAAGTTTTTTTTGGGGGAAAGAATTCCACATCATAATCTTATGCACAAACCATAGAAAAACGAGATTTATTTGATTAAAAACATTTTTGAAAATGTTGATTTAATTTTATATCCAGACAATAAAAAGTGCAAGTTTTATGATAAAATTAAAAAGGAAAAATGTCTGTGTTTTAGGAAAATGTATTTGGCACATTAATTGGTTTGTTCGTGGGGACAGTGTCCAGATTTGGAATCAACCTAATGTTTAACCAGGGTCCCAACAATTCTTGCTGGACAAGTGGACAGAAAAAATAAATTATGTGGTTTGAGCTTAAACCATAGAGCTGTTTAATAAAGATACAGCTCTATGGCTTAAACTATGAACTTGAGAAACTTGAAATAAATCAAAATGAAAAATACTAATCACACATGTAACTAATGACATACAAGTCACACAATGGATTAAATTTTGCTTGCTTTTATTTGGCATTGATACACTGCAGATAACATGTAATAACTACTGCCATAGTATTAATATTCTTATTATGTATTGTTTACTGATGTTATAAAACCAAAATACTAAAACGAAAACAAAATTAGCCCCCGACTTTCTATGAATTTAAAACCAAAATAAAAACTTGCGATGTCATTTTAGAATAATAATTGTTCATACCATGCAAAGATACATTTGGCAGCGTTCTTCACAGGCCAAATTTTGATAGGACACCCTGTACGGCTTTAACTTCGAATTGTGAGTGTTTCTAGATATTTGTGCAATATGAACACGATATTAAAGATTTGTACAACACAATTTCTGTTTTGTATAAAACCGTGATTGAAAAGCAAAATTTGACAGGCCGGCATAACATTTGACAGGCCGGCATAACATTTCAACAGGGCGGCATAAAAATATGGCAGAACAGCGTAACATTTACACAGGGCAGGCTACCCTGCTAAAATTGATTGTGGAGGACACTGACTGGGTAAGTCTATGTCAATTTAACATCTGTATAATTTGCTTTGAATATTAACAATCCAATTTTAACCAGACTTGTCGGTTTTCATGAAACACATATTCACTATACGAAAGCTGAAAAGAATATTATGTATACTTCCATGTTTCCAAGATAATTTTGTGACTGTTGCAACTGTTTTATTATCTGTACTTATATTGTTGAAACATGAAATGCCAAGATGCAGAGTTCTGCGATATTTTTACAGCACATCTAAAAAATGTGGAACACCGAGATAGCTTATCTTGGAAAATTTAGTTGGTCAATTAAGCTTCCGTAGTTTACTGATGGGTTAAACAAAATAAGTTTTGACATTTGCTGTCATCTGTTATCCCTCTGTCATATTAATGGAAGCAGTTCGTCCTGTGACTTGTGCAGCCGTATTAATAAGCTGTACAGCCTGACATCTCAGTAGCAAGAAGTGGACTTGGGTAAACCAATTAGCTGTAGTGTACAAAGAAAGAAAATATACAGGTATAAATTAAATGCCAAGGGAATAATGTTGCAACATTAGGTGGCTCTACACTTCCAGAATTGTGAGAGAAAAAACTGACCATTGCGATTTTAGGAAAATTCTACAGTACATTACATTTATGCACGTCAAATAGTTCATGACACAATATGTTGTGTACACAAATTACCACCATGAACCAAAGTCAACGGGACAGTCTTCGTGGAATCATGTGTACAACATTGATCTGAAAATACCTGTATTGTGGAATTCAATCCTTTGTAAAGGGTACCCTAGACCAACTGATTCTACTGTTCTTTCGAAATATTCAAGTTTTTCTCTCAGAAAGGACCACAATAATAATGAACAAATCCCGCTGAAAACAAAAATAACATTTTCGCCTAGAGCAATGTTCTCCTAAATCTCACTTAAAACCGTAGTTCTGACATTTTCTACACTGATAGTTCACTGATCGTACAGTCTGCGAGTTTATATAATAAATTTAATTATTTACAAAAGATTTTAATGCAATTTCACCCACCATCGCTGCTGCCACTGTGTCACTCTCGACGGTCTACTACGATACGGTACGCATATGCACGAACGTGCGAAGTCAACACTTCACGGCTCGCTAGCTAGCTATCCTACATGTACATGTATGTACGCTCGAATTATCCAGTTTGTAGAGATCAGTGGTACCGGGTACCAGTACAATACGCGAAGCAAAGCGTAGAATACATGCTGTATAAAGCTGCTCATAAATTTGTATCCCCTCTGGAATCTGAACCAATCAGAGTGCTCGCATAGAATTCGCTAGCGATTGTCATAGGTTGTGTACAAAACTGAAAACGAATTGTCCAAGTCGGTAATTTAACTTCGAACTCTGCACATTGGGAACGAGGCAACCGCAACCTCCCCCGTGTATACTGAGTGGACCGCTATTACCGACTTGGCACCAAGTCTAGGAACACCGGGGCAAACCCCTTCTCTTAGCGAAGAGTGTTCTGGGTTCTTTTACGTGCATTATACAATTTTATAATGTTATAATGGGAAAGATATATACACACATTATAAATTATACAACACACGGGACCTACAACTTTACGTCCCATCCGAAGGACGAAGCAATAGTGGTTTAATTGCCTTGCTTAATGACACACGTGTCCCGGCCGGGATTCGAACTCACGCTCTGTGGAACAGAAAACACACGCTCTTAACCACTCGGCCACGACACTCCATAAGATGACATATGATGAAGACGTCATCAGGCGTCATGTGACGTCACATTAAAGGTTAAGTTTTTATGACCCTCTATCTCTGGAAGGGCAGGCTCGATTAGGGCCAAACTTGGTATGCAAGTATTCCAGATGACGTCACGATGACACCACCGGGTGTCTTGTGGCGTCACATTAAAGGTGCAGTTTTTCCCATAGGGTTTACCCATAGGTTTTGTACACGTATTTCTTCAGACTATTGACTTTCACACTTTAGTAAATCCGATCGACTTGAGACTTGGCATACACTTAGAACACCACCCACAAATGATCTTTGAAGAAATTCGGCACAATTGCGTCATTCAAGGTCACGTGACGTCACGTTAAAGGTTCAAATTTGTCCCCATATGTTTTGTACACGTTTTTCTTTAGATTATTGACTTTGACACTTTCGTCAATGTTATCGTGAGACTAATTAGGACACACCTCAACCACCATCCCCAGGAGGGCCAAGGGGAAAATCGTCATGATGACTTCATCGGGGGTCATGTGACGTCACATTAAAGGTGCAGGTTTTAGTACCCTATCTCTGGAAGTACATGTCCGATTGGGGTCAAACTTGGTATACAGGTATTTCGGGATGTGTTATAATCGAAAATTAAAATGATGTCATGATGACATCATCGGGTGTCATGTGACGTCATATTAAATGTGCAATTTTCCCTATAGGATTTGTACACGACGTTTCTTTCAACTAATATATCTTTGGCACTTGTGTAAATCCAATCGACTTCAGACTTGGCACACACATATTGACAGTATAACGTTAGACACTCGAAACAGCTCTGTGTTTGTCCACAAACACATGTCTAGTTTCTTTCTTTTTTTTTTCTTTTTTGGCTTTTTCGCAAATTTTGCGAAAAAGCCTTTGTTTTTGTTCTGATTTTTTTTTTACTTTTTTCTTTTAGTAACCTAAACCCCATAGACTTTGTACACGTATTTTCTGCCCGTCACTTTTACCAGAAAACAAAGTCGTATTTCCATAAAACTTAACCCAGGTGAAGACCCTATAGTGAACTCGTGTCTCGCAGAAATACGTCATGGTGACGTCATCAGGGGTCACGTGACGTCATTTTAAAGGTGTTATTGATTTAATCTTTGAAATTCAATAACAAATCAACCGCAAAAGACCGAAACTTAATTTTTGTGGCAATAGATAAAATAATCCAGAATCTTCATTTTATCCCGTGTGCGTGAAATCACGTGACCCTTCCTTCCGGTCTAAACCGGAAGTGCCTTATAATTTAAAACTGAAAAATGATATGAACTTACTTTCAACGCTGTTAGTGTCTGGCTATATTGTATTTAACAACAAAAATACCGGCGACGCCATAACATGTTATAGCGCCCTCTAGCGGCAAGTTGAAAAATTGTTAAAATGAATAATCTGTTGATGTGTGTGGCGAAGTATGCGGAAATCACTTTATAACCGGTGTATTTAATCAGCTTCATGCTAGGAACAAGTCGACGAGAAGAAAAAATTATGACGTCACCAGACCGGAAGTTACAATGAAAAGACTTCTTTTCCTTTGAAAATTCCTAAAAAATTAAACCTGACAGATATAATCTTGATTTTTGCTCTAAAGGTTAGTGTAAAAGTAGTTCTCGAACTTTCCTGTGTTTTTTGGCAAACAACGAACTTGGACATACCCTGCGGCACCCTTGAAATTTAATCGTTTTGGCCTAGGCGCATAAAGCATTGACCCCTTATATGTGCATGGCACACGTATAATAGGGGTGTACATGCTTGTATATGTACGTACGTATACACTGATAGTGTACTATGCATTGAGCGAATGTATTACTACTGACATCGTACGTGCATGCAAATGTACGCTCACCCAAGAGGACACTAGCCGCCAACAAGCGAAACAGGATGACGTCATCAAATTGCCTATGGGGAAGGGCGCCGTGTGCGACAGGTAGGTAAACAGGCTCTCGGCTACGCAGAATCCAATCCCATATATTTTGTAAACGTTGTTTGCACAATTCAAAGCACTTTTAACGAAAAACAAAGTCGTATTTCCATAAAACTTAACACCCAGGTGAAAACCCTATAGTAAACTCGTGTCTCGCAGAAATACGTCATGGTTACGTCATCAGGGGTCACGTGACGTCATCTTAAAGGTGTAATTGATTTAATCTTTGAAAATCAATAAAACATCAACCGCAAAAGACCGAAACTTGAATTTTGTGGCAATAGATAGGATAATCCAGGATCTTCATTTTATCTTCTGTGTGTGAAATCACGTGACCCTTCCTTCCGGTCAAAACCGGAAGTGCCTTATAATTTGAAAGTGAAAAATGATATGAACTTACTTTTAACGATGTTATTGTCTGGCTAGAATAAACTTTTCAAAAAAATTTCGGCGACGTCATAACATGTTATAGCGCCCTCTAGCGGCAGGTTGAAAATGGTTAAAATGATTAATCTGTTGATGTGTGTTGCGAACACTGACCTCTATACATGGACAGATCATCATTGTTCTATTTTGAAGTCGGCATGCGGAGAAGTGCAACATGGCGGACCCACGACGTCACTCTGTGAGCCAATGAAATGTCTAGGTGTTGGTACGATACGTATTACGTAATGTTTATAAATACAAAACGTACAGAGTAAATCCACTAACCTCTACACCTGGACATTTCATTGGCTCACAGCAGTGACGTCTCGGGTCCGCCATGTTGCACTTCCAGTTCGCGCCGACTTCAAGTGTTAGCACAGCAGAATATGGACAATGATCCGTCCAGGTGTAGAGGTCAGTGGTTGCGAAGTTTGCTGAAATAACCTTATAACCGGTGTATATAATCAGCTTCATGCTTAGACCACATTGGGAAGGAGAAATATTTATGACGTCACCAAACGTCACAATGACGTCATCAAGTGTCAGATTACAAGCAACCAAATATTTCTAAATTTATTCTTTGAAAATCAATATAAAATCAACTATAAGAGATCTGATTTAGATTTTTAAGGAAATTGATAGATTAATCATGGTCTTCATAATTTGTATTACATGCAAAAAGACCTGACACTTCCTTCCGGTCCAAACCGGAAGTGCCTTATAATTTGAAAGTTGAAAATGATATGAATTTACTTTCAACGATGATAGTCTCTAGGTAGCCTGCACTCTACAAACAAAGTTACCGGTGACGTCATAAATTGTTATAACGCCCTCTAGTGACAGGTTGAAAAATGTTTAAAATGAATAATCAGTTCATTTTCGTGGCGAAGTTTGCTCAAATCGCTTTATAATTGGTATTTATAATCAGCATCTTGTTAGGAACAAGTTGGCGGATAAAAACAAAATAATATGACGTCACTAGACCGGAAATTACAATTAAAAAACCTTTAAACATTTCTGAAAATTAACCGCGAGAGATATAATTCAATTAATAATTTAAAATTTGCAGTTTTGAAAAAATTAAGCCATATGCTCTGTTCCTTGAACAGACATATCTCTAGTTTTTTTTTTTTTTTTTTTTTTTTTTTTTTGGTCACTTTTTCTCATAGGATTTGTACACGTTTTTTCTGCCAATACACTTTGACACTTTGGTAAATCCGATCGACCTGAAACTTGGCATACACTTAGACAACCACCCAAGGACAGTCCTAGAAGAAATTCGTCGCGATTCCGTCATTCAAGGTCACGTGACGTCATGTTAAAGGTACAATTTTCCCCATAGGTTTTGTACACGTTTTTCTTCAAACTATTGACTTTGACACTTTAATGAATCCGTTCGACTTAAGACTTAGCATACACTTAGAACACCACCCACAGATGGCCATTGAAAAAAATTGGCACGATTGAGTCATTTAAGGTCACGTGACGTGACGTTAAACGTGCAATTTCTTTCCCCATAGGTTTTGTACACGTTTTTCTTCAGATTATTGACTTTGAAACTTTGGTAAATCCGACCGACTTGAAACTTGGCATACACTTAGAACACCACCCACAGATGGCCATTGAAAAAATTCGGCACGATTGCGTCATTCAAGGTCACGTGACGTGACGTTAAAGGTGTAATTTCTTTCCCCATAGGGTTTGTACACGTTTTTCTTCAAACTATTTACTTTGACACTTTCGTAAATTTGATCGACTTGATACTTAGCACACACCTCGACCACCATCTCCAGGAGGGCCAAGGAGAAAATCGTCATGATGACGTCATCGGGGGGTCATATGACGTCACATTAAAGGTTCAATTTTCTCCATAGGTTTTGTACACGTTTTTCTTCAGGCTATTGAATTTGACAATTTGGTAAATCCAATCGACTTCAGACTTAGCACACACCTCGACCACCATACCCAGGAGGGCCAAGGGGAAAATCGTCAGGATAACGTCATCGTGGGTCATGTGACGTCACATTAAAGGGGCAGCTTTTAGGACCCTCTATCTCTGGAAGGCCAAACTTGGTATGCAAGTATTCCAGAATGTGTTATAGACGAAAATTAAGATGACATCATGATGACATCATCGGGTGTCATGTGACGTCACATTAAAGGTGCAGTTTTTCCCATAGGATTTGTACACGTATTTTTCAACTTATACATCTTGGGAAAATTGGCAAATCCAATCGATTTCAGACTTGGCACACACATAATGAAAGTCATCTTAGACATCCGAAACAGCTCTGTGTTTGTCCACAAACACATGTCTAGTTATTCTTATTATTATTTATTCGGCCTCAAACAACAGGTACATTTTACAAACATACATGAACAACATACAGTTCCAAATTACACTAAAATTAAAACAAAACAAAACAAAACCATTCTATCCAAGTTGGCCAGGACCGACAAAGGTATAATGAACTGAACACTTTGACTCGAAAGCCTGCCGATCCTAACAAATTAGGAGGATTGAGTATTGAGGCACAATGTTGTTTCTAAGTGTGGAGGATTTTTGAAGATTGAGGCTGGATGGGGTTTTAAAAAAGAGAAAATTTTGGAGGATTGAGGCTGAATGGGGTTTTCAAAAAATGAGGATTTTGGAGAAAAACTTTTGGGAGGAGTACATGGTAATTCGGTCTGAGATGGTATTGAAGAATTGGTTTGACTTAGGCCGGGGTGGTACATGTACATGTAGGTTACTGGTATTGATCTACATTTACATTTATTGATTTTTTGTATATACAAAGGTAAGTACTCAATCCTGGACATTGTATCAGTTATATGGAAACAGTTTGTGTACTGGTAAATGTACACTAATTAAATTACCCCTACTGACCACTAGGTGACCATTGGCCGAATTCTGACCCCAACTGACCATTAGGTGACCATCTGAGAATTTTTTTTATAAAGACTGCGAGAGAAGAAGCATTTCGTGATTTGAAAGAAAATTACCCCCGCTGACAATTAGGTGACCATTGCCGACAATTCTGACTAAACTGACCATTAGTTGTCCATTGGTCAAATTAATTGGATTGAGGCAAATAGTACCCTTTGATTTGAACACAAGTTAAACAATTTGAGGATTTTTGAGGATGAATGCATTTTTTTAGTAGGGCAATCTGAGGATTTTGGAGGATGGCTGCTAGCCAAAAGGGCCTGGGGGTTAGGGTTTATAAACAAGTACTTGAAAGTGCGACTTTTTATAATTATTTTGCTCTACAGTATGGTGTTCTATATGTTCCAACGATTAAAGGAAAAAATCGGGCGTTTTTTTTTCTTTCTGTTTGGCGTCGCATTTTCGGGTCGGGGGGGGGGGGGGGGGTTCGAATTTGTTTGGGGGGCGTCTGATTTGTTATTTTTGTTTAAGTTTTTGGGGTTTTTTTTGGGGGGGGCGTATTTTTTATTTTTTTAACGGAGCCCCTAAAGTACGGAACCTCTAAAGAGACAGTAAAAACAAAAATGTTCTCGTGCGCACGACATAATTATCTCGGGCACACGACATAATTTGTCATTTCCGGGAACCCTTGATATATATCCATATTTACTGATTACGATGGCTAGAACTTGAGTAAGCAGTGAGTAATCATATTGAATTGTTTAGACAGGCATTTAGTAATTAGGCCGTACCAAGGTAATATTTTCATGCCAGGGGAAATCTGTTTTCAGCGTACCCTGAATCTGAAATATGTGGTGAATTAATTATTGAATGTTGATGATAGGTAGGAGCGGTATGTGACTCTGAGTAAATGCCATAAAACTAACCATAATTATTTTATTTTAATTATCTGTATGATTGTAATTGAAGCCTAAATAATATTAACGCTGGGCATTTTTACTTGGTACAATTACATTATGTGGTATTTATACTACTTTAACTGGCAATCGATGGCGTGGGGGCGGGAGTGACGATATTACCATTTTCGTCTCCTATCATTAATATCAGGATTCTTGACACCAGTCAGTTGGTGGGTGCCCAAAGTTCGTCCGTGTCGACCAAGGTACAGAGAATAGCTATGTGACAGATATCCAGACATTTCTACGTATATATGATCTTGTTCAAGATGTGGGCAATAGTATGGAATTCGAAAGATGACAAAATTGCGTCGCGTTGTGCCCTAACGGCACGACGCGGCGTCGCGTCGTGCCGTCGAGCCGTCGCGTCGTGCCGTCGCCTCAGACTGGTGGAAATAAGACGGCACGGGGCGACGCAGTTTTGTCGTCTTTGGAATTCCATACAAAACTATGCGACAGTACGGGGCGACGGCACGACGCGACTATGCGACGGCACGACGCGACTATGCGCCGGCAGAGAGTGCAGCCCTAACGTTAATCGGAGAGCTTACTGCTGAGTTTACCGGGCGAAGCGTTCTCAGTGCGGGCCCTGGGGTTTACTATAATTATCTGGTAGTTCGACCCGTATCAGTTAATAACCCTGGGCTACTCGCAACAACAGTATTGTAGAACCCGCGAGGAATACCTTAAGCTTATGCTTGTGAGCTAAACTGGGTTGAGGTACACGGTACCTCGTGAGGATTAGTTTGTGCATATTTATTTACCTACCACCCTGCCTTATTTTGTGTTTATTTATAAGGATTATAATTATAATAACTGTTGGAGGTGTATACCACATAATATGTATTTGGTATAAGCTAAGGCAGATTAATTTAAGCCCTATTACACACAAGTGGCGGTTGACCACGTGAGGTTTACCAGACCTTATGAGGGTTATCACATCAGCAAGGAGTATTGTGTACAAATATTTAAGTAATATTCCTTGAATCAGAAAGAGAATAAGACCAATTATCAATCTTCGAGGTGAAAACAAAAAATGACCCTTAAACGCACACATGAAAGCATATGACCGCGCTGCAAATAAAATTGTCTCCTCTCTTGTAATGTTCATCGGCATATAGGTTTATAGCGAAATGAACGGGACCATAATTATTTTCCTCCACTACCACACCGACAGAAGGTGCATTTTGTTTCTAAGCAAGTGCCCCTTTTTGGTGTTGCTTGCCCAACCTGAGTGATCCGAATTACCCATCAGTAATAACTCTCACTAGTCTGTTGTTCATCGATGTTTGTAGACTACGAAACTTAAACATGCATGACCAGTATAATTCCTCTTAATTCCTTAGTTTTGGACGGTGCAGTTCGCCTAGTGGACGGTAATGAGGCACACTCCGGTCGAGTCAAAATCCTGCACGACCATGCCTGGGGTGCGATATGCGACAACGGCTGGGACATGAAAGAGGCCAGCGTCGTGTGTCATCAGCTCGGCTTCTTAGAAGCAGAGGAAGCCACCAGCGTGTCCTTGGAGGACAGTGAGGAAGTACCCATCGTGATGAACCGAGTTTCCTGCAAAGGTTCTGAGAGGCGCCTGGCCGACTGTCCGTTCGTCTGTAGTAGTATTCAGCAGTGTAACAGCTCACGTGTAGCTGGAGTGACATGCAAACAAGGTAAGGAATTAGTTAACAGTGACACTCGAATTTCCACAGAGCCTACGTGAAGGATGTTACAAAATTGAAGTCCAAGTCCTCTATTTCGTTTGTGTCTTTAAAACAATATTGTAGACTTGGGTCTCAGTTTTTATGTAATACGTTCGTGTCTTCTTCTTGGAATTTGTTTCCCCAGTTTATTCCCTTCTTCAGTCTCTGGCTGATTTACGCAACCTATGCCCACTTTTCCCCCATCAATAATTTATTTCCGGGATTAATGCTAGAATTCAATTTTTCAGTTCAGTTGGTCGGCGGTTCGAACCACACCAATGGCCGCGTCGAAATTTACCAAAATTACGCATGGGGCACTATCTGCGACACCGATTGGGATGTGACGGATGCCGAGGTGGTCTGCCGTCAGCTGGGCTTCTCGGGCGCAGTGGAGGCCAAGTCCGGCGCCCATTTCGGCCAAGGGGAAGGCCCCGTGTACATGGACGGCCTCGCGTGCGACGGGTCCGAGACGAAGATCACCGAATGCCCTTCATTTTGTTGGGCAGAGATCGCATGCAACCACACGCACGATGCCGGTGTGATCTGCCGCCAAGGTGAGAACTACTTCTCTTTATTCATAGTATGGATGGAGCATGAGTTATAGGTTATAGGTTACCTGTTTAAAAACAAAAAAGACTCTCTTTTGTGGAAATGGGTTCCTACAACCCCCCCCCCCCCCTTAAAATAATAATAATAATAATAATAATAAAAATAAAACATAACAAAATTAAAGATGATAAAATAAAAATGACGCATTTGTATGACTTTTGACTGAACATGATGACCTTGACCTCCGATTATTTAAAACAACTTTGACACCAAGTTCATCAACATTGGCTCATTAGGTACTGACATTATGACACGTTATTTGAAATATGCAAATTAGGACATCATGGGACAGTTTTGTTTTGCTGGCAACATCAACATTCTTTAATTAGATGTCCTATATTGATGCTAAAAATCATCTTGGAATTTTGTTTTAGGGGAGGGGGTGGGGGGGGGGGTGCATGTGAACCTATTTTTTCTGCCGTTGGTTGCCTGCTATACGTACTTCCGAACAACCGCAACCTTGTTAAAGGCTGGCTCACACTATGACGAATAGGGGGGTACGGCAAGCTACGGTAAGCTGCGAATTTCAATTTTGAATTTGCCGCCACTCATCGTGTGTTGCCGTCAGTTGTCGCTGACAAATCCGCTAGCGACCGCAGACGACCGAAATCATCAGTCTCGTCCGTCGGCAAATTTTGAGCTTGTTGGAAATTTTGTGGCGGCAAAAAATTCGTTGTGATTCCGTTCAGATTTCGTTAGAGACCGCAACCCTCATTTCCTTGACGTTTCCATGCCGTGCGATTCCGTCTCTAGTCGTTTTAAGGTCGTCACAATTTCGTTGGTAGTCGTTGTCAACGACCATTGACGGCAAAACAACGGCAAGTGACGTCACATCTCGAACCCTGACGACACATTGCGGCAAGTAACGAAATTGTAACGACCTTGGTGCGACGATGGATTGAGAATTTTGGTCGGAGGGTGACGGGTGATGACTGCTGATGGCGGGTCGTTTGCGAGTACCTGCGGCATTGCAACGGTGGCCTGCGATGGGTTACGATTTTGCAACGATGGTCCACGATTTTAAACTTTTAGTGCGATCTTTCACGTTGTGTGACGCCAGAACGTTGTGAAGAGTGGGAACGCCAAACTCGACTATTTATACGACCCGCACACACACACATGTACACACTTTGATATCGACCGCAACCCACCGTCAGCCACCGTTCCTTGCCGCCAGCCAATCCGCTGCTAGCCGTCTGACCTCGTTCCTTGTTGCCGGGCTCCGTCGAGACATCGTCACTCGCCGCCCAGACAACGTCCGAGTTTGGTCGCTAGCCTCCGTTCCCTGCCGCAGCCATTCGTCCCTTGCCGTCGTGTTGTCGCTGGAGGTCGTTCCCAACCGTCAGCGAATCTTGGTTTTCCCCTTTTGCCGTCGCTTTGCCGCCAACATTTTTTGATTTTCACGTTCGTCGCCCTTCGTTGGGTCTTTGCCGCTACTATGTGAGCCAGCCTTAAGCAATAAATGCTTTGCTCAGGTAGACTAAAATGAGCCTGATGATCCTTAACCATATTGAATTGGTTTCTTATCCGTAACACCAACTAATGCGGGAGAATACCATGAACAAAAGAAATACGTGCACTAACAATGAACAATCATTGTTACTTGGCACTAAATCCATTGTTACTTGCTCACATTGTGCGTTGCTGTTGAAGCGTAGTTGAGAGTAGTTTTAATAGCAGCGAATTCCAAGCGGTCGTTTCGACTTAACGAGCGGTCTTTCTGTTTTGAAGTTTACTCATGTTGTTACCGTAAAAACCATTTACAGAAACTGACCATGAAAGCAACATTTTCAAGTCTCTCCTCTTTTTCTTTCAGGACACGATGAAACTGTTTCCGTGACTGAGCTACACAATGCAGCTTCAATAACATAATTACTTCACCTGATGGAGACTCTTTGATAGTTTAACGAGATCGACTTGTTTATTGTATTTGACACAATCCTTGGCCGAGTCTCACGCATAAACAACAGTTTAGGCTAACAGATGAGCCCTATAGTCCAGGAAAAATACGTTTTGACCTCAAACAAATTGCAACAGATTGTTTTTCACCACAGTGCACTTCTATAAGGTCCCTAGAATGACACACTAAAAATCTACAAGAATCCAAGTGGTGGAAATATGACTAATTTGCATAAATCGTTAATCCCTGCCGCGTAATATTATTATTCCCATATTTGGGTATATATAAAAAAAAAAAAAAATTTTAAAGTGTATTTTGGTGATTCTACTTAGATATCCTTACTTCAATAACATTTGCTAAATCATATAAGTGACTGAATAATTATGAGAACATAGTAATTATCAAAAATGACAACTTCGTGACCCTATAAATGTGCGCACATTACACTGTCTCCAGATATCATCAAGTAGTCAGTATTGGTGAGCTTCAAATTCACCAAGTTGCTTACTGGCACAGTTATCATATTTAAACCTTATGAAAAATCATAGGAACAATGATAACATTGTGATATTTGGAGAAAATTGGTGTGTCCATAAATTGGGCGAACAAAGTAGTTAAAGGGTTGCCTAACATGGGAGACTTGAACAAGTTCAAGGAAATCCCAAAAATACATTTTAACGTAGATAGGATTATTGTAAGCAACAACAATCTTTAATTTGGGAGGTTTCCTTGAACTTGTTCAAGTCTCTCACCTTAGGCAACCCTTCACCTACTTGTTAGCCCAATTTAGGGACACACCATTTTCTCCCAGTTTGTGTTTGCTGGGCTAAATATCACAATGTTATCATTGTTTATATGATTTTCCATAAGGTTTTAATAAGATAATTGTGCCAGTGAGCAACTTGGTGAATTTGAAGCACGTCAATACTGACTACTTGATGATATCTGGAGACAGTGTAATATGCGCACATTTACAGGGTCACGAAGTTGTTATTTTTGATAATTACTATGTTCTCAGAATTATTCAGTCACTTATATGATTTAGCAAATGTTATTAAAGTAAGGATATGTAAGTAGAATCACCAAAATAAACTTTTCAAAAAATGAAAAATATATATATATACCCAAATATGGGAATACATATATTACGCGGCAGGGATTAACGATTTATGCAAATTAGTCATATTTCCACCACTTGGATTTTTGTAGATTTTTAGTATGTCATTCTAGGGACCTTATAGAAGTGCACTGTGGTGAAAAACAATCTGTTGCAATTTGTTTGAGGTCAACAAAACAAAAGTATGTATTTTGACTGGACTACTAGTGCATGGATGAAAGATATACAATTTACCAAACAAATATGTAGTACATTAGGGTCACATTGATTGACGTTCATATTCTAACGGACGACTTTTTAGGGATATACCAATCCCACAGAAATAAACCGCAAATACTTCTGATAAAACATTTTTTTCTGATTAGACTTTAACGGGATATTCTGAAAAGTAAAACATTTCTTGAACAAATGTCCTTGGGAAAAACAGGGCAATGCTTGACTATACTCTAAATGAAAACCAGCATTTTGCAAGAAAAAAGATTTGTATATGATTTGTTTTCAAGTATGAACCCACTCAGTCGTCTTTGCAAACTGCATTCAGCGTTTTATCCTTCCTTATTTCTCCGCAGGCTTTCCTAGGTAGTGCAATTATCAACACGTACAACGCGCACTCACGATAATCCTTTGTAAAGCAGCGCTAATTAGATATGCAAAGCAGGTCAGCGCGACCGCTGAATGGGTAGTTGACTGCGTGAAGATGCTATGCCTATATTCGAATGGGCGAATTTGCATGAAAAGGTCACACCCCGTTTAAGGGAGTTTGCAAAGACCACTGTGCGAGTCAAGTAGCTGGACTAATCATGTCGTTAGCATGTGCACTGTCGTGTGGTCCACGCAGCTACACAGAACAGCGAAACTGCACGGTAGACGCGTGTTTCTTGTAAAATGGCCACCAAAATCATAAATAGTTTGTCGTTTTTTTAGTGACTGTTGTTCTGTTTCAAGTGAATTAAAGGCGTCGTGAATGACTGCTGCATGCTATGATGTAGGCTTTATATTATGTGATGCGAGTTTGAGAAAGGGGAAAATGAGACTATTTTGAAGGAAACATTCTTTTATGATAAATATACTATATCTTGGATTTTTATAGCGCTTTTCACACCCGAAGGGCATCTCAAAGCGCTTCCAACAAATATACGTTAATTATCCAGTGCTACATGCGGTTATCCCGATGTCATAAGCATTATTAGGTTCGTTAACGTGAACATGAATATGAACGTGGATTCAGGGCACCGTGTAAAATTCGTCTAGAATGGAAGGTGATATTTACAAGGCCTTTGGTGTAAAAGAGCAATGTGAATCACTAAAAAGTAAAATGGTAAGAAATTGTTGTGGCATAGGACGTGGTTTTTTATCGTAAAAAGATTGTCTTAAAAAAAATCAGTGTGTTGATAACAACGCCATGTTCAATGATGTAGAGCAATGTAAGATGACGATATTCAAGTTAAAGGAAACATGTAATAAGGAATTTTTTGGCTTAAATCAATAAAGTATAATGTTGACAACAACATTATGTGTGTAGTTGTGTTTATTTTCTGTGATAAAGGGAAGCCTCATTAACATAAAACTTCGCGAGGGGTATGACGAAAATCGAGGCAGACTCGACGCGCTGCTACCCGGCCTATCGTATACTGACTGCGCGCATTGCAACAAGTGTCTGTCTTTACATGTTTTTTATTCTGAATCAGGGTAAAAATACAACAGTTTTCGGTCATGCCGACTAGGTGTGTAGCTGGTAGGTTTAGCAAAACTACTAAGGATGAAGTAAGGCTTCATTTGTTTCCGGCTGATTCTAAATATCGGAGGATTTAGACAGCCAAAGTAAAGCTTACCAGAGCGAAGCAACTTACGCCGCAAAACCGATTCGGAGACGAACATGTAAGCACAACTCTTGGGCAGAATTTTGTATCGTTTGACCGGCGTATAGTGAATACCTGGAACAGCGTTGAAGCCGGATGATGATTTTACCAAATTCTTACAATATTCGTCATTGCTGCATTGTGCATGCCAATCATATAGTAACCACGCCTAGCTTTATTGCGAAGTAATGTATCTACTACATTAGCCTTGGTCGAGGCCATCGTCGTTTATTTGTCTGAAATCCACCCGCGCGCTGCAGTTTAATATTTTAGCAAGTACAGTGCAAAGGTGTACATCGTGAACAGCGACCTCACGCGGACACTATACAAATCAACTGGGGCCGTTCGATGGCCTTGGTTCATTCATTCATGAAATCTTATGTTTTTTCCTATTTTGCGCATGAAATGTGCGCCCCCCCCCCCCCCCCCCCCCACCTCCTTTTAAAAAAGGAGGCCGTTTGGTAAACAAAATGGTGGGATTGTGTAAATATAGCATGGGATCAACTCTTCAATCTGAGCTTCAATCTGAGGGCAGACTTGATAAAATTACGGGGAAAATGGGTCCTAATTGCCCTAGAACGTGGAGGGATGCCATTTGTAAAATGGCTGCTTGCAGGCTCGGGAAGTATCACTTTTTGAGAGGTGAGTTTCTTTTGGAGTGAATATTAAAAAATGTAATTGGCTAAACCCCTAAAAATTGAAAAGAAATGGAAAAATAAAGACCAAGACAATAATCTGATTGTTGTTTGAGAAACCCCAGTGATGTCGGTGTGCATGAAACTTGGTCCTGAACATTGTTGATTTTACACTGTTTTCAATGGGACATGAATTAGGCTAGTGCACCCTTATACGTGTAGTGTCCAATCACACCTTGCGTCATGCAGATATCGGCCTACTTCAGTTCGCAACATTACGTTCAACAAAATGGGAAAGGCTATTATAGGAAGCGTCGTCTGTCGTCGAAGATCTGTCGTGTTGTTATAATTCTGCAGCAGTTAAATTACACCTCAAAGATTTCGACCCGATAGCAGCGGAAGAACTTGGAAGCCCTTCTTTGCGGTCACGCTGTTTTCAGGGATTTGCCGACAGGTAATCTATCTTTTTGTTTCCAGGCAGCTGGCCCCATTCTGTTCAGAGCTAGCTGGCACAAAACCTATTCATGTTAGTTCATGCATGGAGTTTTAAAGGGAAACTCCACCCATAGTTTATAATTGCATAATGTTAAAGAGTGTCAATTGCCATTGTAACTTTATTTTTATTTCATTTTTATCGGTTTCGATATTTATATAAAACAGAGATTTTTTTCGCACTGCGATTACCGTCATGCGAGCCGCCATTTTGTTATGGTTTATCGGTACATCCGAGATAATGTGACGTAGTGTCTGCACCATCAGTACGCGAAGCATGATCGATAGCGGCCCTGCACGCGCAAGGAATGCAAGTGAACCCTTTTGTGTACGGCATAGTGTATACACAATGTGTACTGTACATGTGAAAGTGGGCTCAAAATCATACGGAGAAAAGGACCTGATGCCATAATTACTAGCTCACAGATTTTCTATTCTTCTCAGAAAAAACATAAATAAAAGATAGTTTGTGGCGCGTCAAGTCGATATTCTGCACAGAAATGCAATACATGTACTCGCAATAGTCGGGCGCCGTACAACATACGTCTGCATAATGTAGTTGGCCGCGTCAAGGTGGGATACCAGTGCGAACCACGGGCAAAAAAGCGAAGTGCATTGAGGTGCAGACACTACGTCATAATTTCCCGGGCGAGGCGGGAAATTTGAACAATATGGCCGCGCCCTTGTACTCGTAAATGTCAAGAAATCGCGAGTATAATAAGCGCGTGTGTCGTTCTCAATAACAAATCAAAACAAATTCTCTGCGGAGTCAGTATGTTACCATATATTCTTTTAGACTAGGTAAAATATTATTGAGCCTGGAATTTCCCTTTAACCATGTAGTTTTAACCATAACATTGTCAACATTCAATCAAATACCTAGTCTTGATCCAAGACCAAGCTGCGCTAGCCGTTCATTTGTTCCGCGGCGCGCCGTCTGTATCCGGGCTTATTGAGGGCGCCCTTAATTATCGCCAGATTCGTTCCTCAAGCTTGGTCTTGACCACTGACCTCTACACCTGGACGGACCATTGTCCATATTCTGCTGTGCTAACGCTTGAAGTCGGCGCGAACTGGAAGTGCAACATGGCGGACCCAAGACGTCACTTCTGTGAGCCAATGAAATGTCTAGGTGTAGTGGTCAGTGGATTTACTCTATACATTTTGTATTTATAAACATTACGTCATACGTACCGTAACCACGGAACTCTACACCTGGGCATTTGATTGGCTCACAGAGTGACGTCGTGGGTCCGCCATGTTGCACTTCCAGTTCGCGCCGACTTCAATTCGAAACAATGAATGATCTGTCCAGGTGTAGAGGGCAGTGGTCTTGACGCATAAGTCACGTGAACCCGGAAAATTCCGAGAACATTCCAAGCAAAGCTCAAATAGCTACTTGCCCCCGCATGCGCGCTGAGTCGTTTTCGTTCAATGTAGTGTACGATTATTATAGTCTGGTTCCCAGACCAAATATTTCTGACTATTTGTGATTTTTCATTTATTATTTAGCCGCCAATGTCACGTGACCAAAAACTGAAGCAATTCCTCCAGTTTTTGGTCACGTGACATTGGCGGCTAAATAATAAATGAAAAATCACAAATAGTCAGAAATATTTGGTCTGGGAACCAGACTATAATAATCGTACACTACATTGAACGAAAACGACTCAGCGCGCATGCGGGGGCAAGTAGCTATTTGAGCTTTGCTTGGAATGTTCTCGGAATTTTCCGGGTTCACGTGACTTATGCGTCAAGACCACTGTTTCGAACATGTTCTATTGACGGCCAGGTATTATCGTTAACGTTCGCGATGTTCGAGTGTTTCCAAGTTTTTATAAAATAAAACTCGCATTGGCAAAAGTGGCAACACCAGACGAAATGCCTAATAATATCACAGTCATTGTAGTCATTGTGCTATTTTTGGTAAGAGCCGTTAAAATTTGAATCGTTGCGTCGTCATAGCTACGCTGCTTGTATTGCGTCATCATCTATTTGTTGTCGCCGGCGGCTACCTGACCTACAATTTAGACGTCTAGCCTAAACAAATTGTCAGGTCGGGGAACCAGACTACGATTATTATACACGCTGTGTATTTCCCATAAATTGCACACGGCGCCATTGCACAAATTTAGTTTCTTACAAGTCCGCAAATGGCAAAGACTTTTTGGCTGCCTTGGCACTATGACACACCCAAAAATTGTTTCAAACATTCTACAGACATGCCCTTTATTGATCTGGTCGACAAGAACCAACGCTTCCAATAAACAATGTGCTGCATTTCTCGGAACACGGATGTACTCCCTAAACCTCCCAATTTTCTTCCTCCTACTTTCATGATTATGCTCTACAATTCTACTTCCTTACTTGAACTACTGCATTATTGTCTGGGCTAGAACGAGCACAAACAAACTGCATGCAATGATAGTCACACAAAAGAGCAGCACCCATTTTCGCTTGTCTATGCACTTTGACCATTACTGACCTAAACAAACTTCACAAGTCAAAGGTAAAATGCTCTGAGAGCATAATAAAAGGGCCAACGGGTTTCCAGTTAAAGTAAAATGCTGTGCGAGCATTCCAGCTAAAGTAAAATGCTGTCTCAGCACTGCACTCGCGTCAAAAAGGAAGTGGACAAGAGAATGCCAACGGGTTTTACCTCTTACCCCCCCCCCCCCCCCAACAAGCGCAGACCGAGCGAAAGGTCAGCAGGTGTGGGCCACTAGTTCGGTGTGGGCGGGTCGAAACCGTTGCCCTCCCACCTCGCCCCCTCCTCCCATAGCAGCATGGACTCACAATCGGGTAGTCTAAAGCACCGACTCAATGAGCCAATGAGAGAGAGAGACACGCATTGGAGGGGAAAGCGCTGCACTCTCTGCGAGAGAGAGAAGGCCGCAACGCAAGAGAGTGGGAAGGCGATCACCGGCTATGTAACGCGGTCGGTGGTCACGTAGCTGAATAACTGGCACGAAATGGACGGCGCGTAAACAATAAATCGTGCTCGCGCGATAGGGCGGATGAGCACGAGCTTATAAATAAGCTTATAATGGGCTTATTAACGGATAATCTCGACGCGCGCTGTGGGCCCACGGTGAAGTTCACTTCTTACCCGCTCTGTGCGCGCTGTGTATCAAGTAGTAAGTATGCTGCTGTTGGCGCTCACATGTTTCCGTGCAAAAGTTGTTGAGTATTGAAGCAAGGTGACATCGTTTTTTTTGGAATCCGGCACACGTGTCGGATGAATTAGAGAAAGCGTGCGTTCGCTGTGTATTTGCGAGCGTTTGTGAGACAAATGCGCGCAAGGCACAGCTACGTACGGTGGTCTAAAGGCGGAGAAAGAAGGCGGTGCTAAGTAGAATTGTCATTGTCAACTGACGGGGGGGGTAAATATATATTATATATATTCGCCTGAGATAATTTAAGATTGATGTGTTTAGGATCAGTAAAGTGTTAAATATAAATACAAATTGTGATTCTCTGTTTAACGATCGTTTTTTTGTAATAAACAGTGAGATTTTATATGAGGAACATACTTTCAAAATGTTGGTATATTTTTCTCTTAAGAATTCACGCGATTAATTGTTCAATTGTTTTTCAACTTTATACTCCTTTTAAATGCATTAAAATTAAACAATTTGACATCCCTTTTTAATCAATTTAAAAATAAATTATCAATGTTTTATTTTTTTCAATGCCTTTCAAATTAGACATTAAAAATTAACTATGTAAGATTTGAAACTTTTAAAATCAACTGATACAAGAATTATGCATTGTATTGGAAGTTTGCAGTAATACTGTGGATTGTATCTTTTTGGAGAATATTTGGTTCTGAAATTAACCGGAAATAATAAGCATTATCTAAAAGAATAGATATTTATATTGATTATCAAATTGTTTTCTAGGTACATACATTTGTGTATATGGGTTATTCCATAAATTATAATGCCAACTTGCGACATTGTGACCGAAAATAGAAACATTGGTTGACAGGAGATTCATTAATACATTTCAATTTAACTTATAGATATTGTCATTCCTCATTAATTGTAGCTCAAAATAGACACCTACTACATAAATGCCTAAATATCATGTCAAAAACTATCAATGGTCTATTTATGCTCAATGTGGTGTTGTGCAAACCACAGTTGTAACATTTCAAATGGTGTGGATGTTAACAGTTACATCACATTGTCGCAACATTATACACGTGCCTCATCAATGGTTTCACGTGTAAAGAGACATCGATTAGTTTGGTTGCTACATGAATTTTTGCGATCTCACAATCTCGTGTCATTGTAGGCAACCCAAGTGACCTAAGGTGATCTATGATACACGGGCCTGATCAGGTGACTAGCTGTCTAGAATGTGATTGGACACATGCAGGGATACAAATAAATATATAATATAAATGATATAATAAGAATGGAAACAAATACCTTCCTTAGAACTTTCTCTCCTTGACAATATAATGAACAGGGAATTAGCGTCAAATTTGGAAATATACTTAATCCCTTTCTTCCCGCTTTTATTCAACTGGAATTGTTTCATTTCCATCCCTACATCCCTCTGGCATTTTGTCATGATCACTGTCCGTCAACCTGTGTTTTATTTATTTTATATTAGTAAATAATTACAATAGGCAATGAATTTCACTGTGCCGTGTCATTGCGTGTGTTTATTAACAAATTAGCATACGGTTAATACACGCTGCACTTGAAGGTTCAAATAAAAAGCTAATATCTCGTACTTCGTGCTAAATGTGGTACAATTAAATTGACAACTGACGTGACTGACTGACTATTTATGTTGCCAAATCAGCCAGAAACGGCAAGGCTAGCCACGCACTTATTAAAATTGTTCACTCCATTTTATAGATGGTTGATTGGAGCCAGTAAACGGGAAGTGTTACAATGAAGACTATTTTCTCGTCCCTTTTCTCAATTCTAACTGACGCTGAAATAATGTATATAATTGTTGATATCCATATTTTGCGTCAGGCAGAAACTCGCCACTTCATTTCTTTCGTGACCGCCATTCGACCTCAATGGTGAAACTCTCCTTTACGAGTTCGCTGGATGCTGGTGAACTTGGGAACGTAAACAGTCGGGCAGTCATGGCCTTGTATTCCGTAGTTGTACCGCATTAACTGGCGAACTTTAGCACGAAGTGGGCGATATTAACTTTTTAATTAAATGATGCTTCAGGTATTGTTAACATTTTACACAGAGCATGTTAAACACGGTGAAATTCATTGCATGTTGTTCCTTGTAAAAAAAAACGTTTAAGTTCCCATCTCGAAAAGAAAATATACAAAATAAATTAGTTATAGGCTTTTGAAGCTATTATTTTTTAATACATTTCTATAATTCTGTAACACATGAACCTCGATTCATCGTTCTGCCTAAAGGTCACATCACTTCACATTTACATAAATAAAAAGAATAAACCGCCAAGGATAAATTACAAATTTATCATCAAAATATAAACAAGTACCAAGTGGTACATCCCACGACGGGTAACGCGTTAACACGCGGGTTACGGCAATAGAAGATTATCCATGCCAGCAAATCAAATTGTGCTATCGTATACGGCCACCGGTTCATTGCGCAGTCTCACACACGGGAATTACTATAGGCAATTTATTTCATCGTTCCGTGTCTTTGGTGATTTTAATAACGAATTAGTATACGGTGAATACACGCTGTACTTGAAGGTTTAATTTAAAAGTTAATAATACTTCGCGCTAGATTTTGACAACAATGCGGTACAATTAAATTGACAACTGACGTGACTGACTGACTATTAAGTTGCCAAATCAGCCAGAAACGGCAAGGCTTGCCACGCACTTAATAAAATTGCCCACTCCATTTTATTGATGGTTGATTGTAGCCAGCAAATATAAAAGTGATACCATGGATATCTATATCTTGCGTCAAACAGAAACCGGTGCCACCCACTTCTTCCGCGACCATCCTTCGACCTCAACGGTGAAATTCTCCTTTACGAGTTTGCTGGATGCTGGCTGACTTGGGAGCGCAAACAGTCGGGCAGTCATGGCCTTATATTCCGTATAGTCGTACCGCATTGTTGGCGAAATTTAGCTTCAAAAGTTCAGTCGAAGGTAAAGGTCTTTCAGGTACAACAAAAGCTTAATTTTCATGTTTCCGACGGCATTATTGTTACCTCGCTCTTATAGATATGGTGATAGAGGCCTACCTATACCTAAATTTGTTTAACTACCATGTCAACTTAATACAAACAGATTTAGCATTTTATTTTGAATTTATGGCTCGATATTTGACCCCACCTTCTCAATTTACAACGAGCCGGAAGTAGAATTGACCCAGAATTAGGGTTCTATGTGACCTAATGATTCTCAGGATCAAACATGTGTCATTTTTACCAGAAAAAGTCTCCTACATTAATGACCCTGAAAGGTATTGAGACAAATAGTACCCGGATGACTGGTCAATGAGCAGGGGCTTCTAAGAGTGTAGAGGGAATAATTTCCCTTTTGATTTTCTTGGGGCGGTTGACACCAATAATTTTTGAAGTGCATAATTATTTAGTTTCATAACATTTACCAAAAATATAAATTTCTACTGTCTTTTTACCGCTAAATTATTGATATTCCACTATTAATTGTACGTAAAATTAAAATTACGTAATAAACTGCAAGGAACATGAGTAAACGCGTTTACGGTCAGTTGGCATGCGCGTATCATAAACATCTAGAGAAAACCAAGACATGTCATACGTTTTTCAAACTGTTCCGAAAATTGATCCGCGTATGGAATGTGCACGTACGCGAAGCGCTCGTCGCAGGCGTGGCGTGCGCGGGGACGGCGCACGTTCGCAATACGCCTGTGTTCTGTAACGCAGCCTATTTTCAGAACAATGGTTACAACGATAAAAGTATGTCGTGTCTAGCTTTTATTATTATGTCTGAGGGCCTTTACGAAACGGAGGCTAGAGGCTAGGCTTAGGCTAGATTTTTGCGGCGCCATTTTGAAGCCTCGTACCAAACGACGGACTAGGCTACGCGAAGTAAGCCCGGGGCTAGATTTCAGGCTGTATTCCGAAGCCCCACCAAGCCTCGCGAAAGCTGGCTAACGCCGGGCTTGATGACGTCACGGTGTAAAAACTTTCAGCGAATCGCCATCTTGAAAAACACTGTATGTGCGGCATTTATTTTCTCTTTTGTGCTGACATTGGATTTTGACGTCGATTGAACAACCCTTTAGCCACAGGAGCTGAGCCAGGCAAAGCGAAATTCCAGTGTACAATGTAAGTGACTTGCCATGTTAATTTTGCCAATATTTTGGGCCACAACTCGGCGTTTTTGTCGGTGTGTTTGATTCCGCTGTCGTACGCTATGCTGGGAACAGGGAAGTCCACTGCGTGAGTGTACGGTTAAACGTATAAGACTACAATTTAGTACAAACAAAAAAGGCAATTTTATGAGGATGAATTTGACGATGATACAAGTAGGAAAAATCATGATTTGGAATCATGCAAGTTTTTACATGTACCAGCAAGCAAAACTTCGTGGAAAGAGGGTTGGGCCTATGGTTTGTGGAAAAACCGACAACCGGCATGACACAAAAACACAAGATTGCAATAAACATGACTGTGCAAAAAGGGTAAGACACTGAGTCATATTTTCTTCAAAACCACTTATCAAAAATAAAAAAATAATGGGTTCAAATCTGAAGAACAATGACTGCTTGAAGCTGGAAAAGTCACTTTTTAATTGGCTTTCAAACGCAAAAGCAATTTTAGAATAGAACTTGTAAAAATGGGAGTGAAACTACAGTACATGTACACGATTGCCATCCAGACTAGGACCATGGTCTTTAAATAAACTGTTGTGTCAATTTTTGATTAGTTTGTGTTAACTGAACTTAACTTAAGTTAACTTTCTCTCTTTAAGAAACGTGGAAATTGGACTTTGGAGTGAATACGGCCAGCACTTCAGAATGTTGGTGACAGACAGGGCTATGCACCATGACATGACCACAGGTATGACCTGTAACAATTATCACTAGTTAATGTAATTTTGCATCAGAATAAAGCAAATTAGATAACGGGCTCTGCCCTTTACTTTAGCGATGTGCTCACTGTATGTCAGCTCTGTACACTGCTTTCCGTGAGAAGAAACAAATTCACAAATATAAACCCACCTGTACAATCTGGCAGATACCTCAGCAGGGTAAAAATTCCAGTCATTGTGGCATTTTTTAATTAACATATTAAAAATAATATTACATATTTTTTTACACCCCCCCCCCTCCCCCCCAAAGAAACCCAAAAAAAACAATGATATTTAAATATGTACATGTATATATACTGATTTATTAGCATCATTCGACTATAGTGACGAAACAAAATTTCCCTTGTATGAGAGCATTGTGAATGGAAAATCTTTGAAAATAGACCACTGATGATTACGTTTTGTTGCAGCAAGATTGAAAACTAGACTGCTAACAAGCAGCCATTGTATTCATTTCTTTTATATTACTTTTTGATCATTTAAACATTTCACTTGTATATTCTTTTCAGAAATCAAGAGTCCTAAACTAGGCACCACTGAACTCCTTCTGGCTGGCAGCTGTATGAGGCTACATATAATGGAGAGACATGCTACAATGGTACCACTGTTTGTTCAAGGGAGAAATGACACAAGCAATGGTTATGCCATCAGTCTCCAGCAACTCTGAATCTCTCAAATCTTTGGAAATCTCAATTCAAAGATAGATCATATTGCTTGGGGTTTAAAAAAGCACCACAATATTACTTGCAAAGTTGTCCCATTGCTTTATTTTTCATAGCCTATTTTAATAGATTGAGCTTAAAAATGCAAGTTAACAGGAATATTTTAATACACAAATATACTACAAGGAATATCTTAGGGCATTCAACATAAATGTTTACAGTTTATCCAATATAAGGGCTGACATTGCAGCACAACTTCAAAGACTGTACTGGAGATTGGGGGGGGGGGGCACATGATCACCCCAAGATTTCTGTTAACTTGAATTCTACACTCTCAACAATTATACATTACAGTGTATATAAAGGGTCATTTTTTTTCTCCACCTCTGAAAAAGCATCACCCCTAATGTCCTCTTGTTTAAGGAATAAAGCAAACGGACTGGAAACGACAGTCATTGCAAATACTACTTGAATGGTAAAATGTATATTTAAACAGTTGACAACATGCTCCTCTCTTTTATTTCTATGTGGTAATTTTGGACTCATGTTTGCACAATTGGCATACATTTGTGTTTATGTTTTTATCTTATTATTCTTTACATGTATAGAACTCCGCTCGAAAGTAAAACAATATATATTTAATTTACTGGTTTGGACTGGTGTTCTTCACATTGCTAAATTTCCTGTCCCTTGTCATTTTAAAGATGAAAATATTGTTTATTGTGAAATGTGAATGCACTACTTGCATTAAATAATGAATATCTTGCGTCACACTTTGGACCAATGAATAAACCATGATGACTTTGAAGATTCTAAAAATGAACAACGTATGTTCTTATTTGTAACAGTACATGTATGTACAGTAAAAATGCACTTTATTGGAACGCCTTTCCTAAACTTCAGGATAAACAAAACTAATTGGGAAGATATGCTAATAAGTTACCTCATAATGAAGTATTCCTTTAAAAAGAAACATTATTTCATTACCTTGTCATGCTCAAATAACCTTTGTCTTCACACATTAATATGTAATTGAAATTGTATTTATTGAATAAAACAGCATTAATTAAAAAGAGAAGAAAACAAATATTGAAATTGACATTGAAAATGTTATTGATACTGACTGGTGGAATTAATTATTGTTGTATTAATTAATGCACAAAATCCTGCACCAGTGAAATGCAGTACTGTATTAACTGAGAATTCTTATCACAGGGGTTTGTTTATTAATTGGTGCTTCAGACGTGACCCTCGAAGTATTTCGTACTAAGTACTGATACTCGACCACCCCACCTCGAAGACACTACAAATATGAATAGGCCTACAAGACACTAAAAAATACATTGGACAAAATCTAGAAGCACTCAACTCAGCATCTACTTCAAACCCCCCCCCCCCCCCCACCCCCCCCCCCCCCCCCCCCCACCCACCCCCTACCGTATTTCCTAAAAATACCTACTAAAATTCATTGTATATTTTGAAAACCTTCGAAGAATAAACTTTGTCAGACGAAATTTCATATCACCAGCGATAAAAAAAACAATTTACAGTTCGCGATGCGCGCCGAGCCGAGTATCGATAACCGAAGTCACACGCCAGCCGAAGCCTCCCGAAGCCTGACCGTACGAATCGTTTTGGCCGCCATTTTGCTTTGTGATGAAGCCCGAGCCTAGCCAAGCCCAAGCCAAGCCCGAGCCTAGCCCCAAGCCTCAAGCCTCTCAAGCCCCGTTTGGTAAACGCCCTATGGCGCTGGTGTGGACTTAAGAACAGCGCCCCCTATATTCAAGTTAACCCCTCACGCTATTAGGTTTTATTAGGGCCTTTTCGAATCGCTGGCTTCGTCTCCATCTGTGGCTTACGGCGATTTTAGGCTCCAAACTGCAGAAACTCCAGCCACATGTTGGTGCCTGTTGTGCTTCAGAAACCATCCAATCGCTCGATATGAACCCGAAAGTTTGAATATTGTCATTTGCTTCCATCTCTATTTGCTTCTCAGTGATTCGGAAGACGGAGGCGATGCCGAAACCGAAGACGAAACAAATGTTTCTAAAACACCCTAAGTTGATGAGTATCTGCCATAGAGCTAGGGCCGTGTCCGAAACGGGTGTCTAGAGCTACGGCTAGGTCTATTGTCTACGGCGGCCATTTTGTAGCGCTGTCCGAAATGCCGTCTAGAGCTACAGCTACCGCTACAACGTCACAAAAATATAGCCGTAAAAGAAGTTGTCTAGCTCAGGCAAAACAAAATGGCGGCAGCACTAACGTTAATTTTGGAGCAAATTTTCGTTTATTTTTCAATGATAGTGCATTGATTTGAAACTAACAGATCGACAAATACGTCAATATCATCAGGTATTTCGACTGGCTGTAAACAAACATTGCGTAACATCTAGCAGACGATAATTGTTGTAAATTCTTACATCGTAATTTTGCAAACACTATTTCAAGCATCGCTTGCTGGCGCAATAACTAGCCGTAGGCGTAGGTTCTACCGTTGCCACGTCCGAATTCCATTTGCCTTAGCGCCTACGTAGACGTAGCTGTAGCTGTAGACGTAGACCGCAGCTCTAAACACTCGTTTCGGACACGGCCTAACAGATCGATAAATACGTCAATATCATCAGGTATTCCGACCGGCTGTAGACAAACATTGCGTAACATTTAGCAGACGATAATTGTTGTAAATTCTTACATCGTAATTTTGCAATAATTAGCCGTAGGCTCTACCGTAGCCGCGTCCGAATTCCATTTGCCTTAGCGCCTACGTAGACGTAGCTGTAGCTGTAGACGTAGACCGTAGCTCTAGACACTCGTTTCGGACACTGCCCGATATTCATTCAGCTCTATGGTATCTGCACGTATAAACAGCGCCCTCTGTAGTCAGTTAACCCCCTCGCGGTGGTAGGTTTTCCAAGTTGATTCGTACATGCACGTAACCAGGTTAACCTCTCGCACCTTTTGTTTTTCCCAAGTTTCTGTCGTCCCCCCCCCCCCCCCCCTAGGCCCTCTCCCCCACCATGTTGACAACTGAGAAATTACAACCCGCTGTGTATTATATGGAGTAACCGATGCCTTCTATTAAACTTGACGCCAATAGAAAGAAAACGTGCTCTGTTCGTTATAATTTATCAGGAAGACACATTCTTAGGAAGTTATTTTTAACCCAAAATGGTTTCAAGGCCGCCAACCTTCGTGATTTTTGGTTATCCGTGCATGATGATTCATCCCAGAGGGATATAGGGATGGAAATGAAACAATTCCGGTGGAATAAAATCGGGGATAAAGGGTTCAGTATATTTGCAAATTTGACGCTAAATTCCCTGTTCATTGTTATTGTCAAGAAGAAAAAGGTCTAAGGAAGGTATTTGTTTCCATTTTTATTTATATCATTAATATTATGTATTCATTTGTATCCCTGCATGAGTCCCATCACAGTCTAGAAAGCTAGTCACCTGACCACGCCCGTTTCTCATAGATTACCTTAGGTCACTTGGGCTGCCTACAATGACAAGAGATTGTGAGATCTAAATTTTAACACCAAATTTATTAACTAGATTCTTGAACATTACAACAACAAAGTTCAAAGATCCATAGTTGTGGGCCTAACAAACACGTGTACAATTAATTGATGTTCCTTTAAACGTGAAACCGTTGATAGTTGTTCACATACAATTTAGGCATTTCTGTAGTAGGTGTCTAATTTGAGCTACAATTAATGAGGAATGACAATATCCTTAAGTTAAATTGGAAAGTATTAATAAATCTCCTGTCAATCCTGTCTTCTGGGTCACAATGTCACAAGTTGGCATTTATAATCTATGGAATAACCCATATAAGTATGTGACCTAGAAAACAATTTGATAATCAATATAAATATCTATTCGTTTTATATCCGGTTCTTTTCAGAACCAAATACTCTCCAAAAAGATACAATCCACAGTATTACTGCATACAAGGCATAATTCTTATATCAGTTGATTTTAAAAAGTTTCAAATCTTACATAGTAAAATGTTAATGTTTAATTTAAAAATTGCAAATTGAACCTAAATATTTTAAAAAATTGCAAATTGAACCTAAATATTTTTAAAAATTGATAAAATTGATAAATATTTTTGAAAATTGATAAAATTGATAAAATTGATGAAATTGATAAAATTGATAAAATTGATGAAATTGATAAAATTGATAAAATTGATAAAATTGATAAAATTGATACAATTAATAAAAAAAATTCTAAAAAATGAAAAGTTTTGCCATTTTAAAGAGTATATCAAAAATGTGACGGCACTCGGCAGAAACTTTAATGTTACAGCTTACAGCTAATTGTTATACCCCAAAGAAAAATGACGTCACAGAAGCAGCGCCCTCACTTGTTCAAAAAAGCATGAAATGAGTTGCAATGTTAAAATTAAAAAGAAATGTCAATTTGTTTAATTTGAATGCATTTAAAAGGAATATAAAGTTGCACAAAATATCAACAATTAATAGTGTGAATTCTTTAAGGAAAAATATTAAATAAGGTTAATCACTCATTACCTAAATATTGAAATCACAAGTATGTTCCTCATAAAAAAAACTCACTGTGTATTTCAAAACAAGATTGTTAAACAGAGAATCACAATTTGTACATTTATTTAGCACTTTACTTATCCTAAACACACCAATCTTAAATGATATACAATATACAAGCATGAATATACTAGCAGACGTAACTTTATATCAAGAAAAAATATTCTTTGTTTTCATATCCACAAAAGTAAATTATAACAACGAGGTTAAGAGAAAGTACATTTTGTGGTGATAATTAAGGTTGCAATTACACAGCTTTAACACATTTCTAATATGTCAATGACACAGAGATCTACTGTTTGTTTACCACAATTAAGAAAGCTAAATGCAAAAACAAACAAAAACATGTTAGGCCTGTTCGATCAAATTCCATTTTAATTCAATGTCTAATTCTATGTTGTAATGAGAGCGAAACATTCGCTTACCTTGCTAATACTTTATACCTCGGCCGCCGGTTGTAGTAGAAACAGTGTTGCATTTTACATTGTCAATGCAGTGAATATTTTGTTGCAATTTTGTAAGAAAGTTATGTTTGCATATAAATTGTTACATTTGTTTTCATGAGAGGCTGATGCATGCAGAAATAACCAGGTTTTTGTTTCATTCTTAAATTTTCCGAACGTTAAAGTTTAAAGTAGAAACAGGATTATAACCTGTACACTTTCGATGCAGTGAATGTTTTGTTGTTGAAAGTATTTTGTAGCAAGTTCAAGTATAAGTTCAGATTTGAAGACATCATCTTAATTGTCTTTGTTAATGGCAAGCCGATACGTGTGTGCGTGTTACCCAGGCTGGTGCAGTTTTGTTTAGCTCGCATATATTTGTCCCTTCTTCAGGAGTCCGTGCACCTAGACGCAGGCTGAGTTACAGACGGACGCATGAGACGTTCGACACCAAGGCTACGTCATGATCCTGTGGTCGAGGAGGCAGGTTGAGTTAAGAACGCGATCGTGGGTGTCGGTAGAGATGCGTTATTGACGGAGTTGGATTAGGCTGTGAGTGCAAGCAGCTAGGCGAACACAAAAAGCCAAGCTGGGACCTGTATCGTCACAACCAGAGTCAACCATTTTGTCATTCCATTCCTTCCTTAGTTGAGCACATCTTGATTTTGATAATTATTTGGTTGCTCATCACCCCATTCCAGGAAAGGCTCGCTTCCTTCCTGACCGTCACACTCCCAAGTTCCTTCAACATCCTTGTCATTACAAGCGATCCAGGCTATGTAGTCGATGTCCACCTTTCGCGCCATATCTACCATAAAGTTCTTTTCATCAGCGAGCGAGGAGCGGCCATCTTGCCTCCCATGTCTTGGCAAGCCGACTTGGTCTCATCCCAAGTTTGCGCTACCCGAGGAGTGAGGCGATAACACTCCTTTCCCCCACAATTGCCACTGCGGCGGGCAAGAGCATTCGAGAACGAGCCGAGATTGACAGGAACCTGACGCAAATTGAGCATTGATCGCTGAAGTTATTGCTACAATGCCAAAGACTTTGAAGAGGTACATGATGACACGTTCAGATGATGGTCTAGAGAGGATATGCTTCTCGTACACCCGTCTAGAAAATTGCACCACTGAGGTCGAATGATGCGAATTGAGAAGTGATGGTTGCTGCAGAAAGTATGGGCATCAGCAATGGATATCGTTGCCTAGGTTACATATCAGCGTCTCTTCAAATTGAGTGATAAGCGCCAATGATGACAGCACTCGCTGCCTAATGGTTTTAACAACCATCTATAATGAACAGTGGCGAAGGGGGAGGCAGGGGGGGGGGGGGGGGTGTGGGGGGGGTGGGGGGGGGGGGGGGGGGGGGGGGGGGGGGGGGGGCGGGGGTTGCAACCCTTCCCCTTGGGGCCGCTGCGCAAAGTTGATTTGTGTCGGTTGTATTGATGTACATGTATTACGTAGTTTCAGAGGAAATTGGCCAGAATGGTGAATAACCCCCCCCCCCCCTTCCCTCTGATGGAAAGCTCCTATTGTAGCAGGCAATGCTGTTGGCCTTACGGGCACCTTTGTTTGCATTACTGCTTTTTTGTGATGCAACTAATTGGAGACACGAACCAGCCGTAGTGAATCCAATATAATTGGCACGCGCATCATTGCAAGATCTTGTTAGCAATCAACAAGTCAGTGTGGTCTGGGCGCCGCGATTCGACTGCCATTGATTTGTACACAGATGGGTTAGTCAGTTGACTAGTAGCAGTACAAACCTCCTCCACTCTCTAAATGAAAAGCCCTAATGAAGTGGAAGCAACGCTGTTGGCCTTACGGGCACCCTATGTTTGCAATACGGCTGTTTTGTGATGCACTAATAGGAGACACGAAACAGGCATAGTTTTTCCAATATAATTGGCACGCGCATCATCGCATCGCATCGCAAGATAGTGTTAGCTTCGGAAGTTCAGCTATCAAAAAGCTATGAACAAGTCAGTGCGGTCTGGTGCCGCGATTCGACTGCCATTCAATTGTACACAGGTGAGATATAGTCAGTTCACTAGTAGCAGTAAAAACTTCCAACACAATGCATATTCCTGGTATCAGTTGATTTTAAAAGTTTCAAATCTTACATTTTCAGATATTGTCATTCCTCAATAATTGTAGCTCAAATTAGACACCTACTACATAAATGCCTAAATATCATGTCAAAAACTATCAACGGTTTCACGTGTAAAGAGACATCGATTAGTTTGGTTGCTACATGAATTTTTGCGATAATGTATGCTCAATGTGGTGTTGTGCAAACCACAGTTGTAACATTTCAAATGGTGTGGATGTTAACAGTTACATCACATTGTCACAACATTATACACGTGTCTCATGAATCTAGTTCGAAATAAATTTAGTGTTGTAGTTAAAAAGAATGAAGATCTCACAATATCTTGTCATTGTAGGCAACCCAAGTGACCTAAGGTGATCTATGAGAAACGGGCGTGGTCAGGTGACTAGCTGTCTAGGCTGTGATTGGACTCATGCAGGGATACACATTAATACTTAAATGATATAAATAAGAATGGCATAACTTTAAGACACTTTCTCTCCTTGACAATATAATTAACAGAGACGTTTGCGTCAAACTAGGAAATATACTTTCTCCCACTTTTTTTTTAGACCGGAATTGTTTCATTTCCATCTCTATATCCCCCTTTAGTCCAGGCAAAATACATAATTTTGTTTTGTTGACCTCAAACAAATTGCAACAAATTGTTTTTCACCACAGTGCACTTCTATAAGGTCCCTAGAATTACATACTTCCACAAAGTCGACAAAAATCCAAGCGGTGGAAATATGACTAATTTGCATAAATCGTTAATCCCTGCCGCGTAATATATTTATTCCCATATTTGGGTATATATATATTTTTTTTATTTTTTGAAAAGTTTATTTTGGTGATTCTACTTACATATCCTTACATCAATAACATTTGCTAAATCATATAAGTGACTGAATAATTATGGGAACATAGTAAATATCAAAAATGACAACTTCGTGACCCTATAAATGTGCGCACATTACACTGTCTCCAGATATCATCATGTAGTCAGTATTGACGTGCTTCAAATTCACCAAGTTGCTTACTGGCACAGTTATCCTATTAAAACCTTATGGAAAATCACATAAACAATGTTAACATTGTGATATTTAGCCCAGCAAACAAAAACTGGGAGAAAATGGTGTGTCCCTAAATTGGGCTAACAAGTAGGTGAAGGGTTGCCTAAGGTGAGAGACTTGAACAAGTTCAAGGAAACCTCCCAAATTAAAGATTGTTGTTGCTTACAATAATCCTATCTACGTTAAAATGTATTTTGGGGATTTCCTTGAACTTGTTCACGTCTCCCATGTTAGGCAACCCCTTAACTACTTTTTCGCCCAATTTATGGACACACCATTTTCCTCCAGTTTTTGTTTGCTGGGCTAAATATCACAATGTTATCATTGTTCCTAAGATTTTTCATAAGGTTTTAATATGATAACTGTGCCAGTAAGCAACTTGGTGAATTTGAAGCTCACCAATACTGACTACATGATGATATCTGGAGACAGTGTAATGTGCGCACATTTATAGGGTCACGAAGTTGTCATTTTTGATATTTACTATGTTCCCATAATTATTCAGTCACTTATATGATTTAGCAAATGTTATTGATGTAAGGATATGTAAGTAGAATCACCAAAATAAACTTTTCAAAAAATAAAAAATATATATATATACCCAAATATGGGAATAAATATATTACGCGGCAGGGATTAACGATTTATGCAAATTAGTCATATTTCCACCACTTGGATTTTTGTCGACTTTTAGTATGTAATTCTAGGGACCTTATAGAAGTGCACTGTGGTGAAAAACAATTTGTTGCAATTTGTTTGAGGTCAAAACCTATTTTTCCTGGACTACTTGCATTTCGTCATTTCATCAATACGCGCTGTACTTGAAGGTTCAATTAGAAACGCTACGGTGGTGTGTGTGTGTGGGGGGGGGGGGGGTACCGCCAACACTTTATCTGCAAATTATTTGTATTTTGTTGTTCTGGTTGTTCTTGTGTGTGTTTTACGGCAATCGTATATTTTTATTATTTTTATTCAATTGTTTAGAAGAATTACAAAATACCTAGCGCAATCATTATTTACTTTCAAATAAGTAAGATAGGCCTATATCTTAATAATTCGGTAGTAAATATTTTCGATATCTGCAAATGTTTTTTATGTTAAGAGACGGGGCAAATTGTTTGGGGACAGGATCCCAGCTCCCTAGTGCCAGGCTAGGCGTTTAGCTTCCTGCGAGACTTCAAAGTACATGTCGATCACCAACTCGGCATCGGTCCGGGAATAATCGGTGCTGGGGTCGATGATAACGGGATATCCTCCGTCGGCAATGCAGCGATGCGGTTGCTTGCCGCATAGAGAAAGGAACAGATGCTTGTCGGTACCAGACCTGCTGGGCTGAGATCCGCTGTACGGTGGCTCGCTGGACTGGTTAGATTATGTGGTCGTCTATGGGTGGTTCCTATTGTATCTTCAGGGCTGCGTTACCATCATGTCATGACTGGTTGCCAATTAATCGTGACTTACGTACAGCCTATATAGCTAAGCATTGCAGCCGGGAAACAACAATTAACATAATTATAACCCAGGCAACACGATATCGTGTTGATACCAATAATTTGGTGCCAGAGAAAAGCTCGCAACTGTCTGCCGTGACCATCATTTTCACATCGTTCGAACTCGATGGTGAAACTTGCTCGACGAATACATAAAGCCCCAGTCCCATCGGCCAAGGATACTCAAGGATACTCCCGGACATGATCCGGGAGTATCCTTGAGTATCCTTGGTCATTTTTGGCTATCCGGGGGGTCATTTTCTCCCGGACACCGCCGGATAAAAGTCGAGAAAAACAGCCGGATAGAAGGGCCCGGATAGTCAAGGATAATCCCGGATACAACACGGATACTCCAGGATACTACACGAATACTACACGGATAGTCCCGGATATGACACGGATACCCAAGGATAGGCAATTTCATGTTACAAGCATGTTACCCGGATAGTCCAGGATACGACACGGACACCGCCGGATACAACACGGACACCGCCGGATACACCACGGATACACCACGGACAGCGCCGGATACCCCCGGACAGCCAAGGATACTCCCGGATAGTCCCGGATAGTTCCGGACACTCACGGACATACTCCCGGACATGACACGGATACCTCAAGGATACTCCCGAGAGAAGAAGTGATGAAAGTCAAAAAATGGCTCTTTTTATATGCTTTTCAGCGTTCATCCAGGCGCATCCGTGATAGTCCGTGACTATCCGTGACTATCCGTGAAGCATCCGTCAGTATCCGTGTCATGTCCGTGACGCATCCGTGTATATCCGTGTATATCCGTGGTATATCCTTGGTTATCCTTGGTTATCCGGGTATGTCCGTGTCTTATCCGTGTTGAATCCGTGTTGAATCCGTGTCGTGTCCGTGACTATCCGGGACTATCCGTCACTATCCGGGACTATCCGGCGTCACATCCGTGTTGACACCGTGTTGCATCCTGGAGTATCCGTGACCATCCGGCTGGAAATCCCAAAATTTTCGTCCTTAACCGGGAGTGTCCGGGAGTGTCCGTGTTGTATCCTGGAGTATCCGTGTTGATGCCGGGACTATCCGTGACGGTTCCGTGCATATCCGTGATGATCCGGGACGTCTTTTTCGCTCCAGGATAGGGGCCGGATATACCCGGAATCAACACGGAACCGTCACGGATAGTCCCGGCATCAACACGGATACTCCAGGATACAACACGGACACTCCCGGATCGGGCGACTTCTTCCCGGATACTCCCGGACAAATTCTAATTTTTAAACCTCCCAACTTTTAAATTTCGGCTTCCCGGACAGCGCCGGACACTCCCGGATGCTCAAGGACACTCAAGGACTCTCAAGGATACTTCACGGACTCTCAAGGATACCTCACGGATAGGCCACCGGATACTCAAGGATACTCAAGGACTCGTATCCGGGAGTATCCTGGAGTATCCTGCTGTCCGATGGGACTGGGGCTTAAGCAACAGCTCCTTTCGCCTGAACGTGTCATCATGTACATCTTAAAAGTATTTGGCATTGTAGCAATAACTTCAGCAATCAATGCTCAGTTTGCGACAGGTCCCTGCAAATTTATTTATTTTTAATCAATTTCATCAATTTAAGATCTGGAACTTTTAAAATCAACTGATACCAGGAATATGCAGTGTGTTGGAAGTTTGTACTGCTACTACATGTACTACTAGTCAACAGACTAATTCACCTGTGTACAATTCAAAGGCAGTCGAATCGCGGCGCCAGACCGCACTGACTTGTTGATATATTTTTAATAGCTGAACTCCCAAGCTAACAATATCTTGCCATAATACGCGTGCCAATTATATTAGATTCACAACGGCTTGTCCGTGTCTCCAATTAGTGCATCACAAAAAGCCGTATTGCAAACAAAGGTGCCCGTAAGGCCAACAGCGTTGCCTGCTACAATAGGGCTTTCCATTCAGAGGACGGGGGGGGGTGTATCATTCACCTTTTCTGGCCACTTTTCTCTGAAACAACGTAATACATGTACATCGATACAACCGACTTTCGGAAGTTTCGTTTGTTTTTTTAATGAAATAAACTTTGCGCAGCGGCCCAAGGGGAGATGATTGCAACGCCCCCCCCCCCCCCCCCAACTATCTCTCCGCCACTGTGCATTATAGATGGTTGTTAAAACCATTAGACAGCGCGTGCTGTAATCATTGGTGCTTATTACTCAATTTGAAGAGACGCTGATATGTAACCTAGGCAACAATATCCCTTGCTGATGCCCATACTTTCTGCTGCGACCATCACTTCTCAATTCGCATCATTCGACCTCAGTGGTGCAATTTTCTAGACGGGTGTACGATAAATATCATCCTCTCTAGTCCATCATCTGAACGTGTCATCATGTACTTCTTCAAAGTCCTTGGCATCGTAGTAATAACTTCAGCGATCAATGCTCAATTTGTGTCAGGTCACTGCCAGTCTCAGCTCGTTCTCGAATGCTCTTGCCCGCCGCAGTGGCAATTGTGGGGAAAGGAGTGTTATCGCGTCACTCCAAGGAGGTTGAAGGAACTTGGGAGTGTGACGGTCAGGAAGGAAACGAGCCTTTCCTGGAATGGAGTGATCGATATGGGCAACCAAATAATTATCAAAACCAAGATTGCGCTCAACTAATGAGGAATTTTGATGACAAAATGGTTGACTCTGACTGTGACAATACAGATCCCAGCGTGGCTGTTTGTGTTCGTCGAACTGCTTGCACTCACAACCTAATCCAACTCCGTCAATAATGCATCTCTACCGACACCCACGGTCGCGTTCTTAACTCAACCTGCCTCCTCGACCACAGAATCATGACGGAGCCTTGGTGTCGAACGTCTCATGCGTCCGTCTGTAACTCAGTCTGCGTCTAGGTGCACGGACTCCTGAAGAAGAGACAAATATATGCAAGCTAAACAAAACTGCACCAGCCTGGGTAACACGCACACGTATCGGCTCGCCATTAACAAAGACAATTAAGATGATGTCTTCAAATCTGAACTTGAACTTGAACTTGCTAAAAAATAATTTTAACAACCAAACATTCACTGCATCGAAACTGTACAGGATATAATCCTGTTTCTACTTTAATCCTGTTTCTATTCTGTTTCTAATTAAAGAATGGGGAAAAAATGGTTATTTCTGCATGCATCGGCCTCTCATGGAAACAAATGTAACAATTATCTGCAAACATAAACTTGAACCTTTTGCAACAAAATATTCACTGCATTGAAAATGTAAAATGTAACAGTGTTTCTACTACAACCGGCGGCCGAGGTATAAAGTATAAGCAAGGTAAGCGAATGTTTCGCTCTCATTACAATCTAGAATTAGGAATTGGATTAAAATGGAGTTTGATCGAACAGGCCTAACATGTTTTTGTTTGTTGTTGCATTTTGCTTTCTTAATGTGGTAAACAAAGAGTAGACCTCTGTGTCATTGATATATTTGAAATGTGTTAAAGTTGCGTAATTCCAACCTTAATTATCACCAAAAAATGTACTTTCTCTTGACCTCGTTGATATAATTTACTTTCGTGGATATGAAAACAAAAAAATGATTTTTCTTATATTCGCCTGGGATAATTTAAGATTGATGTGTTTAGGATCAGTAAAGTGCTAAAAACGAAATGCACAAATTGTGATTATCTGTTTAACAATCGTTGTTTTTGTAATACACAATAAGACTGTCTATGAGGAACATACTTGTCATTTCAAAATTTATGTAATGAGTGATTAACACTATTCAATATTTTTCTTTAAAGAATTCACGCGATTGATTGTTCATTTTTTTGAAACTTTATACTTTTTTTTTTTTAAATTCATTAAAATTAAACAATTTGACATCCCTTTTCATTTTAACATTGTCATTCGTTCTATGCTTTTTTGAACAAATGAGGGCGCTGTTGCTGTGACGTAATTTTTCTTTACTGTATAACAATTAGCTGTAAACTGTAAAAGTTTCTGCCGAGTGACGTTACATTTTTTTCTATACTCTTTAAAAAGACAAAACTTTTCAATTTTTAGAATGTTTTATTAATTGTATCAATTTCATAAATTTTATCAACTTTTTAAAATATTTATTAATTTTATCATTTAAAAAAAATATTTATCAATTTTAACAATTATTTAAAATATTTGTCAATTTTATCAATTGTTTTAAATATTTATCAATTTTATATTTTTAAAATATTTCTTATTAATTTAAATTTTCAAATTAAACATTACAAATTAACTATGTAAGATTTTAAACTGTTTAAAATCAACTGATGCATTGTATCCCGCTTTCAGATGACTAGGTTCCGGCAGCTAGCGCCCGGTGCATACCCCATTATCACTCCCTTGCCTGCCGACCTTTGGTGCAATTTCATATAAACATGCCGGTGTTTATAAAGAGATTATGTCGGCCCCCGTACGCATTCGGTTACCGGCGCGCTTAGCAATTATTCTCCCTACCCACCCACTTCTTGCCCACTTTTTATGAATATAGTTGTACACTTCATTGTTCTTTCTAGTTAGTAATTTGATTATTTCCTATATATATTATGTGCGCCTACTATTTAGTCGTTTTTGTGTGTTTTTCTTCCTTTCACGAGCCATGGTGCTACGGGCGCACACCTTTAATGTGGATTGTGGGTGACGTTGTCGTCATTGGACCTGCCGAATTGACGTTATTACCACGCATTGAGAAGCTCTGCCCGCATTAGCATGCGTCCAGTGGCTACACCTGGGAGATACAGCCATCGAACCCGGACTATAACATTTAATGTCGGCTCTAATGACCCGGGAGTTAATGCCGCACACACGCAGAACTGATGAATGCTACCTGAATCACTATTAATAATTTGTGCCACTTCTCTCATGCTTTTATTATTTGACAACATTTGGGCCTAATTGGCGGCGGTCATGAATGACCGGACTTTGGCGGAATTGCATTCGGAACGCCGTCATAGGCCCCAATAACCTAACTTTACACCAACTTAAGCCATGCCAAGTATACGAATTTTAAGACCAAATGTAATGATAAATGTTTGCGGCTTCATGTTTAACCTTAATGGTAATTTACAGCTATGTTGAGGCGGCTGTGTTAACGGTACTTCTTTAGTTTTGCTATAGCGTTATCACTGTTATCGGGTTCTATGTTATTTTGTAAATAACTAGAACATGATTGTGATGCGTTTTAATTTCGCGATCGGTATACTGGTAGTCTGGACATTATTATTGGGTTTACCGTAAAGTGCGGAGACATGATAATGTTGGCATCGCCATTATCGGGTTTGTGTTATTGGTAAATAACTAGAACATGATGGTGATGCGTTTTAATTTCGCGATCGGTGCACTAGTCTGGACATTATTATTGGGTTTACCGTAAAGTGCGGAGACATGATAATGTTGGCATCGCCATTATCGGGTTTGTGTTATTTTGGTAGATAACAAGAACATGATGGTGATGCGTTTTAATTATTGTTGGCATCCTGTTATTGGTTTTATGGTATTTTTGTAAATAACTGAAACATGAGAGTGATACTCGCGCACCGATCGGAAGCAAACTTATATACTAGGTAATATGCTATTGTAAAATACTGTTAGTTGGAAATAATAATAAGTTGTGAGATCAACCTGGCATTAAACTGCTTCGGCCTTACGATACAACGAGAAATTGAACTCCTTAGGCTATTTTGTCATGTGTCCTGTCGAATGGGGTAATAATGTTAACTTATGGATATTGTCATTCCTCATTAATTGCAGCTCAAATTAGACACCTACTACAGAAATGCCTAAATATCATGTCAACCACTATTTGCACTGCGGCGCGTGAGGGCGCAAGATTAGATACTGTCAGTGTTAAGTCTGGTTTCGTCATGGCCGGACGTTCACGTCTTCCCGGCCGGACCGATAGCCAGCCTCGGGCCGTGTTTTACACCGCGGCATGGCAGCAACCTAGGATTTAAGAGGGGTCATTTCTGGGAAGGTTTTGCCATCCCAGTAAAAGTCAATCGCGCTTGTGTTTGTGAGTTTGGACATTTGTGCTAGTGTGAAGACCCTTTCTTGAATTGTATGGAGAAATGAGGTAGGATCAAACCACTTTTTAATTTATTTTGTTGGTGCAGCTCAAAACTGAAGGATCCCCCCTTGAAATAGGGCGTGTCGATTTGGTTTATGGAGCCGTGCTCTGAGACAATTGTATTCTTATAGAAGTGCAGGTATTCTTGTTTTACCTCACGTTTTGCGTTTGCTTCGGCAGACGGTTTAGAAAACGTCTCCAGGGTGCGCCAGCATATAGGTTTGAATGCTTGCTATGCTTAGCGGTATAGAGTCTTCGTACTGAAGACAACATTTTGCACGGTTGGGAGTGGCTCCACTGATGCGTGGCAATGGAATGTGAGAGCGCCACAATGGTCTATACAAAGGACTGGCCTATTTGTTTAACAATTAGGGCCAGGAATGCAGGTTTTAATATCGTGTCCAAATGAAGTTATGTTATTCAGGCTACTTAATGTTTGCATATACGTTTTCAGCAATGAATTTTTAACAACAAAAAAGATGAAGACATTGATCACCAGTAGAGGTATATCTCTTATCGCATTTAAAAATTCACTTTTGTATTGAATTCATATAATGCATATTTACGTAGAATTCGCCGTGCGATTGAATCAGGTGTATAGTATATCGCAGTTAGTTACATAACATGCACAATGGTGTAGGGGCAGCCCTATAGCACGCACACATGTTTGGGCAGCCGTCTTTAGTTGTCTTTTGTTCCCAAAATGAGTGTTTCCGATCATTTCGCTTATTTAGTTTCTGGTTTTCGGTTGAACGGGTCTGTTTCTCCGCATTCAAATGTCGTATAGTACTCTTAGTGTAATCAGTGGTCTTCGTTGATTGCTCTATTTCGGGGGTGTTTTTTCTACAGATCTGATTTGCTGGTTTAATTGAGACCTTTATAAACCTTTACTCGGCTAATTTTAGGTTGAGTTGGAAGTCTGTGTTGAAATAATATATTTCCGCTGCATATCTGTAGGAAAGCCCGTATAATCTAAATGTTGGGACTTCGGTGCTAATTCACGCCATGGGAATGAAATATCGTAGAGCCTGGTGGGTGCTCTTGCATCGTATATGGCCAGTCAGAATTCAGCGTTGTCTTTATCATGATGTACGCAGCGAAGTCTTAAGCGGGTTGACGGCTCACAGCCGCAAAATGCGAGGTTTTGTGTGCACGAAGGAGTGACCCGCAGTATAGTAATATTCATTTTGGCAGTGGTGTTGGGCCAACATGGTGACTCCGACTGTTTCGGGATATTAAAAAAAAAAAAAATAGATTCATAAAGTGTCTATTTTACAATGACAAAATTCAAGTGAATTATAACGCATACTTGTACCTGTTTTTATATTACTTTGCTTTATGCTCACGTTTTGCATGTGATGTTTGTTTTCGATAGTCAGAGTGCCACATGTTCTGGTTGGGCGCCTTTGCTTTGCTCTGGTATGGGGCAGGGGTTCTGACATGTGATTTGCCTTTGAGTTTAGTATAGCAACGCAGGTTTGGTCGGGGTGTTAGACCGTTTTAACCTTTTAGGTCAGTACACTTTTAATGAGGCATTTATGTGTTTTTTGCGCGGCCTTATTTTTGTTAGCCTGCTTCCGGAATAGACGACATTTCGAGTGTTCCTAATTATTTTAAGGTAACTAACAAAAAAGAACCTCACATTTTGAAGATAGGTAACTAAATCACATATCTTGTCACCAAACCGGCACAGTATTCAGCACAACTTTGTTTAGTAAGAAAAAAGGGTATTTCTTACCGACCATAAAATCAGACAAGTCGTAGTTCTGTCCCTGTTTTAAAAAAATAAAACAATTGTTGATGAAAACTTGAAAAGTCTCTCTAAACAATAAGACGATATTAGTATTTTGTAGCCCTTTTGTTGCAAACAATCCTCGTTAAAAAAAATTAAAAAAAAATAAATAAAAAATAAATAAACCAAAAAAACCAACAAACAACCGTATTGAAATTGAAGCTTTTGGTATTATTAATATTAGAGTCCAAGAACACTGCCGGTTATGTCAGCATGTCTTTACTTGCTATAAGTGCCTCCTTCGACGGTGGCAGATGCATTTCATTATAAATGTAAAATTAAACCCATGTGTAAAATGTGTTTGTATATAATAATGCGATGCAACCGTTTGCAATATTTTGGGAGAAAGCCAATTATAAATGTAAAATCAAACCCACGTGTACAATATGATTGTATATAATAATGCCATGCAACTGTTTTCAATTTTTTGGGAGAAAGCCAATGTAAGCGCTATTTAAGCAGAAACTTATTCAAGCCCTGCTCATAGAGGTTTAACCCGGGAGAAACAACCAAGGGGCTTGGCTTGTTTCAGGTCATTCCGCACAATACTATTGTGACCTAAGACACGGAAAAGCCGGCTTGCGTAATCGCCATGGTTCGTCCCAGGACAGTGCTAAGATCCCGTATTTTGCATAAGTATAGGGGATCAGGCCCGCTCTGGGCAAACCTTATACGTTCCAATTACAAAGAAGTTCTCTATTGAAGTCAACTACATGTATTATTATTGTGGGCAATTAACTTCTTTGAGGACCAAGGCTGTTTTGATTATTTGATCGATCGAGATTTTGGCCACTGTCGTTTGGTCACCGCTTTTATATATAATACAACCCCTTTTATATATAATACAACCCCGATAATGTATGGCTGTCATTGCCTTGCTTTTCATTTCCAATCTTGTTTCGGTCGGAGATGAAATCTCACTATACGAGAGTGGTTTTTCAAGTTCAACTTCTGAGGTCAAAGGCCATCTGTGGTCAAGTTTTTAATTGGGCCGGAGTTTAAAAACTTTTTTCATTTGAAAACTTGGAGTCCAGATTTCAATGAAGTGGCCGATGTTTGTCTGATTGTGGAACGTTGACTAGCTTCCTTGTCGATTGTAAATTTGTGGATGTCAACGGCTGCTAGATGGTTAGCTGCTTTGTAGACATGTATTGCTGCTTTATAGACAAGATGTCTTCCTGCAGGATGTTGTTATCTGCAGGTATGCTGTTATCTGCAGGTATGCTGATCATCCTGTACATGATACAGTCACGTAGATTGAACATCACGGTAGAATGAACTTGCTTAGGCAGATCATTAAGGTAGACGACGAACAGGGCCGGACCCAAGACGGTTCAGAACTATAATGCATTCTTGTTGGCAGCATTCGTGTTTTAGGACGGGCCTAAACAAACAAAAGGGGCCTTGTTATTCAAACAAAACGGAGAGTGGACCCTCAAATGAATTGTAGCGCCTTGAGCAGCGTGTGAACTTAGGCGGTCGGCAGCCTCGCGGCACGTTTCTTAGTGCTCGCTGGCTTATGAGTGCAGTCTTTTGAACGCCTTACGCGTGGAAATGACGCGCATCGTTGTTTAGCATCAGGTATGATGAAATGGTACAGCTATGATGAAATGGTACAGCTAGTACCCTTTTTATCACAATAGAACAGCCCCAAAGACAGCCCTCATGCTGGACGGCTCGTTGCGTCTGTTTTTGTAGGGGGACAATGATCTCATGAATATTCTTATAATGCACAAAACCAAAACAATCCGTGATTGGACAGCGCCCTCTTGTGTTTTAAATTGGACAATAGATTTCCGGTTTTAGGCATACTGAACAGCCATGTTTGGTGGCAAGTATAATGCAAGAAGGCGCGACCGACTGTCGGTCGAGTTGTACTAAAATGCACAATTTTACGCTAGACTAGCGTGGTTAAGATCCGTCGGAGGACGGGCCTCCGCATAAGAGAGAAACAGTGCATGGATGGGCCCTGTGTGTTCAATTGTAATCTAACATGGTTAAGATAATAGGTTTTGCAGCGGACGGGCCCTGCGTTTTGGATTTTAATCTAGTGTAGTTAAGATCAAAGGATGAGAGATAGTTATAAGTTACGCAGCAGACGCGCCCTGTGTGCTGAATTTAAATCTTACATATTGTTAAGATCAGACGATCAGACGATAAGAGAGAATAGAAGTAACGCAGTGAATGGGCCATGCGTGTCGGAACGTAATTCTAACATTGTTAAGATTACAGAATAAGAGGTAACAAATGTTGCGCAGTGGATGGGCCCTGTGTGTTAAATTTAAATCTAACAATGTTAAGATCATAGGTTAAGATAGAATATAAGTTCCGCAGTGCACGGGCCCGATGGGTTGAATTTAAATATAACAATGTTAAGATCATAAGAGAGAATATAAATTCCGCAGTGGGTAGGCCCTGCATCTTGAATTTAAAACTAACATTGTTAAGATCAGAGGATATGAGAGAACAAAAGTTACGCAGGGGACGGGCCCTGCGTGATGAATGTTTATCTTACATGGATATCATCAGAGGATAAGAGTACATAAAAGTGACGCAGTGGACAGGCCCTGTGTGCTGAATTTTTAATATAACATGTTTATTTTTAGATCAGAGGTGGGGCCTCCGCGTGAGAGGCAATAGAAATTCCGCGTGGACGGGCCCTGCGTGTTAAATTTGAATGTATCTGATTAAGATCAGAGGACGGGCTTCTGCATTTGAGTCATAAGGAGTTCCGCCGTGGAAGGGCCCTGCGTTTTCAATTTGAATTTATCTGATTAAGATCAGAGGACGGGCCTCTGCATTTGAGACCAAACAAAAAAGTTCCGCAGTGGATTAGGCCCTGCGTCTTAAAGGTGGTATACACTATTGGTAAATGCTTGAATTATCATGAACGGGCGAATTTGGAAGGTTGTATTTTATAGTAAATATCTTTAAACTGGCCTGTCCGAAGTTTACAGTCATTAATGCCGAGAAAAGCACGAAAAACAGCGTTTGTTTTCAACCGGCGTCGAGCTGTTATTCTTATGTTAGTTGTGTTTTTTCGCGATCAATTTGCTGGACGCCTAGATCTTTATTTACTTTCAGATGAGTAAGATATTTCTTAACAATTCGGTAGTAAATGTTGTGTTTTTCTCTCTCCATATCTGCAAATGGTGTATCCTACATTTACATTTTAATGTAGCTGATTAATTCAGAGGACGGGCCTCTGCATGAGAGACAAAAGTAGTTCTGCAGTGAATAGGCCCTGCGTGTTAAATTCGTATGTATCGGATTAAGATCAGAGGACGGGCCTCTGCATGAGAGACAAAAGTAGTTCCGCAGTGGATAGGCCTTGTGTGTTAAATTCGACCGTGTATCGGATTAAGATCAGAGGACGGGCCTATACATGAGAGACAAAAGTAGTTCTGCAGTGAATAGGCCCTGCGTGCTAAATTCGTATGTATCGGATTAAGATCAGAGGACGGGCCTCTGCATGAGAGACAAAAGTAGTTCCGCAGCGGTTAGCCGGGCCTTGTGTGTTAAATTCGACCGTGTATCGGATTAAGATCAGAGGACGGGCCTATACATGAGAGACAAAAGATGTTCCGCAATAGTTAGGCCACGCGTGTTAAATTTGAATGTAACTAATTAATTATTCTGAAATTATTCTCATGTAGGGACATGAGAGACAAAATAAGTCTCGCAGTGGATATGCCCTGCGTGCTAAATTCGTATGTATCGGATTAAGATCAGAGGACGGGCCTCTGCATGAGAGACAAAAGTAGTTCCGCAGCGGTTAGCCGGGCCTTGTGTGTTAAATTCGACCGTGTATCGGATTAAGATCAGAGGACGGGCCTCTACATGAGAAACAAAAGAAGTTCCGCAATAGATAGGCCACGCGTGTTAATTTGAATGTAACTAATTAATTATTCTGAAATTATTCTCATGTAGGGACATGAGAGACAAAATTTGTCTCGCAGTGGATATGCCTTGCGTGTTAAATTTTGAATTTAACTGATTAAGATCAGAGGACGGGCCTCTGCATTTGAGACAAATAGAAGTACCTCAGTGGATAGGCACTGCGTGTTAAATTTTGAATTTAACTGATATGATCAGAGGACGGGCCTCTGTATTTGAGACAAATGGAAGTTCCGCAGTGGATAGGCCCTGCGTGTTAAATTTGAATTTAACTGATTAACCCTAACCCCCTAGGGCAGGCTTTACTCTGGGCCGGCTAAAGAACTGAGTACTACAGAATATTACTTAAAATTTTGTAGCTCGGTTCCTTTCTCTACAGTCTCTCCGTGACTGATGATTGGGTGCGTACTGTCAAATTACAGATACTGCCAACCACAAAATACTAATTGTGGTAATACAGGTCAGTAATTCTTACCTGGCAAAAAATGCAGTAGTTCAGCCTTGGCCCATTGCCGTGTCCCATGTGACAATCTTTGCTGTAGAGGTTAGAACACTCCACGCAGTATACATGGGCCATGAACACTCAGCAAGCAGAGGGCTAGGGACCCAATGCTTAGTACTACGAGTGCAATTAGGGGTGTACATGTACCAAATACTAAAAATTACTATAGGCATTGTACACAGGTAGGTGAGAGTTCTGCATACTACTTTTTACTGCTAGTCAAAAGCAGCATTAGGTTGGGTTAGCGTTAAGATCGGAGGACTGGCCTCTGCATTTGAGGCAAATAGAAGTTCCGCAGTGGATAGGCCCTGCGTGTTAAATTTGAATGTATCTGATTAAGATCACAGTATGGGCAGTTCCGCTGTGGACGGGCCCCGCGTGTTAAATTTTAAATTTAACCGATTAAGATCAGAGGATGGGCCTCTGCGTGAGAGGCAATAGAAGTTCCGCAGTGGATAGGCCCTGCGGGTTACATTTGAATGTAACTAATTAAGCTCAGAGGACGGGCCTCTGCATGAGTGACATAAACAAGTTTCGGCCAATCCTTGTCTATTTTTTATTTTGTGGTCATCTTTACTCCACTTCTTAAAAGTCTTATTTTGGGATCGGAACTTTTGCCTAAAGACCTCAAAAGAATTATAAAAAAGGAATAGCGGCACGTGAAGTAGTTGCCATAATAACCAGATTGGCCTAAATTGTTTTTAATCGAAATGTTCTTTTGTTTTTCCTTTCCGTTTCCTAAATGACGTTTAATGATTGATCGAAGTCATATTTTTTTTTCACAGACCCTAAGAACCATTTCAATGGTGAAAAGCTATGTTGTTGTTTCCACGGTCGCCGCTGAACTTGGCGAAAATTGCGTGTCGACTGGTCTGCAACGGTCCATCGGTGCAGCCGTTCTGCAACACTGCCCGTTTCCAACGCATAGATGAATCCAATCGAACATGCTTGGACATTCAGGGGCCAGTAGCCCTGTATCCCTGTAGTAAATTAACGTCTCATGGTCTTCAGTCCTCAGAATGAAACAACCTTTTCTTTGTATTGTTATCTGTTTGTGTGTGAAAAAGTGCCTGAGTAAAGTGGTAATGGCAATAATTACAATAAAATAGATATTAACTGTTCACAGTTGCGGTAGGCTTTGACCCACAAGGGGAAATTTGAAGAAACGGGGCGCTTTATGCATGCAATTCGGCGTCGAGAAAAGTCCCACACGCAGCACTTCTGTTTGTTGTTGTCCTGCGCATATTTGCGGACTTGTGAAGCTCATCTGCAAAATTAATTTATTAACTAAATGAACAGCGTTAAAGGTAGGGGGCGGTCTTGTAGGTTCATTCAGGACGCATTTCCCAGTTCCGCGCTATTTTTCTTCCCGTGCTCGTTTGGCGTCTGCAAGTCTATCGAGATGTTCCCGAAAGCGAGGGCGGAGTTCTAAGCGAGGAGTGACGACACGAGACCCCATAATAATATACCCGTCATTGACGCTCCTTGGCACCGCGGAGCATGGAAAATGTACATGTACGTTTAAGATATCTTGAAGGTCGCAATTGCGCCGGATGGTTCGAACTGTCGCTCATTAGGTAGTATTCCGCGCCCTAATAACTCTCGGCTTTTGATGCCCCGGTATGTAGGGCTATCCGCCCTCTGCCCACCTACAGTGTCAAACTGCAACGCGCTACTCGCAAACTGAATGTAGGATATTCTAACTCTGGTGCTGGTCCTTCAGAACCTGCCTCCGCCGATCTGGTTAGCATCGATAGTCTGAATGGCTACGCGCGCCCCCGTCTACAAGGGGCGACTTTCAAATACAAGTTGGTTTTCATTGCACGCATTTCCACCGCGTCTGTCGAATAATACGCTATAGCATTTACGCCATCAGCTAGGCGTATAGTTCCCGGCTTTACCGGTTGGATGGCGGCGTCGCGTTGTGCGTGTGGCGTCGTGCGGGTGGCGTCGTGCGAGTGGTGTTGTGCGGACGGCGTCATGTAGGCGGCGTCGTGCGTGTGACGCGTTGCGATGCGGTACGGGCGACGCGGTACCGGCGACGCGGTATGGGCGACGCGGTACGGGTGAGGTACGGGTGAGGTACGGGTGAGGTACGGGTGAGGTACGGGTGAGGTACGGGTGAGGTACGGGTGAGGTACGGGTGAGGTACGGGTGAGGTATGGGTGAGGTATGGGTGAGGTATGGGTGGTATTTGGGGCGAGATATATTGGGAATGGGTGAGGCTTCGTGGTCCCGGTTCGGAGCGAAGAATCTCCCCATATCTAAAACTCAAGTATAGATTCTGGGGCCCGAACAAAGCAGCAGTGCAAATAGAGTACTATTTGCACTGCGGCGCGTGAGGGCGCAAGATTAGATACTGTCAGTGTTAAGTCCGGTTGAGGCAAGGATGAACGGTGAGGTGAAGCCGGTACGGTAGGTACAAGTAAAACATTATGTGTACTTCTATACATCTGGGCCTAGACTCGAGTGGACAGCAGCTGTTACTTACACTTTTTTTTGTTCCCCCCTCTTTCACCACCCTACACTGTTAAAAAAATATCTGTTAATTAACGGTACATTCTATTGTCAATTGGCATTACAGAAGTTACTGTTTTTTAACAGTACATTCTACTGTTGTTTTATCTCTGTTTATTAACAGAGATTCTACTGTATTGGGTACTGTACACCTACAGTGATTCCCCTGTTTTGCAACAGTGATTAACCCGTTGTTGTTTTGTTAATATAACAGCAAGTTTTATCCAAAAACAAACGCTCCTGTTGAAGTACAGTTTTCTGTTACGCGTATTGCGGCAATTTACATCGATGAATGAAGTGGGAATGGGAACCAGACCTATTATAAGTAACTAGTTATTACACATTACACAATACTACATGTATTACGTATATAGATATATAGTACAAATGCTAAGATAACCTACTAAACACTTTAACCACGGTCGTGAGTTACTTTTATATTCAGCTTTTCCCGCAATGATGAAGTCACGCTTTCAAATGAATAATTTTAATATTTCAATGCGGAAGGAGATGGGATGCAATTCTTCAGCTTTATTTGCTAAAAATCAAAATTGTATCAGTGAATTGCTTTAATAATTACACAAAGTGGTCAAAAAGTGTGTTTTGTGGTATAACAACACGGTTTAGCATGACTTTTGTGAACACTAGTTTCCTCACTTCTGGTCGGTCAGTTCCTGCGTGGTGAGATTCGTGTAGGAGAACAGTAGATTCTCTGTAAATAAATACTTCGTTGTCGTTGCTGTAGATTTACAGCAAATTGTGTTGTTATAAAACAGTAATGTTGATGTGTCTTAACATAACGGAAGAAAATGCTTGTTCAAAAGATGATGTTTCTTGTTCCAGTACAAAACTTTAATTTAACAGCGAACCTTCTGTAACCAAACAGAGAATTTCAGTAAAATGTGCATAGACAGTACTAGTTTTGTTTATACGCAAAGAAATCCCAACAGCAATATCTACTGTTATATATTGACATTTTCAACAGAAGAACAACTGTGAAGTTATACAATTTTGTACAGTGTACCGCCTTGCCTCCCCACGTTGGTTTGTTCGGGCTCCGGTTTCTTCTCTTGAATCTCCCCATATCTAAAACTCAAGTATAGATTCTGGGGCCCGAACAAAGCAGCAGTGCAAATAGAGTACTATCAACGGTTTCACGTGTAAAGGGACATCAATTAGTTTGGTTGCTCAATGTGGTGTTGTACAAACCACAATTGTAACATTTCAAATGGTGTAGATGTTAACAGTTACATTACATTTACGATACATTATCACAACATTTTACATGTGTTCGTTAGGCCCACAACTATGAATCTGTATACTTTATTGTTGTTATGTCAAGAATCTAGTTAATAAATTTGGTGTTGAAGTTTAAAAGAATGAAGATCTTACAATCTCTTGTCATTGTAGGCAACCCAAGTGACCTAAGGTGATCTATGAGAAACGGGCGTGGTCAGGTGACTAGCTGTCTAGACTGTGATTGGACTCATGCAGGGATACAAATGCATACATAATATAAATGATATTATTAAGAATGTAAACAAATACCTTCCTTAGAACTTTCTCTGCTTGACAATATAATGAAGTTTGCGTCAAATTTGGAAATATACTTAATCCCTTTCTCCCCGCTTTTATTCCACTGGAATTGTTTCATTTCCATCCCTATATCCCTTTGGAATGTAACATCATCCACGGATAACCAGCAATTACGAAAGTTGGCGGCCTTGAAACAACTTTGGATAAAATAACTTCTTAAGAATGTTTCTTTCTGAAAAAAACGAACAGAGCATGTTTTCTTCCTATCGGCGTCAAGTTTGATATAAGGCATCGGTTACTCCATATTATACACAGCGGGTTGTAATTTCTCAGTTGTCAACATAGTGGGAAAGGGGGGTGAGGGGCAACCGAAACTTGATAAACAATAAGTGCGAGTGGTAAACCTGGTTACGTGCATTATGTGCATTAACTTGGAAAACCTACAACCTCGAGGGGGTTAACTGACTATAGGGGGCGCTGTTTATACTCATCAACTTAGGGTGTTTTAAAAACCTTTGCTTTGTCTTCGGCTTCGCCTCCGACTTCCGAATCACTGAGAAGCAAATAGAGATGGAAGCAAATGACAATATTCAAACTTTCGAGTTCATATCGACCGATTGAATGGTCTCTGAAGCACAACATGCATCAACATGTGGCTGGGGTTTCTGCAGTTGGGAGTCTAACATCGAAAACAGCTCGTAGCTGGCATCTCCGTATTATGTATCTTACTGCCTGCCTTATCCCAAATTGTCACAGTGCTGATTTATGTACCATTCTGCCATTGTTTGTTCAGTCACATATAGCAATGACCTTATGAACCTTATACCTTTGGAAAGAATACATTCGTTCAGACATTTATCTTTTTCTGAAATATTCAGTAGTTTTGCAATAATATGAATTTTAAAATAGGTATTCTTTTTTTTAGACATCCTGTATATTACGAATCCGTACTGGGTTCATTTTATTGTGCCATAAGTTACCCACATTGCATGATGTTTTCTAAAACCGTTGTGTAAAAAACTTTTTTAATTGAAGGGAGTTCTTAGATTTTGCCTTGGACATTAGTTTGGATTCTCAAGCTCAAATCTGTGTGGCCTTTTGTTTCTTTTGATATTTACCGCCAGTTCAATGCAATAAAAGGAAGAATTTCCAAACAAACAAAATTTAAAAAAAAATGTGTGAGAAATGAACAATACATAAAAACTTTCTGAATTCCTGAGAAACCACAGCATTTCGCAAGCATGATGACCACCACAAAGGAGGGTACCATCCGTCTAATATCTTGCCTAATATTAAAAGCATGTGCACCATTTTAAAATAAAGTACAGGATTTACAAAAGTATGTAAAAGGTTTACAGAATAATATGTGACCGGCTCTACAAAAAGGTGTATTAAATAGATGGAAAAAAAGGACAGCTCCATTGACTGAAAAAAATAAAAAATATAAACAAACACATAGTTTGTGTCCACCCTTTGGAGGCGCGTCGCTTGACTGAGGGTTAAGTCATGTAAATCATGTAATGGCTTGCTCAAGGTTGAGAGGGTAAACATTTCATCAAAATGAGATTTTCATTTTTTTGTCATGAATGACATATTTAATACCTACAGTTTTAGGTTTCATTTAAAGAAATGTTCATTTTAATGAATACAGTGCAAACAAAGAGAACATTTTGTGTGCATCGTTCTGTTGTAGTACATCAGAGCCAGCTATTTCAAAGCCTGTTTTCTCAGTTGTGTAATTTGAACTCCAAGAAAGTAATCAATATGTAAACACGTTATATCTCCAAAATGAAAGGGGTTATGGAGCTCTTTTACATACCAAATGACAGCTTACATTGTGGGCTTTTCAACCATGTATATAACTCGATTTTACTTTCTCGCGACATAATACACCTTTTTGTAGAGCCGGTCACATATACAGACATTTAAACAGTTTGCACACGATTTTACATTGCAGGTTTGCAGCTGAACTTGGCAAAGACCCTGATGCAAACAAGCCATGTTGCTAACTATGGAGCAGAAGTGCGACAGTTTGCAACCACCCTATACTTCTACTCGCCTAAGGCATATTATGTTTATGTCCGGAGTGTCTTTCATCTTCCATCCATAAGCACTCTACATTTATGGGTTACAAACGTCAAGGCTCTCTCCGGCTTTTCCAAGCATGCATTTGACTATTTGAGAGAACGCCGTAGTTTAATGATGATAACTACAAGGTGAGAGTTTATACATGTAGCTATTAGATAAGTTTTGAGGATGGGTATGGTTTCTAGTAAATTACACAAGGGAGTATGTTTGTGTTAAAATTACCACAATTTTTTAGAACTTTATTAATATTTGGCCGTCATAAATTGTCTTTAGTTTGGTGATTTGTTGTACCTTTAGTACGTGACAGTAAGCGAATGAGCATTTTTTTCCTATCAATCAATGTTTTTATTGAGCAAATTGAGGGTTTACAGATCGAGCAGAATACCGTTATACCTGCAATTCATGATGACGTACTAGTATAACAGGCCTTGTTCTTAGCCATGGCCTTGAGGGTCAAAGCCTTGTTTACTGTAAATATTGTACATTTTGTAAATAATCGATTTTATAATCTACTACGGTTTAGTCAAGTCCACAATGGATGGCTTATTTAAACCAGTCAACAGATTTTACTTTTGTGTTGCATTGCATCAAATTCAATGTGACCTTTATTGGGGAGAGTGTCGCACTTATCTAACAATGGATTTATTAAAACAAATAAATATAACAAGACTGTGGGGGGAGGGATTGTGGGCAGACATGTATATTTTAAAGCTTAATTTCGCTTTAATTTTTTTGAACCCATTGATCATAAGTTGCAGCAATTATTTTGAAAAATAAAATACTTACTCCACGCGTTTAATGTATGTACATGTATTTGTGTTAATTGTACAAAATGTCAATCGAGCATTGCTTGGAAAATGATATTCAATATTAATGTATATTATTTAATTAGAAGTGTTAACTTCATATAGGTCAAATAAACTATTCTCTTGTACATTTTAAGGTTAGTCGTGCACCATGTGCACCCTGTACAATGTTGATTTGTAATTAGTGCATTGTGTTAAATACTTACTTTAGGCCATTTACAATAGATTTTTAGGTTTTCATTACTCCAAAATTTTAAATGCCAGGCGGGCGGAGAATGATTACTTTATATTGTATATTAAAATTCCACATCGTTCTGCGATCTCCGGTGCAGACCATGCCTAGCGCTTTTGTATGCAAAGTTCTGATTGGTTAATACGGTCTCAAATGCATTTGTTTAAATCCATGTACCAATCACAGACGCCCTATCTTACGAGATCGCGATGTCGAGCCTCGCGGTCGTTTTCCAATATCAACCTTAACTTACATTATGTTTCTGGCTCCATCACCATTGCCAAACTACAAGCAATTGTATACATTATTTCAGCGTCCGTTATAGGATTAAGAAAAGAGACGAACAAATAGTCTCCATGGTAACACTTCCTGTTTGCTGGCTCTAATCAACCATCTATAATATGGAGAGGATAACGTTAATACGTGCGTGGCTAGCCTTGCAATTTCTGGTTGATTTGGCAAAATAAATAGTACCGCATTGTTGTCAAAATCTAGCACGAAGTACGAGATATTATATTTTTAAATGAACCTTCAAGTGCAGCGTGTATTAACCGAATGCTAATTCGTCAAAAAAAAAGTGCCACGGCACGATAACATTTATTGCGTATTGTAATTATTTACTTATTAAAAAAATGGATTATACAGGTTGACAGAAAGTGATCATGACAAAATGCCAGAGGGATATAGAGATGAAAATGAAACATTTTCAGTTGAATAAAAGCAGAAAGAAAGGGGGCAAGTATATATGCAAGGTAGACGCTAAATTCCCGGTTCATTGTCAGGGAGAGAAATTTACAAGGAAGGTATTTGTTTACATTCTTATTTATATCATTTATATTATTTATATATATGTATCCTTGCATGAGTCCAATCACAGTCTAGACAGCTAGTCACCTGACCACGCCCGTTTCCTATAGATCACCTTAGGTCAGTTGGGTTGCCTACAATGACAAGAGATTGTGAGATCTTCATTCTTTTAAACTAAAACACCAAATTTATTAACTAGATTCTTGACATAACAACAAAGTATACAGATTCATAGTTGTGAGCCTAACGAACACGTGCAAAATGTTGTGATAATGTATCGTAAATGTAGTGTAACTGTTAACATCCACATCCTTTAAACGTGAAACGTTAGGCATTTACGTAGTAGGTGTCTAATTTGAGCTACAATTAATGAGGAATGACAATATCTTTAAGTTAACATTAAAAGTATTAATGAATCTCCTGTCAATCCTGTCTTCTCGGTTACAATGTCACAAGTTGGCATTATAATCTATGGAATAACATATGTATGTGACCTAGAAAACAATTTGATATTCAATATAAATACCCATTCTTTTAGATAATGCTTATTATATTAAATCCGGTTCTTTTCAGAGCCAACTATTCTCCAAAAAATAAAATTCACAGTGTTAATGCAAACTTCCAATACAATGCATCAGTTGATTTTAAGTTTAATACGAAAATTGCAAATTGAAAATATTATATTTTTTTAATAAAAAAAATAATAATATATTTGTTTTAATTGATAAAATTGATCAATATTTTAACAAATTGATAAAATTGATAAATATTTAAAAAAGTTTATAAAATTGATCAATTTGATCCAATTAATAAAACATTGAAAAGTGTTGTCATTTTAAAGAGTATAGCAAAAATGTGACGTCACTCGACAGAAACTTTAATGTTACAGCTTATAGCTAATTGTTACACCCTAAGGAAAAATTTCGTCACAGCAACAGCGCCCTCATTTGTTTAAAAAAACATACAACGAATTACAATGTTAAAATTTAAAAGGGATGTCAAATTGTTTAGTTTTAATGCATTTAAAAGGAATATAAAGTTGCACAAAAATTGAACAATCAATTGCGTGAATTATGTAAAGAAAATTATTGAATAATAACATTATTACCTAAACTCATTACCTAAATTTTCAAATCACAAGTATGTTCCTCGTACGAAATCTCAGTGTGTATTACAAAGCAACGATTGTTAAACAGAGAATCACAATTTGTACATTTCGTTTTTAACACTTTATTGATCCTAAACACATCAATCTTAAATTATCCCAGGCGAATATACAAGCAGACGTAACCTTATATCAAGAAAAATTATTCTTTGTTTTCATATTCACGAAAGTCAATTATATCAACGAGGTGAAAAGAAAGTACATTTTGTGGTGATAATTAAGGTTGCAATTACTCAGCTTTATTACATTTCTAATATATCAATGACGCAGAGATATACTGTTTGTTTATCGCATTAAGAAAGCGAAATGCAAACACAAACAAAAACATGTTAGGCCTGTTCGATCAAACTCCATTTTAATCCAATTCCTAGATCTAGGTTGCAATGAGAGCAAAACATTCGCTTACCTTGCTTATACTGTATACCTCGGCCGCCGGTTGTATAGTAGAAAAGGGCGTTACATTTTACATTTCCACTGCAGTGAACATTTTGTTGCAAATAGGTTTTTTTATTTTTTTCAGAAAGTTTAAGTTTATGTTTGCATATAATTGTTACATTTGTTTCCATGAGAGGCCGATGCATGCAGAACCATTTTTTGTTCTATTCTTTAATTTTCCGGACGTTAAAGTTTAAAGTAGAAACAGGATTATATCCTGTACAGTTTTGATGCAGTGAATGTTCGGTTGTTAACAGTATTTTGCAGCAAATTCCAGTTCAAGTTTAGGAGTCCGTGCACCTTGACGCAGGCTGAGTTACAGACGGACGCATGAGACGTTCGACACCAAGGCTCCGTCGTGATTCTGTGGTCGAGGAGGCAGGTTGAGTTAAGAACGCGAACGTGGGTGTCGGTAGAGATGCATTATTGACGGATTTGGATAAGGCTGTGAGTGCAAGCAGCTCGACGAACACAAACAGCCAATTTGGGATCTGTATTGTCACAGTCACGGTCCGTCATTCTGCCATTGTATTTATGTGTTAGTTGACCGCAATCTTGATTCTTAACATTATTTGGCTGCTGGTAACCCCATTCCAGGAATGGCTCGCTTCCTTCCTGACCGTCACACTTCCAAGTTCCTTCAACCTCCTTGTCATTACAAGCGATCCAGGCTTTGTAGTCGCTGACCACCTTTCGCGCCATATCTGCCATGAAGTTCATTTCATCGAGCGAACGAGGAGCGGCCATCTTGCCTCCCATGTCTTGGCAAGCCGTCTTGGCCTCATCCCAAGTTTGCGCTACCTGAGGAGTGAGGCGATAACACTCCTTTCCCCACAATTGCCACTGCGGCGGACAAGAGCATTCGAAAACGAGCTGAGACTGGCAGTGACCTGACACAAATTGAGCATTGATCGCTGAAGTTATTGCTACAATGCCAAAGACTTTGAAGAAGTACATGATGACACGTTCAGATGATGGACTAGAGAGGATGATGTTTATCGTACACCCGTCTAGAAAATTCCACCACTGAGGTCGAATGATGCGAATTGAGAAGTGATGGTTGCAGCAGAAAGTATGGGCATCAACAAGAGATATTGTTGCCTAGGTTACATATCAGCGTCTCTTCAAATTGAGTAATAAGCGCCAATTATGACAGCACGCGCTGTCTAATGGTTTTAACAACCATCTATAATGCACAGTGGCGGAGGGGTAGTGGGGGAAGGAGAGGGGGGGGGGGGGGGGGGGGTTGCAACCCCTTCCCCTTGGGACGCTGCGCAAAGTTGATTTCATTTTTTTTTTAACCACGAAACTTCCGAAAGTCGGTTGTATCGATGTACATGTATCACGTAGTTTCAGAGAAAAGTGGCCTGAAAAGGTAAATGATAGCCCCCCCCCCCCCCCCCCCTCCCTTCCCTCTGAATGGAAAGCCCATATTGTAGCAGGCAACGCGGTTGGCCTTACGGGCACCTTTGTTTGCAATACGGTTTTTTTGTGACGCACTAATTGGAGACACGAAACAGGCATAGTTTTTCCAATATAATTGGCACGCGCATCATCGCAACGCAAGATATTGTTAGCTTCGGAGTTCAGATATAAAAAAGCTATGAACAATTCAGTGCGGTCTGGTGCCGCGATTCGACTGCCATTGAATTGTACACAGACGAGTTAGTCAGTTGACTAGTAGCAGAACAAACTTCCAACACAATGCATATTCCTGGTATCAGTTGATTTTAAAAGTTTCAAATCTTACATAACTACTTTTTGATGTCTAATTCCGACGAAATTGACGAAATTGATAACATTAATCAAATTGATTTAAACAAAAAGGTAAAATTTCGAAAAATTGAAAAGTTTTGTCGATTCGAAGGGTAAAGCAATCTTTTTACGTCACTCGGCAGAAACTTCAATGTTACAGCTAATTGTTATACCCCGAAGACAAATGATTTTTGTATTCGGTGGTTCGTTTGTGTGTAAATACATGATCAACCCTCTCTCACAAATAGATGTTATCACTGAGAAATTGTTGTGTTCACATTTTAAACAGAAATAGCCAATATCAATTATTATGTACATTATTTCAGCGTCCGTTAGAACTGAGAAAAGAGACGAAAAAAATATTCATGGTAACACTTCCATGTTTGCTGGCTCCAATCAACCATCTATAAAATGGAGGGAACAATTGTCATTAGTGCGTGGCAGGCCTTGCCGTTTCTGGCCGATTTGGCAACATAAATAGTCAGTCAGTCACGTCAGTTTTCAATTTAATTGTACCGCATTGTTGTCAAACTTTAGCACGAAGTACGAGATATTAGCTTTTCAATTAAACCTTCAAGTACAGCGTGTATTAACCGTATGCTAATTCGTTAATAAACACACGCAATGACACGGCACGGTGAAATTCATTGCCTATTAAAAAAAAAACACCTATTTGCAACAAAATATTCACTGCATTGAAAATGTAAAATGTAACACTGTTTCTACTACAACCGGCGGCCGAGGTATAAAGTATAAGCAAGGTAAGCGAATGTTTCGCTCTCATTACAACCTAGAATTAGGAATTGGATTGAAATGGAATTTGAACATTTTTTTTTTTTTTGCATTTCATTTCTACAAACAGTAGGACTCTGCGTCATTGATAATTATAAATGTGTTAAAGCTGCGTAATTGCAGCCTTAATTATCACCTCAAAATGTACTTTATCTTCACCTCGTTGATATAATTTACTTTTGTGGATATGAACAAAAGAATGATTTTTCTTGATATAAAGTTACGTCTGCTTATATATATATTCGCCTGAGATAATTTAAGATTGATGTGTTTAGGATCAGTAGAGTGTTTAATATGTACAAATTGTGAATCTCTGTTTAACGATCGTTGTTTTGTAATACACAGTGAGATTTTCTATGAGGAACATACTTGTGATTTCAAAATTTGTGTATATTTTTCTCTTAAGAATTTACGCGATTAATTGTTCAATTGTTTTGCAACTTTATACTCCTTTTAAATGCATTAAAATTTAACAATTTGACATCCCTTTTTAATTAATTTAAACAATATTTATCAATGTTTTATTTTTTGTTAATGCCTTTCAAATTAAACATTAAAAATTAACTATGTAAGATTTGAAACTTTTTAAAAATCAACTGATACAAGAATTATGCATTGTATTGGAAGTTTGCAGTAATACTGTGGATTGTATCTTTTTGGAGAATATTTGGTTCTGAAATTAACCGGAAATAATAAGCATTATCTAAAAGAATAGATATTTATATTGATTATCAAATTGTTTTCTAGGTACATATATGGGTTATTCCATAAATTATAATGCCAACTTGCGACATTGTGACCGAAAATAGAAACATTGGTTGACAGGAGATTCATTAATACATTTCAATTTAACTTATAGATATTGTCATTCCTCATTAATTGTAGCTCAAAATAGACACCTACTACATAAATGCCTAAATATCATGTCAAAAACTATCAATGGTCTATTTATGCTCAATGTGGTGTTGTGCAAACCACAGTTGTAACATTTCAAATGGTGTGGATGTTAACAGTTACATCACATTGTCGCAACATTATACACGTGTCTCATGAATCTAGTTCGAAATAAATTTGGTGTTTTAGTTAAAAAGAATGAATATCTCACAATCTCTTGCCATTGTAGGCAACCCAAGTGACCTAAGGTGATCTATGAGAAACGGGCGTGGTCAGGTGACTAGCTGTCTAGACTGTGATTGGACACATGCAGGGATACAAATAAATATATAATATAAATGATATAAATAAGAATGGAAACAAATACCTTCCTTAGAACTTTCTATCCTTGACAATATAATGAACAGGGAATTTGCTTCAAATTTGAAAATATACTTAATCCCTTTTTCCCCGCTTTTATTCCACTGGAATTGTTTCATTTCCATCCCTATATCCCTCTGGCATTTTGTCATGATCACTGTCCGTCAACCTGTGTTTTTTTAATTTGATTTATTAGTAAATAATTACAATAGGCAATGAATTTCACCGTGCCCTGTCATTGCGTGTGTTTATTAACGAATTAGCATACGGATACACGCTGTACTTGAAGGTTCAATTAAAAAGCTAATATCTCGTACTTCGTGCTAAGTGTGGTACAATTAAATTGACAACTGACGTGACTGACTGACTATTTATGTTGCCAAATCAGCCAGAAACGGCAAGGCTAGCCACGCACTTATTAAAATTGTTCACTCCATTTTACAGATGGTTGATTGGAGCCAGTAAACGGGAAGTGTTACAATTGAGACTATTTTTTCGTCCCTTTTCTCAATTCTAACGGACGCTGAAATAATGTACATAAAATTGTTGATATCCATATTTTGCGTCAGGCAGAAACTCGCCACTTCATTTCTTTCGTGACCGTCATTCGACCTCAGTGGTGAAACTCTCCTTTACGAGTTCGCTGGATGACTTTGGAACGTATTCATAGATGTACCGCATTGTTGGCGAAATTTAGCTTCAAAAGTTCAGTCGAAGGTAAAAGTCTTTTAGGTAAAACAAAAGGGTAATTTTACATTTTTTTATCTCGCTTTTATAGATATTGTGATAGAGTCCTACCAATACCTACATTATTTCCCACATTGTCAATTTAATATTACAAAAAATCAATTTGTGGCTTGATATTTGTCCGCACTTCCTCTGTTTATAACGAGCCTTGAGTGGAATTGACCCAGAATTCGGGTTCTATGTGACCTAATGATTCTCAGGATCAATTTCTCTATCAATCAATACTCCGAAAGGTATTAAGACAAATAGAACCCGGATGATGGGTCAATGAGCAGGGACTTTTAAGAGTGTAGAGGGAATAATTTCCCCCTTGATTCTCTTGGGGCGGTTAACACCAATAATTGTCGAAGTGCATATTTAGTTTTACCAAATTTACCAAAAATATAATTTCTACTGTGTTTTTACAGCTACATTATTGATATTCAACCATTCATTTTAAGTTTTAAAAAAATACATAATAAACTGCATGGAACAGGAGTAAACACGTTTAAGGCAAGTTGACATGCGCGTATAATGCACGTATGAACAGCGCCACCTGTAGTCAAGTTAACCCCCGCGCTATTAGGTTTTATTATGGCCATTTCGAATCGCTGGCTTTGTCTCCATTTGTGGCTTAAGGCGATTTTAGGCTCTCAACTGCAGAAACTCTAGCCACATGTTGATGCATGTTGTGCTTCAGAAACCATCCAATCGGTCGATATAAACCCAAACGTTTGAATATTTGTATTTGCTTCCATCTCTATTTGCTTCTCAGTGATTCGGAAGTCGGAGGCGAAGCCGTAGCCGACTGACGAAGCAAAGGTTTCTAAAACATCCTAAGTTGATGAGTATCTGCACGTATAAACGGCGCCCCCTACAGTCAGTTAACCCCCTCGCGGTGGTAGGTTTTCCATGTTGATTCGTATATACACGTAACCAGGTGAACCTCTGGCACTTGTTTGTTTTTCCAAGTTTCTGTTGTCCCCTCCCCCCCCCCCCCCCCCCCCCTCCCCCACCCCCCTCCCCCACCATGTTGACAACTGAGAAATTACAACCCGCTGTGTATAATATGAAGTAACCGGTGCCTTCTATAAAACTTGACGCCGATAAGAAGAAAACATGCTCTGTTCGTTTTTCAGAAAGAAACATTCTGAGGAAGTTATTTTATCCAAAGTGGTTTCAAGGCCGCCAACCTTCTGACTGTTTGGCTATCCAGAGGGATATAGGGATGGAAATGGAACAATTCCGGTGGAATAAAAGCGGGGAGAAAGGGATCAGTATATTTGCAAAGTTGACGCTAAATTCCCTGTTCGTTATGTTGTCAACGAGAGAAAGTTCTGAGGAATGTATTTGTTTCCATTCTTATTTATATCATTTATATTATGTATTCATTTGTATCCCTGCATGAGTCCAATCACAGCCTAGAAAGCAAGTCACCTGACCACGCCCGTTTCTCATAGATCATCTTAGGTCACTTGGGTTGCCTACAATGACACCAGATTGTAAGATCTTCATTCTTTTAAACTAAAACACCAAATTTATTAACTAGATTCTGAAAACATAACAACAACAAAGTGTACAGATCCACAGTTGTGGGCCTAACGAACACGTGTAAAATGTTGTGATAATGTAATGTAATGTAATATAGCTGTAAACATCCATCCACACCATTTAAAATGTTACAATTGTGGTTTACAATTGTCCAAAAGGCAGTTATAAATGCTATAAATAAAAAGAGAAATACCACATTGAGCATGAATTATCGCAAAAAAAACATGTAGCAACCAAACTAATCGATGTCCCTTTACACGTGAAACCGTTGATAGTTTTTGACATGATTTTTAGGCATTTCTGTAGTAGGTGTCTAATTTGAGCTGCAATTAATGAGGAATGACAATATCCATAAGTTAACATTAAAAGTATTAATGAATCTCCTATCAATCCTGTCTTCTGGGTCACAATGTCACAAGTTGGCATTGTAATTTATGGAATAACCCACATATGTTTGTGACCTAGAAAACAGTTTGATAATCAATATAAATATATATTCTTTTTATATTCTTATTATATCCGGGTTTTTGCAGAGCCAAATATTCTCCAAAAAGATACAATCCACAGTGATACAGCAAACTTCTAATACAATGCATAATTCTTGTATCAGTGGATTTTCAAATGTTTTATGAAGTTTTCAAAGTTTCAAAGTTTACATAGTTAATTTGTAATGTTTAATTTGAAAATGGCAAATTGAAAAGAAAAACGAACAAAAAAAATGATTTTGTTTCAAGTTGATAAAATTGATAACATTAATATAAAATGTAAACATTCACAAAATTAAAAAGTTCAAAATTAAAAAGAAATATTTTTAAAAATATAAAATTGATAAATAATTTTAAGAATTGATAAAATTTATAAAATTGAAACAATTAATACAATTTTTTTAAATTTTAAAAGTTTTGTCATGTTAAAGAGTAAGGCAAAAATGTGACGTCACTCGGCAGAAACTTGAATGTTACAGCTTACAGCTAATTGTTATACCCAAAAGAAAAGTGACGTCACAGCAACAGCGCCCCTCATTTGTTCAAAACAGCATGGAACGAATTGCAATGTTAACATTTAAAAGGGATGTCAAATTGTGTACTGTTTAAGCATTTAAAATGAGTATGAAGTTGCACAAAATTTAAACAATTAATCGCATGAATTCTTTAAAAGTATGTTCCTCATAGAAAATCTCACTGTGTATTACAAAACAACGATTTTTAAAACAGAGAATCACAATTTGTACATTTTGTTTTTAGCACTTTACTGATCCTAAATACATCAATCTTAAATTTCCTCAGGCAAATATACAAGCAGACGTTACTTTATATCAAGAACAAATATTAATTTTTGTCATATCCACGAAAGTAATTGATATCAACGAGGTGAACAGAGAGTACATTTTGTTGTGATAATTAAGGTTGCAATTACGCAGCTTCAACACTTTTCGTTAATGTATTTCTAATATACCAAATGACATAGAAACCTAATGTTTGTTTACCCCCATTAAGAAAGCGAAATGCCAAAAACAAACATGTTAGGCCTGTTCGACCAAATTCCATGTTAATTCAATTCATAATTCTAGGTTGTAATGAGAGCGAAACATTCGCTTACCTTGCTTATACTTTATACCTCGGCCGCTGGTTGTAGTAGAAACAGTGTTACATTTTACATTTTCAATGCAGTGAATATTTTGTTGCAATTGTTTTATTTTTAAGAAAGTTATGTTTGCATATCATTGTTACATTTGTTTTCATGAGAGGCTGATGCACGCAGAAATAACTAGGTTTTTGTTTCATTCTTAAATTTTCCGAACGTTCAAGTTTAAAGTAGAAACAAGGATTATAACCTAGTACACTTTCGATTCAGTGAATGTTTTGCTGTAAAAAGGTATTTTGTAGCAAGTTCGAGTTCAAGTTCAGATGTGAAGACATCATCTTAATTGATGGCAAGCCGATACGTGTGCGTGTTACCCAGGCTGGTGCAGTTTTGTTTAGCTCGCATATATTTGTCCCTTCTTCAGGAGTCCGTGCACCTAGACGCAGGCTTAGTTACAGACAGACGCATAAGAC